>CM062806.1:394404211-395889317 GCA_031772625.1 Pinus tabuliformis | reverse complement strand
TTTTTCGGGGTTCACCAACCCAGGGTCCTCTGATAGGAAAACCCTGGTCATTTCGCTCCTTTTGGAACTGTTGGTGCTCCTTATATGGCAACGTTGTCACCTCCAGGGTTAATGTTTGGGTTGTCGGTTTGGTTGTTCTCAACCTCTTTGGTCCCTGCCGTCTCACCGTCTGATCAATCAGTCCCTCCACCTGAACAACATCATGTTGATTCTAAGGTGGATCTCTCCCCTTCTACGCCCACTTCTACGTCCTCATCTTCTACTTCACCTGGTGAAAGTCTAGATTCGAGTAACCAAGTGGCTAAGAAGAAGAAGAAGAAGACAAAGAAGAAGAAGGCTCCTAAGGGAGAGGTTACAAGTACAACTCTTACTCTGAGTACACCTGAAGTCAGGCCACCTTCTGCTCCTCCGCGGAAGGTCAAATTTCCTTGTAGATTATGCAAGGGGGACCATCTTCTTCGTGATTGTCCTGGCATCCCCAGGGTCTTAGAAGTATGGTCTCGTGATCCGGCCCACCCCTCATCATCCACTGAGGCTCACGATGATGTTCCCCTATCGACTCACAAAGGTAAGGAGAAAGGGAAGATTCGAATCCCCTGTAGACTTTGTGAAGGCAATCATCCCCTTCACCTTTGTCCGCTCATGGATACAGCCTCCGGTGTTTTGGCAAGTCTTACAGCTCCTTCACCCCAACTACCTGTTGGATATCGACGTCTCTCTACAGCTACAGATCGTCCCCCTGCTGACAAAGAGATTGCTTCAAATTCTTCTCTTGTCCAGGCCCCTCTTCCTGAACCCGGCTGTCCCCAGCCTGTTCCAGACCAACCATTGGTCAGAAAGAGTCTCGACTCGAGTCCACCGCTCGCTCACTCTGTTTCAGAAGAGAATCATGACCATGTTCTTCTCGTCTCTTCAGATTCTCCTAAGTCCCGAAATGACTCTCCTAACCCAGCTGCTCCTGAAGGTTCTTCTTCGATTCCTTTAGCACATGGGGGCAATCATACGATTCGCCCACCAAGTAGTCTGGTCGCTTCCTTTGATTGGAATCGCCTGATCGCCAGTCGCCTTCCATCCCATATGCCTTTCCAGATCACAGTACATGCCTGTGCTAAGGCAGTACCTGGCACTGTTTTGGATGAAGGGGTGTCTGTCAGTCTTATGTCATACACTACTTGGCAAGCTTTAGGTTCCCCGCAGCTTGGGCCAGTCACTCAGAATCTGTTGGCTTTCGACGGAGGAGCCTGTCCATCTCTAGGAGTTCTCCCGAAGTTCCCTATTACTTTGGTGGCAAAACCGTCTATATAGACGTCTTGGTTACCCAAGGTGTTTTAGACTTTAGTCTTCTCCTTGGTCGCGACTATGTTTACGCCATGGGGGCCCTCATTTCTTCGCTTTTCCGTGTGGTTTGCTTTCTGCACGATGGAAGAATTGTCACTATCAATCAAGTGTCGTTCGTTAGTCCCCCGGTGCCTCCTACGTCGTTTTCATCCCCTCCTTGTTTTCATCCACCAGTTGCATCTGCCCCACCACCGATCAACTACGTGGCCACCTATCCCATGCCTGGATCCAGTGATGCCACCATCGTGCATAGTGTCCTGGGGGCATTGGGCCCTGACTTCCAAGATGTTTCCCTTCCACCGGGAGTGGCAATCTTGGAAGCCCCGACTTTCTATTCATTATGATGAAGTTCAGGTGGAGCATAGTTCCTTTTCGGTGCGAAGCTCCTTAAAAAATGAAACTCGGTTTGGTCAGAGCATAGTTCCTTTCCTATGTCAAGCTCCTTAAAAACTGAAACTAGGCTTGGTCGGAGCACAGTTCCTTGTCTTGTGTCAAGCTCGTTCAAAAATGAAACAAAGAGTCCTGAGGATAGTTCTTTTACTGTGTCAACCTCATTAAAAAATGAAACAACTCCCTTTCCAAATCGAGTCTTTGATTATGATCTCGTAAAATATAAGTCGAGTCTTTCATAGATCTCGAGAGTGAACCTTCATTCCATCCATTTTGTTGAATGTAATGAAGCTTGGGGGGCATGTACCTCGATTTGCATTATTATGCTGAGGGCATGCAAACTTATAACAAGCATAGTTTTTCGTTTCAAGCTTGTGTAAACATGAAACCGAATCCAAGCAAAGTTCTCCATGGTTCAAGCTTGTGTAAAAATGAACCCATACCCGATTTACATCTCGTGATTGCCATTTTTATCTGGTGAATTCTGTTAGATGAGCCTTGGTTGTTTCACTCCATTGCTACCATCTCTTTGGCCAATCATATGCTCTCACTTGATTGTTTTTCCTTTCCCGAGGAACCGCAGCGATGAGTGGTTTTATTAGCCAGCCTCTTAACCATTACATGTTTTGAGCAGTTCCACCATTGCCGGAACCAGTTGCTACCCTTTATACCACTTGTTCCTCTAGGATGAGTCACCTTTAAGCTCTTTTCTGACTCGTAAAATATGAAAAGATTGCCGAGTATTTTCCCTTTTTGACTCGTTAAATAGAATACAAATGGAGGTCCGCTTTCAGCTCTTTTTTGACCGTTTAAAGATGAAAAGATTGCCGAGTTTTTCCTCTTGACTCGTTAAACGTAAATAAGAGGCGGTCGTCTTTAAACCCTTTTCCGACCGTGTAAAACGAAAAGAACGTTGGACCCTTGTCATTTCAGGTTCATTAATGGTTACGAAACGACGTGATGTTGATCACTTTTCTACTTTTTCGGATCTATGTCACTACATATGAAAAGTACTCCTCGATCGTAATGATCGGGCGGTTCTTTCGAGCATTGTTTTATACTTTTTCAGGCTCGGGAGACACAACTTTACGAAAAAGGACCCCCCTGGAGTTTTCTTTTTTGCTGTCTTTTCAAACTCTCTAAACATGAAAAGACGCCGAGTTCTTCCTTTGTCAGGCTCGTTAAAACTTAATGACTTCGGATTCCGTCGTAATGACGCCCACAAGCATATGCTATCCCTGTCAAGCTTGTTAAAAATAACTGGGGTACTCGCCAGAAATGGTGGGGAAAATGGATCCATAATTGTCGTCGTGTCGGCAGTATGTCGCTCTTCAACATGGCACTAGTCTGCATTCGTGTCGGGGTGGGGACATCTCATCTTGTTTTACACTAGCCTCCGTGGGTTTGGGTTATCCTACTTGACCTCTCATCTACTCACTACCTTGTCACCATGACCTCTGCTCATTTGATGTCAAATACTGCCAAATCCACTGTCGTGTCGCCGATATGTTCAAGAGAAGTTGACCTCTGTAGAAATACAACCTCCTCTAATACCTCACATAATTTTGCATCACCACAACATTCTTCCTCTGTCTCGTGTCACTGATGTGGGAAACACTATGGCCCACCTTTGATCAAGGTCACTTCCTGTCGACTTCAACTCATTATCCAGGAAGCTGATCTAGAGACTCCCTTCGGTGCCTTGGAGCCTGCATGCCTCAATGGCAGGTTCTTCGTGTTCGACGAGAAGTTTTCATCATTGGCCTCTGATCGAATGATTCTGTGGGTGTTCGATGCCAGCTCATTGATTCACATGCCGTAGATTGTACCTATAGTACCTTGAGGACCATTTTCATTATTGGTGGTACCTCTCGCGTCTGTTAACAGTTTTCATCATTGATTGGTAATCAGACGATGTTCATTCATGTTCGACTTCAACTCATGTATTCACATGCTTGAACTTGTACTCTGTTCGGGTCGAGATGGAGCACAAGACCCTGGATTTTGTCTATTGAAATCCAGGCTGCGATTTGTGGCTTATTATGATTATTTCATGACTCATTCACTGGATGGCTGCGACCATGCCTGAGTCTACTTTTCGATCCTCTCTGGATGGCTGCGCCCATACCCTGGATCTAGATTATTATGTACTATGTTCTGGATGGCTGCGCCCATACCGCATATATCATGTACTTGAGATATCAGTTGTACTTCTTTACGCAGGTTCTCCGGTGGCCATGTTTTCAATCACGCATGTTCTTGTAAAGCATTTCACCCCTCTCTCTCTCAGGCCTCATGCTTTAGGGGGCATCTATTACACAGCAATTTGTCACCGTTTGTCACCGTCCCTGTTACCCCTCGCCCGTACACTGGAGGACTCATTCCGGGACCTGTGAGAAGTGACATGACCTGAAACCACTTGCATTATATTCCTCTGAGTATGAGCTTCATTTTCCCTGAAGACATCTCCTGCAAAATACTCATGAAAACAGCTCTTTTTGCATTAGCGCGGGTCCACAGTTCACTGCCCGCGCCAATGAGGGAAATCCTCTAAAAAGGGCGCGCCATTGGCGCTCTGTCTCAGAGTCGCACTCGCGCCAACCGAATTGAGTAAAGTTTTCAAGCACCAAACTCCCGAAGCTTCGCTTCAACCCATTCACCAACTGAATCTATGTTGAGCTAGGATGGTTTGGCTTCGAATCTCCATAGAAAGGAAAGTGGTTTGCCACCTTTCATGGAAGTTTCCAAGTGATAAAGCCAATCCCATGAATAATGTGGTTGATCCTATCTCTTTCCTCTCTATCTATAAAAGCTTTCCTTTATGCCTTGAGCAAGCTAGTTAGAGTTACAATAGTGTTGTGGCCAGCAACACCCCCCCTTGTTCATTTAAGTGTTGTCCAAAATACTAAATGAATGGGGACCCTTAGTTAAAATTTAGGAAAAAAAGTAAGAGTTTCCTTTCTTCAAAAATAAGGTTACCATCGTAAGCTTAGAAAGGTCCTTTGAATATTTTTTACCTAAGTCTATGGTAATGGGAATATCTTTAAAGACGCGCTGCAAAAAAGATAGGAAATGCCTCCATTTCTCTATAATATCGGTATGCGCAAGACTCTCGTGTTAAGCATAATATCGCATCGCAACATTAGTAATTCTCATAAAGAAAATCTTCAAGATTTACCGATCTGTGATAACGGCGATCGCAAGATCGCATATCGCAGAAATGAGCTGACAAAATTCAACCAACATTAAACTTCTGCGACCTACGATGTTGTGATCGCTGCGATATTATGTTCGCGCGATCTACGATGGTGCGATTTGCGATGGCGCGATCTGCGATGTTACGTAAGCAAATCATAAATCACTTCATCACGAATCCTTCGGGCACGCCTTTCAAAGAAAAGCCACTTACCATAATCTGACTCAAGATCATGCGTTTTTAATGATATTAAATGAATTAGTTGCCAGCTATTAATTGAAATAAGGACGCGTGCTTTTGTAAAGGATTACTTCACGTAAGGTGGCATATTTGATATATTTATTGCATTTAAAACTCTCCCATCACCTTTATTGATCAGTCATTTCCATTTCACTCGTAATCTGCAGGAACGAAGAGCTAGGACGATTCAAAGCCAAAGGCAGGAAGAGATGGGAAAGAAAAATAAATCTCAAGGCTCTCAGGCGAAGGAAAAGACAAAGGAGATGGCACCTTTGTATACAGACACAGCCTGTAACAGAGACGCAGGGATATCGACATGGGAAAGCATGTACAGGCTGCTTGAAGAAGAAAATCCTAGAATAATGAAGGTTGATGCTGTCGCGGGCTCACAACGCTATTCCGAGGCGTCCTTAGAGGAGCTAGCATGTTCATTCCTTCACCGGATAGCAGCAAGGCCCAAAATTCTACCATATACGGATATGATCAAGTGGATACTTGACAATGCAGAGATGAACAACAAACAATTCAAAGTTCAAGGACATGGGCGAACGCACACCTCCACCAGTTCCTCTGCTTGGATGGCCAACTCTGGGACCATCTGGTAGGCTTCCTCCACAACCTGCACTATCCGTTTGTTCTATTCCACGACACCATTGCGCTACAGCCTCAACTACTCAATGTTGATGCATTGCTCGCTCATTACTTGTATAGCGCGGATCTCCCTAGCCCGAATTTCTACGGTGACTCCATCCTACAAAAGATATAGCATCTCCCGAGGGAGCGCAACCATGTTTAATCTAACCCTTTTCAAGCTGCTGACCATAGACCTGTCGGCCTCACTCTCTGTATTGAGTACTCCATCTGGTCGCACTATTGTGTTGGTCATCCTGGTGCACAACATTTCCTAGGACGCTGAAGTGCCAACTGCAAGGTTGGTTAACACTGTGCCAACCTGTGGAGTGCACACCTACAACTCCTGTATTATGTCTGAAGAGCCCCCAATATGAACTGGTGTTGCTCCTCAAACTGCTGGAGGGCCTCCGCAGTGACATCCCTCACCGTTTCGTCGATATCGTGTAGATCCCCCTTAGTGAGGGTGATATGGTCAAACAAAGTCTTCGAGGCCTTTGTTTTCTTTCACGGCCCTACATGCTCTCGTGGGCACAAAATTTTTAGCTGGGTGGACATTGTCTGTGGTTCCATGTCACCATGTTCTGTATCAGTCTCTGGTTTAGATGAAGGTGAGTTCTGCCCTTCGCGCTCTTCTTCTGCTCCACCAACTGTGCAGTGTTGCGCGCGGCCTGGGCCTTAGCCACTGCTTCTTCTTTCCTACACTTTTCTGCCAGTTGTGCCATCCGTAATTTTGTCTCTTCCTTCTTCCACTACGTGGCAGACTTCTCTGTTTCCACCGCGGAGCCAGCTGAGGTGCACCACTTCTATGGCTAAGACTCAAGAACTGTGAAGATTACATTGTCGGTCGCCAAGTACAGTAACTCATGCCATGTCATCGTAGGGTCCTTCTATGCCTTGATGAAGACATTGTAGAAGTCGGCTTTGAATTCTGTAAAGCTCTGCAGATTGTTTTAGATAGTGGGCGATAATCGTGGCTTGCGATTGATCCCTATCCTGATGTTCATCTCCATGAGCACCCAAAATATCTTGCTCTCTTTGATCCTCTATGTGTCCCTGGTTGCCCACAGCGAAGCATACTTCACTACCTCTGGAAGGTCCTACGCAACCAACGGGAACTGGCTATCTCCAGGCAACTCCCATGCCACCAGAACTATCGACAACAGGATCCATGCGTAATGGAATGTTTTGCCCTGCTCATGTGCCTCGCGGCAGTTCGCAAGGAACTCACTACATAGATAGTTTGCCCAGTTGAACTGGACTCCTTCTGTGCATTGTACTGTTATTGCAACCACTAGCACAGGCACCTCATCTGCGCGACACTTTCGCATCACTTTTCTTGCCAATATATATATCACGACCTTATCTGCAGGGTTGTTGATGTTGGAGATGGAATACCCTCGCTTCTTCTTCTCCAACTTAAATTTCTTTTTCTTAGCCTCCACGATGGCAAAGTCATCACTTTTTCCCTCTAAGATGTTTGTTGGGTCCTCCCCTGTGCAAGGGAGCTGTGTAATCCGGTGAATCAGATGGTCTGTGATGGGGATGGACTCCTCCAGCCACAAGCACCCATCATGCACCAAGAAGAGTAGCTTCCTGATGACGAAAATCATCACTGGGGCATAGTGGTAATGCGGCACCCAAAGCAGGTTTAGCAACTCTACTTTCTCAACACATCTGAGCCATTTTCACGGCTCCTGCTCTATCATTCCAGGAGGTGCATCTTTCTTCTAGCGCATTAGTTGTATAGTTGCTAAATACAGGAACTTCTCGTGGTCCACGAGGTCCCAATCTTCAAATTTCAATATGGGAACTCATCCAAAGTGCGCTCCTTCAAACACAATATCATCTGGGAGCAGTGGGGTTTGTAGAGATCTCTTGCTCTCATCTATATCCTTGGACACCTTGGCTTTACCCTTTGGCGGAGGAACATATGCAGGCAGCTTGGTGAGAGGGTCTGCACCTTGGGTTTCGACTTCCATCTCTACATCCTCCTCCTCCACCAGGATTTATTCAAACTCTTCCTCCTCATCAGCCTCCAAATTAATGGGCTTCCCCTTTTCCTCCATGATGAGCTTAGTCCTTAGCGGATTTCTGGGTGAGACGCGCACCAATATCATGGCCTGCTTATCCTTCTTAGGTCTCGGCATGCGCGGTAATTAGGGACCTCTGCGATTATTCCGGTGCTCTCTGGGGATTCTACTTCCACAATTTCCTACGTGGCTGCCTCGGATGTCACTACACCTGTGTCGATGGCTTCTTCGGGTGTTGACATAGTGCAATTCCACAGTTCTCTCAGTGCCTCTAGTAATTTCTCAAGCAACGAATTCACTTTGAGAATATCGAATAAGTCTCGGTTCATGAATATTTGAGTGTGCAACAACTCACTTCTTAAATTGCCAAGTGTTGTTTGCTGGATAGCCATTTGTAATTTATAACACCTTTTGAATTTGAATTCGATCATTCCCCCCACATTCGATCCATCAATTCTTGATTGGTGGAATATTTTCAAGAATATAACCCATAAAGTTCACCTTAAATTCCTACCGCCCACTCCATTTGGCCTCAAACCAAGCATCACATCATGAATAGTGACTTTAATGGTCACTTTTTGGCCAACCTGCACACCAGTGCAACTGTCCTCGCGTTGTCGCGGACCCTATGACACTTTGTTACTGCACGCAATCCTGACATCGCGTAGTTCCCGGGCATAGTAGTTTATAGTCTTGCGCCTCCTTTCAGTTTCCTGGAGCACTAAGACTGTGCTTCTGTCGACTAGTCAGATGGTCAAGCCACCTTTGTATGGCCTCAAATGACTGCCATTCACTTTTCCTGGGAAGGGATCTCCATTTAACTTAACCAGCTGGACCATGCCACCATCTATAATCTCCTTAATAACCTATGGCCCTAACCAATGCATTTTTATCTTCCCTAGAAATTTATCAAACTTACTATCATACAACAGCACCAAATCATTCACCTTAAAGGTGCGCAGCTTAATATGTCAATTATGCCATGCCTTTTCACGCTACCTCTAAATCTGCTGGTGAAATCCAACCAAAAATCGTTATTTTTCAAGCTCATCCAACTACGCGAGCCTCTCCTCCAGGGCTCCGCGATCCGTCATACCTATGAGCACTACTATGTGCAGATTAGGCACGATGTATTCCATAGGCATTACGGCTTCCACTCCATAGACAAGCCAAAAAGGTGTTTGTCCTGTTAGTTTCTTGCATGTCCTTCGATAAGCCCATAACACTGCAGGTATGTGTAGGTCCCAATCACTTCGTTGCGCATTGCATACCTTGGTCAGCATAGTTTCCAGTACTTTGTTGAACGCTTCTACTGTCTTGTTAGCTTGTGGGTGATACGATGTGCTCTTCTAATGATACACCTGAAATTCTTTCGTCAGCGCGCTGATCATTTCATTCAAGAAGTGTGTACTGCGATTGCTCATCAAGATCTTCAGACATCCAAATCACGTCAGTACATGTTCAAACAGAAACTTCATGGCAGTCGCACCTATATAATCCTTCACCGGTTGTGCTTCTATCCAACGAGTCAAGTACTCTATCGCAGTGATAATATACCTCACACCTGTCTTTCCTTGAGGCTGAATCGGTCCTACAAAATCTATTGCCCACTTTTCAAAAGGTTGCAACGTCATTTGTGGATTCAAAGGCATTTCATCCCTTGGCGATGGCTTACCTATTCTTTGACATACTTCACATGATTTGAAATATGCTTTTGAATCCTGATGAAGGGTTGGCCACCACAACCCTGCGCGTAGTATCTTCTGTGTGGTTTCTCTTCCTGCATAATGTCCTCCCACAGCACCCCCATGAGTGTCCACGAGGATGCTGCTTCGTTCAAATTCAGGTACATACCTTCACAATATTTCATCATTCCCCATCTTATATAGATGCCCAACAATGACAGATAAATCTGTCACGTGCACCAATAATTCCTTCTTTTTCTGGATAGAGTATCCTTCTGGCATAGTCCCAGTTGTTAGAAAGTGAATTATATCTTCAAAATTTTCATCTGCTACGTGCACAACAAAGAGCTACGCATCGGGTAATCATTCCTCCAAACTAGTAGGTTCTTCCCCTGTCTCGATGCGCGACAGGTGATATGGTCCCATGTTCAATCGTCCAGGCTTCACAAAAACTTCAAAATTGTATTCCTGGAACAATAAAAGCCATCTGCAGATGCGCCCCCCCAACACAGGCTTATTGACCATGTATTTTAGCGCGGAGTACATGTGCATTTGCATAGATTGGGGCTCTTCTACATAGGCATGCATCAACCTGGTCGGATGTGCGCATGGGTCATCCTGTCCATCATACTTGTCTGTCAGTCGTATCTTAGGTTTTCCAAAGCACGCTCTCATCATTCTCCTATATTCGCGCCAACCATCAAAACTCCCTTTGTGTGTACCCCACCATCTTGCGGGCGTAGCGTACAACACCCAGTGCAAGGCCTGGAAGCGTTGCTTTCCTGAAACCTCCCTTTCAAATGCATCCAAGAAGGTATCAAACTCATTCAGTACATCATAAGTACGCAGATCTCTTACTTTTTTCGACCTGGTCATCATATTTCAATTTAGCGTAGTTACTTCATGTAACTGATTCTGCCATTGTTCTATTTCTTCGTCAAAATCCAAAGTGCAGGAGCTCTCACGCTCCCATGTAATCCGTCCATCCGCGGTGGGATTCACCCAGTCTTGGTCTCGCGCTTTTCTCTTATAGATGCAGTCCAAATCATCATCGCTCTCATAGTCGCGGACCGGTTCAGTATAGCGCGATCCTTCAGCAGGGTCTAGGGGTATAAATACGTGCATTGATTTATTCTTAAAGGTCATTTTTCTCTTCTTCAGATTAACTGCCCCGTTCATATTAGTGGCCCAATCAATTCCTAACAGCGCAGGATAGGGATTGCTATCGTCAACAATATCTATCACTTCAAAATCTTCCAGTGCGCTCACTCCCTCAATATCCACATTTATCCCCTACAATCGCCCCATGGGTATTATTTTCTACCGGTTCGCCATCCTTAGCTGAATTGGAGACCATTGCAACGCAGGTCTCCCCATTCGCTCCCATGTCTGTTTTGGAAGAAATTCACATATGATCCCAAATTCAAAATTACTTGGTACATTTCGTATTCTCCGATCTGCGCGGTAAGTCTCATTTCTTCTCCCATTCTTGTCTTATTTTTTCCGATCTTCCATACTATGTGCAGTTCTCCTAGCACGCTCCCAGTGCATCTATTGATGAGTTCTTGTAACCCTTTTATAGCCTTAATGTCGCACAATAAATTCATATAGGTTTCTAGGAAGGTTGTGAGCATAGATGGGTCCATTTCCAGCTCTGCTTTATCTTTGCTTCCTGAAATGGAGGCATCAGTGAAGCTCTTCTTAGCTTCCATGAAGGTTTCCTAAGCGCGCTCCAAATCAAACTCAACCTCTTTCGTCAGGGCTTTGCAAACCCATGTACTATCTTCTAGTTGTTTTCCTTTTTCATCTCCCGTTTCGATTCCACTTCGGAGCACAATGTTTACGTTTAGATCTTTCTCACCCGGCTCAGACCTCATCATCCGCAGGTTCTAAGTCGGGGGAGGAGGTAGCGCTCCTTTGTCGTGTATCCTAGCTATCAGCGTAGGACAATATTTTGTCTCATGATCAAACAGCATGCAATACTTGCACGATGGGCACGTTGGATTGGTGCAATCGCAGGCATAATGTCCTGGCCCTCCGTAATTGTAGCAAATCAACTGTCCGCGACCTCTACCAGGTCCTCCTCTGCCTCGGCCTCGTCTGTGCCCCTGAAATCCTATCTGTGCCATTCTTGCATTTTGGTCAAGCGGCCGCATTTCGGCCTGAACTATGTAGGTGGGAGTTCTATCCATCATCAACTCATAACTCCTACATGTACGCTCGTCATGTCCCACTGACCTACAAAAGTTGTAGAACAATTGTTGCGAAGTTTGCGCATACTTCTGTAACAAGTGGCAATTCTTTGTGGCATGTTTTCTTGCTATTTGACAGATAGTGCACCACAAAACAGGTGTCGCACTAGGTCCTTCTTGAACTTTTGGCCTTAAAGTCATCGATCCTTCTCTTGTGAGGTAATTTGTAAACACTGGGTAGTGGTCTTTGTCATGACCCTGGCTCTTGCATTTTACGCACCACACTTCTTCGTGCACTTCTGGTCGAACCATCTTATCTTGTTTCAAACTCTGCATCTCAAGGCATAGATTCTTTAGCTACGTGTGGATCTGTTGAATTCCTAGGTTAGGATCTTGCATCGGGGTCTCATGAAGCCTCATGGAAATCTCCAAAGCTTCTGCTTGAGTTGTTATCTTCTGTTGTGATAGCGCACTCCTTAAATGTGGTAGTAGTGAAGCTATAAACCACTCGTGATGTTTTCCATCTGTCAGATTCATATTGGCTTCACGAATCGTACATTTCAGCCTCTGATCCAGTTCCCAAGGAGTCTTGCCTAGCAACATCGTGATCTCTTTGAATCCCACAATTGATTGCGCTTCAGACTTAGGCCTGCTAAATTCTGTATTTAGTGTTGTTTGGATGTCCGCAACTATCGCATTTCGGTTATCATTGGAGTACTTAATATACCAGGTCAGCGCACGATCTTGCAGGGTGCTAACCAGCGTCGCTTTCTTCATATGGCCATATGTAACACCTTGTGCTTCCCATACAGCCCTTACAACGAACCAAAATTGGTCCAGATCTTCATTTCCCAAACCTTTGAACACCGGAAACTTCACTGTGTTTTCCATACTAAATCGTTGTGGTGGTGGATTTGGTACGGACGAAGATGGAGATGATGGAGGTGAAGCCGATGGTGGTGTGGGTGGAAGTGGTATTCACGGAATTCTTTGTCTTATCAACTGAATAGCACTTTGCGGAGAGACCTTCGCGAGCTCTTCCTTGTCCTCTTGCAGAGATGAAATCAAGGGGCTATTTTTTAGACCCTTATTTCCTTCATTTCTATAAACCTTTCCACTTCGCGTAGCCCCAAACATCAAGGTAACTGCATAATCTGCTTTTCGCACAACAACATTTTATCTAAGTATTCAAATACTTTACGTAATTACCTCGCAGTGAGAAAGCATCGCTCTGCCTCACTATAGCTGACTGAGGTGTCAACCGCGAACTCAGTAACGAATCCTCCTATAATACCATTGAGCCAATGATCGACAGCGCGCGCGATCTTATCCTCCGATGCTTCGAATCTTCGCAATAGCTCTGGGGTCCACACAATAGGACTGTCAACTTTCCACCTTCCCTGGCTATCTGCTAGCTTCACAATCCACTCGTATAGTTTAGTAGGGAATGATGCGAAAAAGCTTTCATGGATCTTCATATACAGGTAGCTGTCTAGCCACTCTTCTTTTGATAGTCGCGGGTTTTTGTTCTCCTGCATCGCAGACTCGTGAATTCTTCTATCCAACCAGCCTTTGATTTCTTTCTTAGTTGGATTCCAGTGATACGACATCACACATATCTCATGCAAATTCCAATCCCAGCAATATAGCCATTTGTTGGCTTATGGGGGCTTGACCTAGGTTTAGAGTTAATTAGCCAAATAAATCCCTACACTACTGGCCCTTTCCGCTTCAGCCAGCGGAGCACAGATTGAATTCTCACCCAAAACAGTATGGGGGGATGCTGGAACCAAGTTTCCACACCCTTGAGATGGATGTGATGTCAATTTAGTCTAACTATGCATGCCTTAGTGCAAGTCGTTTAGCGCTCTATTCTAACCTTTAGTACCTTCGCAATCTGTTACAATAATCTTTCACGCAGCCCTAACCAGGGGCTAAAGTCCTTTCGCACTACTAAGGCAGCAAACTGCGCTAATTCCTGAATTAGACTAAGTACCTTACTTATCTTATCGATAGATCTTAATTATCTTCGTGTAAATAGATATTCTAACTTGTGTTCACTTAGTCAATACAATTATACAGATTTGCGCATCATATAAGCATTAGAGGTGAAATTCATACCCAATATAACAGATGCATAAACAGGAAATAAATACACATAAATGATAAGGAACTTCTCTTTATTTATCCTTCCAAATGATTACAGACTCGACTCGCTCTGCACACTTAGCTGCAGGGGTCTGTGCACTCAGCTGTGGACTACTAGGCCTCTGCGCACTCAGTTGTAGAGCCTCTTCCTACGCTACGACCCAAAACTAGACTTTACTCCACAGATATGACTCAATTCTTCATAATTTGATCTATTTCTTATTCTATCAAACTACTTAGAGCTTTGCTCTATTTATACAATCCCATGGTCCGTGGACCATGGGTAGATCTTCTATAGTCGACATTACATTATCAAAATAAGGGTGGACAACCCTATGACTCTTTAATAACTATGTGCTCCATGCCCACAAAATGCAAAGTCTTTACATTGGAATTACAAACTTGCACCAAAATCTGGGCCCTAAGCCCCAAAAAATGCCCTTGGGGGATCCCGCACCCAACACCAGAAACTGCACAAAAATCACTCCAAGGCTTGCAGTCTATTGCATGTACTCCCAAGACTAAGCGATCTTGATTTGCATGCATGGACTGCTTTTTCCCGAGAAAAAAAAAAAACAAAAAAAAAAACAAAAAAACAAAAACAAAAAACAAAAACAAAAAACAAAAAAACAAAAAACAAAAAACAAAACAAAAAACAAAAAACAAAACAAAAAACAAAACAAAACAAAAAAAAACAAAACAAAAAACAAAAAACAAAACAAAACAAAACAAAAAAAAAAAAAAACAAAACAAAAAAACAAAACAAAACAAAAACAAAAACAAAAACAAAACAAAACAAAAATACAAAACAAAACAAAACAAAACAAACAAACAAACAAAACAAAACAAAAAAAACAAAAAAAAACAAAAAACAAAAAACAAAAACAAAAAAAAAACAAAATACAAAAAATAAAAAACAAAAAACAAAAACAAAAAAAACCAAAAAACAAGCAAACAAACAAATAAAACAAAGCAAAAAACAAAACAAAAAAAAAAAAAACAAAAACCAAGAAAACAAAAAAACCAAAAACAAAAAACAAAACAAGAACAAAAAAAAACATCCCTAGATTTTAGGGATCCATTTTTAGCAGCTGGAGGTTACATGCAAAATCCGTTTTAGAAACCTCCCGCCAAGTGTCGATTTTTCCTAGATTTATGGCATGCACGTCATATACCTCGATCTTATCAAAACTATTTATTTGGTGCTTCAGAGTTCATTCTTCACTATGATCTTGGAGCTCTGACATCTCCCATCACATCTAGGAGCA
Organism: Pinus tabuliformis; assembly: GCA_031772625.1. Classification (NCBI taxonomy): domain Eukaryota; kingdom Viridiplantae; phylum Streptophyta; class Pinopsida; order Pinales; family Pinaceae; genus Pinus; species Pinus tabuliformis. Next base: position 395,874,197 of record CM062806.1, on the reverse strand, counting down.
TTCAGCACATTCAACTCACCTTTTTCTGGGTAAGTCCGCTTTTCGTGTATTTTGCTTCTTTTCTATCGCTTTTTGTATTTCGGTTTGTGTGAATGTTGTTTGCTTGGTTTTGTTGAACATTTGTTGTCGTTTTAATTCCTATTAGCTTGTAGAAGCATTGTTTCAAGTTTTTCATTGCATCTCACTGTTCTCGCATGCATGACATTGTTTCTACACTAACGGTCGTCATCGAGGCGACCCGTTTCACACACTTACTTGTTTTCATATTTACTGAATCTTGCATGCCCTATTTTCATGCATGATCATTCAATTTTTTCTGCACTCATCTTCGCACATGCATTGAGCCTTTTCATGTTTTTAGTCATCTGTCAGCGGGTCTAGGCTGCCTTGGCCCAAACCTTGCCTTGCTCTGCTTGCACTACGCATTTCTGAGAGTGAAGGCTCTACCTTCCTCCCAGGAATTGTGTAGAGCCTTCCCAACACTGACCTCTAGGTTTTTTCTCTATGCAATTATGAGAGGCAGTGTCGTTGGCCCTCGGAATTGCGTAGATGCATTTGACCAGGTTGTAGTCATTACTAACTGAAACCGTGCATTGCACAGTTTCAGTCCTCAGTAGGCCAAGTTGGACTATGCTCTATGCATTTTCAGCAATCAGTCAACCCACGGACAACCCGGACTGTGTTCTGTGTATTTTTGGTAGTCAATCTCCCAGCCTTTCGGTGAAAATTGCGCAAACCTTCAAGCCAGTCACCCAAGTGTGTTGCACGTCAGTCCTCAAGTTGTTTTGGTTTTCAACTGACAGATTTATTTCTATGAGTGCTTCTCTATCTCCAGGTATCACAGGTGTTTAGTAGTCTCCCAGAACTACAGGTACAATGGCCTTTAAGAGAGTAGGGACAAAGGACGTTGTTGATTGTGCAACTGGAGACGCAGTCGAGCAAGTGTCTACGAGCCTGCCCATCTATGAAGACACTAAGTTGTTCATAGATAAGGAGATAAATATGAAATGGCAGGACATCAATGAGACCTTTTCAAGCACATTTAAGGAGAACCTGGAATACTACAGGGTCTATGTCAACATTCACAAGTCTATCTTGTACAGGATTTCATGTAGGTATCCCGCGCTTCCATGCACAGACATGATCCATTGGATTACCTTGCATATTGATCTAGAGGCAATGGCGTTGAGCGATGTTAGTGGAACAAAAATTGCTACCTTCAAGGCAAAGGAATGTCGGGAGATGTACCACTTTCCGCAGCCAGCGTTCACGATGGATACACCCTTCACCAGACCCAATAGTAGTGCAAACTCAAGAGACATCTTGAAGAGATTGTTGAGAGAGTCGTTTAAGTTCAAGATGACACCCAACCAAGTGTACAAGTCAAGGATACTGCAGAAGGCTTATTATCTCTTGGTAATCTTTACATGCCTCTTATACATCCAAGAGAGCACATAAACCTTCCCACAGAGTTGGTTGATTGTGTTGGATCAACTGACGAACAAAGGAAGACCTTTCAACTAGTTTGACATGTTGGGTCTTAGGTTGAAGGAACAAGTAATAGAAGCCCGACATCTGCCCAAGGGTTAGCAAGTGAATATTTTCATGTCCACTTACATACTTGATGTAGTCTGTGCCCATCAGTAGATCCCAGGCTTCAGTTGGGCATGGACACCTTTAGAAACCTCTGTGCACACTTACTATAAGTTGTTATTTGAATGCAACTTCCATGGAGTTATCATACAGCTATCAAACCACTTCGTCACCTGGCATACAAGATGATCTTTGAGTGAGATCCACCTTGCATGTCGCAGGCAGCGATGGAGGAATTGGTTGACATAGTAGATTGGTATGCCTCACCCCTTGGCACCTTCATCCATATGTACAGCATGGAGAAGGTTGTGCATGTCTTGTCAAAGTTTTCCATGGATAAGTTGGTCATGCAAGAAGTGTCATATCACATCTTGACAGGGTTGTCGGCGAGACTACATAGGAAGAATAAGTTACCTTAGCATGTTCTTCCTTTGCAGATCGGGTTGTATGAGATCCAGAATCTCAAGCACATTGAGGCCGAGACAGAGGAATTCAAGAGATTCACCTTTGAAACCAGAAGTTTCAATCCATATGACCCACATTGCTTAGTGAAGGAATACTCTGTGAGAGTGCATCATCGTTGGATCCACGAGTTGTGTCATTGGCCTGAGGAAGACCCATGGAGATACTGTTATCACTTCTCCAGGATCAATGAACCATTCAGAATGAATGTAGAATGGTTAGCAGTGTAGAAGACAGCAACATCACAAAGAGAAACATCATCATCAGCAGCAGAGGGCAACATACCTGCGCTTGACAAAGGAAAGAAGAAGGTTGCAGACAACGCAAAGGTCGAACAAAGTTTCAAGTTCAATGTAGATACACTTGTGTTAAGAGCATATTTGGAGATTGATGCAAAGAGGAGACAACATGACAGGAGGATCACGCAAAGGAAAAGAGAGAACCAAAAGCTAGTGGAAGCAAAAAAGGATTTGCAGGAGTTGAAGCAACAATTCAAGGAAGAAAAAGCGTAGTGCAGCAAGAACAGGAACAACAGGAGGTGCAACATGCACATATTGATGAAACTACACCCATACAGGGTATTGACTCATCCAAGTAGCTGGCACATAGCAGACAGGGTGAGCAGACGCAGGAGCAAGACTTTTCTCAGGACATTGAACAGATGCTAGAGTCCATGGACACGGATATGGTTTAGCCCGAGTGAGATTAGGACATTGACCTCATGCCTCAGAACCAAGAGGTCACCCCACTGGCTTCACTAGATCCGGAAGTAGAGCAAGTCCCGAACGATCAAGGAGACATAAAAATCCTTGAAGACAATCCGGAAGTGGAGATGCACAACATATCTTTCGACAAGTCACAACACAGACTTGTGAAGTCCACAGAGTGTCGACTTTGGATGTCCATGTATCTCCTACGCAGTTTGAAGAACGAGTGATCGTGTCTGATGTGCGCAGACATCCAACTGCATTGATCAATGCTACCAAAGCATATGCCAAATCCACCATCTCAAGTGTTAGATTCTTGATAGCTGAGAACGAGCGCATGGCTAAGAAGCTACAAGCAGCCAAGCAGGGAGGAGAGAAAGTTACAGCATCCGCAAGAGCAAAGTTGAGGAGAGCGATACTAGATGAAGCATCGTCTCTTGAGACAATCATGCAGGAGTTGTACTTCAGATTCATCACCGTGCATAAGTTAGTTGTCCATCTCAACGGTTAGCAGCAGCACTATGTTAGGATAGCAAGCATCTTGTTAGACTTAAACACTATTTTTTATCACTTGAAAATATGGAAAATGAGGTACAAAGGAGCCCCATTACACTTGCCAAATATGATGAAGCCAAAGGTGGTAGAGTTGAAGGCACGCATCTAGAGTCAGATCGAGAACTATGACGAACTCTCGCAGCTCAACACCAGCTTGCAGGCTTCACATGCACGAGTGTTCAGGAGCATGGATGTCATTGTGCGCATGCATGCTATCCCATCCATTGGCACACTCATCAAGGTGAATAAAAGGAACCAAGTACAACTGGAGCTAGACATGTACTTTGATCAGTTGATGTGCATAACCACTAGCATAGACTTGCAGATGAGCGCAGACACTATGCACCAGTATGTTTCTGGTTTGGATGCACTTAAGACTATGATGCACATGTTATCTGAGGAGTTGGACAAAGGTGCCAAATCATTGTACCCGGATGCAACGGAGGAACGAATTCACTTTCAAAAGGATGTCACCACAGAGATCGTGGACACCATAATAGACTACCAAGCTTGGCATCAATTTGCCACCATCGATCATCGTGAGTATGTTGAAGAGTTAGTCTTCCCACAATTTTCTGAGTCTTAATGATTTCTTGCATGGCCTACTCAAGCCCATTTTTGTCTCACATGGGTACATGTGCATATTGAAATGTAAACATGTTGTAAAAGTGAAAGACCAAGTGTTAATAGTATAATGTAACAGTCATGTAGTAGTTGAAGAGTCATGAGAGTAGGTGAAGAGTCACAAGGGGGAATGTCAAGGGTCACCCACCATTTTCAATTTATAGAACCTCATAACTCATTGTACAGGATTTTGGGAGCCAAGATTCCTATAGGTGTAACTTAGAGAATGTTTGGAGTGTATTGTAACGAGCCTTAGCTTCTCCACAGCACAAAGAAAGTACATCTCTTTGGACGAGCATGCAAAAATGACTGTAATGTTCCGCTATCGAGGCTAGTGGAAGTCATGGTTGTATGTATGATTAGATATTTCACTCTTTTAATATAATAGAGCCAACAAATTTCATGCATATGTTTTTATTGTAGTTCAGCTATCCTGATTACTTTAATGATGTATGTAGTTGTTATTTACACATGTATGTATGGACTATTTTGTATGTGTTTTTATGAATCTTATCAAAGCATGTTGTTGATATAATCCATCACTTTGGATCGTCGACTATCTTGCTTTCCATCTTGTGATGTCTTTATGTTCCCTTTCAAGCTGCGTGCTATCACAGGTTTCTAAGGGGTGCACTCTTCCCCCCTTCCGTGTGTTAGATCCTTTCATACACCTTCCTTGACATGCTACAAGGTCACACCCTTGCTACCAACAACGACATCTTACTTACCTCTACGGGCAACTGTAGTCAAGGTGATATCATACTACCCACTGCTGTGACTCCTACTCCAAATGGTCTGAGGTCTAGTTGGAATTCTTACTGGGGAGATCCCCTGACATGTTGGTAGGTCTAGCACCATCAACGAGTTCCTAATAAAGTTTCGATAGAAGTTGGATAGTCCGTGAAAGCTTCTAATTTAGAAAATTCTCTTAGGTGAAGGTCAATTCACAATTGCCTCTATTTTCTTCGAATCCTTTTTTATTCCATATTTTGAAATGAAAAAACCTAAGTATACTAACTTAGGTTTCATGAAAGTACATCTCTTCAGTTTATTAACAACTTTTTTTGTTGCAGTCTTTCGAGAACATATCTCACATGTCTGAGGTTCTCTTCTTTAGTTTGGTTTAAAATTAAAATATCATCTAAGTAAACAATGACAAACTTACCAATGAACTCCGTCAAGACTTCATTCATCAACTACATGAATGTACTGGGTGCATTTGTTAGTCCCAATGGCTTGACCAACCATTCATACAACCCATAATTGGTCTTGAAATTTTTCTTCAACTCATCGCCTTCTCTGATCTGGATTTGATGGTAACCACTTTTCAAATCAATTTATAAAAAGTAAGCTACTGCACTTAAACATTCCACCATATCATCCGTATGTGGCAATGGGAATTTGTATCTAAGTGTGATCTTGTTGATTGTTGTCGAATCCTTACACATCCTCCACTCTCCATCCTTATTCGGACTTAGTACGGTAGGAACAACACATGACTCAAGCTCTGTCTTATCAACCCTTTGTCCAACAAATCCTGAAATTGTTTCCTTATTTCTTCATTTTCCTTAGGTGTCATTCAATATGCAACCTTATTTGGAAGGCTTGTTACCGGTATGAAATCTATATGGTATTTGATGCTTCTTTTGGGTAGAAACTCACTTGGAAAATCATATACTTTAATATCATTAAATTCATGCAACATTTCCTTAATTTCAATAGGTAAAACTATAATTTTAGTATGCAGAAGTGTTACCTTTGGTTTGCATATTACCGCATAGCTAACCTCCTCTTTCTCCATTTGTTGCAGAAATTTGTTACCACTTGACAACAGTGCCTTGGGGTTTCTTATCCCAGTTGCACTTTCTTCCTTCAATAACACAAGAGTACATTTGATTCCATCCTTTTAAAACTTTTAGAAATTTCTCTATCCATTATGTAGAACTTTCCTGTCGAATTTCCATGGTCGAACCAAAAGGATGTGGTAGACATTCATTGGAATTAGGTCACATATTAACTTATCCTTATATTTTCATATCTTGAACTCAACTTCACTTTTTTCATTCACTAAAAATTGGTGTCCCTTTTGCAGCCATGATACTTTATATGGTGTTGGATGTTTAATCTTCTCCAACCCCAGTTTTTCCACCATTTCTAAGGAAACAAGATTGTTAGTGCTTTCATTGTCAATCACTACCTTGCAGCACTTCCCTTTTTCTTTACACATAGTCTTAAACAAGGATCTTCTTTGGGCTGGTTCAACAGTTTCTTTGGTTGGCTTCAACAAGACTTTATTCATCATCAATGCCTCTCTGATTTCTGACATATTTTCTACCTTAGGTGCTTGCACTTCTACTGCTTCTAGATGAACTATGTGTGCACCATGTTGTCCCGTATTCTCATTCTCTAGACACTCAAAATATTTGTGACCCATTTTGCCACATTTGTAGCACTGATAAGCAATTTCTCTACCTCTTCCTCTACCTCTCTAGTAATGTCTTCCTCCTCTGGTTCCACCTTCTTTCTTTGGTTTCCCTTGTTGTTTTGAGTTTTCTGCATTATTATTTTGAGTTGGAAGCTTTTCTCTTCCATTCTAATGTCCTTTTCCTCTAGAAAAACTATGCCCACTACTTGAGCTCTACTTTCTTGCTATCTTTTCTTCTGCCTTCAAGGCATACTGGTAAACGTATTCCATGGTCCTTGGAGAAAGGAAGTTGATTTCATCATGAATATCCATTATTAAGCCATTAATATATGTTTTCTTTTATGGGGTGTCTTCCGCATAACCTGCTCTCAATTTAAATTTGTAAAATTGTTTGGTATATCCTTTTACTATTAGTGACCTTTGCTTGAGGTTCTGCATTTTCCTGTAAAGAGTTAACTAGTAATATTTTGGTAAGAATTTACTCTTCATCTTTGCCACCATCCTATCCCATGTTTTGATCAATGAATTATTATTCTTTCTCCATTTAGCCTGCACATTGTCCCACCATAGTGTAGTGTGAACCTTCAACATTTTTACTACAAAATTCACCTTATTGTCATTGCCCATCTCTTCAAAATACTTTTCTAACTCATTGATCCAATCAAATAAATTTTTAATTGTCAAGCTGCCATCATAGGTAGAAAATTCAGGTTTTTGTCTTGAACTTGAGCCTAACAATGATCTCAATCACTTGAATTTTGGAGGTTCCTCAATAGATGTTGCTCCTTCTTCCTCAACTTCTTCTCCTCGTTCACTAATATCTCTAGCCTCGGGATCTCATTGTCTTCCTACCTACATGGCCTCTGACCGAACTTGCAGTCTCCTTATCTCTTCTTCAAACTCTGGACTACCCATGGGTATGCCTCCTAGACCTCGTTCTCGTCTTGATCTGATACCACAAATTGGTGCAACGAGCAAGCCAAACAAATTTTAAAAATCGAACACGCAGTGCTGGATTTTTTGTGTGTAGTCGCTACAAAATGATTTGGTAGTGCTTATTTTCCAATTTACTATTTCGTTGTTATGAAATGAATTCATAGCGCCTATTTTGAAACGAATCAACTATTTTCCCAACTAACTCTGCACATCCCAGATTGGCTTCTCAACACATTAAATGATTTACTTTGCCTCTCTTCACCAAGTTTGCAATGTTGGTTAGAATTTAAAACTCAAAAAACCAATCATGAAAGGGTTTAGATCGCATTAAAAAACATAGTGCTTTTTTGTTGATGGTACTCACGTCACATAAACCCACACACTCATTGCCCCACAATGAAGAGACACCTTCCTTCTCGGGCTTTAAAGCTGGTACAACACGAATCAAAACACAAATGGACAAAACACAATGAACGGAGCCACTAGGGTTTTTTTTTTATATAAATCAGTTCAACAAGCTACAAAATTTCAAATTAACTAATATTCATATGAACAAATGCACAGGAACAGAAACCATGAGTTCGTAAGCAGAAATCAAATTGGTTAATCATAGGAATTTGGTTCAATCTCAACCATTTAACAAGCACACAACTTACAGTCCAAAATGTTTATTCATTTATGCCATTCACACATAAATAACTTCTAGTTCACACAAATTGAAGGTACAGGCTGGTCTGCAACTTCAGAACTATAGTTACAGACAGAAACAACGAGTTCCTTTCTTCCCTTCTCTTTTTTTTTAGGAACTTCCCAGAACTCTTCCCTTTATCCCCAAAAAGAAAAAATTGGCTATAACAACCAAGAGTCACAAAATGTGAATCATTTCCCATTCTCCACAAAATAAGGGAAACTGAAAACTATATTTACATTAGAAATAATTTCTCCAACTTATTTCTAAGAAGAAAAAATTCAAAACTCACTCCTAAATTAAATATTTACAATTTCTTAACAAAACATTTAAAAAAATTCCCCTAAAATTACCATGTGACCATCCCATCACATTGGTAAGTTATCATCCAAATTATTTTTATCTTGTGTTCGGCCTATGCACCTACATCAGAATGGAATTGAATTACCTCATCTCCAAACTTGAGGACAATGTTATATTTTAAGGGGGAGGGCACATGAGGGTCCTAGCCTCCCTAACCCTCTAAGTAGATAAGTATGTTACTATGTATAGAGGGCATCACTGGTAAATAAGGCCCATGTATTAGTGTGAAAGAAATAAATGTAAGAAGGCTTACTAGAATATTCCACCTACTCGAAAGTACCTTCTCTAGAATGTTCCTAGGAGGTAGAAAGTATTATCTAAAGATGTACAAGTAGTGCAAAAGACATCTTATGAAGTAATTTGTAGTCGGAGCTCTACAATTTAGGAGGTTTCCTCTTCAAAGACGCAAGTGACATTGCTTCTAGTAGTAAAAGTATAACATTTTGGTGTTATTCTAATTATTTAGGTTGAAATACATCTTTTTTGTAATAAATTTATATTAAATTTGTTATTTTTGTTTAGTATATTTCCATTTTGATCATAAAAACCATAATAAAAATGACAAGGCATAAGGATTATTTGATGGCCCAAGTCACAACAATTGGGGTGATAATAGTGTTGATTACACTTTTCACCTTTCATAATCTCATGTAATTAATATGAAGGAAACTATTGACATTGGTTCCAATAAATATATAGAGGTAATCGCTCTAAGATTATGGCCCTAAGATTGTTACTCAAAGGTGTAATGGAAAGAATAATTAAATCTTTGTAGATATTTAGAAATGTGATGTTAGTAATTTGAGAAATAAAAGAAATTGATTAATGGTTGATTATTCACTTAAAAATGATAGGGAGTCCAAGTGAAATCGATAACAAACAATTTCAAGAAAATTTCATTTAATCTTGATGATAGAGAGTAAAATATAAGGTGAGTATAGAGAACAACACATAGGAAGAGAAAATTTCAAACAAAAGGAGATATGGCAGTGAAAGTGAAAGCGTTGATTAAGGACATCCATGAAGAGGTTTCATTACTTACTTTTGTAAATCTCCACTATATTTCTTTATGTAAATCTCCACTCCATCTTTTGTATTGTTAAAGTTCATTTTTTTTAGTTTACGTTTTATGTTTTGATACGATGGGGGAAATGTTATTTAATATCTTAACGATGATATCATGATAAACTTTGAAACATATAATTCTCCATCCATTGGAGATGGCTGTTTGGTTTTATACAGTGGAGACTTTGAAAACACTCTTGTAAAAATTTATATGATAGGTTTAGTTTAGCAGTTGTCTATAACGCGACTTTTTGAAAGTCTTTCCGGCGTGTTTTTCCAGCCGAAATCCGGCAGGAATTTATTGGAATCGCAACTCTGATAGCTAGTTTCTGCACAATGAAAGCGTCCCAGGGGTTTTCGAGGGTGCTGAATCCAAATATGCAGTTAAAAAACCATTTTAACTGCAACAAATCAAGATTTAACCTCAATTTCTTCCGCCGGATTCCGTCACCGGAATCTCCAAAAAATCGCATTATAGACAACTCCTTTAGTTTATATATATATATATATATATATAAAATAAATAATTTTTTAATTATTATTATTAAAAATAATTTTATTGTGAATATTTTTTTTATAATAAAAGAATTCTTCATTTATTATTAAATTTATATTTTTTACATAAATAATAATGTTTTTTAATCACTATCTTCATTATATATAATAACTAGTCCACCTAGATTGTTAAATATGGTGTTTTGGTCTTTCTACTTGTTTTGGTCTTATCATTTTCTTCGCAAAGTAGAGATATGGAAGATATTTTAATATTTATGAGAATATTAGGTTTTATATGTGTAATGATAGCTTGGAGTGGGAGAGTTTGGATTTTCCTCTCTGTGTGATTGTTTCAAATTATTTCAAATTATAGCAATTTTCTCCATTCTCAATTTTTATTTATTGATGTTGAATTTTGAATTTAGAATTGCTTTATCAATAATATTGTAAAATTGTGGTGTTTTAGTTTTATTTTTGAATTATTATTAAATTTAAATTTGTTATTAGATATAAATAGAAAGTTGTTTTGATTTTCTTAACCAAATAATATTAGGTTTTGAATTTTATTGTATAGTTGTTTTTTTAAGGGGTAAATTAATTGGTTTGTGTGGGGTTTAATTTTATTAGATTTTGGGTTTAAATTGTAGAAATTCTCACTGTAGATTAATCTGATTATGCAATGTACTAAAGCAAAATACTTAATCTACTTCTACTATCAAGCTTGCGGAAGCTTAATCGATTTGAGCAAGATGAAACAGAAAACATATAACAGAGAAGAAGATTCAATCACACATGAAACATAGAATAATACTCTGGGGAAAGCCTCATCTAAAAACCCCACTCTCTGTATTATCACACAAGTGGAAATATCTCAGGATTACACAAAGCTTAGCTCTCAAGCTATCCAACTCTCAGTACAATCCCTCACTGCTACTCATATACATAATAGACAACACATATGCCTTCCTTCAGTCCTTTAAACCTCCTATATCCTATATCCTATCCCTGCCTTTAATCTCAACTTGGTCTTTGTCTAAACTGACATGCATGAGTCATTTATGAGAGGATATTCATTTATCTGGAGAACACTAGTTGCATGCATGCATGCATTAACTGACTGAACTCACAATTAGTTCCACAAACTATTTGGAACTAATTTAACTGGACTTAACTCAGTTAACTGAGCTAACTAATTACAACTCATCCTTATCTCCTTAATTAAGAGATAACTTCCTCAATCAAAGGGATAATTGTTGCATGTCTTCACAAAGACTTCATGTTTGATTTTCACCAACTAATTAACTCAAGATGAATTAATTAATTATTTTTCAAACTGCTAGTAAGACTAAATTTTAATTTTAATTCTCAATTTTAATTCAAGGAAAAATTAAAATTGGAATATATCCTAAAATGCTATCTATAGCAATGTTATTTATATCATTTCTATTTTTAGCATTTCTTGTTTCTATTTTCAACACTCCTTCTCAACAAGAAAGGGATTATCTGCCACCCCGATCCTACCTCTATGGAACTCGAATTTACACTTTGACAATGCCTTAGTCAAAATGTCAGCATCTTGCTCCTCTGTCGAAATATACTGCAACAACATGATCCTCCTCACCACACAGTCTCTGAGATGATGGTACCGAATGTCGATATGCTTGGACTTGTCATGAAATACTGGATTCTCAGAGAGTTTGATACAACTTTGATTATCATAATAGATCACAGTTGGATCCATCCTCTGATCAAACAAACCAGCTAGAATTTTTCGCATCCAAATGGCCTCACATGCTGCCTGACTCGCAACCATGTATTCAGCCTCTGCTGAGCTGAGTGTAACTAACCTCTATTTCCTGGTGTACCAAGAAACTGCAGTTGAACCAAGGTTGAAAATTCCTCCTGATGTGCTCTTCCGATCTGATGGACTCCTTGCCCAATCTGCATCTGTGAAGCCCTGTAGCTTCACTCCCTCTGACTGTTTGTACCATAATCCAAACTGAGATGTGCCTCTAAGGTATCATAAAACATGCTTTGCTGCCTTCAAAAACAGCTTGGTAGGCTGAACCATAGCTTGACTCAGTTGGTCCACCGCAAAGCACAAATCTGGTTGTGTGTTCACTAAATACATCAATGAACCCACAAGCTGCCGATATACAGTAGCCTCTACTACTTCACCTGAAGTAGCATCCTCCTTCCTCCAGTTCCTTGCTAGAGGAGTATGCATGGGTTTGCACTTCTCCATGCCGAATCTCCTGAGTATCTCATTGGCATACTTTCCTTGAGACACAAACACTTCCCCATCATTCTGCCACACTTCCATGCCTAGAAAGTAGTGCGTGAGACCCATGTCTTTCATCTCGAACTCTCTTGCAAGGTCCTCCTTGTAATACATGATCAACTGATCATCACCTGTCAATATCAGATCATCAACATAAAGAACAATGATCAACTGCTTACCTTCCACCATGATGTCGTACAAGTTCGCATCCGCTTCACTCTTTGTGAAGCCCAACCCAGTGAAGTAGTTTTTGATCCTGGTGTACCAAGCACGAGGTGCTTGCTTCAGCCCGTACAAAGCTCTCTTGAGTCGGCACACATGCGACTCATAATTGAAGGTCTCAAATCCTTCTAGCTGCTCTATGTACACTTCTTCCTCAATCTTTCCATTGAGGAATTCAATCTTCACATCCATCTGATGGATCTTCCAACCCATCTGTGCTGATAGTTCCAATATCGATTTGATAGATGAGTACCTTGCTACAGGAGCAAAAGCCTCATCATAGTCGATCCCCTCGACCTGGGAGAAACCACGGGCAAAAAACCTTGCCTTATGTTTCTCCACACTACCATCAGTAGCATGCTTTACCTTGTAAAGCCAACGAGAACTCACAACTGACTTGTTCTCCGGTCTTGGAACAACATCCCAAACATTGTTTCGAACTATGGAGTCATACTCCTCCACCATAGCATCAACCCAAATTGGTTGTTGCATTGCTTCCTCATAGGAAGATGGTTTGGTATCTACACATTCCCCAACAAGGGCCATGTAACCAGTGTACCGCTCAGGTGACCTCCTCTGTTTGTGCTGAGAAGATGGCTCTCCCACATTCCCTCTCGCATCCATCAACAATTTGTCAGCCTCCCTTGTGCGATTCCGTCCCTCTCTAGAAGACTTTGCATGAGTGGATGTCTCCACTCCTAGAACCTCTACATGCGGCTGCTCCACATCAGTCTAAGGCTCCTCCTCCTTATGAACCAAAAGTTCCTCCTCTGCCTTCAACTTGAGCTCCCTCTCAAGGGAAACTCGCATGGCCTTCAACTCATTGAACTTAAGATCTATGTGAACCACTGTCCTCTGACTGGTATGCAAATACACCTGATAGTTGTGGGGAGTATCAGTGTACCCCACAAGTATCCCCAACTCAGCTATCGGCTCAAGTTTCTTCCAGGAATCCTTGGTCACATGGCAATAAACCGATGAGCCAAAGATCCTGAAGTGACCCACATTTGGTCTCTTCCCGGAGAAAGCTTCCTCTGGTGTCTTCATCCCAAGTATGCAATGTGGGCTTCTATTCTGTAAGTAAACCGTTGTGTTGCATGCCTCAGCCCACAAATGAAGTGGTAGGCCTTGGTCATGTAGCATCGCCCGAGCTGCTCCCACAATCGTTCTGTTCTTCCTCTCGACCACCCCATTCTGTTGTGGGTTATGAGGTGTCGTCAACTCCCATTTAATTCCTTCTACAACACAGAAGTCCTTAAACTCTTGAGAGACATACTCTCCACCATTGTCGCTTCACAAGGCCCTAATCTTCTTTCCTGGTTCTTTCTCAACCAAGCCTTTGAACTCACAAAACCTTGAGAAGGTTTGATCCTTCTTCTGCATGAAATAGATCCAGCATCTACGAGAAAAATCATCAATGAAAATCACATAGTACCTTTGTTTAGCGGTGGAGGCTATCGAGAATGGTCCACACACATCTGTATGAACTCGCTCCAAGATTGCTTCAGCTCGACTGTCTCGATCATGAAAGGAAGATTTTGCATACTTACCCAAGGTACAACCTTTGCATGTGTCCACTTGCTCAAGTTTACTTTTGGGAAGTCTGTTATAAATATGCTGCATTATCTTCAAGGCCCCATGATGCAAGTGGCCCAACCTTCTATGCCATAACTCGCCAATATCTTGGCTTTGCACCAATTCTGCTTTGGAACTCAATGCAGCACAGTCATCTACCTCCAGCTTGTAGAGATTCTTCACTCGAATCCCAATCCTCTTGGTCTGACCCGTGGCTATGTGTCTTAGGAACGCCTTTCCTTTACTAAAGACTACATCATAGCCTTTGTCTTCCAACATCGCGACCGATGGCAAATTTTTCTTTAGTCCAGGCACATACTTTACATCAGTCAGGGTGAAAGGAGCTCCATGCTCCCTCTGAAACACAACCGTACCTTCACCTAAAACACTGTACGTTCCATCATTGCCCATCTCGATGCGCATCTGGAGGTCTTTCTCCTCCAAGGTATTGAATAAACTCTTATCGCCGATCATGTGGAATGAGGCTCCACTGTCTAGGTACCAAACACAACCCACCATCGTTGAAACCATGCATGCGATGAGGGTAAAATCCAATTCGAATTGTGAGGCCAGTGCCTCACCATCTGATCCTTTCGAGGATCCCTTCTTGGATTTCTTCAATGGACAATTAGTTGCATAATGGCCGCCTCTTGACAATTAAAGCATCTCACTTTAGATTTTTCAATCTTCTTCCCACCATGGGAAGAACTCAATTTGGAATGGGAAGCCTTCCCTTTCCATTTCCGCACGTTACTTGTTAAGGCTAGATTTTCTTCATCATTATGCTTAGATGAAGAACCATCTCTGGTGCTTCTCCTGATCTCCTCCTGCATCAGATCCTACCACAGTCATTCCCAATCTGGTAGTTTCTCTCTTCCACTCACTGAGTTCTGGTAGCTATGCCAGCTCTTAGGAAGACTGAGGAGAGCAAGACTCACCATATAATCATCAGTTGTTGTGATTCCTACACTTCCAAGCTCATCTCTACAGGTGGTGAGATTGTTCATATATGTAGAGATCGTGTCACCCTTTTCACACTTGATTTTCCGAAGCTTGTCCTTCAGCGCCAGCTTCCTCTGGTCATTTTTGTTCTGATATAGATCCTTCAATGTCTTCCACATTTAAAACGGAGTCTCCTTCCCATGGAGGCTCGAGACAATATGGTCTCGAACTCCCTCCAGAAGAATCCTCCTCGCTCTCGCCACAAATTTCTTCCATTCCGCCAATTCTTAGGCATTAGCTGTTGCTAGCTTAGGGATTTATTGATCAATGAAATCCTTCAAACCGTTGTCTTCTAATACTGCTTCCATGTGATCCTTCCATGCTATGTAATTCGAGCTGCCATCCAGGGCATACTCGAGTCTCAAGCCATTGAACGCCATTGGTGAACTTTGAGATGTGATAAGAAATCGATTTTGTACCTACAATCAAGAACTTCAAACTTTGAACTTCTCCCTTCTTTGTATACTGTTCTTTGCTTTGATCACCTTTTCTCCGATGCCATGTAGAAATTCTCACTGTAGATTAATCTGATTATGCAATGTACTAAAGCAAAATACTTAATATACTTCTACTATCGAACTTGCGGAAGCTTAATCGATTTGAGCAAGATCAAACAGAAAACATATAACAAAGAAGAAGATTCAATCACACATGAAACACAGAAGAATACTCTGGGGAAAGCCTCAGCTAAAAACCTCGCTATCTGTATTAGCATACAAGTGGAAATATCTCAGGATTACACAAAGCTTTAGCTCTCAAGCTATCTAGCTCTCAGTACAATCCCTCACTGCTGCTCATATACAGAATAGACAACACATATGCCTTCCTTCAGTCCTCCAAGCCTCTATTTCCTTACGCAGTTTCTCCTGGGTCCTCCAGTTTCCACCTGTGTGATTCTCACCTCACACACTGCTCTGACCTTTGTAGTAAATGCGCAATCCTTAAGGAATGAATTCCTTCTGCATGCAAGAGATATTCTCATGGGAATATTCTAGCAACTGATAGTACACTATCCCTGCCTTTAATCTCAACTAGGTCTTTGTCTAAACTGACATGCATGAGTTATTTATGAAAGGATATTTAGTTATCTGGAGAACACTAGTTGCATGCATGCATGCATTAATTGACTGAACTCACAATTAGTTCCACAAACTGTTTGGAACTAATTTAACTGGACTTAACTCAGTTAACTGAGCTAACTAATTACAACTCAAATACAACTCATCCTTATCTCCTTAATTAAGAGATAACTTCATCAATCAAAGGGATAAATGTTGCATGTCTTCACAAAGACTTCATGTTTGATTTTCACCAACTAATTAACTCAAGATGAATTAATTAATTATTTTTCAAACTGCTCGTGAGACTAAATTTGAATTTTAATTCTCAATTTTAATTCAATGACAAATTAAAATTGGAATATATCCTAAAATGCTAGCTATAGAAATGTTATTTATAGCATTTCTTCTTGTTATTTTCAACATAAATGTCATCTAAAAGATTAAAAATGAAAACCATTTTTCTAATAAACTATCTCAAACACATCCAAATATTATAAATTTATGTTCATCCTAAATTCTTTTTAATTAAACGTAAACTCGTTAAAAAAAAATTAACTTAACTAAAAAACTAGGTAGCGAAATTTTATATATATATATATTATATATTTTTATTTTTATGGAAAACTTTTAAAATAAGATAATAGTTAAAAATTATATATTATTATTAAAAATAAATTTTATTATAATAAATTTTATTTATTTATTATATTTATATTTCTTTTTAAATAAACATTCATGTTTTTCAATCATCACCATGTAATTAACAAGTCCAACTAGATTGTTAAATATGTTGTTTTGGTCCCATCACTTTCTCACGACAAGGTAGGGACATTGGAGATATTTTAACATTTACAGGAACATTAGGTTTCATATGTGCATTAATAGCCATGGAGTGGGAGAGTTTGGATTTTCCCTTCTTTGTGAGTTGGTTCAAATTAGGGCATTTTCCTTTTCCATTTTTATTTATTGATGTTGATTTTCTTATTTTTGTGGGTGGTTTAAATTATGGTATTTTTATTTATTTACGTTGATTTTCCTATTTTTGTGAGTGGTTTAAATTATGGTATTTTTATTTTTTGATGTTAAATTTTGAATTTTATTTATTAATATTGAATTTTGAAGTTAGAATTGTTTTATAAAACAAAATAATGAAATTATAGTATTTTATTTATTTTTAGTTATTATTAAATTTAAATTTATTATTAAATATAAGAGGAAATTGTTTTGATTTGTTTAATTAAATAATATTAGATTTTGAATTTTAAGATTGATTTATCAATAATATTGTAAAATTGTTTCTATAAAATGTAAATTAGTTAGTTTGTATGGGGTTTAATTTTTATTAAGTTTTAGATTCAAATTTCTTGAAAATAATTAGAGAAAAAAAAAACCATTTTTCTACCTCAAAACTTCTAAATCTAAATTCAACTTGATTTAAAAACCAAAAAACAAAATAAACACAAAAGATTTACAACCCTTATTAAAAATTCCATTTTTTTAATTAAATTATTCATTTAAACTTTTTAATATATATATAATAAAAAAAATGTAATAATTTTTAAAATACATTGGAATATTGAAACATTTTATTATATTTATTCTCTTTCTCTATTTTAATTTTAATTTTTTTATTAATCTTTTACTTTGAAATCTTATTTCCAATCTATTTAAACATAAAAATAAAATAAAAATTATTAAACCTTATTTCAATATATTTAAGTTTTTCTTCATTATAACAATACTTTTAATATGCAATTATTAAATAATTTATTGTTTTATTTGTATTTCTTTTTTATTTATCTTTTAATATTTTTAATAATTAATAATTTATTATTATTTTACAATAATAAGGTATATAATTTATTTATTTATTTTATTAATTTGTTTATTTATTCTATAAATTTATTTAAATTTATTGATAATAAATTGAGTATCTTCGACCTATCCTTTGTCATTTATATATATATATATATATATAGGGTTGAAGGCGGAGCAGAGATAGAGGCGACCAGGGTTTACAACTTCGGCGGCGAGTTTCTCGCCATGGATCGGCGCAGAGGAGGGAGCTCCACTCCCTCCTACAAGGAGGTAGTGGCCAACAAGGGTAAGAGGTCTCTGGAGAAAGGAAACGGTGAGGCGGAGGAAGGTAGAAATAACAGGGAAAAGGAATCAGAAAACACCAAAGCGAAGGAGAAGGATGGCACTAAAGACAAGGAAGAAAATGACAAAATACAGGTAACAAAAGACAAAAATCAGAAGAGTCAGTGCAAACCCAGAGCTGAAATTACTCCTCGAATAGTTTTAAATAATCCTGCGCTGCAGGAACACAGAGAGCACATGCAGACTTACGCAATCATATGCAAATTTATGGGGCTATGGCCCACTGAAAAAGCTTTACAAACATGGATAAGATACCACTGGAAGCCCAAAGGAAGCATTGACCTACATCTGGGGTCCAAAGGTTTTTTCACTGTGGTCTTCACTAACATTGAAGATAAGGACAGTGTGTTTGAAGGCGGGCCCTACTTCTATGCAGCAGCAGGGCTCTATATGAGACCCTGGACGATGAACTTTGTTCCAGAGCAGGAAACTTTTACTTCGGTTCTGGTTTGGGTTAGACTCTATTCTCTACCCCTTGACTATTGGCAAGCTGAATCCCTGGCGGCCATAGGCAATAAATTAGGAAGATTTATTAAAGCCTCTGAAGCCACAAGGAGGGGAAAATACACTTCTTTTGCTAGAATCTGTGTTGAAATGGATCTATCCGGAGCTCTCCCGGATGAAGTCATCTTGGAGGTTTTTGATGAGGAATGGGTGCAAACAGTAGACTATGAACATATTCCTTTTAGATGTCGTAGATGCCATGAACATGGACACCTTCTAAGAGACTGCCCCCTCAGTCTAGCAGAGAACAAAAGCAAGATGAATGCAAAGAAAGACTCAGAGAGCTTTCACAAAGTAGTTCATAAAGGAAAAAGTGGGAAAAAAGGGACAAAACAACATCAGGCTGAAGGTAAAACGGGTAGCCAGAACCAGTTCCAAGTTCTTGAAGAGGAGGACGAAATAACAGCAGAAGATCAAGCTATGAATGAAGATAATGGGAAGAAGGAAGAGAAGAAAGAAAGAGATCAGACAAAGGAAAACGAAAAACAGAAGGGGATTATGTTGAATGAATCAGAGCTGGAAATGGATCAGGATATGACCCAGAGTGATATGGATATGGAGGACAATGAGCTTCAGGAGATTCTGGACAGAGAAAACCTAGATCTAGAAGGATTCTTGGCTCAGGGAACTACTGGAGGGGTAGAATCACTACCACAAGAAGAGCTCAATCGGATTCAACAGCTATTCTTATGGAAAACCCAGGCAAAGGGTTTAGAGGGAGTAAAGAACATTGAAAGGCAGAGCAGTGACGAGATGAAAGCAGCGAAAATGACTCCGGGGTTAGCACCGAGAAATCCAGGGAAAAAAAGAGGTCGGAAAAAACAAAACGAGCTACTAATGGAATGTGGAAAGCTTATGGTGAACTCAGGTAAGATGAAAGACCTAACCAGTTACTCCTTTACCAATCTTTAATTATGAAGTTCACAACTTGGAACATTAGAGGGCTGGGTAGCAAGAGAAAACAGAGAATGATGAATAATAGAATGAAACAGGAAGCTCCGGACATAATTTTTGTCCAAGAGACAAAATGTTCCATTCAGAAACTAAGGCAAATCCATAGTAAATGGCTCAGTAGATTTGAGTTTCTAGAAGTTAAAGCAGAAAATACAGCAGGTGGCATCCTCACTCTCTGGAATCCCCAAAAAATTGGTATTATTGATGTGGAGGCTTCTAGGAATTATTTATCAGTTGTTATACAGCCAGTAGGAGACAGGGAAACTTATCTAGTCACGAATGTTTATGGCCCTCAAAGGTTAGATGACAAAATCAAGTTCATTGACTCCCTGGTGGATCTAAGAGCCAGACATACAGGACTACCTTGGGTCCTAGGAGGAGACTTCAATATGATCAAATCTCTATCAGAAAGAAAAAAATAAATAAAAAAAATTCCTTAGCCTTCCAAATCTTTTCAAAAAACATGAACCTTGTTGATATTGAGACAAACAATGGTTGCTGCACCTGGAACAATAAACGAGGAGGTGACTCTCAGGTAGCCTCCAAGTTAGATAGATTCATGATATCTGAGGATCTCATGCTTATAGATAAGGAAATAATAGCTGGAATTCTTCCCTTCGGAGGCTCAGATCACTGGCCGGTTCAAATGGAAATCAAAGGAATAGGCACCCCAAGAAATAGACCTTTCAGATTTGAAAATATGTGGCTTTCTCACCCAAAATTCCTCAGTAACATCGAAGAATGGTGGGCCGAGGATCTGCAAACCCAAGGATCAACTATGTTCCTGCTTCACAAAAGATTAAAGTTCATCAAACTGAAGCTTAAAGCCTAGAATAAAAATGAATTTGGTAATATTTTTGTAGGAAAGAGAGATGTGGAAAAAAAAATAATGGAGCTCAATCAAGTTTTGATCAAGGAAGGTTTTGACAAGGACAAAAATGACCAAGTTGAGAAACATCACCAGGAGTGGGAAAAGTTGTGCCATCAAGAGGAAATTTTTTGGAAACAGAAATCAAGAATTCAATGGCTAAAAGAAGGAGAGAGAAATACTAAATTTTTCCATAAAACCACTATAGCAAACAGGACTTACAACAGAATCTCTTCGATCAAGGATGAGGAAGGGCAGACACATCAATCCCATGAGAAGATAGAAGCAGTGTTAGTTAAGCACTTCCGAGGTATTGCTTAGGAAAACACTCTAGACAAGGATCCTTTCATCAAGGACCTCATAAAGCATATCCCCAAGTTGGTGTCCAGAGAGGATAATGGTAATCTCAACAGACCAGTTACCGAAAAGGAGGTCTGTGAGGTCCTCAAGGAAATGAAAAATGGTAAGGCTCCAGGTCCGGATGGTTTCAATGTAGAATTCTTCAAAGCTTGTTGGAGTATTGTCAAAGAGGATATTATAAGGGTTGTGGAAGACTCTAGGCAGAACAGAACCATTTTGAGGGCTCTCAATACCTCCTTTATCTCCCTTATTCCGAAGCAGGATAATGCACAAACTCCAGAGAAGTACAGACCTATAGCTTTATGCAACGTTGTTTATAAGATAATTTCCAAAGTTGTGGCCAACAGACTTAAAACTTTATTGCCTTCGCTGGTTTCGGGGGAGCAATCAGGTTATGTGGAGGGCAGACAAATTCTAGACAACATCATACAAGCACATGAGGTGGTACACTCGTTAACCAGTGAAAGGAAATCGGGGATGATAATGCAATTGGACATTGCCAAAGCTTATGATAAAGTAAGTTGGACATACATCAAGAAAGTACTTGGTGCATTTGGCTTTGACCATAATTGGATCAGATGGGTTATGGCCCTGGTGACTTCCTCCAGCTTTTCAATTTTAATTAATGGCTCACCCTCTGAACTTTTTCTGCCTTCTCGAGGTCTCAGACAAGGAGATCCACTCTCACCTTTTCTCTTCATCCTCATGATGGAAGGGCTGGGGCTGGTCCATCAAATATGCTAGAGCTACCGGAAAAATTCAAGGACTACAACTTTCGGAAAATGGACAAGCACTGATGCATCAACAGTTTGTAGATGATACTATGTTACAGGGGATTCCCACGGTCAAAGAAGCGCTAGCTTACAAACAAATTTTGAAAGACTTTGCTTCGGCTTCAGGTATGGAAGTCAATCTTTCCAAATCAAATTTTTTTTTCTTTAATACACATATAGCCATCCAGAGAAATGTCTCTAGAATCCTTGGATTTCAAAGAGACTCTCTCCCCTCTAAGTATTTGGGAGTTCCTCTAACGGCTAAACCTATGCTCAAAAGCATATGGGAACCGTTAATCATCAAGATGCAAGACAAGGTCAGGAAATGGGCAAACAGGTCTCTAAATCTAGCGGGTAGACTGGTTCTCACAAAGGTTGTGCTACAAGCTATCCCTGTCTTCATGTTATCAGCTCTCCCAGCGCCAAAAGGAGTTTTACAGCAATTTAGAAACATCCAAAGAGATTTTCTCTGGGGCAAAGAGGAAACAAGGAAAAAATGGGCTTTAGTCTCATGGGATAAGATTTGTAAACCCAAGAAACAAGGAGGCCTCGGATTGGATGATATAGAAATTCTAAGTAAGGTTCTAGGGGCCAAACTTTGGTGGAGATGGGTGAAGGATCCTAAGGCTCAATGGGCAAGCATCTGGAAGGAAAAATATGCTAGTGCCTGGCTTCCTCAGGATATCATAAGAATGTCTGGATATATAAAGGGCTCGCACATTTGGAATAAGGCCTGGGAGAACAGAGAGGTTGTCCAAAAAACTGTTTCTGGGAAATTAGAGATGGAGACCTGGCACTATTCTAGGAGGACAAATGGCAACAAGAACCAACTCTTTTGACAGAAGATTTTACGGGCCTCAAACAGGAAACAGACAAACAAAGATTAAGGAAAGTCAAGGACTTTTGGGAGCATTCTCACAACACAGAAAAATGGAGAATATGGAAGGAAATAGAAGTTAGAGATAATAGAAACCTGAACAGTAAAGCAGAGACCCTTAAGAGGTTGTTGGATCAGAGGATGATACTAGTGACAGAAGGGCAGGATCAACTAAGATGGGGATTCTCCTTGGGATGGAATCCCAAGCTACGGATAGAACTTGGTAGAAGCTATGGAGGCACAAGGGCTGGATGAAGATCAAACTCTTTATGTGGCTAGTTCACCATAGAAAAATCTTAACCTGGGATAATATCAGGAAGAAAGGTATTCTGGGACCCTCCAGATGCCAGCTTTGCGAAGGCCAAGAGGAGACCTTAGAACACCTTCTCAATAGCTGCATTTTCACTTCCACGTTATGGGATTTCTTTGCCAACATCTTCAGACAGTCGGATAGAGACAAAGACAGCATCACAAATACCTTGACCAATTGGAGGAATAATTTCTCGAAACATGAAATTCTTAACTCAGCCTGGGCTCTGTTACCAAGTTTCATCATATGGAATGTGTGGAAAGAGCGCAACAGAAGAATTTTCAAAGAAGAGAAGAGGTCCGCTCTTCGAGTGTTGGAGCAAATCTCAAAACAGCTTAAGGAGACAGTCAGCACTACAGTCAGGGATCTCCCTAAAAATCCTCCCTCAGACGCAGAGTTATCAATTCTCAGGCAATTAGGCATGCAGGGGCTGAGTCTACAAGGTATAGACAGGAAAATAAACATGAGGGAACCGGGTAAGGAGTTCTGGAATCCTCCCCCGGAAGGCTTTTTAAAGTATAACATAGATGGGGCTTCAAAGGGAAATCCGGGCATAGCAGGCTTTGGAGGGGCGCTTAGGGATGAAAATGGAAGCATTATCTCCCTCTTCTATGGGCATCTAGGAAAAGCCACCAACAACATGGTTGAATTAATGGCATTGGAACAAGGCCTGGAATTTCTGAAATAGAACAATTGCCAAAATGTAATAATAGAAGCTGATTCAGTGTTAGTCATCAACGCAGCAAAAAAAATCAGTCATGGAACAGGGCCGGAGAAAGTTTCAAAACATTGGAGGCTAATACAGGTTCTCCAGAAAATTCAAGGACATCTTCAGGGACTGCGCACTCTTAGATTCAACCATGTGCGCCGAAAAGCCAACAAGTTGGCTGATATTCTGGCCAACCAAGGGGTCAGGTGTATGGATAATAGAGTTTGGATGGACTGGCTTGCAATGCCGCCGAGCAATCTAAAGGAGCTCTGCTTTAATCAGGAGGAAGAGGACAAAGAGGTGTATAGGAACAAAACACAGGAAGCTAAATCGCAATGATCGGTTTTTGGCTCGCTTCTCTTTCTGGGTCTGGTAAGACTATGGAGGAAGATCGGTCAGAGTCGGCCTCTGCTTCTGGGGGAATTTCTTCCCTGCACAGTCCCGGAGTCAGGCGCAAGGTTTTCTCTTTCAGCAGAGAGGAAGATTGGAATAATAGTCAGCGGGAAATTTTTCACAAGTTTCGGTGGCGGGCCACTAAACCGCCTCCAAAGCGGTTTTGGTGCGATCGCACCGCTTTCTTACGGAAGGCAGTTTTGAACTTCGGGCAGCGATTCCATACAGCTCTTGACGCGTGGATGAGGACAGGGTTGGGAAACCACCCTCATCGCACGCTAAAGAGAGATCACTTGGGTTGTGCGATATTACAGTTCAACCGTCCGATGGGATCAAGCAAATCAACGGTCGGTATTAATCGTAAGGTATCACACACTATAGTCCGATCTTTTCGGCCGCATGATTTGCTGTTTCACTGTTCGATGGGAGTAGGCAGATCAACGATCGGGATTAAACGTGCGGTTTGGTGGGGTCTGGGGGTTATTCTCCGCGGTTCTTCTTAGTGCGATATGGATCTCAGATGATGATTTACTTATGAAGTTTGGACAGTGGTGTTTTAGAGGCATGTGGGGCTTTGGTTGGCGCGGCTTTGTAAGGGGAAGGTACCCCGTGGGTTATCTTTTGTATGTACTCTTTTGGTTTGGGAGAATATTTTTGTGGGGGTAGGCTTAGTTTCTATCCACACTGCATAGTGGCTTGGTGTAAATATTGTAAACTTTGCTTGATTTAATGAATGAGAAGGCACAACTCTTGCTTAAGCAAAAAAAGATAATAAATTGAGTATCCATTAAAAAAAATTAAACACTTTTAAACTCCAACACATTTCTTATCTAAAATTTACACTATAATTATGATGAATGTAACACAAGGGTACGATGCATATTTCTTATTTACTATGTTTTATGAACTTGGTAAATTCAGATAGTAATTTATTATAAAAGAAATAATTATAATAATTAATCAAGAATGTATTAATAGACAGATCTGGTGTTTACGGGTGAGACTCAAGAAAGTAAAGAACCTAGGACAGTGGGATAGAAAATAGTTACACCTCCCATGATTTACGGAGAGATGGATATATCAATAGGGGGAAAACAAGCCCGAGATAGGAGGAGAGAAGGCGGGAGGCATTAGAGGTAGGAGGAAGTAACTTGAGGAGGAGAAAATAACTACAAGTATTTTGGGAAACTCTAGAGATGGTTAGCGCACCAGTGGAGACCCTGTTAGAAAATTCATAAGGATGGTTGGACAGGAGGTCCCGAGGCCAAATTGGACCTTGGTGGTCATTATTTTCTTTTACTGTTCTGTGGGTTGCCAGCTCAGGGGAAGTCAGACGTAATTGCCGAACTTATGGTTGGGAGGGGAGCAGGTCAAAATCGTAGTAAATACCAGAACTGTTGACAAACAGATAAGTGGTCTTAATTTATTTATTAGACTTTGTTTTCCATTAAGTATGTCATTAGATAGTTAATCGATATTAAAATTCTATGTAAGTTTGTGATAGTGAATGATATTAACATGTTAAGTAGAGACTGAAAATAGTTCTTTACTTTGCACGATTTTTAGTACAAGTTGTTGTAGAAACATTAGAATAACTTTTTTTTTGTTCGAGAGTAAGAGACTAGTTCTTTGTATCCAAGCCACAGATGGAAATTACGATAGGGCTACATGCTCATAGGCAGAAGTTATAAAGAGAGTAATAACCTTGAACATCGGGAGGACCTTGCTTAATAAAGACTGAAGTAGAGAAAAATGACTATTCTGTCGGGGTATAATCCCTTTTAACAAATATTAGCAAAAACATTTACTGTTAGACGCCTTTGTAATCAAGAAAGAACAACACCATCCAAACTTGTAGAGAATGAGAACTCCTTTGGAGTCTTGGGCCAAGCTGAGACAGCTCGGCAACCTAGGTCTCTGGTCGAGAACTCTTAGTTGATGCCAAGAAAAAAAAACTAAGAGAGAAATAAGCATTCTTTACTAGAGAAGGAACAAATAAACTGTTGTCGAAAACAAGAATCTCTACTAAAAGGTAAAACTTTCATATGACAGAAAGCTATTCAAAATGAAATAAGTCATAGACAATTTATCTGATTATTACAATGGTAAAGAAATAATAATGCATATAAGAAACGAAAATATACTATTACACTACAATTTCCTTCATAAACCAAATCACAACATTCAGGACCAAAACCCTTAACTAGTGTAGTATTAGAAGCAAATGTAATAATTGTATTGTTACAATAACTTAAGGGAAATTCATAACCCAGCTGATAAGGCATCAATTTGGGTGAAAAGGGCAAGGTGCAGTGAAAGCCCAATTAACTGTGCATTTAAAATAAATTACAGTATCGAGTTACATAAGTGAGACAACATAAATTATTTGAAAATATCATTTAGAAACCCTTAGGGATGTTTAATAAACATTAGGTCAATACGATGCCAGAGGCAAAAGTTCTAGATTCGAAAACAAAGAATCGCTGCAACTGTATAGTAAGTCGCAGGTTAGTGAATCCATAAACCGATGCAAGAATCTGAAAGGACAACTAGCCATCCACAAACATGGAATGAAAGTGGTGAAGAGAACTGTAGAAATTTTGAATAATATGACACATATTCACAGAGATTATCCTGATTATACACTTATAAGCGAAACATGCATAATACATAACCTCCTCTACGTTGATCATCAATTTACAGAAGTAGAAACATTCACAGGCATACATAGAAGCATCAATCACACATATCAACACAGTATTTTCCCGGGGAAAGCATCTCGCTAAAAACCCCAACCATATGTATATTATAGTGATTGAATCATGTAACAATACATAGTAAAATACTCCTCACAAGTACTCAGTACTATCTCCACATGCTACACAATACAGCTCATATCTGATCTCCAAATCTCCCCCGCTGCTTGCCTGTCTCCACAGCTCAATACCTGCTCAAGAATTGATGAGAATGGTTTACCAAACTCGTATTTGACCTGCAAATAATCACTCACACTGTGTTGGACGTGAGCACATGCTAAAATTCTTGGTATTGGCTAATTCATTGGCATACTCAATCCCTCTGATTGTGAAAATCATCATGCACAGCTATAGTCACAACTGATAGCAATCTGATCCTCTAACACCTGTCCTTGCTGAATTGAACATGCACTGACATGCAACTAAGTTAAATGATGTATTCTATAGTTGAATTATGAGTTAATAACTTGTGAATTAATTAATAACTAATTCACCCAACTCATCTCTAGTCTATTGATCATTTAGACTAAATACAACTAGTTTAACAAAGTTAAACTGAACACAACTCCATTAACTGCACCTCTAGTCCACTAAACTCAACTCACTTGAGTTCTAACTGAAGTCCTGCATGCAAATATTAGTCATCCCATAGGTAACCACGTATTTCCTTTTGGGATCTACATGTACCACATCCGTAGCTCAAAATGAAGTGCTCCAAGAGAATAAGATCAAGTTTATAGTCCAAA
This sequence comes from Pinus tabuliformis, assembly GCA_031772625.1. Taxonomy (NCBI): domain Eukaryota; kingdom Viridiplantae; phylum Streptophyta; class Pinopsida; order Pinales; family Pinaceae; genus Pinus; species Pinus tabuliformis. The sequence continues at coordinate 395,846,733 of CM062806.1, read as the reverse complement.
TATTATTATGAGACAATAATATTTGACTTTTCTATTTTTGACAGCCAGTCTAAAAATAGACTTTGATCACTCATACTGCGATCACTCATATGGTGGTCACCCATACTGTGATCACCCATACTGTGATCATCCCTGTTGGGATCAAAAAATAGAAATTGTGTCATAATTTGCCTGCGGACCCACTTAGTGAAGGTGACTCTTTTCACTAAGCTCCATCATCTTGTTGCAATCTCAACAAGAATTTCTTGTTGAACACTTTTCAACACTCCCTCTCAACAAGAAAGGCTTCCTCTCAAACCCGATCCTATAACTCTGGAATGTTCTCCATGCAACACATCTGGCCGGTCCACTTGCTCTGACTGATATTGCCTCTGTCGACTGAAAACTCTGCATCTCTGTGCTCTTCAGTATCTGACTGCTCTAGCCTCTGTCACTTTGATCTCTGACTGCATCTGTGCTGCTGCTAGTTCTATCTCCCAGCATTGCATCCGCACTGCACCTCCCAACTGACCTCCCTATTGGGCTAGAAACATCCTCAGATGTTGAAGCTCTACCTACTGGTGACAAGTGCTCCCTCTCTGACATCCGCGCTACTGCAACATCCATGCATCTCGCATCATTTCACACCTCTCTGTGCCACCTAGCACTGTGCAAAACACTTGTGCCTCTCGCATTGCTGCAGCCTGCTAGCTATGCACTGTCCTGGGATTCCCTGCACTGTCGCTCTCTCTACCGCTCCATCCGCATCTGTCTCTACCCAATCAGTCAGTTCCTGCTACTACACATCGGGGCTCCCGTAGCAAGGTCTCATCCAAGAGGTTGGGTACCTCAAGGATCTTGCCCCTCCTCCTTGGGACGATCAATCCACATCAACCCACCTCCTACCTGGAGGTATGGATGCATGCGATCCCTCAGCTGACCTGGCTCGAAGTTTCCCCCTACTGGAGGTCTTTGGATGGGTAGATGTCTCTACTCGATCTCCTCTCAACTTCCCCTATTGTGGCTGCTCCACAACCTCCTGAAGCTGCTGCACCAATCGTGGCTCCTCCACAATCGTCTGAGACTTCTTCTGGCTCTGCATGTTGAAAGGTAACATACCTTCCCTCTCAACCACCAAGTCTCCATCAATTGCCTCGCTGCTCAAGGCTTTGCATGCATCTTGAACCTCAAGATCATATAGGTTCTTGACCTATGAACCCTCCTCATGACAACAAAAGCATCACACTTTAGATTTGTCAACCTTCTTCCCACCACTGGAAGAACTAGATTTGGAAAGAGAACCCTTCTCCTTCCCCTTCTTCACCTTACTCGCTAAGGCACAGTTCTCCTCATCATGCATGGATGAAGAGCCGTCTCTGGTGCTCCGTCTAATCTCCTCCTGCACAAGACCCGACCAAAGTCTCTCCCATCCTGGCAGTTTCTCCCTTCCATTCACCGAGTTCTGGTAGCTATGCCAACTCTTAGGAAGGTCAAGGAGTGCTAGACTCACCATCCTCATCCGATAGTCACCCCCACACTTCCCAGCTCATCCCGGCATTGGGTGAACTTCGTGAGATACTAGGGCATACTGTCTCCATTCTCACACTGAATGTTTCTGAGTTTCGCTCTTGCTTTGGAATTAAATTCGAATTCCATCAGCTCAAAACTCAACCGCTTCCGATCTAAAATTCGTGAGAACAAAGTATTTCTCATACAAAGATTGACTGTATGGGCATTCACCGGATATCTCACCTTCCAAAAGAAGGATGAATCCAGAGGCTACCTGGCCCGATTACAAACTCTGCCTGAAGAAATAAAATGTAAACACTTTCTGAATAATAGATCTGATGATCAATCCTCGCTTGATATCCTGTAAAAATCTCTTCTACAAATCAAGCAGCTCTGATACCATGTAGAAATTTTGAATAATATGACACATATTCACAGAGATTATCCTGATTATACACTTATAAGCGGAACATGCATAATGCATAACCTCCTCTATGTTGATCATCAATTTACAGAAGTAGAAACATTCACAGGCGTACATAGAAGCATCAATCACACATATCAACACAATATTTTCCCGGGGAAAGCATCTCGCTAAAAACCCCAACTATATGTATATTATAGTGATTGAATCATGTAACAATACATAGTACAATACTCCTCACAAGTACTCAGTATTATCTTCACATGCTACACAATACAGCTCACATCTAATCTCCAAATCTCCCCCGCTACTTGCCTGCCTCCACAGCTCAATACCTGCTCAAGAATTGATGAGAATGGTTTACCAAACTCGTATTTGACCTGCAAATAATCACTCACACTGTGTTGGACATGAGCACAGGCTACAATTCTTGGTATTGGCCAATTCATTGGCATACTCAATCCCTCTGTTTGTGCAAATCATCATGCACAACTATAGTCACAACTGATAGCAATCTGATCCTCTAACACCTGTCCCTGCTGAACTGAACATGCACTGACATGCAACTAAGTTAACTGATGTATTCTATAGTTGCATTATGAGTTAATAAGTTGTGAATTAATTAATAACTAATTCACCCAACTCATCTCTAGTCTATTGATCAGTTAGACTAAATACAACTAGTTTAACAAAGTTAAACTGAACACAACTCCATTAACTGCACCTCCAGTCCACTAAACTCAACTCACTTGAGTTCTAACTGAAGTCCTGCATGCAAATATTAGTCATCCCATAGGTATCCACGTATTTCCTTCTGGGATCTGCATGTACCACATCCGTAGCTCAAACTGAAGTGCTCCAAGAGAATAAGATCAAGTTTATAGTCCAAATATTATTATGAGACAATAATATTCGACTTTTCTATTTTTGACAGCCAGTCTAAAAATAGACTTTGATCACTCATACTGTGATCACTCATACTGTGGTCACCCATACTGTGATCACCCATACTGTGATCATCCCTGCTGGGATCAAAAAATAGAACTTGCGCCATAATTTTCCTGCGGGCCCACTTAGTGAAGGCGACTCTTTTCACTAAGCTCCATCATCTTGTTGCAATCTCAACAAGAATTTCTTGTTGCACACTTTTCAACAAGAACTAGGTTATACCTGCGTAGGTCATAGTGAGTTGTTAGCTGAGATCTAATTTAGATGACATGCAAAAGTACAACAAACCCACGATAGAATGGGAAGAAACACCTACCTGTCAGTTATATGTTTTGGTCCATGCTGCAGTGGTGACCTACAGGTAGGTAGAACACACCATAAATCAACGATATCAACAGGAAACTAGAAATCTAGGAAAATAATGTAAACAAAGAAAAAATCCACTACTTACCCAATAACCTTCTGTTGGAAATCCTCAGTCATTGTACAACTACCGGAAATAAAAATTTCTTTGGGGAAAACTGTTGAGACTAGAACTAATCAGAAGGGTGCACACTTTTTGTCTAAAATCCTGTAAAATCAACAGTGAGGTTAAGAAACATCAGGTGACCTTACCTTCAGACTTCAAACCAGTCTTAGAGTAGCTCCAGAACCTTCCCATCGGTAAACGAATGAATGGATCTGAGGAATAAGCCCAAGAGTAGTCGTTATCTCTGAAGAGAAATTACCATCATAGATTTGGAGTCCCGAACGATCGACATTGCACATGGTTCCAAGTACCAATGAGTTAGGATAGTCGGGATTAGTATCGATTAATGGAGGACAACTGGTGGTCACGATCCACCAGGGTTCGGGTAAGTCAATAAATGTCACAAAAACAGATTTGAGAAGTAATTTGCAACATAACCCTTCAACAATACATAGTATGGAATAAAATAATAAAATAATGTGTGAACTAGATAACAATACCTTAAGAAAATTATAATAGATTTCATTATAATTGATTTCAAATTCAATAACATATTTTTACATTCAACGCTAATTAATGGAATGGTTATATAAAGAATATGTTGATTACGGTATGATGTTAGCAATGGTAATATAGTTATTTTAATAATGTTAACTATGGTAATTATAAATAAAAATCCTCCGTAGTGTGGATGCGGATGTTACAAGTGGTATAAGAGCATGGTTTCAATATTGTGGCCTGATTGGGCAATGGTAGTAATAATAAGTGTGTTGAACTGTTCATAGTGAAAGAAAGTGAACATGTGAATAAACCATGATCAGCAGAGGAGTTGGAGGTTAGATTCCAACTAGATCAGCAATGGTAGCAAGTCCCATGCCAAATCTAGAAGTAAATCAAGAAATGTGGGTGCAGTTGAGTGTAGAACAACAACACCAAACAAGCAGGCTACCTGAAGAACAACAATACCAAAATCAGGCTACTCGAGATTGTTCAACAATTGCAAGATGGAATGGTTTGAGTAAGAATAGGTAATGAAAGACTAATGTGTGAACAAGAAAGGATTCTCAAGAGTCTTTTAGATAGGAAAAATCATCGAACCTATCAACCAAGTCTTGAGCATGGAACCCGAGATGAAGGAGAGCAACAACAACGTACTAAGGAAAATATGGAAGGAAGTCATACACAAGGAAGTGATAGAAACAGAGCTGATAATGAAGAGGAATTGGGCAATGTTTCAAACCAAAGAAAAACAAAGAAACAAAATATTAAGCTGCAAAGAGAATTCAGAAAGATTAAACCCCCATTTTATGACAGAGAAGGAGAAGAAGTTGCAGAAGCTTGGATCATCAATATGAATTCAGGTTTACGAATACAACAGTAATCTCAGGACCAGGTTAGCCATATATCAGCTTCAAGGAAAATCCACCTTATGGTGGGAAGAGGTCAAGACAATACAAGGGATAGAAGAACAGAATGTAACCTGGGAGGAATTTTTCAGAGGCACTCAAAAACAAGTACTTGACAGAATGATTCTATGATGAGAATGCTAAACTTAAGATTGGGGTAGTTGACTATGGATGAATATGTAACTAAATTTACCTCTTTATTAAGATATGTACCCTATCTCTGGGAGGAAAAATCTAAAGTACAATGTTTTATGAGTAGTCTGCCTGCGTTCATGAAAGAAAGAATAGAGTTTGACAGCCCAAAAACCACAGACAAAGCAACCCGGAAAGATTGAATGTGTTACCAGCAGACAAAGCAGAAGGGATACACCAGTGAAAGTTGGTCTTAGAAGAAGGGACAAAACAATTATTAGAATTTCATAAGCACTAAATCTGCAAATGTTAGGAACTCATAAAGGAATCCACTAAACAAAAAGCCAGGGAGGAATCAACAAAAACCCAAATGGCAAGAATAAGTTAGGTCTACCAAAGCATCCAACAAGCTGAAACCTAGTCAAATGCAAAATCCCCCTTTGCAATGTTGGGGTTGTGGAGAACCTCAATACTATAAAAATTGTCCCCATCGTGCTAAAACTGAACACATTTCTAATATGAAAGAAGCATCAACAGTCAGGGATGTGGCAAGAAGCATGCCCAAGATCAATGTCGCACTAGAAGACTGACAAGAAGATTATCAACCTACTATGATAGAGCTAGAAGGTAAGCTACTTAACCAATCTGTGTCTATTTTAGTAGATCCGGGTGCAAGCTTAAGTTACATCAACCCCAAAGTACTAGAAAATGTTGTTTGCAAACCCAAAAACTAAAAAACCCTCTGGTACAATTAGCAACTAGAGCCAAGAAAAGGGTGAGCGCCAAGGTGCCAATTTGTCCCATTGAGGTAGGGGATCAACGCATAAGTGCACAACTGAAAAGTTTACCCTTAGGATCTTATGATTTATTACTTGGAATGGAATGGTTGGAGGGACATTGGTCTCTGGTGGATTGTAAGAAGAAGCCTATCAGTTACCTTGTTGAAGATGGATCTCAGCAAGAGATCCAAGGGGTTAGAAAACCCATGAAGTTACGTCCCATTACCACTTCTCAGTTGGGAAAATGTATCAGAAAAGGCTGTATGATTTATGCAGTTCAAGTGGGGTATTCCAACTCCAAAGATAAGACTGCTAATTTGGAGAATATACCAATAATTCAAGAATTTATTGATGTGTTTCCTGAAAATATACTAGGGTTGCCTCCAAAACATGACATTGATTTCACCATAGAATTAATTCCTGGAGTAGCATCGGTATCCAGAGCTCCTTATCGTATGAGCGTGTCGGAGTTGATTGAGATTAAAATGCAATTACAAGAATTACTTTATAAAGGATATATATGCCCCAACGTATCTCCCTAGGGAGCTTTGATTTTATTTGTGAGGAAGAAGGATGGCACATTACAAATGTGCATTGATTACAGGCAACTTAACAAATTGACCATTAAAAATAAGTATCCTTTCCCTCAGATTGATGATCTATTTGATCAAGTTAAGGGTGCAACAGTCTTCTCTAAAATTGATTGAAGGTTAGGATATCATCAGATCCGAGTCAGGGATGAAGACATTTGTAAAATGACTTTCATAACTCGTTACGAGCACTACGAGTGTGTGGTCTTACCTTTCGGACTAACCAATGCACTCGCAACATTTATGAGTCTGATGCATGGTATCTTCAATCCTTTCATGGATAAATTTGTTTTGATTTTTATAGATGACATATTGATATACTCAAAAACTTTGGAAGAACATATGGAACACTTACGCATAGTGCTGCAAGTGCTTCAGGATCATCAGTTATATGCAAAATTTAGACCAGATCCAGTATTTAGGCCATGTCAATTCAGTAGAGGGAATAACAATTGATCCTGAGAAAATCATGACCATTATGGAATGGCCAATGCCTAAGAATGCAGTTGATATATGATATTTTATGGGCTTGGTAGGATATTATCTACGTTTCATTGAAGGATTCTCTTGAATCACATACCCCATTACTTCCTTACAAAAAAAGGGAAGAAATTTTAATTGGACAAGCAACTATCAACAAAGTTTTGAACAATTAAAACACTTATTAACTATTGCTCCTCTGCAAAATATTGCTGACCCAAATAAGGAATTTGTGGTTTTTGCAAATGCATTCCAGGAAGGAGTGGGGGCAGTATTAACACAAGACAGGAAGGTGATTGCATATGAATCACGGAATTTGAAGGAGCATGAGCAAAGATACTTTGCTTATGATTTGGAATTAACTGTTGTGGTTCATGCACTAAAAGTATGGAGGCACTATATTTTAGGAATTTCTTTTATGTTAATGACCAAACGTAGTAGTCTGACCAGTTATTTCAAACAACCCAATTTAAATGCCCATCAAGCAAGATGGAATGCCTTCCTAAGCGAATTTGAATTTGAAATTCAGCATTTAAAAGGAAAGGAAAATCATGTTGCAGATGCATTAAGAAGAAGGATACATTACATCTATGAACTTTGTTATAATCAAGTAGAATTTAAATTTCAGGAGCAAATTAAAGAAGCTGCCCAAAAAGATCCTGAATATCAATTTTTGTGGCAGCAAGCACAACAAGCTAGCAGCCAAGGAAAACAGTTTGAATACAAGGTAAGTGAAGAGAAATTATTGACCTTTAGAGGAAGAGTATACATTCCTAACCATATTTCTATAAGGCAACTAATTTTAGATGAGTTCCATAGGAGCTCTTATGTTTCTCATCCCGATTATTAGAAAATGTTCTCAATAATTAAAAACGGTTATTTCTGGTTGGAGATGCACAAGGATATCATAGAGTATTTAACAAAGTGTATGGAATGTCAACAAGTCAAAACCAAACATCAGCATCACGCTGGCCTTTTGCAACTTATCCCCATACCGAAATGGAAGTGGGAGATTATTACTCTCGAATTCATTACTGGATTACCCAAATCCAAAAAGCACAACGACTCGATAATGGCACTAGTGGATAAACTCAGTAAAACAACCCATTTCATACTGGTACAATATACCTTCAAGACAGTTCAAGTTGCTGATATTTTCATGAAAGAAGTGTTTCAGTTACACGGTATTCCCAAGATTTTTATATCAGACAGAGATGTAAAGTTTATGTTCGCTTTTTGGAAAACTCTATTTACAGGCTTGGGAACTCAAATTTAGTTCAGTACTACATACCACCCATAGTGGGATGGGAAAACTAAATGCGTGAACCATGTACTGGAGGACATGTTATGGATGTATGTTATGCAACAACCTAGTAAATGGGAAGAATATCTACACTTGGTAGAATTTGCATAAAATAATGCATATCATGAATCATTAAAGATGAGCCCCTTCGAGGTGTTATATGGAAGAATATGTAGAACCTTTGCCAATTGGAATAGCCTTGAGAATGCCTTAATGCTAGGGCTAGAGATGCTGGAAGAGATGGAACGAGAAGTGAAGAGAGTCTGACAAAATTTAAAGGCCACCCAGGATTGGCAAAAACCTTATGCTGACAGGAAAATAACATATCAGGAATTTGAAGTTGGAGCTCATGTATATGTGCGGATTAAACCTAAGAAAAACACATTGAGATGGACCAACTGTGCAAAATTGTCCCTCATTTTTGTGGCCCTTTCCAAATATTGGAAAGAATTGGACCAATGGCTTATCGGTTAGCCTTACCTAGTCAAATAAGAGTTCATAATGTGTTTCATGTTTCATTACTAAAACGATACGTGTATGATTCTAGACATGTAATTGACTGACATAATATTCAGGTAATCTCCTAATTATATTCTTTTGATTTAATATAAAATTTACATGTAATAATATTTGTGTGATGGTTGTTATAGGTCGAACCAGATGGAGAGTTCTTGGTAGAACCTCAATGCATCATAGAATGGAGAGAAACAACATTATAGAGGCGAGCCATCACCTAGGTTAAAGTGCTATGGAAGCACTTCAACCTAGAAGAGGGTACCTGGGAAGATGGAAAATTCATGAGAGAAGCCTATCCAGAACTGTTTCAGAGATCTGGTGTAAACATCAAGGACAATGTTTAGCACAAGGGAGGGAGATGTAACACCTCGGTACAATGAATATTTCTTATTTACTATGTTTTATGAACTTGGTAAATTCAGACAGTAATTTATTACAAAAGACAGAACAAAATTATTTAAAGTATTTTAGTTTTCTTAGTTTTAAGTTAGTTACTCTTAAAAGAAATAATTATAAGAATTAACCAGGAATGCGTCAATAGACAAATCTGGCGTTTACTTGCGAGACCCAAGAAGGTAAGGAACTCAAGACAGTTGAAAAGAAAATAGTTACACCTCCCATGTTTTCCAGATAGATGGATATCTCAAGAGGAGGAAAACAAGCCGGGGATAGGAGAGAAGGTTGGAGGCATTAAAGGGAGGAGGAAGTAACTTGAGGAGAAAAGAACTGCAAGTCTTTTGGGAAAATCCAGAGCTGGTTAGCACACCAGTGGAGACCTTGTTGGAAAAATCATAAGGATGGTTGGACATGAGGTCCTAAGCCTAGATTGGACCTTGGTGGTCATTATTTTCTTTTACTATTCCAGTATGTTGCTAGCTCGGGGGAAGTCAGACGTAATTGTTGAAATTATGGTTGGGAGGCAAGCAGGTCAAAATCCCATTAAATACCATAACTATTGACAAACATATAAGTGATCTAAATTTATTTATTAGACTTTGTTTTCCATTAAGTATGTCATTAGACAATTAATCGATATTGAAATTATGTGTAAGTTTGTGATAGTCAATGATATTAACAGGTTAAGTAGAGACTAGAAATAGTTCTTTACTTTGCATGATTTTCAGTACAAGTTATTGTAGAAACATTAGAATAACTTTGTTTCTTTTCAGGAGTAAGAGACCGGTTCTTTGTATCCAGGCCATGGAAGGAAATTACGATAGGGGCTACATGCTCATAGCTAGAAGTTATAAAGAGAATAATAACCCTGAACATCGAAAGGACCTTGCTTAATAAAGACTGAAGTAGAGAAAACCAACTAATCTATCAGGGTATAATCCCTTTTAACAAATATTAGCAAATACATTTACTGTTAGACGCTTTTGTAATCAAGAAAGAACAACACTAGGTAAACTTCCAGAGAATGAGAACTCATTTGGAGTCCCAAGTCAAGCCGAGACAACTCGACAACCCAAGTCTCTGGTCAAGAACTCTTCCTTGATGCTAAGAAAAAAAATATGAGAGAAATAAGCATTCTTTACTAGAGAAGGAACAAATAAACTGTTGCCGAAAACAATAATCTCTGCTAAAAGGTAAACCTTTTATATGACAGAAAGCTATTCAAAACGAAATAAGCCACGAAAAATTTCTTTGATTATTACAACGGTAAAGAAATAATAATGTGTATAAGAAACGAAAATATACCATTACACTACAATTTCCTTCATAAACCAAATCACGCCATTCGAGACCAAAACCCTTAACGAGTGAAGTATTACATGCAAAGATAATAATCATATTGTTACAATAACTTAAGGGAAATTCATAACCCGGGTGATATGGCATCAATTCGGGTGAAAAGGGCGAGGTACAGTCAAAGCCCAGTTAACTGTGCATTCAAAATAAATTACAGTATCGAGTTACATACGTGAGACAACATAAATTATTTGAAAAGATAATTTAGAAACCCTTAGGGATGTTTAATAAACCCTAGGTCGATACCATGCTAGAGGAAAAAGTTCCAGATGGGAAAACAAAGAATCGGTGCGCCTGTAGAGTAAGTCACAGGTTAGTGGAGCCATAAATCGATGCAAGAATTTGAAAGGGCAACCAACCATCCACGAACATGGAATGAAAGTGGTGAAGGGAACTGGGTTATACCTGTGTAGGTCACAGTGAGGTGTTAGCCAAGAGCTAATTCAAATAACATGCAATAGTACAACAAATCCACAATAGAATGGGAAGAAACACCTACCTGTCAGTTATATGTTCTGGTCCATGTCGCAGTGGTGACCTACAGGTAGGAGGAACACACCATAAATCAATGATGTCAATGGGAAACTGGAAATCTAGGAAAATACTGTAAACAAAGAAGAAATATGTTGCTTACCCAATAACCTTCTGTTGGAAACCCTCGGTCATTGTAGAGTTGCCAGAGATAAAAATTCCTTCAGGAAAAATTGCTGAGACTAGAACCGATCAGAAGAGTGCGACTTTTTGTCTAAAATCTTGTGAATCAATAATGAGGGTAAGAAGCATCGGTTGACCTTACCTTTAGACTTTGAACCAGTCTCAGAGTAGCTCGAGAACCTTCCCGTCGACAAACGAATGAATGGATCTGAGGAATAAACCTGGGAGTAGTCCTTATCTTCGGATGAGAAATGTGACCACCGTAGATCCAGAGTCCCTAATGATCGACGGTGCACATGGTTCCAAGTACCAGTGAGTCAGGACCTTTAGGATTAGTATCGAGTAATGGAGGAAAACTGGTGGTCACGATCCTCCAGGGTTCGGGTAAGTCAATAAATGTCACGACAATAGATTTGAGAAGTAATTTGCAACATAACCCTTCAACAATACATAGTATGGAATAAAATAATAAAAAAAACGTGTGAACCAGATAACAATACCTTAAGAAAATTACAATAGATTTCATTATAATTGATTACAAATGCAATAACAGATTTGTACATTCAACGCTAATTAATGGAATGGTTATATAAAGAATTTGTTGATTACGGTATGATGTTAGCAATGGTAATATAGTTATTTTAATAATGTTGACGATGGTAACTATAAATGTTACAGTGAACTATGAAACTGGGATTAGGGTGATATATTGGACATGTTGAAAATGTAGTCCTCTCAAACTTACCAAAAAAAAGTACTTATATATTCTAAGTTTAATTTGTTTAATTTACAGAATTCAAGTGCATTGAGGTTTTTCATGGTGTTGAATTTATTTATCCATTCAAAATTTTTTTCTAATAAATAGTATTTAACATTACGCTGATACTCTATTACATATGATTACATTGTTTACATGTTCACCCAAGGAGGACTTGAAATTGAAAATTGGGGGACTAATGTCCTCTCACATGGCCATGGTGAGTCAGGATGCCTCGGGACCAATGTTGTAAGGACCTGTGGTCCAAGGCATGACCACCACGCGACATGTGACTCGTTTGGAAAAGAGCGAGTTGGAAAACAAAGTGCGAGCAGCTTCCACGACCGAAACGCGTGAAGGAACAAGTTAGTAATGTGCATTAGAGGAGGGAGCGAAGTGTTTATAGGCGTGGGAGCATGTTTGGCTAACCCACTGGCCGACCTATGATCCAAGCAAAGGCCGACATGCATTATGATGGAATTGCGATGGAGTAGGGGCGTTTATCATATGGAGGACGAGTCGGCTTGGGCAGCTCGACTCGCCCTTCCATCCGTATAAGTAAACAGATGCGTCGAGTCATTTGGACAAGCACTCAAGCATTCAAGCGAAGTCTTCTACGAAGTAGTGCACAGATAAAGGGGCCACAGCAAGGAGGAAGGCACAGGTCGTATGCGCCCAAGTCTTGGGTAGGTCGTTTAGGTGCACAAGCCTTGAAAGAAGGTGTGGGCGCCCGATTGTGTGAAGGTGTGTGGCGCCGGTGCACGGGTGAAGGCGTGGGTGCCCAGTTGTGCAACGTTGGTGAACAAACCGAAGTGCGGAATGGGCGACCCGGGGTAGGGCGCGCCGTGCACGGAGGTGAGTCGGTTGACACGGTGAGGACGTGCGGGCGGGCGACCCGGGTAGGGCGCGCCGTGCACGACGAAACGGTGGAAAAGGTGAAGTGTTGAGATTGTGAACAAAGGTGTGACTCATGCGGAGGTGCCCGTGTGTGGCGACTTGGTTACGATGAGGCGCGCCCAAGTTGGGCAAACAACACGATCGTGCCACAAGGTGAACGAAGGGTTGGTGAGTCGTGCAGAAACCATGTGGAGGTGCCAACGAGCTGGGAAACCGAGTTTGCCGAAGTTTGTAAAATTGGCTAAGTATGAAACTTGGAGTTTCCAAGTATACTTGTAAAGCATTGTAAACTTATAAAGTTGTATAATATTGATTCGAGCATACTCATATTGTAGGGAGTTTCCCCCCCTTTATACTATTGTGCATTTCTCTTGTATAATGTTGTTTATGTGAATGTTATGGGCTTTCATGTGTATAAAGGAACACATTAATAATACTTGGTTTCGAAACACAAACTAAGTAGAATAAAGTGGAATGTTAGGCGTAGTCTACAATCGTAAGTATTGGTGAAAAGAAAACGATTGGTAGTGTTGCACCTCGCTATAAGCGGTTGAAAGACTACCGCAAGTGTAGGGGCATGACAGGTGGTATCGGAGCTCGGTTGGAGCTAGTGTTGAAGATTGAAGTTGCTGATCTGCACTTCGTAACAGATGGTATTGAAGCTGATTCAGGGTTGAAGAAGCTTGGAAGTTGATGACAGTGGAAGCAGGTACTTGTAGGTGAAGGAAGTTGATTTCACATACAAGTGGAACAAGGGCTGGTTCATGATTGCAGGGAACTTGGTGATGCTGGGGAATGGTAAAATAGGTTTAGCAGAGGTGAAGCTTTGTGCTTGGGCCAAGCTGAACGACAAGGCATGGCAGGTTTGGAAGAATGTGAAGGGAATCTCTTGCTTACCTTATACAAGTTGAAGCGGATGAAAGAAGAGAATCCCCATATTTGAGAGAAACTTGAAGTCTTGGAAAAGAATGTTGAAGACGAACTTCTTCAACTTGGTTGGACAATGGAGCAAGATGAAGTTGCAGATTGTGCTAACAAGGAAGAGGAAGCCGTGATGATTGAGGATGTTGCAGATGTGACAACGATGGAGGATGCACTTGAGATTGATCAAGTTGGACCAGGATCGTGTCGTTTGCAGACATGGATGAATGAGGATACTCACATGGAGGAGCCTCATGATGATGATGAAGTAAGTATTGATACTTGTGTTTCACTTGAGCATTTGGTAGATGGACCATATGCAGGGAAGGGCAAAATTAGTTTCTCGATGTTAGGGAGGATCTTACCATGGATGTCTACAATGAAACCTTGTATGGAGAAGCAACGATTGTTGATTGTTGCAGGACTTGTTAGGGTTGTTTGTGACCTTATGGTAGAAGGTACAAAGACCCGTGACAAGGGAGGAACATGATGATCATTGCGGAAGAATGGGTCATGCTTTAGCCACATGGAGAATTGGCTAAGTGCCCAGCTTGACTCATGGACAGATTGGAGGGAACACACTTGGGTATGATGATGCTTGGGTGGACTTCTCATGGTCGAGACCAAGAGCAAGTCTTGGTGGAACCTTCAGTGGGGGAGCTATGATGGAAGAGACTTGTGATGATGATGATATGGTTAGGTGACCGAGTTCACTAGACCGAAGATTGCAGACTTGGATGAGGATGACCAATTGTTGTCATGGGTCTACTTGGTTGGACTACATGGGAAACTTAGTCATGGACATCAGGTTGGAGACATGGAGCATGGCAGTGTTATGCAGGAGCACTTATAGAGGTGTCATATGGGCATCCAATGAGGAGTGCCAAGGCAAGGATGTTGTGCTGGTAGATTCGCTGTTGTGACATGGAGATGTTTTACTTATGAGCTGATGGAGAGGTTGTGCACTCTTGTACAAGAGGCCATGGACTTGGATGGAGTTGTGAGCAGACTATGGAGCATTCCTACTACATGGAGAGTTGAGGCATCTTGCAAAGACCTTTTTGCCGAGACTTGTATGCTTGCTGAGATGTTGGTTGGAGATGACTCATGGAGCTCATGATGACATGAGGTTGTGACTTTTAGGGACTTCATATATGGTGGACTTGGAGGATCTGATGCATTGAGGAGCTAAGGTTAGAGACTTTGATGCAGAATGGGATGCATACTTCCAAGTACATGTATGGGAATGGCTTGAAAGAGTGACTTGATGTGCGAGATCGATATGAGACACTTTGGAGTGATGGAGTTACGACGATGATGGTGCCTTGGTGGCAACACTTGGGCATGGGTTGAGCCGAGACTCAACCACTTTTGACACATGGGAGCTAATTGATCTATGATCATGGGCAGCACATGGATAGATGAGACAGGTTCATACTTGTTTCTATGGCAGACTTGAGGGATGGCATGTACAGATATGATGGAGATTGCTTCATGGACTTGGATGTGGCACATCGAGAGTCGAGGTTCGATGAGATGATATCTTCACTTTGAGGAGATGGATGTTTTGCAGATGGAAGATGATGTTGGGATAGATGTGGTTGATTTCATGCAGCGCATTGACACCAAACATCATGGACAACATATTGCAGATGAGATGAGGACTATTTCATGGACCTGAGCATGGCTTACACTTATATGGAGATGAATTCTTGATCGAGTTGATGATGTGACGAGATGTTCTGAGAAACGACTGATGGTGGCATGAGGATGTGCATTCTCATGGTTTGAGCGTGACAGTTGGACTGATCACCCGACTAGTTTAAACATGGGGTCGCGAAGTGTACAGAGATGTGTTAGCATATGTTGGAGTATCATGGCAACAGTTCACACGAGGACGACACATGATGAGGTCGACACGAGATGTTGCAGAAAGCATGTAGCTTGGATGGAAGGGCCAGCCTTCCACGATGGGGAGCAGCATGTGGAGATTGCGACGAGATGGTCGATGGTCATGGATTGAGGTGATTTCCGGCGTAGGACATATTGATGGGGTGTATACCTTGGTATGGTGATCTTGGTGACAGATGGTTGCCGAGATGAGATATTGTCGAGGACGACAATGATTTCAAGTGGGGGATGATGTAAGGACCTGTGGTCCAAGGCATGACCACCACGCGACATGCGAATCGTTTGGCAAAGAGCGAGTTGGAAAAAAAAGTGCGAGCAGCTTCCACGACCGAACCGCACGAAGGAACAAGTTAGTAATGCACATTAGAGGATGGAGCGAAGTGTTTATAGGCATGGGAGCATGTTTGGCTAACCCATGGGCCGACCTATGATCCAAGCAAAGGCCGACATGCATTATGATGGAATTGCGATGGAGTAGGGGCGTTTATCATATAGAGGACGAGTCGGCTTGGGCAGCTCAACTTGCCCTTCCATCCGTATAAGTAAACAGATGCGTGGAGCCATTTGGACAAGCACTCAAGCATTCAAGCGAAGTCTTCTATGAAGTAGTGCGCAGATAAAGGGGCCGCAGCAAGGAGGAAGGCACAGGTCGTATGTGGCCAAGTCTTGGGCGGGTCGTTTAGGTGCACAAGTCTTGAACGAAGGCGTGGGCGCCCGGTTGTGGGAAGGCGTGTGGCGCCGGTGCACGGGTGAAGGCGTGGGTGCTCGGTTGTGCGAAGTTGGTGAACAAATCGAAGTGCAGAACGGGCGACCCTGGGTAGGGCACGCCGTGCACGGAGGTGAGTCGGTTGACACGATGAGGACGTGTAGACGGGCGACCCGGGTAGGGCGCGCCATGCACGACGAAACGGTGGAAAAGGTGAAGTGTTGAGATTGTGAACAAAGGTGTGACTCGTGCGGAGGCGCCCGTGTGTGGCGACTTGGTTACGACGAGGCGCACCCAAGTTGGGCAAATAACATGATCATGCGACGAGGTGAATGAAGGGTTGGTGAATCGTGCGGCAACCGTGCGGAGGCGCCGACGAGTTGGGCAACCGAGTTTGCCGAGGTTTGTAAAATTGGCTAAGTATGAAACTTGGAGTTTCCAAGTATACTTGTAAAGCATTGTAAACTTATAAAGTTGTATAATATTGATTCGGGCAGACTCATATTATAGGGAGTTTCCCTTCCCTTTATACTGTTGTGCATTTCTCTTGTATAATGTTGTTTATGTGAATGTTATGGGCTTTCACTTGTATAAAGGAACACATTAATAATACTTGGTTGTGAAACACAAACTAAGTAGGATAAAGTGGAATGTTAGGCGTGGTCTACAATCGTAAGTATTGGTGAAAAGAAAACGATTGGTAGTGTCGCACCTCGCTATAAGCGGTTGAAAGACTACCGTAGGTGTAGGGGCGTGACAAATGTCCTTTCACATGGCCATGGCGAGTCGGGATGCCTCACCTGGGCCTATTTTTCCGTCCTCGCTCACACGGCCATGGCGAGTCTAGATGCCTCACCTGGGCCTATTTTTTCATTAAATTGATTCCACGGAAATTTAAACCTTAAATTTCATAATTTACATTAACACTGGCTAATTAAATTATTTTTATAAATATTATTTACATTTACTTCATAACACTGGCTAATTAAATTATTCTTATAAAATATTTATAAGTATCATAAAAAGCACATATTATTCACATTTATATAACTATGAAACTTATTTATTAGATAAACATTTCATTATTATATGATTGAAAAATAGTTCCGAGATCCCTTTTCTTACACTCCGCAGTTTCCTTTTTCAAAATTATAAAATCCTACATCCTGGATAAGCATTGTATTATTATTTTTGTTGAGTCCAGGACCAACATCATTATACAATATGAATATCTGGAAGGACTTGGTCGAAAACTATGGGGCGATTGGATGCGCCTCTAGATATGCAGCTATAGGGGTTAGGTTATACCAAACCTATACAGCAAAAGTCGGTCGTACATTTTGTTGTATTGCAGTTTAAAGTTGGTTGTTGTTCCATTAGGCTCAGTTGAGAGGTGAGAGTGAGAGTACTGGCAGGTACTTCATTTCACACACAGCGGCTGAATCTCATGGAAATCGTCCTTCGTTTTTGATTCCAAGCCTACCCTTCAATTGGGCAGAGTGCCCAAATGCTTATCCTTTCTCCTATCACATGGAGATGCGTGAGAAAGAGAGCGTATGTATAAATGTGGTCACTGTCTATTTGCTGGTTTGAGAAACAAGAGTTATTTAGGATGGGGATTGTGCTGCAGAGGGTAGGGAATGCTTTGAGTGTTTATATTTGGGGTGGGTTTTAATGTCTGATTGTACAGAGCCGCCATCGGCGCAAAAGCGATTCAGTGAGGAGTAAATAATCCAATCATGCCCGCCGTACATACTGACCTCTCAACCTGCCACTGGGAGAGAGGAACCGAGGTGTTCTGAAATGACAATTCTTTAAAAGAACTGTGACTTGTTCTTTGTTTCTTGAAGTGTGTGAGAGGACAGGGCCGCTGGTTCAAGCAACTAATTTCTTCGCTTGCTGTGCTGTCTGCTCCGTGCTGATCTCACTCCTAAAGTTTTGTTGAATCCCGAGGCTCTTTTCATTTAATGTAAGAGAACTAAATGTTGATTGCGCATTGGTTCACTGGTGATTAGGGAAAGGTTTTAGAATTCTATAATCGGTTAATTAGCACCATTTAGTGACCAGGTAAATCTACATGAACTTGAGTAAAAAATTCTAAAACATTTTAATTTTTTTGCAGACAACTTCGCTTCCCAGACTTGCCTTAATATTTGCAGTTGACTACGCCGATTTTTATAAGCTTTATCAAAAGCTTCCCAAACCAAAAATTCTTCAGAATTTTGATTAGCTTTCATGAAAAGCTTCGGTTGAGGGATAAATTTAGCTAGGGTTTATAGAAATATTATTATATAAATTGTCGTAATTTCATTATTTTATGTTTTGATTTTTTAAGAGATATAATATTTTTTTTTGAGATTGTAGGGTTTTTTTATTATTTAAAATGTTTTTTTTTAATGTAAAATGGCAGAAAAGAAGCTAATTAGATGGGGGTGATGCAGAAGATGTTTTTTTTATGGGTTAGATGGACATTTCCCATCTTCAATTATTTAATTAATGGATTTTTATTTTCAATGATTTAATTAATAAGTTGATTTAAAAAAAAAGCTCTTGGAATTGGAAAATAGGTGTAGAGAGGTAGAATTAAGGAACTCGAAATTACTCAAATTTTTTTTGGGCTTCTAGTGAAGCTGGTAATTTTCTATGGTTGTGAACTATGGGCCAACAGTGCATCCTACATGTAGTGGAGACAAATTAAGAAAATTGAAGCGTTTGATTACAAACAAATTCAAGATTAAAAGTGCATTTCCTTATGCTATCTTTGTTAAGTGAAACAGGGACTGTTCCTATTGAAGCAATTGCTATGGTGTTGATCATAAGGTTTTTAAAAAAAATTGAGCAAATTGAAGAGGGTATATGACCCAAGGTTTTCTTTAATGATAGATTGTGCAAAAGCAAAAAAACTTGGATGCAACAAAATAACAAATGGTTTAGTAAATGGGGTATTTGCTTGAACACGTGTCCCATAAACAACAAAGAGATAAAATATTTTGTTATGGAAAAGTTCCACAAGCCTACTTGGGATAATGAGCTAGGAAGAATGAAAAAATATTATATTGAAGTGTTTAATCCACTCATAGTCATCAAC
This sequence comes from Pinus tabuliformis, assembly GCA_031772625.1. NCBI lineage: Eukaryota > Viridiplantae > Streptophyta > Pinopsida > Pinales > Pinaceae > Pinus > Pinus tabuliformis. The sequence goes on along the minus strand of CM062806.1, from coordinate 395,827,512 downwards.
CAAAAGCATACATAGAGGCCAATATCTCTTGGAGAGCCAAAATTCTTATTGCTCAGTTAAGGACTAATTCTCATCAACTCGGTTATGAAACAGGACATTAGAAAAGGCCAAAAGAAGTGTGGGAGGAAAGAGTATGCATTTCCAAGGCCAAAAGAAGTGTGGGAGGAAAGAGTATGCATTTTTTCTTCTTCGGGAAGAAAAACATTTCATTTTAAAATGTGAGGCCTCTAAAGACAATTGGGAAAGTTATGCAGATAGGCTGGAAGTTAGCTCTTGGGATAATCTATTTAGCTAGGGGTTGTCGAGAAGTTGTGAGCATTTATTTTGAAGCTTCACAGAAAAAGGGCCCAATACATCAAGCAGATGAAGCAACAATCTGTCCCATAGGCTATCTTTAGCCTCTTGGACGTTAAAATAATTTCTTTCTTTCTTCTTCTATAGATTTCAAAGTTCAAATTTGTCATTTCAATAAATCTATATGGAATTTAGGGTAAAATTGATCCCAAAAAATGGTAGAAAAACAATTAAAATATAGAATTTGACATTATAGCATATAAATTTATATTACCTTAAAAATGTTTGTGTTTGTGTTTGAGTGAGAACTTGTCTTTTCCTAGGAGGTAAGTAAACATGCTAACCACCCAGACCTAGATGCATATGGTAATAGTAAAGTCTTGCCCCTTAGGGTCATTTACCATTCACCACGTTGTTAAAAAAAAAAGAGAGTCTTGCCCCTTAGAGGCCACCAATCCATGTGACATGGTTTAATTTTTAATTAAATTAATATGATTTTTAGATTTAAAACATTTATATCAAAATTATTTTAAAAAATTATATATCAACATGGATTCATCCAATCATTGAGACAAATCAAATGTTTCAAAATGCAAACGTTTTTTTGAATGAAAAACTTGAAAAAAATTTGCACCATAAAAGATTTGATTGCTCTCTATCCTAGATAAATCTAGAGTTCAAAATAAATCGATGCGACTCTTAATAATATTATTTATATTTATATAAATTTCAAATTTCTATATATACAAATATAGATTAAAAATAGTTTATTGTAAATATTAAATTTTTATAATTTTATTAATTAAATTTAAATATAAAATTTTAAAATATAATAAAAACAAATATGAATGATTATTTTAAATAATTACTTTTATATATATATATATATATATATATATATATTTTACGCCGTACATTCATTTATAGTCAATAAAAATTAATAAATTTATTTGCATGGTTCTTATTTTTAATTATATGGCTATTAATAATTTTATATTTTTTAGTATATTTATGATATGGTAAAACGTCTCTCTGGAATAATTTCATTTTTCATCTTTATATTTTAAATTTTATATTATTTTTTACTAATATTATAATCTTAATTTTGATAAATAAATTTAACATTTAAAAATATATTTTTTACTATTAACTTAAAAAATATAATTTCCAAATTCTCATATTAAAAATGCCACTTTCCCGTGCATATTGATTTTGATAAATAAATTTAACATTTAAAAAAATATTTTTTACTATTAACTTACAAAATATAATTTCCAAAATCTCATAAATAAATTTAACATTTAAAAATATATTTTTTACTATTAACTTAAAAAATATAATTTCCAAATTCTCATATTAAAAAGGCCACTTTCCCTTGATATTGAGAGTACTACACACCTAGGCCACTTTCCCTTGATTTTGAGAGTACTACACACCTTAATAATTTTCGACTGTCCAGGTAAAAATTACTTCTCTTAGATATGAGCTTTAGTGCGTAGTCCCAAAGCCATAAAGTCTCGGTAGGTTTTGATTAAGCTTTTAGTGAGAAGTACTCAGCCAAAAAGTCTCAGAAGTTTTGGTCCAGTTCTAGTTAAAAATCGGGTAGTTAATATTGAAAACAAAAGAGCGAACTAGCAAAGACTGGAGGCATTTGACCAAATATGGGGTCTGTACTAAGCATGTCTTGTCTTTTCTCTAAAAGTTTTTATGTTGGATCCCAAGTTAATCCTCCTGCCATGAGATCCATTACTGTAGCAGAACCGGATATGTTAAACGTGGGAGAGATTGTAGGAATATGTACTGTGTTGAACATGTCTTGTCACCTGTTATGAGGTAGTTGTAGAATCCCAAAGCTACTCTCCTTACCGGGATTCCATTGTTTGTATGTTAAATATGCCTCCTCTTCTCTTCGTTGTTGAATCCCAAGTTATTTATTGCTCCTGCCATGATTCCATGCAGCAGAACCAGAACCAGATAACAGTTTGAGCTATAAAGCATTATTTTGCATTGAATCATTATATTTGCAAATAACCATATGAGAATTTGTGTCACTGGGCTCTTCTCAACTTTCTGTTTCTCGTTGTTATATTTAACTCGAAAACACCATAGTTGATTACTAGTTGGTTTGTAATTGGGATTTGTCAAAGACAAGGCTCTCTGTAGAGTTTTTGTCACTGTAACATACGTCCTTGCTAATATTATTATTAATCAGATTAAGTTTTCTTTTGGATTGGATTTAAAATGGATGATGAGGTTAAAGAGTCATCACCAGTCAAAGATATCAGTGCCCATGAAGAGTCTCCCCCTACTGTTCAACACCATCCTGACTTCTGTGCTGCTCCAACGCCTCTGTCTGCCATTCCCTTAACCTCACCTCACTACAACAATCCTCTCTATGTTCCCAAACAGCAAATACCCCCAGATGCTTCAAGTGCAAAACGAGGGAGATATGAATCCCCACAGCAAATACCCACAGGCTCTCCAAATGCAAAACGTGGAAGATATGAATCCCCATGGAGAGTAGTCACACACCCCTCACAGCCCATATCATTTCCACCATCTCTGTCGCCATCTCACTTTACAGTTCAGAATCCTTCTTCATCATCTCCCACAGCTCAGCAACCCTCTTCACCTTCAAGTTCATCCAAGTCCCAGCCATCACAAGAGCCAACCTCAACAGGCCAGGAGATTAATAACAAAAACAATGCAAGCTCTGGTCTTGCTCTGAGAAAAGGCAAATATGTTTCTCCAGTATGGAAGCCTTATGAGATGCTATGGTTGGCTCGGGCTTGGAGAATCCAATACCTGGGGGACCCATCAAAATCCCAGCAGGAGAATACAACGGAGGGGAGCTTTTCAGTCGATACATATGCTAAACAAAGCAAAACCAGAGCAGAGAAAGACAGGGAGGTGGCCCAGTTCCTCAACCAACATGGAGTTAACCGTGACGCCAAAACTGCTGGAACAAAATGGGACAATATGCTCGGCGAGTTCAGGAAGGTTTATGAATGGGAAAAAGGGCCTGAAAGAGAAGAAATTGGTAAGAGCTACTTCAGGCTCTCACCATATGAGAGAAAACTGCATCGCTTGCCAGCTTCATTTGATGAGGAAGTATATGAAGAATTGGCACAGTTTATGGGTTTCAGACAGAGAGCATCACAGCAAAAATGTCTACAAGCTTCTGCTACTAGATTAGTGGTTCGAGACTCCTCGAAGGAGTTTACACCCAAAGAAAATAAGGATAATATCAGTAATGACTTTGGCCTTGTGCTCAATCGAATTTCTGATGCTACTTGACATGTCCAGTGCAATGTAAAGATTTAGTTGTAATAATCATTTCTTTGAGGTTGTAGTTTGTGAAAAAGTGATCTGAGTTTTTTGTGGGCTTGGATTTGGCAGGTCTTATGCAAGTTATTGTGCCAGCCAGTGAATCATTTGCAGTTCCAATACAAAGGAAAAATGAAAATGAGGCTATTTCTAGAGAGTTGCACCGGATTGGTAAAGTGAAGATTATATGGGAAGAAACTGCTCATATCTGGGCTGAGGAGGGTGAATATCAGAGAGGTCGACTGAAAGTGGATCAGCTGAATTTTTTACATGCCAATGAGTTGACATTCTTTGATGAGACATGGACTGCAAGTACCATTGAGGCCTTTGAAGGGGGTGCCTTGAAAGGATTCTCGACTGATAGATTCATGTGTGGTCAGCAGCTCAAAGTGTTTGGCAGACGTAAGGCTGGTAAGACACTGGGTACCGTTTTGGTTTTTTGGGGACAAGGTAGATCTCCTTTTCAGGACAAAATACTTTTTATCATTTGAAATGCATTTTGCTGGATAATTGAGTGGATTTTAAATGAATTTAGTTGGATAATTGAATGAACCAGCATCTCAGCTAACATGCATCCACTTCAATTTTGAATTTATGTATACATTTTAACTTCGAATTTATGGAAGGCTGAGTAATATGATCTTCCATGCTAATCTTGTGAAGTGATGTTTCAGAAATTAAATTTGTTAGTTTGGTTGTGTAGGATCTTCTGCTCAGCCTCAGCAGTCGGAACTCTCATCCACATGTAAGTTCAGAAGAAACAGAAAAAGCTTTAGATTTCTGTTATCATCTTTCCAAGCTAATAATAAAGATTAAAGTGTTGTATGATTCATCTCAACTTCATTGTTTTTCCCTTTGAAAACTATTTTATGTAATAAAACTATGGATTGAGAATAAATCTACTGGTGCATGTTATAAATTGCAAACAATAGTAAAACTATGATTCCAGTGCAAATCATAATTGGTTAAGGATTTTGGCTACCCTAGATGATTGTTTCACTAGTTGTTTTACCATGCCCAAGGATTTTGCTGGGTTTCCCACTCAACAGATAAAGACTGGTAAGCTTTTGTTTTGCAAAATTCTTAGGGCTGGCTTAAAAGATGCATTTTGTTTGCTAAATGGAGAACAAGACTTCTATCATTTTATACTGTGGTGCATTTTACTCTGATCACAAATACCATCCATTATTATAGAAACCTAAATTAAGGTTTTGGCTTAAATATCAGTTTATTAATTTTTTTTTTAACATTATGAAAATTTAAAATTTATGATGAAAGAGGTGAACATACATCTCCGGATCTTATATCCATATCTACCCACCCAAGACCATAGAGCTCCTTGTTTCTCTAGAAAATCATGGACAACCATAACCTCTTTTACCGAAATAATCAATTAAAAGTTTAAATTACTTGGCATTTCTGGTAAGGAGAAATAGTGGACTGATTTACATGCTATTGTTTTTTATATAGAAAAAGAACTAAAATTTGCTCTCTCCCAGATCTACTGCTATAAATGACATAGAGAAGTTAAGTTCATCTTTCTATATCACAGAAAAACTCAATGATATGGGGAAGCTAAATATTAGCTTCAATATCCACTGCTGAAATAAAAAATCTCAAACTTAATACCAGAGTTCCTAGAGTGGAGAAGCTTGGAAATATTTGCTGATAGAGCTTTGAGTTTTGGACATTTCAACTTCAAATAAAAAAGTCTAATGTGCTGTTATGTATATATTATGTAGCTTTTCCTCCTCTTGGGCTTCGAGATCGGACAGATTATTTTGTCGGATGTCTAAGGGTTCCTGCGTTCACTCTGCCGAGTATATTCGAGCTCTCCTCACATCTGCAGGAGCCCCCTTCTAAGGACATGCGTTTTCCTGTCAGGCACGATGTATACGAGGATCTCCCAACAGGCAAGGAGATTTTCTTCTGTCCGTCCTCCGATACAGATTGCAGGGCATTTATGTATGAGGTGGTAGGACCCCTCCTCAGGCCTTATAGCAGAAGATATGGCAGAGAGTCTTTCATTGGGTTGTGGGATGATTGCATTAATAGTATCATTAATAAGTTCTGTGCAGTGGAGATTGAGCTGATTCGAAAATCAGGGTACCAAGACTTGGGATCTCAAGAACAATGGCCAAACGTATGTGGGTTCGTGAAGAACTTGTGTTTATGGAGAGGTGAGGAGACTGATGCAGTGAGGGAGGGTGATGATCCTGCAGTCAAGATTGTGGAAAAGCTCTTGTGGACTTATGGAGATTTGCCCTACGTTTTAGGGTATTATGCTGTTGGTGACACTGTTACGTTCTGTGCCTTGAGCAAATCACATGAGAGGGTCATAAGGATTGATCTTGTGTCAATGAATCTGTCAACTCCTGCTCAGAGGTTGAAAGCTCTGGTCCCTTGCTGGCGTGTATCCAGGATTTTGCCATTGCTTGCAGACTCTTGTCATGGGCAGAAATCTAACTGTATTTATAGTGACTATCAAAGATTGGATAGAGGAAGTGGGAAGATTATTGAGATAATGCCAACTCATGTTAAAAAAATATTTCCTAACAGAAGGAAATGGGCCACTGTCAAGGAAATCTATGATTTTCTAGACAACAGAATTCCCCATGTTGAATACATCCATAAATCTGTAGAACAAGAGTTAGCATTGGTGTTCAAGCCGAGGGGTTGTGCAACCAAACCTTCGACTGTGGAACAGCTTGTGGAAGCTCTGAAATTTGTGACCAAGGCATTGGTGTCTTTGCACACCCTTTCGTTTATGCACAGGGATCTCAGGTGGGATAACGTGATGAAGAACATTGAATCAGATGAGTGGTTTATAATAGATTTTGAGGATGCCATTGGTGCACCTCAGATTTACCCTCATAATCTTAGTGGCTTGAACCATGCTCCTGAAATGTCTAGGGGTGTTCATGGGGTTAAAGTTGATGTGTGGAGTATTGGACACCTCATCAGGACAAGTGGGCTGAATGTGTCTGAGCTGTTGAGGAATTTACAGAATAGATGCTTGGAACAAGACCCAGATCAGAGGCCTTCTGCGGCAGATTGCTATCATCACCTTCTGCAGTTGCAGTCTTCCCTGCCTAATTACTGAGATTAGACATTGCCAACCAAGCTATTGAAGGTCAATTCTCAGTCCTATGTATGCCAGGATACATAGGATCCAGAATCACATGATTATAGAATTTTGTATTATCAGAAAAGTTGATATATCTAATGATAAACTTGTTTCAGATTGTACACAAGGAACACACCCCTTCCTAGAACGCCTCTAGTTCACATTGGCGACCTTATGTAAACAGGCAGCACTGCACTGTTCGTTCATAGCACTAAGCTGCGCATCATAGTCTTGACACTTGATTCTAATGGAAATAAGCATATTTCCAAGTTGTTACCTGGGGATTTTTTAAATGTTGTTCTGATTTGTAGCTGATATAATTCGATTTCGATTTTTAATTCGATGACCGGCATGCTTATTCTGTCAAAATAGAAACGGTGCGTTTCACAGTTTGGTGTATGTCACGCTAGAGAAATGGAAACAATAGCTGTCTCCCTTTTTCCATTAAAACAAATTATATAAAAAGAAAGTTCTCTTTATTTATAGTTTAGATTCAGCATCGGATTTACAATTAAGTTCCATGTTAGAAGGGATTACAAAACCATCGCACTTAATTTTGGATTTTAACATTTTCTCTGCTTCAAAGACTTTGATTATGTAAGCTTATTTTAATTTACCAAATAACAATACTAACATTAATGGACAGAAATGTTATCAAAATTAAAAATATTTGATATTAGTGGTTAATAATTTTTAAAAATTTATATATTTTTTCAAATATAAATATTTAAAATATTAAATATATATTTTTATAAAATAAAATTCAGGTTGAAAAGTGAAAATAATATAACTATTTTTTATTTTTTATTTATTTTTTTGTTTGTTTGTTTGTTTGTTTGTTTTCGTTTTTTTTTATGATAAAAATGTTACTATATCTCAATTTTGTGGGTTTGTAATTAATTTATATTTTGAGTTAAATTTTTCATTGCAATTTGTTACATATTTTTGATTAGTTATTTCAAAAAACTTACTAAAGATTGAATTAGAGTGCCACATTAAGGGAACAAAAAAGAATGTCATTGTTTCATATTTGGGAAAACTAGCTAAATAAATAGTAAGCAAAGTATCCAAAGCTCTAGACATTATAGAGATAAAACAAAGAAAAGAAAATTGTAAATCAGAGGGATATTGTTTCTCTTCGGATGAATGGGATGGGCTATATCCTTGCAATGAGGATCCATTGTTGGGCTGGAGGTGAGCCTATTTCAAGGTAAGCAAGTAGTCTCTCAATGTACATTAGCAAGAGCTTTAGTTTACCAACTTGTGCAAAATATTATTCCCTGCATCTCATTGGTCAACTAACAATTTTTGTAGAAGTGGCTTGATGTGCAAGTATAAGTCCACTATGTACAAGTAGTGACTTTCTCTGCCCCTAGTATTCCTAATGCCAGTGATCCAGAGTGCCAGACCCTCCAAGGCCTTGGAATCCAAAACACTTTCACTCATGCCAAACCTTCCTCAACCATGTGAATTTTCAACTGATTCTAAGGGGGCATGTGGTCTTGATAGTAATGCCAGGAGGCCTTAGCGTGGAACTATGCTCTCGAACCTCCCATGTTACCATTTTTTGCCATCGCCCCTGTGTCAACCTCTATGGCGGGTCATTGTCGTTGAAGGAAGAAGGAAACAAGTTGGATAGAGTTGCCCTAGAGTTGAAGGACAAGGGAATTGAAGCCCAAAGAAGAGCTAATCACTTCAAGGAGGATGAAATCCAAGCTAGTGATCACCTTGGTGTGCCCCTTAAAAACTTCAAATTTTGACGAGGGGAAAGCTAGGGAGAGGTGACTTGGTGAAGACCCGAGCATGGGAAGAATTCTGACTAAGAGTTATGGTGGACAATGGAAAAGAGGGGAATATTGGCATAACGAAATGGAAAATTTAATGATGAACCTAGAGAATGACCTCAAATCGAAATATTGGGAGGCTTTGATGACACAAGTGAAATTAATGCAAGACAAAGGGCGAGGTGGTGAGCACATCATTCAAGGCATTAGTTAATGATGGTGCATGTTGGGTGACAAATAGAAGAGGGACGTTGCCTAGGGTCGAGTTATGCCATTAATCAACCACATCATTTTTGGGCATAGTCACTTTGTTCAGGTTCAAGTTCATGTACTTAATAGTGTGTTTGGTTTAGATTTAATTTTTACATTAGTTAGATATAAAGTATCATTCAAACATGTTTTTATTTATTTATAATAATACATGTAGGATTTTTTTTTTTTAATTATTTGATTGTAAATATAAAATTATAGTATATAATTTTAAATGATTATTTTTATTGTCTTTATTTTAAAATGAAAATTATTTTATTATTCATCTCATAAGATAATAAAATTTTAATTTAAATAAAATTTTAAAATGACTTTTCAATGATATTAACAAAGAAGACCACACTAAAATTATAAAAGATTGTATTTATTATTAAATTGTTTTTTTAAGTAAAATTATAGAAGATTGTATTTATTATTAAATTACTTTTTTTTAAGAGAGTTTTTAATAAAAATATTCTTAAATATTATAGCATTGTAATTTTAATTATTTTTCAATATATTTGTTTAAAATTAAAATAATTTGTTAATTGGTAAAACTAAATTAAATTATTCTATATCATTTAAAATAAAATAAAATTTAAAGATTATATATAACATAAGTATTTAAAAATAAATATTTATAAATTTTTTTGGGCTAAAATAAAAAATCATTTTAAAAATTTCCAAATAAAATTAAAAACATCACATTTTAAAAGAAATTCCAAAAACTTTAAAAATATATATCATTACAAATCCACAAACTAGCTTATAACAAATCCACAAAATAGCTTTGACACTTTACAATGCTACTTTTCATCTCAAAAAAAATCATTTCAAAAAAAAACCAAAAATATTGAAATAAAGATACATTACAAATGCAACCCACTTTTAATACCCTCCCACTATTACATATTATCATAATATTCCTAGAGATATTCATCATTACGAGGAACTTTCATCCCTTAATAGTTCTCCCTTTCATTCACAACCTTGAGAACACATTAAAAACTTGGTGGTAATTTTTTAAAGTAAATAATATCCATATTTCATATTATTAATAAGATAAAAATTATAACTGGTTTACTTTTGTGTGATTGTTGTAAAGAAAATTAGTGAATTTTTGATTTACTTCTATTATTAATTTAACAATACTATTAATGTGTAGTCACTTTAGAAAAAGATTAGGGATTGTTAAGGGTGAGCGTGAATCTTCTTTTTCTCAACATTCTTGACAAGTTTATTTTGATCTAACTATTTTTCTCAACATTCTTGACAAGTAATTTTGATCTAACTATTTTTCTCAACATTCTTGACAAGTTTATTTTGATCTAACTATATCTCTAGGCATGGTTTCTTCTCAAGGATGATGGGATGATGGGTAAGAGGTTGTACCCTTGTCTCTTTCTACTTCGTTGATCTTTTTCTTTCTCTCTCTTTACACATTAATTTGAATTTTCTTTCAGAGAGCCTTAATGATTAAAGGTTATCCTCTTGGGCTATATGCATTTTCTTTGAATTTAGAGCCATTATGGTTTTCATCATCCAATAGATCTCAACAATCATGAAAATTTCCTTCACCTCCATAATTTGGTCCTTCAATAAACCTTTTCTTTTCCCTTAACCTGTTTTCTAATGCCTCCATTATCTTTGTGTGTCCAACAAAAATTGGCTACAATATCACTTCATTTTTTCCCATGCCTCTCTTATTGCTCGAGGATTGAGTGGGATTAGAGGAGGAGGAGGCTTTGTCTATCTAGAAACGACCCCTCCACTTCTCCACACCCTCTTCCCCTGCGCACCCCCTCGGCCTTGCCCTACACCTCACACTATCTTGCATTGCTAGCCAAGAAACCACACCATAAAGTCACCTTGAAACTAGCCTCTCTGTCATTGTTAGCCAACTACACTAGGGAGTGGAGGGAAGCAAGTGGGTACAATGGCATGATGTTTCCGTACCCTAAGGTCTTGGGCATCACTAGCCTCTTCAACTGTCAAACCTCACTGAAATTATGCAAAGGAGAAACCAGAATAATAACGAGCCAAGAGCTAGGAACACCTTTGTATTACCACTGTGGTGTCTAGGAGAAGGCCACTTTGCTTCCTCAAGGTTTTGTATCCTCCATATTTCTCCTAGTGTCCCTCGTTTGGCTATCGCTCCCCTTACTACAAGCAAGCATCATCGTGTTTAACTTGCCATAAATTCGCAACTTCATGCCCAGGTACTCGCAAATATGCTTACATTAGATTAATGATTGTTGGAGAAGAGTTCACTCTCCCCTCATTATTTCATTACATGACCATGCTAGGAGCCTTAACCTCATCCCTATTAAACGACAATTGCATTATGCTATCAATTAGATAGTTGGACAAGCAACATGTAGGAGCGGTGGCCGCTTCTCATATTTGTTCATCCCATTTAGGTGTGTAGTAAATTTTTGTTAATGTTCATCAAACATTTTATTTTTCTTTATCATAAACTCTCTCTCTCATTTTTTTTTGTCACCTGTTATATTTTTCATCACTTTATATTCTTTATTCAAATCTAAATAGTTTTAACAATCTTTAATTTTGAAATTAATTTCTTTTTAATTTTTTTTTTTTTATGTTACATGCTTGGAAATCTTAGTACATGACACTAAATTATTGAAATGAGATATTCATTAAAAGTTAAACTTCTCACTATTAATTACAATGATATGTTCATTAAGAAGTGTGCTTGTCACTTATGAGAATTGAATGTGAGTGGAAGATAACAATCATTTCTTCCAACCATATGGATTAAATCCAAATGACAATTTTTTAAATATATATGATTTTCAATTCACATTAATCATATATTTTAATTATGATATTCTTTTTCTCCATTTAAGATCTTATTGAAATTAAAATTTATATTTTTTTCTTCACACAGGGGGAAAACCTATCACAACTTAGTGATCAAACCAACAGCGAGGACAACCATCAGTGAGGACGAATGCAGGTTGACTCATCGCCATTAATCAAGGAAAACCACGCCACCTGGAATAACCAGTAGGTAGTCCGTAAGAAAGTAAGTTTTCATACCTGCAAGAGGTACCTTTAAGTCTTGGACCACAAAGCAATTTTAAAACATACTCCATACCCAAATTAAAATCTATATTACCATCCTTATCTAATATATTATTTTATATTTAAATCATTTTAAATTTATTTATTTCTATTTTTATGAAATAAAAAGAAGCCCTTTTAAATAATAACAACCATATTTATATGATGATTAAATTACACTAAAATCGACCTTAAAACGGTAAGCGATTACATGGAATTTATAAAGAGATTACTCACTTTGAATTTTTTATAAGTTTATTTGTACACTAATATGCCAATTTACCATACTTATTTGGAGAATTCAGTTTTCCACAAATTCACCTTTTTCATTGGTGTCAGGCCCAGCACACCAAGATGTGCCCTTGTCTCGTCTGCGTGCAAAGGCGCTCACCCAAAAGTCTTGATGAGAGGAGATGATTCGGGCGACACCATGTCACAAGAAACGCAACGAACATATCACACAATTTGCGACGATACGAATGAAGGTGTCGAAAAACCGAGGGAAATTCTTATTTCCAATTTTATAAAAAAGTCAATGCTTTTTGAATTTTTGATAGCTCGATATAACACGTTTTTTTTCTAGTCATCATCGTGCGCGTGTTATATTTGGCTATCGAAAGCACGTTTTTTTTCTAGTCATCATCGTGCGCGTGTTATATTTGGCTATCGAAAGCGCAGGTCAAGACACATTAACTTTTCTATAAAATTAAAAATAAGAGTTTCCGAGCCATGTCAGCTTGGTGACAGGACATGCTGAGCGATGGGCCAGGCATGTTGGGTTGGTGGCACGCTAAACTTCAAGCAACGGGTTGATTTGGAACAAATGACCAACTGAGAGGCATGTCGGCTGAGTGTGGTGCGAGGACATATGACACAATGAGTAAATGATGTGGACGTTAGGCAGAACGATGAGTCGGCCCGGCCCAAGGCCCCTAACACACAAAGGGGAGCTGACCTGTGCAAGGATGTAAGACAAACCGAAATATGCGAGGCACGACCTGGATAAGAAGACGAGCGACACGATGGAGGAGGAGCAAGTTCGAATCAACTGAAGATACACAAAGTAGACGTGGAACAGGTGCCAAGGATCGAATGGAGATGTGAAGGAGCTGAGAGGGGTGACTCGGGCTTGCGGTCGTGCAGGACCTGAGGTAAACTTGTGTAATGGCTCGATAGGGTAGAAGGGACCCAGGATAGAGTACCGAGTGACCCGGTTGGGGTCCATGGGTAGGAAAAAGGTTTATGGTGTTTTGCTTTAGGGTTTCTTGGCTTTGTAGACTTGAACCGAGCCTTCTGTCTTGGGGAACTTTGTTCTTGTGATTTTTAATGAAAGCTGAGGGCCGGAGGGGTGCTCTATTGAAATGGTGTATGTGTATGATAATGTTTATGTTTCTTAATTTTTTGCATATAATGCTTAGGTGTTTTTTTATGAAGTTTGGAAGGAGAAGTGATAATTATGAAATTTGGCGCTTAATAAAATATAGAGATTAATATGGGTAATATATATTTATAAGTGTAGTTTAGGTGAAGTAACATTGTGTTACAAGATTTAGGGTTTGTGGTGCACTCACAAGGCACTTTGTGATAGTAGGAGGGCTTGGGATTGTGATAATCAATATCTAATGATATAATTGTTAATGAGATTGTTATTTTTTATTGGAGTAGTATAATTGATAGATGAAATAGTATATTTGATTGGAATTCACTAAAATTCGCAATACATTTTCAAGTGTTTTTGTTGTTTAAAATACATTTTTGAATGCATAAATGGATTGAGCACCCTAAAAAATCTTGGGGCATTGAAATTATGAAGATTAGACAGTTTAAATTGAAGTTTTTAGAAATCACTCTCGGATTTTGATTAAAATTAATGAGAAAAATGGTAGTGAAAAATGCCATTTCATCTATAAGTTAAACTATGCCTTTTCCATTACTTAAAATGCTTTTTTCAAATATAGAAATATACTTTTTAATGTAAGATATCAATGTCAATCTTAATAGTTAATTCTTGGTTGGTTAAGACCATGAGTACATACAAAGTGCTTTAGTACAACCATCCATTATCAAGTTCTATTCAATGCTAATTTATTTATTTATCATAATAAATAAATTCAAATATTTTATCTTCTCAAAATTAATTTTTAATTTTTTTCTTTTTTAATCCCAGGGGAAATCAATTTAGCGTCTGTAGGCTTGTCCTTGTTGTGAAAACTAAGAGATTCAAGGTTCAAATCCCCTGGTTGTGGCCTCTATACAAAGAGGATTAGGGCTCAAGTCTCCAAAGGGATTTACTAGTAGTTAGTAATATGAAATTTGAGAGAGGCTCATTTTACAACTCAACATGATGTGTAAGGATGCCCATCCGTCATCAAAATTGATGTGTAAGGATGCCCTTCAGTCATCAAAATTGATGTGTATTGAAATTCATCAAAATTGATGTGTAAGGATGCGTGTCAGTCATCAAAATTGAAATTTTGCTCATAGCGTCCAAAATAAAAAATTTTAAAAATCTAAAAGTAAAATAAAAATAAATAAATAACTATACAAAGCATTTAAGTAATGTCCACTCAAAAAAATTTACACGTGAAGAAATTGGATCCATATTAAATCAATATTTAAGATAGATCTACGCTGGTTTAGGAAAATCCCCTAACAAGTCCCTAGACCCCAAAGAGGATTAGAAAATAAGTCCCCAAAAGAATTCACTAATAATTAGTAATGTGAAAATTATGAAAATCCCATTTAAAAAAAAAAAAAAAACAAAAAATTATTCTCCAATCATAATTTTATCAATTTCATATAAAAAAATTTAAATCAAGATTTAAAAAGTATTTTAATAAATTAAAAGGCAAAAAAAAATACATATTATAACAAACACCCACAATATTTTTTCAACCCTATTAAAATCGTCCTGAGGAATATATATATGTTTTTGGAAAACAAATTATTATTTATTTATTTATTTATTTTTTTTCCGAAGGTGGCAAAACCTATCAAACTCAGGGGTCAAACCAACAGTGAGGACAGCCATCTCTCGCTACTATCCGCGAATGTCGGTTTGACTCATCACTGTTATCAAGGAAAACCACGCCACCTGTAATAACCCGCTGGTAGTCCGTAAGGGAGCAGGCTTTCACTCCTGTCAGATGCCTCTGGGAAATTATTTTTACATATAAAAGATGTTTTAATTAAATCTTAACATTGAGTTAAGTTTTTATTTTATAAATTGAAAATGATTTATCGCCTCGATAGATGGGTGATCGATCGATCGAGGCGCATTATTTCTCACGTGGATAAATGGGCAATCGATGACTCGAGACGCAACAGCTCATAAATGTTATTTGTGTATCTCTATATTAAACATGACAACCCCGTCACGCTTAGGGTTTGATACACTTAGAGATCTTGGTGCAAAGAACAACACTAGTGAATAAATTGTCCACACGGATTCTCAGGTAGGAAAATGCAGTGCTTCGATCTCGTGATCATGGTTATTAATGGGGAACTTAGAATGAGGATCATAAAGCTTTTAATGCTTAGAATGGTAATATTTTCTTTCGCCGGTTAGTTGGAAGTGCGTGGTAGCCAGCATCCGCTGGCTAGTGGTGGCGGGAGGAAAAAACAGCCCCAGTTCCAGTTTCAGGTATCCTGATCATCTTCGTTTTAGGTTTTTTCCTTTCAAATTTAGTTGGAAAAAGGTCATAAGGTTTTAATTTGAATATGTATTTGACCAAGTTATTTCAGAGGATTTGAACCGCATTTTTTTAATTTAGACCATACTTCATGTCACAGCTCATTGAGTTGCATCTTAGACACGATACAATTTGAATATTTAAAGCGACATGCAAGGAAATTAATGAATTTGAGTGGGAGGGCATGTCACATGGAACAGAGAAAGAAATGAAGACGGAGGATCGAGAGCTATCTGATGTGGAGTAGGTTCAGCGTTTTAAATATTTGATCTCGAGTTTTGATGGTATTGAGTATTTTTTAGTGTTTTTATATGAATATATGCAGTGAAAAGCAACAACTTTTGTACATGCGATTATTTATTTTTATTTTTATTTTATTTAGTTTAATAATATGAATATATTAAATGATTTTAGATTTTATGTTTCTGTGATTCATAATATAATGTTTAGATTTTTTTGGAGAAATCATATAGAAAACAAAGGGTCTAGGCTATTTTAAATTTAGATCTAGGTTCATTATCAAGACCAGGATGAGGAGCAAGATCAACTGACCAATATTATATAAATCTTAGAGATGCAATTGTAATGGGGAAAGAACAAAGAAAAGTTACCATTGAGAAGTTGTATCTCTGAGATTTATATAATATTGGTCACTTGATCTTGTTCCTCATCCTGGTCTTGATGATGAACCTAGATCTAGGTTCCAAATGGGTAATAGACCCTTTGTTCTCTATGTAATTTCTCAAGAAAATCTAAGCATTATTCTAGATGATGTTAAGTTGGTGTAATTTTTACAAAAAAATTAATTTTGACCCAAAAAAATTAAAAAATAAAATGAAATTAATTTTTTTTAAACTCCACTCAGATTTATATAAAATTTGTAATAATTATAATAAAATTTAAAAATTTATATATTAATTTTAAATTAATTTAAGTATAATTTTTTGAGATAGGTGAACTTGTGACTTTTTCCAAAAAGTACCTGAAGAATCTACTTATTCATCTTGCTTCGTGAAGTTCCTAACATAAAAATTTAATAAATAAATATAATTTTTCTAAATTTTTTATTACAACAATTATAAAAATTTATTTATTTTAACTTAAAAATTTAATAAAAATAATTTAATAATTTTTTTTTTTTTTTTTATCATAATCAATATAAATAGAAAAAATTTGTGTGGGTAGTTCAAGTGATGATGGTGGTGGAAATAAAGTATTACCCGAGATATTGGGTTCTAATCTTGTGCTAGTGGGTTCTAATTTTGTGCTACCCTCCCTCAGAGCGAGGTGAATAATGGACATGTAAATGATGAAAATCCGAGAGTCCTACCAAGCATAAAAAATAATAATAAAAATTTTTTATACTAAATTTAAATATTTTTAACCTAAAAAACCAATAAAAATAAGTTTATATAAAAATTCATAACAATACTAACGAATTATTAAAATTTACATATTAAATTTTGATTATTTTTAACATAAAAATTTAACAAAGATTATAAAAATATTTGATATCTATTCTTTGAAAGTGTTATTTATTTCTAATTTTATCATAAATTTGTTTACTTTTGATAGATTAATTGGCAATCGCTGTGGAAATGAAGTTTCACCGAAAAGTCTTGGGTTTAAATTTTGTGCTATCCCTCTCCATTCAGGAGTGCCAAATTGGACATGATGAAGATATAGTCCTACCAAACTTATTATTTTTTTGAATCATAAATTTAATTTATTAAAATTATAAATTTGAATTATATAATTCATATAATCTTTAAAGTTTTAAGAAAATAAATTTATTTAAACATTTAAAATAACAATGAAATCACAATCTTCTCCAAAAATAAATAAATAAAACAAGCTTAAAAACAACTAAAATATACTATAATTAACTTTTTATTTATTTCAAAATTGAAAGGAATAGAAATTAATATTTATATAAATTATTTCAATTAACTAAAAATAACTAAAATTAATAACTGTTTGAGAAGAATAAATGGTACTCTTTTTACATAATTCATTAACATGATGATATATTAGATATATCTTTTTCAAATTAAGGTTAAGTTTAGGCCCCGTCTCAATGTTAAGTAACTCTTTTTTTTTCAAGTTAAATTGAGTCTAAACTTTGCTAGCCTCAATGTAGACTCCTAAAATGAGTTTTTAAACAAACAAAAACAATTTTAAAACATACTCCAAGCCCAACACCTGACATACCCTATATAACCTGATATATAAAACTCTTATCCATAATAACTAAAATTAATAACTTTTAATATTAAAAATTATCATATAAATATATAAATTAACTTTGACCCTATAATATCATATTAGTGTGAGGCCATAATCAAATAAGTTAACTTTGACCAGATAGTTTCTCATTTGTTTT
This sequence comes from Pinus tabuliformis, assembly GCA_031772625.1. Classification (NCBI taxonomy): domain Eukaryota; kingdom Viridiplantae; phylum Streptophyta; class Pinopsida; order Pinales; family Pinaceae; genus Pinus; species Pinus tabuliformis. Next base: position 395,809,569 of record CM062806.1, on the reverse strand, counting down.
ATATTTTAGCAAATAATTTGAATAAATTTATCGAGATTTTACAGTATCCAAAATCTCAAAAAAAAAGAAGCCTCCGTACAAATTCCGTATACGAGGACTTCACATCTTCCGCTTTAAAAAATCGATACACCAGCACTTTCGAAATCAGTCGAGTCTTGCACAGGTGAAATGGCTCAACAGTTGCAGCGTTTGAAACACCGCAGCTTTTGAAACACCTAGTATATCCTGAAACCCAGATCCATTGACTATATCATTTATCTTGCTATAAATGAAATCTGTAGCCAACAAAACCGGTATACAGACAATTGTTACTCACAGGCGCTTTAATTTCAGCAGACTCTGCAATGTAATGGCTATAAGCAAAGCCGACGGACGATTTGAAAAGATTTTATGTGACAGTTTTATGTAACTTACATCATCCATGCCTTGGCATCAATGATACCTTCTTTAAATGTATAAAATCAGAAGCACTGCGAGATTTCTCCTAGGGTTGAGCCAAATCAGCTGTGAAATTCTAGATTCGAGTTCGTCGTGGAGTTATGATTTCTATAAATGCAGAGTATTCAACCAGATCGTCCGCGGTGGTGAAAATGGCTTCCCGTGCCTTTAGCTTTTTCGCATACCAGAGCGTTTGGGATCGTGCGGATCTTCAATGGGACGATGATTGGGTAGCAAAAGCGGCCAACAATACAATAAAATGGGAGATCATCCCAACGCTTCCGGAGCACGAGGCGCAGACGTATATGGCTGGTGTCCAATTTCCAACCCTAACATAAACCCTAATAAAAACCAGGCGGCGCATATGTGTAATGTCGAACCCTAACAAATAAACTCTGATGTGAAATTTATGAGCGATAATTGCTCACGTCACCCATGTCTTGTCATGTCTCGTCCGAATCTATCTTCCCAAAAAAAATCTTTTCGCATGCATGGAATTAAGATGGATGTTTTTTCAATTGGGCTGCGTTATTCTCGCGTGCATGGAATTAAGAATCGGATGCTTTGAATTCGGCTCCGTTATTCGCGACTACAACGGATGGATATGGATGAAACCCTAAATAGAAAGAAGAAAGAACCGATGCCAAGAAACCCTAATGACGCGGGCATATCGAAGGGTGACAAGAAACCTTAATTAGATTACCATATATCAAAAATATCTGTTCAGGAATGGGAATGAAACATTTTTATGGATTTTTTTTTATAAAGAAATCTGGGTTTGGAAACCAATTTTATATATATATAATTTTAGATTATAATTTTATTTTTATTATGAATTAAAATTAATTATAATGTTCAGTGTGTCTTCCACAGTAAAATATAAATATTCTCATTTTATTATTATTATTTTTATATACTTTTAATTTGTTTTGCAATAAAACATTAACTAAATTATATATAAAAGTAATATTCACTTTATAATTATATATAAAAGTAATATTCACTTTATAATTATTAAGAACTTTATATTTTTTCACAAAATAGTATTTATCTAAATTTTTCCCAATCACAATAAAAACAATATTTTAAATTTACAAAATATTCATAGAAATAAAATTTAATTAAAGTATTATTAGTATGTATTAATATTTTTTTCTAAATATTAAACTTTTACTATATCGTTAAATATATTAATTTAATTACTAATACAACTAAATTAATAATTTCGTCATGCAGACAGTGTTTATCTATGATGATCAGAAATTGCATATTTTTGTGTTTTTATAGCAAAATGTAAACAGTCTTATATGACAGAACTATTTCTCGGAGAACTACATAGTGCTCTGCACAATATATTTATGTAAATATAGAACACTGTTATACATACAGTGGAAATTGCATATGTGTAAAGCATCTACAATATGTAATTTTTCCAATCTTAATGAAAAATTACGGATTTTTCCAGTGGAAAAAAAACTAAATTAATAATTTCAATATTATAATAATTTAATTGATATAAATTTTTAATATAATTAAAAATAAAAAATTATTAATATAATAAAATATAATATAAATACTATATATAACTATTGTTGGTATGTTTTTTATATTTTTAATATATTAAATTATATTAATTTTTTTTTTCTTTTGACATTTGAGTTTAAATTCCAATCGTTCAAAATACTTTCAACTTTCCCTCCCATATAACAGAGTAAATAAAATATCATTTATTTTTGTTTTTTAATATTGTTTATAATAATCCAATATTTATTTTTTGAAATCATAAAATTATGATGTAGGGTTTTTATTTTTATTTTGGAATTTTACACGCAGTAAATAAAATCATTTATTTTTTAATAAAATACTGTTTATAATATTATGATTTATTTTTTTAAATCTTGAAATTACACGTGGGATTTTTTTAAAATCCATTTAGGACTTTCACACGTTTCATTCCCATTTATGTATAAAATTTTGAAAAGAAAACTTTTCCGTCACCTCACAACCTGCGGGTGTTACGACATTACCATGACATATTTATGGAATGTTCTTTATGTTTGCGGGATTTTTAATCACGGTATGTAGTTAGAATCAGGTTAATTTAAAAAAAAAAAAATCAAGCAGTTATGTTTTTGATAGTGTAAATTGGTTTAACATTATCAAAAATTAGTAATTTTTGAATTATGTTTTTATAGTGTAAATAGATTTAACACTATCAAAAATTTCTAGGGCACCTTAAATCTTGAGGTTTGATTGCTCTAATATGGATTTACAAAAAGTTTGCAAAAATCTCTATTGGATTTTATCAAAATCTTGCCCGAATTTCCATGATTTTCAGGGCAAATTTGTAAAGCTAGTTAGGGCTTTTTAAGGATCCCAATTTTATGGGATTTTTTTAATTTTTATTTTATGATGTTTCAATATTTTTAATTCACATTTATATATTATTAATTTATTAATTTAAAATTTAAAAAAATATAAATAAAATATTATTAAATTGAATTTTTATGATTAAATTATGATGATAATAATGATGATGATTAACGTTCACTAAGATTAATGTGGTCTATCAAACCTTAAGAAAGTAAGATTCATTGTGACTCTTTAATATTTTATTTCTATGATAAAAAAGAAGGGAAATAAGCATTCCTAGATCACTATAGTTTACTTAACAAGTTAACAAGGTTGGTAGTGTGACAAATGTTTTGGAAGAGAATGGATGTGGGTAAGAGTGGGACAATCCAAGAGAAAACGTTTTTCATCTTCAACCTTCTTAGTATCATAAAGGTGACAAAACGATTTTCATCTTCAACCTTCTTAGTATCATAAAGGTGACAAATTCTTTCGTGTCAAGGTGTTTTGGGAATAGTCCAACCCAATTTCACTTCAAAGCTCATGAGAATTAGTTTTTATCTTCACAATGTTCATTTTCTTCTTAGCACTGGTGAAGGCAAAAAGATAATTCTAGTTAACAAGAGTGGGGTTAATCATCTCCTTATAATACCTTAGCTTCCTTTTTCCTTCTATCTCTTTATCATCCCACAACTTATTCTTAATTTGGAAGAAATAGTATTTTTAATATTATATTTATTCTCCAAAATGATCTCCTTCTTTATTCCCCAATGGCTGAACCAAGACCGTACATCCTTATGCAAACCTCGCTTGAGATGGAGGTGGGAGTTTTGGCTAAAGTTAGAAGCAATTTTGGGGAACGTCTTGGCTTCCATGTTGTAAAACTTCTTCTTATACATCATATACCTAAACATAGCCATGCTTTCTATGGGGGAAAGGCTAACTTCAATCAAGAGGATAGGATATGGAGTATTTCCTTTAATCTTGAGGTTGTAGGTTATAAATTGCTTTTGAATTAGCTTTATCTTCCTCCATGATTCTCTAGATACACTGCAACCCCAAACCTCACATCCATATAAAATAATGGGGGTGACGAAAGTCTCAAAGAGGAGTTTTTTTATTTTTATTTTTATTTATTTATTTATTTTTCAAATCCAAAAATCTCTCGACTTACAATTGTTTTGAAGCTCATAATAAGCTTTCCAACCTCCAATAATCCTCTTCTTGATGCTATAATTCCAGTTGAGCTAAAGATGAATGTCAATACCTAAATATTTGTATGAATAAAAATGTTCCAAGCAATTGTTATCATAGATGAAATTTTCACGATTGATCTTTTTGGATTTAATGCTGAAAATGTTAGCATTAATGTCAAATGATCATCTTAATTACGTTATGGTTGATTATTGTTGACTGCGTTATGACTAATTTATGTTGACTGCTTGAAGTGCAAAGGGTGATAAGTGATGTGAAGTGCAAAGGCTATGTTGATAAATGTAAAAGTTGAACATTGTTAAATAAATATCTTGATTGATTATTTTAATGTATGACTTACAATCAAAATGGAAGATGGCACATGATGTCTTGAGACATAAGCTGGAAAATGTATGCTTTTATTAATGAAAATCCTCAAAGTCATTAACATGTGGCTGATATAAAAATGAAACATATAGATGATACAAATATGAAAAGATTTCAAGATTTGTGTTTTGCAATCATTGTTGCTAGCCTATATTATTACAAAATTCTAAATTTCAGATTTGAAAATGGAGAGACAAATTGTGAACAACCTTAGAAGACCAAGAGACAACTCCTCATTTCATATTCTTGCATAGAATACAAACAATCAATAAACTATGTCTATAAAATATACATTGTTGAACAAGAAAATTACTTTTTGGTGTTAAGTAGTTTGTATGAGAGGGTTCATGCGAAACATTCTGGTGAGGAAAAGAAGATAAAAGTAGCAGAAGAGGAACATAATTGAAGGAGATAAGAATAGAAGATGAACAAGAGACTTGAAAGCAAAATTTGATATTAGGTAACTAGAAAACTTAACTTTGTATTGTAATTGGGAGATTGCAGTCTGCTTTCAAGTTGTAGCTTGATAAATGACAGGTTGTAGCCTATTGAGGTAGGAGCCTCTTGTTGGTTGTAGTATGTAAAAAACTTTGTGGGACTTGAAGCTTCTTTGAGGTAGCATCCTCTTGTAGGTTGGAGCCTACAAAAAATTTGATGTAATTGGGGAGTAGGAGCTTGCCTTCACATCACTTTCAGCCAAAAAATTCTGGCTTTCTCCCTTACGGGTTTTCACTTATATCTGGTGTGTTCATGTGTTGTTTGTTCAATGTTTTGTGAATACTCTCTAATTCTAAATAAGTATATCTGCAAATGTCTCTTTGGTATCTGCAAAAGAAACCATTAATATTTGAACATATATACAAGTCATTAGATGCATAAAAGGATAATAGAAAAAATAAATAGGTTGAGAAAAGTATTGGAAACTTGAAATCGATGATTCACCCGTCATCTCCCATCCTCCCTTAGTAATTTCCCAACATACATCAACAGGTATCAGAGTAGGTTCCTTCAGTATCAGTATAACAACTGGAAGGAGGTCTTGAATCATTAGAATGACTAGTTAAGAAGGATGCTCAACAAATAAAGCCCCTTTATTCACTAGCACAAATTATGCATTCTGGAAAGTGAGGATGAAGACATTTAATGTCTCTTTGAGTATAAGTTTGCGCTACTGTATTGATGGGATATGAAGAACCAAAGATAATGAGTAGTGACAATGATGAAAAACTGGAATTTACAGGTAATGCAAAAGCTATGAATGTTATTCTTAGTAGATTAAGTGAGTCAGAGTTTATTAAAGTAATGCATTGTAAAAAAACTAAAGAAATCTGGAATAAACTACAAAATATTCATAAAGGAGATAACAAAGTAAAAATGGCCAAATTACAAGTATATAGATGCATCTTACGACATTAAAAATGAATGAGGATGAAAGTATTGCTAAGTTATTTCTACGATTAGATGAAGTTTTTAGTGTCATGATGGGTCTAGGAGAAACAATCGAATAAAGTGTCATATTTCAAAAATATTGAGGTCATTACCTTCAAATTTCAATCCTAAGGTTTCAACTATAGAAGAGACAACAAACTTTGAGACTTTGAACATGGATCAACTACTTTGTTCCACGACAACATACGAGATAAGAATTTCAAAAGGGAAATCGACCACCAAAAATGAAACTTTTAAAGTAGACAAGTCTTAGAAGACAATGAATGTTCATGCTCAGGTTCTGATGAGAAAGAGGCAAAATTTGTGAGAAGATTGTAGCGAGATACATGTAAGTACAAAGGAAAACTCCCATTTAATTACTTAAATTGTGGAAGAGTGGGGCATTATGATTCCAAATGTCCTTATAAGAAAGAAGAAAATCAGTCTAGAGAAAAAGAAAAAGAAATGTCTAATAAAATGCAGAAAGAGAAAAAGTTTAAAATGAAAAGGTTCTATGCATAAGAAGATAGTAGTGTATCTAAAATATCTCATGAATCCTCTAGTGAAGATGGAACTAGTGAATTCATGTTGATGGCCTTATAAGAACTTGAAAAATATTGCAAGGAATGTGAAGAAGAAGAGGAAAGTGAGGTAGATCTTGAGGGGGAGTTGATCAACGCGTTGGAGGAAATAGACAAACTTAAACAAAAGAATAAGATGTAGAAAGATATTTTGTTGAAATATGTAAAATAAGAGTCAAGTTAAAAATAAATTATCAGTTGAAGGTTGAACTTCAAGAAGCAAAGAAGGTGGAAGACATTATGTTGCAACAAATAAGGGAGAAAAGTGAGGAGTGTGAAAGATTGGAAGAAGAGGTGGTAACCTTGAAGAAAAGGCACGGACTGATTTAAACATCAATATTCAACATAAAAGAATATGAAAAAACAGATGTGATATTAAATGTTCATAGGTCTCCACTTATGAAGGTTGGGTTAGGCTATGAAGGCAAATTTAGTTAAATTAAGATGGAGGACAAAAAAACAATTACTTTTGTAAAATCTGTCAAGATATACAATGACAATTCACATGACCCAGGTGGATATTGGCAGCCACCCGCCTATTCCACTTGGACCCCCACCGTTTCTTTTCATATTCCTTGATTATAGTACAACTTACTATTTTTAGCAATTTTTTCGGGTCCTAAACTTCTGGAGCCGTTTTGAGGGCCTAAAAGATGTTTTTTGGGAAACCAAAGAGACCATAAAAGTGCCCAACCAATTTATCAATTTGGTTTTGGGCTCCTCTTGGAAATCTTCGAAACGAGGTATTATGGTAGTAAAACGAAGATCGTATGCCAAAGTTACAACCCTAGGAAGTTGGCGTTCCAACTAACCCCAACGGGACTCACAAGCTTTTGGCGCTTCATCTCCTAGAGTTAGGTTTTTGGATGTTTAGGGTTTCCCATTGTTTCTCAAAGATAAAGAGACCACCAAGCCTCATTTTAACATAGTTCAAAGACATGTGGCCGAAACATCTCTTCTTAGAGATAAGCTACCATCTCTCGGGCTGGTTTATTTCCATTCTACTTGTAAGCATCTTTCAGTTCTTTGATATTAATGAAATGAAGATTTATTTTTCTTGCATCTCTATGTTTATGTTTATATATGTATTTTGTTGCATTCTTGCATAAGTATGAATCAATGGTATCAAAGCGGTCTACTCTTTCTCTATTTTTCTTTGCATGTCACCAATGAGGTCATGGTATAAAGAATTAGGGCTCGACCTAATTGAACCTTTGCAAGACTAGCATCATGAAAACAGACGTGAGGCATATTTATCATGAATACATAATGAGGAAACCTAAACATACAAAAACCTAACCATAGGAGATAAAGCACCAAAAGCTTAAGGGCCCCGATAGAGTTAGTTGGAACGTCAACTTCCTAAGGTCGTGACTTTGACATATGATGTCTATTTGTGTGCGCAATATCCTGTTAGAAAGGTTTATTTGAGGAATTTTTTTTTACAGTAAACGTAGTATTTGACATATATTTTCCTATTTTCCCAAAAATTCGTTGTTTAGGGCCTCACAACAGCTCTAGCCCGAAAAAATGCCAAAAATAAAAAAACTGCCAAAATAGGAAACTAATAGGAAAATGGTGCTGGGGGTCCAAGTGGAATAGATGAGTGACCACCAATATCCACATGGATCATCCCCCCTAGGAAGCATTGTTCTCCATTTTTTTGAGTGCCTCCATGAGAAGGGGAAACTTCTGCTAAACTTGGTCCCTAGTGAGCCACTTTCCTTGGTGCAGAAGCTAGCCAACTTTGACATCTAGATAAAACTAGGTCCTTTGTTCGCGAGTGTTATTAATATGTGTGTCCATGGTATGATTAGTTGTGGCTTGTTCATTGAAATCTAGGTTGAGCTCTATTGGTGTCAGTTTCTTGACAATGTTTGATGTGTCCAACAATAGTAGAAAGTATGATCGAAGGTGATCCACATTGAATACTAGGTGTAGGCAAAGGAATGGGGGAATAATTAGCTCGAAAGAATTGTCACCCATAGAATTGGCGATGGTGTAAGGCCCATATCAGAGTGGTCAAAGATTCCAATGGGATTCTGCAAGGAATTCATTTTTCAAATGCAATTAAACCTTGTCGCCCACTTAAAACTTCTGTGGCACCTAATGTAGATCATGATGTTATTTGTACTTAGTATTAAATTTATCCATGATACCATGAACCTACTAACGAATGTGCTAAATGCGTTCAACAAACTTGATGGTTTTATTAGCTTCAAATTGGACATGTGCATATTTTGCCTGTGTAGTTGCAAGAGGAATTGCAACATCAATGGAACACAATAATTGAAATCCCAAGCCCACTTGAAAGGGGCAATGGCCAATTGAGCTATGGAGAGCTCTTTTGTATTTGCATTGAACATAGGTAAGGCTCTCATTCCATGTTGGTAGATTTTAGAGTTGTACATGCATAGTATGTGCACTATGATCATGTTGATGGCCTCTATCTGGTCATCAATTTCAGGGTGGAAGGAAATTGACTTGGTGAATTTGGTATCCAATAATGACCAAAGGATTAACCAAAATGTGACAAGAAACCTGCTATGATAATATGATATGATGGTTTGCAGGATCCCAAAATGTACCAACACCCCTTCAAATAATATCTTGGGAATAACCTCCCCTGTGATACTCTTCTTGCAGGCAACTAATATGGCCATCGTAGAGAATATATCAACAACCACAAACACAATCATTACCATACTTGGTGGAAGGAAGGCTAGACATGTAGTCCATGGATATGGATTTGCAAGGTCAGTCAGGAGTAGGAAGAGGGGTGTGTTATCAACCTATCTTACATCTCTAGGTCAATGATCCTTAGTCCTTGAGTCTCATTGAATTTTTCCAGACCTAGGACTCATTTTTCTCCAGTTTGGCCCCTAGACATCAACATAGAGGCCTATGAATGCATCCAGATTCTTCCAGATGCCCTCAGCCCTACCTTGTGAGTGTGTCCAGGGTCTTTTTACCTCTTTTAGTGCTTCCAGGGATGACTTCTAGAGTTCCTTAGTCCCTAGGAGATCAACTTGATTTGTCACCTATTAGAGCTGGTCAAGGCTTATCAGTGAGAATTTTATATGAATTCTCTTTGTCCTGAGCGTCTAGATACATCCTCCTGGGACCTCTCTTTTGCATACTTATACTGGATCATTCAAGAGGGTCAGACTAGTTTTTGTAGAGTTAGTATTGAGAGTTCAATCTTGAGCCTATGTTGTCATTCTACTATTAGAGTGAGCTTGTGAGGTATTTTTCCACTTATATGCTACTCTTCATACTAATTTCTTGGATATAGTGGGGAAACTCTGCCGGATTGCAGAGAGGAGGCTTGGAGGTGAAGGTATAACATTTTCTTTGTTTTTCATAATTAATGGAAACATATGTTCCTTTCCTTCGATAAATTTGTGTTCAACATCTTGTATGGTTGTTTCTATTGCTTTTGATCTACCGATCTTCAGAGGAAGATCGGCTATTGTCTTTGTTTGGTTGTGATTGTGTGAAGGGATAAATATCTGGTGTGGACGTGTTGGATCACTCATGTGGAGCACAACATCTGCATCTAACTCAAAACCCTTCTCCAATCCACGAGGATACTAAGTGTGATCTCATTTATTTATAGCATAGATCTAATTGTTTGCTCCATGACTGAACATTTGGGAATGGGGCTTCTCTATTGTTCTATTGCTCTTGTTTTTATCTATTTGGTGGTCTGATCAGACACTAGATCATGAGCAATAGCTCCTTGCAAATTTATATGAAACAAAAGTGGTGATTTCAATGAGAGGCTACTTGCTTAGTGTCCACTTTGCCTTTGATTTTGATCGATTTCTATCTTATCTGGTTTGCTGAGTTTTCTCCCGTTTTTCCAACTCTTTTTGACTATTTTCACGGATTATTCTTTGTATATTTTCCTTTTTCTCAGTCTGTGCGCCCGTTTTTAGGGAATTTTTTTCTCCCTAGATGCTCCCATAGGTTGTCATCCATGCGTCTGGAGGATCCCAGACACACTCTTACAATTATCTTGCGAGCGTATGGATGCCCTGATCTAGGTGTTGTGTGAGCATCTGAGCTTTTAGCCCTTGAAAAGTCACTGCTCATTTATGAACTTTTTACCTATGTTCTTACTTATTTTGGGCCTCCCCTTCATCAAATAGATCTGATTTTGTTTTCTTGATTTGCTTAGATCGGTCACCTTTCATTAAGAAGGATTTTTTTGTCTTTGATTGGGCTTAGATCCTCTCGTCTTTCGCTGATCTATTAGAGATCTATGTGATTCATGGTTTGTTGTTGCTGATCAACTATTGTGTGTGCCTGATTTGATCAATTTTGATTACTTTATCCAAGGTATTCCATTGCTCTTAGCCTTTCAAATTGTTCTTGAATTTTGTTGGATGTTTTGGATTGAGGCTTGATTTTCGCCTCTAGATCTCATTGGCTATTTTCAGTAACTATTTAGGCCTGATATACACATTATTTTCAGACTTTTGTCACTTTCGCTCACTTTTTTTGCCTCTTGTTGAGTGATTTATTTCCTCTTTGGGTCATTTTTGTCACATTTGGTGGTGTTGTGATTGGTTGTGCAATTTTCATCTAGAAAAGTTCTCTTGAGTGTGTTTTGATTATTTTGTATCACCCTCATTTGATCTTGTTTAGGCCTTCCTGCCTCTAGGGTCTGGTTTTGACCTTTGTAGAACATTGGCCTTGGTTGAGCCATTTTCCTACAACCCTAGCTTGTTGACATTGCCTTTCTTATTTCACTTTTGGCTTTCAGTTGGATCACTTTGAATGCGTTTCTTTAATTGGGCTTAGTTTTCCTAGCTGTGATGCTTTTGGAGTGCTTTGCGTTCTTACGTGGAATTTTTTTCTTTGGTTTCTTTTCGATTGCTTTGGTTTTCCTTTTTGGTTTGTTTTGGGTCATTAATTCACAAAATTTGGGATAATTTGCATTTAAAAATATTTAGTGAAGAGGTGCATCACAATAGGCATTGGTGTGTTAGAAGGCTCTTACCCTCATGTAGTTAGCATTCATTGAAATGAAAATAAAAAATTGCATATAGCTGCATTAGGGTGACTAAATAAGAGTCATTCACACCATCTCAGTTTCACGCCGCATCCCACTTGTGTAAAAAACAACCATTAAAATCAATGCGATAATAAAATTAACTAGATTCATCTTTTATTTTTACTGGTAGTACACCAACACTAGCTTAGGCTAGGGTCTTGGAGATAGGAGTGCGAGTTGACTACTCCAAGATTAAAAAATCAACTTAGAAGCTTGAGGTTTGGAACTAAATCCATTTGTAGTATAGTGGCTTGGGAAGCCCTCTTCACAAAAGGGTCAAGCATGAGGTCACACTTGGGCTAGGTGGGGTGATATGACCCATTTCACTTAGTTTCAGGTGGTGCGATATAACGGAATTTGCATGGATAAAAATAGTGTGATTAGCGTTTGATATAACACTTGGGGACCACTTGGGAGGTAAATCTTAAGGGGGTTTCGGTCTTGGATCTTTTTTGGGGTTCAAGTGTCCTTCCCTTGCATTTGCATTTGTCTTACGACTGTCCCCCCAGGTTGTGTTATTGTCGGTGGTGACCATAGTGGCCTATCTTCTTAGGGCTCATACACAGGTGTAGGGTTAGGATCATCTTCTCTGTACCTGGGACATATATTAGTCATACTCTCTTAGTCCTCTCAGGGGGTGTTATACATCTTGTGAGGGCACTTGTGTCGAGTTCACAACTAAAAGGGCTAGGAAGCAGGTCGCTAGTATAACCATTCCACTGCTAGCTTCTTTGTAATTTTGTTTCCATTTTCTATCTTTTAGGATGTTTCTAGTGTGTGTTATTTGGTTTTAGTCAGTAGTTTTTGCCTTAGGGTGTTTGCACTAACATAATTGTGTTTAGTTTATAATTTATCACATTGGATGAATTTGTTTGTCGACAATTACGTCATCTTCACAACCTCTTGAATGAGATGGACTTATTACTCCTACACAGAGAGTGCCTATGAATGCTGAAGACTTAGACCAACACATAGTCTTTTAGTCTATGCCTGGTCCTTCTGCTACTGATCTAGTTTCTATTGAGACTTTGGTGGACGATTCTACTACTTCTTCCAACCCACCTTTGACCAATCCATTAAGACCTGAGTTGTTGTGGTTGAACCCTGACAGTCCTACACCATCCTACACTTACGTTCCTTTTTCAATTATCTATCCTATGGTAGAGTCCAAGACCTCCTTACCTTTTGCATTGACTGTGTCAGCGACCATGTCATCATTACCACCTCTTAACGTGGCTATACGTACTCCTCCATTCACACCTCTCACTTCTTCTTGGGGCATTCCACCAGTCTCATCTATATCTCCTACAAATTTCTCGAATGTTTCCATGCCCACACCATCTCCTATACTGACCATGGTGCCTCAACCTAGTCAGCCAGTAGGATCAAGAGTATTTTCACCTAAATTTTCTCAACCAACGGTTCTTTTTCCTAACTTAGGCATGTTTACTTATTGCAATATGTGGGGGGGATCATCAGTTGTTCTTGGTTAGCCTGGGGGAAACATTGCTTCTATTATGTCAGAAGCTTGGTATAATTCACTCTTTGGAGGGGTGCCACCTACCAGTACTTTTCCTAGAGGGGCTAGTTTGCTTGGGGGTAACCACACTGTCAGTGCCATCTCTCACACGGGTTATCCTCCTTATGTCGGTCCTACTGCGCAAAGTGGTCCTTCTTTTACTCCTGGGTACAACCCCATAAGAAGCCATGCTCTTGGGGGTGATTTTCTTGCTGGAGGTACATACCCCTGGGGGCAACATCCATTTACCACTCATTCTGGACTGTAGCAGTCTTATGTCAGGGTGAACCATTTCTTTAACCATAAAATGCATTATTCTACACCTTACATGTGGGGATCACAAGTTCGGTCAAGGTATTCTCCTGCCTATTGGTGAGCTCCAGTATTGCAGCAATAATGCTGCAACTCCTGGGACTCCCTTCTTTACTTTTATCAACCCAGTAGTTCGTAACAAACTTGGAAGCGACGGTGCTGTATGCACTAGTACTAGCTCTTGCCGCAGCTGTCACTTGGTCAGCTGGCACAAGTTCGCTAGGAGCTTAAGCCAACTTATATGAGCTCTGAGAAGAAGCTTTTTAACTGATGGAAGAAATCTAACTCAAAGAAGGCTGATCTACTTGCAGAAAGAAACTGGAAAGCTGAAAGGAAACGTAAACCCTAGCAAACCCTAATTTTACCAGCTATCCCTACCGATGCAAGAAAGAGGATGCAAGCTACTGAAAGAGATGCCATTGACTTCTAGGAAGGTAAATACATGTATCTAAGCTAATTCTACAGTAGCATCTGAAAAAAACATCTTTTTGTATTTTTGAATAAGTTGCCAGAATGATCATGCATGCGATTTGATTGTGCAGAGGTGGATTGGCGAGAGGAAATGCTTGGAGGAGGTCGGGAAGGTTCAGAGAGGGCCTAAGGGGTCCCTAACACCCTTCCAGAGAGTTTCATAGAGTTTGGTTATCAAGAAACCTCATTCGTGAGCTTCTACAGGAAGTCTACAGGGGTTCTACAGGATGTTTGTGATTTTCTACAGGATGTCTGTAATTTTTCTAGAGGATGTTCAGAAATGAGATTTTGGAGGATGGATGGAGGGAGAAAGATGAAGGAGTGGGTATGGAGGTAGGATAATGGTTGGAGGTGGTCCAGGACTTGGTGGATGGAGTTGAGGATAGATGTAGATGGCTGGATTTGTTCAAGGAGGACGGAAGCAATGATGCCCAAAAACTAGGGTTATGTGAGCAAATAGCAAGCGTAAGGCAAGAAGCTGAGTTGAGGGATGGAGCAGATGGGTTGATGGAGTATGGGCAGGTAGAGAAGCGGTACAGGTGCTCTACAAGTTGTTTCTCCAACTGAACCAACGAAGACTTGTAAAATCAAAGACGTAGTTACGTTGACCTAATCTGATCTAGCTGTCAGTAAAGAGAACGAACAGAAGTTTGACCTGCAATGAAACCATGTATACTAACTTATGCAACTAAGAAAGCAAAAATCTGAACTTGTAACCAACTTCTACAAATGAAAATCAAACACTGTGATTGCATGGCAAAGCAAAGTCAGTGTTTTTGTGGGCAGCAAGGTCACCCTGATCCCAGCTCCTGATCCCACTGAGGGAGAGGTGAAATCAGAGGTGTTTGATGGCCCTTTTTTAAAGCTTTTCCCTGTTAACAACCTATCAACTCAATCTGAACATCAAAAGTATTTCTAACCATTAACAGTGACCTAGTTAATCAGCAAGATCTAATCTACTTAACAGAAATGATTTTGCAAATACATAAAGAAAAAATAACAATACATAAAGGAGGCCTTAGCACTCGGGTTGGGCCCAACCCCAAGAGTTGCAGGCTCCTATAAAGAACTCAGATCTGATGCCAAGTAAAGCTACTTCTCATTACTAAAAAATAATCATCACAAGAAAGTTATACAACAGTAGCTAAGAAAAACGAGCTGAAAAAGGACAACACTATAGTGCAAATAACAACAGTTCCAAAAGTAAACTGTGAAGGCTGAGGCCTTCCTATTTATACAGTACAAGGGGGCTAGCAGCCCTCCTAAATTCAAGGGACTTGGCTGTTCCAACTGCTAGTAAATAGTCACTCTTCCCAAAGCTGCTTGGTTGCCTTTAGAACTCGTTTTGGTGGCCTGTTGAGCTCGGAGTTGAGGGTGGAGATTTCGAGGAAGGGCCATTTAATGCCACAGACAACCTCCCTACGAATCCTCACCTCAAGCTTGGCTGTCACCTGGGCCATAATTGCTTGGTTTTGCTCCAAAATTTGTCCAAAAAACCTGAAATGACTACGTATTAGCCTCCTTGGTAGAGTGACCACCATTATTCATTCAAATAACATAAAAATACTAGAAAAACATGCATAATCTATGAAAACATGGACGATTGAACAAGGACAATTAGGCAAAATGAGCCCAATAAGTTACTCAATTCGGAGCTCATCATCACCCCCCTGCTAAATGGGTTGCTCATCCTCTGAGCAATTAGTCCAGCTCATCATCCTTTATGGCTTTGATCGCTTCCCTCACATCCCAGGCCTCTGTGGTGATATCCTCTTCCCAGTCATGGAATCCTGCCTTCCTTTCCACTTCCTCCCATTGTCTACCTTCCTCCTCTTCCTTCACTCCTTCTAGCAATCCCAAAAGTAAAGGAGGACTGAATTTCAGGCCAATCCAATTGGCCTGCAAATTCTGCATCAACTGTTTGTAGAGAGGTACCCTTGCCAAGGCTTCCCTCATCCTGGTGGGAGAGTGGTATTCTTTTATCTTCAGGCTGTGAGGCAGTGTGTTCCACCGCCTTGTGCAGGCATGCATGCAGTTTTCTCCCAACAGTCTCTCCATGTCCTCAAAGTGGGCAATGGCTTGAGCCTGTTGCTCAATGTATTCCGATAGATCCTGAGGACTGTTGGCCAAGTGCTGGTGGGCGCTTATCACTGCTGAGGGGTCATCCGGCTCTGCTCTGATCATGAGTGGCTCACTGAGCTCTCTGCCTATGATACTGCGGACCTCTGCTGCTCTCTTCTCCTCATGGCTCATCCAAGAGGCCATGGCCATAAGCTGGACATCTCCTATCGCCGTGTTAGGATCCCATGTGTTCATGTTTGGAAGGGCGAAGTTGTGCAAGTAGAACTCTGATAATTTGGCCCTATCCTCAGATGAACTACTGCCACATAGAGCTGCAAACTGATGATAATTTTGGAATGGGGTGATGCCCCTTTGGGCCAAGGTATTGATCTGAAACTGTAACCACTGATCCTTGAGGGATAGGGCATAGGATTTGGCAGGCTGCATACACTCCAAAGCTTCCATTGCCCAGCTGGCCATGTAGGCCAGTTGGGCCTCCTTTTCTTGTACCTGCTGTTTTAGAGACTGTATCTCCAATTCTTTTTCCTGTAGTTGTCGATTCAGTGTCTCAATTTCAGCCTGCACCCCTTCCTTTCTCTGCTATTCATCAAGGGTATCTTTGGCTGTTGTGGGCTCCTTCTGTTGCTGTTGTTCTCCCAAGATATGAGGCCCGTCTTCCTTCCTCTGTCCCTGTTTTCTTCCTGTAGCTTGACCTGCTGGCTGCTCTCCACATGTCGTACCATAGCCAATTCCCTTCTTGCCTCTTTGAGTTGTTCCTCCAGAGGACCTATATCCGCCACACCCTTGGACTTAGCGATTTTCATCCAAGTGTGGGTCCTCACTCTCTCTTCTTCTAGTGCAAGGAAAAGTGGCACTGTGAACTTTTGAGGAATGATCTTTCCGGCCTCTAAGAAGTTATAGTAGGAGCCCAAGCTGGGCTGGGGGTTAGGTTCCACAATTTTCTCCACCTTTTCTTCCTCCTGTGGTGATTTAGCTGCCTCACCTTCCATTGCTTCGGTCTCCTTCAGCCTAGCCAGTGTTTCCTGTAGAATAGTCTCAGCATCCTGTAGAGAGGCCTTTGTGTCCAACATTTTCATTCTTTCTCTCTAGGTGGATGTCTTCGGGCTTCCCCGTTCATAAGTGATGGATGCCTTGGAGGGGGACCTCTCCTTTTGTGTGGTAGGGGTGTCTACAATTGTGATTGGTTCTTTTGACAGTGGCTGGGGTCTGCCAGTCTTAATCCTCACACTCCTTCTTGCCTTAAAATACAGGGGAGGCTCCCTCTTTCGCTTCCCCTTTTGCTTGGGAGATGTGCTTAGGGTGGCCAACACAGCTGCTGCCTCCCTAGCTAAAATTTCCGGTGATTTTTCCCTCTGTTGCTCTGTCTCCAGACTTCCTGTAGAAAGTCTTGTGCTGACTGTTTTCTGTCTTCCTGTAGAAACGGTTTTCGGGCTTCCTGTAGAAACGGTTTTTGCTGTTTTTTCCTGCTTGGCTGGGGGTGCCTTTTCTTTCAATTTTGCTGTGGTTGCCTTGGATGTGCTCTCACTTGATTGGAATTTTTTAGTCCTTTCTGCCCTGATTTGCAACCGTTTCTCCCTTGGTGTTTGTGCCTTTATTCCACCTACAGTTTTGGGCTCAGCAGCTTGGCCTTTCTCTTGTTTCTCTTTTTGCTTTTTCTGTGGTGGTCTGTCCTGGGGTTCCTTACCCTTGGCTTTCTCTTCTACCTCAATGTGCTCCCTTTCCTCACTGCTGGATGAAGTGAGTTCCTCGGCCAGAATCCGGATATCATCATTCTTGGACATATTGCGGAAAATCTCCCAGGAGAGAGGGACAATATAGGTATGGATGACATCTTCTACTAGAAGCTTGATAAGCCCATGATGAGCCAGCTGGTCCGGTGTCCCTTCCTTCATTTTTCTGCCACACTCCATCAATGATTGTAGGAGGAAATATGGGATGCTTAATTTTTGTTCTGTGGGTATCCATCTTGTGCCTGAGTTCAGTTAGCAATCGGAAGTGATAACCATATACAATACTGAACCGCCCCTCACAGGTAATGTATTTCATGATCTGAAGGCTGACCTGGCTCCAAAATGGATGTAGGCTGGCTCTCCAGACCCCATTTTTATCCTCTTAAAACTGTTCTTCTGGTAGGAAGAATGCCATTTTGGCTTTTTGGCCCAATGCCCTCTCCTCTTTGCTCGAGGGTATCCCTAATGGCAGATCAGTGACTCGACTAATGAGTTGTGGGGTAAGTTTTAAGGTCAACCCTCTGAAATTTACAGTGGCCAATATCTTGGATTTGGGCTGCAGAGACATTAAGAACTCTTCTGTTACCTCATCATCATGACCTTGAATTCTATCACAGAAGGTCATCCAATTGGCATGGGTAAATAGGTCTACCACCTCGGGAGTTTCTCTCAATTTCCTAGAATCCGAGGGTTCCTTTCTGATAAACCCTCCTGGCATGGTGAGAATGCTCTGTTTTGACTTGTTTTCTGATCAGAAGGGGAATTCTGTGTATGGTTTCCTCCTTTGATTCTCAGGACAAAGGTTCTCAGATGTTTGTATCTCCCTTTTCACCAATTCCCTGGTTACAATGCTGCTGCTGCCCAAAACTCGACTGTGAAAAGGGTGTTGGCATTATGAGACAAGTGTTGTCCTTGATGGCAAATCACACTGATAACAAATCATAGTGCAGAAGGATAGCAACAAGGAATTGATGATCAGTCTACAAGTATGAAGAAAAAATATACATGCTGGTTCACTATATACCAAGTCGCGTATACAAGCAGGTTCACTATATACCAAGTCGCGTATACTCAGGTTCGCTATATACCAAGTCGCGTGTACATGCTGGTTGGCTTCAGTAAAAGCGCGTGTATGTGGAAAACTTATCTTTGGTCCACGACGGTTATTCCTTGGAAGTTGTGCCTATGGTTTTGGACCTTGGTGTCTCGACGGACGTGTTGATCCCTAGTTTTGAAGATGATGGTATTGGATTTCTATGGTTTTGGCTCTTGGTATTGAACAAGGCCTAAGGCTATATAAGGAGAAGGAAATCATTAGGCAAGTGTATCTGAAAAGTCTTGAATATCTGATGAAGTATTAGATCCAGTACGCAGGTTATTGGTTGATGATGTATTGCTTGATCTGAGCTAAGGAGAGATCTCATCGGTTGATGGAGAACAAGATCTAAGGAGTGATCGGGATCAAATGGTTTGAAATGAACTATCTTTATATGGTTGATTATGCGTATTTCTAGATCTGCATACTGACGCAATGTTATGTTCTGGGTATAACTGATATCTGGTACAGCTGCAAGTTATGAAAAATTCTTTTTAGATCTGCACGCAGGTTGTCTTCGGTAAAACCGCGTGTATACGCGGGTTGCCTTCATTGAAGTAGCGTATATCTTTTGGAGCTTGATTTTTGGGTTGCAGCTGGGTCTGATTGTTATTGCAGAGTTCTGTAGTCTGCTCTATGTTCTGGTGACTGGGTTTGACAGGGTTTCAGTGGTTCAGTGATTGTTGGTTGTTTCGTAATTTGCTATGAAAGTTGAATGAATTGTGGTATTCAGATTGTAATGTTGTGCTTCAGGAATATCCAGTCTGAAAATGTATGAAAAGTGGTACCTGAAGGAAAGAAGATTGTAGGCCAGCACCTACGTACTAGTATCTTAGCTAGTACAAGAGCAAAGGGGGTTGGAGCTCCCTTCCAAGGAAGTTTGGAGAACGAGAGAAGGTTGAAGCCTTCTGCAGGTTGTAGCCTGCGTACTGGTATAAGGCTGCACCAGTATAAAAGATTGTAAACTGAAGTTCTTATTAAAGAAAGATAGAGATGACTTGCAGCAGGTGGTTTTCACCCACATTGGGTTTCCACCTTATATCATGGTGTTCATGTGTGTGGCTTTTGTGTGATGATCTGTTCTGTTATACTGCATCTGTTTACTCTTAATATGGTGAATAATGACCTGATGCACTTAACTGAAGATAAACTAACTGAATTATAAGTTTTCTGGTTATACGCTGTTTTCTTTAGACACAGTAGCGTGTACACGCTGGTTCACTTAACTGAAGTAGCGTATATGTTTCTGAGCATTGAAAAAGTTTTATTAATCTGATAATACTGATTCACCCCCCCCTCTCAGTATTATTTCCAACAATTGGTATCAGAGCAGGTCCTTCAGAGAAGCTTGATCGCTTGAAGGTAGATCGTTCATCATGAGCAACTACGAGAGAGAAGCATCAATCAGGCCACCGGTTTTTGATGGGACAAACTTCAATTATTGGAAGGTAAGAGTTACTGCCTATCTTCAATCTCTTGGTACAGAAGTTTGGGACATCGTAGAAACAGGCTACGCTTTTCCTTCAGCTACTCCTACAGATGCAGCTGAGAAAAAGAAGTATGAAACAAATGCGAAAGCAGTCAGTACCCTATTAGGGTGTATATCCCAAACGGAATTCATGAAGGTAATGCACTACAAATCCGCAAAAGAGATATGGGACAAAATTGTCACGAGCTATGAAGGAGATGAACAGGTAAAGCGTGCTAAACTTCAAACTCTCAGGATTTAGTATGAGACTCTCAAGATGTATAATGATGAAAGTGTGGCTAACTATTTTCTTCGGGTAGATGAGATTGTTAATTGTATGAAAAATTTGGGTGAAGAAATAAAAGAGGCTATAGTGGTTGAAAAGGTTCTAAGATCATTGTCCCCCAAGTTTGAATCTAAAGTTTCTGCAATAGAAGAAAAGGAAAATCTACGAATTCTTACTATGTCTCAGCTACATGGAATTCTAACTGCTTATGAAATGAGAAAGGGAGGTCCATCAGACAGAAGAGAAGCTACTTTCAAGGCATCAGGCAAAGAAGATTATTATGAAGCAAGCCACGTCCCAGAAGAAGAGGAAGAAGAATCAAATTTTGTCAGAAATCTTCAAAGGGGTTCTGGAAGGTTCAGAGGTAAGTTACCTTTTAAATGCTTTGCTTGTGGAAGAGTAGGTCATTATGCTGCAAAATGTCCTTATAAGGATAAAGGAAAGGAACCTGCTAGATGGAACAAGAAACAGAGTGCAAATAAGAAAAGCTACTACACTCATGAAGATAGTGATGGTCTATCGAATAGTGATGAAGATGAACGAGGTAATGAATATAAGTTGTTAATGGCATTTGAAGATGATGATTATATGGATGCTATAAATGTGGATAACCTTTATGATGAAATTACTAGACTCAAGAGATGTATAGAAGAAAAGAATATGATCATTGATACTCTACAATTTCAAATTGATGAAAAGGAAAAACATCTTGAAAAACAAGAAGGTGAAATTGTTGGTCTTAGAAAAGAGATTGAGAAAACAAAAGCTATTAATATTAAATTTGTTAAAGGATCTGAAACCTTGGATGAGATTATCAATGTGCAGCGATCTCCTCTGATCAAGACAGGTCTTGGATATAATGGAGAAACATATCAAGCCTCTACCTCTAAAAGTTATCTTGATGCAGCAAGGAAAAGCGAGCAAAGGCCAAATAAAAGTAATCAGGTGAATCAGGGACAGTTTACCTCAAGAACAAATAAAGACCATCAAGAAATTTGGGGACAAACTGCCTTAAGGACAAACAGAAGCTACAATCAGCCACAGGTAAAATCTTCCCAATTTGCTCCAAGAATAAATAGAAGCTACAATCGGTTGGATGATAGATCTGATTATCGCAGAAGTTTCTTTAATGGCCAATGCTTTTCTTGCCATAACTTCGGTCACAAAGTAGCTCAATGTGTTGCATACAAGACAATCATGACTAGAGAAGCTCAAAAGCAAGGGAGAATGACTGAAACCATGAAAAGGATTTATAACAACTTTTCGGTTCTTGAAAATGAAGTTGAATGCTCTATTTGTAATAACTTTGGTCATGAAGACTCTGAATGCAGGAGCAGGTTCCGGAAGACAATTCAGAAGGAGCAAAACTCAAATGTCAGAACATGGAGAATAAAGGAACCACAACCAGAAAGATGTGGGATAGCCTTTTATGCAGAAGGTCAAGAAAGTCTATGGTACATTGACAGCGGATGTTCGAAGCATATGACAGGGGACAAAGAAAAGCTTGAGTCATATACCGCATTAGAAAAGGGGAAGAAAGTTTCTTTTGGAAACGATATCTCTGCAGCCATAAAAGGAAAAGGTGTGGCTCCATTGAAAGAGAAGGTCAAAGCTGGAAATGTTTTGTATGTTGATGGATTGAAGCATAATCTTCTGAGTGTCAGTCAGATGTGCGATCAAGGAACAGAGGTAATATTTAGATCAAATGGATGTTGTGTTCGTGATCTTGATACAGGTAAAACAGTGATCAAAGGAAGAAGGACTCCAAATAATCTATACATATTTGAAGAAGGACCACAACAATGCTATTTGAGCAAGGATGATGAACACTGGCTATGGCATCGAAGGTTGGGGCATCTAAGCTTTTCACAAATAAGGAAAGCATGCAAATATCAGGCAGTTCGTGGTCTTCCAGATATCAAAATTCCAGACAACACTATATGCAAATCTTGTCAGTTTGGGAAGCAAACCAGAACTAACTTTCCAGAGAAGGAAGGATCAGCCAGCATACCTCTTGAGCTAGTCCATACAGATGTATGCGGTCCATTTAGGAAAAGGACACCTCGAGGAGAAGAATATTTGATATTATTCATTGACGATTTCTCCAGGTTTGTCTGGTTAGGGCTTATGAAGCACAAAGATGAAGCATTCGAAAAATTCAAATCCTTCAAAGCCTTGGTTGAAAATGAATCAGGACACAAAATTAAGTGCCTCAGATCTGACAGAGGTGGGGAGTTTACCTCAAACGAATTTTTCGATTTCTGTGAAGAACATGGGATAAGAAGAGAATTCTCTACAGCTAGAACTCCTCAGCAAAATGGGGTGGTGGAAAGAATGAACAGAACAATCCAACAAATGGCTCGTGCTATGCTTGATGAATCAGGTACTCCCACAACTTTCTGGGGTGAAGCTGCACATGCTGCGGTTATTATTCTTAACAAAACAAATGTCCGAGTAAACAGCACTCAAACACCTCATGAGCTCTGGAGTGGTGAGACTCCTTCGGTGAAGCACTTCAAAATATTTGGGAGCAAATGTTATATTAAGAATACTGATGAGCAACTTGGCAAACTTGAACCAAGAGCAGATGAAGGCATTCTTCTTGGTTATTCTCCACATAGCAAAGCATACAAGTGCTACAATAAAAGACTTGGCAGAATTGTTGACAGCATTGATGTAGTGGTTGATGAGAAGGGATATATTCCTAGGCAAGTTCATCATGAAGACATTGAAGAAGATGAAGGCTACACTCAAAGGCAGAATGATGAAGAAGAAGAACCTCAAGAAGAACCTCAAGAAGAACCAGAGGAGCAGGCAAGAATAGAAGAGAAGACTCCATCCAGATATGTTCAAAAGAATCATCCAGAATCTCAGATTGTGGGGCAGAAAGAAGCAGGAATACAAACAAGAAGAAGAATTGCAGAAGCTTCAAGCTATTTGGCATTACTCTCTTCCACTGAACCACAAAATGTGAAAGAGGCATGCAAAGATGAATGTTGGGTCAAAGCAATGGATGAAGAACTTGAGCAGATCGAAAAGAACAACACTTGGGAACTGGTTCCTAGACCAAAATATAAGAATGTCATAGGGACAAAATGGGTCTTCAAGAATAAATTGAATGAAAATGGAGAAGTAATTAGAAACAAGGCCAGACTTGTTTGTAAAGGGTATGCGCAGTAAGAAGGGATAGATTTTGAAGAGACCTTTGCTCCTGTAGCAAGACTTGAGGCCATCCGAATGTTCCTTGCTCTCTCAAGTTTTCAAAACTTCAAGGTATTTCAAATGGACGTGAAATCAGCCTTTCTGAATGGAGACTTAGAAGAAGAAGTATATATTGAGCAGCCAGATGGTTTCATTCTTGGGAATGATCCAAACCTTGTATGCAAATTAAAAAGGCTCTCTATGGTCTCAAACAAGCTCCAAGGGCTTGGTACTATCGATTGGACAAATATCTTCACCAACAAGGCTTTTCAAAAGGATCAGCAGATAGCAATCTCTATATAAAAATTGAAAATAACAAATTGCTAATACTTGTTGTTTATGTAGATGATATTATCTTTGGCAGCAATGAAGAGACTATGAGTCAAAACTTTGCCTTGGTTATGCAGAAAGAATTCGAAATGTCACTACTTGGAGAATTAACATACTTTCTTGGATTGCAAATCCAACAAAATGAAGGAGGCATCTTCTTGTCTCAAACCAAGTACCTCAAGCAGATCTTGAAGAAGTATGGCATGGAAGATTCAAAGCCAGTATGTACACCCATGGTTACAGGATGCAGCCTCAGTGAAAATGATGAATCAGCAGCAGTTCATCAACCAACTTATAGATCCATGATTGGGAGTTTGCTTTATTTGACAGGTACCCGACCAGACATCATGCATGCAGTCGGAATAGTTGGGAGATTTCAGGCAAATCCAAAGGAGACTCATCTTCAGGCAGTGAAGAGAATCTTCAAATATCTTCAAGGGACACAAAATTATGGATTATGGTATCCTAGAAATACAGATCTCACACTTCATGCTTATACAGATGCAGATTGGGCCGGAAGCGTGGATGACAGGAAGAGCACAAGTGGTGGTGCATTCTTTATGGGCTCCAGATTAGTATCTTGGTTCAACAAGAAACATAGTTCAATTGCCTTATCTACAGCTGAAGCAGAATATGTGGCTGCGACATCTTGTTGCACACAACTTCTTTGGATGATGCAGACCTTGCAGGATTTTCAAATCACTTGCACTTCACCAGTCTCTATCTTATGTGATAATACAAGTGCAATCAACATTTCAAAGAATCCAGTCATGCACTCAAAGACCAAGCACATACCAATCAAGTACCATTTTCTTCGGGAACAAGTGCTTGAGCAGAAGGTCAAGTTGGAGTATGTTCCTTCTAAGGAACAAGTTGCTGATATTCTCACGAAACCACTGCCCAGGGAAACTTTTGAATATCTCAGACAAAAGCTGGGATTAGTTGATGCTTCATCCTGCTGTTGAAGCTTGTCTGTTCTACAGAAAATTTGGTATACGCAAGTTACGTAAGCGATATCCGCGTATATACGCCGATTTATGCTGGGAAAGTCGCGTGTATGGTGTACGCGTGTTGCAGAAAGCATATCCGTGTGCATACGCTGTTTTCTGCAGGAGAAGTCGCGTATATGGAGTTCTGAACAACAAGGGCAGACTCCGGTCGGAGAAGGTCTAAGATGGGTATGCCAAAATTCTTCAGGCACAGGTTCAGGGGGAGCAGATTAAAGTCTCATAAAGCATTGTTGGCATTTAGATGCTTTTGGTTCTAGTACACAACTGTTGTTGGTTTCAGGAGAAGGAGCTCAGAAGGAAATCTTAGTTGCTGATCTAAAAGATGTGTATCAGATGCTGCTTGTGACTTTCATAAGTCTTGGTCTAGATTTGTTGTCTCTATCTCTTCTGTGATATCTCTTTTATGGTGTCAAGGTCATGTAACGACCTATGTTGGTTTCCCCACTATGCCTGGGATGAATGATGTAATTGGTTGTTTCTGATGTATCCCCTCTTGGTTGGGAGTATGGATGTATGTATTGAGTCTTTTGGTAATAGGAAGGTCCCTTATGGTGTATAAGTCTTGGTTCCTTTGAAGAACATCTTTTGCAGATCTTGCCTACAGTCAGAGGAAGCATGTTTCAGCACAGCCAAGCAAAGATATCAGCATGTACTCAGGGGGAGCACAGCCCTTTGCCCTTGATGACAAAGGGGGAGAGTGATTTGATTTGGTGTTGTTGCCATCAAGTCCAAAGGGGGAGATTGTTGGCATTATGAGACAAGTGTTGTCCTTGATGGCAAATCACACTGATAACAAATCATAGTGCAGAAGGATAGCAGCAAGGAATTGATGATCAGTCTACAAGTATGAAGAAAAATATATACACGCTGGTTCACTATATACCAAGTCGCGTATACAAGCAGGTTCACTATATACCAAGTCGCGTATACTCAGGTTCGCTATATACCAAGTCGCGTGTACATGCTGGTTGGCTTCAGTAAAAGCGCGTGTATGTGGAAAACTTATCTTTGGTCCACGACGGTTATTCCTTGGAAGTTGTGCCTATGGTTTTGGACCTTGGTGTCTCGACGGACGTGTTGATCCCTAGTTTTGAAGATGATGGTATTCGATTTCTATGGTTTTGGCTCTTGGTATTGAACAAGGCCTAAGGTTATATAAGGAGAAGGAAATCATTAGGCAAGTGTATCTGAAAAGTCTTGAATATCTGATGAAGTATTAGATCCAGTACGCAGGTTATTGGTTGATGATGTATTGCTTGATCTGAGCTAAGGAGAGATCTCATTGGTTGATGGAGAACAAGATCTAAGGAGTGATCGGGATCAAATGGTTTGAAATGAACTATCTTTATATGGTTGATTATGCGTATTTCTAGATCTGCATACTGACGCAATGTTATGTTCTGGGTATAACTGATATCTGGTACAACTGCAAGTTATGAAAAATTCTTTTTAGATCTGCACGCAGGTTGTCTTCGGTAAAACCGCGTGTATACGCGGGTTGCCTTCATTGAAGTAGCGTATATCTTTTGGAGCTTGATTTTTTGGGTTGCAGCTGGGTCTGACTGTCATTGCAGAGTTCTGTAGTCTGCTCTGTGTTCTGGTGACTGGGTTTGACAGGGTTTCAGTGGTTCAGTGATTGTTGGTTGTTTCGTAATCTGCTATGAAAGTTGAATGAATTGTGGTATTCAGATTGTAATGTTGTGCTTCAGGAATATCCAGTCTGAAAATGTATGAAAAGTGGTACCTGAAGGAAAGAAGATTGTAGGCCAGCACCTACGTACTAGTATCTTAGCTAGTACAAGAGCAAAGGGGGTTGGAGCTCCATTCCAAGGAAGTTTGGAGAACGAGAGAAGGTTGAAGCCTTCTGCAGGTTGTAGCCTGCGTACTGGTATAAGGCTGCACCAGTACAAAAGATTGTAAACTGAAGTTCTTATTAAAGAAAGATAGAGACGACTTGCAGCAGGTGGTTTTCACCCACATTGGGTTTCCACCTTATATCATGGTGTTCATGTGTGTGGCTTTTGTGTGATGATCTGTTCTGTTATACTGCATCTGTTTACTCTTAATATGGTGAATAATGACCTGATGCACTTAACTGAAGATAAACTAACTGAATTATAAGTTTTCTGGTTATACGCTGTTTTCTTTAGACACAATAGCGTGTACACGCTGGTTCACTTAACTGAAGTAGCGTATATGTTTCTCAGCATTGAAAAAGTTTTATTAATCTGATAATACTGATTCACCCCCCCCCTCTCAGTATTATTTCCAACAAAGGGAATTAGGCTCTCACAGATAGCGTGCAGAGCTTAATTTTCACACCAATCACATACAAGTCACATTCTTTATGCAGAGGTTGGCCCTTACAGAGGTTTATCGTTTCTACAGGAGGAATTTGTTAACAGGAACCGTGGAGGAGAATGTGACGCAACATCATTTGAAAGAAATTCCATGTATCATACAGGCAAACTACCATTCTTGACCCACAGGCAGACTTGTTTTAATTCTCCTATTCCAAACAGTTTAATTTACCACCTTTCGAAATATCATGCACAGGAAAGGCGTTTTTCAAGCCTACCTCTCTTCGAAACTCCAATTCCGACGCAGAAGCAGGTTTCTCTGCTTTAGGAGGCTATGCTGTGCTTCTTGTAGAGATCCTTCCTGTAGAGAGCTTAGCTGGCTTCTGGAGGATGTCACGGCGCTTCTGAGCAAGCCTGGGACGCGGGAGGAGTTTGAAATGGGCTGAGAAGCTCGGGCTAACGAACTGCAGAGGAGGAGGACGTGTACGTTGCTGAAAACTGGTTGCAAGAGTAAATGACAGTGGTTAATGTGAGTGCTCTGGCCGAACGATTTTGAATTACGACGCAATTCATGGCGCAGGGGTGAGGTGTCCAGGTCGATCCGTTAGCCAACGTCACGACCATCATTCTCCGATGTGTCTTTGGCCGCCATTTTCTATCTCTGCCATTACCCGCCGTCATCACTGCCCCTCCGCCAATTTCACTGCGAATCCGTCGATTTTCCTCGAATGGACACTTCCCACATGTTGGCTCCACGTCCCTTTGGTGGATTCGAGCATAACCGAGCTCGTTCGGATCCCATGAGGCCATTCGACTGACTGTGGGTGGCCAGTTGACTGGCCACCGAATTCGTTCAATCCGCACCATTCACAGACATGCAGTTTTCATAGTATAGTCTATGCAATTTGACGAAATAAGGTTAGACACTTACTTGTGTGGTCGTGGACATGTTCTGTAGGTTTCGGGACGTGGAACGATGGCTTTGCTCACTGCTGCTTCATGCACAGGCGCTGGAATTCCTTCGTTCATTGGCTGATGCTGCATGCAAGGCTTCGAGACCCGATCCTCTGGTGGTGAACGTTGCATGCACGGCTCTGTATTTTCTCAGTTGTCGAGGAGGTGTTCACGTTCAAGCGGAGTTGGTTACATGCCTGCTACATTGATTTCAACTGCTATTGACTCCATAGTGTGTACTCCAGGCGGATCAGCTGCTACATGATTCCTGTAGGACATCCTGTAGCTGCTTCTCCTCCTGGGATGCATGCTGAAACGAGCAGGGTTGCATTCACGATTGAAGGGTCCTGATGGAGCTTTAACAGGTAGAGTGTACGAGCCTTCATGTACTTGATTTGTCCCTTGAAAAAAAATTGCAATCTGAGGAAAACAGGACTCGTTGCATGACTTGTGCAGGAATACAGGACCAGATTGTTGTAATGGAGGTGGAAAGAGATGAAACTGGTGATGGATGGAAGAGAGGGGTGGCTGTAGGCCTCATCAATAGACTTCAAGCTTTAAATCCCCTTCCAGAATCGATTTTAGCCTGCCCGAAGGCTCTACAGGATGTTTCCAGTAGAAATGCGGAACTTCATGTAGAAAGCCCCAAAACTTCCTGTAGAACACTCAGAACTTCCTGTAGGAGGTTGGATCTTGACCCTAATGTGTTCAAATCCTGGAAAAAGTGAGTGGCCGTGGAGGGGGTGTTTGTGAGGATGTCTGGTAGCTTGGTATGGACCCCTTTCCTCGTTTTGCATGACCTTCTTTATCTGCACTGTATTCCCTGCAACCTGCAATAATTCCAGACAGCAGGGGCGCCTCCATGAGGTTTTCACCCCCACTATCTGCCCTGGGCGCCTCAGAGAGGTTTTCGCCCAAGGATTTTTTTTATTTTATTCCATTTCTTTATTTTCTGAGAGACAGCTAGGGCGCCTCCATGAGGTTTTCACCCTCACTGTCTGCCCTGGGCGCCTCAGAGAGGTTTTCACCTAGGGATCTTTTTATTCCACTTTTTGTTTTTTTTATGATCAAGGTGTGGCCGGAATAGCGGCAGAACCCTGCTCTACTACCAGTACTGATTTTTCCACAGTTTCAATGAACTCCTGCCTTGAGAGGGGTTTCTTGTAGATTTTCAATCGATGCCCATTGAAAAGCATGGGGATGGATTCTTCATCAATGGTCCTGATAAGGACTGAACCATTATCATTTCATTTCTCCACTATATATGGTCCTAACCATCTTGTCCTCAACTTTCCTTTGAAATCCTTGTATCTTGAGTCATACAGTAGCGTCCAATCTTCCGACTGGAATTGCTTTTCATTAAGGTGTCGGTCATGCCATATCTTCCTCTAAAGTTGAACTACTTCTGAGTGGAGGAGGGCCTGCATTCTGTGTTCATCTAATCCATTCAGCTGCAATAATCTTTCACGTTGAGCATGGCTGAGATCTAGGTCCAGCTGAGTTGCCACCCTCAATGTATTGTACTCGAACTCTACGGACATCAAAGCTTTCTTCCCGTAGACTAGCTCATAAGGTGTGAAACCGGTTGTAGTCTTCCATGTGGTGTTGTAGGCCCAGGTGGCCACAACTAGGTGATCTGCCCAGTCCTTTTTGCTGCTGCTCACAACCTTAGTCAAAATCCCTTCCAATGCTCTATTAGTGACTTCCACCTGCCCATTTGCTTGAGGATGATAGGGGGTGGAAGTTTTGTGCTTGATCTTGTGATGCGTGAGCAAATCTTCAATCAGGTTGGAGGTGAATTGGCTTCCTTGATCGGTGACTAACTCTCTTGGGTAGCCAAACTTGTAGAAGATATTTTCCCTCAGAAACTCAGCCACCTTTTCTTCTGTTGCTGCTTTGATTGCCTTCATTTCTACCCACTTGGTCAGATAGTCGGTGCACACAATGATGTAAGACCGTTGCTTTGAAGGAGGGTTGATAGGACCCACAAAATCCATGCCCCACTTCTCAAATGGCTCGAAGGTCACTTGAGGTTGGAGAGGCATTTCATCCCTTGGAGTCGGTTTCCCCATCCTCTGACATCAGTCGCACTGGCTGATGTATCTTCTGACATCTTGATGA
Source organism: Pinus tabuliformis (assembly GCA_031772625.1). Classification (NCBI taxonomy): domain Eukaryota; kingdom Viridiplantae; phylum Streptophyta; class Pinopsida; order Pinales; family Pinaceae; genus Pinus; species Pinus tabuliformis. Next base: position 395,779,247 of record CM062806.1, on the reverse strand, counting down.
AGAGTAGGCCAATAGTAGCCTGCCTGTAGAATTTTGAAGGCAGTCCTTTTTGCTGCAAAGTGGCCTCCACAAGGTCCGTCATGACAGGTTAGGAGGATGTCAAAGACTTCCTCCTCCCTAACACAACGTCTCAAGATCTGATCTGGGCCAAGTTTAAACAGGTTGCCCCCGATCCAAGTGAACGGGGAACTCTTCCTTACAATTCTGCTCCTCTCCTTTGAGGATAGATGCGGAGGGAACTGTGATGAGACCAAGTAATTTGCTATATCAGTAAACCATGGAGAGAGTACTGAGATAGCAAACAGATGTTCATCGGGCATCTGGTCATCCACTATTCCTTCTTCACCTGCAGGCAAGTCTAATCTAGACAAGAAGTCAGCAACAACATTTTCCTTACCTGGCTTGTCGACAATAGTCAAATCAAATTACTGCAACAAAAGTAACCATCTAATGATACGAGCATTGACATCAGGCTTATTCATTAAATATCTAATCACAGCATGATCAGTGTGTACAAATGTTTGATAACCAATGATGTAGTGTCTGAACTTGTTTAGGGAATGGACTACAGCCATGAACTCTTTCTCGGTTACAGTATAGTTCATTTCTGCCTTGGACAGGTTTTTGCTGACGAAGTATATGGCATATGGGAGTTTCTCCTCAACTTGTCCTAAGGCTGCCCCTATGGCTTTGTTCGAGGCATCAGTGTGGATGTGGAAAGGTAGGGCCCGGTTTGCACCTCTCAAGATCGGGGCGGACACCAGCTTATCTTTCAACTCATCCAGTGCCCCTTGACAGCTGTCAGTCCATTTAAACTCAACATCTTTCCCTAAGAGGCCAAACAATGGCGAGGCTAGCTTACTGAAGTCTTTAATGAATCTTCGATAATATCCTGCTAAGCCTAGGAAACTCCGAACATATCTTACCTTCTGAGGAGGTGGGACTGTGAAGCAGGAAAGTGTTCCCTCTGCGGACAGAGGCAACCCCTCTAGCCCTAGAGTGGGTCTAGTCACAAACAAGGACAAATCAACAACAATTCTCCTTAAATAGTTCAAGTTAGAGGCCTACCTCAACCGGTGGTCGACGATGTTCCGTTGCGTTGCTCCAGCTTCTGCTTCCTTCTCCTAATGAGTAATCAACCTGAAACAAAGCAAGGAAATACAACAAAGCACATAACCGGATACAACAAAGAACTATTTACCCATAAAGTCAAGAAATCATGAGCTATCTAGTACATTGCATACGAGACATATGAAAACATCATTGATTGTATTAAATATGAAATAGAGTAAGCTTACACCACAGGTCTTGACGTCATAAGCCTTCTCAGGAGGGTCTAGCCAGCATGTTCCTCAAGCATTCACCCTTGAAGATGGATCTGCCAATACAATTCTCTCTCACTCACAAGTTTCACACAAGATCAAAATCACTTCACAACCTTCTTCAAGCTCTCAAACAATCCCACACTTGTCACACCAGCTACCTATCAAGCTCACAATACTACCAGCAACACTCCAAAGACTAAGAATTCCAAAACTAGCAGCCCATAGCAATGGTGAAAGTTTAAATAGGAGAAGGAGTTTCCATGAATGGTGGGAAGGTGAGCTTATCTCCAAGGAAGGTAGCACGAATGACGGAACAACCATGCCAAAGAAGGGAGGGCGACATAAACAAGGCCAACAACCAGGTCTGGAGTTATCTGGAAGGCCGACTGTTAGAACAAACTCGCCCAAACTGGATCATCACGGGTACATAACTGTCATGATGCGCTGACATCGCCACTACATAACAGAGAGGGTCATGTCATCGCGGGAAAATAAAAGCAACAGTTGCGTTGGCACATGAAATTCGACCATCACGGGAATCACGTGTACTTCCACAATGGTAGTGCATATGGTCTGTTTTGGAGCGCTCATCAGTGCGTTTATTTGGACAACAGATGCGATGATGCAGAAACTTTGGCAAAGTGGGTCATTTGGCATCATCAGAGAGCATGAGCATGAATGATTTTGGACTCATGACACATTAGGAAGACTGGGATGAAGGAAGTGGAAAATTACTGTGTAACAGATGCCCCCTAAAGTATGAAGCCCGAGAGAGTGGGAGGGGTGAAATGCTTTACGAAACTGACTGAATTGGAACACCATCTGGAAGAACCTGCACGCAAGTACAACTTACATCTCTGATAATGAATTACATGTAGTTTAGGCATGGGCGCAGCCATCCAAAAGACATACGAAATAGGTCTGTGGCATGGGCGCAGCCACCCAGCTAATGAGACCATGATGATAATAAAGGTATGGTCGCAGCCATCCATGAAGACTCAGGTATGGTCGCAGCCATCCATCAATGAGTCATGTAATCATAAAACCAATCCACGCAGCCCGAACATGTGTAAGCTGAGTTCGGGGTCTTGAACCCATCCGATCATAGTACAAATCCTACCATGCGAATAGAGGTGCTGAGGTCGAGCATGATAGAATATCGCTTGATTACCGGTTAATGATGAAAACCGTTAACAAGCGCGAGAGAAACCACCAATAATGCCAATGGATCTCAAGGTACTGTCTAGCACAATCCACAAAGTGTGAAAAAGGAGCTGAAGTCGAACACTCATGGAATCACCCAATTGACGACCAACGATGAAAGTCGACCATCAGGTGCGAAGAACTTGCCATTGAGGCATGCAAGCTCTAAGGTACCAAAGGGGATCTCTAGGTCAATCTCCTGGACAATGAGTTGATGTCGATAGGAGACGACCCGTCGTAGGAGGGCCATAATGTTTCTCCCATCAACAACACGAGATAAGGAACAAGTGGTAGAAGGCGGAGCAGAGTACTAGAGGAGAAGGCGAGGGTGTAAACTGCAAAGGGATTATACTCTTGAACATATTGGCGACACGACTCCGGAAGGGGGTGTGGCAGCATTCAGGCACCGATGGATCAGAGGCACGAAGGAGACGGCATGAATCACATGAAATGAGGCTAGAATGATAACCCAAACCCGCAGAAGGCCAAATGACGATGAATGGATGTCCCAACCCGACAAGAAGCAAAAGTGTCGATGTTCAAGAGTGACTAGCTGCCATAGACAATCAATGATAAATCTGTTGTCGAGTCCATCCTAGTAATAGTTTAACGAGCCCTAGGAAGGAGAAGCTCGAGTCTCGTCATGGTGACGAGTCCAATGTCGTCAGGGTTTAACGAGTCTGACATAGGTGAAACTCAGAGTCTTTTTCATGTTTAGAGAGTTTGAAAAAGACACGGAAAAGAAAACTCCAGGGGGTCCTTTTTCGTAGAGTTGTGTCTCTCGAGCCTGAAAAAGTATAAAACAATACTCGAAAGAACCACCCGACCATTATGATCGAGAAGTACTTTTCATAAGTAGTAACTTCGACCCGAAAAAGTAAAAAAGCGGTTAGAAGCACGTTGTTTCGTAACCAATAACGAGCCTGAAACGACAAAAGCCCGACGATCTTTTTGTGTTTAAACGGTCGAAAAAAGAGCTTAAAGGCGACCGCCTCTCATTTCTTTTAATGAGTCAAGAGGAAAAACTTGGCAATCTTTTCATTTTTAAATGGTTAGAAAAGAGCTGAAAGTAGACCTCCATTTTTATTCTCTTTAATGAGTCAAAAAGGGAAAAATACTCGGCAATCTTTTCATCTTTTACGAGTCAGAAAGGAGCTTAAATGAGACTCGTCCTTAAGGAACGAGTGGTATAAAGGGTAGCAACTGGTTCCGGCAATGGTGGAATTGCTCAAAACATGTAATGGTCAAGAGGCTGGCTAATAAAACCACTCATTGCTGCGGTTCCTTAGGAAAGGAAAAACAACCAAGTGAAAGCATATGATCGGCCAAAGAGATGGTGGCAATGGAATGAAACAACCAAGGCTCATCTAGCAGAATTTAGCGGATAACAACGACAATCACGAGGTGTAAATCAGGTATGGGTTCATTTTTACACAAGCTTGAACCATGGAGAACTTTGCTTGGATTTGGTTTCATGTTTACACAAGCTTGAAACGAAAAACTATGCTTGTTATAAGTTCGCATGCCCCCAGCATAATGACACAAATCGAGGTACATGCCCCCCAAGCTTCATTGCATTCAACGAGGTGGATGGAATGAAGGTTCACTTGCGAGATCTTGGAAAGACTCGACTTGGATTTTACGAGATCTTAATCAAAGACTCGATTTGGAGAGGGAGATTGTTTCATTTTTTAATGAGGTTGACAAAGTGAAAAAGAACTTTCCCCAAAACCCTTGTTTCATTTTTAAACAAGGTTGACACAAGAACAAACTATCCACGTACACCTTGTTTCATTTTTTAACGAGGTTGAGACAAGAACAAACTATCCTTGTGACACCTAGTTCATGGGCCACACGAGAACATGGCTCCCAAGAGGTCTTCGCGGGATGGAAGAGACGCACTCTGGGAGGAATACATGTCATGATGCACCAATGATAGATCGGGTTCCAATGCCCCCAGTACATGATGTACGAGACCATCTGCATGATCATCAACAGAGGCAGAGATGGAACGGGTAGCCACATAATTGACCTATGGCAAGGAAGGTACTGCTTGCGAGCAAGAACCAAGAGGGGATGACAATTGTGCAGGAGGCACTGGGGGACTAAAGAACGATAATTGATCTATGGTCACCATTCTTCTGTCGTGTGGAAAACAGACCACACGGAAAAGTGAAGAGATGAGGGCCCCCATGGCATAAACATAGTCACGGCCAAGGAGAAGACTAAAATCTAAAGCACCTTGGACAACCATGACGTCTATATAGACGGTTTTGCCCCCCAAAGTAACATGCAACTTTGGGAGGATCCCTACAGGTTGACTGGCTCTTCCATCAAATGCTAACAGATTCTGTGTGACCGGCACAAGCTGTGGGGAACCCAAAGCTTGCCAAGTAGTGGGAGGCATAAGGCTGACAGATGCACCCTCATCCAAGATAGTGCCAGGTACTACCTTATCGTGGGCATATACTGTAATCTCTAAAGGCACGTAGGATGGAAGGCAGAAAGTAGTCAAGTGACTCCAATCGAAAGTAACGGCTAAACTACTTGGTGGGGGAATCGTATGATTGCCCCCATGCTCTACAGGAATCGAAGAAGGACACCCTAGATTAGCTGGGATAGGAGAGTCATTTTCAGACTGTGGATAATCTGATGAGATGAGAAGAACATGAGCATGATGTTCTTCCAAGACAGAGTGATCAACAAGTGGTGAACCCAAGTTGACACTCTCTCCGACCAATGGTTGGTCTGGAACAGGCTTACCATAGCCAGGCTCGAAAGAAGGAGGACGGACAAGAGAAGGGTCTAAGTCAATCTCTTTGTCGATGGAGGGAGGGTCTGGAGAGAGCTGGTGATAACCAACGGGGAGCTGGGGTGAAGAAGCTGTAAGACTTTCCAAAATGGCGGAAGCTTTATCCATGAGCGGACAAAGGTGAAGGGGATGATTGCCTTCACACAGTCTACAGGGGAATCAAATCTTCCCTTCCTTCTTACTATTTCCAGTTGATAGGGTGGCATCGCCTTGAGCTTCAGAGGACAATGAGGGATGAGCCGGATCGTGAGACCATACTTCTAGGATCCTAGGAATGCCAGGACAATCACGAAGAAGATGGTCACCCTTGCACAATTTACAAGGAAACTTAACCTTCCGCGGAGTAGCAGAAGGTGGTTTGACCTGGGATGGACTCAGAGCGGTAACTGCACAGGTGGCCTTGGATTTATCAGACTTCTTCTTCTTCTTCTTAGCCTCCTGGTTACTAGATGTGAAACTTTCACCAGGCGAAGGAGGAGAGGAGGAGGAAAAAATAGGGGAAGAAGGCGTAGGCTCAACCTTGGAATCAACATGTCTTGGTTTAGATGAAGGAGACGGTGGAACAGGAGTCATAACACTCGGGACCATCGAGGTTGAAAACAACCATAGAGGCAAACCGATGGTCAACCCAGGCAAAGACAAAGTTGCCATATACAGAGCACCGGCATTTCCAAAAGGAGGAAAAGGACTAGGGTTTCCATCGGAGGGAAAACCTTGGCCAGTAGACTCGGGGAATGTTGCCATCGAGAACGAGAAAGAACCCTACTCAAGCTAACGCAAACAAGATCTAACCAGGTAAATGTGAATCGTGGCTGAATAAATTTTAAGACACAGGAACAAAACTTGACCTTTTCATTTTTAAAGAGTCGAGAAAAGGACAAAAGATGACTCTAGTCGCCTTCGAATATTTAATGAGCCTGAAGTGACAAGTGCTCAGATGGACCTTTTCTTTTAGGGAGTCTGAAAAGGAACGAAAGTGACTACTCTGGAGAACTAGGCAAAAAGGTTTACCAAAAAAATCCATAAAATTGCATATACACCTTGGCAGTCATATGAAAACCAAGGACTTTCCATACGGCAGTCAATCTTCCCGAATGCTGTGTTCGGTGCGTTACGGCTTGTAAGGTAGTGGACACGGCTTCCTATGGATAAAGAATGATAACCTAGTGGGGTCTCACCATATACTCGACGGTACGTGGGAGCTCAAATCCGTACTAGACCACTATTGAGTCACGGAAGGAGGAATCACCCAACCTTGAGTGAAACAAAAGTGACTAGGTTTAACGATGCCGGAGCACATCTTTAGCCTAGACCTCTAAATCTGTGCGTTATGTTCCAATGAATTGTTAGATTTATTCAGTTCATTTTAAAGTTGATCTTGGATTATGTTTCAATTTTCAGGCCTTACTGTATGTATATAACAAAACCTAGGATGCAGCTAGAATGAATGAAATATCCCTTTTTTTCGATGAACACCTACTTACAGAAAGGTAGAGAGTTCATTCCCAAACCAAGACAAGCGAATGCAAACACTAAGAAACACAATGCATCAATACACTAATCTCACAATGCATCGATACTACTAATGAAAGATTTAAAATTTGCTTTTCAATTTCTCAAACATGAAAATTCGTAATGCAAATGTACTTTCACTTTCGTATGCTAAATGAATGCAAATTTTTATTTTTTATTTATATATATATATATTTTGTGAATTTAAAGAGACAAACAAGCAAGTGTGAACTGATTGATCCAAACAATTGTGATCTATGCTTGGTAGTGAAGAAATCGAATCAACATAAAAAATTGGTTCAATAATCGACACCAAAAATCAACCAGCAACAAGCAGTGAAAAATCCTCAAGCAAATCAATAAGAGGGTTGTGGATGAACCTTGAATAGACAAGTAACCTAAGAAAATGGTTTCTCGACGAAACTTCTAAAGGGCTAGATCACATGGTCTAAAAACACAAGACTCACTCAAATTAAATCAAAGAGATAGTGCCCCTAACCAAAAGCAATTAAAACAAGCTAATGAGAGACAAGAAACAACAGGGGATAGACAAGGTTGATGAATTCAGGAGGTAAAAAGTTGTAAAAACAACTTTTCAGGAATCAGCGCGAGTTGTACATTGACAACCCGAGATGATTGCAAGTTTTACACAGATAACGCGAGATGTCAGCGCAAGTTTTACACAGACAACCCGAGATGATCGCGGAAATACACCTATTTTCCACGATGATGCGATTTCAAGAGTCGTCGCGGGCATTAAACTAGAAACCTGATATCATCGCAGGTACAAAGCTATAAAGTGCGATGACATCGCGATTGTTAGGCTTTTTTCCGCGATGATGCAAAAAACAATGACAAATGAACAAAAACTCCCAAACCAAAACCAGTCAACCCTTTAATCAAATAGAGGTATTTCCCAGATCAACCCAGGAAACTCAAAAGATTGGTAACCAATCCCCAAAACTTCAAAAGAGACCAAATCAAAAACCAAAACAAGAGTAAACAAGAAAATAACAAAGGCCAAATCTCCCCAGCAGAGAATTTGTGAAGCAGGAAAGTGTTCCCTCTGCGGACAGAGGCAACCCCTCTAGCCCTAGAGTGGGTGTAGTCACAAACAAGGACAAATCAACAACAATTCTCCTTAAGTAGTTCAATTTGAAGGCCTACCTCAACTGGTGGTCGATGAAGTTCCGTTGCGCTGCTCCAGCTTCCGCTTGCTTCTCCTAATGAGTAATCAACCTGAAACAAAGCAAGGAAATACAACAAAGCACATAATTAGATACAACAAAGAACTATTTACCCATAAAGTCAAGAAATCATGAGCTATCTAGTACATTGCATACGAGACATAGGAAAACATCATTGATTGTATTAAATATGAAATAGAGTAAGCTTACAACCCAGGTCTTGACGTCACGAGCCTTCTCAGGAGGGTCTAGCCAGCATGTTCCTCAAGCATTCACCCTTGAAGATGGATCTCCCAATACAAGTTTCTCTCACTCACAAGTTGCACACAAGATCAAAAGCACTTCACAACCTTCCTCAGGTTCTCAAACAATCCCACACTTGTCACACCAGCGACCTATCAAGCTCATAATACTATCAACAACACTCCAAAGACTAAGAATTCCAAAACTAGCAGCCCATAGCAATGGTGAAAGCTTAAATAGGAGAAGGAGTCTCCATGAATGGTGGGAAGGTGAGCTTATCTCCAAGGAAGGTAGCTCAAATGATGGAACAACCATGCTAGAGAAGGGAGGGCGACATAAACAAGGCCAACAACCAGGTCTGGAGTTATCTGGAAGGCCGACTATTAGAACAAACTTGCCCAAACTGGATCATCGTGGGTACATAACTATTATGACGCGCTGACATCGCCACTGCATAACAGAGAGGGTCATGTCATCGCAGGAAAATAAAAGCAACAGTTGCGCTGGCAGATGAAATTCGACCATCGCGGGAATCACGTGTACTTCCGCGATGGCAGCGCATATGGTTTGTTTTGGAGTGCTCATCAGCGCGTTTATTTGGACAACAGACGCGATGATGCAGAAACTTTGGCAAAGTGGGTCATTTGGCAACATCAGAGAGCATGAGCATGAATGATTTTGGACTCATGACACAGTCAGAAGACTGGGATGAAGGAAGTGACAAATTACTGTGTAACAGGGACCTTTTGGATGATAGCAATTTTATTAGGATCCACCTGTAATCCTTGCCGAGAAATGGTATGACCTAGCACTGTCCCTTCAGTCATCAGGAATTCACATTTTCCGGGACTGAGGGATAGGTTCATCTCAATGCACTTGGTTAGAACTTTTCCCAGATTAGTCAATGCTTCTTGGAAGTTGGACCCATAAGGAGTAAAGTCATCCATATAGATTTCTACCGAATCATGGAACAACTCAGAAAAGATGCTCAATACTGCTCTCTGGAAAGTGGCAGGAGTGTTGCATAGCCCAAAGGGAAGGACTCAGTAGGCAAAGGTACCCCAAGGACAGGTTAAGGTGGTTTTATCTTGGTCTTCTAGGCTTATTTGGATCTGGTTATACCCGCTGAACCCATCTAGGAAAGAGAAGAACTTCTTCCCTACCAGTCCATCCAACACCCGATCTATGAAAGGCAAAGGTAAATGGTCTTTCTTGGTGGCTTTGTTAAGTTCTCGGTAATCTACACAGATTCTCCACTTCCCATTCTTTTTGGGCACAAGCACTAGAGGCGAGACCCACTCACTATCGGAGATAGGGTAGATGAATCCTGCATCCAGTAATTTTTGCAATTCTTCTTTGAAAATGTCCTTAAGGGCTGGATTCATTCTCCTCTGAGGCTGCCTGACCGGTTTACAATCTTCTTTAATGTAGATGTGATGGGTACAGACCGAAGGATGGACTCCTTTCATCTCCTTATAGCTCCAAGTGAAAGCATCTAAATGATTGTTCAGTAAGCTACACAGCTCCTTCTCTTGGGAAGGAGATAGGGAGGAGCTGATATTTAAAGTTCTTTCGGGACCAAACTCCACATTCTTAACTCTGGGAGAGGTTGGATCAGTCACACAGAGGTCCACTAAGGTGCTAGCTTGGGTATCTTCCACTAATTCCTCTAAGGACAGTGCACTGGGAGGTGGATTTTGAATCAAAGTCTCAATCAAATCATCCTCAGTTTGAGGGCCTCCCCTAGTGGTTTCTATTGTGCACAATGGTGCAGAGTAGACCTCATCCTCATCTCCTTCTTCCAACCAGAGTGGTAAGTCATGTTCTAGCAGAGGTTGGGCAGGAGGATATAGGACTAGTTGCTTGGACATAGGCCCTTTCTTGATGGTCATGCTTCCAGCTCAGCAACTAATGTAAGCATCCGCAGTGGCTAACCAAGGCCTTCCCAAAATGAGGGGGTATCCCGTGAGCTTTACCTTTGGCTGAAGGACCAAGAAGTCCGCAGGGTACTCCCAAGAGTCAACAGAGACCAAGACATCTTCCATAATCCCTTCGGGAGTCACGGTGGAGCGATCTGCCAACTGCAGGATTGTCGAGGTCTTCCTTAAGGAACTCTGAAGGTTGAGTTTAAGCATGGTGTCCCTGGTCATCATATTAATGGCAGCCCCTAGATCAATCAAGGTATGGGGGATTATGGTGCCATTGATGTGGACATCAAATACAAGACTTCCAGGGTCCAAATACTTTGGACATATTACTTGCCCCAACATGAGATTGGACAGTTGTCCGATGACATTGATAGTCGAGGCATCTCTCTTTCACCTGCCTGGGTGCCTAAAACACTTCTCCTTAATCGATTTGTTGTATATCGGTACATCTTTGATGGCCTGGAGAAGTGGTATTTTCACACACAACTATTTCAGTTCTCCCAGAAGTTCAGTCTCCTCTGGGCTTGGTTGCGTGGTTACTGTTAGTCACTCAAGAAAGGGTGGAATGGCTTTGGGTTCACTTTCCTGCTTCTCTTCCTCATCCTCTGGGGGAGGAGGTTGGCAATTTGGAAGGGTCTTCCTGGATCGCAGGTTGATCTCCTGGATCTTCACAGCATAGGTAGGACATGTTGTCTCCCCAGTGTATACCTGCTGGGCCTGTCGGTTGTTGGGATTCAGGTTCGGTTGAGCAGGCATTTGGGGTTTTCTTGGAGGAGCAGGAGGTAATGGTTGTGACTGAGCCGGTGGTGGAGGCAGAATGGCGGGAGGAGAGTTGTATTGGGGCCTCTACCCTGGTTGAGGTGCATTCCACTAAGGCTGTGGCTGGACATGTGAGTGAAACGAATGAGCAGTGGGTTGAGTATGGTATTGAGGTGGATAAGACCATGGAGGAGGTGCAGACCAGGAAGGATGAGCAGCGGGGCCCCAGGAAGGCATGTGAGCAAATTGGTTGGGGCTATAATAAGCTTGGGATGTCCCTTGCATCCCCTGCTGGTAAGGTCTGGGTCCATGTCACCTCCTTTGGTTGAGGAAGTAGAGAGGTTCAGTGGGTGTCTCAGTCCCTTGGTACATGGCTCTGAATCCGAGTAAGGTTGGGCATTGGTTTGTGGGGTGGTTTTCCTCACAAACGAAACATACCTCTACTGAGTGCAATGGACACTCATTCTTAGGGTGCTTCCTCGTACATCTGGGACAGAAAATGGCCAAAACCCTCTCAGCTTCCTCTTTCTTTTGCTGGATTCGGAAAGTATCAAGTTGCATGGCAATGGTCTGTCTCATCTCACTTTTGAGATCTTCCGTCTGATTAGCAAACTCATGCTTGGAGAAGGTAGTACTAGCTGAAAGTGGATTGCCCCTAACTCTTTTCCAAGATTCCCTAGAGTGGTTTCTAAACACAGTCTTTATGTCCTCATAAGGTAGTTGGTAAATGTCTCCTCCAACTAGCATGTGAAGGGTATCTAGAAGGTATTCAGGGACTCCTCGGAGCAGAACCAACTTTAGAGATTTAGGGTCAAGTGTGCACCTGGACCGTTTATAGCTAAGTTGGAACCTTTCCTCATAGTCCTCTAAAGACTCATCATTTCCCATGGTCATCCGAAAGATTTTTCCCTTGGTTTCCTTTGACCTACAGTAATTTTGGTATTTGTTGTTAAAGGCTTGCTGCATCTGAGCCCAAGTAGTGATACTGTTTCCAGGTAACCCCATGAACCAACGTAATGCTGCATCCTTCAGGGTAGAGGGAAAGAGTTTCAACTTTTGCTCATCTTCTGTATAGTCATAAGTTCGACAAAGGACAACAAACCCAGACAGGAAGGTATCAGGGTCTTCAGTGGTCAATCCATGGAAATGAGGTAAGGCTGAGGGACTTATGTTGTTCATTTTCATGTCCCCGTTGGTCTCTCGGATGGGGAAGGTACCTTCTATTCTCTCGTCATCGTCTCTACCATTTTTGTTGTCAGCCATGGTCTCAAAAGGAATGTTTTCTTGCTCTTCTTCTGTTATAGGATCTTCGTATATCTCAGGAGGTTCACCTATAGGTTCTTCTAGGTCACTGCCACCAAAGAAGAGAGAAGGGTGACTCAGTGAAGTGGTGGTGGTGTTGGGTAGGAATTTTCCGGTATTATCTCTGTTCCTACGAGGCAGGAAAGGATTTTTGGTTGCTTTTGCTTTCTTTTCTCTGCTTGTACTTGCAAAACTGAAACAGATGGAATTGCAACTAACTAAAATCTATCTTGCAGAAATGAAAATGCGGAATTGAAATGAAAGCAGGAAATGACTAATCTATTTTGCTGAAATCAAATTGCGAGAATGAAATGCTAGACTATGCTTGCAGAATTGAAATTCTATTCTACGCTTGCAGAATTGAAATTGCGGAATTGAAAGGCTAATCTATGAAAGCAAGAAATGTCTAATTTACTTTTGCAGAAATGAAATTGCAGAATGGAACTGAAATAAACTACTTAGCAGAAGGTTAGAGTAGGAAAATAGAAGAAAATCAGCAATCACAAATACTCTGATGCTTCCCTGGCAACGGCGCCAAAAAGAGTGGTGAGCTCCAGTATTGCAGCAATAATGCTGCAACTCCTGGGACTCCCTTCTTTACTTTTATCAACCCGGTAGTTCGTAACAAACTTGGAAGCGACGGTGCTGTATGCACAAGTACTAGCTCTTGCCGCAACTGTCACTTGGTCAGCTAGCACAAGTCTGCTAGGAGCTTAAGCCAACTTCTATGAGCTCTGAGAAGAAGCTTTTTAACTGATGGAAGAAAGCTAACTCAAAGAAGGCTGATCTACTTGTAGAAAGAAACTAGAAAGCTGAAAGAAAATGTAAACCCTAGCAAACCCTAATTTTACCAGCTATCCCTAACGATGCAAGAAAGAGGATGCAAGCTACTGAAAGAGATGCCATTGACTTCTAGGAAGGTAAATACATGTATCTAAGCTACTTCTATAGTACCATTTGAGAAAAAACATCTTTTTGTATTTTTGAATAAGTTGCCAGAATTATCATGCATGCGATTTGACTGTGCAGAGGTGGATTAGCGAGAGGAAATGCTTGGAGGAGGTCGGGAAGGTTTAGAGAGGGCCTAAGGGGTCCCTAACACCCTTCCAGAGAGTTTCACAGAGTTTGGCTATCAAGAAACCTCATTCGTGATCTTCTACAGGAAGTCTGTAGGGGTTCTACAGGATGTCTGTGATTTTCTACAGGATGTCTGTAATTTTTCTAGAGGATGTTCAGAAATGGGATTTTGGAGGATGGATGGAGGGAGAAAGATGAAGGAGTGGGTATGGAGGTAGGATAAGGGTTGGAGGTGGTCCAGGACTTGGTGGATGGAGTTGAAGACAGATGTAGATGGCTGAATTTGTTCAAGGAGGACAGAAGCAATGATGCCCAAAAACTAGGGTTATGTGAGCAAATTGCAAGCATAAGGCAAGAAGCTGAGTTGAGGGATGGAGTAGATGGGTTGATGGAGTATGGGCAGGTAGAGAAGCGGTACAAGTGCTCTGCAAGTTGTTTTTCCAACTGAACCAACGAAGACTTGTAAAATCAAAGACCCTAGTGACGTTGACCTAATCTGATCTAGCTGTCAGTAAAGAGAACGAACAGAAGTTTGACCTGCAATGAAACCATGTATACTAACTTATGCAACTAAGCAAGCAAAAATATGAACATGTAACCAACTTCTACAAATGAAAATCAAACACTAGTGATTGCATGGCAAAGCAAAGTCAGTGTTTTTGTCGGCAGCAGGGTCACCCTGATCCTAGCTCCTGATCCCACTGAGGGAGAGGTGAAATCAGAGGTGTTTGATGGCCCTTTTTTGAAGCTTTTCCCTGTTAACAACCTATCAACTCAATCTGAACATCAAAAGTCTTTCTAACCATTAACAGTGACCTAGTTAATCAGCAAGATCTAATCTTCTTAACATAAATGATTTTGCAAATACATAAAGAACAAATAACAATACATAAAGGAGGCCTTAGCACTCGGGTTGGGCCCAACCCCAAGAGCTACAGGCTCTTATAAAGAACTCAGATCTGATGCCAAGTAAAGCTACTTCTCATTACTCAAAAATAATCATCACAAGAAAGTTATATAGCAGTAGCTAAGAAAAACGAGGTAAAAAAGGACAACACTATAGTGCAATACCAACAGTTCCAAAAGTAAACTACGAAGGCTGAGGCCTTCCTATTTATACAATATGAGGGGGCTAGCAGCCCACCTAAATTCAAGGGACTCGGCTGTTCCAACTGCTAGTAAACAGTCACTCTTCCCAAAGCTGCTTGGTTGCCTTTAGAACTCGTTTTTGTGGCCTGTTGAGCTCGGAGTTGAGGGTGGAGATTTCGAGGAAGGGCCATTTAATGCCACAGAAAAACTCCCTACTAATCCTCACCTCAAGCTTTGCTATCACCTGGGCCATAATTGCTTGGTTTTGCTTTAAAATTTGTCCAAAAAACCTGAAATGACCACGTATTAGCCTCCTTGGTAGAGTGACCACCCTTATTCGTTCAAAGAACATAAACATACTAGAAAAACATGCATAATCTATGAAAACATGGAGGATTGAACAAGGAAAATTAGGCAAAATGAGCCCAATAAGTTACCCAATTCGGGGCTCATCACCTATGATCCATTTAGTCAACTCCATAATCTGTTCTTATCCTCTCTTGATTTACCAGACTTCACAAAATTGACTAATGAACCCATCCATCATGATCCCTCATGGCCACCCATGCCCACCAAATTTCCGTCAGATATTCCCAGGTTTGGAGGGAAGTATGGTGTGAATCCATCCACTCACATTACCACCTATCACTTATGGTGTTCTTCTAATTCGTTGGTGGATGATTCTATTAAACTATGCTTGTTCCAACGTACGTTAACTGGGGATGTCACAAAGTGGTACATCGAGTTAGATATTGAATCCTACATTGACTTTTCCTCCCTAGCTCAAATCTTCCTGACCCACTTCTAATTGCCTAATCGATATGATATCAACTCTGACCTCTTGTATAACATCAAACAAGATGATGCCATGTTCATTTCTGATCACATTCATGAGTGGTGTCATCGCAAGAGGTTAGTGAGAACCAAGTTACTTGATGAAATATTACGTAAATGGTTCATTCGTTGTCTCCAACCCCATATTTCCAAATATGTGCCCATGTTTCGAGCTGTTACTGAGGAACAAGCCATTTTAGCTACCTAATAATTAGATCTTATTTATTCATAGTTGGGTATGTTATACGAAGTTCTTCCTAATTCTCCTAGGTCTTCCATTGACCCACCAAAACCTGCTCTTGACCAACAAGCTGATGGTGTGATTGTGTCCGTTTCCGATTCTCTAAGCCAACTTGCTGCCCAACTTGGGAAATTCATTTTTACATTTGAATCCGCAACAAGTGTGTCTGGCTCTACTAAAGCACCATGTCATGAGAAGTCCACTTAATCGAAGAATAACCAGCAATCTGGTGGTATAAAAAGACAAGGATAATAAAGAAAATATCCAAAATTATCAGGAACCCCAAACCAATCCCTAGAATCAGGGAGGAGGCACTAGTGAACGTTGTCGTAAAATTAAATTCCCTTGCAAATTTTTTTGTGGTGACCACCTCACTCATGAGTTCCCTCGGATGGATGAATGCCACAGGCTTCTTTCACCACCATCTACTCAACAACTTGTTGTTTTGAATCATTTGTTCCCTGCACAACCTCAACAACTGATGGTTGCTCAACCCCCTCTACCTAAATAAGGGGGAAATGAGGGGTCATCTTCTCATCCCCCCAATACTTCATCCATATTTATATGCAAGGAAGATGTAAATGTGACTACGCGAGTTAAATCCTATGATGTTCCTGTGGTGAAGTAAAATTATAAGTGCGGACACGAACGAATTCCTCTAGCCCGATAATGGGTCTAGCCACAACAGATACATTCTATGGAAGATTTCCTTAGATTAGAATCAATCAAGAGGTCCCTGTTACACAGTAATTTGTCACTGTCTCCCTGTCAGTCTTTCTACTATGTCATGAGTCCAATTCATCCATGCTCATGCTCTCTAATGTTGCCAAAATGACCCACTTTGCCAAAGTTTTTGCTATCATCACGACTGTTGTCAAGATAAACGCGCTGATGGGCGCTCCATAACAGACGGAATGCGTTGCCAGCGCGGAAGTACACGTGTTTCCCGCGCTGGTCGAATTTCATGAGACAACGCGTCTGTTATTCATATCTGATCGCGCTGACATGACCTTCTTTGTTATTCAGCTGCGATGTCAGCGCTCCAGTGCAGTTATGGACCCGCGCTGATCCAGTTTGGGCGAGTTTGTTCTAACAACCAGCCTTCCAGATGACTCCAGACCTGGTTGTTGGCCTTGTAAATGTCGCCCTCCCTTCTCTGGCATGTCTTTTTCGTCATTTGAGCCACCTTCCTTGGAGATAAGCTCATCCTCCCACCATTCATGGAGACTCCTTCTCCTATTTAAGCCTCTATCATTTCCATGAGCAGCTAGTTTGGAACTCATAGTGCCTGGAGTGTTGCTGCTAGTGTGTGAGTTTGATAGGTAGCTGGTGTGACAAGTGTGGGATTGCTAGGGAGCTTAAGGAAGGTTGTGAAGTGTTTATTTCTTGTGTAAACTTGTGTGAGAGAGAGCTTTTGTCTTGGGAGATCTACCTCCAAGGGTGAATACTTAAGAGACTTGCTGGCTGGACCCTCTTGAGAAGGATTTGACATCAGAACTTTGGTTGTATTCTTCTTTGTTTATTAATAATAGACGACTATCATTATGGTCACTTTTGATCCTTTTCGGACTCCTTAAAAGAAAAGGCTCACTTGAGCAGTTTGTCACTTCGGGCTCACAAAACATTCGAAGGCGACTAGAGTGACCATTTGGTCCTTTTCTCGACTCTTAAAACATGAAAAGGTCAAGTTGTGTCCTTGCGTCTTAAAACTTATTTGGCCGCGATTAACATTACCTTGTTAGATCTTGTGTGCGTTAGTTTGAGTAGGGTCCTTTATCGTTAGATTCCCTTAGGTTTTGTTTGAAGTTTGTCATCCTGGCTGAACCGTCGACTCCCGTTCCAAGTGATCAAGGGTCTCTATCTTCCTTTGCTCCTGAGGTACCGGTTGTAAGTGATACTCTTCCTGTTATCCCGAGCATCCAACCGATCAACTCTCGCACCCCGGACGACGAAGGTTACGAAATTCATTGGAACCCTATCTGGGAACCTGAAGAGGACGATATTACTTTTACCCCCCCTGGTGTTTCGTCTCCAATGTCTACCTCTCACATGGATGAGACATCTCCTAGAGTGAGTGAGACACCTGTTTTGTCGAATATCGACACTCCTATCCCAGCTGCTTCTCCGCTCCCCCCAGCTACAAGTCGTTGAGGGATAAGGTAAGTGCCATGATCCCTGCTTCGAGTATGTGGGACCCCCACATCACTCCCACCTCAGGATCTTTTGTTTTACAAGTCCACACTACACCTGTCACTTCAGTTCCAACGAATCCAGCTGTTTGCGTAGCACATTCAACTCCGGTTGTTAGTGCCATTACAACGTCTTCAGCTTTGAACACTGGTGCTGGTCCTCCTCACGGTCAAGTGAGTAGCGGCCAGCCGGCACACACACCTAAAGTTATCCACCCTGCACAAAGTGTACCACCCTCTTCTGGTCCCGTCCCAGGAGGGGGGCCATATGATGCCTATGGACAAGCTGTTCAGGATCCGAATGCGCAAGGTCCATTCTATTATTACGATTCTACTGGTCAATACCTTCAGCTTTCTCAACCCTTGCCTACTCAACCTATTGTTGAGGTTTCGGTACCATTATCCATTGCTTGGAACGCCACCACCTTCCATGGGGGCCAAGCAAGGCCTGCACAGCTGCAGGGACCACCTAACCAAGGCCAGCCATCTTATATGTAAACCCCACAAGGGCAACAATATTATGGCCAGTCTTACCTAGGACAACCTGGGGGCCTACAAGAACAACCCTATCAGGGACAACCTTCGGCCGCTGGTGGTCCATCTTTTACTTATCTGACTCAACCTTCTGGTTATCCAGGGCAACCTGGTACCCAGCAAGGTTACCCGTCTGGACAACCAGGACAACCTTACATCCAACAAGGTCAACCTGGTATCCAGCAGGGTTATCCCTCTGGACAAGCAGGACAAACTTATATTCCACAAGGTCAACCGACAGTCCAACAGGGGTACCCTTCTGGGCAAGGGGGGAAACCTTACGTACAACAGGGCCAACCCACTGCCCAGCCTAGTCATCCTTCTGGGCAAGCGGGTCAGCCTTCTGCACAGCAGGGCCAACCCACTGCCCAGCCTAGTCATCCCTCTGGACAGGCTGGCCAACCTCAAGGTCAACCGGCCGTCCAGCCCGCTCAACCATCTGTTCCGCAAGGACAACCCTCGGTTGCTCAAGGACAACCTGGTACCCAGCAAGCTCATCCTTCTGGGCAAACGGGTCCGTCCCAAACCCAACCAGGACAACCTTCCGGCCAGATGGTCCAAGCTCAACCTGTTCAAGGACATCCTTCTAGGCCCCAAACTCAAATTGGTTATCAGATGCAAGGTGGGCCACAACCCCAACCTTCTTACCAAGTGCAGCCTTCTTATCAGGCTCAGTATGGAGCTCAGAAAACGTATGGCTACCAGCAACCCCAGGGGAAAACTCAATTTACCCCTTATCAAAATTATCAACGAATGCAGGTCACTCCTTACCAGAATTATCAGCAACAGTATGTTGCACCTGCAGGTCAAGTTGCTAATCCATGGGGTGCTGGGGGGCAGACCCAGGGTCAATTGTCTGCTTATGGACAAAATCCTTATGGACAAAATCCATATGGACAGAATCCTTATGGAAAAAATCCTTATGGACAAAATCCATATGGACAGAATCCTTATGGACAGAACCCTTATGGGCAAAATCCCTATGGGCAGAACCCTTATGGGCCAGGCCCATCCGGACAAAGTCCCTGGGGGCAACCACCACCTGGTTGGAACCCTGGTACTACCTCTCTCCCACAGCCACAAATGTCCTTTAATCCTCAGTTGCCTTTCTTAGCGACGTTGGGACTCCCAGATGTGTCAAAATTGATGAATGATCCCATTCTTCATAATCCATATTGGCCACCAGTTCCAACTAAGATACCTGGTGATTGCCCGAAATTCGATGGCAAAGCTGGTGAGGACCCTCAAGCCCATGTCATGACCTATCACCTTTGGTGCTCATCCAACTCATGGCTTGATGATTCTATCCAGCTCCGCCTCTTCCAAAGGACTCTCACCGGCTCGGCCGCTAAGTGGTATATTGAGTTGAATCGCGGAACATTTCAAGGTTTCAACTCGCTGGCTATGGCATTCCTAACTCATTTTCAGTTACCCATTTGGTATGAGACAGGAACACATCTCCTTACGTCTCTCAAAAAGGATAAGACCACGCATATATCCGATCATATACATGAATGAAGACAGTGTCGTCGCTTGATCAAATTTTGGATTCCTGATCAGCTCCTGACCGATTGATTCACGACCTCCTTTGTCCCCGCAATCACGAGAGACATCGTCATGGGAGCTTGTGTAACTGAAGAGCAAGCTACCGCGCGTGCTCAGTACCTCGACTTAGTATATTCTCAGTCAGGTACTTTATATGATTATTTGCCAAATGCCCCGAGACCTGGAACATCCAAAGCTCCACCAAAACCATCTGTTGACGGTGTTATTGGCTCTGTAAACGCATCTTCAAAGAAATCATCCTGAACCCTGGGAAGCAAAAATAGAATGCTTCTAATGGAAACACTTCTCAGGGTCAATCTAATTCTGGAAGTACTTTCGAGGTTAACGCCGTTCAGTCCACCACGGCGGATAAATCCTCGAAAGGGAAAAAGAAAGGGAAAGCCAAAAATAAATCCGAACAGCCCAAGCAGGACTCCCCTAAACCTCCACCCGAGGAAGGAGCCAAACGAAAACCTAAGTATCCTTGTCTTATCTGTGATGAGGATCACTACACTAAAGACTGCCCCAGGCGGTCCGAAGTTAGTCAATTATTGAAAGGCACTCCTGGGACTCCTGCTATGCTTAAAGAACCTTTCCCTTCACAGCAAACTCAAATGGTGGCAGATCCATCGCAACCCTCTTCTTCATTCGGCTCTCAAGTATTTATGGCTAGGACAATCCCCATCCATGTCACTACTCGAGCAAAAGAATATCCATATCATGCAGGGAAAGAGCCGGAGGTCCCCTCCAACGCTCCTCCGTCCAGTTCTGGTCCACTCCACATCGAAAGACCTAGCACTGAGACGACTATCTGACCCCCTCCAAAAGGTGTACTCCGGAAGTCTTCTTACAACCCTAATGCTCGTGCTGCCTAGCACTACAGCATCGTTGAGGACTTAGCTCAGGCTCCGTCTGCTATGTACGCTTTAGAAGTACTTGAGAGTTGCCCCTCCCAGAGGAAGTCCTTGCTATCGGCCATCGGTGGCATAGACCCGGCTGACTCGGATCTGATTTCTTTTGATCTCGAGGGTCATACCCCGAGACTGCCTCACCAAATCGCTTTCCTTATACAGGTCATCATCAATGGTAAAACAATTCATCGTACAGTCATTGATGAGGGTGCCTCAACTTGCATCATGTTTGTCGCCTGCTGGAAAGCTATTGGTTCTCCAACATTGAGCTAGTCTCCTACAACATTAGAAGCCTTTGATGGAAGAGAGTCCCGTCCTTATGGTATCCTCCAACGGTTGCCCATCTCCTTGGAAGGGAAGACGGTAGAAGTGGAGGTCGAAGTTGTCGACGCTAATCTTACCTACAACCTCCTCCTCGGACGTAGCTGGACATACGCCATGCAAGCCGTGGCTTCCTCCCTTTTCCGTGTCATTCGTTTCCCTCATCAGGGGAAGATTGTCACGGTGGACCATCTCTCCTTCTTCGCCTCCTCTTCCGAAGGCAATGTGCCTTTCGTGGAGCATACCTCCAAATCATTCGAGAGTGTGGGAGCCGGACTCTTTAAGGATCCCGCCCTGATGGGTGTCTTTCCCCTTCCACCTCCTAATCTCACTCCTATTAACATTATTTCCGTGCGCTCTGATCCGTGGTTCCTTCCTCCCGCTAATCAGATAGAATCTTGGGGCGATATGATGCCGTTGAGTCCTGCCGAGCTCAACTACGTCGAGATCGTTGCTGCATCGGCTCCCCCTCCCGAACCTGCTCCTTTGAGCGGTGTTCTCGACTCGTATGTTCATTTCCCTTGGCTTGGAGATGATGCTACTTCGGATTCATTAAAGGAAATATTTCCTTTCGATGAAGCCATTATAGAGACCATGTCTCTTGAGGAACCCCCATGGTTTGATTATCATCACCGTTCCTCGTTTCTCCCTGCTCATCAGGAAATGATCACCTGTCTCGAACGGTTTGCTTCGTGTATCCCATTTCAGCCCCTTCAAACACCTATTCAAATTTATCAAGTGTCTTCTGAAGGCAATATGGGGAACATTACGCAGACCCAACCCATTGACATCTCTGTGGAACCAGGGATTGTCGAGCACATTCACATTGGAGTCACTTGCACTCCAGAGGAAGTTCAACTCTACACCAATCTGTTTCGCGAATTTCGTGATGTCTTCGCTTGGTCCTACGAAGAGATGCCCGGCATTGACCCTAGCATAGTGGTGCATGAGATACCTACGTATCCAGGTGCCAAGCCCGTTCGTCAACGCCTACGCCCCGTGCACCCCCGAAAGGCTGCAGCCATTAAAGCAGAAGTCGAAAAGCTTCTCAAGGCTGGTTTCATTTACCCCATTCCACTCATGAATTGGGTTTCTAATATAGTCCCTGTGAACAAAAAGCAAGGTACTATTCGAGTCTGTGTTGATTATCGTGACATTAACCGCGCCTGTCCCAAGGATAACTTCCCCACACCTTTCATCGATCAGCTCATTGATGAGTGTGCAGGAAGCGAAATCTACTCGTTTAGGGACGGTTTTTTTGGATATAACCAGATCAATATTGCGCCCGCTGATCAACATAAGACGGCTTTTATCTGTCCTTGGGGCACTTTTGCCTATAAGAAGCTCCCTTTCGGTTTAAAGAATGCCAACGCTACCTTCCAACGTGCAATGTCCTATGCCTTTCATGACATCCGTCACATTGTACAACCGTACCTGGATGATCTTCCAGCTCATTCAGTCAAGCGTCAGGACCATCCTTCCCATCTTTGCGAAATTTTTCTCCGCTGTCGACACTACCGTATCAGGCTCAATCCTCATAAATGTGTCTTCTGCGTTGAATCAGGCCGACTACTCCGGTTTATCGTCTCCCGAGAGGGCATCCGTCTGGACCCCCTCAAAGTCGAGGCTATTTTGAACTTTCCTCCCCCTGCTTCTTTGCAGTAGTTGCAGAGCTTGCAGGGCAAAGCAAAATTCTTAAGACGATTCGTTCCGAACTATGCCGAGGTGGCTAAGGGTTTTACACGGTTATTGAAGCGAGATACACCCTTTCATTGGGATGCTATCGCTCAGGAGTCTTTCGAGCGTCTCAAGGGTCTCCTTGTCTCTGCTCCATTATTGTGACCTCCGAACTACCACCATGATTATACTCTGTATCTAGCCACCGCCGATACCACTATCGGCATGGTTCTCGTGCAAGATGATGATGATGGCAATGATCATGTCATGTATTATCTCAGCCGCAACCTCTTGGATACAGAAACTCGATACGCTTACGTCGAGAAGTTGGCATTGGCCACTGTTTGTGCCGTCCAACGCTTCTGGCATTATATCTTGTTGCGCACCACGACCGTGATTTCTGAATGCAACCCGATGATGTACATTTTGTCACGTCAGTTGCTGGGGGACAAATACTCAAAATGGATCGTAATACTCCAAGAGTTTGACTTGGAATTTACTGCTGCCAAGTCTAAGAAGTCCCTGGTCTTTGCTAAATTAATTTTCTCTTTGCCGTCTCTATCTACACCCCCTCTTTCAGAGGATCATATCCCGGACGAAACTCTTTTTCTGATCAACACCCTCGATCCCTGGTACGGGGATATTATTGTCTATTTGCAAACGTCCTCTTTCCGCCCCACTGTATCCCCAACAAGAAACATACATGACGCAAGTTGAGGCTCCTTCATCGATAATAGTACAATGAATAACCTTTGAGTTAATAACAACCTAGTTGAGAAAAGCAATTTGGTGAGGCAAACACGGCACATGATTTTCAAGATCAAAAGTAATAAACTTAGAATCAGCTGGATCAATTCCACCGCTGGCAGATAGTAATGACTTCCATTGGGGAGGACAACTCTGGAGAACCTCTAATGCAGACATAGCCAAAGGAGCTTGGCCTAGATCTTCAACAATACTATAGTGTTGCACGACATGAGCATTGGGATTATAGGATGATTTGCAGAGAACTCCTTTAGCAGGCGGTCGGATGACCGACTCATTACTAAGCCTTTCAATATGAAGAGGGCCAGAACTGGATGGGGGAACACTAGAAGGAACTTCAGGTTCTCTCTCGGCCGGCGGAGCATAATCTTTCGATCGAGTAGACACGTTAATAAGAATAGTCCCAACCATAAGGACTTGTGAACTAGATGAGGAAGAGGATGGAGGTTGGTCCACCATTTGAGTTTGCTGGGAAGGAAAAGTTTCTTTAAGCACAACAGGAATCCCCGAAGTTCCCTTAAGCAAATGACTTACTTCAGACTGTCAAGGACAATCCTTAGTGAAGTGATCGTCATCATAGATAAGACAAGGATACCTAGCTTTGTGTTTAGAACCATCATCGGTAGAAGTCTTAGGAGTTTATTTCTTTGGCGTGTCAGACTTATTTTTAACCTTTCCCTTTCTTCTTACCCTTCGAGGTTTTCTCTGCCGTGGTGAATTGGATAATGTTTAATTCTAAGGTTTTCCCAATATTGGATGCAAACTAAGAAGAAATTTCAGTAGGAGTAGTGGATTTCTGCTTCGTAGGAGTTGTGGAAGACTTTCGAGAAGACTAAGTGATGGAACCAATAACACCATTGGTAGAAGGTGTCAGTAGAGCTTTAGAAGTTCCAGGTCGCGGAGCATTAGGCAAGACATCATAAAGCGTGCCAGATTGGGAATATACCAAATCAAGATATTGAGCATGTGTGATGGCTTTCTCTTTAGTAACACATGCGCCCATAGCAATATCTCTGGCTATTGGACCGACAAAAGAGGTAGTGAACCAATCAGTCAATAGCTGATCAGGGATCCAAAACTTGATCAAACGGTGACGCCTTCTCCATTCATGAATATGATCAGAGATGTGGGTAGCTATGTCCTATTTCAGAGAGGTAAGAAGATGCGTTCCCATTTCGTAGCGAATTGGTAACTGAAAATGCGTAAGGAATGCCATCGCAAGAGAGTTAAAATCTTGGAAAGTCCCACGAGCAAGTTCAATGTACCACTTTGCAGTGGCACCAGTAAGAGTCCTTTGGAAAAGATGGAGACGAATAGAATCATCAAGCCAGGAATTGGATGAACACCAAAGGTGATAAGTCATAACATGTGCCTGGGGGTCTTCTCCGGACTTGCCTTCAAACTTAGGACAGTCACCAGGGATCTTGGTTGGAACAGGTGGCCAATATGGATTATGAAGTATAGGATCATTTGTCAACTTCGACACATCGGGAAGTTCCAAAGTTGCAAGAAAAGGTAACTGAGGATTGAAAGACATCATGGGTCTTTGATAAGGACCAACGTTAGGGTTCCAACTAGGGCCTTGTTGCCCCCATGGATTTTGTCTTGGAGGATTTTGTCCATAAGGGTTAAAGTTTGGCGGATTTAAACCATACCCTGGTTGTTGACCTGGATTTTGACCTCCAGCAAACCATTGATTACCAGCTTGACCAACAGGGGTAGCATATGGTTGCTAAAAATTCTGATAAGGATTACCATGAGGTTGCTGATAATTCTGATATGGATTACCTTGAGGTTGCCCCTGGGGTTGCTGAGGTAGCTCAGGACCAAACTGAAACTGAGGCCCAAACTGTGCCTGGGCCCCAGGTTGTACCTAATGAATAGGTTGAGCTTGGAATCCAAACTGAGCCTAGGGACAGGGTTGAGCTTGGGGACCAACTTGAGCTTCAAGTCCAGGTTTCATTTTAACACCAGGTTGACTAATAGCTAGATTGACCTGACCAAAAGGTTGTCCTTGTTGAGCAGAGGGTTTGCCTTGTTAAGCAACAGGTTGGCCTTGTTGGAACTGAGGCTTACCTAACTGAGCAGAAGGTTGTCCTTGATATAAAGGAGGTTGTCCTGGATAAACAAAGGATGAACCTGTTTGTGCTAAAGGTTGTCCCTTTAAGGGTTGTGCTTGCGAGCCCAAAGGTTGTCCCTGAAATAGTTTTCCTTGCGAGCCTCGATAAAAAGTTTGATTCCAAGAAACCGAAGGTGGAATTTGAATATCGATTGGAGCCATCCGAGGAAGAGGTCTAGCATGATAAATATGAGCTCCACGGTGAGAGTAATAGTGCGCAGGGTTGTGCGGAACGAACATCTGCTGAGAACCTAGAGGGTTATAAGTCAGATTTCGAAGAGAAAACTAACAATGATCATACGAAAATCCCCCTAGAACGAAGTTCAAGGAGATAGGTGCGTTACCCGTAGGTTGGCTGAATCTAGAGGCAAGAGGCGAAGGACCATTGACAACGGTTCCGGGAGGTATCCTAGTAACAGTAGTGACCACCAAGAATGCGGTAAACACACTAACAATAGGAGCAGAAGACGCCACAAAAACGATGGGCATCGATGGAACAGATGTACCCTGCATCTGAGGAATGGAAGTCATGGTAGGCTGAGTAAACATGAATGGCCCTGAAGTCGAAACCATTGTATGAGACCATATGGAGCTCTAGTGTAGAGATGTAGCACCAACCATTTCAGCTAGAGTGCGATAGCCAAGTGGTAATGAAGCATCTTGAGAGGTGTGGAAAGGAAAACCTTCCAAAGGAAACTGATATTCACTAGTTGACATAAGGCTCTCTTGACTACTAATAGGACGAGACTCATCCATGTCGGAAGAGGCCATATGAACCGAAGCACTAGGGGGAGTACAAGGAGAATCTTTGTCCAAAAATCCCCAAATGTTGGGAGGAGTGAAATTGATATCAAAAGGTTCCTCACTCGGAGCTCGAGAGGCAAGAGGCTGAACACTTGGAACAATAGCAAGAGTGCCACTACAATATGATACCTTAGAAGAGACGAGGGAAGGAGGTTCTTCACCACTTAGTAAAGACGACAAAACAGATGAGTCTGCCAGGATGGCCTAAACTCAAAAGACCAGAAGAGAAGATTAATTAAGAGGGATGTAAATTCTTTTAAAGGATATTACTCACGATGTGGACAAAATTAACAAGTAGGATGTTATCGTGGGCAAATAAATTTTATGACACCGAAACAAAACTTTGCCTTTGCATGTTTATAGAGCCGAGAAAAGGGGCAAAAGATGACCTAGTATCCTTCGAAGTTTAATGAGCCTGAAAAGAAAAGTGCTCAGATGATCCTTTTACTTTTAAAGAGTCAAAAAGGAATGAAAGTGAATGCTCTGGAACTCTAGACAAAAGGTTTACCAGAAAAATCGTAAAACTGCATATACACCTTGGTAGTAAAATGAAAGAGAAATGACTAAGGACTTCCCGTACGGCAGCTAGTCTCCCCGAATGCTGTTTTCGGTGCATGACGATTCGTAAGGCAGCACACTCGGCTTTCTATGGATAATAGGATTGCAACCTAGTGGGGTATCCCATCATATACATGATGGTACAAGGAGAAAAATTTTGTACTAGTACTTATTGAATCACAAAAGGAGGAATCACCCAACCTTAGTGAAAACAAAAGCCACTAGGTTTAAAGACGCCGGAACATGTCTCTAGCCTAGACCTATAGATATATGAGTGTTAAGTTCCAATGTGTTTTTAGATTAATTCAATAAATTTTAGCAGTTTATCTTGAATTAAATCTCAGTTTCAAGGCCCTATCGAATGTATCTTCAAAAAGTCCTAGAAAGCAACTAAATGAGTAAAGAAACCATTCCTTTTGAATGAACAACTAACTAAAGAAAAGTGAGAGGTTCATTTCAAAGCAATCAAAGCAACAAGCAAGAAAATGCAAGAATGGTACATTTCATTACTTCGCAAGAAAACCAATGAAGAGGAAAGAGAAATGCTTCTATCTTTCACTAACTTGCAAGCAACCTAATTAAGAAAATGAAAAATACATCCTTTGCTTTTCAACTTCTAAATGTCAAGAATTTACTAATGAAAAATATTGTTCTCATTTCATAATGCAAAATGAATGTGATATTTTTTTTTGAATAGATGACAAGCAACCGAATGCAAAAATAAAAAAAATGATAGTTTTAAGTCCTTTTCGAATGAAATCATTCAATAAGTAAAGAGACCCATTCCACTCAGAAACTAATCAAAGATTTAAAACAAAGAATATGTTTCTTTTTGCAAAAACTTGAAAGCTTTCTAACTGACCGGGAAGCAATGTGATCTATGCCAAAGTGATGGAAGGAAACCAAACAGAAAGATGAAGGAACAATCAATAAGGAAAAGCCTAAAACAAAGCAAGGGATCATTTTAAACACAACTAAAAGGTCCAAATGAACAAGTAACCCAAGAAAAATCCAATGCTTTAAGAAACCCTAAGGTGAACAGGTCACACAGTTCAAAAGGAGAAGTCTCAAGGGAATGAAACCAAGAGTCAAGTATTCTAGCAAACAACAATTTGACACACAAAAAATAGGTAGAAGACAAGCTTAGAAGGATAGGACACACTGGCCAATCAACAAACAAAACTTCAAAATTGAAATCTACAGGAATCTTTGCGAGCGTCAAACTGACAACGTGCGTCGACAATGAAAAGTTGCACCCCGCTAACTAGCAACTTTGCGACATCATCGCAGAAGTACACCAGTCAACATTGCCAAGCGTATTTTAGAGCCCTTCACGACTGTGAAGCGATTTAATCGCGCCAAATAGTAGAAGGCGCAAATAATTAGATAGAGCAGACACGACTATCTTCGCGATTGTCATAAAATAAAAGGTGACGATGCCAAATCAAAGGAAAATTTTAAAAATTCAGCTGAGAAAATGCCAGATCTATATGATAGAGGGAAGACTACCAGAAGTAGTCAAACAACCCACAATATGGAGAGTTCTATCGAGAAAGTAAAGGAGACAATAAACAAGCAAAGCAAAGCAAATCAAGAGACACAAGACAAAGGCTCCCCAATATGGTCACCAGCTTGTGATGTAGGTGAGTTCCCTTTGCAGACAGAGGCACCCCTCTATCCCTAGAGTGGTTCTAGTCACAACAAGAATAATATCAAAGAAAATTCCCTTAGATAGTCAATGTCATGAAGGCATACCTTCAAATCCCCGTTTGATGAAGTTCCCGTTTTGTTGCTCCAGCTCTCGTTCTAATCACTTTTGTACCTGAAACAACATATAGAGAACAACAACAAACATAATAGAATACAAAAAAAATGATCTACTTAAAGGGTCAAGGAACTTCAAGCTATCAATATGCAATTTTGACATAAGATATAGGAAATAAACCATTGATTTGTATTAATAAGAACTCAAGTAAAACTTACAACCATGCCTTGATGTTGTAGGTCTCCTTGAAGGGTCCTATCAACATGTCTCCGCAAGCATTCACTCATGAATTATCTCTTAAGAGGATGAATAAATCTCTCTCCTAACCATAAGGTAAAATTATGATGCTAGAACACTCATACAATGAAGCCAAATCAACACAATACTATCCCAGGCTAAGTTACATAAGAGGCTACTCTCAAACTCTACTCTCTCTATCTTTAACTTCCACTACTAATTGCCACCACCAAATCTCAGTCATGAAGGAGAAATTTATAGGAGTAGGAGCCTCCATAAGAGATGGGAGAAAGAGCTTATCCCTTTGGGAGGTTGCACAAAAGGTGGAACAACCATCCCAAGGGAGAGAGTTGAGCTCATCTGATCCAACAACCAACCCTAGAACCACTCATTGAAAATTTATTAAAACAAAATCACCAAAAGTAGCTCATCATGAGTGTAACACAGGGACAAAACGACGACGTCACTAGGCTTAGTTCAATCTTGGTCATCTTCGTGGGTGGAATAACTAATGACCTGCGACAACCCAAAAACAAAGGTTAAAAGGGGTCTGATCCAAGAGTAATGAGCTGAGGTATTCTTCCTAATATGAAAAGGAAGACACTTACACATATTTTGCAACATTACACAAAGTAGATGTCAATAACATGGACTGACAGTGTCCGGAATTAGGGAATGCAGGGTCGGTGACAAAAATTGTGTAACACCTGTGCACCGAGCTGCAGGTGGTCTGGTCATTCAGATGCAGACTCTTCAAGGCCTCCATGCACCCAACTACAGGTTGTCTGTGCATTCAGATGCAAACTCTTCAGGGCCTCCATGCACCTAGCTACAGAGCCTTCCCTAGAAATACAAACTCAAGATGGAGAATATGAACAATCTATGCTTAGTTATTCTATCATATTTTTGACAAAGTATTACATATCTTTATACAGACTTTTGTACTACAATACCACGACCCACATACCATGGATTTGATAAAACAATGACTAAAAGCCAAAACCAATTACAAAATAAGGCAATTTGACCCACCCTAAAGCCTCTAAAACACCACACAATGAATATAACTATGTCAGCTCCACGCGCTCTGCTCCTCAAAATGCAGAGTCTTTGACCCAAAAATTGGACCAAGTTAGGCTGCACCCAATAATGAGGGAGTTAAACTAGGGGTGCCTCTCTTTTTCTCTCTCTTACACTTCACCTTACTCCACTCCATTAGAAATAATGGATGAGGCACTTGAGGAAAACATGTGCATTTATCTTTAAATCACCTATCTTCACTTCACTTCAAGCAAGATGCATGAAAGAGTTCAATTGGGCATGTTTGAGATCACTTAACTCCACATTTGATCTAAAATTATGCAGGAATGCAATATAATATGGAGATAAACATAAACATAAAGACATAGCATAAATAAACATTTAGTTCATTAATATCAAAGAACTGAAAGATGATTACATTCAAAATGGAAATAAACTAGCTCGGGCGATGGTAGCTTATCTCTAAGAAGATATGTGGCGGCTACATGCCTTTGAAATGTGTTACAATGAGGCTCAAGGGAATTTTTATTATTGAACAAAATGGGGAACCCTTAACAACTAAAGCCATAACCCTAGGAGATGGAACACCAAGCGTTTGTGGTCCCCGTTAGGGTTAGTTGGACAAATAACTTCTCAGGGTCATAACTTGGTCAAATAATCTCCATTTGGCATGTATGGTACCTTATTAGAAAGATATCTCTGAGTACTATGGAATTTATGGTAGGTTGCTGCCTGTGGTTATGGGCCTATTGCAGACCTAAAAAAAAATGTCGTTTATGGGGTCAAAATTACTCCAAAAGTTTGAGACTCGAAAAACTACTAAAAATAGTAAAATGTGTTATAATCAAGAAAATGGATGAAACAAACTGGATTTCCAGGTGGAATAGGTGGGTTTCCACCAATATCCACCTAGATCAGTCCTCCCAACTTATGAAGCAATGGTCCCCATTGCGTGTAGAGCCTTCATGAGGTGAGAAATTTGTTGAACCTTGTCCTTTGTGAGCCACTTGCCTTGATGAAGGATTTGGCTTGATTTGACAACTCAATATAGCTGGATCCTCTACTAGTGAGTGTTCTTGATATGTGTATCTATGATCCTATCAGTCGTGGCCTATTCGATGAAGCTTGGGTTGAGCTTTGTTGGTGTTAGCTACTCAGCAATGTCTGATGTGACCAACAATAGGGGAAAGTATGGCGCAGTTAGTCCACATTAAATGATAGCTCAAAATAAGGAATTTTGGAATGATAAGCTCGAAATAATTGTGTCCTATAGCCTTCATGATGGTTTAAGGCCCATATAAGAGTGGGTGAAGCTTGTAATGGTGCCCAATGAGGCACGCCTTCTACAAATGTAACCAAA
Source organism: Pinus tabuliformis (assembly GCA_031772625.1). NCBI lineage: Eukaryota > Viridiplantae > Streptophyta > Pinopsida > Pinales > Pinaceae > Pinus > Pinus tabuliformis. The sequence goes on along the minus strand of CM062806.1, from coordinate 395,747,909 downwards.
CTTTGTCACCCACTTGGAACTTGTGTAGCATCCGATGTTGATCATGTTGGTGTTTGTACTTTGCATTTTCTCTGCACAATATGTATTGTACCTACTTCCAGATGTCCTAAATGCATTCAATGAAGTTGGTAGATCTGTCATATTCGGTCTATACATGAGCTGAATCTGTCTGAGTAGTTGCAAGTGGTATGACAACATCAATGGGACATGTGGTTGGAATCCCTACCCCATATGAATGGGGCTTTGGCTAGTTGAGTTATGGAGAGTGTTGGCTTGATGGGACCTGACCCTGGTTCAACATTACTTAGCCAAGCAAATCCATAGGCTACTATCCCTTTCACCATCTGTCCACAGAGCACAGAGTGAAGTCTCACCCAAAGCAGTATGGGGGGATGCAGGAACCAAGTTTCCACACCCTGAGATGGTTGTGATGTCGGTTTTATACCTTAAAGCCTTCCTTCACGTAGATCAAGAAGCCTTTAGGGATTATCAATGTACTTTATCTTTCATCTCTTAGAACCTCTGTGAAGGTATATGATCGTCCTTCATGCAACCTTAACCAGTGGCTCATGTACTTACGTAGCTTTGTTACTGCGTTATTGTATGATTTCTTGAATTATCTTAAGTGTCCACCAATTTTATCATGTAATTAAGGTTGTCTTCACATAAACATATATCCTTATTTGTGTTCATATAATAGATAGAAACATATACATTCATGCGTCAAATTAGCATTATAACATAAACCCAAAACTTAACATAACATAATCACATTCCATCCATAGAGGAAAAATACACAGTAATTTCATAATACTTTTCTTTATTTATGATTCAGATTTTCAATACAGACTCTATCTGCCCCATGCACACAACTGCAGGTGTTCGCACACTCAGTTGTGGACTTCTACCCTAGGCCTCTACACACTCAGCTGTATAGCCTCTTCCTACGCTAAGACTCTCGCTCTTAGCTCTTCACAGACTCATCAAGCACTTCTTCTTTTTCTCTTCTAAATCTACGTCTAAGACTCCCTTTTTATACAATCCCATGGCTCGCGGACCAAGGCCAGATCTCTAAAGCCGACACAAGCTATCTAAATTAAGGGTGGAAACCCTTTTTAACTCTACTATCTTTGCGCTTCGAGGCCACAAAATGTGGAGAAATTGCATTCCTTTGTACAAAATTTGGGCCTTATGCCCCAAACCTAGGCTTTTAGTCCCAAAAATGACCCCAGGGGACTTGTTCCCAACAAGCCCCCAACACAAACATGGTGACTCACCCTCGAGTCACTCAGCTGGCATGGAGATCTTTTCGCGAAGACCTCCTAGCTCGACTTGGACTACTACAACTTCATTGGTACACTGTGTTGTCACCTACTTCATCTCCTTGACCAGCTACTCTGTTGTTGTCCATACACTGTCTGACTGAATCTTCTGTTGAGTCTTTTGCAGACTAGCCAGCTTGCCTTCAATTGTGGCCATGATCAAATAGGCCTCATCCAACCAAGGCTGTAAGTGAGCCTTCAACACTGCTTCCTTGTGTTGAGCTGCATCTACCTGCTCTTTCAAAGCCTTGGCCTCCTACAACTTTTCCAACCTCTGCATGATGGCGACAGTGCATGCCATCGCTTTAACTTCATCATAGCACTGTTGCCGCTCCTACGCTTCTATTTCCAACCTATACACTGTGGGGTCTTCCTCGAGGCTGGTGAACACCTCTAGCAACTGCTCAAAGAGTGTCGTGCAGTCCTTTACTACACTGTCTACTGCTACTTTAGTGTCTTTCACAACTGACTCGCATTGTTCTCTGATTTCCAATGGAGTTGAAGGCTGGGCCTTCAACTACAACTCTGCGATTTTGAGGTTCTATTCTAATTGGACCTTTGCCAATTCTGTGCATGCGTTGCATACTCCAACAACGAGCTTCCAGACCTGCACATCTACTGGCTCATCCTCGGGAATATCCAGCTCCGAGACAGATCTACATGCCTCAACCACGACCTTAGCGATGTGCTGACTCTTGTCCATAAGGTCTTTCATGAGGTCAATGGTGGGGTCTCACTATATATCCATTTGGGCATTGTTGATATTTTTCTCACTGATGACTTGTTCCATGATCATGCCATCCTGCAAAAGGTGAAGGGCTTCACTGGGAAGTGTGACCAAGTTAAGTCCAACTCCCTTGAAGGTGCTGGCAGTGGGCTTATCAACTTCTATCTGTGTAGTCAGTGCTCCATCTAGCAACACTATTACTCAGGGATCTTGTGTGCGCAGTATCCCTGTGGCTTCGATGTGCCAGGCACCAAACTAGTTGATGCCGCACCAGTCTGTACCTATGATGCGTGGATCTGTAGCTCACGTAGACCCATTTGGATAACACCCAAAGCCTATTGTTGCTATTGTTCAAACTAATGCAGCAGTTTCGTGGTGGCAACCTTCACCGTATCACCTATGTCATTCAAGTCCCCCTTTGTTAGGGTGATCGGGTTGAGAGACGTCTTGCTAGCCTTGGAATTCTTCCATGGCCCTACTTTCTTTAGATCTCTAGTGCGCTTGGTGTGGAATGGAGTCGTCTCTAGGCCCGCTCCTCCCTGCTCTGTCTGTTTTTCCTCTTCTTCTGGCTCCGGGGAAGGCGACTTTTGACTATGGTCAGAGCCACTCTCCTCTTCCTCCACTTTCCCATCTTTCTACTTCGTGGCAGCGCACTTTTCCTTGGCCTTATCCTCAGTCTCCTTTCTTTTCTTTGCAGCCAACTATTCCATCTTCATCTTGGCTTCTTCCTTCTTTCGCTATGCGGTGGACTTGCTAGATCCTGCTATCAAGTCCGTGGCAGTGTGCCAATCTGTCGGCCAGCGGTCGAGGATCACTGCAATCACATCATCTGTGGCCAAGTATGGCAAGTCATGCCACTTCTATTCAGGGTCCTTTCACACACATATTGAGACATGGTGGAAGTCAGACTTGAATTCCATGTACTCCTATAGCCTACCAAAATTTGTTGGTGACAACCACGACTTGCGATTGATGGCCATATGGATTCTCATCTCCATCAAGGTCCAAAAGATCTTGGTGTCCTTGATTCATTGAGGATCCTTCATAGCCCACAGCGAAGCAAACTTCACTGCTTCCAGTAGGTCTGGTTTGGCCTGATTAGAGGAAACTAGCTATCCTTAGGTAGTTCCCACTCAACCAACACTATGAACAGTAGTAGCCATGCATATTTGAATGTCTTACTATGATCTTGCACCTCACGGCAGTTCACGAGGAACTCACCGCAGAGGTAGCACACCCAGTTAAACTGTACGCCCTCCATGCACTGGGTCGCAAAGGCTATCACTGGTGCCAGTGCTTCATTTGCATGACACTTCCTCATGACCTTTCCTGCCAAGATTTGCATTGCCACTTTGACCGTGGGGTCATAGATACTCGTGATGGCATAGCCACATAGATTATTTACTATCTTGAATTTTTCCTTCATTGCCTTAGCAAGGGCATGCTCGCCGACCTTTTTGCCAAATGCCATGGACGGATTTTCTCTTGAGTGCGACAACCACGTGACCATATGGATCAACGTGTCAATTATGGGTATCAGCTCCTCCAGCCAGAGACACCCATCATGCACTAAGCACAACAACCACTTGATTATGATCTTCGTGATGGGCAAACGGTTGTAATGCAGCACCCACAACAATTTTAGCAGGCCTGTGTTGTCCACACCTTTCAACCACTTCCTCGACTCCAAACCGGCCACTCTAGTGTTTTTGTGGAAGACACGATGCATAATTTGGTTTGTCACTAAATGAGGGAAATGCTCCATGTTAGCTAAATCCCAGTCTTCCAATTTTAAAAGAGGGACACGGCCCAAGCACGGTCCCTCAACGACAATTTCTCTGGCAGTAGGGGTGTGTGTAGGGTGACCTTACTCTCATCAATATCCTTCGGCACCTTCGTTTTACCCCTACGTAGAGGAATGTACTAAGGTAGCTTAGAAATGGGGTTAGACCCCTCAACCTCAACATCCTCAGTTTCCATCGTGATATCCTCATCATACATGGGGATTTCTTCGACCTCTCTTGCCGACTCTAAGTCAATCACCTTTCCCTTTTCCTGTGCTGTGGGTCTCATCTCACATCCAGTCCTTGCCTTATGCTTACCAAGATTTTTGACTATGCGCAGTTCACCAGTAGCGCTGTCCTTGCCAACGCACCGATTGATCAGTTCCTACAGAGTAGTTTCATGCATGTCTCTAAGAACGTGGTAATCATGGATGGGTCCATTTCTTCAACCGATCTCCTGACTCCCTGAGGTAGAGGCCTCAATGAAGCTTTTCTTTGCTTCCATAAAGGTTTCTTTTGCGTGCTCCAGATCAAACCCAGTCTCCTTTTCTAGTGCTTTGTGGACCCACTCACCTTCTGTAGTCTTCTTCCCTTTATCCTCACTAGTCGTCATTCCACTCTGCAACATAATGTTTACCTTAGGGTCTCTCTTACGAGGCTCAGCCCTCATCATCTAGAGGTTCTACATCAGCTGTGGAGGCTACACACCCTTTTCACGAATCTTAGCCAAAAATATAGGGAAATCCTCAGTTGCATGGTCAAACTAAGTACAATAGCGTCATGGCGGTCGCGTTGGATTCGGGAAGTCTCTAGCATAGTGTTTTAGTCCTCCACAATTGTAACAAATAAGCTACCCTCAGCCTCTACCAGGCCCCCCCCCCCACCTCACCCTCGGCTGTGCCCCCGATACTCACCTCGCGCTACCCCAGTGCCTTGGTCTCGAGGCCATGCTTCTTCTTGCACCTTGTATGTAGGTGTCTTGTCCATCATTAATTCGTAAATATGATAATTGCGCTTGTCATGACCTACTGATTGACATAAATTGCAGAAGAGTTGTTGTGGTGTCTGTACAAATTTGTGCAGCAAATGGCAATTGTCGGTCAAATGTTTCCTAGCTACCTGGCATATAGCACACCATAGTGTAGGCCTCGTACTTGGCCCTATCGTAGCCTCCGGCCTTAGAGGCATTTCTCATCCTGCTGCAACGTAGTTCGCAAAGACGGGATAATGATCCTTGTCATGCCCCTGACCTTTGCATTTCAGGCACCAGAATTCTTCGCGTGCCTCCGGTCGAGATGTTCTATCTTTCTTTAGACTTTGGATTTCGAGGCAAAGGTTCTCCAACTATGCATGAATCCACTGAACCCCTAGATTAGCATCCTGCATTGGTGTCTCATGTGGTCTCATCACAATTTCTAGAGCTTCTACCTAGGTCCCGATCTTCTATTGTGATAGTGCAACCCTTAGGTGGGGTAGGAGCGAAGCCACAAACCATTCGCGGTGCTGCCCATAAGTTAGGTTCATGTTGGCTTCACAGATCATACACCGTTTGATCCAAATCCCAGAGCATCTCCCCAGGCTTCATCATGATCTCCTTTAGTCCCAAAATTAATTACGCTTGAGACTTAGGTCTATTGAATTCCCTATTCAGCGCGGTTTGGATATCTGCCAATGCGGACGTTGGGTTATCAGTACTATACTTAATGTACCACGTAAGTGCATGGTGCTGCAAAGCACTAACTAGCGTTTCTTTCTTCATTTGATCGTCCATGATACCCTGAGATTCCCATACAGCCTTCGCGATGAAACAAAACTGGTCTGGATCTTCATTTTGTTATGAAACCAGCTCAAGAAAAAGATAGAAAAGATAGATCAACGCCTTAGAATTCAGCCTCTTCGAGGGGGCAACCTCCTTTACATTACATAAATGAACAATTCTTGGATGATTCAAATGACAAAACCTCCTTTCTATATATAGGAGTCTAAGGAGTCACAATATAACCCAGCCGACCTAACAATAATAATATAAAGCCACAAAAATAACAATAGAGGGATTCTATGGGGCACAGTAATAACAATATGGGGGCAATAGGGGCACAACAATATTAATAAGGGATACAACTACAATAGTAATGGGGTAATCACTAGTATTATAGGGACCCAACATGCCCCTCTCCTTCAAAAAAGTGTTGTCCTCAACGCTTGAGTAGTTCTGGATGCTTCTGTATAAAATTCTCATCCTCCCATGTGGAATCTTCAGCGGATAAGTTCTTCCACTTGATAAGATACTCGAAATTGATCGATTTCGTAGCTGTCGAGTTCTTGTTTCTGTGACTGCTTCTGGTTCCAATATAATTTTTCCTTCCTCGTCAAGTTCTGGCAATATTGTTTGAACTGGGAGCTTGTCGCCTATAACCTTCTTTAAACATGAAACATGGAAAACTGGGTGCAATCGAGAAGCTGCAGGAAGCTCCAATTTGTATGCCATAGTACCAATCTTTTGCAACACCTTGTATGGACCATAATACTTTGGTGATAATTTATTATCCTTCTTAGCTTGCTTGAGGGACATTTTCTTATATGGTTGTAGCCGTAGGAATACCCAATCACCTACATCAAAACTTCTTTCACTGCGATGTTGATCTGCCTGTTGTTTCATTCTATTCTGTGCCAACACGAGGTTATCCTTTAAGAGTTGGAGGACTTGTTGTTGATGTTCGATGTGATGTTCCACTGCTTGAACCTTAGAATTTTCTCTTAAATATGATGTGATGGATGGTGGTTGATATCCATAAAGTGCCATAAATGGGGTCATTTTTGTTGCTGTATGGAAGGAAGTGTTATACCACCATTCAGCCAGAGGCAACCATTTGACCCATTGTGTCTGTTTATCAGATACAAAGCAACGAAGATATCCTTCCAAACATTTGTTTACTATCTCAGTTTGCCCATCAGATTGAGGATGATAAGATGAGCTATGAGCTAACTGAGTACCAAGACAAGAAAATAATTATGTCCAAAAATTTCCAGTGAAAATGGGATCTCTGTCACTTACAATAATCTTTGGGTTTCCATGTAGCTTTTGAATTGTTTCCATAAATGCAGTAGAAACTGTACTGGCTTTAAATGGATGTGATAATGCACAAAAGTGTGCATACTTGGTAAGTCTGTCAACTACCACCATGATGACACTCTTTCCCTCAGACTTGGGTAAACCTGTGATAAAATCCATTGAAACCTCCTCCCAACGTTGGCTTGGAATGGATAAAGGTTGTAATAGACCCGGTGTCTTAATTGTTTCAACTTTATTTTGTTGGCAAACCAAACATTCCGCCACAAACTTTTGAATATCTGATTTAAGGCCATCCCAAAAAAATTCCTTCTTAACCCTGTGGTAAGTTTTTAAAAATCCTGAGTGCCCTCCTAAGGGAGAAGTGTGCAATTCCATAAGAATCTTTTGTTTTAGCTGGGAATTCTTACAGAGGTATAAGCGATCTTTGTACCATAACGAATCATTTTGCCAGCTAAATGTATCAGACGTACTGGAATCTTGTTGTAACTTTCGAATAAGTGCCCACACTTCTTCGTCATTCTTCCATTCCTCCCTTGCTTCGTTTATCCAATCTGGTTGGATAATAGAAATGGCGCACAACAATGCTTCCACATCCTCATCCTTTCTTGAGAGTGCATCTGCCACCACATTTTGCTTCCCTTTTTTGTAGATGATTTCAAAGTCATAACCCAACATCTTTGTGACCCACTTTTGTTGCTCTTCAGAGGATAATCTTTGTTCTAAAAAGTATTTAAGGCTATCATGATCATTTTTTACCTTGAAGTGTCTTCCCATTAGGTAGGGTCGCCATTTCTTAAGTGCATGGAGTATTGCCAACATTTCCTTCTCATAAATAGCTTTTTGTAAAAACTTTCCCTTGATTGGACGACTTTCAAAAGCAATGGGTCTTTCATCTTGCATTAAAACAACACCAATTCCATTTCCTGAAGCATCACATTCCACAATAAAGGTTTTTGTGAAGTCCGGTGTAGCTAAGACCGGTGCTTGGCACATTGCCTCTTTAAGATGTTCGAAGGCCTTTGTTGTTGTTGGAGTCCATGAAAATGCATCTTTCTTCAATAATGTTGTTAGAGGTGCTGCTATTCTCCCATAATTCTTAACAAACTTGCGATAATACCCTGTCAACCTGAGAAATCCTCGCAGATGCTTTATGGATGTGGGGATTTTCCATTCCTTAATGGCTTTAATTTTGCTAGGGTCTACCTTAACTCCTTCATGAGATACAATATGACCCAGATATTCCACCTCTTGTACTCCAAAGAAACATTTGGATCTTTTTGCATATAATTGTTTCTCCTCCAATAGTTGTAGCACCCTGTCAACATGTTCAACATGATCCTTCCAAGACTTGCTGTAGATTAGTATATCATCAAAAAATACTAACACAAATTTTCTAAGGAATGGTTTGAAAATTGAATTCATCAAACCTTGAAATGTTGAAGGTGCATTGGTAAGGCCAAAAGGCATGACCAAAAATTCATAATGACCCTCATGAGTTCTAAATGTTGTTTTCGGAATGTCTTCAATCTTCATTCTGATTTGATGATATCCTGAACGAAGATCCAACTTGGTGAAGTAAATTGATCCATGCAATTCATCCAGTAATTCATCAATGACAGGAATGGGAAACTTATCTTTAATAGTGAGCTTGTTGAGCTCCCTATAATCCGGACACATGCGCCATGATCCATCCTTCTTGTGCACCAATACTACTGGAGCAGAGAAAGAACTTTGACTCGGTTGAATTATACCAGCCTCTAGCATTTCTGCAACCATACGTTCAATTTCACTCTTTTGGGCATAGGGATATCTGTACGGCCTGATGTTTGGAGGAACACTTCCTGGAATCAGATGAATAGCATGATCATGATCACGAATAGGTGGGAGACCTTTGGGAGTCTCAAATACCTTGGAATGATTGTCCAAGACTTTTTGGAGATCTGGAGAAATAGATGATTCCAATGTGGAAACATCTAGCGAACATAATTGTGCAATTACACCTCTTTGTTCCTTTTTTAGAAGCTTTGTCATACCATTAGAGCTGATTATCTTTCCTGGTTTCCCTGCAATACCCCTTAATTCAACTTCCTTTCCTTCCACAGAAAATTTCATGAAAAGTTCTTGAAAATTAAAAGCTATTGTACCCAAGGATTGTAGCCATTGGACTCCTAGTACAACATCAGCACCTCCCATTGGAATGGAAAGCATTGGGCTAGTCAATACATATTCTCCCATGGATAGCTTGATATTATGGCACTTTCCAAGCAATTTATTGTTCCTCCATTTGCAACCATCACTTGACACTCTGGTGCTGGATATAAGAAGCAATTCAATTCTTTTGCTACCTTACAATGAATAAAATTGTGGGTACTTCCTGAATCAATCAACACTATTACCTTTTTCTTCTTGATTTGTCCTTCTATCTTGATGGTTTGAGGAGTGGTAATTCCCGCCAATGCTTTCATTTCTTCTTTATCTAGGCTTTGTTCCTGGAGTATATCCTCTTCTTTTGACCTTTCTTGCTCCTTTTCTTCTTCCTCTTCACAATCTATGTAGAATAATTTCTTCTCAGCACACTTATGACCTTTAGTGTATTTGCTATCACAACTGTAACAAAGCCCTTTTGCTCTTTTTTCTTCCAATTTTTGTGGTGTCAACCTTATAGGTTGTGGAAGACTAGGGGCAACAACACTTCCATCTTTATAGTTGTGAGTGGTATGCTTCCTGGTTGCCATAATTTTGCTTTCCATTTTTCTTGCTAACCTGAATGCCTTCTCTAATGAATCAGGTTCCCAAAGGCGAACATCATGTTGGATATTATCCTTTAAAGACCCTATGAACACATCAATCCTATGCTCCTCTGGAATATTTTTTACCCTTATGTTCAATTTTTGGAACTCCTCAATGTGCTCCATTATTGAACCCTTTTGTTTGAGACTTATCAATTGGCTAAAAAAAGTGTTGCTTTTTGTATCCTCATAATGTGCTGTCAATTCTTCCGTAAAAATTTCCCAAGTGATAATTTGTTTACGAGAGAAAAGCCATTGATACCATACAAACTGATTTGGTTCCAAATATAAAGTTGCAATACGTACCTTTTGTGTGTTTTGCACATTATTGAGATCGAAAAATTGCTCCATCTGTAATATCCATGTTTCAGATCCTTGCCATCAAACTTCCTCATATCGATTTTTGGAATATGGTTGGTCTTCGATCCAACATTAGAGTCTATGAAATCATGATTAACATTTCTTTTGTTCGCATCATGAGTTTCCTTTACTACCTTTTCACCATTAGTAAGTATTTCTTGTAGAAAATTTGTCAAATCTGTCTTCAAATCTACCATGTCTCTCTTCAAATATGTCTTCAAATCATCAATCTTAGCTTCCACACCCTTTATCTTAGATTCCACGCCATTTATCTTAGCTTCTGTTAGCTTTTGTGAGAGTGAAATTTGTTGCACTTGGTCTTGTAATTTTGATATATCATGTAGCATTTCTTCCTCTTCTTCATGAGTCATGCTAGAGCTTTCAGGTTGCTTACTAGGTGTTTGCATTTTCTTTCCATGGGACATCAATTATTGATAATAATGCTCTACTATGCCCTTTGAATTCCTTCAAAATAATTTTTCAAACCAAGCTTAAGCAAAAATTTTAAAAAAATATACACACCTTTTTTCACTTTGTAGGAGCTCGATATTGCCTCTGATGTATCTCTGTAATTTTGGATCATCCAATTATGAAATTGCAATCTGTAGTATCCCTTTGTGTCCTCTTTCTAATGCCACTAGTCTGATCTGAATTGGATTCTCCAAGGAAGAGTTATGTCAAATCTCCCACAGTGACCTGATTGTAGACTAGTTTAGTAGAGCGAACTTGTACGACGTGCCACGTGTCCCTATTTCGACCTTTGGCTCTAACAAAGATATACAAGAAACTGTAGTCCATCCTCTTTCTGTACCTTGTTACAAAATTTCAATCTGATGCTCAGAGAGAAGGTTATGATAATTTTTCCCAGGTCACCTGTTTGGAATGCAATTCAGGAGTCTGCAAAAAGACCAACTTCCTCAGATCATATCTCCGCAAATATAGCGCGAAAATATCTAAAATTCAGACCCAATATTCAACGTGATTTCGTCTCAAATGGTTTTTTTTTTAGCTTCTGAAACATCACAACAAAAAAAGTTATAGCGAAAATGCCACGATGACCTGTTTGGAGCAGCGAAACCCTAGAATCCAAAGCTCTGATACCAAATGTTATGAAACCAGCTCAAGAAAAAGATAGAAAAGATAGATCAACGCCTTAGAATTCAACCTCTTCGAGGGGGAAACCTCCTTTACATTACATAAATGAACAATTCTTGGATGATTCAAATGACAAAACCTCCTTTCTATATATAGGAGTCTAAAGAGTCACAATATAACCCAGCCGACCTAACAATAATAATATAAAGCCACAAAAATAACAATAGAGGGATTCTATGGGGCATAATAATAACAATATGGGGGCAAAGGGGGCACAACAATATTAATAAGGGATACAAGTAAAATAGTAATGGGGTAATCACTATTATTATAGGGACCCAACACATTTCCTACGCCCTTGAATACAGGTAGCTTTACAGAGTTCGCCATATTGAACAGTGGTGGAGGTGGCGGTGGTGTGGGCGATGGGGTAAGTGGTGGAGGTGAGGATGGAGGTGGTGTGGATGGATGGGATGAGGATGGAGGTGGTGTAGGTATTTGTGGGAACCCTTGTCTTATCAATTGAATAGCGCTTAGCGGGGAAGCCTACGCTGCTCCTTCGACATCACTCAAAGGAGGCTCAATCAGTGGGCTATACTTAGGACCTTTTCTTCCTCTGTACCTAAAATACCTTCCACTTTGCGTAACTCCAAACATCAAGGTAACTCCACGAATCTCTTTTCACACAAGAGCATCTTAATCCAAGTATTTAGTGATTTCAAATATTTACCTCCCGACCCTTTGAAGAAGCGATGCTCTACTTCGCTGTAGCTAACCGAAGTATCAACCACAAAATATGTCACAAACCCTCCTATGATATGGTCAAGCCAGCGATCGATAACACACACAATCTTATCTTCAGAGGCTTCTAATCTCCGCACTAACTCCGGGGTCCAGACAATCAGATTTTCAAGCATCCACCTTCCCTGACCGTCTGCCAATTTCACGATCCACTTGTATTATTCAACCAGGAAAGAGCAGAAGAATATTTCGTGAATTTTTGTGTATAGTTATCTATCCAACCATTGTTCCTTTGTCAATCGCGAATTCCTATTTTCTTGCGTCGCGAATTTGTGGATCTTCCTATCCAACTAGTCTTCAATCTCTTTCTTAGTTGGGTTCCAATGATGCGACATCACACATCTCGTTATGCAGATCCTGGCCCCGGCAATGGAAACCATTTGTTGGCTTGATTGGCCCTATCCTAGGTTTAGCATTAGTTAGCCAAGAAAATCCCTAGGCTACTAGCCCTTTCAGCATCAGTCTGCGGAGCGTGGAATGAAGTCTCAACCAAAGTAGTATGTGGGGACGTAGGAACCAAGTTTCTGCACCCTGAGATGGTTGTGATGTTAGTTTTATACCTTAAACCCTTCCTCATGCAGATTGAGAATCCTTTAGGGCTTATCGATGTACTTTCTCTTTCATCTCTTAGAACCTTTATGAAGGTATACGATTGTCGTTCGCGCAACCTTAACTAGTGGCTCAAGTACTTACGGGCCTTTGTTACTGCGTTATTGTATGATTTCCTGAATTATCTTAAGTGTCCGCAAATTTTAACATGTAATTGAGATTTTCTTTGTGTAAACATATATCCTTATTTGTGTTCATATAACAGATAGAAACATATACATTTGTGCATCAAATTAGCATTATAACATAAACCCAGAACTTAACATAACATAATCACATGCGATCCATAGAGGAAAAATTCATAGTAATTTCAAAAAATACTTCTCTTTATTGATGATTCAGATTTTTGATACAGACTCTATTTTCCCTACACACACAACTGCAGGGGTTTGCACACTCAACTATGGAATTCCACCCTATGCCTCTACACACTCAGTTGTAGAGCCTCTTCCTACACTAAGACTCTCGCTCTGTTAGGCCCCTATAATACTAGTGATTCCCCCATTACTATTGTCATTGTATCCCTTATTGTTATTATTGTGCCCCTATTGTCCCCATATTGTTATTAGTATGCCCCATAGAAATCCACTATTTTTGTTTTTGTGCCCTTATGTTATTACTGTTATGTCGACTTGATTATATTGTGACCCCTTGAACTCCTATACATAGAAGGGAGGTTTAGTCATTTGTATCATCCAAGAATTGTTCATTTGTGTAATGTAAAGGAGGTTGCCCCCTCGAAGAGGCTAAATTCTAAGGTGTTGATCTATCTTTTCTATCTTTTTGTGAGCTGGTTTCCTAACATTTGGTATCGGAGCTTTGGATTCTAGGGTTTCGCTGCTCCAAATAGGTCATCGTGGCATTTTTGCTATAACTTTATTTCTGTGATGTTTTAGAAGATACAAAAAAACCCAGTTGAGCCGAAATTGTTCTGAACTTTGGGCCTGAATTGCAGAGCTTGTCTCGCTATATTTGCGGAGATATGATCTGAGGAAGTTAGGGTTTTTGTAGACTCCCGAATTACATTCCAAATAGGTGACCTAGGGAAAATAATCATAACTTTAGTTTTGAGCATCCAATTGAAATTTCGTAAGAAGTTTCAAAAAGAGGATGGCCTATAGTTTTCTGGTATCAGTTTCAAGTACTATGGTCAAAACCATGACACTTGGCATGTCATACAAGTTCTCTCTACTAAACTAGTTTATAATCAGGTTACTGTGGGAGATTCAAACTTGTGGGGTTAGAAAGAGGACTCAAAGGGTTACCATAGGATGATATTTCAGATATTCTTGATCCACAGATACAAAGATACAATAGATTCAATATCGAGCTCTTACAAAGTGAAAAAAAACTTGTGTAGTTTTTTTAAAATTTTGCATAAGATTGGTTTGAAAAATTAGTTGGAAGGAATTCAAAGGGAATAGTGAAGAATTATTAGCATTAATTAATTCCCCGAATAAAGAAAATGGAAACACCTAGTAAGCAACCTGAAAGCTCTAACATGACTCGTGAAGAAGATGAAGAAATTCAACATGATATTTCAAAATTACAAGACCAAGTACAACAAATTTCACTCTCACTAAAGGTAAATGAAGCCAAGATGAATGGCGTGGAAGCTAATATAAATGGCATGCAAGTTAAGATGGATGGCATGGAAGCTAAGATGGATGGTATGGAAGCTAAGATGAATGGCATGAACACTAAGATGAATGGCATTGACAATAAGATGGAAGAATTGAAGATAAATTTGAATAAGTTGCTACAAGAAATGGTCACTAATGGTGAAAGGTTAGTAAAGGAAACTCATGATGAGAACAAAAGAAATGTTAATCATGATTTCATAGACTCTAATGTTGGATTGAAGACCCACCATGTTCCAAAAATTGATATGAGGATGTTTGGTGGCAAGGATCCTGGGACATGGATACTACAGATGGAGCAATTTTTCGATCTCTGTAATGTGAAAAACACACAAAAGGTACGTATTCCAACTTTGTATTTGGAACCAAATTAGTTTGCATGGTATTGATGGCTTTTCCTTCGTAAACAAATTGTCACTTGGGCAATTTTTATAGAAGAAATGATAACACATTATGAGGATACAAAAAGCAACACATTTTTTAGCCAATTGATAAATCTCAAACAAAAGGGTTCAATGATGGAGCACATTGAGGACTTCCAAAAATTGAACATAAGGGTAAATGATATTCCAGAGGAGCATAGGATTGACGTTTTCATAGGGACTTTAAAGGATAATATCCAACATGAGGTTAACCTTTGGGAACCTGATTTATTGGAGAAGGAATTCAAGTTAGAAAGAAAAATGGAAAGCAAAATTATGGTAACGAGGAAGCCTACCACTCACAACTATAAATATGGAAGTGTTGTTGTCCCTAACCTTCCACAACCTACAAGGTTTACACCACAACAATTGGAAGAAAAAACAGCAAAAGGGCTTTGTTAGAGTTGTGATAGCAAATACACTAAAGGTCATAAGCGTGCTGAGAAGAAATTATTCTACATATATTGTGAAGAGGAGGAAGAAAAGGAATAAGAAATGTCAAAAGAAGAGGATATACTCCAGGAACAAACCCTAGATAAAGAAGAAGTGAATGCGACCATATCTTGTAATGCATTGGGTGGAATTACCACTCCTCAAACTATCAAGATAGAAGGACATATCAAGAAGAAAAAGGTAATAGTGTTGATTGATTCGCGAAGTACCACTAATTTTATTCATTTTATGATAGAAAAGGAATTGAATTGCTTCCTATATCCAGCACTAGAGTGCCAAGTGATGGTTGCAAGTGGAGGAACCATACATTTCTCTAGAAAGTGCCATAATATCAAGCTATCCATGGGAGAATATGTATTGAATAACCCAATGATTTCCATTCCAATTGGTGGTGCTGATGTTGTACTAGGAGTCCAATGGCTACAATCCTTGGGTATAATAGATTTTAGTTTTCAAGAATTTTTCATGAAATTTTGTGAGGAAGGAAAGGAACTTGAATTAAGGGGTATTGTAGGGAAACCGAGAAACATAATCAACTCTAACAGTATGACAAAGCTTCTAAAGAAGAAACAATGAGGTGTAATTGCACAATTATGTTCGCTAGAGGTTCCCACATCGAAATCATATATTTATCCAGATCTCCAAAATGGCTTGGACAATCATTCCAAGGTATTTGAGACTCCCAAAGGTCTTCCACCTATTCATGATCATGATCATGCTATTCATTTGATTCTAGGAAGTGTTCCTACAAACATTAGGCCGTACAGATATCCCTATGCCCAAAAGAGTGAAATTAAACGTATGGTTGCAGAAATGCTAGAGGCTGGTATAATTCAACCTAGTCAAAGTTCTTTCTTTGGTCTAGTAGTATTGGTGCATAAGAAGGATGGATCATGGCACATGTGTCCGGATTGTAGGGAGCTCAAAAAGCTCACTATTAAAGATAAATTTCCCATTCCTGTCATTGATGAATTATTGGATGCATTGCATGGATAAATTTACTTCACCAGGTTGGATCTTCATTCAGGATATCATCAAATCAGAATGAAGGTTAAAGACATTCTGAAAACAACATTTAGAACTCATGAGGGTCATTATGAATTTTTGGTCATGCCTTTTGGCCTTACCAATGCACCTTCTACATTTCAAGGTTTGATGAATTCCATTTTCAAACCCTTCCTTAGAAAATTTGTGTTAGTATTTTTTGATGATATACTAATCTACAACAAGTCTTGGAAGGATCACGTTGAACATGTTGACATGGTGCTCAAACTATTAGAGGAGAAAGAAATATATGAAAAAATCTCCAAATGTTTCTTTGGAGTACAAGAGGTGGAATATTTGGGTCATATTGTATCTCATTAAGGTGTTAAGATAGACCCTACCAAAATTAAAGCCATTAAGGAATGGAAAATCCCAACACCCATAAAGCATCTGCGAGGATTTCTCGTGTTGACAGGGTATTATCACAAGTTTTTTAAGAATTATGGGAGAATAGCAGCACCTTTAACAACCTTATTGAAGAAAGATGCATTTTCATGGACTGCAGAAACAACAAAGGCCTTCAAACATCTTAAAGAGGCAATGTGCCAAGCACCGGTCTTAGCTACGCCAGACTTCACAAAAACCTTTATTGTGGAATGTGATGCTTCAGGAAATGGAATTGGTGTTGTTTTAACGCAAGATGAAAGACCCATCACTTTCGAAAGTAATCTAATCAAGGGAAAGTATTTACACAAAGCTATTTATGAGAAGGAAATGTTGGCAATACTACATTCACTTAAGAAATGGTGACCCTACCTAATGGGAAGACACTTCAAGGTAAAATCAGATCTGGGTAGTCTTAAATACTTTTTAGAACAAATATTATCCTCTAAAGAGCAAAAAAAATGGGTCACAAAGATGTTGGGTTATGACTTTGAAATCAACAACAAAAAAGGGAAGCAAAATGTTATGGCATATGCACTCTCAAGAAAGGATGAGGATGTGGAAGCATTGTTGTGCGCCATTTCTATTATCCAACTAGATTTGATAAACAAAGCAAGGGAGGAATGGAAGAATGAAAAAGAAGTGTGCGTGCTCATTCAAAATTTACAACAAGATCCCAGTACATCTGATACATTTAGCTGGGAAAATGATTCCTTATGGTACAAAGATCGCTTATACCTATGTAAGAATTCCCAACTCAAATAAAAGATTCTGATGGAATTGAAAGCTTCTCCCTTAGGAGGGCACTAAGGATTTTTAAAAACTTACCATAGGGTTAAGAAGGAATTTTTTTGGGATGGCCTTAAATTGGATATTCAAAAGTTTGTGGTGGAATGTTTGGTTTTCCAACAAAATAAAGTTGAAACAATTAAGACCCCAGGTCTATTACAACCCTTATCCATTCCAAGCCAATGTTGGGAGGAGGTTTCAATGGATTTATCATAGGTTTACCCAAGTCAGAAGGAAAGAGTGTCATCATGGTGGTAATTGACAGACTTACCAAGTATGCACACTTTTGTGCATTATCACATCCACTTAAAGCTAGTACAATTTCTACTGCATTTATGGAAACAATTCAAAAGCTACATGGAAACCCAAAGA
The DNA here is from genome assembly GCA_031772625.1 of Pinus tabuliformis. Classification (NCBI taxonomy): domain Eukaryota; kingdom Viridiplantae; phylum Streptophyta; class Pinopsida; order Pinales; family Pinaceae; genus Pinus; species Pinus tabuliformis. The sequence continues at coordinate 395,730,245 of CM062806.1, read as the reverse complement.
TTATTGTAAGCGACAGAGATCCTATTTTCATTGGAAATTTTTGGACAGAATTATTTTCTTGTCTCACCACTCAGTTAGCTCATAGCTCATCTTATCATCCTCAATCTAATGGGAAAACTGAGATATTAAACAAATGTTTGGAAGGATATCTTCGTTTCTTTGTATATGATAAACAAACACAATGGGTCAAATGGTTGCCTCTCACTGAATGGTGGTATAACACTTCCTTCCATACTGCAGCAAAAATGAACCCATTTATGGCACTTTATGGATATCATCCACCATCCATCACATCATATTTAAGAGAAAATTTTAAGTTTCAAGCAGTGGAACTCACATTGAGCATCAACAACAAGTTCTCCAACTCTTAAAGGATAACTTCACGTTGGCGCAGAATAGAATGAAACAGCAGGCAGATCAACATCGCAGAGAAATTTTTTTTGATGTAGGTGATTGGGCATTCCTACGGCTATAACCATATAAATAAATGTCCCTCAAGCAAGCTAAGAAGGATAATAAATTATCACCAAAGTATTATGATCTGTACAAGGTGTTGTAAAAGATTGGTACTATGGCATACAAATTGGAGCTTCCTGTAGCTTCTCGAGTGCTCCCATTTTTCCATGTTTCATGTTTAAAAAAGGTTATAAGTGACAAGTTCCCAGTTCAAACAATATTACCAGAAATTGACAAGGAAGGAAAACTCATATTGGAACTGGAAGCAGTCACAGAAACAAGAACTCGATAGCTATGAAATCGATCAATTTCGGAGTATCTCATCAAGTGGAAGAACGTATCCATTGAAGATTCCATATGGGAGGATGATAATCTTATGCAGAAGCATCTATAACTACTTAAGCGTCGAGGAAAACACTTTTCGGAAGGAGAGGGGCATAATAGGCCCCTATAATACTAGTGATTCCCCAATTACTATTGTCATTGTATCCCTTATTGTTATTATTGTGCCCCTATTGTCCCCATATTGTTATTAATATTCCCCATATGAACCCACTATTGTTATTTTTGTGCCCTTATGTTATTACTGTTATGTTGGCTTGATTATATTGTGACCCCTTAGACTCCTATATATAGGAGTTTTAGTCATTTGTATCAACAAATAATTATTCATTTGTGTAATGTAAAGGAGGTTTCCCTCTTGAAGAGGCTGAATTCTAAGGTGTTGATCTATATTTTCTATCTTTTTTTGAGCTGATTTCCTAACACGCTCTTAGCTCTTCATAGAGTCATCAAGCACTTCTTCTTTTTCTCCTCTAACTCTAGTTCTAAGACTCCCTTTTTATACAATCCCATGGTCTGCAGACCAAGGGAATATCTCTAAAGCTGACACAAGCTATCTAAAATAAGGGCGGAAACCCTTTTTGACTCTTTCTATCTTCATGCTCTGTGGCCACAAAATGCAGAGAGTTTACATTCCTTTGTACAAAATTCAGGCGTTTTGCCCCAAACTTAGGCTTTAGTCCTAGAAATGACCCTAGGGGACCTGTTCCCAATAGAGAGCTCTATTGTACATGTCCTAGACATAGGGGAAAATTTCATCCCATGTCCGTGGATGCTTCAAGTTGTACATGCGCAGAATGTGCATGATCATCCTATTGATGACCTCTGGTTTTCCATCGGTTTGTGGGTGGAAGGTGGTGGATTTAGAGAGACTAGTATCCAACAATGACCAAAGGCTTGACTAGAATGCACTTAGTAACTAATTGTCCTGATTTGAGATAATGGACTTTGGGAACCCAAAGTGTACCCACACTCATTCAAAAAAGAGTTTGGTAGTGGCTTCTATTATGATACTCTTCTTGTAGGCCGCCAGAATGGCCATCTTATAGAATATGTCAACAACCATGAAAATGAAGTCATTTCCGTGCTTGGTAGAAGGATGTACTGACATGAAATCCATGGAGATGGATTCCTAGGGCTGAATAGGAGTAGCCAGAGGAGTATACTACCTTACTTCTTGATTGTAGGTTTGGAAATTGCGCAACAATGCAAGATCTAATGTACTTCCCAACATACCATCAAAGGTTCGACAAATAAAAATACTTTTGCAACACTGCCACTGTCTTTTCTACCCAAAAATATCGAACGACCTGACTATAGTGTGTGATGAGCCCCAATATTGCAAAAATAATGTTACAACTCCCAAGACTACCAACTTTATTTTATCAACCCAGGATTTCATACAAACTTAGAGGTGAAAGTGTTGTATACATAGCAGATGCATTATTCTTTCATGCCACCTCAACTAGGTCACTTGATCATTAGGGTTCCAAACCATTCCTCTACTAAATTGAAAGGAGTCTAATTACTGAAAGCAGAATATCAAGTCTAGTCCTAGTGAAGAGAAAGTAAATGCTTTTCAACTCAGAAAATGAAAGTTGCCAACTTGTATATACTATGAAATGACACCAATCTTATGCTAATTTGCAGAAAGGAAACTATGTTAACTTGCACTCAATCATCTAGCTATCAGGGTTGGTTGAAAACAGAAGATTATTCTACCATTCCATAATTCAAGAATGCATGCGTGGACTATCTAATTCACACTTGCAGAGACGATAAAGTTCTAATTGCTAAATTTAGAAATTAAATAAATAATGTTATATGATCTTGAAGGAAGGAAAAATGAGTGAAAGGATTGGTCTAGGTGGCAATGTGCGTCATGGAGTCAGGGATAGGGAGTGTAACTACTCCTAAACTAGGCTAAGATATCATTGTAGGTTAAAACAGAGTCAACACACGCTGTTGCAGATGAGTTACAAGATGTTTCTACATGATGTCTTGTATTGCTTCAAGATATCCTGAAATGTTACAAGAAGTTGAATGAGAGGTTTTGGAGGGTAAGAATGGTGATATGAAGTGTTGTAAGGGTGTATGAAATTTGGGGATAGTGTGGGGAAGGTGATCTTTGCCCTTGGTCAAGCTCAATACTTCAAGAAGGCCGAATTTAGCTAATATGGATTACTCACAGTGACCTGAAAACAAAGGTTTATAACATGTTTTGACATGCATCAACAAAAGGGGGAGAGGACCTAGATGGAGCTAGTGGAAAGAATCCTTACCTTTAGATAAACAATCTAACATAACACCTGCACTTATTAATTTTCATTTGAAACTTGTTTTATGTCAACATGGAAAACATGAATTGAATTTGGAAAAGCTAATCTAACTACTGCTAAGAACTTGATTGATGAACTGAAATACCCTCTAAGCTACAACAATCATGAGAAGAAAAATAACCAGTGTAATTCTTTCCATGAAATCCTAAACAACTATCTAACTAATTCTACAACTTGATTTATGTAATCGACAAGAAATCAAACTCCTTTTTTGGGCTATGAGAGTGGGTGCCTCTAATAATGATCCCATGAGGGAGATGAGATAGGGGTCATTGCCACAATATTTTTGATGTATTTTACTCTATTGCACTACAACAACTAATTTATCCTCTAAGCTAATGGAAGCATGAACAAATCAAAAACTTAATCAATATTTTAATCTAAAAGAGACATGAATAAAATGCAACAACTAATCAACATTCTAGCATAAGAATATAGATATAAGAGAGGAAATTTTTTTGCAAGGGGTGGGCCCTAACCCAAGAGCTTTAGCCCTCTGAGTCAACTTAGAAACAAAACTTATCATTATCATTCAAAAAGTGGCAAATACATCATAACAACAACAATCAAATGTTCTTAAGCTTAATGGCCTCTTGGCTGCAATAAAAATTCGAATCCTAATGAGTTTGTTAACCTGTCTATTTATAAAAAATGGAGCCAACAACAACTCCCTAGAAAATAAGTATATTTTCCTCGCTAAATCGAGAATAGGTGAATCTAACTCTTCCTTGACTTGCACTGGCTCAACTGCCAATGAACTTGGCATGCTTCACTACCAGTGACACTGAATTGATGAGATAGAGTGGGGGATCTTCGAATGATTTAAGGAATTAAAGAGGTGTAACACCCCCTAGATTCTCTCTTCCTTGTATACTCCGAGTTCCTGCACTTAATTCATCTCAAAATTTCTCCAATCCCTGCATTTAATAGACATTGTGCCACATGACATAGTAACACATCTTTACTCCTCACACTAAGCATAATATAACAAAATTTGTAGATAAATGTGAGAAAAAGATAATTTAATAAGTTGGAGGATATCATTGTGACCCATATAATATACCTATTGATGAGCCTAATGAGTGCACCTCAAAAATCATCTTGGAACGCTCGCTTGAAGGAAAACATATGTGTCCTAGGTGGCATAATAGTGTGCCCTATAGCTAAAAATTTGGAACCTGCTTGCCTTGAATTAACATTTGATATGTGGTGTGGAATTCTAGATCACTCTTATAAAGATGAATCCATCCCCAAGTCTCATGTCCACAAGAGTTGAGCACATCAGTCAGTACTGTTGTTCCTTAAGAAACCAATTTCCTGGCTGTAGTGAAATTGTGCTTAAGACATTAATAAAGATTATTTACTGTCACTTATTATTTATTAGATTACCAAATGAAGGACTTGGAAAACTTGGCCTTGGACTCTTAATACATGTATGATCAGAAATTCTCAGAATGTTATTTGCTGCTAAATATAAATGATGAATGAGGAATGTTTGAAAGGGAAGTTAAAGACAATACGCTGATCTCTCACAGGAACTATTATCTGTAACTTGGAGGAATTATGATGATGAAGAATAAATCATAGACAATATGTTGATCTCTCACAGAAACTACTATCTATAACTTAGAAAGGAAATGAAGACTTTAAGTATAGGAGAGCTCTTTAAGGGATTTAACCCTGCAGCTTCATTACTACACTTAAAAAGAAGAAAACATTGCATGACACATGATAGTGAAACTTAAAAATTATATGTAACAACTCCTGGAAAGTTCTGATTGTTTTATTAATCAATGATGTTATCAAAAATATAGTGGCTTAGTTCTCCAAAATTCCCTCCTCATCTTAGTAAAATTTCCCCTTTTTATACATTGCAAAATAGTTGTTGATCTCTGCAACTTTCCAAATTATTTAACTATTTCTCTAACTATATGAATTAAAACTCTTACAAAACTTTTATAGAGGTTTAATGACACTTCAAAGAACATAAAACAAAAACAACTGAACAATGACAATAACTGCTTCCTTTTGACTCTGCTAATCAACTACTCCTATGACTGTGTCTCAATAGTAATTAATCTGCCTTAATCATACAAATTGTGTTTAACTTGCACATAACCTGGCTTACACATGTATCGGGGGCATTCCAATTGGCCAGAATAGTAAGAAATTCAACCAACCGCCCTCTTCTTTAAATCTGGCTTTAACACTGATTTTCCTGTTTATACATCAAAATCAGTGCAAAATAGGTAGATCGAAACTAAAAATGGATTAACCTAATTTGATAACTCCATTATGAAGTTTCATCGCATATCGCAATCAACCCTTATCTTTATGCAGCCTTAAGCCGCATAACCATTGTACTTATGCATAAATCCTTTATACCTGTGCCTTTCTATTATATGCCCTTTATAACAAAATATGCCATAAATCGTGACTTTCCATTTTCCCTTCATCGCAATCGGCTGTCGGTGCTTATCTTTATATATACGTATAATAGGTGGACCCAACGGGCTTGTCACATAGCATATATATGTTTTAGGGTCCATCCACCCATATCGCAATCGCAATTCAGCGGGGTTGTATGCATATGTATTAAAACAAATGCAATAGCGTGGATGTGTCGGCCTATACAATATAACATATATGAATTTCCGGTCTAGAACCCATATCGCAATTGGCGGTTCTTAACGTTCAAGGCTCTATGGTGTGGCAGACCCATTGGGCATGGAATCATATATTGCTTCGCCAAGTCTTAACTGTGTGAAAACCTATATAGTTAACTGACACCAATATATATAGTGATTAGATGCTTATGCTCTGATAACAAAATATTAAGAATCATAGATCAGTAGCCTTAGTTGGGAATGGAGTCGAAAACTGAAAAAACCCTGAAATATGGCAACGGAAAACTTGACAATCTTGAAGTTTGACACCTCTGCAAACTAGTTTCCAACTGGGAAAGTCACCCTTATTCATCCACTAATGTTTAAACCGAAAAACTACAACTTGAAACCAAGTGCTCGACACATAAGCTTATTTATGTAGAAGTTCCTACATATGTACATGGCTGACCTCAATTAGGTGAAGCCAATCTTCCAATGATACCAGATTAGCATTTGAGTGCTTAATCTAGAACCATTCTGCTAGTGAATCTTGAAAATGCCATTCATCTTGAAAAAAAAAAATTATGCATAAAAGCAGCTCACAACCAAAATTAGAAGTATATCCACCAAAATATATGTGTAGACTACTGATAAATTCCTCCATGTAATCTATCACAATATCTTCAAAGGTATGAGAAAAAACATGTTCTTGATCAACTCCAACAAAGAAATTCTCTATATATTAAGGGCCCTGCCTAATTGAACCTCCTATTGGGGTAATATGTTCAACAGAACAATCAACAATATCTTTGAGAAAACAATCTATGTCACTTCCATGTTTCCACTCTTCATCTATAGGCTTTGATTGAAAATAACTTGTAATTGTAATCTCAGGAAGAAAAATGATTTTTTTCACATTACTATATGACATACAATCAACTTCAAATAGATTGTTTACCTCTGATCCATGAGCATCATTGCTTTCTTCAATGCACTGATATACAATCTCTTTATCCACTTCCTTTTTACATGATATAACCTTTTTTTCTATGATAGAGGGCTCAATATATTGTTGTCCAACACATTCCACTTGTTGATTTCTTTCTATAGGTTCAACACCCAACTGATAAACTTTAAGGGCTTCATCCCGCTCCCCATTTAAACCACTTTCATTATAGATAGGAGGATCATCAAATTTAACAACTTCAAAACTCTGGGGATTTATTTGCAACTCAATCATTTCCTCCTCTTCTTGACTACTGAGCAGAGATTCTTGATGCATGTTCGAATTTTCCTCTATCTGAATATTCTCTTGATCTGCTTGGAACAGAGTCAACCCATTCTCTGCTTGGGAGATTATTTCAGAAAACTATTGTATAACCCTCTCTGTATCATTTTGAGAACATGAAAGCTCCTTGCTTTCAGAGACCTTCTCATAACTTTGAATGCTTGATATATTATCAACACAATCATTAGTTTCATCGACAAAATTATCTTGAGTCTTTAAAGTTTATTTTGCATCATAATATTCACAACAATACTTAAAAAGAAACTTGTGTGGGTAATAAATTCTACAAGAAGAATTGAATACTGAATGAAAATCTTTCAAAGAAGAAATGCTTGCAAAAGGCAGAGACCTGAACCAAGTCCTAGCTTCTCGATCCAAAGAAAACATAAACAGTTTCATCTTAACATCTTCATGAAATATGCCCTGTTGCTCCATGCATTCATGAAACTCTTGGAGATGCTGAGCTGGGTCTTCATATTCATTTCTACTAAATCTTTGAAGATACTCATTCAATACAGAAAATGTAGGCATATCATGAGGATAGCCAGTGATCCCAGTAAAATCAAATGGATCAAACTTATGGATTAAGAATGCAGGGAGAGCCATTAAAACCTAGAAAAGAAAACTTCAAAGTCCAGTGGAGTCACCAATCAATGTAGTAAATGAAAATCACAGGTGGACATATACAACCAACTGCTAAAACTTGTCACTCCCAAGAATTAACTTCAAACTTAATGAACCTATGGAAAAGTATTCTTATACTATTGCCTTGTAGATTGTGGTCTTTGTTACAATGGAGTCATCTTTTATTGCTTTTATTCAAACAACCAAATATTTCCTCCTCACTAAACAACCAGAGGGAAATATTGAAAACCCAAGGAAAAAACCTTCTTGTCTTCCTTCCCCGGCAACGGCGCCAATTAATGTTGTTCCTTAAGAAACCAATTTCTTGGCTGTAGGGAAATTGTGCTTAAGACATTAATAAAGATTATTTACTGTCACTTATTGTTTATTAGATTACCAAATGAAGGAGTTGGACAACTTGGCCTTGGACTCTTAATACATGTATTATCAGAAATTCTCAAAATGCCATTTGTTGCTAAATATAAATGATGAATGAGGAAAGTTTGAAAGGGAAGTTAAAGACAATATACTGATCTCTCACAGGAACTATTATCTATAACTTGGAGGAATTATGATCATGAAGAATAAATCATAGACAATATGCTGATATCTCACAGAAACTATTGTCTATAACTTAGAAAGGAAATGAAGACTTTAAGTATGGGAGCGCTCTTTAAGGGATTTAACCCTGCAACTTCATTACTACACTTAAAAAGAAGAAAAAATTGCATGACACATGATAGCGAGACTTACAAATTATATGTAACAACTCCTGGAAACTTCTGGTTGTTTTATTAATCAATGATGTTATCAGAAATACAGTGGCCTGGTTCTCCAAAATTCCCCCCTCATCTTAGTAAATTTTCCCCTTTTTATACATTGCAAAACAATTGTTGATCTCTGCAACTGTCCAAATTATTTAACTGTTTCTCTAACTATATGAATTAAAACTCTTACAAAACTTTTACAGAGGTTTAATGACACCTCAAAGAACATAAAACAAAAACAACTGAACAATGACAATAACTGCTGCCCTTTGACTCTGCTAATCTGCTACCGCTATGATTGTGTCTCAATAGTAATTAATCTACCTTAATCATACAAATTGTGTTTAACTTGTGCATAACCTATCTTACACATGTATCAGGTACATTCCAATTGGCTAGAACAACAAGAAATTCAACCAACTACCCTCTTCTTTAAATCTGGCTTTAACATTGATTTTCTTGTTTACACAGCAAAATCAACGCAAAACAGGTAGATTGGAACTAAAAATGAATTAACCTGATTTGATAACTCCATTGGATCCAGAGTTTCATCGCATATCACAATCGACCCTTATCTTTACGCAGCCTTAAGCCACGTAACCATTGGACTTATGCATAAATCCTTTATACCTGTTCCTTTCTATTATATGCCCTTTATAACAAAATATGCCATAAATTGTGACTTTCCGTTTGCCCTTCATCGCAATCAGCCATCGGTGCTTATCTTTATATCTATGTATAACAGGCGGACCTGAAGGGCTTGTAACATAGAATATATATGTTTTTGGGTTTTTCCACCCATATCGCAATCGCAATTCGACGGGGTTGTATGGATATGTATTAAAACAAATGTGATAGCGCGGATGTGTCGGCCTATACAATATAACATATATGAATTTCAGGTCTAGAACCCATATTGCAATCGGCGGTTCTTAACGTTCAAGGCTCTATGGTGTGGCGGACTCGACGGAACTTTAAACTATGGTGTATATACCTTTCTGGTCTGTCACTTCAAATCGCAATCGGTAATCGGTGTTTATTTGTGATGCCACCATCCCTGACGCGGACCCACCGAACTTTAAAATGTAGCATATAATATTTCGGGTCCGGTCCTTTTAACACTTGTTTTCTTCGAAAATGCGCTTTATTTCTTCATTTCCCTTTGTATTTTGATTCCGATAGATTTATGTTTGCAATATATATATATATATATATATATATCTATATATATATATATATATATATATATATATATATATATATATATATATATATATATATATATATATCTATATATCTATATATATATGTATATATATATATATATATGTATATATATATATATGTATATATATGCATGTGTGCCCATATGGCCTTTGCCCTCCGATATATCATTCCTTTTGCTTTGTCTCCCCTTTTTTAAAAGTATTTTCAAAATGAAAAATGAGAATTATAAACAATAAACAATGCATGCTACAACAAGTACCATAACCAGTGGTTGGCTGAGGTAGTCTGCAACATTATTGGTGCCTCACTTCTTGTAATTGATGTTCAAATGGACTTGTTGTAGATATGTGGACCATTTCAGATGGTTATCATTTGATAACTTTCCATGTGTCTGTATGGACCGGAAGGGTTGGTGGTCTGTGTGGATGACTATTTCCTTCCCCAAAATCTAATGCTTCCATTATCAGAAATCCTACACAATGGAATACGATTCTTTGCCATAAGTTGGATACTTTCGGACTATATCTGAAAGTTTCCTATTGTGATATGCCACCAGATGCCCCTACTAGGTAAGAATTGCACCAATATCATAGTTAGATGCATTTATCTCAATTTCAAATTGTTAATGCAGGTTTGGTAATGCGAGTAATGGTGTAGAGAAAAGGCGATGATTCAACTCGGCAAACCCCTTCTGTTCGGATTCAGACAAAAAGAAATTTGCTTTTGCTCTGCCCTTGGTTACTTAAATCAAAGGCCAAGTGATATGATAAAATCCCAACAAGAAGTTGCAATAGAAATTGGCAAGACCCAGAAAGCTGCAGAGCTTTATTAGAGTCATTGGGGTTGGCCAATCCTGAATAAATTGTATCTTGGTCGGGTCCACATGAATACCCTACTCATCAATAATGTACCCGAGATATTGAACCTGAGTCATACCAAAAGTGCATTTGTCTAAATTGGCACACAAATTGTGTTGTCGTAGGTGTTGATGGTGCAAGGCCTGCCAACATGTAAGTGGATCTCCCCAGCAGGAAGTCCCAATTAGACCTCAGACCGTTTGGTGTAGGAATCCCAACAGTGAGTCGTATATCAATGCCTTGACCACTATTTCGCACGGAGGCAAGTGAGATAACTCTATTCGTAGCAAGGGTGTGACCATTGCAGTTAGTCAAGGAAGGTGCATGAGAGGTTCTAACACATGGGGGTTGAGATGAGTGAGCCCCTTGGCAACATGTAACAATACTCAGATGGGAAGGGAGCACACGAAAGAAGATACATCACAAGTTAGAAAGCAAGTTAGCTGGAAATCCAAAGTGATGGTTAAAACAATCAACAAATTTCAAAAAGATTCACACATGCTCATACAAAACAGTGCATACATGCGTGAATAAGAAAGAAAATACATGTCATTTAGAGTGAACAAAACAGCTAGAACATGAAACGTGTTGGCTCTTATATATAAAGAAGTGTAAGTTCCAATCATAGAATACATCCATGCACACCCACTAGCTCCAATAGTGGAATGTTACAACCACATCTGCCTGCTCCTCCAAAGATATGTACTAGCTTCGTGTAGTGGAGAAGCTAAGGAATGTTACAATACTATCCAAGCTCTCTCCAAGATAGTCTTATCAAAATATTGGTTGACCAAAAGCCTATGCAATGAGTTATGAGGGACTATTTATAACAAAGGGTGAGGTGACCCTTGACATTCCCCTTTGTGACAATTCATTTACCCTCATGACTCTTCATCTACTCTATTACTGTTACATCCAACTATTAACACTTGACTTACACTTGACATGACATTACATTACAATGCACATGTATGCATGTGAGACAACATGGCTTGAGCAAGCCATGCAAGACATCATTGACACTCGATCCGTTGTGATGAGACCAAATCTTTGACATGCTTGTGATGGCAAAGGTGGTGAGTTGATGTCAAGCTTGGTCGTCTGTGATGGTGTGTAAGCACCCCATGGTGACATCTTGCTAAAGAAAAATCTTGCCTTTGTTGCCTTCGATGCATTAGTATAGGTCCTTCATCCAACTCATCTGCCAACATGTGCATGGTCTTCTTGGGTGCAGCTGAATCGGCAACACACCGATGCATAGTGTCCATGTTGATATTCAAGTGTGTGCTGGTGGTCATGTGCATCAACTTGCCAATGTTCAGCTCCAGTTGGACTAGCTTCTTGTATTCACCTAGGCAAGTGTGCTGAATGGGTTGGATCGCATGCGTGTGCACAATGAAATGCATGTTTCTGAATCCCTTGCATGCGATCAACAACACTGCTCACCATGTCTGCTCCATGCCAGCAGTTGGGATAGATCTAAAACTTGTAGGGGCGCAGTTTCATTCAGGAGTGCATGTTGCACCCACTTATGTTCTTGTTCCTTCTGCAACTCATTCATTTGTCTGTGTAGATTCATGTTCTTCCTTGAGTTGCTTCTTCAACACATGAAACTCCTTATTTGTTCCATTCTCTCTCTTCCCGTGATCTTCATGTCATGTCGTCACCTCATAAACTGAGTCTCCAAATTTTCCTTCATCATCAATGGATCTGCTTGAGCTTTCAACTTTGTTTTATCTATGTGTTGTCAACAACCTTCCTCTCAGATTCGTTGCATTCGTCGCTTTCACTGGATTCGTCACATTCGTTTCATTTGTTGCATTCATTGCATTTGTTATGTTCATTTCATTCGTTGCATTTGGTATGTTGCCTTCAGATGTTGTTCATGATGTTGCTCGTTGTGATGTTGCTGCTGTCATATATTGATGTCCTTGCCTATGAACAACTAGATATCTTTGTGAGTAGGAAAGATCATAGACATTTGATCGATTACATCTCAAGGTGTGCTCTAAATGGTGTCTTCAACTTTGCTTTATTGGAAACCATGTACCACATTGCTGAGAGGCAAATGAACACCTACAATACTTGGAGACATGGCAACACTCATGGAAAGCAATCTATCAGTCGAAAACCAAAATGAACTTGAGAACTGACTTACAACATACTTGTGTGACTGATCATGAAGGTTGTGCAATTTCGCCCAGGAGGTGGGGAGATTGACTGCCAAGATTGCACAAGGCACAGTTTGGGCTGCTAGGAGACTAACTGACTACTGGAACTGAATAATGCATTGTCTAGTCTGGTTGTTGACTGCTATAATTGAGTAATGCGCAATCGCAGTTGGCAATGGTTGCAGGGTCAGTGAATACATTGCGCAGTTTTTTGGGCCAACAATCACTATCCCTCAGAATTACACAAAACATTCCTAGAGGATAGTCACTGGGCAGAAATGTGAATTTATTGAGAGGAAGGCAGAGCCTTCCCTCTCAAGATTGTGCAATGCTGTCATGGTGAGGCTCTTGGTGAGGCCCAGTCTGGGCCAAGGCTGCCCAGATTCGCCGATGGGAAACTGAAAGAAAATGTGAATGTGAATGCATGGTGATACTGAGTGTAAGCATAAGTGAATGATCATGCATGCAAATGGCGAATGAAATATTCAGAAAATGGAACAACATGCATGTGGGTGAGGCAAGTCACCGAATCGGTGACCGTTCGCGAAAAACAGTTTCAAGCATGCGACAATAGTGAGATGTTGACGAAAACTGAAATGGTTCTAGGAAAAGCTAGTATGCATCAAAACAATAGAAAGCACTCACTAAAATCAAGCAGACAACATTCATATGAAGTGAAACACAAAAATATCTAGAAATGCAACACAAGTCATGGAAATCGGGCTTACCTCAAAACAACTGAGCTAAGTGTGCCGACAACTCCTAGATGTGATGTGAGATGTCATAGCTGCAAGGTTGGTGTGAGGAATGAGCTTTGTGATGTTTGGATAACATCGAGGTTGTGTTGTTCTGCCTTTGTGTTGCCAACAAGCTTCCTCTTGCATTTATTGCATTCATCGCATTCGTTGCATTTGGTATGCTGCCTTCAGCTGTTGTTCATGATGTTGCTCACTATGATGTTGTTGCTGTCATATCTTGATGTCCTTATCTATGAACAACTTGATATCTTTGTGAGTAGGCAAGCTCATAGACATTTGATCGATTACATCTCCAGGTGTGATCTGAATGGTGTCTTCGATTTTGCTTTCTTGGAAACCATTGTACCTACACTACTGAGAGGCAGATGAACACCTAAAATACCTGGAGACATGGCAACACTCATGGAAAGCAATTTGTCAGTTGAAAAACCAAAATGAACTTGAGAACTGACTTGCAACATACCTATGTGATTGATCATGAAGGTTACGGAATTTCGGTTGGGAGGTCAGGAGACCGACTGCCAAGACTGCGTAAGGCACATTCTAGCCTACTGGGAGATTGACTGACCACTGGAACTATGCAATGCAGAGTCTAGTCTAGCTACTGACTGCTGGAATTGCGCAGTGCACAATCTCGGCCGGTAATGGCTGCAGGCTCAGTGACTACATTGCACATTTTTTTGGGCCAACAGTTACTATCGCTTAGAAATGTGCAAAAAAGTCTTGGAGGATAGTCACTGGGAAGAAATGTGCATTTCCTGAGAGGAAGGCAGAGCCATCCCTCTCAAAATTGCGCAATGCTATCTTGGTGAGGCAGAGATCGGGCTAAGGCTAGCTAGACTCGTCGACGGGAAACTGAAAGAAAATGTGAATGTGAATGCATGGTGATACTGAATGTAATCATAAGTGAATGATCATGCATGCAAATGGTGAATGACAGATTCAGAAAATGGAACAACATGCATGTGGGTGAGGTGAGTCACCGAATAGGTGACCGTTTGCGAAAAATAGTTTCATGCATGTGATAGTAGTGAGATTTTAATGAATACTGAAATGGTGCTAGAACAAGATATTATGTATCAAAAAGGCCACAAGATCACAATGAATTCAAGAAGACAACCTTCATACAAAGCGAAACACAAAAAATTCTAGAAATGCAACACAAGTCATGGAAAGCGGGCTTACCCGAAAACAACTGAGCTGAGTGTGGTGACAGCTCCTAGATGTGATGTGGGATGTCAGAGTTGCAAGGTTGGTGTGAGGAATGAGATATGTGGCATCTAGTTAATGAGTTTTGATAACATCTAGGTTGTGACGCGCATGCCACAAATATAGGGAAAGCGACACTTGGTGGGAGGTTTCTGAAATGATCCTTGCATGTAACCTCCAACTGCTAAAAATAGATCCCTGAAACAAGAGATGCCTTCTCATGATGCCTTGGGAGAAAATGCATATTTCTGGCTAGGAGTTGGGCTCGCTACCTCGGAGATTTATACAATTTCTATGTAGAGCAGCTGACTGTTGTCCAGATTTGTGCAAGTTCTAGGCTCAACAACCCTGTATGGGAAAATTGTGCAATTTTCACTGTGAGTGTTGACTGCCTGAATTGCGCAATTTTGGAGCCCAGCAGGCTGCCAGTCAGGATTGTGCAATTTCTGGAAGGAAGGCTAGTTTCCCTCTAGAATTGCGCAATTTCTTGGGGGTGTTGCTCAGCCTGCAGCTAGACCAAGTCCAAGTGATTAGCCTGTGAGGGGAATGCATCGAGCTGTGATTGACAGGCTACCTTTGTGCAAGAAAATCATTGAAGCTTGTGTACTTGACGAAGCAAGACATGATGCTGTGAAGGTTGGAAAGGAGGCTCCAAAACGAAGCTAAGGAAAAATTTTGGAGGGTGGTTGTAGCCGCTACAATAATAGGTTTTGGAGGATTTATCGAATATGGTGTAGGTGCTCTTCCCAAATTTGGTTGAAGATCAGAATGTCATCTAAATACACTACCATGAACGAGTTGGTGAATGGTTGTAAGATGTCATCCATCAACCTCATGAAGGTTGTGGGGGAATTTGTCAACCCAAAATGCATGGCCAACCATTTGAAAAATCCCTCCTTCGATTTGAAGGAAGTCTTCCACACATTAGAGTGTTCGATTGGTACCTGCTTATAACCTGACTTCAATTCAATCTTGTTGAAATGTTTTTCCCCCTTGAGCTGGTCTAGAAGGTCATCAATTCGTAGGATTGGATATATATTCTACATAGTGATCTTATGCAGTGCCCAATAGTCAATATAGAGCCTCCAAGTTTGATCTTTCTTCTATACCAACACGATTGGGCTCCAAGGAAAATTTTAAGGATGAAAATTTGTCTTAAAGTTTAGAAACCTTGGCGAATCTTACTAGTCCCCAAATTGAATATATATATATATATATATATATATATATATATATATATATATATATATATATATATATATATATTTTATATCTTTGTAAAAACATGAAAATTTCTAATAGTTTTATATATAGTATTTATACAATTTTGGAAATTTTTAAGGTAAAATAATTTTATACTATAAAATTTGGGTGAATCATTTTTAGAAAAAAATGGAAATTGGCGAATCTTTTTTTATGAAAAACCATGGAAAATTAGCCCACTTGTGAATATTAGCCCCTAAAAGTTTCCTTGTTGGGCTCCCACATGGTGATGAAATTGGCCTAATGTTCCCTTTATACGACAACTCCTGAATCTACCCCTTGATTTCATCATTATCTAAAATATTGTGTTGGTAGATCAATCCATTAGGTAGCGACACTCCCAGGGTCAGATCGCTGGAGTGATTGACCATATAGCGTAGGTGTACCCTTGTGGGTGAAGTGAAGATGTCCTTGTACTCCTCCATGACCTTGTCTATCTACTGTTGTCGTGTTGGGGAGCTTTGTCTGGAGTCTTAATACCAGAAAATCGTACACATGTTTGCACAGTCCAGAAGACGCTAAAAGTCACCTAGCAAAATGCATAGGTGAATATTTTCCAATTCAAGACATTAAGAAGTTCAAAAAATTTAATTTATCCTAAGTTCCAAAGTTTATAGAGTTTAAAAATTGAAAATGCTGCGACTGTTTCTTTGATAGCCATGCACCCCGTGGAATTTCTTTGAAAGCCGCGCGGTCGAGAAAATGGTTGATTCAGTGAATTCGGGACCACTTGACAACTTGGAGGTGATTTCTTGACAGGATATTAGTGTAGGACAACCAAATTCGAGTCACCTTGAAGATATGCAACCCTCAATGGAATCATCTTGTCCTACTCATGAGTCATTTTCATTCATGAACCAAGAGAGGGAAGATGGATTCAAAATTTCTATATAAACAGGCCATGGGAGAACCAAAATATGAGATAATTTTATGCTGTCCAAATTGTTATCATAGCAACCCAACATTTCATTTTTGAAACCAAATAAAGTAAGAGCATTAGCATGTTGGCCATATTTCTTCTAAGAAATCCATCATCTTAGTGAGAGGAGAAGATTCCACCATTGAGAGAGTCTTCATACTTCTTTGAGAGAGAGGAGAAGCTTGCAAAGAGATTGAGGAAAAGAAACCTCCTTGCTGAGGATTTTTTAACACCATAGCTCAAAGTATTCTCTTCACGTGTCTAGTATTCATCTATTGTATTCAACTTCTACTACCAATAGTCAATAAATGAATCTTTTTCCATTATTTTGTTAACTTGTTTTCTCCATTAAGCATTTGTTTGTCTATTATCTATTTGTTTTAGTTTATGTTTGTGTATTATCTCTTTGTTTTAGTTTATGTTTGTGTATGTATTGTTTTCACTATTTGTAATTCTTTGTTTATCCAAGTCTGTTTACTAACAACACCAACTTTGTCCATGTTTCTTTGAAATGAATAACCAACTGATAAGGAGTTTTCTTTTGGTGCACCATTGCCACAAAAACACTATTATAGAAATGGCGACCATGCTCTTGTCTTTTATTTAACCTAAAGGTTGTGTTTGGAGGACCTTCTCTCTACATAGTCAACTTACAAGGGGTTGAGTACTTCTCAGGAATTTTTGCAGGACCATTTGGACAAATTGTATTAATATACAGTTTCTTGTCGACTGTCTTGTCTCTCTAAGAGATAGCCTTGGATTTCTTACAAGACCAGTGCCTGGGCACATCTAAATTCTATATATCTCATATGATCCTCAAGAAACCAAATGCATCATATGCATATTCTACACATAGTAATTACAAATATAGAAATATAGACATAACAACATGGGTTGGTTCTTTCATCCAAGGATAAAAGCCATGTATTTCTAGTATCCTTTCACATATACAACTTGTAAGGAAAAAAACAAGTGGAGGCCGAGTAACCAAGGACTTATAGTTTAATCAGATTTTGCAGAATAATGAAAGAAGAGAAAGAGAATAATAACTCATCACATAGAGCTTTAAACATCAAGAGTTCTATATTTATCTGAGTTAAATATAGACAGGTTGATGTAAGAAGAGTGAATTCTATGATTTTATGAAGCACACATTTAAAGATATAATCTCAGACTTTCATATAGGCATATGTATTAAGTAGTTAACACCAATGAATTTGTAAGAATATAAGAGATATTTATGGCAGCTACAATTTCTTGAAACCAGAGAGGAAGTGTGAACATAATGGAACTTTAATTGAGAAACAACATACTATAATAGTCGAACATGGGAATCACCACAATTTCATTCATATTAAGAAAGATGTAGATCTGGTATCCATACAACTTCAAAAGCACATACACTTTTTTCCTAGAATTTGAAACCTTTATTCAATGTTCCTTCCTCCCTTTTATAATGAGAGGGAGGGTAAGAAAATCAGTTACAAAAATATCTTCAGGTGGAAATTTACAGTTGTCTATATGAATGGTTGTCTCAGCATAAATCGTCTAACTATTACAACATGGAGATTCCTTTATTGAAAGCAAAATAGAATAACAATACATTGATCAAAACAACAAAAAGCAATTAATCCATCGCAGCTGAAATGATGGTTTCTCGAAATATCTTCATGCCACTCTTCTTTGCTAGCCATTGGTCCTAGTGTGTTCCTACTAAGTCATGGTTAATGCTCTCTTGGTTGGTTCCGGGTCACTCTTAGTCTTTAACAGGCTCTAAAACAACTGCCAACTCATACGCCTTTTTAACTTTCTGTTAGATAATATCAGTGCCCTGAAAATTTTGTTGTCGTGTTTCATGGAGTACCCAGGAGCCTTTCAAATGTTGGCCTTTTAACAAAGGAACACAATGAAATAAGTGAGCTTGACCACCCTTTACGCCCTTGAGAATACAACCCCCTTCTCCTTATTTTTTATGTGATCGAGGGCTTGAACCAAGCACTTAGTCATTTGGGTGCTAAGGCTTTTAATTGTCGCGTGGGGACCTTTTGCATTGTTACTTGAAAAACCTTTAATAACCCCTTACACCGCATCGGCTGATATCTCTGACATGAGAACCTTATGAAACATAGCCTATGGAACATTGCATCTAGGGGCCCCTTTTTCTTATTGCAATTGCAGTCCCTCATTCGATGCTGAATACACTTGCTATCACCAAATCAACCCTCGATAGGGTGCTAATCAGGAAGACTCTGAGTAACTATTTCAAACCAAATTTTGGCTGAGGCTTAGCCTCAACTTGCTCACTAGGTTAAAGATTTTGATAATGGATTAGATGGCTAACTCTATGAAAAAAATGAAGAAGTGTAAATGGTTGAAACACAGTCAATAAACATCCATTGGGCTTATGGAGTCAGAAAAGCTTAGTATGACACAATATCAGCTAAACATGGAAGTTAGGGCATAAAATGTTCAATATATCAGTTAACACATAGAGACATGTAGGAAACACAGTCTACAAATGTATGAAGGAAGTTAGAGCATGTCAATGAGTTCTAAGTATCATACATTCATACTACTGCAAATAAGGAAATAAGGAAAAACATAAAACAAGCCACCATTGAACTCTTTCTAAATCGTAAGAAGTAAAGCCAAAGTCTGTATTCATAAAAACGTAATCTTCTACAATGACACAATATGAGTGTTTCACTAAAAAATTCCAACCCCTGATACATTATATTTTCTCCCATATATAGAGTTCATTACATGACTTAGATTCCTTCCTCCAGCATGAGGGGAATTCGAATTCTTCCTAATTTGACACCTATTGACACTTAAAACCAACTATTTAATATAACTGACTGTTAACTGGCAGTTCTAGAGACCTAAAACAATTAGGAGTGTAACTCCTCATTATGTTGGTAGTAGCATTGATTACAACACAAACTCGTTCCCTAACAAGTGGCCTTCTTCAGTTTGGCTTTGGTGGTGGCTTTAAACTCCCTGCTGACCCTTGATGCCTTATCCTTTGACTGTTCCTGGATATTAGGAAGTTGTTCCTATTTTTCTGCTTTTGGTCTCCAAAAAGGATCTTCGAAATTTGTTATCCCTGTTGTTCCTCTTAATTACATAAAATGCATTGGATTAGCTTGTTTTCCATAAGCTGTAGACCTTGCTCCTATACACGTGGTAAGACAAAAACTCCTTTAATGCTGCCTGAAGCATCATGAACAGTTCTAGCTACGAAATAATGACCATTTTCATAACATAAAGCTTGGAGTTCATAAATGTCTTTCCTTTCCTTGTTTTTCCCTTGCTTGATGTTTAAACCCTGTAAGTAATCCTTTTCAGAAGCCCATCTTCAAAAAGAGTTCCTTTTTCTTCTCAAAATTGGCCCACAAAATCATGATGTGTAGCTACAACAGTTTCGTAGTGCGCTACGAAACTGTTGTGCATTAGGCATCACCTATAGTAGTTTCGTAGCACGCTACGAAACTGCTATGTGATTTCAAAAACACAGTTTTATGCCAAAATTTGACTTCCTTGAGATTTATTTCTTTTGAAATGACTTTTCCATATGCCATGGTGTTGTTCAAAACTGAATAAACTGATACCATTATTCAAAGTAAACTTCAAAAAGGTGATCCACATCAAAATTTTAGAATTAGCATTACTTGCTATGTAGTTTTTCTTAGTTGAGGATGTCCTTCAGGGTGGTTCAGCTGTATCTTCAGATCTTCGATTTGCCTCTTCATAATTCAGATTCCAGCTCTCAATTTTGCGTTGACCTTTCTGATGTATCTTGCTTCTTTTATTACAGGGATCATCGAGGTGAAGTATTGAGCATGACAGCTAACCACTTCGGGTATTGAAACTACTTTATCTTCCCACAGAGCCTCCATTTTGTTAAAATTAGCTTCCTTGATTGCATGTTTCCTTGAGGTTTTTCTAAGTTTGGAAATTTCATGATTTGCAAGCTTCAGTTTATTTTTCAACTCTTCAAAACTACATTCCTCCTATTGAGTGATAATTGCCTTACCTCTGTCATTTTTGTGCGGTTGTGATGTTGTTTCTGATGGAACCACAAGTCCTTCATGTAATTTGCTACCTCCCCTATCTCACTTGCTTCTGGCTGTGCCTCTTGTATCCCTTTTGAATGCCTTGTCACGGGTCTTCTTGGCTTAAAAACAAATTCAAAAGCTTGATCATCAAATTTGAGCTTCTTAGAAGTTTTGGATTTTTTGGTTTTGCCTTTACTTGCTTCAATTAAGTCTGCTCGGACCAGAGGAGATTCTTCAATGTCAATAGCTTGAAGCAAATCATTCAAACTTCCTTTTGAAGCTGGGCTCCCATCAACAATCATTGTCTTACCCTTTTCTCTAGCTAGTTGGCTCCTGGTTACTCTTCTTTGGACCGTTTCACCTGTGGATTGCTCTTGTACACCTTCTTTGATCTAAACCTTCTTTTTCTGTGACTGTTGAGGGGTGTCTTGAACTACTAGTGGTCTCATAGGCTCCTTCACCTGCTTTCTGGCTTTCAATTTCACAAATCTTCTTGATCTTGTTTCCTCCTGATGACTTACTGCTGGTGAAGAAATCCTCGTAGCCTAAGGGCTGAGACTAGTTTCATTTCTGAAGCTAGACATAAACATGAAAATGGACCACTCCCTATCTATTTTTTGGAGCTCATGTAAAACAATCAATTTGACTAAACCATGATGAAACAACGAGGTCTCATAGACTTCCTTCTTCAACTGAACCTTGTCACACATTTTTCCTAGGCTATGAAACAAATAGAAAGGCAAATCTAGAGATATCTTTCCAGTGAAATGAAGCAGAAGTTTGAAGTGATAGGAATACACCTTATGATATCTCCCCTCACAGGTAAAGTATCTCTGTATGCAGATAAGCAAATTGGTATATGAATCCCTCACAAAGCTCCTGGGCACTAACTTGTTTAGGTCTGAATCAATGAACTCTGGCTTCAAAAATTCCTTGCAAGGAGTCATATCAAACTTGAAGTTTTTAAACCACATCTCCTGTCCCCTTGGAATTTCAGTGACTGCAGATATAACCTCTGGAGAGATTGGTAATTCAAGCACTCCAACCTTTGAATTTAATCCTGTGCAATTGAAAGCAAACTCTTTGGTGACTTTCATGTGGCCTCCTTGAAGGTTTTCACAAAATCTCTAACAGCCAACCCGTTTGAAAGCTTGTTCAACTTCACTATTCCTCAAGAGAACATCTAAACCTTCAGGCTCATTCCTTAGACACCTGCCTGACCTATGATCCTTCTTCTCTGTAGACATCTCCATGGAATTCCTGCAAAATGAAAATTGAAAGAGCTTGCACCGTCTTAATCTCGATCACTGCCTCGCTTGAAATGGAAAGGGGAGCTACCTCACTTGGAATTTAAAGAATTCTGATCAAATTCCTATCAATTTGCTTCTCATGCATGAAAACAAACATGATCATAACTGAAAACACTTGGACCCTTTTTTGAAATTTGAAACTCATGTGTACCAAGACAC
Source organism: Pinus tabuliformis (assembly GCA_031772625.1). Lineage (NCBI taxonomy): Eukaryota > Viridiplantae > Streptophyta > Pinopsida > Pinales > Pinaceae > Pinus > Pinus tabuliformis. Next base: position 395,707,892 of record CM062806.1, on the reverse strand, counting down.
CTAACGAATCTAATGATGAAAATGAGCGGTTGCATGTGATAGGCATGGTGTATGGACTGACAGTTGATGATGTAAGATTAATGGATTCTGATAGATTGGACAGCTAGGTGAGATTTGGCACGAATTTGTATGAATCCCTGATTTCGTAGTGCAGTGAGTGCAAATTCTGGGTTTTGCGCTACAAAAACTCCTAGGTAGTTTCGTAGCGCATGAAAACATTGACACAAGTTTGACACATCGAAATTTATGTGTGATGTGGTACCAGTGATAGGTAAAACCAGAGTGTTTACCCTATTTGACAATGCCAACAAGACTCCCTTCTAGCTCCTAGACTCTAAAAAAAACCATGGAAAGACTAAACCAAGACTAACACCAATCCTTTGGAATCAAACTGATGTTCAAAATTTAGAAATGTTTTCTTAAGTGATAACAAAACTTTCCCTTAAGTTTTTTCGCTAAGAAGTTGTGATCATCGATATGCGGGATGACATCATCTTTGCCACGTGTCATCCTGTGAGTGGTGACACATGTCACATTTAAATGACCCCACAGGACCCCTAAAAATGTTGAAACCGAGTGACATGTGTCCACCTACCACGTCAGCATTCGTACTGCCATGTGTCCTCCTTATTGCCACTTGTCATCCATAATGACACGTCATTGGGGACGTCAGCTGTCATATATGATCTGAGGACCAATTAGAGGTCGCCACGTGGTCCCCTTGGAGGAGAGAGAACCTGGCTGGCCCTGGTTTTTCATGCTTTTCCTTTGTATTTGGTTTTCTCGTTCCCCCGACGATGTACCACTTTATCACAATATCAGCAGTTTGTAGGTCTTTTTAAGTTGAAACCTCGTCGATTCGCTGATCACCGATCGCCGATTCCATGTGGAGGAGAGAGAAAGGGGGTCAACCATCCCTGTTTTGTTTGCCTCTCCTATGTCAAAACTATTTTAGTCCTTCCCCAGTGATACAACATTATGTCTCAGATCAACCCCCATGAGTTCTTGGAGTAAGTAGTGACTACATGCCTGCAATGACAACTGTTTTGAAGGATTGCGATATCAGCCTTCAGCATCGAGAATTATCGATAATCCTTAAGTGTGAGCCCCAGGAATTCGCCAATAGCGATCGCTAATTGTGATTTTCCCTCCATACTTAGCCATTTTTTGGTTTGTTGGGATTTTCCTTATCTTCTACTCCAGGAGTCCATTTTTGGACTTCCATATATCGTTGGAAAGCTCTTTCCAAGCACTACGCAATGGGGCGGGGGGGTATGATTCAACTATGAGATCTTATGTGTCCTAGCAAAGGGGCTCCAAAATTCACTACTCTTGGGAAACTTTGACCATTTGAAACCCACAATGCAGAGAGTGACAACATTGGATCCAACTGGGATAGTGCCTTGCTAGAAAGGTGCTGAGGACCTGTAGACTAGTAGTATTTCATTCCATTGGGCATGGAGTTATTCTTAAAAAAAATATAATTCTTTGAAAAGGAATTTTCTAAAAATAAACTGAAAAATTCGAATAACAATTTCAACATACACACCAGATATTTACAATGAGAAAGAGACAAATATCTCTAATTTTGAAAATAAAATTTTAGAAACTCACCATTTATGGACAGTTCCAGTAGTTCACCATCCAATTTTTCAAGTATGTAAGTGTTGTTTCCCCTTTCTTATGCAATCTTGAAGGTGGGTTGATTTCTCCGATGAATTCCAATCCCCACTGTCTAAAGGGATACTCTACAAGCATAGGAATCAGGGGTAGAGGAGCAAACTTTTGTCTTTTAGCAAACATATGGCATCTTTGGCATGACCTGACCTTTGAATAAACATCTATAAACAACATGGGCCAGTAAAATCCCACCTTGAGGATTTTGTGTGTTGTTTCCTTTCAACTGTCGTGTCCTCCACATACTCCCCCATGGAAATCCTCCATCACTTCATGGGTTTCTCCCTCAACCAAACACAACAGTAATAACCCCCACCGGGTCCTTCCCGTATAGTAGTCTATTGGATATAATTTATTTTTGTGCCTGCAATCTCAGACTCCAGTATTTTGGTCTATCCAGCCCCAACGAGCATCTTAGAAACAAGAGGTAATGAACAATGTTCTTATACCTGGGTGATCCCTCATACTTGGCATACATCTTTTGTTCAACCATTTTAATGCTACTTTGTTCATCCTATGGAATTCCCTCCTACAAAATCTTGGCCAACCCTTGGCCTTTGATGAGCTTGGTAGGCTTGATTTCCAGTACATATTTGTGTATTTTAGCTATCCATATGCCCCTCTTTCCTTCGTTGTCTCCTTGCACCAGAATGTCTTTGACTGTAGTCGTTGGGACAAACGCTGTGATTTCACATTACAGTGCATACATACGGAATGACTTCAACGCCTTGACCAATGCATAAGCTTGTTTCTCCAATATATCAGACTACATCTCAGTGTCCCTTAGGACTTGGCTAAAAAAGGAAATGCACTACTCGTAACCTTCTTTATTTTTCTGTAACAACACAACAGCAATGGCATGTGGAGAGGTGAAAGAAAAGATGTAGAAGGGCACTGAATAATGAGGGCTGACTAGCATTGGGGCCTCATCCAAAGCTTCTTTGATCCTTATGAATGAATTATGGGGGACAGAGCTCCACTTAACTTTGTTCTAGTTCTTGAGAATATCTATGATACCTTTAACTATCTCAGCATAGTTGGGTATGAATCACCTTAAGAAATTTATCCTCCACAAAAAGGCTTGGACTTATTTCTTGTTTCTAGGAAGGGGAATAAGGTTGATGGCTTTGAGTCATTCAGGATCAATATTTACCCCTTCCTACACTACTATGTGTCCAAGCAGCTTCCCCTCACTTAGGGAAAGCTGAGATTTCTTCGATTCGAAGAGAGGCCATACCTTCTGCACTTCTTAAAAGTTAGTTTTAAATGGAGGATATGCTCATCATCATTCTTAGAAAAGGCTATGATGTTTTCTAACTAGACTACCACAAATTTATCTTAATCGCCCATGAAGCTATGTCAATTTCTCTTTGAAATGTGGCCCCTGCATTTATTAACCTGAATGGCATCCGTGCATACATGAAGGTTCCCCATGGGGTGGTGAAAGCAATATTTCTCTAGTATTTGGGGTGGACCACCCCTTGGTTATATCCCGATAATCTATCCATCATGGACATTCTGGATGCACCTACTACCTTCTGCAATATATTATCCATTTTGGGAAGAGGGTAGTTATCTTTTAGAGACACCCTGTTTAAATTTTGGAACTCCACGCATAGACTTATCTCTCTGCTCTTTTTATAGTCAGGGGCTAGATTAGCTACCTACTCAGAGTATCTTAGAGGGACTATGATCTCGGCTCGCAACAACTTCCTTACCTCCTTTTCAATCGAGGGGAGTAAGATTGTTCTTATTTATCTAAGTTTTTGTTTGCATGGCTTTATCCCACCTTTCAAAGGAATTTTATGTTGAATAATATTTGTATCAAATGATTTCAAATCATCATACGACCAAGAAAATACATCTTTGTAAGTTTTGAATAGATCTAAATACCTATGTTTGTATTGCAATTGGATTCCTTTGAACAACCTGATCGTCTGGGGTTCCTCCTCTAATATGATGTTGCAGTCTTCTGGGGCCGTTTTTTTGGACGCTATGTCATAATTATTGAAAAGTCTATCAAGTGGAACAAGTCCATGAGGGATGGTGTTCCTTTTTAGTTGCAAAATTGTTTGCCCAACCACTGTGTCTTTTCATGGAGTGGCTTCTTGTTCTACTTCTTCTTCTTCTCGATCGATGGTGGAGTGGGAAAACTCCCCAATGAATTCTATGAATCTTTTGGCCTGCTTGTCATTTTCGAATACCTGCCAATGTTTTAAATTATCAGGTATTGAAGGTCTGTGTCTGACTTCTTTCTCATATCTAACAAGTAGATTTTGTGGGGGCTTGAAAGTGATTGCAACTACCACAAGAGAGTCAACCATCCTGTTTTCTTCCCTAGGAAGAAACTAGATGTTAAAGTCTAGGAAGAAATTGTCGATTAAGTCCCACACTTCATTTCAGTACGTCCTCAGCCTGGGGTGTTTAGCCTGGCATTGATTTCCGATCTTCATTACGACCAGTTCAGAATCTTCATAGACTGTAAGGCATTCAATATTCATCTTTTCTATTGTTTGTATCCCAAGGATTAATGGTTCGTATTCTACCACATTGTTGGTCACTTCAAAATCCAGTTTGAACGAGAGGGGTATCAAGCTACCCTTTGGAGATACCAACAATATTCCAGCTCTATTTCCATCTTTTGATTTTTCTCCATTGAAGAATAATTTCCATATTTTATTTTCACTTGGCTGCAAGTTCTCTGACTACCCTATTAGGTTTATTGATGTTTCCTGTAGGACGGTATCATCCTCTTCTAGGAATAGACAGGAGATGTCACTATCTTTCCCATGCATTAGGGATTTCTCTGAGCCTTTAGCTGGGGTCACGGTTTTCACAAATTAGGATTCTCTGTACAACCTTCTTTTCTCACCTCTAAAAGTGGGAATGGTGGCATAAGTCAGATCCAGCTTTATAGATCCACTTAACTTTGAACCCCAACATCTTGATAAGGGAATTCCAAAACGAGGAGGTATATCAGCCACCACTACATCTATTACCACACTTTTCACCACGATCTGAGCCAAGTTTACCACTAGATCCTTATTCATGCCTAAGCACGTGACTCTCTTGGAGTTAAAGGATTACAGATCCTTGTATGGTCTAGTGATTTCCAAGCCCATCTATTCCATTACTGATAATGGCATGAGGTTGTGTGAGGCTCAAGAATATAGCATGCAATTATTCAACAAAAGGTCATGGATCACTAAAGTGACATAAAAAAGTGCAGTAGAAGGATCCAACTATTCTACATGCAACCTAAAAATGACCATTGGTCTCTACACCTAGACATTTAAACTATCATGAGTTGGTGCTAAGATAGAGGGATACATAAATTGAGATACCTGAGCTTTATAAATAGGCTTCTTTAGAAGCTCATTCAAGGGGACATGAATTTTTACCTTCTCAAGCTCCTTCTAGAGATTGAATAATGGTTAGACTTTTTATGTACCTCCTGGCTATGTTCCTTCTACCTTGCCACTGGAAGATTTCAACAGAATGGGTGTCTCTTTTTGTATATGTCCCTATAAACTAGTTCTTTCCTCATTAGAGGAGACTTTTATCTTAGAAGGGTCAGGATTCAACTTACCCTTCCCTTTATTCAGTATTGGGGGAACAACTTTGGGAGCAATTTTCCCTTGTTGTTCTAGTTCTCTTGTTCTCTTCTTTGAATATCTTAGATCATACTTACATTGTGGTTGTGCTTGCATGAACTCTGAAAACTGTTTGTAATAATAATCCCTATCTTCCTCATATGTTGTTTCTTCTCTATCATGGTTGGTCTCTTGGTGAGCCATATTCTCATATTCTTCTTCGGTAAAAGAAGAATACATATTTCCTTGCATCTATTGTGTATCTGATGATTTTTCATCGGGACCATCTTCCAAGTATAATGGAGGGGGGATCTGATCAAGCTGTTCCTTTCTTTCCCTTGGAAGTAGCTGCATTGGAGGCCTTCTATATTGAGGGTTATAGCCCCGATTGTTGACTTGAGTGTTATGTCTAGAATGGTTCTTATTCTCAATTTCAAGTTTTCCAACCTTTTGGGTTAAACTCTTGATGAGTTTCTCCAGCTCGTCCCACTTTGGGCATGATGATTCTTTATCTTGACCATAGGAGGATGCCTCCTCTTTTCATGTTTTGGGTTCAGTAGTTTCTTGCTTTACCCTTGACTTGCCTGCTGAGACCATATTGGCTTCCACTTCAAGAGAATCAATCTAAAGTTGGTATAAAGTGAGAAAATTTCTTTCTCTCGGAGAAAAACCAATGTCAGACTCAAAAGCACCCAGGAAAACCACATGAGCCAATGGTGGAGGAGATTTTATGTTAGCAGGAAGGTTATTGTATTGCTTATTGAATCTTTTGATAAATTCTGAAGTATCCTCCTTCGGCTTTTTTATTAGGGCATTAAACTTAGTGAGGAGGTACTCATGATCCCTCTTTTCTCCCCATTTCTGGTTGAATGCATTTTCCAACTCTTACCAAGTAGTGATGGAGGCATTGGGTAGATCTTTGAACAATTTCTGGCTTCTCCCTTGATACTTTGTACAAAAAGTCTCATGACCACATCCAACTGATCCACATCTAGGTTGTGAGAAAAATAATTGAAGGCTTCAATGTGACTCTTTATCATGTTATCATCTTCCTAGTTGAACCTAGGCAATTGCTTTAGGTGGTTCTGAGGCATTGCAGTCAAAGGTAGAGGTAAATTAAGAGGTGCATACTTATTTAGCAAAAAGCCCAGGAGATGCATATTGATTGGTGGAGGGGGATTAAAATTTTCGTGAGGAACTGTGGTCACGATCACAATGGTTGTAGGAGAAGCAGGGTATGTCAGGGCCTTAGGAGTAAGTCTTTGTCAGGCGGAAAGAGTCGATTGTGCGGACACAACCAACCTCCCTAGGAGCCTAAGACTCTCTAGTGACAAACAAGACAAACAAGAGCAATCCTTCTCTAAACATGCATTTACTATATGGGAAATCAAGTGTTTAGATCCTACCTGTAGTCCAACGCTGTTGTAGCAGTCCAGCTCCGCTGATACGGATGAGCTCCTCCTTCACTTTGAAACCTGCATACACTAACAATCAAACGATTAAATAGCACTTGATAATCTCATAGAATAAAACATATTTAACACATAGACCAAGGAGTACATGAAACAACTCATAAATAACAAGTTATTGAGAAGAATGGACTCATTTGCATTAATAGGTAACAAAAGGAACAAATACAACCTGAGCCTTGGTGTTGTGCAAGTCCCTCCCAGGGTCCATCAAGAGTTCTCCTTTACTTTGACAAAGCTCACCCACTTCCAAATAGAACAAGCAAAGATGGCAATCTCTCCTCACAAGCTTCTAAATGGGAGTCCTAATTCCTGCAGCATTTACCCTTAGAAATGTATAGCTTCCAACCTTCCTCCTTCTGGCCCAATGCCTGTATTTATAGTGCTCAAGAGGAAGTTAATCAGGTCCACCATCAATGGGATAATCCCCTCTTTGGATGGGATAGCTCCCTTATTGATGGGATAAGTTCCTCTTTGGTAGGAGTGCATGAACCATCTGGAGGCGCTCAATACACGTCGAACAACCTTCTAGAATGCTCTAGAAATGACCACAAGTAACTTTTTAAAGATGAAACTTGCGCATTTTAACCTTTATAGGGGGACGCACCTGCCCCTTTACATACAGAGCGTCCAAAGACGCAACTTTTGTGAACATTGGGTGCGTCCCCGCAGGTAAGGTTGAGAGAACCTGCGTACCCAGAGATAAATACATTTATAAAGACTTTCTCTCTTTTTTGGAGTTTGACATGGAGAGCAGAGGTATAAGACTTGCCTAAGAGGATAGCATGACTGTTGATAGAGCCATACTAACTGTAAATAGTCATGGTGACATTTTTTAGTGTAACAGATTGCCCCCTAAAGTGCGAAGCCTGTAATAGATTAGGGTTTTGTATTATCTAGGAAGGGTGAAGCGCTTTATCATTTCAAGGATTATCTCGTGGAGAGCCTGGTCAGAACCTGCAATTTTCAACACAAAATACATGTATAAGATTATATCATCACTGAGGTAGGCATTCCCATACTCAGATTAAAACTTTAACTAACAGACTAACTACTCTGATACAGGAATGATCTTGCAGTACATCATAATCATAGACTTTTGTAGACACAGTATGGGCGCAGCCATCTGTTTATGATTAGTCTACTTAGATAATGAATACAAAACTCCTCGCAGCCTGGATGGTGGAAACTAGATCCAGGGTCTTCATTTCTACTTCCCGAATTGGTACGATTCTAGCCATGCGAATAAATGAGTTGATGTCGAACATGGTAGAAACCACTTGATTACCAGTCGATGATGTAAACTGTTAACAAGCGTGAGAGAGACCACCAGTAATGTCAATGGTTCTCAAAGTACCCAGTACAATCCATGAGATGTGAATGAATGAGTTGATGTCGAACATTTCACGGAATCCTTCGATCGAAAGTCAATGATGTAAACTGACGTCAAAGGCGAGAAACCTGCCATTGATGCATGCAGACTTCAAGGTACTGACGATTTCTAAGTCATCTCTCTAGATAATGTGCTGATGTCGATAGAAAGCGACCCGTTGCAGGCAAGCCCGCAACACGAAATCATTGTTCAAGTTGAAGAAATGTTGCTGTAAGGACTGACTCAGGGATGGTCAAATGGATGACAAGTATTTTGCAGATGAAAGTTTTGCTTGCAGACCTCTTGAACACATAACGACACGACAGATGGCTTGGTGATGAATAACTCAAAGTTAATCCCCGGAACCCGGCTGAAGACTTTCAAAGTGGTTTGATCAACTGTGAGGTAAAGGATTTCCCAACCCAGGTGAATGAAAAGTGTCGTGTTCAAGAGTGGTAATAAAGTTTCTTCTGAGACAAAAGGTAACAAATAGGCTCATTCTTCTCTCTTTTCCCCCACCATTTCTGGCAAGTACCTCTTTATTTTTAACAAGCTTGAGGAGGATAACATATGCTTGATTATAAGCTCATCCTTCGGATGAGTCCAACCTAGTTTTGATTCGAACCCTAGGAAGGAGTGGTTCGTTCCTGTTTGTAATTGAACAGGTCCTTTACTGTGAAATGTTTAACGAGCCCAGTATAGGAGAAACTCGGCGTTTTTCAATTTTAGAGAGTCTGAAAAACTTAAGAAGACTCCAAGTTGAACTTTTTCGTAGATTTGTGTCCCTCAAGCCCGAAAAAGTATAAAATAATACCTGGGGGAACCGCTTGATCTTGCGACCAAGGAGTACTTTCATAATTAGTGCCACTGACCTGAAAAGTAAAAAGCGATCAAGGACACGTCGTTTTATTTCCGTATCGAGTTTGAAACGACAAAAACCCGGCAATCTTTTCCTGATTTTACGGTCAGAAAAGAGCTATAAGGGGACCGTCTTTTAATTCCGTTTTAACGAGTGTAAAAGAAACGCTCGGCAATCTTTTCATTTTTTAGGAGTCAGAAAAGGGCTTAAAAGATGACTCTGATATTTTGGTTCGTGAAAAATGACAATTTTCCCTCTAAATCCCTTTGTCCTGCACAAAAACGACACATTACTCATACCTGTTTAAGATAGGCAAAAATACATCGAAAAACATCCTTCCATGGTGAAAAATGAACAAATTCATCCAAAAAACCTATAAAAAGACTTTTTACCATGTCATTTTTACCATTTTACTGTTGAGGTTGAAAAAAGGGCTTTTGGCAAGAAACTTCCCGTGGTCGCTGCGGAAAATCCGACCGTCAGAATCGAACGCCGTCTCTTCCAGGTATTTTACAACATCCTCCTCTTCAATTTCATCCGATTAAAATTGTGTTTTAGGTTTTAGTTTTGATTTTTGGGGGGTTTTGGGTTTCAAAGTGCGCTCTGCGGGGGACGCAGGTGCCCTTCGGGTGACCTGCGTCCCCCGACTTTTTCCTGTACAGGAAAAAGGTCGGGGGACGCAGCCCACCTTCAGGCCAGCTGCGTCCCGACGCTCTGTGTTCTAAACGCGGGGTGCGTCCCCCGTGAAAGGCGGAATTTGAAACCCCAAACTCCACAAGCAACCATTTAAAATTTCCCAAATGAATTCTAATCTTTGTTTCTTGGTGTGTAGGGCACTCACCATGTTGGATTGGAGAGAAAGAGAGCACGAAGACGTTGATTTAGCCGCAATTGAACATCAACCTTCCATTGATGCCCTAAAAGCATGCGGGCTATATAAATACTGGGCCATACCTGGCATGAGGGCTCAGGTGAGATTCTTGGAATGGCTGGTTGAGAGATGGAACGTTCAAGAGCAATGCTTTTACATAGGAGGGCACCAGCTCGAGATAGAGCCCTCTGACGTATACTTTCTCACTGGCTTGCCAAATAGAGGCGAGCAACTCAATCTAGCCGGGACTAGGCCGGGTGGCCAATCCCTTGCTAGTCTCCGGGCAGATTGGTGCACACCCAATGCACACCATGCGAAAGGCGTGGAAATCAAACACATCTCTCTGCGTGAACTCAAAGTTATAGCTTTCACGGTTACCAGAATTTGCGGCGCAGCCGCTTTACATATTGCCTCCGGGTCCCAAATGCGGATGGCGATTGACTGTTACCAAGGCACCATTTTCAACTGGTGTGATGCTGTGTCGGCTAATATGAAGAGCCAACTGACTAGGGCAAAGAACGGACGACTGAAGACCTTTGGATATGGGCCTCTAGTTGTGAGCTTTGCCTTAGAGAGAGTTCCGATGCTGATCCCTCAGCAACTCACTGTTGATATCTTGGGTCCTCGGGAGCCAAAGCTGATACGATGGGTTACGGTGATGGCCCGGCATCCTGACGAGGGCACAATGATTGTTCGATTCTCTGATAGTTATTTTCACTGGTTAGAGGACCAGGTTTTTTCGATCCAGGACTTTCCGTATGCCGGAGTAGATTTTCGAGGTGATCCGGACATGGTTCTTCCACAGGGAGAACAATGGGATGACAGAGGTACTTTATTTTTCACAAGTTTTCAAATTATGTATTTTTTGTTTTTTATATATATCGTCTCAAAACTGACAGTAAAAATTTTCAAAATGCAGATGTTGGTCCACAGCGCCCAGCCAACCTCCGGCCTTTTGAGAGGAGACATCCAGTTGCACCGGTACCGGCCCCACAGGACGCGGCTGCAGAGTCACTAGCTGAGTTGGAGCAGGATCTAGAGCGTCTGACGGTGGATATACCTGAGACTACCATAGATGATATTCCTATCAGACTTCAGCGCTATGTAGTCGCAGTCCCTGGACCGTTTAGGAGATTTTTGTGTAAGGTAGCCCGTGCAGTGGTGTCGTATAGGGAGCACCACCAGTGATTGGCTAGTCACTTTGTAGACACATGTGACATTTTTGACTTTTTGTACTTTATCATTTTTGCCGATCATAAGGTGTTTTTCAACCTATGATCGAAGACGATGTATATTTTTTGACACACTCCTATCTATATATATATCACTATTACCGGCTTATCTTGTTTAACATATGTGATGAAATGTTTTTAAATTTACTTGCATGATTATCGTAAATGTCTGTCCAACATTCGAGAAGCAATTGCATCTGCTAATGTATTTAAAGACCTTGGAATATGCTGATATTCAATGTAATCAAATTCACGTTCCAAGAGACGCACTCTCAAAAACAACCTTAATAACACAGGATTTCTAATGGCATAAACTCTATTAAGCTGTAATACAACAAGTTCAGAATCTAACCTCACTATCAAACGTCGAATTCCAAATGAAATAGATTCGGATAATAATTCAACCACTGCACTGTATTCTGCAATGTTGTTCGTTGTTTGACCGAGGCTTACCCCATGCATAGAAACTAACTCGTCAGAGGGTGAATAGATAACCCAAGCTGCGGAAGAGATATTCCGTGTACTACGACAAGCACCATCAGCAAATCCAATGTATGTTTGGAGAGGCGTCGACATCTGCAATATCAAGAGTAAAACCAAGATAAGCCAGAATAACGACGAAAAACACACTCTCTAAGCTAAGCACACTGACTAACTAACAAACATACTAGCTAGAAAGAAAACCTAACCTAACTAAAAATTCTCCATACCCACCATTTAAGCATAATACCTCTTTAGGTAAAGTCCATTTCTGGGTTTACCCAAAGAGTCCCCATCAAAATCTACCAGCTCATAAGCCCCTTTTGCTAGCTTTCGCTTTACAATGTAGGGTCCATGCCACATAGGAACGAATTTTCCAGCACCTAGCTTATCGTTAGCTTGATCATATAATAGCACTAGGTCTCCCTCCGAAAAACTTCGAGGGGTCACATTTCTATCATACTGAGCTTTCATTCGCTTCGCGTGAGTCTCGATTGCCAATGCAGCGTCACGTCGAGTCTCATCTAATTTAGCTAAGTACAATAAACGTTTCTCCTCTTCGGAAGTAGCTGGAAGTAATTCGACAGCCATTTGAAGTGATGGGATTTCGCATTCAATGGGTAACACAGCTTCCAAGCCATAAACTAGCTGGAAAGGAGTGAACCCTGTTGAAGTTTTCACTGAGGTTCGGTATGCCCATAGCGCTGAAAATAACATGTTGTGCCAATTCGACCGATGAATACCAATGGTTCGTCGGATCATGATAACCAGAACTTTGTTGATAGACTCAACCAAACCGTTGGCTTGCGGATAATAAGGAGTAGAGCTATCGTGGCGCAAACCAAGCTGGCTTGTAAGCTCAGTCATCATGATGTTTCGAAAATGGCTCCCATGGTCAGTAATGATTGCTTGTGGGACACCAAACCTAGTTATAATATGATTGAATACGAAAACTGCAGCTGTTTTGCCGCTTGCGTCGAATGTAGGCATCGCCTCGGCCCATTTAGTGAAATAATCAACCGCGAGGATGATATACGCATGCCCCCCGGCCGAGTGAGGGTTACAAGTAATAAAGTCGATACCCCATTTGGCGAATGGACCAACGGCAATTATAGGGTGGAGAGGAGCAGGTGGTGCGCGCATCTTGCGATCAAACACTTGACAGTTGTGGCACTTCCGGACTGCAATGATACAATCTTTAAACATAGACGGCCAGAAATAGCCAGCGCGCAACACCTTCTGAGCTGTGGCATACCCAGACATATGACCGCCACATGCTCCAGAGTGACAATCATTCAAAACCCTCTCAGCCTCTTCGTGAGTTAAACAACGTCGAAAAACTAAGTCTGCCCCCCGGCGATAAAGTGTATCTCCAATAATTTTGTATTGCTGGGATTGAAACCGAATTTTTCGACGTTCCGCCTTTGAAGCTTCAGGCCGAAAGGTTTGGGTTTGGAGATAGATGATTATATCCCCGTACCACGGATCTAAAGTACTGATAAGAAACAAAGATTCGTCCGCAATGGACTCCTCTGCCACAGTCTCTGTGTCAGCACGCGGGAAATCACACATCAATTCCGCAAAAACTAAGGATTTCTTAGACTTGGACTTCTCGAACTCCAAGTCGAACTCTTGCAGGATAACGATCCATTTAGAGTACTTGCCCCCTAGCAGTTGTTTTGTCAAAATATAAATCATAGGGTTGCAATCCGAAATAACTGTAGTTTTACGGAGAAGAATGTAGTGACGAAAACGCTGGACAGCTTGAACGGCTGCCAGGGCCAATTTCTCCACATGCGAATATTTTAGCTCAGTGGGATTTAAGGTCCTACTAAGATAATATATCACATGTTCCGCTCCGAATTCATCTTCTTGAACTAACACCATTCCAATGGTGGAATGCGAAGCTGCGAGGTATAAGAAGTAGTCCTGGTTGTAGTTGGGAGGATGCAACAACGGTGCATGGGTCAACGCGTGTTTAAGTGCATCAAAAGATTGTTGGGCAATCTCGTCCCAAAAGAATTGAGCGTTCTGTTTCAACAACCGTGTAAAACCTTTAGTGACCTCGGCGTAGTTTGGGATGAATCGGCGTAAAAAGTTCGCTTTCCCTTGCAAACTTTGGAGTTGGCGCAAACTCGAAGGAGGAGGCAATTTGATGATAGCTTCGACCTTCGAGGGATCGACGCGAATGCCGGCTTTTGAAACAACAAATCCCAGCAATCGACCTGTTTCTATACAGAAAACACACTTGTGGGGATTCAACCGAATTCGATAATGCCTACACCTCATAAAGATTGCTCGTAAGTGGACAAGGTGATCAGCTCGATGTAAAGAATGAGCAGGCAAATCATCGAGATACGGTTGCACAATGTGCTTGATGTCATGAAATGCGTAAGACATCGCCCGTTGAAAAGTGGCCCCGGCATTCTTAAGCCCAAAAGGTAATTTGCAATAAGCAAATGTCCCCCATGGACAAATGAATGCCGTTTTTGGTTGGTCGGCAGGTAGAATATTGATTTGATTATAGCCCGAAAAACCATCCATAAAGGAAAACATTTCACTTCCGGCACAATCATCAATAATTTGATCGATATAAGGCGTAGGATAGTTGTCTTTTGGACAAGCTCGATTTATATCCCTATAGTCGATACAGATTCTTATTGTTCCTTGTTTCTTGTTGACCGGAACAATATTCGATACCCAATCCGTTAACGGGATCGGATAAATGAAACCTGCTTTCAACAGCTTTTCGACTTCTGCTTTAATCGCAGCCGCTTTTCGAGGGTGAATCTGACGCAACCGTTGCCGGACGGGTTTAGCATCCGGGTAGGTCTTTATTTCATGAACAACAATGGCAGGATCGATTCCCGGCATTTCCTCGTAAGACCAGGCAAACACATCGCGGAATTCTTGGAATAGGGCCTTGTAAGTTTGGATTTCATCTTCTGTACATGCGGCACCTATATGAATGTTCTCCTCAATTCCGGGCTTCACTGAAATATCAATGGGAATAGTACGAGAAATATTCCCTAAATTCAACTCTGAATCAGAATGTTTCGTTGGATCCTGAGCGTCTTTGACATATTCAGCGGTAAAGATAGATGAAAAATCATTTTCAAATGCATCATCCTTAGGTAAAAACGAAGATCTGTGATGGAGATCTTCCCATGGTAGATCGTCTACACTTAGGATTTCGCGAAGTTGTTCGTCAGATGACACGACTTCGGGAAACGCTATCCGTTCTAAGGTTGAGGTGAAAAGTGATTCTTCACTGACCACATTCATTTGGTCGATCTCGGTTGAACGCGAGTCGGTAAAAGACATGACAGCTTCATAAGCAATTTCATATGGACTCAAAGGCATAGCATCACCGAATGAGTCTATCTCAGATTCAGATGGGACAATCCAAGGATCATCATAAATAATGTTTTCTGATGTAATCATATGAATTGATGCAAATGAAGGGTCTGCGTTGATTGGAGGGAAAGGAAAAGTTCCCAGTAAACCGGAATCTTTAACTAAACCTACGCCAACGTCCCTATAAGGGATTGTCGTCTTACCGACATGCTGGATACTCTCTGAAGAGGCTGGGTCGGATGAAAAGTATGTCAGCTGATCAATAGTCACGATCTTACCGTTATGTGGAAACTTTATTACTCTGAAGACCGATGAAACGACCGCTGTCATAGCATATGACCAACTTCGACCCAAAAGAAGGTTGTAGTCTAGAGGGGCATCAACCACTTCCACATCCAGACTAACGGTTTTACCTTCTACCCCTATAGGCAATTCCTGTAGAATACCAAACGGACGGAACCCACGGCCATCAAAGGCCTTAAGGATGGTGGGGGATTGGTTCAACGAAGGAGAACCAAGCGATCTCCAACATTGAATCGACATAATACACGTAGAAGCTCCCTCATCAATCACAGTCCGATGAATAGGCCTGTTTTTGACTATCACTGGAATTTGGAAAGCCATTTGATGGGGTAGACGCGGTGTACTATTTTCTAGATCGAAGATTATCAGGTTCGGGTCCTGAACATCAACAGCTCCGATAGCCGACAAAAGTAATTTTCGTTGTGCTGGGCATGATTGCAGCACTTCTAACGCCGACATTGCTGAGGGTGAAACAGCTAAGTCCTCAACAATGTTGTAATTCTGGGCTGCTCTCGCATGTGGATTGAAAGCAGACCTTCGAAGTACACCCTTGGCGGGCGGTTTGATTACTAAGTCCGGGTTAGGTTTTTCGATCTGTAGTGGATCGGAACCAGGAGCTGAGGTTGATGGGTTAGAGTGAGAAGATTCTGCTTCCTTACCATCAACAGGATTCTTACTACCATAATCTTGCGATCGAGTCGCAATCCTCACATGAGACATCATCAAAATGGGTTCTTCACTGGCATTCGAGGAAGAACCTATCATCTTATTCTCCTGCTCCGGAAATGGATTTTTTAACACAGCAGGAGTGGGAGAACCTTTGACTATTTTCACAACCTCGGCCCGATGAGGGCAATCTCTCGTAAAATGATC
Organism: Pinus tabuliformis; assembly: GCA_031772625.1. Taxonomy (NCBI): domain Eukaryota; kingdom Viridiplantae; phylum Streptophyta; class Pinopsida; order Pinales; family Pinaceae; genus Pinus; species Pinus tabuliformis. The sequence goes on along the minus strand of CM062806.1, from coordinate 395,691,806 downwards.
CTCTTCACAAATAAGACAAGGATATCGAGGTTTGCGCTTTTCGTCATTGGTTTCCGACTTTTCCGTTTTCTCCTTCGGAGCCTTGTCTGCTTTAGCCTTCTTCTTTCCTTTCTTCTTTCCACCGTTTTTTGATTTGGCCGTAGATGACTCTACAGCGTGAATATCGGCGGAAAGTTCAGGAGAAGACTCTCCTGTCGGGGAATCAGGCAAAGTGATTATAGGAGTAGTAGAACCTTGGAAGACTTCTTCTTGCTCTTTGTGTTCACGATACCAATCATACCATCAGCGGCATGAGATCCCGAAGGAGCAGCAGCGATTTGATTCGATTTTGGAAGATCTGGAATCTTCTCGTGTAACGTACCCGACTGAGTATAAACTAAGTCAAGGTATTGCGCCTGAGCAATGACTTGCTCCTCAGTAACTACTCCGGCCTTAGCTACATCTTCAGTAATCTTCGGTAATAATGATTTAACAAACCATTCAGCTAAGATTTGGTCCGGAATAAAAACTTTCACTAACCTTCTTCGACGTCTCCACTCATGAATGTGATCAGAAATATACGTGGACGTCGATTGTTTTAGTGAAGTTAATAACTCCGTGCCGTTATCGTATCTGACCGGCAACTGAAAGTGAGTTAAGAACGAGGTAGCTAACTGGCTAAAATTGTAAAAAGAGGCCCGTGGTAACTCAATGTACCACTTGGCCGCGAGACCAATGAGTGTACGCTGGAAAAGACGTAAGCGGATCGAATCATCCGAGATAGAATTTGAAGCACACCAGAGGTGGTAAGTCATCACATGATTGGACGGATCCTCTCCAGACTTACCTTCGAACTTGGGTATATCACTGGGCAACTTATTTGGCATTGGCGGCCAGAACGGAAGATATTGAATTGGATCGTTCGTTAGGCGCGTCAAGTCTGGTAAATCCAAAGTTGCGATAAACGGTAACTGCCGGTTCGGATCCCTAAAACTCTGAGTCATAACACCAGCCCCAGGAGGAGGATATCCAGGATAACTTGGAACAGGAATCGCATTAGGGATATTATATCCTCCTGGAAAACCAGGATTAACCGGACCGTACTGGGGTTGTTGAGGTTGTTGATAAGTGTACCCAGGATACGGTTGATACTGGTAAACCGACTGTTGGACAGCTTGCCCTTGTTGGTACTGTCCCTGGTACGGTTGTTGAACAAATTGAGGTTGAGTAGTGACAACCGTACTTATACCAGGCTGACCTATAGGCATCTGGACCGTGGTTTGAATCGTAGATCCAGACAACGGTAAAGATGTCTGAGGAGTGGTTGCAGAGACAGTAGAAACCGGAGCTGTCGATACTCCAGAAGTAAGTGCGGTAGATGTAGCGGTAGTTGCAGCAGCCGTTTGAGATGGAGTACTAGGTGCAATTGGCGGCTGAGTAACTACCGAAGTTACAGAAGTTTGAACATTTGACTGGACAGGTTGCGGTTGCTGGGGTGAACCAGAAACTACGGGTTGTCCAGCTTGAGGTACCAACTGTATACTTGGCTGCAACACCTGTTGACCCTGTGATGGATCCCACACTAACATTCCAGGGTATTGACCCGTAACAGGTTGAGGATACTGAGGTCCATAACCGAATTGAGGATAGGATTGATAATTGAAAGGTGCAGTTCCCATACCTTGACCATATGACTGACCTTGAGGTGGTTGATAACCTTGACTCGAGTATTGACCTTGAGGTTGATAACCTTGGGGTAAATACTGATACTGGGGTTGACCTTGACCTTGAGGTTGATACCCTTGAGGTTGCCATCCTTGAGGTTGATATTGATACTGAGGTTGACCCTGGGGTACATATTGAGGCTGGGGTTGACCTTGAGGCATGTATTGTACCATAGGCACATACTGACCTTGAGGTTGCCCCCCAGACACGATTTGTGTACCTTGAGGTTGCCCCCCAGGCGGTAATTGGGGCTGCCCCCCAGGCGGTAATTGGCCACCTTGAGGTTGGGAAACGGGAGCTGAACCTGACATCATGTAAATGTCTCCTACACCCAATGGTATATTACCATTGTTTCCAGCTAATAACCCATGATCAACGGGTTGAGGAGACGCCCCCGCAAAGGTACCAGAAAGCGATTGATACCCAGTGGGAACAGAAGGACCGCCGTGTAAGAAAGATTCAGGAGCTTGAGTAAACACGGACGACTGACCAGACATATTTACAGGAGTATAAATACCTCCAGGTGGAAAAGGAGTACGAGGTGGAGAAAAACCTATCCCTGAGTTGTCTAAATAATTGGTTAACGAAAGGTACCAAGTAGTACTTCTAGGAGGACTGTAAAAGATAGATTCACGCTCCCTTAGATCAATAGTAAGTTGATCTTCAAGGTTAGAGACGCCTATTTCTTCCTCTGGAGCAAGTTCTTCGATAGCAATCAAACCAGTAGGAAGATTTTCGGTGATAATTCTTTCTATTCTCGGTGAATCTGGAACACTAGAAGTTGGAGTAACAGGTTCAGATATTTCAGGTTCTTCGCCTGTATCACTAGCAGACGAAAAACTACCAACAAGCTCAGAAACTGTAACAGCTTCGGGATTATAACCTGTCTCTAAGCCTTGGTAATCTGAATGGACTACCAAGGAAGATTCTCCTTCTTCAGGTGAACCTACTCTACTGCCACTAGGAGGAGTTACAAGGACCTTTAAACCTTCTAGATTACCCGGGTCGTCTCGAGGAGGTGATCCCCTAAGTCTACGGGATCTTCTCAACAATTCGGCCACAGAAACAACTTCAGGAGACTGGCCCCGAAGTCTACGGGACTGTCTCGGTAATTCCGCCACAGCTAAAAACTTTTAACTACTACACACGAAAACAAAATAAAATTTCAAATCAAACCACCTAAAGTCTCTAAAGAACCAAACAAATTTGAATCACACACCTAAAGAATCTAGGGCGTCAAACCAAGCACAAACAGTAGCCTTCCAGACCGAAAGCGCTAGTTGGTGATGAAGCCCAACATCGCTGGATTCAGTACAGAAGTGGCGGGTGGAACAGTTACCCCGACAACCTGCTTAATGAATAGACTGGACCAAGTTCCTCCACTTTAACCGTCTCGAGTGAAGTGAACCCCCCAGAAAATCCAAGTGAGTCTAGCCGACGTCTGCTCCAGGTACAGTGGGATCTTCCCTCCACCGTCACCTCGGTAGAATCCTAAAGATAATGGTCACTAAGGTTACCAACCGCAACAAATGCACCTGGGGGAACAGTCTAAACTCCGACAGCACGCAAGGGCAGAGTATCAAGCTCAATCCCCTTGCCGGTTCCTTGACAATAATCCAAGGTTTACCGACAAGTGACCCCTGGCTCCTCGACAATGGTTAATCCGAGGTTTACCGTTGCGTCGTTCCCAACGAGGGGGGATTGATCCCCTCACTGGTTCGGACACGAGCTCGTGCTTCTCCTTTAAGAGGAGCTTTCCCAGAGTACAAATGAGACAATTGGATTTATTCTATCACAAGATAAGCTACTTGTTTGGTTTTGTTGTCTTGGAGAGTTAATTACTCACCTACTCCAAGACACTAGCCTGATCTAAATTGGTGTTTCAGAGCCCTAGTAAATAAAAGTTACTACGTCGATTTTACTTTAAGCGTTAATTTTATGGTTTTTCTTAAAGACAAAAGGTAGCGGAAGTGAAACCAATGGTGTGTAGACTCGACTCAAACCACTACAAAGATGCACCTAAGATGATTTACGCTACTTTCCTCTTTCAATGAAATTCCTAACTAAGAGAGTTGAGAGATGCAAATTTTATAGAAAACAACTTTCTTAGTAAAGACAATCAAAGAAACAATTCTCTTTATCTTTTCAAGCATACAAACATGACCACTCTTTACGTGCACGAAAAACTCTTTTTCTTTCAAAACTTTTCAAAGCTACTTGAAACAAAACTTTTCAAAGCTACTTGAAACAAAACTTTTCAAAGGAGATGTTTTTTTTTTTTTGTATTTTCTCTTTTTAATAAAGCATATAAATCTATTTTAACGAAAATCAATCTCAAAAGCTATAAAATCTATGAAAACTTGACTCACAAGCAAATCAAAAGGGAAATTACTCTAAGCAAACCTAACAAGGCAAAAGCTCACAAAGATGATTCTAGGTTGTTTTACTTGACCACGATCAAGCCAAGGACCAGCTAATGCAGAATCAAAAGACCAGTCAAAACAAAACTCAAATCTTTTTGTTCTTTTTGTAAAATGGAATTCAGCACTCAATCAACAAGCACTTCGAAATTTGCCAAAAGAGACAACTCAATGGTAAGTTGCTCTCACAGGTAGACTTTATGACAGGTCTGACTTCTAAGAATGCTGACAAAACCAGAGATATCTAAGGCTTGACAACTTCTACCGCCAAAGTCACTACAAGACCTACTCAAAAATCAAACCCTAGGGCTTAAACTTCTATGAAATCCACTAAAACACTCAATGCTATCGAAACAAGTTCAGGTGAAGATCTTTGACAAGGGACTAATGAATCTGGGCAGTAAAAACTGAGAAAAAGCAAAATCTAAGAGAAAAAATGCAAAAAATGGAATTTTTTCAAATTTTAGCAGGGGACGCAGGCGACCCGTTAAGACAGGTGCGGGCCCACTCTGTGAACACAGCGACAGTGCGTCCAAGGACGCACTGTGCAATACTCAGAGGGTGCGTCCTACTGGAAAATTCAAGAAAAACCAAAATAAATCTAACCCTAAGCTAACCCACCCAAAGACAAAGTCACAGAGCCAAAAACCAGAAAAATAAACCAATTTTCTCAGAGAAAAGTTCATACAAAGGAAAAGACTTTCACATCAATGGATTCCACAGTGGAGTCGCCAATTTGTCAGGCGGAAAGAGTCGATTGTGCGGACACAACCAACCTCCCTAGGAGCCTAAGACTCTCTAGTGACAAACAAGACAAACAAGAGCAATCCTTCTCTAAACATGCATTTACTATATGGGAAATCAAGTGTTTAGATCCTATCTGTAGTCCAACGCTGTTGTAGCAGTCCAGCTCCGCTGATCCGGATGAGCTCCTCCTTCACTTTGAAACCTGCATACACTAACAATCAAACGATTAAATAGCACTTGATAATCTCATAGAATAAAACATATTTAACACATAGACCAAGGAGTACATGAAACAACTCATAAATAACAAGTTATTGAGAAGAATGGATTCATTTGCATTAATAGGTAACAAAAGGAACAAATACAACCTAAGCCTTGGTGTTGTGCATGTCCCTCCCAGGGTCCATCAAGAGTTCTCCTTTACTTTGACAAAGCTCACCCACTTCCAAATAGAACAAGCAAAGATGGCAATCTCTCCTCACAAGCTTCTAAATGGGAGTCCTAATTCCTGCAGCATTTACCCTTAGAAATGTATAGCTTCCAACCTTTCCTCCTTCTGGCCCAATGCCTGTATTTATAGTGCTCAAGAGGAAGTTAATCAGGTCCACCATCAATGGGATAATCCCCTCTTTGGATGGGATAGCTCCCTTATTGATGGGATAAGTTCCTCTTTGGTAGGAGTGCATGAACCATCTGGAGGCGCTCAATACACGTCGAACAACCTTCTAGAATGCTCTAGAAATGACCACAAGTAACTTTTTAAAGATGAAACTTGCGCATTTTAACCTTTATAGGGGGACGCACCTGCCCCTTTACATACAGAGCGTCCAAAGACGCAGCTTTTGTGAACAATGGGTGCGTCCCCGCAGGTAAGGTTGAGAGAACCTGCGTACCCAGAGATAAATACATTTATAAAGACTTTCTCTCTTTTTTGGAGTTTGACATGGAGAGCAGAGGTATAAGACTTGCCTAAGAGGATAGCATGACTGTTGATAGAGCCATACTAACTGTAAATAGTCATGGTGACATTTTTTAGTGTAACAGTCTTGAGTAGTGAACACCATTGGGATGAGCATTGGAGGTGGAGGTGGCAAAGGCTGGTGAGATGGTAGTACAAGCCAGGGGAGTTTTCTCTTTCCTGGATTTCTTGGAAAATAAATTTTCTGGATCAGATAAAAATGGGGCTTTCTTTTGGGATGTATCTGAGTGAGTATGAGGCCTTTTAGAAGCCATAATTATGAATGATAATGAGGGGTGTGTGGAGTTTCCGAGGTGATATGAATGAAATCAGAACAAACTTTTCTCGCCTACACGAAGGGTGTTCAATTTGTCATATCCCGATGGAAAAATCCTTCAATAAGATCCCCAACAATGGCACCAAAAGATGTTGTCTCTCCCAGAGACAACCTTGGATTACTTACAAGACCAGTTGCTCAAGAAACTGAAGGCATCATATGCATCTTCTACACCTAGTAATTACAAATATACAAATATACACATAACAACATGGGTTGGTTCCTTCATATAAGGATATAAGCCATGTATTTTATGTATCCTTTCACAAGAATAAGGAAAAAACAAGTGGATGCAGAGTAATCAAGGACTTCGTGTTTAATCAGATTTTGCAGAATAATGAAAGAAGAGAAAGAGAATAATAACTCATCAGAGCTTGAAACATGAAGAGTTCTATATTTATTTGAGTTCAAGATAGACATGTGGATGTAAGAAGAGTGAATGTTATGATTTCAGGAAGCGCACATTTGAAGATATAATATTAGACTTGAATACATGCATATGTATTAACTAGTTAACACCAATGAATCTGTAAGAATATAAGAGATATTTCTAGTAGCTACAATTTCTTGAAATCGGAGAGGAAGTGTGAACATAATGGAAGTTTATAAGAGAATACTACTCGAACATGGGAATCACCACTGTTTCATTCATATTAAGAAAGATGTAGATTTAGAATCCATACAACTTCAGAAGCACATATAATTTTTTCCTAGAATTTAGAACCTTTCTTCAATGTTTCTGCCTCCCTTTTATAATGACAGGGAGGGTAAGAAAATCAGTTACAAAATATCTCCAGGTGGAAATTTGCAGTTGTCAGTATGAATGGCTGTCTCAACGTAAATATTCTAACTATTATAGAAGGGAGATTATTTTCTTGAAAGAAAAACCAAATCTCAATACAGTGATCAAAACAACAAAATGGAATTAATCCATCACAACTGAAATGATAGTTTCTAGAAATATCTTCATGCCACTCCTCTTTGCGGGCCTTTGGTCTTGGCGTGTTCCTGCTAAGTCATGGTTAATCCTCTCTTGGATGGTTTTGGATCACTCTCAGTATTGAACAACCTCTGAAATAACTGCCAACTCATACACCTTTTTAACTTTTTGTTAGATAATATCAGTGCCTTGAAAAGTTTGGTGTCGTGTTTCATGGAGTTGTAGAAAATCGGATGTAGGTTAACCCAATAATGCAATATAAATCAAAGCAGAATACTATAACCTACTTCTACTATCAATTTGTGGAAGCTTAAAGATCAAGTTGAATAATATAACCAAAAGAAGAAGAATCAATGGCACAATACACATCAAAATACTTTGGGGAAAGCCTCAACTAAAAACCCCACACTATTGTATTAGGAAATACATAGGAATTATACAAAGCCTTAGCTCTCGCAACTAGCCAACTATCAGTGCAATCCTCATAGATGCTCATAGGAAATCTTGGCTTCTCTATAGCCTTCCTCTCTTCCCTCCAAGCTCCTATTTCCTTGCATTGTTCCTTTGGGATGATTCTCCTATTGCCAAGTGGATGATCTCCTTCCAAAACTGCGCAATCCTCAAGGATTAAATCCTTGACTGCATGCATGAGTTTTATCCGTGAGAAAACACATGAAACTGATAGTACACTGTCCTTGACTTTAATATCAACTAGGTCTTTCTCAGAATAGACATGCATGAGTTTCAGATGAGGGAATATTTAGTTAACTAGAGTAGCACTAGTTGAGTGCATTAATGCATCAACTGACTGTTAACTCACTATTAGTTCCTCAAACAGTTTGGAACTAATTTAATTGGACTTAACTCAGTAAACTAAGTTAACTAATTACAACTCAAATATAACTCAATCTTATCTCCTTAATTTAAGGGATAACTCTTGCATGACTTCAGAAAGACTTCTAACTTGAATTTCTCCAACTAATTAATTTAAAATAAATTAATTAATTATTTCCAAGTAGCTGTTAAGACTAAATTCGATTTTAATTCACAATTTAATTCAAGGACAAATTAAATTGGAATATTCTTGTTTCCATATTTCAACACTCCCTCTCAACAAGAAAGGGATTATCTGCCACCCTGATCCTATCTCTATGGAACTTGAATTTACACTTTGACAATGCCTTTGTCAAAATGTCAGCATCTTGCTCCTCTGTCAAAATATACTGCAACAACATGATCCTCTCGACCTGTGAAAAGCCACAGGCAATAAATCTTGCCTTATGCTTCTCCACACTACCATCAGCAGGTTGCTTTGCCTTGTAAAGCCAACGGGAACTCACAATTGACTTGTTCTCCAGTCTCGGAACCATGTCCCAAACACTGTTACGAACTATGGAGTCATACTCTTCCACCATAGCATCAACCCAAATCGGCTGCTGCACTTCTTCCTCAAAGGAAGATGGCTTGGTCTCAACACATTCCCCAGTAAGGGCCATGTATCTAGTGTACCTCTCAGGTAACCTCCTTTGCCTATGCTAAGAATATGGTGCTCCCATATTCTCTCTCGCATCCTCCAACAATTTGTCAGCTTCTCTTGTGTGCTTTCATCCATCTCTGGAAGACTCTGCTTGAGTGGATGTCTCCACTCCTATAACCTCTGCATGTGGCTACTCCGCATTAGTCTGAGGCTCCTCCTCCTTAGGAACCAACAGTTCCTCCATAGCATGTAGTTGGAGCTCCCTCTAAAGGGAAACTCGCATGGACTTCTGCTCATCAAACTTGAGATCTCTGCGAACCACTGTCCTTTGACTGGTAGGAAAATATAGCTGATAGTTGTGAGGTGTATCAATGTACCCCACAAATATCCCCAACTCTGCTGTCAGCTCAAGCTTCTTCCGTGCATCCTTTGTCACATGAAAATATACCGATGAGCCAAAGATCCTGAAGTGACCCACATCTGGTCTCTTACCGGAGAAAGCTTCCTCTAGTGTCTTCATCCCAAGTATGCGATGTGGGCTTATATTCCACAAATAGACCGCTGCGTTGCATGCCTTAGCCCACAAGTGAAGTGGTAGGCCTTGGTCATGAATCATTGCCCATGTTTCCCCTACAATAGCTCTATTCTTCCTCTCAGCCACCCCATTCTGTTGTGGGTTATGAGGTGCTGTCAACTCTCGTTTAATTCCTTCCATTGCATAGATGTCTTTAAACTCTTGAGAGACATATTCTACACCATTGTCACTTCTCAAGGCCTTGATCTTCTTCCCTAACTCTTTCTTGACCAAAGCTTTGAACTCACAAAACTTTGTGAAAGTTTGGTCCTTCTTCTGTATGAAATAAATCCGGCATTTACAAGAATAGTCATCAATGAAAATCACATAATACCTTTGCTTCGTTGTGGATGCCGTTGAGCATGGTCCATGCACATCAGTATGAAATCGCTCTAAGATAGCCTCTGCTCGACTGTCTCGATCATGAAAGGAAGACTTGGTGTACTTTCCCAAGGTACAACCTTTGCATGTGTCAACTTGCTTAAGTGTACTTTTGGGAAGTCTTGTAGATATCTGCTGCATTATCTTCAAGTCCCCATGATGCAAATGGCCCAACCGCTTGTGCCACAACTCGCCAATGTCTTGGCTTTACACCAATTCTGCTTTCGTACTCAATGTTGCACAATCATCTACCTCTAGTTTATAGAGATTCTTCACCCGAGTCCCTATCCTCTTGGTCTGACCCATGGCTATGTGTCTTAGGAATGCCTTTCCTTTATTTAAGATAACATCATAGCCTTTGTACTCCAACATCGTGACCGATACCAAGTTCTTCTTTAGTACAGGCACATACTTCACATCTGTAAAGGTGAGAGGAGCTCCATGCTCCCTTTGAAAAGCAACCATACCCACTCCTGAAACACTTTACCTTCCATCGTCACCCATCTCTATGTGTATCTTGAGGTCTTTCTCCTCCAAGGCACTGAATAAATTTTTATCACTGGTCATGTGGAATGAGGCTTCACTATCAAGATACCAGACACATCCCATCATCGATGAAACCATGCATGCGATGAGGGTAAAGTCCACTTCAAACTGAGAGGCTAATGCCTCACCTTCTAATCCTTCCGAGGATCCCTTCTTGGACTTCTTCGATGGGCAATTAGTCGCATAATGTCCCATCTTGTGACAATTAAAGCATCTTACTTTAGACATGTCACCCTTCTTCCCTCCATGAGAAGAATTCGATTTGAAATGGGAAGCCTTCCCCTTCCCTTTCCTTGCCTTACTTGTTAAGGCCATATTTTCTTCATCATCATTCTTGGATGAAGAACCATCTCGTGTGCTCTTCCTGATCTCCTCTTGCATAAGATCTGACCACAATCATTCCCAATCCGGCAGTTTCTCCCTTCCATTCACAGAGTCCTGGTAGCTATTCCAACTATTTGGAAGGCCAAGGAGAGTGAGGCTCACCATATCATCATTGGCAGTAGTTATTCCCACACTGCCAAGCTCATCTATGCAGGTGGTGAGCTTGTTCACATATGTGGGAATAGTATCGCCCTTCTCCATCTTGATTCTTCAAAGCTTATCCTTGAGCACTAATTTCCTCTGGTCACTATTGTTCTAGTAGAGGTCCTTCAATGTCTTCCACATTGAAAATGGAGTATCCTTCCCATGGAGACTCGAGATAATATGGTCTCAAACTCCCTCAAGGATGATTCGTCTCGCCTTCGCCACACACTTCTTCCACTCAGCCAACTCTTGTGCATTAGTTGAAGCTGGCTTTGGGATTTCTTGATCGATGAATTCCTTTAAGCCATTGTATTCTAATACAACCTCCATTCTATATTTCCATGCTATGTAATTCAAGCTACCTTCCAAGGCATACTTGAGTCTCAAGCCATAGAACACCATTGGCCAACCTTGAAGTATGATATGAATTCGATTTTCACTTGCAACCCCGAACTTCAAACTTCGAATTCTTTTCTTAGTATACTATTCATAGCTCTGATACCATGTAGAAAATATGATGTCGGTTAACCCCATAATGCAATAAAAAACAAAGAAGAATACTATAACCTACTTCTACTATCAATTTACGGAAGCTTAAAGATCGAGCTAAACAATATAACCAGAAGAAGAAGAATCAATGGCACAATACACATGAAAATACTTTGGGGAAAGCCTCGGCTAAAAACCCCACACTATTGTATTATCATACATGGTGGAAATACATAGGAATTATACAAAGCTTTAACTCTCACAGCTAGCCAGCTCTCAGTACAATCCTCACAGATGCTCACAGGCAATCTTGTCTTCTCTCTAGCCTTCCTCTCTTCCCTCCAAGCTCCTATTTCCTTGCATTGTTCCTTTGGGATGATTCTCCTATTACCAAGTGGATGATCTCCTTCCAAAAATATGCAATCCTCAAGGATTAAATCCTTGACGGCGTGCATGAGTTTTCTCCATGAGAAAACAAATGCAATTGATAGTACAATATCCTTGACTTGAATATCAACTGGGTCTTTCTCATAATATACATGCATGAGTTTAAAATGAGGGAATCTTCAGTTAACTAGAGTAGCACTAGTTGAGTGCATTAATGCATCAACTGACTGTTAGCTCACTATTAGTTCTTCAAACAATTTGGAGCTAATTTCACTGGACTTAACTCAGTAAATTGAGTTAACTAATTACAACTCAAATATAACTCAATATTATCTCTTTAATTTAAGGGATAACTCTTGCATGACTTCAGAAAGGCTTGTAACTTGAATTTAACCAACTAATTAATTTAAAATAAATAAATTAATTATTTCCAAGTAGTTGCTAAGACTAAATTCAATTTTAATTCAAAATTTAATTCAAGGACAAGTTAAATTGGAATATTCTTGTTGTCATATTTCAACAGGAGTACCCAAGAGTTTTTCGAATGCTGGCCTTTTAACACAGGACCACTGTGAAAGAGGCGAGCCCGACTACCCTTTACACCCTTGGGAATACAACCCCCTTCCACTTCTTCTTTTATGTGATTGAGGACTTGAACTAAATGCTTAGTCCTTTAGGTGCTAAGGCTTTCAATTCTTGCGCGGGGGCCTTTTCCTTTGTTACTTGAAAAACCTTTAATAACCCCTTACAACACATCGACCGATATCCCAAATGTGAAAACCTTGAAATACAACATATGAAACATCACATCTGCGGGCCCCTTTTTCTTATCGCAATCGCAATCGCGCACTTGGTGCTGAATACACTTTCCCTTAAGTTTTTTCACTAAGAAGTTGTGATCGCAGATATACGAGATGACATCATCTTTGCCACATTTCACCATGTGAGTGGTGACACGTGTCACCTAAAAATGGCCCCATAGGACCCCTCAAAATGACGAAAACAAGTGACATATGTCCACCTACAACATCAACATCCGTACTGCCACGTGTCCTCTGTACTAGCACTTGTCATCCATACTGCAATGTCATTGGTGATGTCAACTACCATGTCTGCTTTGATGACCAATCATAGGTCCCCACGTGGCCGTCCTAGAGGAGAGAGAAAAAGGCTTGCCCGACCCTATTTTTTTATGCTTTTATTTTGTATTTGGTTTTCTCGGCCACCCAACGATGTACCATTTTATCGCGACATTACCGGTTTACAGTTCTTTTTAAGTTGAAACCCCATTGGTCTGCCGATCTTCGATAGCCGATGCCACATGGAGGAGAGAGAAAGGGGGTCTCTCATCCCTATTTTGTCTACCTCTTCTGTATTAAACTGTTTTATTCCTTCCCTGATGATACACCATTATATCATAGATCGGTCCCTCCGAGTTCTTGGAGTATGCAGTGACTGCGTGCCTGTGATGACAACCGATTTGCAGGATTACAATATCAGCCTTCGGGACCAAGAACTGTCGATAATCCTTAAGTGTGAACCCTAGGAATTCGTCGATAATTGATACCCAATTGCGATTTTCCCTCCATGCTTAGCCATTTTTTGGTTTTCTAGGCTTTTCCAAGGTATACCTTCAAAATGCTTTATCTTCTGCTCTAGGAGTCCATTTTTGGACTTCCATATACTGTTGGAAATATATTTCCGAGCACTCTGCAATGGAGAGGATTTAGCTTTGAGATCTTCTATGGCCTGAGAAAGGGGCTAAAAAATTCTCTACTCTTGGAAAACTTTGACCATTTGAAACCCACAATGCAGTGAATGACAACAGACTGTGCAACGTCTTCTCAGACAGAAAACACACTCTGCATCTTTTCCTCTGACAGATGCATTGCTGCGTCTGTGCATTGTGAAATCTGCAAAATTTTCCATTAAGTAAAATATACCTTGTAATTTCACATTTTTCAAGTGATTGGAAGTCTTTAGTGAACTTCCATCACCTATGAAAATTTTGTCTAGTCAGTTTAGATTACTTGATTGCTCTATTAATCATAATTATTTGGGTAATTAGTAAAGGATTAAGTGCCCATCATCCAAAAGTCTTGTTACTAACCAAAGAATTTATTTCTTTCATTTTATGGACTAGGATCGAGCGTTATTATAGAAAGCAAGTAATCTTTGCTTCCCTTGCGTTTCTTAGATGAACATAGGCTTGCATATGAAAAATTTCTTAAAGCATTTGAATTTCCATCTCCCTATTTTGAAATTCACATAGTGTAATAGGAAAAAGAGTATGCGACTAATTATCCACATATCAGTTCTTTTTTCATGCAAGTAACAATTGAAATCTAGTGTAAGTAGAGCAATATTCGAACAAATCACCGAATATCCACATCTTATCACACTTTACATGCTCACTTCATCACTTTCATGTTGACCTAGGTTGTCATTGATTTCAATATGGAAATATTCTAGATACTAGATGATGATATGAAGCTAAGGGGAAGCAGAGCAGATCCATGAAGAGACAAGAGAAAGGCCATCAGGATAGCCAAGCCATAAGCAATAGTCTGTTAACGGAGGAGTTAACAAAGGAGGCATATCAAAGCATATTGCAGAATATCAGAGAAAGAGAGGTATATTACAGAATCTCAGAGCAAGAGAGGCATGTCGGAAAAGGCAGAAGCCATCAACGTATGAAGGTATCTAGAGGAGGTAATTGAAAGACATTACAAAGCCAAAGGAAGACATTGGAGCAAGAGGAGCCATATCGGAGGAGCATTGCATCCAATACATGCCAAAGAAGAACAAAGAGGAAGAAGTCATCAAAAGAGGAGTCAACATGCCAGAGGAGGAAAAACAGAGCTATCGGAGCTACAGGAGGAGCCATATATATATGTCATATATAGATATGCCAAAGAAGAACATATCAGAGGAGAAAACAGGTCAAACAAAGGAAGTAGAGAGCAAAACAAAGCTATTAGAGAGCTATCGTAGGAGCAAAGAGCAAAAAAGAGCTATCACAGAGCATATATGGATGCATTTACACTATCGGGAGCTATCAGAGGAGCAAAGAGAAAAGCAGAGCTATCAGAGAGCATATATGCATGCATTAACACTATAGGAGGCCAAAACTCATATATATAGGCTATATACACTATCAGTGGCAAAAACATATATATATATATATATATATATATATATATATAGGATATATACACTATCGACTGCAAAAACCTATACATATATGAAAATACACTATCGGAGCGGAAAGGAAAAGTTTATATATGTGTGCACAATATACACTATCGGAGGCAGAGTGTACATATACATTATAATATACTATCAGAGGCAGAAATCACATATATATCGAAAACCTATGCATAAAGGCAATTTGCACTATCAGAGGCGGAAAACATAGTTATATCAATATACACTATCAGGGTCATATATATCAGCGACAGTGAAATCGACAGTTCGACTATGTGCCATCACCCCAAACCCCTGACAGCGACATATCTATCTATCTATCTATCTATCTATCTATCTATCTATCTATATATATATATATATCTATATATATATATATATATATATATATATATCGGTGATATGATAATTGGCGGTTCGGCTATGTGCCATCACCCCAAACCCTCGATTGTGATATATACGCTTTGGACCTGATGACAACATTATAGAAGGTGTAATGTTATATCACATCCATAGGAGGATCGACCGTCGACCATTGGTGATGCCATGGGCTCAATGTATAAAGGACCTCTGGAAGCCTTGATTGCCAATTGTAATGAATATTGTGGTCCTAATGCAACATTGCAATTTGGCTTAATGTCATATCGCATTCATAGGTGAATCCGCCATTAGCCATCGGGACGCTACGACTGCTAATTGCGATATATGTAGCGGACCCGATACAGTATAGATGCGGGTGTAATAATTCTTGAGGTCCACGCTTTAGCGTTTCAGTTGTTTTTCTCGTATATTCCTGTGTATTTCAAAAAATGTATTACGCGGGGTTTGAAGGCCGAAATGCATGAACAACGGTTCCGATAGTTCAGTTGCCTGAATCATGGCAATGGTGATTGTGATTGGGACATGGCATGTCTATTAAACGACAAAGTCCTATGTATGAACGATATTAAAGAAAAAAAAGGGGCTTTCTCTGATATTTTTTAATAAGCATCATTTCCTCTATAATATGCCTGACTCTTCTGTATTAACGTGTTCGTGAAGCAGTGGCTAATCTGAACAGGCAGAGGAAACTACAGCACCCAAGGAGGGAAGTCAAAGGATCAAGCGAGGCAAAGGAAACTATAGCGACCAATAAGGAAGCTAAAGAGCCAACGGAAAAGAGGAAACTGATAGTCAGAGGTACGAGGAGTGCATACAACAACAAAAATAGAGAACAAGGTGTGTTGAATTAGTTGTTGTGTTGTTGAAACAGTTGGAGAAAATAGAGGCGGCTAGAGAGGGTCTAGAAGAATAGGAAAGGGCCGAAGGACCAACAGGACAGGAGGCACTCAAAGGATGAGCATCTTTGTTGATTGTATCACCCCGTGAAAGACTCAAACCTATGATGAATTAATCAGGTATATAATGGAGTGTGAAGAATAACTCTATGATGTAGTGAATAAAGTTTTGTCTAACATTGTTTGAAGGGAGAAGTAGCCAGTAGACAAGCAGTCTTGTTGAAGCATTCACTGTGACATTAGAATAGATGCTTGAATAGAAAGTTTTTCTTTACGCAGAGCTTAGTGCAGCTAACAATAGACTAACTAATCTGTATGAAGACATTATCAGAGAGCACGAAGGCTATTGGAGACTCTGTGTGGACAGTATGAATAGTTGTAAAGACTCCTTCATAAGAAGATTGGTTGTCATTGATGTTATAGCATGGGGACTACAGTGAAGTTCTAAATAGATAGAACTCAGTAATGAAGAGTTCTGAGAGCATAACATTACTGTCAAATGTGCCTTGACAAGATTGGGTCGGAACCCTTGGGGCTGGTGCCTCAGAAGTAAGTGGGATTGGAGTTCCTGGGGCTGGTGCCTCAGAGGTAAGAAGGATTGGAGTCCTTGGGGTTGATGCCTCGGAAGTAAGAAGGATTGAATTCCTTGGGAGTTGGTGCTCCTAAGTCCAAGATTGTTGCCTTGGTAAAATAGAGTTGGTGCTCTGGGGGTTGGAACCTCACAAAAGTCCAAGTGGTGCTTGACAACTAATTGCAACCACTTATATATTGTATCTATTTTACTGCAAATATTATATTAATAAAAGAATTTATTCTTGTTGTTCATCTTGTGTACTGAATATAAATGTTTTAACTGGTAAAACAATAGTCGGAAAAAGAAATATTGATTCACCCCCCCTCTCAGTATTTCCAACATTTCACACAATTACACATCACACACTAAGCTTCTATAAAGTCGTATTAGAAGCCATCTCGTTTCTACAGATTTTGATACTCAGTTTATTTTAGCTTACATCTCACACCCTAAAGAAAAGTAAGACCCTTAAAAGAAACATAAATTGAACCAACTAAATTCACCACAAGGGCCATAAAAAAAAAATATAGTTCAGGTTAGGACCATTGGGGGTAAGCATCCCATAATCTACCATGGTCATGTTACATCTTTGAGACATAGAAATTGACCTTTTAGGGAGCTTAAAATCCTTTAATCATCCCACAAAAAGAATACTTGAGCATGGCAGAGACCCGATTCATAGGGGTTTCAACTTAGGCCTAGTGCATGTGGTACTCTTTAGGGCTACCCAACCCATGTAGTGCTCGGTACTAGTAACTGACTACCAAGAAGCTAAATACTCGAATGCTCATTTGGAACAAAGGTACTTTAGTGGAAAAAAATGAGAGCATCCTTTCCCTATAGGTGATGGTGTGAGAAAAATTTGAGCCTCATTTCCATTACCTTGGTTGATTCTTTGGCTGCTGGAAGGCATCACCAATTGTTAGAGTGTTTTCTTCTCAAAGGTGTATGGAAAGAAATCACCTAAGGCTATGGATGGAAAATAGTCGCAACAATATAAATGGATGTTAAACATTGTAGATCTGCAACATATGATAGAAATAAAACCTGCCAAAGTCTTGATCTATGCCACAATCATAGTTAAGAAACAAAATGAAATAGTAATAAATGCGGGTAACTCTAATAGTTCAATGGAAACCAGATATAGAAAGAATAGATTTTATTAAATAACACCTGTGAAGGGAACAAATAAGTGTTACTAATTCCCCTCTATGGGATGGGTTCTTGGCTATCCTCAAACGTCTTCTACTTTTGTAGAGTCTCTCTCCTCTATAATGTGTAAACCCAGCAATAAATTTTTTTAGCTCAATGGGAACTCAAAAAGAAAAATGGTGTGCGACAATGATAATAATCTGAGTTACAGTAGTGAGTGCAACAATGAAAATAATCAAAAGTGAAATAATGAATGGAAAACCCTTCTGTTTATTACAAAATATTGAGTTATCCTCGAATAATGAGAAATAATAAATTATTATTAACCCCATTCTTGGAATAATGATTTTGAATATTTTATTATATTTGGTTAGGAGGGAAAAAGTATTTAAACTTTTATTTAGAAATAATAAATAAATAAATGATTTATTTATGATCTCAAGAGATTGGTTAAGGAATAATAATCAAATAATGATTTATTTAATTACTCTTGAGGGATTTAGTCAAACTTGACAAGGAATAATAATTAATTAGTGATTAATTAATTATTTCTAGAGAAAAATAAGATAATTAATAATTTATTTGTTGATTTTTCATAACTGCGTCAAATATGACAAGGAATATTAATTAATCAATGGTTTAATTAATGATTCCTAGAAGAAAATTAAATAGATAGTGATTTATCTAATTATTATTTATGGGTTTAATTATAAATTACTTAACAAATGTGGTTTATTAAGTAATTTCTCATGGTGAAAGAAATTTTACTATGGTAAAATTGGCCTTACATGGTGTACTTCGATCCATATAATAAATTAGGCTAGATGATCAATTTTTTGGTGATAACAGATTGCCCCCCAACGTATGAGTGTTAGGAGAAAAACGTATGACTGAAGTAAGTTGTAAAGACATAATCACTAGACAACAAGGTGGAGAGAGAGAGAGAGAGAGAGAGAGAGTTGAATCAAAAGAGGATAAGGACAGAGGGGGCGAGACTAATGCAAGTCTCATTTTATGTTATGGTACCAAATCTCAGTGAGGCGGGGGAGGCATACCTATACCCGCTGAGATAACTTAGTACAAGCATAATGATGCACCCAGAAACATAAAATTGATCAATGAAGTATATGTTGAATGCTACATGACATGCTAGCATAACTGAGCCAAAAAATAATACAATGTGTCCTATATAAATAATGCACCTAGAAAAAACATGAGCCAGGACTGAATACAATATCATTTGAGTACATGAGATATAAAGGCCCTTCCATCAAACAATTTTTGGGAGGGAGGGTAGAACAACCAAAGAAGCCCTACTGAACAAGGAAGGGCTTTGCAAAATTGAATGGATCATCTGAAGGAGACATGCATGCTATGAGCACTGCGATCTATAGGAACCGAATCCATCAAATATGTGGAACTACATCTGAGTTTGTAGCGTAATATTAAGGCATCTGGGCATGTGGGGGGCTACCTGAAGGGACACCTTCTCATTAGGTTTGAAATATCTCACACACCTAGGAATCACTAGTACAATCTACTACATGATTGGACCATCAAGTGTATGAATCACGAACATGAAAAAACCAAGTCAAAGGGAAATGATGAGTCCCTTTGCTCGATTCAAGGCATCGAGTGAGAGTGGAAATTAGAACCAAGATACATCACCCTCTAGGCCATTCTTCTAGAATAAATGAGCTGATGTCGACAGAATAGGGCCCATGATAGGTGATGCAATGAGGATCCTCAACTAAGGCATGGGGGAAAATAATAATGTCACTGATGGACTGACACCAGGGACTGATGGGCCTCTAAATTAGACATAAATTAAGGCCCATGCCTCTAAAATAAGCAATTATTTAAGCCCTATGACCATCCTTCAGCATGTTGAAAATGCAACAAGATGATGGAGCTTAGTGGAAAGGAGTCGCCTTCACTAGGTGGGCTCGCAGGCTATTTTTGGCGCAAAGTCTATTTTTAGACTGTGTATATTTTTAGACATATGGATCATGGTCTATGAGTTGTAGGATGCTATTTGTGGATGATTGGTCATGTTGGTAAAAATAGATGGACTTCTATTTTTGGTTCACAGTGGTGTGATCAGAGTCTATTTTTAGACTGCTAGACTAAAAATAGAAACAATCAAATATAATTAGCCCTTAGTAATATTTGGACTCTAAACTTTATCTTATTCTCTTGGAGCACTTCAGTTCGAGCTACAGATGTGGAACATGCAGCTGACAGAAGGAAATACACTTTTCTTATGTGTTATTTGAGCTATTGCATGGAGGAATTCAGGTAGAACTCATGCATGTGAGTTCTGTGGAGCTGGATGTGGAGTTGATGGAGTTGTGTTCAGTTGAACTAGTTGTATTCAGTCTAACTAAAGAATACACTAGCGATGATTTGTGTGAATTAAATATTAATTAATTCACTAATTATTAACTCATAAAGAAACTAAAGAATACATCAGTTAACTCAGTGCATGGACAGTTCAGTGGAGACAAGTGTTAGAGGTAAGTGAAAGGGTGAGTTGCTACTATCAGTTGTGCATGAGATTTGCACAATCAATGGGATTGAGTTATGCCAATGAGAATTGCGCAGTGTGGGCCAATACCAAGGGAAATATAGCTTGTGCTCATGTTATTTCCAGTGTCGGTGATTCTCTTAAGGTAAAACACGAGTTTGGTTCAGCCATTCTCATTCATCCTCTTGCAGGATTGCGCAGTGGAGGCAGGAAAACAGTGGAGGAGATTTGAGGCATCAAATTTGAGCTAGTTTGTGTGTAACAGGTGGAGATAGTACTGAGTACTTGCGAGGAGTATTGTACTATGTATTGTTACATGTTCTCAATCAATATAATATATAGATAGTTGGGGGTTTTCAGCTGTATTCTTTCCCCGGATACATACTGTGTTGATATGTGTGATTGATGCTTCTATGTGTGCATGCGATTGATGTTTCATTGTTTTTAATGCTGCTAAATTGATGATCAATGTAGAGGAGATTATGTATTGTGCATGGTTCCCCAAATAATGTATGATCAGGATAATCTCTGTGAATAAGTGTCATATTATTCAAAATTTCTACATGGTATCGAAGCTGGTTGATTTGTAGGAAAAGTTCTACAGGATATCAAAGCGAGGATTGATCATCAGATCTATTATTCAGAAAGTGTTTACATTTTATTTCTTCAGGCAGAGTCTGTAATCGGGCCAGGTAGCCTCTGGATTCATCCTTCTTTTGGAAGGTGAGATATCCGGTGAATGCCCATACAGTCGATCTCTGTACAAGAAATACTTTGTTCTCACGAATTTTAGATCAGAAGCGGTTGAGTTTTTGAGCTGGTGGAATTCGAATTTGCAGCAGTGTTTTCTTGGTGTCAAAGTTGAAATGTCTTTCAACAGATTGCGATTGGAGTATGCTCTTGAGGATTTCTCGAACTATATTGCATGGAAAGATAGGATGGAGGCGATGTTAGATGATAATGGGCTGAAGGAGTTCATAGAGGCTGAGGTCCCAATACCTACTAATGCTGCTGAAGCTGTGGTTTGGCAAAAGAAGACAACAAAGTGTCGAAGGATTCTACTGGAGGGTGTGAAGGATCACATTGTATCTAGCCTCCATGGAAAGGCTTCTCCATACTTTATGTGGAAAGCATTGACAGATCTATTCCAAAGCAAGAGCGACTAGAGGAAGTTGGCGCTGAAAGATAAACTCAGAAACATCAAGTGTGAGAATGGAGATAGTATGCCCAGGTATCTCACGAAGTTCACCCAATGCTGGGATGAGCTGGGAAGTGTGGGGGTGATTGTCGATGATGAGGACTTGGTGAGCTTGGCTCTCCTTGGTCTTCCGAAGAGTTGGCATTCCTATCAGGACTCTGTCAATGGTCGGGAGAAATTGCTAGGATGGGAGAGACTTTGGTTGGATCTTGTGCAAGAGGAGATCAGACGGAGCACCAGAGACAGTTCTTCATCCATGCATGATGAGGAGAACTGTGCCTTAGCGAGTAAGGTGAAGAAGGGGAAGGAGAAGGGTTCTCTTTCCGAATCCAGTTCTTCCAATGATGGGAAGAAGGTTGACAAGTCAAAGGTGAGATGCTTTTGTTGTCATGAGTTGGGCCATTATGCTACTAATTGCCCAAAGAAGAAGTCTAAGAAGGGATCCGAGGAAGGATCTGAAGGTGAGGCACTTACTTCACATTTTGAGTTGGATTTCACACTCTTCGCATGCATGGTTTCATCCATGGTGGGAAGTGGTTGGTTTCTTGACAGTGGAGCTTCTTTCCACATGACCTGTGACAAAAGTTTGTTCAGTACTTTGGAGGAGAAAGATCTCCAGATACTCATAGGGATGGGAAATGATGAGAAGTATAGTGTCTCAGGTGTAGGCATGATTATTTTTCAGAGGGAGCATGGAGCTCGCCTTACCTTGACCGATGTCAAGTATGTACCAAGACTGAAGAGAAACTTGGTGTCGATCGCGATGCTGGAGGACAGAGGCTATGATGTAGTCTTCAGTAAGGGAAAGGTTTTCCTTAGACACATCATCACTAGACAGGTGAAGAAGATTGGTTCAAGGGTCAAGAACCTGTATGCTCTTGAGGTTCAACATGCATACAAAGCCTGGAGCAGCGAGGCAACTAATGGAGACTTGGTGTTTGAGAGGGAGCATATATTACCTCTCAACATGTAGGGCCAGAAGAAGTCTCAGACGATTGTGGAGGAGCCATGATTGGTGCAGTAGCTTCAGGAGGTTGTGGAGCAGCCACAATAAGGGAAGCTGAGAGGAGATCAAGTAGAGACATCTACTCATGCAAAGACCTCTAGTAGGGGGAAACTTCGAGCCAGGTGGGCTGAGGGATCACATGCAGCCATACCTCCAGGTAGGAGGTGGAGCGATATAGAGTGATTGTCCCAAGGAGGAGGGGTAGGATCCTTGAGGTACCCAACCTCTTCGATGAGACCTTGCTACGGGAGCCCCGATGTGGAGTAGCAAGAACTGACTAATTGGGTAGAGATAGATGTGGATGGAGCAGCAGAAAGAGCGACAGTGCAGGGAATCCCAAGACAGTGCATAGCTAGCAGGCTGCAGTAATGCGAGAGGCACAAGTGTTTGCACAGTGCTAGGTGGCACATAGAGGTGTGCAATGGTGCGAGATGCATGGAGATGTCGCAGTAGTGTAGATGTCAGAGAGGGAGCACTTGTCAGCAGCAGGTAGAGCTTCAACATCAGAGTATGTTCCTAGCCCAACAGAGTGGTCAGTTGGGAGTGTTTTTGTTCCAAGTGTTGTGGAGCAAGTGGACCGGGAAAATGTGTTGCATGCAGAACATTCCAGAGTTACAGGATAGGGGTTGCAGATAATCTATATCTTTTTGAGAGGGAGTGTTGAAAATGCAACAAGATGATGGAGCTTAGTGGAAAGAAGTCGCCTTCACTAAGTGGGCCCACAGGCTATTTTTGGCGCAAAGTCTATTTTTAGACTATGTCTATTTTTAGACATATGGATCATGGTCTATGAGTTGCAGGATGCTATTTGTGGATGATTGGTCATGTTGGTAAAAATATATGGACTTCTATTTTTGGTTCACAGCGGTGTGATCAGAGTCTATTTTTAGACTACCAGGCTAAAAATAGAAACAGTCAAATATTATTAGCCCTTAGTAATATTTGGACTCTAAACTTTATCTTATTCTCTTGGAGCACTTCAATTCGAGCTACGGATGTGGCACATGCAGCTGACAGAAGGAAATACACTTTTCTTATGTGTTATTTGAGCTATTGCATGGAGGACTTCAGTTAGAACTCATGCATGTGAGTTCTGTGGAGTTGGATGTGGAGTTGATGGAGTTGTGTTCAGTTGAACTAGTTGTATTCAGTCTAACTGAAGAATACACTAGTGATGAGTTGTGTGAATTAAATATTAATTAATTCACTAATTATTAACTCATAAAGAAACTAAAGAATACATCAGTTAACTCAGTGCATGGACAGTTCAGTGGAGACAGGTGTTAGAGGTAAGTGAAAGGGTGAGTTGCTACTATCAGTTGTGCATGAGATTTGCACAATCAATGGGATTGAGTTATGCCAATGAGAATTGCATAGTGTGGGCCAATACCAAGGGAAATATAGCTTGTGCTCACGTGATTTCCAGTGTGGGTGATTCTCTTAAGGTAAAAGACGAGTTTTTTTCAGCCATTCTCATTCATCCTCTTGCAGGATTGTGCAGTGGAGGCAGGCAAACAGTGGAGGATATTTGAGGCATCAGATCTGAGCTAGTTTGTGTGTAACAGGTGGAGATAGTACTGAGTACTTGCGAGGAGTATTGTACTAAGTATTGTTACATGTTCTCAATCAATATAATATATAGATAGTTGGGGGTTTTCAGCTGTATGCTTTCCCCAGATACATACTGTGTTGATATGTGTGATTGATGCTTCTATGTGCACATGTGATTGATGTTTCATTGTTTTTAATGCTGCTAAATTGATGATCAATGTAGAGGAGATTATTTATTGTGCATGGTTCCGCAAATAATGTATGATCAGGATAATATCTGTGAATAAGTGTCATATTATTCAAAATTTCTACATGGTATCAAAGCTGGTTGATTTGTAGGAAAAGTTCTACAGGATATCAAAGCGAGGATTGATCATCAGATCTATTATTCAGAAAGTGTTTACATTTTATTTCTTCAGGAAGAGTCTGTAATCGGGCCAGGTAGCCTCTGGATTCATCCTTCTTTTGGAAGGTGAGATATCTGGTGAATGCCCATACAGTCGATCTTTGTACAAGAAATACTTTGTTCTCATGAATTTTAGATCAGAAGCGGTTGAGTTTTTGAGCTGGTGGAATTCAAATTTGCAGCAATGTTTTCTTGGTGTCAAAGTTGAAATGTCTTTCAATAGATTGCGATTGGAGTATGCTCTTGAGGGCAGCTCGAACTATATTGCATGGAAAGACAGGATGGAGGCGGTGTTAGATGATAATGGGTTGAAGGAGTTCATAGAGGCTGAGGTCCCAAAACCTGGTGATGCTGCTGAAGCTGTGGTTTGGCAAAAGAAGACAGCAAAGTGTCGAAGGAATACTTACTTTTCATGAGGACATGAAAAAGGGTAAGAAGGGGAGTATGTTGAGTTGTGAAATGGGTATGTATTTAAGCTTAATTTTATCACCTTTTTCCCATTTTCTTATCTTTTTCATATCTTGATTTGCTAATATAGTGATGGATTATGATTAGAAATGGATGAATTACTCGCAGCTAAGATTCAGCTATCATAATTAACTTTTACCCCTCTTTTTGCAGAAAAGCGATGAAAGGAACAGTTGTTGTTCCCTAGCGAGGGAACAACATAAACCAACAAACGGAGAATGGAATATGGCGGTTGCGGACAGAGCGAAGAACGAATTAGGAGGATTAGCGTGAAATAGGAAAGGTGTCTAAAGATAGTCATCAGTTGCAAATCCCTCAGGATCGGGAGATCCTTAGGGATCACATTTATCTTTTTACCTCTTTCTGAATATAAAAGCAAACGATTGTAGGAAGAAAGGGGAGGAATCTTTGTTATTTCAAATTGTAATTTTAATTTACAGACTTGTGTTTTCAAGAGAACGTGATCATATTGTAATGTTATTTAAGTTCAATGAGTAATATATAATTTGAGGTTGCTATTCATTTGCCTTATCTGAAGTAGCTCAGCAGTGTTCGCTGGTGGCTAAGGGCTTGGCCTCTGGTGGATTAAACTGCTTCTTTTTTTTATACATTTCCAATTCTCGCAAGTTTGATTTGTTTGATAATTTTCCTGTTTTCTATGAGTTCATTGTATTCGCTAAATTACCGCTTTCTTGTATTGAAGTAGTACGTTTCCTTTACATCTTTTACAACACTATCATTTGATTTGATTTTTGCTTATTCTAGATTTAATTAGTTAGATAGTGAATCATATTGATTTAATCAACTGTAAGGGTTTGGTTATTATTATTGAACTCTTAGATTGACATCAGTTTTATTTAGATTTCTTTGTAGAGATTGAGTATGATTTAGATTGAATCAGCTAAGAAGAGATGAGTGATTGCTACTGTGCTCTCGGCTGATGCTATTGTTAATTGAATTGCTTGTGTGAGATTTGATTATAGTAAAGGATTGAGTCTTGAAGTTTAGATGTCATATTTCCTTTAATGATTGCAATTTGAGTTTATTAGATGCATCTGTTTACTCTTTTATCAAAAGTCTATACTTCCTTTAAGAAACATTATTCTCTGGATTTATAGCATGCACATATTTTGTACACTCTTGGAATAAAAGGACTTACCCGGGTTGATGATTAATGTGGGGTAATTAGGAGTTTTAAAAGACACCAATTATTAGCCAAAACTAGAGTCCCTTTGTTCTGGTTTCCTAGTGGTACTAGAATTCATGGGTAGACAAGTAGGTGATCCACTACGAGTGGTCTCGTATTCATGAAGTGCCTCAAGGTAATCACGAAATTCGTCGAGATGGGGGCGACGATGGTAATATTGACCATGGTGATCACACAAGGAAAAATGGTGATTTATTTGTAATGTTTTCAGTTTCTTGGATGGACCCAGTAAGCTAACATGAACCTCATGGATATTTGACTCAGGGAACATTTCATGGACCAAAGGTTTAAGATGAGGAAGTTTAGGACAATTATTGGTGGCGTACCAAACAAATTTACATAAAGCACATGGAGGTGATGTCTTTGGGGTCTTGGGGGCTGGAGGAGCTTAGGGAGCCTTGTCCTTACATTATTTCCTTTTGGCTTGGCCCACCCGTCAAGATGCTTTCACAATAGGGGCATGTTCCTATTGAGGTTGTGATGGAACTGGAGTAGCGGCAATGGCCGTAGGGACAGGTTGAACAGGGTGAAAGCATGATAAGGTCTTAGCTGACTTGTGGGAGTGCTTGCATGGGGATCAATGTACCATAATAGGATCCCCAAAGTCATGTTAGGGAGGACCAGCAAAGCCATGACAGGGACATAAAATATTTCCGGAGGAGGAAATAAGAAAGGTCTCTGGCCTGTAGGGTAATGTCCCAACAGAATAGCTCCTAGATAGTTGAGACTTAGAGGAATAGTTCCTGGTGGGAACATAGTAGAGTCACCCACAAATGGAGAAGGTGCTGGGGGGTGGATCTAGATGGATTGGATGAGAAGGAAACAGAAGGGTGCTGAGGAGTTGGTTGTTGATAAGATGTACCATACCACTTGAGAGCAACCCATGATTCTTGGAACATGGAAACACTCAAAGATCTAGGATCTGAGATAAGAGGGGGAGGACCAGGGAAAGCACCCAACAATGAGGAATATTTGTAGACTCTGAGTGAAACATTGGTGAAATGAGTTGAAGGCTGCTTATCGGACATCGATGAGATAATGGACTCAGAAGAGGTTACAGATGGCAGCTCGTAGTAAGTCAACTAATCGATGGTAACGATCTTCCCTTCATGGGGTAATCACATCTTGCAGAAAACCGTAGATGTGGCGACTGACATGGAATAATTGTAACTACAACCCAAAAGAATGTTGTAATCTAAATGGGCAACGATAACCTCAATATCTACATGAATAGTCTTGCCCGCAAGAGTCATGGGACAATTGTGATACATGCCAAGAGGTTGGGAGGAGTGCCCATCCTAAGCACACAAAGTGATGGTGGATGGGGACAACCCAAGTGACTTAAGTTGTTTCCAAATGGTAGTAGACATCACACAGGTGGATTCACCTTTGCCAATAACACATCAGGATATGATGGCATTATGAATTTGGACTGGTATCTCAAAAGAAATGGATGAAGGTAATGGGGGATGTTATGATGTATCAACTGGGAAGACAATCAAATGATCCTCACAGGGATCTATTGTGCCCAAAGTAGTTAGAAGAGATTTCTTTTGAGATGGGCATGACTAGAGTACCTCCAACATCGACATGGAGATAGGTGATTGTGCCAACTCGTCTACTAAACAATATGTATGGGAAACTCAATTAGAAACTGTGTTACAGCGTAATGGTCCATTTAGGATCTTGGGAATCTCCTCAACTTTACGTTGAGGTATCTCTAGTGGACAATTTGGTGTTATAAGAGGATAAGTAGATGCTTTGGTTTTGGACTCAGTGGAAGACGAATTCGATGGCTTGTCATATTGATGTGACCGAGTTTGCAGGTTGATATCAAAGGTGTGATCACCTAGACTGAACCTCAGGCTGAAGGAAGGCAATGCTAGGGTAACCACAAACCACTCTTAGCCAAGTAGCTAGCCCTACTCGACCAGGAGAGGGCTCTCTCCATAGGGATCTCAGCCAAGATGATTGGATTAGGAAAATTATATTAGGCTGGGTATAGTAGCACAAGGTTTGATTTGATTTGAAAGGGGTTTTGCTATATTAGGAGGAGCTGGACAGTTAGGGCTAGGAAATTAGGTCAAAATTGCAGGGTGTTCGATGGGGCAAGGTAGGTATAAATCTTATCACTCTAGGGTTTGATGGGTGAGGTGATTCAAGACCGATGAGAAGCTAGGAAGAGCATGTGATTATCATGGATCCTTCCTAAACTATAAAAAACATAAAATGTGAATATTTTCCTAAAGTAGAGCATTAATGTTATGGGTTCTACCTATCAACTTGAAAACATCCACTTAGAAGCAATGAAATGATTAATGAAGTACACAAAAAATTTAAACATATGATCATAAGAGAGGAAACTGAACTAAACACCATACCACATGGATCCCAAAGAAATAGCTGCAATTTTTCATTAATCTCCTACTAAACAGTTACAAAATGATGTACAATCAGAGCATAAGCATCTAGTTGAGTCCAACCCTTTACAATGAGAAAGAAGAAGAATATATAGGCATTGTTTCAACCTCCTCCAATCCTCAGGGGTTGAATCCCTAATATGAGGAGCTAATCAAACCAACACTGAACAAGAAACTGGAATCTAGGCATTCTAACAACTTGCCTCTGAAAGTGAGGAAACTAATTCATTTGTGCTCAAAATGACTTTTAATCAAATGAATCTACTCTCTAATACTAATTATCCATCACTTTTACAAGCCAAGACATCATTTACATTAGTAGAACATCCTCCATGAGATAAAATCCAAGATCACAGTCAAAGCATAGTGAAATAGCAATCCTACGCAAAATTTTTCCTACACGCAATGCCAATTTCAGGTCCCTTTTGGAGGCTTTCTCGGCATCAAAATTGATCTCATGATAGCTCAATGGAAAGCTCTTCATATGTACTTTCCAAAACCTCTAGAATTTCTTCATTTGAAGCTAATTTGACCCCTCAATAGTTGATTCTCCCAAGACTACTTCTATGTGTCCAAAAAGTGGCAGAAAGGTAATTTTTGGGGTGTTTTTTGACTCTTTGGTAGACCAATTCTACTCCAAAAACTTAGAAAATGCATAGGGTGCATGTAATAATCTCTCTGAATCCAAAAATTCAATCCATTTTTCCATTGGGTGTCCCTAGGAAAATCGCAGTGCAAGTGGCGCTGCGCGCAGAGCCAGATTTCCTGTGTTTAAATTTCCAAAATTTGCTAAAGACAAAAATTCTTCCAAACTTGATCAAAATTGATGAGCAGCACCATCATCAAGCATCCTGATGAGCCAAGGAAGCTTCAGCAAGTAACTTAAGCCTATCCTCCTCTTTTTTCCTTTGAGAGCCTGTCTCACCCTTGCTTTCATCTGTTTGACCCTTATATTGCAAATTTTGTTACGGGTCATGTAGTGGTAGGCCATGTGCCTGCTGATTGGGTTGTCCCTATTGGCCCTTTAGAACATCTTTTCTAAGTGCAAATTGACTCTTTCAAGCCAAATTTCTCTATCACCCTCAATTTCCTTCTCAATTGGAGTCAGAGTGACCGGTGCTTCTTCCTCTTGCATTGTTGATTTACCCTTGTCACTTTGTACTTTTGTCTTGAGAAGTTCTAGCTCCATGATGACCTGCTTATCACTCAGCTACTTGTTCTGTTGTTCCGGATATTTGACGACATACTTGGCTCTCTCGAAATTGTCCATCAATGCTTAGATTTGAGCTTCTTTCTCCTATATGATGATGTTTTCTTTTGTTGCTTCATCCCGAGCCTCTAAGTCAATTGTCTCTATGCCATGATGAATATGATGTTGTTCTAGCTCCTCATGCTCTGTCAAATCAAAATATATTTCCTCCTCATCATAAATATTTTCCTCCTACATCTTTTCTTTCCCTTTATGCAGTTGCTGCACCTGTACCTGATATGTCAATGAAGAAGGCAAAGCCCCTTCCACACCCTGTGGAGAAAGCATTTGCCTATGATTTGATGAAGAAGGCAAGGTCCCTTCCACACCAAGTGGAGCAAACACTTTCCTATTAGCTGCAAACAATTTTCTTGTGTCCCTCTGGTATGTCTTGTAGGTCTCAGGCACCTCAATGGCTTTAGTCTCTTTGGCCTTCTCATCTTTCTTTACCTGAGTACTGCTAGAAGGTCCTCCTGATTCTTGAGACACTGGTGGAGGAATTTGAGGACCCCTGAAGATGTCATGGGCAATAAATGTCTCCCAGGAGATGTTGAGGAGATTAAGATGATGAAGCACAATCATCTTAATCAAGGAATAGTGGTAGAGACTGCTCATTTGCTGAGGGTATGGCTTTTTTTGTACAAAGTAGGCCATCTTCTCAATATTCTTGAACAAGAAATAAGGGAGGTTGAACATCCTCACCCTAGTAAAATGCATGAGAAGCCTGATGTGATAGGTGTACAATCTAGAAAATATACCCTCACTAGTGAAATATTTCATGATGATTTTCATCATGGGGGCATACTTGTCTTCAAGGAACATGAAAGGAAAAAACCTTTTTGCTTCATTTCTGTACCTAGGTTTGATGTAGGGCTCATAATAGTGTTCATCTAGGTCCTGTGCCTTATACCATTTCTCTTCCACATTTGGAATCCTGGTTGCATCCGCAATGATGGAGGGTGAAACTGTGAATGTCACCCCAGCAAGAGTCACCTTGTTGTCATGAAGATTGGCTACAAAAATCTTGGTGAGCTCAGGATGGTGTTGAACTCTCTCCACCTTCTCACAGAACTCATAGCACCCTAGATGCCTGAAACAAGTGACAGCCAAATGAGAGGCTTGAAACTCTCTAAGGTTTGATGGCTCTTCCCTGAAAATTTTTCCCCTGTTGTGTGGTTTTCTCTTATGCCGAGGTCTACCTGCTAAACTGTCCCAACCAGTGTTTTCCTCCCCCTCATAATCTTTGTCTCCTTTGTCCTTGTTTGCCAAGATTTGAGGCTATGTACTCCTATAAAATGGATGAAGGGGGTGAGTAAGAGTGATTAGGAATAAGGGAAGGGGAAGTGATCTTATGGGGTATTTGGTGGACTAGGTAAACATGAAAATGAGTGGGAGGGTATGAACCATGAAAATGAGGGAGCGGGGCTAGGGTTTTAGGGTATTTCTTTGGGGATGAAGGAAAAAGGGATATGGAGTGTTATGGAGGGATATGGAGGAGGGGTTTACTGTTTTAGTGATAAGTGATGGGAGGAATAGTAGGGGTTAGGGTTTTTAAGGCATAAATAGAGGAGAGTCGAGGGTTTTACATTTACCATGGAAAATTATCCTCAAATGCATTAATTGAATGTTGAAGTCAAGGAACAACACTTACTTGTTTGAGAGGAAGGAAGACAAATTTGGTGTTTTTTAGGTGGCGGGAGGTTGTTTGGACCTTTCTGGCCCCATGCGCAATGCCTCCTATAGGCGCGCATCGCCCTTCTCTATGCGCAGGACTGTTGTTTTTTTCATTGAGAAAAGTAGCCTACACCCAATGCTTTGTCCCTACGTGTAGCACTTCGGCTTGAACACGCAGCGCCACCTCCAACTGCCCTGTGCATAACGCCAATCTCCCTAAGCGCAAAGCCACTTCTCCTTGGCCAAGAACTTGCTCAACTTCCCCTCTCTCCTTAAATTTTTGTCTTCTTCTTTGTCAAATAAGAACGATAAGCCTGAAAATGAAATGTGACATCTTATATAGAAGTAAATTTTGATTTTTCATTAGAAAAACTCACTTTCTAATGTTTTTGGACCTTTTCCAAATCTCTGTTTTAATGCCTTTTCTCCATTGTTCCCTTTCAGGTAGATGATGCTCAATTTGAATTGATTTTTGTAGTGGTTCATTGTCTTGTAGTGAGGAGAGATGCATTGGTGCAGTTGGGATCATTTATTACATAAAGTGACTTAAATTACATAAAACCTATAAATTAACCTAAAATACTCTGTTTTCATCTCAAAAGCATGTTTTTGAGATGAAAATTACATGAGTGAAAAGAGATATTTTTACAGTGACGATGACCTAATAGAAATCACTCTTTGTTTATTTATCATCCTCATACCCATTCTGCCCTTTATTTACACTTTTAAATCATGCTTTTGACCTTGGAAATGAACCCTAAGACCTAATGAAAACATGCCCTAAGACCTAATGGAAACCCGATTCCTTTTGACTTTGAAACTATGACTGAATACAACCTGGAGATGGGTTAGTAAATGTACTTTATGAGGGGAAATTTGGTTTTCTGAGGAGAAGAAAACCATCAGTGGATCAACTTGTCATGACCTAATGAAATGATCTAAAAATTTCAGTATGAGACCCCTAAAATGAAAATGCAAAGAACAAATTTGATCCTTGATGGAAGTATGTAGATACTAACACTAACATTGGTCTTGTTGGGGATGGCAGATCCTTGGAGGTGTCAAGAACACTGTAGACCAAGTTCCTAGCTGATTAGGCCAATATGGTCAAACAAATGAAAGACTACAAAAAAAAAAAAAATTACAATTTTTTTTTTGAAGAATAATGACTCAATACAAACTAAAAACTGACTCACAACTGTCTTTAAACTGACTCAAAAAAAAACTAACCAAACTTAACACAAATCATTTAAGCTTTATAGCCTTCTATGTGGGTCCCAAGCTTAGATGGCATTGTACTTGAAATCTTGCGAGGAAAGGTATATACAATGATGGTGAAGCGACTTCAGGGAACAACATCAAAAGTAGTAGTGTTTCAGGAACCTACCATTTATTGGTCCTCCTGAGCATTCTTGACCATACATTTCCTTTAACAAAAATGTATTCTGTCCTCGATAGGTTGAGATTTTATACGGTCCTTTCCATAGATTGTCAAACTTACCATGCTTCCCTTTTTCTTCATTTCGTGCATCCCATTGCAACACTACATCTTCGAGCTGAAACTTTTTTTCCTTGGTTTTGCGGTCATAAATCTTCTTTATCTTTTCTTGTAGCTGGAAAGTATTTTGAGAAACCTCTTCCCTTGTTTGTTGAAGGTGAATCATTTGATTAATCCTACGTTGAATATCATCCTCTTTGTTGCCGACTTCCTGTAATAATCTCATGATCGGGACTGCAAGTGATGTGGGAAACACCATATTTGTACCATAAACCTACTCAAAAGGTGACATACCTATTGATTTCTTACTTCTCACTCTGTCGACCCACAAGGCATTGACAAGATTTCGATGCCAATTCTTTTTGTTTTCCTCCAACATTTTCTTGATAATGTTCACCAAGGATTTATTTGACAACTCAGATAATCCATTTCCCTACGGGTAGTATGTCGTGGAATGACCCAATGTGATATTGTACTTGTTGCAAAACTCGACCATCCTCTTTGACTTAAATTTTGTTGCATTATCTGTAATAATCTTGTGAGGGAAACCAAAACAAGACAAGATATTACACTCTAGAAACTGGATAATTACCATGTCCATGGCTTGCCTTGTCGGAATGGCTTCAATCCACTTGGTGAAATAATTGGTAGCTGTTAAAATCCATCTGTGTTGTACTGATGATGTCAGATGAATTTCTCCTATGAAATCAAGTCCCCATTGTTGGAAGGGTGCGTTTACTTCAACTGGCTTCAGAGGAAGAGGAAGCATCTTCATTTTTCCCTGAAAAACTTGACATTCATAGCAGCTCATGACTATCTTATATAAATCTGAAAAAAAAGTTGGCCAACAATATCCCGCTCTCAACACTTTGTTAGTTGTTGTTTTCCAAAACAAGTGACCTCCACAATCCCCTCTATGGAAATCATTCATACCTGCTGAGCTTCATCTTCAACCAAACAATTAAGAAGAACCCCTCCCGTGTCTTTCAAATAGAGAGCATTATTTAAAATGTATAATTCTGTAGACTTTAGTTTTAGTGATCTACCTTTAGTTTTTGACATTCCAGGAGGTGGCGAAAGATGCTGAAGAACATATGCTATATCAAAATACCAAGGTGATTTGAGAAACATCTCTGATACTTGAATGAGTGTGCCACCATCTTTGTCATCTGACATTGCTGCAATGAGATTTATGTCTAGAGCATGTAGATTCGATTCAGACATCAGTTTTTCCCAGCCTTGTCCTTTGATTAGTTTGGTAGGCTTAATCTCAAGATCATACTTTAACATTGTTGCTATCCACTTACCTCTTCTTCCCTTCAGATTAGTTTTCATGAGAACATCTTTGAAAACTGCGTTAGGAACATATGCTGTGGTATGTGAATGTAGAATGTAGATTCGAAAATCCTTCAATGCTATTATAAGAGCTGGAGCTTGTTTCTCAATGACATTGTAGCACAAAGCAGCATCTCTAATAGCCTGACTAAAAAAAGCAATGGGTTTCTCCACCTGATCCTTCTTTTGCATCAACACTGCAGCCATAGTGTGCTCAGATGCAAATGAAAATATAATAAAATCATGAGTATAATCAGGACTGATCAAAACTGGGGCTGTGGTTAAAGAAAACTTTACTAATTTGAACGATTTCATGGCATCCTCGGTCCATTTCACAGTGATGTCCTTCTTCAACATATTAGTTAACTCACGTAAATGTTCAACCAAATTTGGTATAAATATACGTAAGAAGTTCATCTTACTGCTGAAAGCTTGAATCTCCTTTTTGTTGCACGGAAAGTCTATTTGCTGGATTGCCTCCACCCTTGAAGGATCAATGCGAATACCATCTTTAGAAATTATATGAGTAAGGAGTTTACCTTCTTCCATAGAAAAAAGACTCTTTTTTGGATTTAAATAAATCCCGAACTTCCCGCATTTATGAAAAATAATCCTTAGGTGGTGTAAATGCTCATCATTAGAACTAGAAAATACTGTCAAATTAGCTAAATAGACTTCTAATAAAACATCCTTCTCATTAGCGAAAGCTATGTCCATTGCCCACTAAAAAGTGGCTTTGGAATTCTTCAGCCCAAATGGCATCTTGGCATACTAAAAAGTTCCCCATGGTATTGTGAAGGCAGTTTTATCTTGGTCTTTTTCATGCACTAAGATCTGATAATAGCCCGAGTAGCCATCTAGTAGTGACATCTGTGATGCTCCAACTACTCTTTGCAGAATATGGTCCATCTTAGGAAGAGGGTAACTATCCTTCAAGGATACTTTATTGAGGTTCTGGAAATCAATGCACAACCTTATCTCTTCGGTCTTCTTTTGTACCGGGACCAAATTTGAAATCCAATCACAAAATCTAATTGGAACAATGATACCAGCTTTAAACAATCTATTTACCTCTTTCTTGATGGATGGCAACAACTTTGTATTATTTTATGTGCTGTGGAATTGTCTGTGGTTCTTCAGATCTGCGAAGGGCGTAGCATATCTCGCATTTTTCTTCGGCAGATCTGCGGTTTCGGTGAAGGGCGTATATATATATAAACTATATTATTTTATGTGCTGTGGAATTGTCTGCGGTTCTTCAGATCTGCGGTTCCGGTGAAGGGCGTAGCATATCTCGTATTTTTCTCCGGCAGATCTGCGGTTTCGGTGAAGGGCGTATATATATATAAACTATTGCATTCGGTGAAGGGCGTAGCATATCTCGCAGTTTTCTCTGTAGATCTCTTCCACAGTTTTCTCTTCAGATCTCAATCCTAAATTAAATTAATACCTTCTCCCAAGATTGGGAAGAGATCTTTTTTTAGCCTTCGGTATAGATCTGCGGTATTGAATTGAATCTGCAGTATAGATCTGGTGCAGATCTGCGTAAAATATGGCTCCGAGCTTCGCAAAAATAACTGGTGGCTCATCCGCCTCTGGAGGGCAATCTCCTGCCCATATCGTGAGTGAAGCCCCAGCTCCCACTATCCAAGTGGTCCAGGACTCACTCGATGAAGCTTTGAAGTTCTCCAAAAGTGCCCTAATTTTCCGGTTCAATGGTTTTTGGCCGCGGCTGATAGCACTCCACAATTGGATCTCGGAGGTATGGGAGCCTATCATTTCTGATGAAATTAATATCTACCCCTATGCTAGAGGTTTCTTTATAGTAGATTTTGAAAATCCTGAAAGCAGACAATGTATTCTAGATTTCGGCCCTTGGTTTTGGGAAAAATCAGGCCTATTCATGAAGCCATGGAACCCATCATTCGATCCCTCTACAGCAGTGATAACCTCAGCACCAGTTTGGGTGAGATTGCCAAGCCTACCCTTGCATCTCTGGAATCTCTCCTCGCTAAAAGCCATCGGAAATGCAATTGGGAAATTTTACTGCAGGTGCCCAGAAACAGAGGAATATGCCAGAACCACCTATGCACGCATCTGTGTGGAAATGGATTTCAGCGCCGGATTCCCAGCTGAAATAAAACTAACAAGTAAAGACTATGTGTGGAACCAGAAGCTTGATTATGAAAGTGTCCTCTTCAGATGTCGATCGTGCTTTGAGACGGGGCATCTAGCCAAAAATTGCCCAAAAGCCTCTGAGAAAAATTTTGCTAGAAAAAACCACCACAGATCTACATGGTGGGAAGGAGCACAAAAAGAACACTACACTGTCATCAAAGAAGAATATTCTAGAGAAAACTCTGAGTCACAAGAAATCAAGGAAGAAGGAAACAACTCTCAAAGCAAGCAAGGAGAAAGCCCGCCCCAACAAATCAACAGTTATGAGGATTTGAATACCGTAGAAAATAAAAATAAAGATCTCCTAAACCAAACTTCTCCGACTATAGATCGCGAAGCTAAGACACCAATGTCCCAAGAACCAGAAGATTTGAAGGAGATGCAAGACAAAGGAAGTTGGAAGACCGTAGAGAAAAGAAAGAAAGCTACAACACCAATCTCGCCAAGAAAGACGAGGAGCCAGACAAGTAAAAATTAAGAAAATTGTAGGTCCGATAGACCAATTTGGTCTCAGTGGACGTTAACCATCATCATCATCATCATCATCATCATCATTGATTCTTCTCAACTTTTGTCTAAAAGGTTTTTGATTCGAATTAATAGGAATAGTATTCTGAATGATGTTCTTGTCATACACTTTCAAATATGAATAATCCCACGCAAAAACATTAGAAAATTCAGAAAGCAACTTAGCATACTTGGCCTTTGCTTCAGGAGACAATGTTTTTGATAACTTTACAAGCTTGGGCTGGTCTGCTATTCCAAGATTTACATCTTCAATTCCTTTGTCTGTAAGAACCAAGGTTGGTTT
Organism: Pinus tabuliformis; assembly: GCA_031772625.1. Taxonomy (NCBI): domain Eukaryota; kingdom Viridiplantae; phylum Streptophyta; class Pinopsida; order Pinales; family Pinaceae; genus Pinus; species Pinus tabuliformis. The sequence goes on along the minus strand of CM062806.1, from coordinate 395,654,580 downwards.
TCTCATGATATCATCTTGATCAAAGAACTCCTCTAAAGGTATTAGACCGCTAGGAATAATATTATCTTTTAGTTGTAAAACCTCCATCTGATTACCTCAATGTCTTGTTCATCAGAATAAAAAACATCATCAATGAAATCATTCTTAAACTTCCCTTCATTATGAAAAAATGAATTAATTTCGTTGTCATCCCAAAAAAATTGCCAATATCTCAAATTATCAGGAACAGTAGGCCTATTTTTGACATGAATTTCAAATTTATTGCTAGAATTCATTGGAATCTTCAAATTGCTTGCTGCAGTAGCGAGTGAATCAGCAATGATGTTTTGACTTCTAGGCACCGCTATCAAGGTGTATTTTGGAAACATATTCAAAATATCCAACACTGCATTCCCATAGCCTCTCATCCACGGATACTTTGCTTGATATTCTCCTTTTACCTGTTTATGACCAACTCTGAATCGCCATAAACAGAAATCCTTTTCGCACCTAGTTTCTTCAAAAGTTTTAGACCTGTAATCAATGCCTCCTAATCTGCTTCATTATTAGAGCAATCAAAAGATAACTTGTAGGAACATACTCTAACATTACTTGGGACTTTGTCAGGCTGAAAAGCAGGACTTCAAATCCAAATTCCAATACCGGCATCATCTTTACCCAAAGCACCATCGAAGTCCATACTCCAAAGGTTGGCTTCATCTTCTAGATGTTGGAATTCTGCTTTTTTTTCAACCTTACCTTCGCTGATTACTTCATTTTTCTGCTCTTCACTGACCTTTTGCTGCTTTGGAGGCTACTCAAAAGAAATTGCTATTTTTTCATTTTCTTGATTAAGAACTGCTCTAAAATTCTCAAAAATTTCAGGTACATCATCTACCTCTACAAAATGAATATCTACATCATTCAATCCACTATTAGTGTACAAAACAAAAGACTCTAAATTAGTATGTTCAAGATTTATCAAATGATTCACAAGCTTCTTGTGATGCAGGAAAGTGTTCCCTCTACGAACAGAGGCAACCCCTCTAGCCCTAGAGTGGGTCTAGTCACAAACAAGGCAGACCAATAATAGCTTTCCTTAAACAGTCATAGTTGGAGGCCTACCTCAACCGGTGGTTGATGGAGTTCTATTACGCTGCTTCAGCTTCCGCTTCTTTCTCCTAATGAGTGATCAACCTAAAACAATGCAAAGGAAATACAACAAATCACGTAACCGGAAAAACAACAATGATCTATTTACTCACAAAGTCAAGAAGTCATGAGCTATCAAGTACATTGCACATAAGACATAGGAAAACATCATTGATTGTATTAATAATGAAATAAGAGCAATCTTAAAACCAAAGTCTTGACGTCGCAAGCCTTCTCAGAGGAATCTAGCCAGCATGTTCTTCAAGCATTCACTCTTTGAAGATGGATCTCCCAACAATACAAATTTCTCTCTCACTCAGAAGTTTTGCAAAAATCTAAGGGCACTCCACAACCTTCCACAAGCTATCAACACTCTCACACTTGTCACACCACACCAGTTATCTATCAAAAGCACTAACAACACTGCTCAATCCAAGAATTTACCAACTAGATGATCATAGCAAAGGTGAGTGTTTAAATAGGAGAAGGAGTCTCCATGAAAGGTGGAAGAGAGAGCTTATCACATAGGAAGGTAGCACAATTGACGGAACTACCACACTAGGGAAGGAAAGGTGAAACAAAATATGCCAGCAACTAGGTCTGGAGTCATCCGGAAAGCCAACTGTTGGAACAAATTCGCCCAATCTGGATCATTTCGGGTACATAACTGATATTCAACGCTGACATCGCTAGGGAACAATGTAACCAGCTAGATCATCGCTAAGGATAAAAAGTAGCCCAACGCTGGTGCATGTAATCGAACCATCGCGGGAATCAGATGTACTTCTGTGCTGATGGAGCGGCTGGACTCTTTATGAGCGCCCTTCAGCGCGTGTATTATGTCCATAGTCACGATGAGGTAGATAACTTAGGAAAAGTGGGTCAATTTGTAGCATAAGAGAGAATTTGTTCAATATGAGCATGTTTGACTTGGACACATGACACAGTAGATGGACTGGTAATGAAGGCAGTGACAAATTATTGTGTAACAGATGCCCCCTAAAGTATGAAGCCCGAGAGAGTGGGAGGGGTGAAATGCTTTACAAAACTGACTGAGCTGGAACACCATCCGGAAGAACTTGCACGCAAGTACAACTGATATCTCTGATAATGAAGTACATGTAGTCTAGGGATGGGTGCAGCCATCCAAAAGACATATGAACTAGGTCTGTGGTATGGACATAGCCATCCAGCTAATAAGACCATGATAATGATAAAGGTATGATCACAGCCATCCATGAAGACTCAGGTATGGGCGCAGCCATCCATCAATGAGTCATGTAATCACAAACCAATACACGCATCCCGAACATGTGAAATCTGAGTTCGGGGTCTTGAACCCATCTGATTATAGTAGAAATTCTAACATGCGAATAGATGTGCTGAGGTCGAGCATGATAGAAAGTCGCTTGATTATCGGTCAATGACGAAAACCATTAACAAGCACGAGAGAAACCACCAATAATGCTAATGGTTCTCAAGGTACTATCTAGCACAATCCACGAAGTGTGAAGAAGGCGCTGAAGTCGAACACTCGTGGAATCACCCAATCGACAACCAATGATGATAGTCGATCATCAGGTGCGAAGAAATTGCCATTGAGGCATGCAAGCTCTAAGGTACCAAAGGGGATCTCTAGATCAATCTCTTGGAAAATGAGCTGATGTCAACAGGAGACGATCCATCGCAGGAGGGCCATAATGTCTCCCACATCAACGACACGAGATAAGGAACAAGTGGTAGATGGTGAAACAAAGTATCAGAGGAGGAGGCAAGGGTGTAAACTGCAGACGGGTTATACTCTTGAACATATCAGCGACACGACTCTGGAGGGTGGTAGCATTCAAGTACCAAGGGATCAGAGGCTTTATAGAAACAGCATGAATCATATGGAATGAGGCTAAATGACAACCCAACCCACGGAAAGCCAAATGACGGTGTATGGATATCCCAACCCAACAAGAAGCAAAAGTTTCGATGTTCAAGAGTGACTAGCTGCCAATGATGATTTCCAAATTTTCCCCCACCATTGCTGGCGAGGAGCCCTATTATTTTTGAAAACAAGCTTGAAGGGGATAGCATATGCTTGTAAGTTCGGCCGTTGGTCGAGTCCAACCTAGTAATAGTTTAACGAGCCCTAGGGAGGAGAAGCTCGAGTCTTGTCATGGTGACGAGTCCAATGTCGTCAGGGTTTAACGAGTCCGACATATGCACAACTCGGAGTATTTTTAATGTTTAGGGAGTTTGAAAAAGACACGGAAAAGAAAACTCTAGGGGGGTCCTTTTTTGTAGATTTGTGTCTCTCAAGCCCGAAAAAGTATAAAATGATACTCGAAAGAACTGCTTAACCATTACGATCAAGGAATAGTTTTCGTGACTAGTGATCTCGACCGAAAAAAGTAGAAAATCGATCAAAATCACGTCATTTCGTAACCAATAACGAACCCAAAATGACAAAGGACCGGAAATCTTTTAGTTTTTTACATGGTCAGAAAAGAGCTTAAAGCCGATTGCCTCTTGTTTCTTTTAACAAGTTAAGAGGAACAACTCGGCTATCTTTTCATCTTTTTTAAGTCGGAAAAGAGCGTTAAAGAAGACTTTACGGTTCAAGTGTATACAAAGCATGACATAACTCCACTACCTGTAGCTCTACACAATAACACGTCAAATGTAAACCCATTCGACATAAAATGAACAATGTATGTGGAAACATATTTAAAAAAACACATTCTTAACTAACCATGTGATAAACATAATAAAAAACCCACATTTATAAAATATAATTTTTTAATTTACAAAAATTACTATAAAAAGGGGGGTTAATCCATTCATTTTTACCATTGGCACTGTGTATTCCACCTTGAATTGTTTTGGAGCACCAACCTGAGCAAAGTTGGCAAGCTGATTTCGACCTCGTTCGTCCACCATTCATCCCGAAACTTCTTCTAGGTAATCAGAATTCTTCCTGCACTTCATTTCCATATCTTTTTTATGCATTTTAGCATTAGACATGTGAGTTTAGGTGGATTTTTTGAGTCAGGGTCCGCCACTCGGTCATCGCAGGTATACCATGCGGGTCCGTGATGACCGAAAATATTTACACGCAACATTTTCCAATCATCACGAGAAAGTGATGTACTTCCGCGATGACCGCGAGAAAATTGAACTTGTCAACTTCGCGCCATCGCAACTATTTTAAAAACAGCCGCGATGGCGATGCAAAATTATTTTCTATGCAAATTATGGATTGAAAGTTACAAACAAAGTTCTAATCCATATTTTCTTGTTATGTAGGACATTATGGCATTTGTTTGGAAGGAACGAATGCACGATGATAACGATGTGGAAGTTTTTGATGATGCTGGGTGCCGAAATGCTTTATGTGCATGTGGATTGTTAAAATTCTTCCTCACTCTGCACCTTCAGTCCCAACCGGATCTATTAGAGCTACTAATTCGTGCCTGGTATCTGACAGATGGGAAATTCATAATCCTAGGCCGAGACATTGAGTTTGATTCCACAGACGTGTATTTCCTAACCGGGTTATCTCGTCGCTGTGAGGCCCATTCTAGAGGGGCAGCGACCGTGACCCGGGGGCGATTCTCTAGAGATGTTGATGGCACGAGTGTGCCCATGGGCATGCAAAATGAGAAGTGGGAAGTTGGCAATCCCGACAGTGGAATACGTGGTTCTTCGTGCAATGTTATTTATGGTGACGCAGGCAATGGGCTCCCAAGCCCAACATAAGGCATCAAAGACCCATCTCCAGTTGGCTCTCGAATGTCTCAATTTGACCATGTTCAATTGGGCCGAAACAGTGACGGCCAATATGAAGAGACAACTTACCAACTGCTGCCGAGGAGAGACGAAGCAATTTGGCTATGGGTCCATATTAGTCCCACTCATGCTGGAGCGGGTGCCGACACTGCAGTTGCAGGACATGGACTTGGATCTGCCCAGACCACGTGAGACCAGGATCACACGGTGGGCACACGTTATGCCAAGAGGAGGTGGACGACGACCAGTGTCGTGGGGGACACTGTTCTGTGAGTGGTTGGAGCACGAAATGATCTTCATTGAGGATTGGCCATATGCTGGCATGGACTTCCGCGGAGACCCTTACATGCAGCTGCCCGCTGGTGAGCAGTGGGATGATGGTGGTAAGACACTTGATCACGTTATTTTTTTGTATTTTATTGTTATGATGTTTTTTGATTTTTTCATGTATATGTCCTAATGATGTACTTTATGGTATTCGCAGATGTGGGACCAGTGAGACCTATTGGACTAGCTCCAGAGGCACGGAGGAATGCATAGGGCATTGCGGTGCTAGTCTTGGCTCCTTTGATTGACAGTTCGGTGGAGATAGTGGCTCGCAATCTTGAGGGCCTGACAGCGGGGATCCCTGATTACATGGGGGTTGACGAGGTCCCCATAGAGTTCCAGATCCACACAATAGGAGTGATACCCAGGGTGCACCATCTGTTGAGGTGAGTGGTACGAGCGGTGTTATGCTATAGGGAGCAGAACCCACTGTAGTAGATGCCTTGTTTTTATTTCCTGCTGATTTTTTGAGAGAAATGTGTCTTGTATGGAGAACATAGACTCTATTTGGACATATACACTTATTTTTTGAGCGCCCTGGTGCGCCACAGGATATATATATATATATATATATATATATATATATATATATATACCTATGGTTCATTATTGTGTTTTGCATGCTTCTTATATGTTATTTTGATTACATGTTACGCAAATGTTTGTCTAATACATGGTTTGCCAATGCATCAGTTAATGTGTTTAATCTTCGTGGAATGTGCTGATATGTGATAAAATCAAAATTCCTTTCTAACAATTTAACACGTAAATACAACCTTAAAATCCGATGGTCTCTGACGGAATATCGCCCACTAAGCTGGTAGACGACAAGCTGAGAGTCCAGATTCACAATCAATGCACGAATACTGAGGTTGATGGCCTCAGTGAGTAACTCAATAACAACACTATATTCAGTGACATTGTTTGTGGTACAACCTAGACAAACACCTTGAAGGTCTACTAGCTCACCGTGAGGATCGTAGATCACCCATGCTGCAGAAGATAGATTGCGGGTACTGCGGTAGGCACCATCGGCGAAACCAACGTAAGGTGTACTAGACATCTGCACAGGAAGCAAAGGACACAATAAGCAGAAATTATGCCTACACACCAAGCCAAACATAAAAACACACACACAACACCTGCTAAAAACACACGTATGTACAAATTAGAGTGCATGGGGTTCACGCATAATATTTTTTCAGGTAAATCCTGTTTCAAGGCTTATCCAGAGGGTTCCCTTCATAATCAATCAGCTCATAGGCCCCTTTTTGCAAAACTCACTTTACAATATAAGGCTCGTGCCACATGGGCTCGAATTTTCCTGCCCCCAGCTTATCATTTGCTTGATCGTAGAGCAAGACTAGATCTCCTTCAAAAAAAGAACAAGGATGGATAGTGTGATTGAAGTGAGTTTTCACTCTCTTCTTCTATGCTTCAATAGCTAGAGAGGCTAGTCGACGGGTCTTGTCCAGTCGCTCTAGGTAGAGAAGGCATTCTTCTACAGGAGTAGTGTTGGGGAGTAATTTGACAGCTAATTTCAAAGAAGGGATCTCACATTCGATGGGAAGTGTAGCCTCCAGCCCGTAAACCAATTGGAACGGGGTGAACCTGGTGGCATCCTTCACAGAGGTTCCGTAGGCCCATAAGGCGGAGAACAACATCAAGTGCCAGTTGGACTTGTGCATGCCAATGGTGCGTTGAAGCATCGTAACTAGAACCTAGTTGACGAATTCTACTTGGCCATTGGCCTGAGGATAGTATGGTGTCGAGCTATCATGCTGCAAGCCTAGCTAGGTTGTTAACTCAGTCATCATATGATTATGGAAATGATTGCCATGATCAATGACGATAGCTTGACGGACTTCGAACCATGAGATAACATGATTAAATAAAAATTGCATCGTTGTGTGACCGTCTTTAGATAGTTTGGGCATCACCTCGGCCCATTTTGTGAAATAATCAACAGAAATGATGATATACCCATGCCCCCCGGCCAAGAGAGGGTTACAGGTCATATAATCAATGCCCCATTTGGCAAAAGGGCCGACGGTAAAAACAGGGTGCAATGGAGCGAGAGGCGCACGCGTCTTCCATTAGTAGATTTGGCACTCACAACAAGAGCGGACGGAAAGAATGCAATCCTTGAAGATGGAGGGCCAAAAGTAAGAAAAACGGAGGATTTTCTGAGTAGTAGCATACCTGGACATGTGACCACCACAGGCGCCAGAATGGAAGTCATTTAGAACTCGTTTAGCTTCCTCGAATGTTAAGCATCGACAGAGAACAGAATCGGCGCTGAGACAGTACAGGGTGTCCTTAATAATATGATAGGGTTGAGACTGATGGCGAATCCGTCGTCGAGCATCCTTAGACAAATCAGGACGGAAAGAGGACATCTGAAGATAGACAATGATATCCCCGTACCAAGGATCGAGGGTGCTAATCAGAAACAGAGTTTCGTCTGGAATATGGTCCTCTAACTGAGAGGGCGGGGTAAGAGATGGCATAGAGCAAAGCAACTCAGCAAAGACAAGGGATTTCTTAGACTTAGCAGTGGTGAACTCCAAGTCAAACTCTTGGAGGATGACAATCCACTTCGAGTACTTGCCCCCCAGTAACTGACATGATAGGATATATGTCATCGGGTTGTAATCAGAAACCACCGTTGTGGTACGCAATAAGATATAATGGCGGAAACGTTGAACGACACAAATGGCGGCCAATGCCAACTTCTCAACATAGGCATATCGAGTCTCTGTATCTAATAAATTGCGGTTGAGATAGTAAATGACATGACCAGTGTCATCATCATCATCTTGAACGATAACCATGCCGATAGTGGTATCAGCAGTGACTAAATACAGAGTGTAGTCACGATGATAATCAGGGGGACACAACAACGGAGTAGAAACAAGGAGATCCTTGAGGTGCTTGAAGGAATCTTGTGCAACGGCATCCCAGAGAAAATGGGTATCCCGCTTTAATAGTTGCGTGTAACCTTTGGCCACTTCGGTATAATTTAGAATGAATTGTCGTAAAAAATTCGCTTTCCCCTACAAACTTTGTAATTGCTGCAAAGAAGCAGGGGGAGGGAGATTCAGGATGGATTCGACTTTAAGGGGATCCAAATGGATACCCTCTTGGCAGACAATGAACCCAAGAAGTCTACCTGAGTCAATGCAGAAGACACACTTATGTGGATTAAGCCGGATACGATAGTGTCGACAGCGGAGGAAAATTTCACGAAGGTGAGCTGGATGGTCCTGGCGTTTTGCTAAATGAGCTGGCAGATCATCCAAGTAAGGCTACACAATGTGTCGAATATCATGGAATGCATAAGACATTGTGCGTTGGAAGGTGGCACCGACATTTTTTAAACTGAAAGGGAGCTTTTTGTAAGCGAAAGTGCCCCACGGACAGATAAAGGCAGTCTTGTGTTGATCTGCAGGTGCAATATTAATCTAGTTATAACCAGAAAATCCGTCCATGAATGAGTACATTTCACTCCCAGCACACTCATAAATGAGCTGGTCAATGAAGGGTGTAGGGTAGTTATCCTTGGGACAGGCCATTTTAATATCCCGATAATCAATGCATACCCTGATAGTGCCTTGTTTTTTAGTCACAGGGACAATATTAGAGACCCAATCTGTGAGTGGGATGGGGTAAATACAGCTAGCCTTAAGAAGCTTTTCAACTTCCGCTTTAATGGCCGCAACCTTTTGGGGGTGCACAGAGCGTAAACGTTGTCGAACAGGCTTAGCACCCGGATACATAGGTATCTCATGTACCACAATACTAGGATCAATGTCGGGCATCTCTTCGTAAGACCAAGCAAAAGCATCATGGAATTCACGAAAAAGATCGGTATAGAGCTGAATCTCCTCTGGAGTACAAGTTACTACGACATGGATATGCTTGACAATCCTTGGTTTAACAGAGATGTCAATCGCCTGGGTTTGCATGATGTTTCCCATATTCCCTTCAGAAGACACTTGATAAACTTGAATGGGCGTCTGAAGGGGTTGGGATGGGAGACAAGGAGCAAATCGGTCGAGACAGGTAAGCATTTCCCGGTGGGCAGGGAGGAACGAGGAACGATGGTGATGATCGGACCAAGGGGGTTCCTCAAGAGACATGGTCTTGATAATGGCTTCATCAAAAGGAAAAATTTCCTTTAAAGGCTCTGAAGAAGCTTGGTCTCCAAACCAAGGGGAATGAGCGTACGAGTTGAGAGCTCCACTTGAAGGAGCAGATGCAGGGGGTGGAGCCGATGTAAAAACGATTTTTGACATAATTAAGCTCGGTAGGACTCAATGGCATCGCATCGCCCTAGGGTTCTATCTGATCAGTGGGGGGGAGAACCCAAGGATTAGAGCAAACAGAAATCATGTTAATAGGAGTGACGTTGGGAGGTGGGAGTGAGAAAACACCCATAAGGGCAGGATCTTTAAAGAGTCCAGCTCCCACACTCTCACATGGAACGGAGGTATGCTCCACAAAAGGCACATTGCCATCAGAAGAGGAAGAGGTGAAGAAAGACAACTAGTCTACAGTGACGATCTTCCCTTGATGAGGGAATTGAATGACACAAAATAGAGATGAAGCTACAGTGCACATGGCATATGTCCAGTTTCATCCCAAAAGGAGGTTGTAAGTTAGACTGGCATCAACGACTTCAACCTCCACTTCGACCATCTTCCCTTCCAAAGTAATAGGTAAGCGTTGGAGTATACCATAAGGGCGAGACTCTCTCCCATCAAAGGCTTCCAAGGTCGTAGGAGATCGGCTCAGAGTTGGAGAACCGATAGCCTTCCAACAAGCAACAGACATTATGCAAGTAGAAGCGCCTTCATCAATGACGGTATGATGGATCGTTTTGGAATTGATGATGACTTGGATAAGGAAGGAAATTTGGTGAGGTAGTCTCGGTATATGATTATCGAGGTCAAAAGTGATTAGATCCGAGTCGACCAGGTCAATGCCACCGATAGCTGATAACAAGGACTTTCTCTGAGAGGGGCAGCTCTGGAGAACTTCTAAAGCAGACATAGCTGATAACAAGGACTTTCTCTGAGAGGGGCAGCTCTGGAGAACTTCTAAAGCAGACATAGCTGACAGAGCCTGGGCTAAGTCCTCAACGATGCTATAACGCTGAGCAGCACGAGCATTAGGGTTGTAAAAAGACTTCTGGAGTACACCTTTATGAGGGGGTCGGATGGTCGTCTCAGTGCTAGGTCTCTCAATATGGAGAGGACCAAAACTGGATAGGGGAGCGCTAGAGGGAACCTTAGGCTCTTTCCCGGTGGGCGATGGATACTCTTTTTCCCGAGTACTAATGTGGACAGGAATTGTCCCGGCCATAAATACCTGAGAATCAAAGGGAGAAGAGGATTTGGATGGATCAGCCACTATCTGCATTTCCTGCGAGGGAAAAGGCTCTTTGAGCATGGCAGGAGTCCCAGAGGCACTTTTCAACAATTGACTAACTTCAGACCACCTCAGGAAGTCTATGGCATAGTGATCGTCGTCATAGATAAGGCAAGGATACTTAGGCTTGCGTTTCGTATCTTCCTTGGGTGGAGGTTTAGGGGAATCCTTCTTTGGTTGATCAGATTTATTCTTTCCTTTTCCCTTATTTTTTCCTTTCGAGGCTTTGTCTGCCATGGTGTACTGGATGGTGTTAACCTCGGAAGTATCACCGGAATTGGATACAGCCTGAGAAGTATTTTCATTCAGAGCATTCGAATTTTGCTTCCCAGGGTTCGTGGAAGATTTCTTAGAGGATGGGTTAATAGAACCAATGACACTGTCAACAGATGGTGTTGGTGGGGCTTTGGAAGTTACGGGCCTCGGCGCATCAGGCAAATAATCATATAGTGTACCGGACTGGGACTAAACCAAGTCAAGGTACTGAGCACGCGCAATAACCTGCTCTTCAGTTACACATGCCCCCATAGCAATGTCCTGCGCTATCGGATCGACAAATGAGGTCGTGATCCAGTCGGTTAGAAGCTGATCGGGAATCCAAAACCTAATCAAATGGCTACACCATCTCCATTCATGTATATGATCGAAGATATGTGTAGTTGTTGTTTGTTTTAAGGATGTCAGGAGATGTGTGCCCATTTCATATTGAATTAGCAATTGAAAATGAGTTAAAAATGTCATAGCCAACGAGTTAAAGTCTTGAAAAGATCCGCGAGCTAACTCAATATACCATTTAGCGGCAGAGCCAGTGAGGGTCCATTGAAAAAGGCGGAGCCGGATTGAATCATCAAGCCATGAATTTGACGAACACCATTGATGATAAGTCATCACGTGGGCCTGGGGATCGTCTCTAGCTTTATCGTCAAACTTAGGACAATCACTGGGAATCTTGGTCGGAACCGGTGGCCAATACAGATTATGAAGAGTAGGGTCATTTGTCAGTTTTGACACATCCGGTAACTCCAACGTTGCTAAAAAAGGTAATTGAGGGTTAAAGGACATCTGAGGCTGCCGGTAAGAGGTAGCACTAGAGTTCCAGCCAGCTGCTTGTTGCCCCCATTGATTCTGTCTGGACGGATTTGGCCTAGAAGGGTTCTATCCATAGGGATTTTGTCCATAGGGGTTATAGCTATAACTGGATGGTTGACCCTAGATCTGCCCCCCAGCATTCCATTGATTACCAACTTGGCCTGTAGGAGAAACATACTGTTGCTGGTAATTCTAATAAGGACTCACCTGCAGTTGTTGATAATTATGATACAGGGCAAATTGGGTTTGCCCTTGGGATTGTTGGAAACCATAAGGCGGTTTGGCTCCAAACTGAGCTTGGGAGCTAGGCTGCATTTGATAAGTAGGTTGAGAATGAGATCCAACTTGCATTTGAGGACCGGATTGGGTCTAGAGCCTAGATTGAGGCTGAAAACTGGGTGGAGCTTGAGAAGCAACAATCATTTGAGTGCCCGGTTAAACAAGCCCAGATGGATGTCCTTGAGAAAACTAAGGCTGAGCCGTCTAGCCAGAAGGTTGACCCAATTGAGATTGAGATTGACCCATTTGCCTAGAAGGTTGAGCTTGCTGGGTATTGGGTTGTCCTTGCACAATTGAGGGCTACCCTGACTGACTGGATGGCTGAGCGAACTAGAAGGTTGGTTGGCCTGATTGGATTTGAGGCTGACCAATTTGTCCAGATGGTTGACTAGACTGGACAATGGGCTGGCCTTGTTGAGCGTAAGGCTAACCGACTTTCCCAGATAGGTAGCCTTGCTAGATACCAAGTTGGCCTTGTTGCACGTAAGGTTGTCCCAGATTGCCAGAAGGTTTCCCAAGATAGGTAAAAAATGAACCACCAGAGGCCGAAGGTTATCCCTGGAAGGGTTGTCCTTGCAGGCCTCCAAGTTTCCTCGGATAAGGTTGGTTGTAATATGGTTGTCTTTGAGAGGGTTGTGCATAAGATGGCTGACCATGATAAGGAGGTCCTTGAAAATTTGCAGGTGGTACCTAGCCACCATGATAACCGGTGGTACCCCAAGCAACGGACAACGGAACCGTAACCTCAACTGCGGGTTGAGAAGGTATGGGTTCGGGGTAATAGATACGAGCCCCTCTAGAATCGCAATAATGAAACAGATTTTGAGGATTCGGATTCTGAAGAGCTTGTAAATATTGATCGTATTCCCCCCCTGCTAGAATGGAACCAGAAGAAGGTGGGGCAATTAGTGTAGGATCAACAACTCCGGATGTAGATGTCAATGGGCCACTATTCGCAGATCCGGATGAAGGTCCAACAACAGTGGTCATAACTGAGGATGCAGTGACGGTGCCAACAATAGGGGCTGAAGAAGCCACAGATACAGCTGGAATAGTCAGGACTGAGGTGACAGACACATTGTGAATTTGAGGGATAAAAGACTCCGAAGTCAGAGTGATGTTATGAGACCATATGGAACTTGTAAGGGGAGTCCTAGAACCCACAATATCCCTCAAAGCCCTATAGCATAAGGGTAGCATGACACCGAGAGGGGTGACACGGAAGGGTGAAGTTTTCGTTGGGATAGGAATTTCACCGCTCGCCACAACAGATTTTTCACTTACAATAGGGGATGTATCATCCATGTCAAAAGAAGACATTGAGACCGAAACGCTAGGAAGAGTAACGAGAATATGTCCTTTGGAAGGCTCCCAAACGGGGTTCCAATGGATATCGTAAGACTCGTCTTCTGGAGCGCGAGAGTTAATCGGTTGGATACTCAGAATAACATGGAGAGTATCACTAACAACCGGTACCTCAGGAGCAACAGAAGAGGGAGACCCTTGGTCACTTGGAATGGGAGACGGGATCCGTGATTCTGCCAGGGTGATTCGATTCAAAAATCCTAGGAAAACTAACGAGAAAGAACCCTACACAAGCTAAAATGCAAACAAGATCTAACAGGGTAAATGTGATCATGGCTGAATAAATTTTAAGAGACAGGAATAGAACTTGACCTTTTCATCTTTAAAGAGTCGAGAAAAGGATGAAAAGATGACTCTAGTCGCTTTCGAATATTTAATGAGCTTGAAGTGACAAGTGCTTAGATGGACCTTTTCTTTTAGGGAGTCCGAAAAGGAACAAAAGTGACTACTCTGGAGAACTAGGCAAAAGGTTTACCAAACAACCCGTAAAACTGCATAGACACCTTAGCAGTCATATGAAAACCAAGGACTTTCCATGCGGCAGTCAATCTTCCTGAATGTTGTGTTCAGTGCGTTACGATTTGCAAGGCAGTAGACATGGCTTCCTAAGGATAAAGGATGATAAACCTAGTGGGGTCTCCCAACATATACTCGACGGTACATGGGAGCACAATTCCGTACTAGACCGCTATTGAGTCACAAAAGGAGGAATCACCCAACCTTGAGTGAAAACAATAGTGACTAGGTTTAACGATGCCGGAGCACGTCTCTAGCCTAGACCTCTAAATAGTGTGCATTATGTTCCAATGCGTTTTTAGGTTTATTCAGTTCATTTTCGAGTTGATCTTGAATTATGTTTCATTTTTCAGGCCTTACCGTATGTATACAACAAATCCTAGGATGCAGCTAGAATGAATGAAATATCCTTTTTCTTCAATGAACACCTACCTACGAGAGGGTAGAGAGATCATTCCCAAACCAAGAAAACCAAGACAACAAATACAGTCACTCAATGCATGCAGACATCAATTCCCAAAGTACACGGATACTACTAATGAGAGATTTTATCATTCACTTTCCAATATGCAAACTTTAAATGCAAATTCACTTTCACCTTCGTATGCTAAATGAATGCAATCTTTTTGATTTTGATGTCTTTAAATCTAGAGAAAACACATAAGTAACAAGCAAGTGTAGAAAAACCCAGTTGATCCAAACAATTGGGATCTATGTTCGGTAGTAAAAAGAAATCGAATCAATACCAAAGATTGTCCAATAACAATCACTAATCAATCAACCAAAAACAAGTGATGGGGAAGGCTCAGTCAAACTAACAAAAAGTTGCAAACGAACCTTGAACAAACCAGCAACCAAGCCGACTGATTCAAGAAACTTGAAATGATGAACTAGGTCACATAGGCAACAAATACAAGATTCATTCAACAAAGCCAAAGAAATAGTGCCTTAACCGTAAACAGTGAAAAACAAGCTACTGAGCAAGTGACAAAAGCAAGGGACCAACAGGACTAATGGAATTAGGAGGTAGAATTGAGAAAATCAATTCTACAGGAATCAGCGTGGGTAATACACAAGCAACTAGCGTTGATAAAGAACTAAATGTAGCAATAGAGCAATGCCAGCGTGGAAGTACACGACTTTTCCGCGATGGATGGGTTGACAGAGCCGTCACGACTGTGAGACGTAATTACATGATGCACAAGATTTTACAAAAGGGTGAGCGTGATGACAGTGCGACTGTTAAAATTTTATCCGCGATGATGTTCAAAACAAAGACAGACGAACAAAAACTCCTGAATCACAACTAGTCAATCCTTCAATCAGATAGAGGTACTTCCCAGATCAACCCTGGAATCTCAAAAGAATGACAATCAAATCCAAAACTTTAAGAGAACCCAAATCAGAAATCAAAACAAGAGAAAACAAGAAAAGAACATAGGCTAAACTCCCCAGCGAAGTTGCCAATTTGTGATGCAGGAAAGTGTTCCCTCTGCAGATAGAGGCAACCCCTCTAGCCCTAGAGTGGGTCTAGTCTCAAACAAGGATAGATCAATAATAGCTTTCCTTAAACAGTCATAGTTGGAGGCCAACCTCAACCGGTGGTCGATGGAATTCCGTTGCGCTGCTTTAGCTTCTGCTTCTTTCTCCTAATGACTGATCAACCTGAAACAATGCAAAGGAAATACAACAAAGCACGTAACTGGAAAAATAACATTGATCTATTTACTCACAAAGTCAAGAAGTCATGATCTATCAAGTAAATTGCACACAAGTCATAGGAAAACATCATTGATTATATTAATAATGAAATAAGAGCAAGCTTACTATTACACAATAATTTTTCACTGTCTTCACTCCAGTCTTCCTACTATGTCATGTGTCCCATTCATACATGCTCAAGTTATACAAATGCTCTTTGATGTTGCCAAATGACCCACTTTTCCAAAGATTTCTGCATCATCGCATCTGTTTTCCAAATAAACGCGCTGATGGGCACTCCAAAACAGTCCAGAAGTGTTGCCATCGCGGAAGTACACGTGATTCCCGCGATGGTCGAATTTCATGTGATAGCGCAATTGTCGATTGTAGTTTCCCGCGATGACATGACTAGCTATGTTATTCAATAGCGATCTCAGTGCGACAGACCAGTTGTGTGCCCGCAATGATCCAGATTGTGCGAATTTGTTCCAACATTCGGCCTTCCAGATGACTCTAGACCTGGTTGTTGGCCTTGTTTATGTCACCCTCCTTTCTCTGGCATGGCTGTTCCATCATTTGTGCTACCTTCCTTGGAGATAAGCTCATCCTCCCACCATTCATGGAGACTCCTTCTCCTATTCAAACTCTCACCATTGCTATGGGCTGCTGGTTTTGGAATCCTTAGTCTTTGGAGTGTTGTTGATAGTATTGTGAGTTTGCTAGATATCTGGTGTGAGTGTCACAAGTGTGGTTTGTTGAGAGCTTGAGGAAGGTTATGAAGTGCCTTTGATCTTGTGCAAAACTTGTGAGTGAGAGAGACTTGTGTATTGGGAGATCCATCTTTAAGAGTGAATGCTGGAGGAACATGCTAGCTAGATCCCTCTGAGAAGGCTTGTGACGTCAAGACCTTGGTTGTAAGCTTACTTTATTTCATAATTAATGCAATCAATGATGTTTTCCTATGTCTTGTATTAAATGTATTAGATAGCTCATGATTTCTTGACTTTATGAGCAAATAGATCATTGTTGTTACAGTTACGTGCTTTGTTGTGTTTCCTTTGCATTGTTTCAGGTTGATTACTCACTAGGAGAAGGAAGCGGAAGCTGGAGCAGCGCAATGGAACTCCATTGACCACCAATTGAGGTAGGCCTCCAACTTGAAATATTTAAGGAAAATTGTTGTTGATTTGTCCTTGTTTGTGACTAGACCCACTTTAGGGCAAGAGGGGTTGCCTCTGTCCACAGAGGGAACACTTTCCTACATCACAAATTGGCGACTCCACTGGGGAGCTGGCCTTTGTTCTTTTCTTGTTTACTCTTGCCTTGCTTTTTGTTTTACTCTCTTTTGGAGTTTGGGAACTAGTTATATGTTCTTTGAGTTTCTTGGCCTGATATGGGAAATGTCCTTATTTGCTTAAAGATTGATTGTTTTTTATTTGGGAGTTTTTGGTTCATGTTACCCTTTTTGTAATATCTTTTCCATCGCGTAATTACGCTTAACAGTCACGACGGTTCTGTAAATCAGACCATCGCGGAAAAGGCGTGTACTTCTGCGCTGACATCGCTTTGTTGCTACGTATTGTTATTTATCAGCACTTTATTGCCAGTGTATTGCCCGCGCTGATTGTTGTAGAATTGAATTTTTTCAATTTTGCCACTTGAATCCGCCAGTCTTCCTAGTCCCTTGCTGTTCTCACTTGTTTGATGACTTGTTTTTCACTGTTTAGAGGTTGAGGCACTCTCTTGTGAGCTTTGTTGAACGAATCTTGTCTTTTTGCTCTGTGGCCTAGTTTTATTGTTTCAAGTCCTTTGGA
Organism: Pinus tabuliformis; assembly: GCA_031772625.1. Lineage (NCBI taxonomy): Eukaryota > Viridiplantae > Streptophyta > Pinopsida > Pinales > Pinaceae > Pinus > Pinus tabuliformis. The sequence continues at coordinate 395,637,148 of CM062806.1, read as the reverse complement.
TCAGTTTCGCTTGGTTGCTTGTTTGCAAAGATTCGTTTGCCACTTGCTGTTGGTTTGATTGAGCCTTCCCCTTTGCTTACTTTTGGTTGATTGTTTAGTGATTTTTATTGGACCAATCTTGGCATTGTTTCGATTTCTCTTCACTACCCGGACATAGATTACAGTTGTTTGGAACAACTGTTTTTCCACATTTGTTTGTTGCTTATTGGTTTCTTTAGATTAGAGGCATCAAATCAAAAAGATTGCATTTCATTTGGCATGCGAAAGTGAAAGTGAATTTGTATTTCAAGTTGCATATTGAAAAGCGAATGATTAGATCTCTCATTAGTAGTATCTGTGCACTTTAAGAATTGATGTCTGTTTGCATTGAGTGACTATTTTGTTTCCTTGGTTTTCTTGGTTTGAGAATGATCTCTCTACCCTCCCATAGGTAGGTGTTCATCGAAGAAAAATGATATTTCATTCATTCTAGCTGCATCCTAGGTTTTGTTATATACATCGGTAAGGCCTGAAAACTGAAACATAATCCAAGATCAACTTTAAAATGAACTGAATAAATATAACAATGCATTGGAACATAACGCACACATTTAGAGGTCTAGGCTAGAGACGTGCTCCGACATCGTTAAACCTAGTCACTTTTGTTTCCACTCAAGGTTGGGTGATTCCTTCTTTTGTGACTCAATAGTGGTCTAATACAGAATTGTGCTCCCACGTACCGTCGAGTATATGGGGAGACCCCACTAGGTTATCATCCTTTATCCATAGGAAGCCATGTCTGCCGCCTTACAAGCCGAAATGCACTGAACACAACATTCGGGAAGATTGACTGCCATACGGAAAGTCCTTGGTTTTCATATGACTGCCAAGGTGTATATGCAGTTTTACGGATTTGTTTGGTAAACCTTTTGCCTAGTTCTCTAGAGTAGTCACTTTCGTTCCATTTCAGACTCCCTAAAAGAAAAGGTCCATCTGAGCACTTGTCACTTCAGGCTCATTAAACATTTGAAGGAAACTAGAGTCATATTTTGTCCTTTTCTCGACTCTTTAAAGATGAAAAGGTCAAGTTTTGTTCCTGTGTCTTAAAATTTATTCGGCCATGATTCACATTTACCCGGTTAGGTATTGTTTGTGTTAGATTGAGTAGGGTCCTTTCTCGTTAGTTTCCCTAAGATCTTCTGAAGTTGTCATCCTGGTGGAATCACCAATCCCGTCTACCGTTCCAAGTGACCAAGGGTCTCCTTCTTCTGTTGCTCCCGAGGTACCAGTTGTGAGTGATACTCTCCCTATTATTCCAAGTATCCAACTGATTAACTCTCGCGCTCCAGAGGACGAGACTTACGAGCTTCACTAGAACCCCTTTCGGGAGCCTTCTCAAGAAGATATCCCTCCTAATCCTCCTGGTGTTTCGGTCCCGATGTCTTCTTCTGATATGGAAGACACATCCCCCATCACAAGTGAAGAATCCGTTGCTACGAGTGGTGAAATTCCCACCTCAACGGAAACTACACCTTTTCGTATCACCTCTCTTGGTGTTACGTTGCCTTTACTCTATAAGGCGTTGAGGGATGTTATGTCTTCTAGGACTCCCACTATGAGTTCTATGTGGTCACACACCATCACCCCGACTTCGGAGACCTTTATTCCTCAAATTCACAATGTGGCTGTCACTTCCATCCCGACTATCCCAACTATTTGTGTGGCTTCTTCAACCCCCATTCTCGGTGCCGTTACTGCATCCTCAGTTGTGACCGCTATTGCTGGACCTTCTTCAGGGTCAGCTTATAGTGGCCCATCGGCATCCATACCTGGAATTGTTGACCCTACACTAGGTGCCCCACCTTCTTTTGGTTCTATCCCAGCCGAGGGGGGCATACGATGAATATTTGCATGCTCTTTAGAATGCGGATCCTTAAAATCCATTTCATTATTATGATTCTAGAGGAGCTCATATCTATTACCACGGACTTCTGCCACCTCAGCCTGTGGTTGAGGTCACGGTCCCGTTATCCATTGCTTGGACCCCCACTCATTATGGCGGGGGCCAAGTATCGCCTGCACATCTTCAAGGACCACCTAATCAAGGCAAACCATCTTACATGCAAAACTCTCAAGGGTAGCAGTATTACGGGCAGTCTTATCTAGGGAAACCTGGAGGTCCACAAGGACAACCCTTTCAGGGACAACCTTCGGCCTCTGGTGGTTCGTCTTTTACCTATTTTGCATAACCTTCTAGTAATCCGGGATAACCTTAGATGCAACAAGGTCAACCTGGTGTCTAGCAAGGTTATCTTTCTGGGCAAGTTGGTCAACCTTACGTTCAAGAAGGCCAACCGACTGTCCAGTATGGTCAAGCATCTGGGCAGGTCAGTTAGCCTCAAATCCAATCAGGTCAACCAACTGTCCAGTTCACTCAGTCATCCGATCTATTAGGACAACCCTCAGTTGTGCAAGGACAACCCAACACCCAGCAAGCTCAACCTTTTGGGCAGATGGGTCAATCTCAATCTCAACTGGGTCAACCTTCTGGCCAGATGGCTCAGCCTCAACTCTCTCAAGGACATCCTTCTGGGCCTACTCAACCAAGCACTCAAATGATTGTTGCTTCTCAAGCTCAACCTGGTTTTCAGCCCCAGGTTGGGCCCCAGACCCAATCCGGTCTTCAAATGCAGGTTGGATCTCAATCCCAACCGGCCTATCAAACGCAGCCTACCTCTCAGGCTCAGTTTGGAGCCCAGTCGCCTTATGGTTTCCAGCAATCCCAGGGGCAAACTCAATTTGCCCCGTATCAAAATTATCAACAACTGCAGGTGAGTCCTTATTAGAATTATCAGCAACCTTATGTTGCTCCTACAGGCCAAGTTGGTAATCAATGGAATGCTAGGGGGAAAATCCAAGGTCAGCCATCCTATAACTCCTATGGACAAAACCCTCCGGGGCCAAATCCATCCGAACAAAATCAGTGGGGGCAACTGCCAGCTGGCTGGAACTTTGGTACCCCTTCCTACCCACAGCCCTAGATGTCCTTTAACCCTCAATTACCCTTTTTAGCGACGTTGGAATTACCGGATGTGTCCAAATTGACCAATGATCCTATTCTTCATAATCCGTATTGGCCACTGGTTCCAACTAATATTCCCGCTGATTGTCCCAAATTCGATGGTAAAGCTAGAGAAGATCCTCAAGCTCACATCATGACTTATCATCTACGGTGTTCATCGAATTTGTGGCTTGACGATTCAATCCGGCTCCGCCTTTTTCAAAGGACTCTCACTGGCTCTACTGCTAAATGGTATATTGAGTTATCTTGCAGATCTTTTCAGGATTTTAACTCATTGGCTATGGCATTTCTAACTCGTTTTCAGTTGTCGATTCGATATGAAATGGGCACACACCTCCTGACATCCTTAAAATAGACAACGACCACGCATATCTCTGATCATATCCATGAATGGAGACAACGTCGTCACTTGATTATTTTGTATTCCCGATTAGCTTCTCACCGACTGGTTCACGACTTCATTCGTCGATCCGATAGCACGGGACATCGCTATGGGGGTATGTGTAACTAAAGAGCAAGCTATTGCGCATGCTCAGGACCTTGACTTGGTTTACTCCCAGTCTGGTATGTTATATGATTATTTGCCTGATGCCCCGAGACCAGGAACTTCTAAAGCCCTGCCAACACCATCTGTTGACGATATCATTGGTTCCATCAATCCGCCGTCAAAGAAAACTTCCGCGAACCCTGGGAAGCAAAAGTTGAATGCTCTGAATGAAAATACTTCTCAGGCTGTACCCAATTCTGGTAATACTTCTGAGGTTAACACCGTCCAGTCCACCATGGCAGACAAAGCCTCAAAAGGAAAGAAGAAGGGAAAAGGAAAGAATAAAGCGGATCAACCTAAGCAGGATTCCCCTAAACCTCCACCCAAGGATGGCGCCAAATGCAAGTCCAAGTACCCTTGTCTTATCTGTGATGAAGATCACTATACCAAAGACTGCCCAAGGTGGTCTGAAGTGAGTCATTTGTTGAAAGGTGCTCCCAGAACTCCTGCTGTGCTTAAGGAACCTTTTCCCTCGCAACAAATGCAAATGGTGGCTAATCCATCTCAACCCTCTTCTTCCTTTGGTTCTCAAGTATTTATGTCTGGGACGATTCCCGTTCACATCAATACTCGGGCAAAAGAGTATCCGTCACCTGTCGGGAAAGAGCCTGAGGTCCCCTCTAGCGCTCCTCCGTCCAGTTCTGGTCCGCTTCATATCGAGAGACCTAGCACTAAGACGCCCGTCCGACCCCCTCCGAAAGGTGTACTCTAAAAATTTTCTTACAACCCTAATGCTCATGCTGCCCAGCACTACAGCATCGTTGAGGACTTAGCCTAGGCTCCGTTAGCTATGTCCGCCTTAGAAGTACTCCAGAGCTTCCCCTCTCAGAGGAAGTCCTTGCTATCGACCATTGGTGGCATAGACCCGGCTGAGTCGGATCTGATTACTTTTGACCTGGAAAGCCATATACCGAGACTGGCTCATCAAATTTCCTTCCTCATACAGGTCATTATCAATGCCAAAACGATTCATCGTACAATCATTGATGAAGGCGCTTCAACTTGCATCATGTCTATTTCCTGTTGGAAGGCTATTGGTTCTCCAACGCTGAGCCAGTCTCCTACGACCTTGGAAGCCTTTGATGGGAGAGAATCTCACCCTTATGGTATCCTCCAACGATTTCCCATTACTTTGGAAGGGAAGACGGTTGAAGTGGAAGTTGAAGTTGTTGATTCTAATCTTACCTACAACCATCTTGTCGGACGTAGTTGGACATACGCCATGCGAGCCATGGCTTCATATCTATTTCGTGTCATTCATTTCCCTCATCAGGGGAAGATTGTCACCGTAGACCAGCTGTCCTTCTTTGCATCCTCTTCTGAAGGGAATGTGCCTTTTGTGGAGCATACCTCTACCCCATATGAGAGTGTGGGAGCTGGACTTTTTAAAGATCATGCCCTGATGGGTGTGCTTTCACTCCCACCTCCTAACGTCACCCTTATCAATATGATTTCCGTTCGCTCTGAACCGTGGGTTCTTCCCCTCGCTAATCAGGTAGAATCTTGGGGCGACGAGATGCCATTGAGTCCTGCTGAGCTTAACTACGTCGAAATTTTTTTCGCATCGGCTCCCCCTTCTGAACCTGCTCCTTCAAGCAGGGCTCCCGACTCATACGCTCAGTCCCCTTGGCTTGGAGATGATGCTTGTTCGGATCCTTTAAAGGAAATATTTCCTTCTGATGAAGCCATTATCGAGACCATGTCTGTCGAGGAACCTCCTTGGTCTGATCATCACCCTCGTTCTTCGTTTCTCCCTGCCCACTGGGAAATGCTTACCTGTCTCGAGTGATTTTCTCCTTGTCTCCCATCCCAATCCCTTCAGACACCCATTAAAGTTTATCAAGTGTCTTCTGAAGGAAATATGGGAAACATCACGCAGACCCAACCCATCGACATCTCTGCGAAACCAGGGATTGTCGAGCATATTCATGTCGAAGTCACTTGCACTTGGGAGGAAATTCAACTTTATACTGATCTTTTTTGTGAATTTCGTGATGTCTTTGCTTCTTCCTACGAAGAAATTCCTGGCATTGATCCTAGCATAGTGGTGCATGAGATACCTACGTATCCGGGTGCTAATCCTGTTCACCAACGTCTACGCCCTGTGCACCACCAAAAGGCTACAACCATTAAAGCGGAAGTTGAAAAGCTTCTTAAGGCTAGTTTTATTTACCCCATCCCACTCACATATTGGATCTCTAATATCGTCCCTGTGAATAAGAAACAGGGTACCATTCAAGTCTGTGTTGATTACCGTGATATTAACCGGGCCTGTCCCAAAGATAACTTCCCCACACCCTTCATTGATCAACTCATTGATGAGTGTGCTGGGAGTGAAATGTATTCATTTATGGATGGTTTTTCTGGGTATAACCAGATCAATATCGCGCCCACATATCAGCACAAGACTACCTTTATCTGTCCGCGGGGCACTTTCGCCTACAAAAACCTCCCTTTCGGTTTGAAAAACGCCAGTGCTACCTTCCAACGTGCAATTTCCTATGCATTCCATGAAATTCATCACAATGTACAATCATACATGGATGATCTACCAGCTCATTCAGCAAAACACCAGGACCATCCCGCTCATCTTCACGAAATATTTCTCCGCTGTCAACACTATCGCATCAGGCTTAATCCTCATAAGTGTGTCTTTTGCGTTGAGACAGGCAGACTGCTCAGGTATATCGTCTCCCGAGAGGGCATCCGTTTGGATCCCCTTAAATTTGAGGCTATTCTGAATCTTCCTCCCCCTGCCTCTTCGCAACAATTGTAGAGCTTGCAGGGCAAAGCAAATTTTTTAAGACGATTCATTCCGAACTATGCTGAAGTGGCTAAAGGTTTCACACGGTTACTGAAGTGAGATACCCCTTTTCATTGGGATGTCGCTGCTCAAGAGTCCTTCGAGCATCTCAAGGGTCTCCTTGTTTCCACTCCATTCTTGCGTCCTCCAGATTATCATCGATACCACTATTGGCATGGTTCTCGTTCAAGATGACGACGATGACACTGAGCATGTCATATATTATCTCAGCCGCAATCTTTTAGATACGGAAACTCGATACGCTTATGTCGAGAAGTTGGAATTGGCCACCGTTTGTGCCGTCCAACGTTTCCGCCATTATATCTTGTTGCATACTATGACCGTGGTTTCTGATTGCAACCCGATGACATACATTCTGTCACGTCAGTTGCTGGGGGGCAAGTACTCGAAGTGGATCGTCATCCTCCAAGAGTTCGACTTGGAATTTACCACCACCAAGTCTAAGAAATCCCTTGTCTTTGCTGAGTTACTTTGCTCTTTGCCATCTCCTACCGCACCCTCTCGGACAGAGGACCATATCTCAGATGAAACTCTGTTCCTAATTAGCACCCTTGATCCTTGGTACGGGGATATCATTGTATATCTACAGACGTCCTCCTTTCATCTCGATGTGTCTAAGGATGCTCGGTGATGGATCCGTCATCAGTCTCAGCCCTATTGTATCATTGGGGACACACTGTACTGTCTTCGCGCTGACTCCATTCTCCGCCAATGCCTAACTTTCGAGGAAGTTGAGCGAGTTTTAAATGACTCCCATTCTGGCGCCTGTGGTGGTCACATGTCCAGATATGCTACTACTCAAAAGATCCTCCGCGCCGGTTATTTATGGCCCTCCATCTTTAAGGATTGCATTCTTGCTGTCCGCTCCTCTCACGAGTGCCAGATATACTAGCGGAAGATGCGTGCGCCTCCCGCTCCATTGCACCCTGTTGTTACCGTCAACCCTTTTGCAAAATGGGGCATTGATTATACGACTTGTAACCCTCGCTCGGCCGGGGGGCATGGGTATATTATCGTTGCTGTCGATTACTTCACAAAATGCGTCAAGGCGATGCCCACATTAACTGAAGACGGTCACACAACGACGTAATTTTTGTTTAACCATGTTTTTTCACAATTTGGAGTCCCTCAGGCCATTGTCACTGATCACGGGAAGCATTTCTGTAATCACATGATGACTGAGCTAACAACCCAGCTAGGCTTACAGCACGATAGTTAGAATCCATACTATCCTTAGGCCAATGGCCAAGTAGAAGCCATCAACAAGGTTCTAGTTACGATGCTTCAACGTACCGTTGGCATGCATAAGTCTAATTGGAACTTCATGTTGTTCTCCACCTTGTGGGCCTACCAAACCTCTGTGAAGGATGCCACCGGTTTCACTCCATTTCAATTAGTTTACGGACTAGAGGCTACCCTTCCCATTGAGTACGAGATCCCTTCTTTGAAGTTGGCCGTCGAATTACTTCCCAACACTACTCCAGTAGAAGAATGCCTTCTTTACCTAGAACGGCTGGACGAGACCTGTCGGCTAGCCTCTCTAGCTATCGAAGCACAGAAGAAGAGAGTGAAAACTCACTTCGATCATACTATCCATCCTCATTCTTTTGTTGAGGGAGATTTAGTCCTGCTTTATGATCAAGCGAATGATAAGCTGGGGGAAGGAAAAATCGAGCCCATGTGGCTTGGGCCTTATATTGTAAAGAGAGTTTTGCAGAAAGGGGCCTACGAGCTAATTGATTATGAAGGGAATCCTCTCGATAAGCCCCGAAATGGGCTGTACTTGAAAAAGTACTATGCGTGAATTCCATGCACTTTGGTTTGTACATACGTGTGTTTTAGCAGGTGTGTTGTGTGTGTGTTTTCATGTTTTTGGCTTGGTGTGAACGCGTGATTGCTGCTTATTGTGTCTTTTGCTTCTTGTGCAAATGTCTGGTGTGTTAGCGCTTGAGATTTCACCCTAGGCTGAGGAAGGTAAACCTTCAAGGCTACATCAAACCATTTCACCTCGTAGCTAGCCCTACGAGGTATGAGAAGGCTCTCTCGGGTCAGATTCGATAGATCTTTCAATATGATTAGGCTGACCAATTAAGAATAAGGATTTTAGGCTAGTAAATTGATAGGGGGTTTGATTTGATGATTTGTGGGGTTTTTTAATGGAATGACGGGGCTTTTTTGGGCTGCATGGGCAAAATCACAGCTTCAAACAGAGAAATATAATGACTACACAGGTTATCAACTGAGGCAAGGTAGGCATGCAATTTAACACCAAATCTGGTTTCAAATGGGATGGCAAGACTGGTGAGGAGCTAAGGAGGGCAGACAATAACTCTGAATCCTCCTTAAACAGTAGAAAACATCGAATGCGAACAAACTTATAGGAGGAGCATATAATACTATGAATTCCTACCTAATCACTTCATTTGTTCAGCTTGAAAAGGGTCATGAAATGAAATGGAACATAACTGATTACATATGAGACAAAGGGAAAAACTTATGCTAAATCAACATACCACGTGAATCTCAGCAAACAGAGCTTTGAAATTCCATTAAATTCTCTGCTTGAAAACTGTACAATAAAAAGCTCTCTGCTTCTCCAGCAGCTCCCAGCGCTCAGAAAAACTCCCTCTCTCCTTCCCTCTCTCTACTTTACAAAATTATTTTTTATACATTAAATCAACTAAAACAAAAAACCACAGATCGACCCCCAAAAGCAGGGGCGCTGTTTCAACTAAATCCATGAAAATAGAAAAGGATCCTCCATCTGCTCCCAAAGATAGAACAGTCTTCCATTATTCCAGCGTGAAGATTTCGAATGGCCCATGAAAACTGGCTGATGATAGAAATAAGTAATCGCACCTTTGAATGCCACTTTGCAACGATTGCCACGTTACTGATATATTTAATTCATATGCAGAAGGTTCTATAAAACAACGACTTATGTATAAACAACTCAATGCTGTTTAAAATCCTCTGATGGCTTGACATATGGAGCGCTGGCCCTTTTGAATCGGGACAGAGGATAGAAGTAGGTGCATTGACCCGTCTTCTGCTGTGACAGATGTCTTTAAAATGCGATGATACAGTTGAGCTTGGGGGCAAAAACAATTCACGTATTAAAAAATATGATCTAAAAATTAATGGGAAAATTCTGTTTTGAGTTAAGTATTTATTTAGCCAAATCATGATGTTGAATGCCTCTTCAGCGTCTTCTTCCTCAAGAGAATCCGGATGATGAGCGCTACCATATCACTGCAATGCTATTAATGGTCTCGGTCCAGATTTTCTGCCTTAAATATTGCAACCACTGCCACGTTCATGTATCTGTAATTCATATGCAAACGGTTGATCTTCCCTTTTCCCGAAGAATGGCCAAACAACATAACGCATAGCCGCCCTGGAACACAAACACTCAAAACTGCATCTGGAGCCTCTTGGATTGGATCGATAACTTTAGCAGGCCAGGCAGGATCACCACGCCTTCCAGACTTAGCCCAGACAATATCACCCAAATCAAACTCTTCTAGAGGATGCAAACCCTTCACTGGAACAATTGCAATTTAGTCAAATAACCCGTGGCCAAAATAACTAAACTCTAGTATTCACAAAACCCGCCGATGCATCATCATATAAACCATATTTCAGGTTTCAACAGAGTGACCACTTCTTTGCCGCAATCCCTCCAAATCACTGGATCCCCTCCACCAAGAACTGTGTACATTTGGCTGGTTCTCTTGCTCAGGGGAATCACTGTTAGCCAACCGTTGGTCCCTGCTTTCTCTGAACATAGGCAAGGAAACCAATTCATCGGGAGGACCACCTAAAATCCATAACAGCAGTGAACTAATTGACATTAGTGAATTTTGGTTCATCAAAGATCCAGCAGTTTGAGCTGTTTGGGGCAAGTCTAATCCTGTAGCCTGTTTGAATAAGTCCACCAGATGTACTGTTCTCTCTCAGGTCACTATTTTGCATTGCATTCGAGCTAGTAGTTCTGATAGAATCTGTATTAACACCTCTAGTGGTAGTTGTCCGGTAATTTGGATCAGAGATGTCGGTGTTGCCAGTGAGAGCTCTTCTAACATGATTATCATCGCCTTCCTCTGGTTGATTATCTCTAGCTTGATGAACTCCAAAACCACCTATTTGGTTTGCACTCCTAGCATTTAATCTTGTAACATGGAACGTAGATGTAAGTATTGTAGATGAAGTTATCTGCACCCCAGGCTGTTGATGCAATTGATCTCTCTGCCACATAAACCTTTGCAATGCTGGCACCTCAAAGCGATTCCAAAAATATAGTATCAAGTGCTGCATAAAAGCTGCTGTAGCAGCAAAGGCCAAATACGAGAAACCATATGCGTACGAGAAAAAGTATATGTGAAAAACCAAAAAGTACAGCAAGAAGAACCGGGGAAAATACTGCATTGACATGGGTGTCCGCACACTGATCATCGTAAACAGCTCACATAACCACACAAGAGTGAGCACCATAAAGGCGAGTAGCTGGTCATCATAAAATTCAAACAAGAAGAAAAGGATTCCAATCATGATAGGTACAAAAACAAGTGATTCAATCACATGAACAAAAATGAGTTGAAATGTTGGAAGATGATGACGTGCATGATGCTGAAGCTGAACTGTGAACTTAAGCATGCGTGATTGAGTCTCCCTAAGAGTAAATGACACTGACATTGTGGTGGTGAAAAAGACGAACAATGACATCAACAGCACCCCACAAGGATTGCTTGGATTAATGATAACCATTGCCACAGTTTTGTCATCGGGCAATGCCTCTACTTGATCCAAGTCAACTTCCCAGTTATTCTCTGGAATCAAGTCATAAAACTGGATTTCAATGCCATTGTAATCACAAGCAGTTTCATAAACTGGAAATCCTGGTCGTGGTTTTGAGCCTTTAGTGGCCTATACCTGCATGCATACTTGCATAAATTGCGAGCAACCAATTGTGAGGTACACATGAGGGAAAAATACTCTGCAACAGCAAAGGGTATATGAGGCTAATCAAGATCTGGACCCGTGTTCTATGAGAAGCTGGAGATTGACGGTAGTAACCACACATGAAAATGACAGTGTCCCCACATCCCACTGGCCAAGAAATTTCCCATTGGATTTTCCATCAAACCCAGTTAAAATTGAAAGATAGAATATAATGAAGGATTGTAAAACACTTGACAGCAGCCCTCTTGCTAATAATTGCCATCTGAAATATAAGTTGTCAATGCCGGCTTTGTACAACTGAGGAAACTGCTTTGAAACAGCGGTACTTACATCCTGGTCCAAAATTCCAATGGCTAATGCTGGAAGTGAAGTGAAAAGGATATTGTACAACGCTTGGTACCAATCATTATAAAAATTTGCAGCAGAATACCCACAAAAGAAGGTGAAATAGATTACCACCTTTGAAATCCGAATATATGACAGCCTTCCATGGACAAGGAGGAGCTCTGTCAGGAATCTGAATTGAGAAATTGCAAAGTCGCTGGCCATTACAGCTTGCATCCAATGATGGACTAAAGTATGCCTCAAAAAACCTCAAAATATGTAAATCCATGTGCCAAGAAGTCTGCAGCAGAGGTTAGGCAACAAGGCCGCAGGCATATGCTTGTCAAGAGATTTAAAGTATGCCTTTCATTCCAGCAATTCCTTTGCTAAGTAACCAGATTTGAGCAACCAAATGTATGGAGAGCTGTATAACCAAATGACAATGGAAGACAATTTCTAGACTAGATCAAACAAATGGACATGATTGCTGATGATGTTTTGTTTCTTTTGTTTGTGCTTTTGCAGAAATAGGAGCTGAGGAAGTTTGCTGCTGCCTTAAGAAGAGCTGAAGATAAATTACATAATCTGAAAAGCAACATTAATGATTTCTTCTTCAAAACCCGGTTTTGAAGAAGAATCAATCTCTGATATAAGACAGAGTCTAACATTGGCTCCATTTGGGATGGCAGCTGCCGCTCCGTGGAGGTGCCAAGAACCGCAGAACTTTGGGAGAGCAGACCATGCCTCCACCATTGGGCAATGGAGTCATCATCAACAAATCAACACAGCTGAAGACTTATTTTCACACTGAAACTGAACTCAAACAAACTTCAAGCAAACTAAAACAAGATGCTGCCCTTATAGCTGCTTATTTATGTACATAACCTATTCTAATCTTCTGTACAAACAGTAGATCAGGTTATACTAAAATGCCAAATTAGCCATTCAAGTAAACCTGGAAATGAAGCCACTTGAGAATGCTGCCACGAAGTCACAGATGCAATTGCTGGCAGCCCTTCATGCACATACTGATCATGGTCACCGAGAAAACAGCCCGATCGGTCAATCAAGCTGAAAAATGTGTCCATGTATGCCGCAATAGGATCACGGACACCGGACTCTGTTGGCTGCCCCAACTCTGCTATACATACTTCCAGCTGCACATTGTCAATGTATACCTCTATAGGCAAATCTGTTATTGCTTGTTTCGATGGAGGAAGGATTTCCAAAAACTTTTTAGGGTCTTGGAAATCATAAGACTAGATCTGTTCATCGATATACTGAATTTCATTTTCAACTCTTTCAACAACTAACTCATAAAATCTAGTTTTGCCTTCAAGATGAAGTTTCGGAGAGTTCACACATTGAAGGAAAATACTGAAAAATTCTTCATTAATTTCAATACCTGCTAACATCTCTCTAACTCCATCTAGAACTTCACAAAGTGCAGGGTCTGCCACATACCCTACCATTGCATGAACATATCAACAGGCACAGGAATGTCTGGATCGAGTTGGAGTCGCCAGGTGAATGATTCAGCCTTTCAAGTGTCTGATCGTTGTCCACTATCAACAATCAGATCTGAACTTGATATATGTACTGGGGTAAAGTGTCAATGAAGCGCTATGTTCACAAATCCCACGGAGATAGACTGAAGCAGCGTTTATCTACTTGCGCTGATGTAAAACAAGAGCGTTTTCGAAGGCTTCTGGCGTAACTTCAGGCTCCGTCTAAGACTTATGAAACAAACACATCAATCAACAGACAAGTTTGTTCTCCCCAGTATGGTCGCCAATATGTTAGCGCTTGATATTTCACCCTAGGCTAAGGAAGGTAAACCTTCAAGGCTACATCAAACCATTTCACCTCGTAGCTAGCCCTACGAGGTATGAGAAGGCTCTCTCGGGTCAGATTCGATAGATCTTTCAATATGATTAGGCTGACCAATTAAGAATAAGGATTTTAGGCTAGTAAATTGATAGGGGGTTTGATTTGATGATTTGTGGGGTTTTTTAATGGAATGACGGGGCTTTTCTGGGCTGCATGGGCAAAATCACAGCTTCAAACAGAGAAATATAATGACTACACAGGTTATCAACTGAGGCAAGGTAGGCATGCAATTTAACACCAAATCTGGTTTCAAATGGGATGGCAAGACTGGTGAGGAGCTAAGGAGGGCAGACAATAACTCTGAATCCTCCTTAAACAGTAGAAAACATCGAATGCGAACAAACTTATAGGAGGAGCATATAACACTATGAATTCCTACCTAATCACTTCATTTGTTCAGCTTGAAAAGGGTCATGAAATGAAATGGAACATAACTGATTACATATGAGACAAAGGGAAAAACTTATGCTAAATCAACATACCACATGAATCTCAGCAAACAGAGCTTTGAAATTCCATTAAATTCTCTGCTTGAAAACTGTACAATAAAAAGCTCTCTGCTTCTCCAGCAGCTCCCAGCGCTCAGAAAAACTCCCTCTCTCCTTCCCTCTCTCTACTTTACAAAATTATTTTTTATACATTAAATCAACTAAAACAAAAAACCACAGATCGACCCCCAAAAGCAGGGGCGCTGTTTCAACTAAATCCATGAAAATAGAAAAGGATCCTCCATCTGCTCCCAAAGATAGAACAGTCTTCCATTATTCCAGCGTGAAGATTTCGAATGGCCCATGAAAACTGGCTGATGATAGAAATAAGTAATCGCACCTTTGAATGCCACTTTGCAACGATTGCCACGTTACTGATATATTTAATTCATATGCAGAAGGTTCTATAAAACAACGACTTATGTATAAACAACTCAATGCTGTTTAAAATCCTCTGATGGCTTGACATATGGAGCGTTGGCCCTTTTGAATCGGGACAGAGGATAGAAGTAGGTGCATTGACCCGTCTTCTGCTGTGACAGATGTCTTTAAAATGCGATGATACAGTTGAGCTTGGGGGCAAAAACAATTCACGTATTAAAAAATATGATCTAAAAATTAATGGGAAAATTCTGTTTTGAGTTAAGTATTTATTTAGCCAAATCATGATGTTGAATGCCTCTTCAGCGTCTTCTTCCTCAAGAGAATCCGGATGATGAGCGCTACCATATCACTGCAATGCTATTAATGGTCTCGGTCCAGATTTTCTGCCTTAAATATTGCAACCACTGCCACGTTCATGTATCTGTAATTCATATGCAAACGGTTGATCTTCCCTTTTCCCGAAGAATGGCCAAACAACATAACGCATAGCCGCCCTGGAACACAAACACTCAAAACTGCATCTGGAGCCTCTTGGATTGGATCGATAACTTTAGCAGGCCAGGCAGGATCACCACGCCTTCCAGACTTAGCCCAGACAATATCACCCAAATCAAACTCTTCTAGAGGATGCAAACCCTTCACTGGAACAATTGCAATTCAGTCAAATAACCCGTGGCCAAAATAACTAAACTCTAGTATTCACAAAACTCGCCGATGCATCATCATATAAACCATATTTCAGGTTTCAACAGAGTGACCACTTCTTTGCCGCAATCCCTCCAAATCACTGGATCCCCTCCACCAAGAACTGTGTACATTTGGCTGGTTCTCTTGCTCAGGGGAATCACTGTTAGCCAACCGTTGGTCCTTGCTTTCTCTGAACATAGGCAAGGAAACCAATTCATCGGGAGGACCACCTAAAATCCATAACAGCAGTGAACTAATTGACATTAGTGAATTTTGGTTCATCAAAGATCCAGCAGTTTGAGCTGTTTGGGGCAAGTCTAATCCTGTAGCCTGTTTGAATAAGTCCACCAGATGTACTGTTCTCTCTCAGGTCACTATTTTGCATTGCATTCGAGCTAGTAGTTCTGATAGAATCTGTATTAACACCTCTAGTGGTAGTTGTCCAGTAATTTGGATCAGAGATGTCGGTGTTGCCAGTGAGAGCTCTTCTAACATGATTATCATCGCCTTCCTCTGGTTGATTATCTCTAGCTTGATGAACTCCAAAACCACCTATTTGGTTTGCACTCCTAGCATTTAATCTTGTAACATGGAACGTAGATGTAAGTATTGTAGATGAAGTTATCTGCACCCCAGGCTGTTGATGCAATTGATCTCTCTGCCACATAAACCTTTGCAATGCTGGCACCTCAAAGCGATTCCAAAAATATAGTATCAAGTGCTGCATAAAAGCTGCTGTAGCAGCAAAGGCCAAATACGAGAAACCATATGCGTACGAGAAAAAGTATATGTGAAAAACCAGAAAGTACAGCAAGAAGAACCGGGGAAAATACTGCATTGACATGGGTGTCCGCACACTGATCATCGTAAACAGCTCACATAACCATACAAGAGTGAGCACCATAAAGGCGAGTAGCTGGTCATCATAAAATTCAAACAAGAAGAAAAGGATTCCAATCATGATAGGTACAAAAACAAGTGATTCAATCACATGAACAAAAATGAGTTGAAATGTTGGAAGATGATGACGTGCATGATGCTGAAGCTGAACTGTGAACTTAAGCATGCGTGATTGAGTCTCCCTAAGAGTAAATGACACTGACATTGTGGTGGTGAAAAAGACGAACAATGACATCAACAGCACCCCACAAGGATTGCTTGGATTAATGATAACCATTGCCACAGTTTTGTCATCGGGCAATGCCTCTACTTGATCCAAGTCAACTTCCCAGTTATTCTCTGGAATCAAGTCATAAAACTGGATTTCAATGCCATTGTAATCACAAGCAGTTTCATAAACTGGAAATCCTGGTCGTGGTTTTGAGCCTTTAGTGGCCTATACCTGCATGCATACTTGCATAACTTGCGAGCAACCAATTGTGAGGTACACATGAGGGAAAAATACTCTGCAACAGCAAAGGGTATATGAGGCTAATCAAGATCTGGACCCGTGTTCTATGAGAAGTTGGAGATTGACGGTAGTAACCACACATGAAAATGACAGTGTCCCCACATTCCACTGGCCAAGAAATTTGCCATTGGATTTTCCATCAAACCCAGTTAAAATTGAAAGATAGAATATAATGAAGGATTGTAAAACACTTGACAACAGCCCTCTTGCTAATAATTGCCATCTGAAATATAAGTTGTCAATGCCGGCTTTGTACAACTGAGGAAACTGCTTTGAAACAGCGGTACTTACATCCTGGTCCAAAATTCCAATCGCTAATGCTGGAAGTGAAGTGAAAAGGATATTGTATAACGCTTGGTACCAATCATTATAAAAATTTGCAGCAGAATACCCACAAAAGGAAGGTGAAATAGATTACCACCTTTGAAATCCGAACATATGACAGCCTTCCATGAACAAGGAGGAGCTCTGTCAGGAATCTGAATTGAGAAATTGCAAAGTCGCTGGCCATTACAGCTTGCATCCAATGATGGACTAAAGTATGCCTCTAAAAAACCTCAAAAGATGTAAATCCATGTGCCAAGAAGTCTACAGCAGAGGTTAGGCAATCAAGGCCGCAGGCATATGCTTGTCAAGAGATTTAAAGTATGCCTTTCATTCCAGCAATTCCTTTGCTAAGTAACCAGATTTGAGCAACCAGATGTATGGAGAGCTGTATAACCAAATGACAATGGAAGACAATTTCTAGACTAGATCAAACAAATGGACATGATTGCTGATGATGTTTTGTTTCTTTTGTTTGTGCTTTTGCAGAAATAGGAGCTGAGGAAGTTTGCTGCTGCCTTAAGAAGAGCTGAAGATAAATTACATAATCTGAAAAGCAACATTAATGATTTCTTCTTCAAAACCCGGTTTTGAAGAAGAATCAATCTCTGATATAAGACAGAGTCTAACATGGTGCACCTTATGTTGGTTTCACTGATGGTGCCTCCCGTAGTACCCGCAACTTGTCCTCTGCAGCGTGGGTGATCTACGATCCTCATGGTGAGTTGATAGATCTTCAGGGTGTGTGTTTAGGTTGTACCACAAACAATGTCGCTGAATATAGTGCTGTGATTGAGTTACTGGTTGAGGTGATTAATCTCGATATCCGTACATTGGTTGTGAACCCAGACTCTCAACTTGTCATCCACCAGCTCAATGGGCAATATTCCGTCAGAGACCATCGCATTTTAAGGTTGTATTTATGTGTTAAATTGTTAGAGAGGAATTTTGATTTCATTACATATCAGCATATTCCACAATGATTGAAGACGTTAACTGATGCATTGGCTAATCATGTATTAGACAAACATTTGCGTAACATGTAATCAAAACATCATACAAGAAAGCATATAAAGCACAATAATAGACCATAGGAATATGTATATCTATATATATATCGTGTGGCGCACCGAGGTGCTAAAAAATAAGTGTACATGTTCAAGAAGAGTCTGTGTTCTCCGTACATCTGAGACACATCTCTCAAAAATCACCAGTAGGAAATAAAAACCTAGGTGTCTACTGCGGTGGGCTGTGCTCCCTATAGTACACCACCGCTCACGCCACCGGCCTCAGCAGGCAGTGAATCTTGGGTTCCACTCCTACTGTGTGGATCTGGGACGCTCTAGCGACCTCCTTGATCCCCATGTAATATGGAATCCCTGCTAGCAGGCCCTCAAGGTTCTGGATCACTGTCTCCATCGTATCCTCTTTTGGAGGAGCAAGGGCTAGTGCTGCAATGCCCTGCACGTCCCTCTGTGCCTCTGGAGCCAGTCCAAGGGGTCTCACTGGTCCTACATCTACATACCATAGCATTCGTCATTATGACATGTACATGAAAAAATAAAAAACATCATAAAAAATAAAAATAAAAAATGTGATCAAGTGTCTTACCACCGTCATCCCACTGCTCTCCAGCGGGAAGCTGCATGTCAGGATCTTCGCGGAAGTCCATGCTAACATATGGCCACTCCTCCATGAATATCATCTATCGCTCCAGCCACTCTCGAAAAAATGTCCCCCACGCCACTGGTCGTCCGCCACCTCCTCATGGCATGACGTGAGCCCATCGCGTGGCCCTCGTTTCACGTTGCCTCGGTAAGTCCAAATCCATGTCTTGCAACTGCAGTGCCAGCACCCGCTCCAGCATGAGCGAGACTAAAATGGATCCATAAACATACTGCTTCATCTCTCCTTGACGGCAGTTGGTGAGTTGCCTCTTTATGTTTGCCGTCACCATCTCTGCCTAGTTAAACATGGTGGGATTGAGACACTCGAGAGCCAGCTGGAGCTGAGTCTTCGAAGCCTCATGTTGGGCTAAGGAGCCCACTGCCCGTGTCACCATGAAAAGCATAGCACGAAGGACTACATCGTCCACTATTGGGATTGCCACCTTCCCACTCCTTGTCTTGCGTGCCCGTGGGCACACTTGAGCCATCAGCATATCTAGGGAATCACCCCCGGGTCATTGCCCCTCTAGAATGGGCCTCTCACCTCGACGGGACAGCCCGGTCAAAAAATATATGTCTGTATAGTCAAACTCGATATCCTTTCCTCGGATGATAAATTTCCCATCTGCGGGATTCCAGGCCCTGATTAGTACCTCCAGCAAGTCAGGTTGTGACTGCAGGTGTGGAGTTAGGAAGAATTTTAGCAATCCGCATGCCCGTAGTGCATTTTGGCACCCTGCATCGGCGAAAGCTTCTATATCATTGTTATCATGTGCATGTTCTTGCCAGATGAATGCCATTATACCCTGCAGGACGAGGAAAATTGAATTAGCACTTCTTTTAGAAATTTCGACGCGGAATTTGCATAAAAACATGAGTTTGCGTCGTCATCGCGTCTGTTTTAAAAACAGACGTGATGACGTGAGGCTTCTAGTTCAAATTTCTTACGATCATCGCAGAACTACATCACTTTTCCACGATGATCGGGGTGAGCCTTGCGTAAAATCTTTTCAGCCATCGCGGAATCGATAGGGTAAACCTGCGATGACCGATCGGTGGAATCTGGTTTAAAAATCTGCCTAAACTGACACTTGGAATGTCCAAAACACATGAAGTAAGCATTAAAATGAAGTGCAAGGCAATGTGTGTCTACCTGGAACCAGTTTCAGGATGAATGATGCACGGACAAGGTCGAATTTTGCTCGCCAACTTCAGTACTCCAAGTTGCTCCACGATGAATTGAACAGTGCTATGGTAAAAATGAATGGGTTAATTCCTTTTTATAGTGATTTTTGAAAATTTAAAAGTTACATTTGATAAATGTGGGTTTTTTCTCATAGTTTTACCATATGCAGAGTCAAAATATGTTTTTAACTATGTTTTTATGAATATTGTTTATTTTATCTCGAGCGGGTTTATGTGTGGCGTGTTTTTGTGCAGAGCTTCAGGTGGTGGAATTATGACAGTTTAGTATACACTTGATCTTGGAAATTCATCTCTAAGCTCTTTTCTGACTTGAAGAATGAAAAGATGGCTGAGTTTCCCTCTTGACTCGTTAAAATAAATGAGAAGCGGTCGTCTTTAAGCTCTTTTTTCGACCGTTTAAACACAAAAAAGATCATCGGGCTTTTGTCGTTTCGGGGTCGTTATTGGTTGCAAAAGGACGTGCTTCTGACCAGTTTTCTACTTTTTTGGGTCAAAGTCACTACTTACGAAAAGTAATCCTCGATTGTAATGGTTGAGCGGTTCTTTCGAGTATCGTTTTATACTTTTTCGGGCTTGAGAGACACAACTCTACAAAAAAGGACCCCCCTGGAGTTTTCTTTTCTGTGTCTTTTTCAAACTCTCTAAACATGAAAAAGACTCCAAGTTTTACCTATGTCGGACTCGTTAAACCCTAACGACATTGGACTCGTCACCATGACGAGACTCGAGCTTCTCCTTCCTAGGGCTCGTTAAAATATTACTAGGTTGGACTCAACAACAGGTTTATCATTGGTTGTCTATGGCAGCTAGTCACTCTTGAACATCGACACTTTTGCTTCTTGTCAGGTTGGGACATCCATACATCATAATTTGGCCTTCCGCTGGTTGGGTTATCATTCTAGCCTCATTCCATTCGATTCATGTTGTCTCCTTCGAGCCTATGATCCATTGATGCCTGAATGCTGCCACACCCCCCTCTTGAGTCGTGTCACCAACGTGTTAAAGAGTATAATCGTTCTACGGTTTACACCCTTGCCTTCTCCTCTAATTCTTTGTTTCTCCATTTGCCACTTGTTCCTTATCTCGTGTCATTGATGGGGGAAACATTATGGCCCTCCTACGACGGGTCGTCTCCTGTCGACATCGGCTCATTATCCAGGAGATTGACCTAGAGATCTCCTTTGGTACCTTAGAGCTTGCATGCCTCAATGGCAACTTCTTCGCACCTGACGGTCGACTTTCATCATTGGTCATCGATTGGGAGATTCCATGAGTGTTCGACTTCATCTCCTTCTTCACACTTCGTGGATTGTGCTAGACAGTACCTTGAGAGCCATTGACATTATTGGTGGTTTCTCTCGCGCTTGTTAACGGTTTTCATCATTGACCGGTAATCAAGCGATGTTCTATCATGCTCGACTTCAGCACATCTATTTGCATGTTAGAATTTGTACTTTGGTCGGATGGGTTCAAGACCCCGAACTCAGATTACACCGGTTTTGGCTGCGTGGATTGGTTTATGATTACATGACTCATTGATGGATGGCTGTGCCCATACCTGAGTCTTCATGGATGGCTGCGACCATACCTTTATCATCATCATGGTCTCATTAGCTAGATGGCTGCCTCCATACCGCAGACTATTTCGTATGTCTTTTGGATGGCTGCGCCCATACCTAGACTACATGTAATTCATTATCAGAGATATTAGTTGTACTTGCGTGCAAGTTCTTCCAGATGGTGTTCCAACTCAGTCAGTTTCATAAATCATTTCACCCCTCCCACTCTCTCAGGCTTCATACTTTAGGGGGCATCTGTTACATAGTAATTTGTCATTGTCTTCACTCCAGTCTTCCTACTGTGTCATGTGTCCAAGTCATACATGCTCAAGTTAGACAAATGCTCTCCGATGTTGCCAAATGACCCACTTTTCCAAAGGTTTCTGCATCATCACGTCTGTTTGCCAAATAAACGCGCTGATGGGTGCTACAAAACAGTCCAGAAGCGCTGCCATCGCAGAAGTACACGTGATTCCCGCGATGGTCGAATTTCATGTGACAACGCAACTGTTGATTTTAGTTTCCCACGATGACATGACTAGCTACGTTATTCAATAGCACAGCAGACTAGTTGTGTGTCCGCGATGATCCAGATTGGGCGAATTTGTTCCAACATTCAGCCTTCCAGATGACTCTAGACCTGGTTGTTGGCCTTGTTTATGTTTCCCTCCTTTCTTTGGCATGGCTGTTCCATCATTTGTGCTACCTTCCTTGGAGATAAGCTCATCCTCCCACCATTCATGGAGACTCCTTCTCCTATTTAAACTCTCACCATTGCTATGGGCTGCTAGTTTTGGAATCCTTAGTCTTTGGAGTGTTGCTGATAGTATTGTGAGTTTGCTAGATAGCTGGTGTGAGTGTGACAAGTGTGGTTTGTTGAGAGCTTGAGGAAGGTTGTGAAGTGCCTTTGATCTTGTGTAAAACTTGTGAGTGAGAGAGACTTGTGTATTGGGAGATCCATCTTTAAGAGTGAATGCTGGAGGAACATGCTGGCTGGATCCCTCTGAGAAGGCTTGTGACGTCAAGACCTTGGTTGTAAGCTTACTCTATTTCATAATTAATGCAATCAATGATGTTTTCCTATGTCTTGTATGCAATGTACTAGATAGCTCATGATTTCTTGACTTTATGAGTAAATAGATCATTGTTGTTCCGGTTACGTGCTTTGTTGTATTTCCTTTGCATTGTTTCAGGTTGATTACTCACTAGGAGAAGGAAGCGGAAGCTGGAGCAGTGCAACGGAACTCCATCGACCACTGGTTGAGGTAGGCCTCCAACTTGAACTATTTAAAGAAAATTGTTGTTGATTTGTCCTTGTTTGTGACTAGACCCACTCTAGGGCTAGAGGGGTTGCCTCTGTCCACAGAGGGAACACTTTCCTGCATCACACTTACAACCAAAGTCTTGACATCGCAAGCCTTTTAAGAGGAATCTAGCCAGCATGTTCTTCAAGCATTCACTCTTTGAAGATGGATCTCCCAACAATACAAAGTTCTCTCTCACTCATAAGTTTTGCACAAAGCTAAGGGCACTCCACAACCTTCCACAAGATATCAACACTCTCACACTTGTCACACCACACCAGTTATCTATCAGAAGCACTAACAACACTACTCAATCCAAGAATTTACCAACTAGCTGATCATAGCAAAGGTGAGTGTTTAAATAGGAGGAGTCTCCATGAAAGGTGGAAGAGAGAGCTTATCACCAAGGAAGGTAGCACAATTGACAGAACTGCCACACCAAGGAAGGAAAGGCGACACAAACTATGCTAGCAACTAGGTCTGGAGTCATCCAGAAAGCTCATTGTTGGAACAAATTCACCCAATCTGGATCATCACGAGTACATAACCGATATTCAACGTTGACACCGCTAGGGAAAAATGTAACCAATCAGATCATCGCTAAGGATAACAAGTAGCCCAGCGCTGGTGCATGTAAGCAGACCATCGTAGGAATCAGATGTACTTCCGTGCTAATGGTGCGGCTGGACTCTTTATGAGCGCCCTTCAGCACGTGTATTAAGTCCATAGTCGCGATGAGGCAGATAACTTAGGAAAAGTGGGTCAATTGGCAGCATAAGAGAGCCTTTGTTCAATATGAGAATGTTTGACTTGGACACATGACATAGTAGATGGACTGGGAGTGAAGGCAGTGACAAATTACTGTGTAACACTTCTCTTTACTAGTGATCATATACATCATTTTCCTTTCCTGGTACAACTTCCTCTTTTTTTTAATTGACCGAAAATAGGGATTGTAGCATAAGAGAAGTCAAGCTGTAAATTGCATTTGAGTTTGGCTCCCAATGATCTAGATAAGAGCATACCGAATCGTGGTGGTATATCAACGAATACCACATCCATCAAGACATTTTGGCTGGGATTTGATCTAAAGAAACCACCAAATATTTGATGAGACCAATGCAATGAACTCTACCAGAATCAAATGAGTACAAATCATGATATTTCCAGATGATATCCAATCCCAGCTTTTCCATAATGGCCTTGGGCATCAAATTATGGGAAGCTTCGGAATCAAATATAACATTATGGAGAATATACTCATGCAGTCTAAGACTTAGATAAAATGGCGGGACTTCACTATCTTCAGGCTGATCTTCTATGGTTGGATAAAAAATGAGTTCAGGATGATCATCCTCAACATTGACCATGTCTGACAAAGGATCGATTTGCAGTATTCTAGATACGTGATATTTATAGTTGTTATTCTTAACAAGCTCAGTCAAAGGAGTGGACACTTTCAATTTAGCAATTTCACTTCCTAAATTAGAAGATGAAACTTTTTCTACCTCTTTAACACCGATGTCCCTCTTATCTGTTTTCTCTTTCGTTGCACTATCCTTTTGCTTATTGATTTTCTCATTTGCAGTTGTACTTGTTGATGGTACCTTGCTAGGATTCGGATCAACAAGCTCTTTTCCTTTATTCTGAGTGTTTGAGGGATCATTCTTTGACTACACATCCTTTCTTTTATGAATAGGATTGACCGGTACATCTCTACTCCTTAAATATTATTTCCTCTGCTATGCACTCAAAGCATTCATGTAACCATGCTGATAATCATCAGATTCCTCCAAAACAACATCATACGCCAAGATGTAATCCTCATCCTTTTGAATGTTGGGGCCTTCTGCATACTCTTCATCTTCGGAGAAATGTGGGCATACCATCAGTAGTGAAAAAGTGATTTGTTTCAATTACCAGATCTTCCTCATCTTCCTCTTCCATTCCTTGAGCATAATTCTACTATAAGGGAGTTTTGATCTGCTATTGTTGTTGTGATGGTTGCTCTGGTGCTTTTGTTCTCTCTACTTGATTCGGAATTGGGGTTGCTGCTGGCCTCTAAAATTTGGATTCTGGATTTGAGGTTTAGGTCTACCTATGATGGATAACCAGTCAACCATCCTTTCCATTGTTCGAATTAGTGTATACATCTTTACATCTGAGGTAGATTCTTCTTCTTTCATGGTCACTCTTTTCTTGGATCTCATTCTTGCTCTTTTGGCCAGCAAGTTTGCTTCTACGCTCACAACATTCTTTTGCATATCTTCTAGTGTTGTAGGATCACGCTCCTACAAATAATATGCCATATTAGTATTGAATCCATCTGGAAACTTAAGCAAATCCAATCCCTCTGGTGGTTTAATGTTTGCAGGAATATAATTGTATATTGCATTAAATCTTACACAATAGTCTTGCACAGTCTCGCCAACATTTCTTTTAATGTTCTCATACTCAGACAAAATCTGAAGGGGATTTTTCTTCACCCCCCATTGATCCAGGAACTGCCTATGGAGGATTGGTAAAGTAGTGATAGAAGTTGTTGGTAGGGCTCTGAACCATTTCCGAACTTCACCTCCAAAATTTTGTACAAACAACCTCATCGTCACATCTTCAATTTCAACTTCATGGAGGTCAAAGAAGTCATTCATTTTGTCTACATGCTGCTGAGCTGTAATGGTTTGGGTGGCATCAAAGAAATATATTTTGGTTTGATAATCAGTGGGCATGGCACCAAGATTTTGAGGTAAAACAAGGGGTGCATATCGGGCAGCCATAATTCGAGGTGAGGAGGTGGTGGATTTAAAGGAAGGATTGGAGTACTCAGTATATTTAAAGGGGGATTGACAATAGCTTGAGTAGTGTGAACAATCTTTAAAGATGAAATCAGTGAGTAAGGGATTTTTGAGTTGTAGTAGATGTAAAGGAGATATTTCGAAACTCAGAGGATGGCCTATTTTTCACCTAAGTGTCTACGCTTGAAGTAAGGTTCTGCAAATGATCAAGAGCATGAATAATATGTGACCCTGATTTACTTTGTGTAAACAAGTATTCAACAGGGTTATCAAAAGATATAGAGGAATCCACAACTATTTGATCAATCCAACTCAAATATTTACTGCCAAATAGACTTTTCTCAACATGAACATCAAACTTAATATCTTACAAAGTGTCTAACCTTTTCCGGAGTGAATGAACACGAGGAATGAAAACTTCACTTGATCGTTCTTCTGCTACACTGAGTTTCTCTATAGCTTTCTTAGATTTCCACCCAAATTTATGAGGATAACTGACAATGGTTGGAGGATTTGGATCTGGATTGGATCTGGTGTACTTTCGAGAATCTAGTATGCTTAATTTTGAAATTTTATATATTTCTTTACAACTTTCCAATTTAGCCTAGTAAATTCTGAAACTCATCATCCACAAGCTTAAGAATTCAAATGAAAGATATTACTGAGGTGATTAATCTTTCATTCCCCATTATGGTTGCCACTATGTTATCACCTGGATTGAACCTCAGGCTGAAGGAAGGCAATGCCAGGGTAACCACAAACCATGCTTACCCAAGTAGCTAGCCCTATTAAGCCAGGAGAGGGCTCTCTCCGTAGGGATCTCAGCCAAAATGACTGGATCAATAAAATGATATTAGGCTAGGTATAGTAGCACAAGGTTTGATTTGATTTGAAAGGGATTTTGCTGGATCAGGAGGAGCCAGACAACTAGGGCTATTAAATTAGGTCAAAATTGCAGGGTGTTAGATGGGGCAAGGTAGGTATAAAGCTTAGCACTCTAGGGTTTGATGGGTGAGGTGATTCAATACCGGTGAGAAGCTAGGAAGAGCATGTGATTATAATGGATCCTTCCTAAATTGTAGAAAACATAAACTGTGAATATTTTCCCAAAGCAGAGCATTAATGTTATGGGTTCTACCTATCAACTTGAAAACATCCACTTAGAAGCAATGAAATGATTAATGAAGTACAAAAAACATTTAAACATATGATCACAAGAGAGGAAACTGAACTAAACACCATACCACATGGATCCCAAAGAAATAGCTGCAATTTTCATTAATCTCCTGCTAAACTGATACAAAATGATGTACAATCAGAGCATAAGCATCCAAATGAGTCCAACCCTTTACAATGAGAAAGAAGAAGAAGATATAGGCATTGTTTCAACATCGTCCCAACCTCAGGGGTCAAATCCCTACGACAAGGAGCTAATATAACCAACACTGAACAAGAAACTGGAATCTAGGCATCCTAACAACTTGCCTCTAAAAGTGAGGAAACTGATTCATTTGTGCTCAAAATGACTTTTAATATAATGAATCTACCCTCTACTACTAATTATCCATCATTTTTACAATCAAAGTCATAATTTACATTAGTAAAACATCCTCCATGAGAGAAAATCCAAGATCGCAGTCAAAACACAGTGAAATAGCAATTCTGTGCAAAATTTGTCCTATGTGCAGCGCCACTTTCAGGTCCCTTTTGGAGGATTTCCCGGCATTTAAATTGAGCTCGTGATAGCTCATTGGAAATATATTTAGGTCTAATTTCCAAAACATCTAGAATTTCTTAACTTGAAGCTCATTTTAGTGCTCAAACGTTGATTCTCCCAAGACTACTTCTGTGTGTCCAAAAAGTGGCAGAAAGGTCATTTTTAGGGTGTTTTTTGCCTTTTTGGTAGACCAGTTCTGCTCCAAAAACTTAGCAAATGCATAGGGTGCATGTACTCATCTCTCTAAATCCAAAAATTCAAGCCATTTTTATATTGGGTGTCCCTAGGAAAAGTGCAACGCCAGTGGCGCTGTGCGTAGAGCCAAATTTCCTATGTTAAAATTTCCAAAATTTGCTAAAGACAAAAATTCTTCCAAACTTCATCAAAATTAGTGAGAAGCACCATCATCAAGCATTTTGATGAGCCAAGGAAGATTTAGCAAACAACCTAAGCCTATCCTCCTCTTTTTTGCCTTTGAGAGCCTGTCTCAGCCTTGCTTTCATCTGTTTAACCCTTATATTGCAAATTTTGTTTCGGGTCCTGTAATGGTAGGCCATGTGCTTGATGATATGATTGTCCCTATTGGCCCTTTGCAACAGCTTTTCTAAGTGGAAATTGACTCTTTCAAGCCAAATTTCTCTATCACCCTCAATTTCCTTCTCAATTGGAGTCGAAGTGACCAGTGCTTCTTCCTCTTACCTTGCTAAACAAGAAATAAGGGAGGTTCAACATCCCCACCCTGGTAAAATGCATGAGAAGCCTAATGTGATAGGTGTACAATCTAGAAAATCTGCCCTCACAAGTGAAATATTTCATGATGATTTTCATCATAGGGGCATACTTGTCTTCAAGGAGCCTAAAAGTAAAAAGCCTTTTTGCTTCATTTTTGTACCTAGCTTTGATGTAGGGTTCATAATAGTGTTCATCTAGGTCTTGTGCCTTATACCATTTCTCTCCCACATTTGGAATCCTAGTTGCATCTGCAATGATGGAGGGTGAAACTGTGAATGTCACCCCAGCAAGAATCACCTTGTTCTCATGAAGATTGGCTACAAAAAGCTTGGTGAGCTTAGGATGGTGTTGAACTCTCCAATTTCTCATAGAACTCATAGCACCCTAGATGCCTGAAACAAGTGATAGCCAAATGAGAGGCCTACAACTCTCTAAGGTTTGATGGTTCTTCCTTGATAATTCTATCCTCCTTGTGTGGTTTTCTCTGATGTCGAGGTCTACCTGCTGAACTGTCACTTCCAGTCTTTTCCTTATCCTCATAATCTATGTCTCCTCTGTCCATGTTTGCCAAGCTTTAAGGTTGTGTACTCCTATAAAGGGATTGAGGGGGTGAGTAAGAGTGATTAGGAATAAGGGAAGGGGAAGTGATCTTGTGGGCTATTTGGTGGACTAGGTAAACATGAAAATGAGTGGGAGGGTATGAACCATGAAAATGAGGGAGGGAGACTAGGGTTTTAGGGTATTGCTTTGGGGATGAAGGAAAAAGTGATATGGAGTGTTATGGAGGGATATGGAGGAGCGGTTTAGGGTTTTAGTGATAAGTGATGGGAGGAATAATAGGCGTTAGGGTTTTTAAGGCATAAATAGAAGAGAGTCTAGGGTTTTACATCTACCATGGAAAATTATCCTCAAATGCATTAATTGAAAGCCAATGATGAAGTCAAGGAATAACACTTGTTTGAGAGGAAGGAAGACGAATTTGGTGTTTTTTAGGTGGCAGGAGGTTGTTTGGCCCTTGTTGTCCCTACATGTAGCGCCTCCTATAGGCACACAACGTCCTTCTCTATGCGCAGTGTCGTTGTTTTTTTCACTGAGAAAACTGGCCTACGTGTAGCACTCTGTCCCTATGTGAAATGCTCCAGCTTGAACACACAGCGCCACCTCCAACTACCCTATCCGCAGTGCCAATCTCCCTAAGCGTAGCGCCATTTCTCCTTGGCCAAGAACTTGCTCAACTTCTCGTCTATCGTTCAATTTTTGTCTTATTCTTTGTCAAATAAGAATGATAGTCTTGAAAATGAAATTTAACATCTTATATAGGAGTAAATTTTGATTTTTCATTAGAAAAACCCAATTTCTAATGTTTTTGGACCTTTTCCAAATCTCTGTTTTAATGCCTTTTCTTCATTGTCCCTTTTCAGGTGGATGATGCTCAATTTGAACTGATTTTTGCAATGTTTCATTGTCTTGTAGCAAGGAGAGATGCATTGGTGCAGTCGGGATCATTTATTACATAAAGTGACTTAAATTACATAAAAAATATAAATTAACCTAAAATACTCTGTTTTCATCTCAAAAACATGTTTTTGAGATGAAAATTACATTAGTGAAAAGAGATATTTATACAATGACCATGACTTACTAGCAATCAATCTTGGTTTGTTTATCATCCTCATACCCTTGCTGCCCTCTATTTACAATTTTAAATCATGCTTTTGACCTTGGAAATGAATCCTAAGACCTAATGAAAACATGCCCTAAGACCTAATGGAAACATGATTGCTTTTGAATCTGAAACTATGACTAAATACAACTTGGAGATGGGTTAGCAAATGTACTTTATGAGGGAAAATTTGGTTTTCTGAGGAGAAGACAACCATTAGTGGATCATCTTGTCATGACCTAATGAAATGATGCAAAAATTCAGTATGAGATGCCTAAAATGAAAATTCAAAGAGCAAATTTGATCCCCGATGGAAGTATGAAAATACTGACACTAACAAGAGGGATTAACCTCATCAAAATTCATCATGGGGATTTGGTAGCCACCATGACTAGAAGGGTGGGAGGGATGGGCTGCCTGAACTGGTTGAGGTTGAGTAGCAACAAATCCTTTCTAAGGGAAAGGATTTGTAAGTATTTCTGGTTGAGATGGCGCAAAATTCTGAGGTGATGGTTGAACTCTAGAAGCTTCTTGAGCTTCCCACATTTGGCACATCTGGGTTAAGAGAGGACACTCATGTGTATAATGGCCATGTACACCAAAACATGCACAAGGATTTTTTCGTACAAATAGCCTTGTTCTTCTTGGGCTAGCTTCCCTGTTGCTGGTTGTTAGTGTTAGGTTGGTTCCCCTTCGGTTCACTAGGTTGATTACCTTGGTTACCCTTGTTATCCATCCCCTTATTATTTTTATTCAAATTTTGGGGATTGGTCAGACTCTACTGCAAAAACACTTGACCCTAGGAGGGAGGTGGCTACTGGGGTTGAGGATGCATGGGAGGTTGTGACACTAATGCTTGAGGGGCTCAAGTTCTCGACTGTGCATAGGGAGGAGCACCGGTTTGGTAGACAAGTTGAGCATTGGCTGGTCCTGAAAACATGTTGCTAGAAGAAGGGGCATAAGTGTTAGAGGAACTGGTGCCCCCTATAGATATAAATAAATTTGTTGAGTGTATGGTGAAGGATGTGAAAGGGTTCCAATGATACTATCGACGGCATGAGATGCCCTTGGTGTATTGGCACCTCTAGGACATGGGAGGTCTAGAATGACGGTTTAAACATAACTGGATTGCGCATAAGTTTGGAGAGCTTCTTCCTCTATCTGAGGAAAATGGGACACGACATATTTTACAATAGATGATAATAGGCTCCTAAGAAACCAATCTAGATAGACACGGCCTTCAAAGGGCGAGGCATGACATGTGCTCCTCCTTCTACGCCACTCCTGAACTTGATCAGAAATGCGAGTGGCATAGGATTGATAGAATGAGGTCAATAGCTCCATACCAGTGTAGTATTAGACAAGTAACTAAAAATATGATATGAATTCTTTAAAAAGTGTTACAAAAATGGAATGAGATGTGGCGGGCTGATCTACATACCATTTTGCAACATCTCCAGTGAGTGTGCATTAGAATAGTCGAAGACGAATGGAGTCATCGATAATGGAGTTGGATGAACACCACATCTGGAAGGAGTGGACATTATTGGTAGGGTCCTCTCCAAAATTACCCTCAAACTTGGGGTTGTCGGAGGGGAGCTTAGTTGGCATAGCAGGTCAACCAACATCGTGGTGTATAGGATCATTTTTCAACTAGCTAAGATCCAGGAGACTTTACCTAGCCATAAAAGGGAGAATGGGGGCTACCGGAATGGTCCCTAAGACATTTCCTATAGATATTACCATCAGGATAGAATTAGAGCCAAGACCAGGTTTTGGGTCTAGACATGGTGATGATATACGATGAAGGAGGCTCGGAATTAGATGAGGAATCAGATGAGCCAGGAGAAGAGTCGGTATGGGGATTCGGGGGACTATGAAATTGAACCCTGTGGGGAGGAGTAATATGCCTAAGTGGAAAATGTGGATGAAGGCCTAAGAGTCTCCACGACAATGGTGGTAAGGCGCAAGCAACACGAAAATGGTGAAGGGAGATCAAAAATATGCTTTTGTCTCTGTGTGGGGAGGTAATTTAATTATGTTAAGTCTTGGCTTAGCGGTGTAAACCAAGTTACCTTTGCTTAAGTTGTGCTTGTGTGTGAAATTTTGTTTATTAATTAAGCCTAGACCATGTTTGAAAAAAGAAAAAATATTGCTGAAAATAAACTGGAATTGAAAATGGAAAATGAACAACAATTCAATTAACTAAACCCCACCCAGACTAGGTTTGTAAACACTATGCTAGTTGGTGACAAAATCAACTAAAAACATGCTAAAAATCCCAAGATATCTAAGCGTCGGTGTGACTAGGATCAAATGACACTAGGTTGCTAGAAAGTGGTACAGCAACAACAAAAAACAAGAGAGGAAAATCGTTGCAAAAAGATAGGGAGATGGGTGTAAAACCTAAGGCAACCAATGGGACCCTAAGGGAAATGAGCAAATAAGGCTTATGAGGAAACTTTGGATGGACACAACCTATCTTTGAAGATCTAAAATAGAAGGTTACAGATCTGGAAAATACGGTTGGAAGTGCTGCAGAAACTTAGGCTTCTTACTAAGCTAAACGCCTCCTATAAAGGTGGAAGCGTACTAGAAGCCCTAAGGGGATAAATTCCACTTCGATGAGTAAATCAAAGTAGATCAAGGACTAAGCAGGATAGGATAGCGATAAAACAAACCAGTAGATAATTCTTGGCAAAACCCAGAAATAGATCTGAAAAAATCCCAGCAACCCTAAAAATCGCAGGTACTGACTTGATTTCAGGGGATCACACTTTTTAGGCTAAAAGGTGTGCTTTGGACCTCCAGATTGCACTTTTTGGGTAGAAAAGTGTGATTTCTTCTCGTTGATTCCCAGTTAACAAGTCTTGGAAAAATTTGTCGTCTTTGTCGCGGCTGGTTCCTATGACCTGCAGAAAAGACAAGAAAACTTCTAGAAGTTAGAAATTTGACAGATCTAGGGTTAAAATGATAGGAAACAACATTAAGGGACTGAAAAAAATAAGAAACCCTAAGCTGAAAACTGAAGGTCACCCAAGTTTCTGGATCTAAAGTACAAACCCAATGGAGTCACCAATTTTGTTATAGTGTTTTCTTCTCAAATGTGTACGAAAAGAAATCACCTCAGACTATGGATGACAAATAGTCTCAAGAATATAAATGGTCACTAAACATTGTAGATCTATAGCATATGATAGAAACAAAACCAGCCAAAGTCCTGATCTATGCCACAATCATAGTTAAACAGAAAGATGAAATAGTAATAAATGTGCGTAACTCCAATAATCTAATGGAAAACAGATATACAAAGAATAGATTTTATTAAATAATGTCTCTGAAGGGAGCAAATAAGTATTACCAGTCCCCATCTATGGGATGGGTTCATGGTTATCCTCAAACATCTTGAGGTTTTGTAGAGTCTCTGTCCTCTATAATGTGTAAACCCAACAAATAAAAAGGTTGAGATCAATGGGAACTCAAAAAGAAAGATGGTGTGTGACAATGATAATAATCAGAGTTACAACAGTGAGTGCAACAATGAAAATAATCAAAAGTGAATAATGAATGGAAAACCCTTATATTTATAACAAAATATTGAGTTATCCTTGAATAATGAGCGATAATAAAATATTATTAACCCCATTTTTGGAATAACCATTTGGAATATTTTATTATATTTGGTTAGGAGGGAAAAAGTTTTTAAACTTTTATTTGGAAATAATAAATAAATAAATGATTTATTTATTATCTCAAGAAATTGGTTAAGGAATAATAAACAAATAATGATTTATTTAATTATTCCTGAGGAATTTAGTCAAACTTGATGGGGAATAATAATTAATTAGTGATTAATTAATTATTCCTAGAGAAAACTAAGATAATTAATAATTTATCTATTGATTTTTCATAACTGGGTCAAATATGACAAGGAATATTAATTAATCAATGGTTTAATTAATTATTCCTAGAAGAAAATTAAATAAATAGTGATTTATTTAATTATTCTTCATGGGTTTAATTATAAATTACTTAACAAATGTGGTTTATTAAGTAATTTCTCACAGTGAAAGAAATTTTACTATGGTAAAATTGGCCTTACATGGTGTACTTTGATCCATCTAGTAAATTAGGTTAGATGATCAATTTTTTGGTGATAACACCAGTTATTTCATGACGTTTCCCTAGGACCCATCATAAGATATATCGACAAAGCCCAATTACTTTGATAGTGGAAAGGAAGTATAATTCTTCTTAGGATATTTTTTCAAACGAAAAAACAAATGAAAACCATTTTTTTTTATTGATCACATAGGCTTAAGTTAAAGGGAAAGTAGTATTTTTATTTTTTGCTTTGTTTTATGTATGTGATTTATTTTCTTAGAAGAATCATCTCCTTCCCTCAACATACACAAAGTAGCACACACTATAATCAACACCATAGGGGACGATCTAGACACTTCTTAAACCTACCCCCATTACCGGGAGGTGTACTAGGACTCCTGCCATTTAGGTGTAGAGGATGTCACACAACCACCATTATAGGATCTTCCTTTATTGGTGCATAATTTCTTGAGACTACCCCCCGTCAATCACACCTTTCATGACCCCACAAGGGTCCCCACACTATCCCTTTGGGGAGCCCACATACCACTCCTTCGGACAGTTCATGAGACACTCACCCAGGTAGTTCTCCTAACACTTCCCCACAGAGGAACTCTTTGCATCTAGTTATCCAAAATTGTTTTGGGATTAAAGATAACTTGCAGATCCTATTATTTTCTTCTTTAAACCTACCATATTTTAGTAAGCTAACCAATGACCCAATCACTCATAGCTATAATTGGCCAACCATACCCAATAATATCCCTTCGAACATTCAAAAATTGAAAGGTAAATCTAGAGAAGACCCACGAAACCATGTCATGAATTGTCACCCATGGTGTTCATTAAAAGTATCATAGATGATACTATTTGATTATGACTATTTCAACGCACCCTTACTGGGTCAACAACAAAATGGTATATTGACCAACCTTCTGTGTCACATGGAAACTTTAGCTTTCTTGCTACAACTTTCCTCACATTCTTTGAGCTCCCGGTTCGCCATGACTTAGGTCTGGAACTCCTCACCCACTTCAAACAAAAACCTACTATAGACATATCACATCATATCCATGAATGGAAAAAACGTTGTAGCTTGTGTAAAGAATAGTTTGAAGAAAAAGTCCTCGAATTATTTTTCAGATCCATCATATCGGAAATTTCAAAAGATGCGGAAATTTCATCCTTGCATAATGAGGAAGAAGCCATTAGAAAATCTCAATAGTTAGAGCTTATATCCACCCAGTATTGATATATCTATCATGTGCTTCTAGATGCCCATGCTTGCAGACTTATAAAGAGACACACGACACATCCAATGTTGTTGATGGATTGATTAGGTCCATAACCTAAAACCAATTGAGAAATATCTACCAATACTCGGGATACTCATTCAGTGGCTAGGAATTCGATTCTACGCAAAACACACCACCACTACAACATACAGGATACTACCCCAGTCAACCCACACCAATGCATAATATGGTTAATAGGGTTAACTAATATCATCCCCCACATGGAGGCCCATACCCTCCCCCACATGGAAACCAATACTCCTCTAGGAATACAGACGCAATGTCCTCTTCCTAGAATCCATATACCAATCAGGGACAAGCAAACCAATATACTCATTTCTCCAGCACAAAAACAGAGTAACCCACCAATGCAAAATAATGCAAGGGTTAACCTAGTGAAAACATCTCTTACTCAACAACAAAAATCAAAGGAGTATTTGAGCCCAACTAATCCACCTAATGTTTCTAAGAAAAAACCAAAGAGAAAACCAAAGGGAGAGCTTGAACAGGGGGGTAATAATCAACAATAACCCCCACGGGCACTGGTAAAGGATAACCCTAACCAGAATCAAAACCAAGGGCTGGTCAACAAAATATCATAAAAGAAAAAAATAGAACACAAGTCTATGGACTATAATTATTGTGCCATGTATGGGGAATATGGTAGTTATAACCATAATTTTCCTCAAATCCTTGAGTTGAAAAGGATGCAGGATAGTAGGGGGCAGGGAGGTCAATAGACTGCAGTAATCCAAGACCCAAGTTCGGAGTTGATTTAGCCAAAAAATCTCGGTACTATTGGCCCTTTCGGCAACAGTCCACAGAGTGCAGACTGAGGTCTCACCCCAAGTAGTATGGGAGGGTGTTAGAACCAGGTCTCCACACCCTGAAGATGTCTGTGGTCTGCAGTTTGACCTTGCATGCACACCGCTATGTGCACTTACCTGTACCTCATAGCCTGAGATGCTACCTTCGCACAACACTACTCGGGGGCCGAACGTTATTACTACTCAAGTTCTTACTAGTATTCCATAGCTAGTTGATTACTTAGCTTATTTGCATGTGTAATGTATACTTAGAAATATAAATCATTCATACAAGTGCGTGCAGTAAATAAATAGTATATTTGAAGTTGATATTGAACATGTAATAACTCAAGAATAGATACATAGAATTTGGGTAAAAATTCTCTTTATTATTCTCTTTCTTCGGTTACAGACTCGACTCCGCCCTGCGCACTCAGCTGCAGAGCCTTTTCCTACTCTACAAACCAAGACACACTTCACACTTCGACTTAATTACTAAGACCTTTCATGCCCATCCTCTATCTATTATATGTCTCTTTAAAACTTAGAGCCTCACTCTATTTATACAATCCCATGGTCCACGGACCATGGTTAGGCCGACATTACATTCAAAACTAGGGTAAAAAACCCTCTGACTCTAACACACTTCTGCGCCTACAACTCGCAGGTCTTTACAACATTATTCGGTCAAAACATGGGCTTTGAGCCCCAAAACATGCCTTGAGGGGGTTCCATGCCCAACAGGTCCCCAACACAAACATCGTGACTTGCCCTCGAGTTACTCTGTTGGTGCGACAACCTTAGCATGGAGTTCCTCTAACTGTCCTCGCATTGTGCTGATGTCCGTTGCTTGCCGGATTTGTTGCATCCTCTATTCTGAGGCCTCTGTGTTTGGGGTGCTTCTCTACATTAACGTGTGCATCCCCTGTATATGCGTAAGCTTTCCTTCAATGTTTACCATGATGGTTAAAGCCTTGTCGATCCACGACTGGATGCACTCTTTTAGAACTACCTCCTTATGTAGCGCCGTGTCCACCTACTCCTTTGGTGCCTTCACTTGCTCCATCCTCACAAGCCACTGAGTGAGGACTACTGTCTGTGCAGTTCCTCGGACACTGTCGTATTGCTGCTGGAGTTCTCGCGCCTCTGTCTCCAGGCACTAGATGTTGGGGTCTTCCTATAGCATTATGAGGATCTCAAGTGCTTTCTCCAACAAAGAGGTATAGATGTGTACTGCACCTCCAATTTCTTCCAGTCCCACTGCAATGGCACTAGTGTGCTATTCTCTGACTTCCAGGGGAGTGGAAGGCTATGCCTTTAACCGCAACTCAGAAATCTGAAGATTCAGCTCTAGCTAAACCTTAGTCATTTCTTCTCTGGCCTTGTGGACTCAGGTTTCCAACCTGTGGATCTACACCTCTATTGATAGGTTTGTTGGGATGGCCAACTCTGGGACGCTTCGGCAAGCGTTGTCTACCACTTGCACCAACTGTTGATTTTGTGACACCAAGTCATCACGCTGCAAGCTGAGTTGTTCCATGTTGATCTTTTTCTCACTGAGGACTTGGATCGCGCGGCTCTCCCTAGCATGCAGCTCTGCCGTTATCCCATCCTGTAGTAGATATAGTGTCTCTCATGGAAGGGTAGCCAAAGTGAGGCCAAGGCCTTTCATCATTTAACTGCAAATCTATCAGCCTCATATGTTGTCACTAGGGCCCCTTCCGGCAACACTATTGTGTTTGCCACCTGTGTGTGCGGCATTAGTTCTGATGTCAAGGATCCTATTGCGAGGTGGGTCGAAAGGGTACTCAATTGACGGGGCAGCACCTGTTACTCCTGTAGCTACACCCTGAGGGCCCCCAACACAGTCTGGTGCTCCTGCATAAACTCCTGAACGGCCTCATTAGTGACATCGTGAAATGTCTCGTGGATGTCATGGAGGTCACCTTCGATTAAGGTGATCGACTCAATGGCCAACTTCTAGGCCTTGACCTTCTTTCGCGGTCCTGTTCTTTCTGCTATGTGTGGGCACTTCAGTTGTGTGGATGCGGTCCCTGGGTCCACGCTCCCTTCTGTTGTTTCTGCATCCTCTACCTCTTGCCCCTGTGAGGACATTGCTTGGTCCTCATCTACCTTCGTTGTTGCTTCCTCTGCTGCCTATGCTGCTACTGCTACTTCTGCAACCTTTTTCTACTCTACAGTTTTCTATCTCGCTTCCGACATTGCTCTT
The DNA here is from genome assembly GCA_031772625.1 of Pinus tabuliformis. Taxonomy (NCBI): domain Eukaryota; kingdom Viridiplantae; phylum Streptophyta; class Pinopsida; order Pinales; family Pinaceae; genus Pinus; species Pinus tabuliformis. The sequence continues at coordinate 395,599,168 of CM062806.1, read as the reverse complement.
TCCTTAGCTACTACTATTTCTTGCCGCCTTTTCTTGGCTAATTGTGTGACGTGCAGCTTAGCATGTCCTTCTTCTTCTGCGCTGCCACCTTCTCAAGTTCTGCCAGGTCTAGGGTGCGCCATTCCAAAGGCCAAGTCTCCAAGACAGTGAAGATGGTGTCGTCAGTGGCTATAAAGGGGAGCTTTGTCCACTGCTTCGTTGTATCCTTGCACGCCTTGATGTAAACATTATACATATCGGCTTTGAATTCTTCAAAACTCTACAGACTATTGTACATTGTAGTCAACAGGCGTGGCCTTCGATTGATCCACATCCGGATGCTCATCTCCATGAGAACCCAGAAGATTTTAGTGTCATGTATCCGTTTCGCATCCTTTGTGGCCCAAAGCAAAGCGTACTTCGCGGCCTCTGCTAATTCTCTGTCAATGTTGGGGAATTGACTGTCTTTTGGTAGTTCCCCCACTACGAGTACGATGGATAACAACAACCACACATAGTGGAAGGTTTTACCCTGCTCCTGGGCTTCACTACAGTTTGTCAAAAATTCCTTGCAGAGGAATTCAGACCAGTTGAACTAGACCCCCTCTGCACACTGCTCGTCCAGTGCCACCATTGGCGCCGGTACTTCATTAGCGTGGCACTTCCTCATGAATTTTCGGGCCAGGATTTGGGTTGCTACGCGTACCCCTTTGTCCTTGATGCTGGATATGGTGTATCCCCTCTTCTTCTTCTCCAGCTTATATTTCGTCTTCATGGCTTCTGCAAGGGCCAAATCACTGCCCTTTCCTTCGGCTATGGTTGCGGGGTCCTTTCCTTTGCAGGGGAGCCAAAAAATGTGGTGAATGAGGTTTGTCATGATGGGAATAGGCTCCTCCATCCATAGATACCCTTCATGCACCAAGCAGAGTAGCTACCTAATGACAAAAATTGTGATTGGCACGTAGTGGAAATGTGGTATCCATAATAAATTCAGCAGCCTGGCCTTCTCCACACCATGAAACCACTTCCGTGATGCTAATTTTGTCATCGCCCCCTCAGTGTTCTGCTTCATTAGGTTCCCGGTCTCTAGGTGCGAGAAATTCTCGCAATCAACGAGGTCCTAGTCTTCAAACTTCATGGTTGGCACATGGCCTAGGTGCGTGCCTTCAAACACAATGCCATCTGGGAGGAGCGGGGTCTAGAGTGAACTCTTGGTTTCATCCAGGTCCTTTGGCACTTTGGTCTTCCCTTTCCATGGAGGGACATATGCAGGCATTTTTGTTGCAGAGCGTGGAGGTTGAATCTCCTCCTCCATATCTTTGTCTTCTTTTGCTGTGATGATAAGGTCCTGTAAATATTCTTCTTCCTCATCTGTGTCGACTGTGACAACTTTTCATTTATCAACAATTGATAGCTTGCTACGTAGTGGGTTCCTTGGGGACACACGTACGGGAGCCATTGCTTGTTTATCTTTCTTGGACCTCGGCATTCGCGGTGATTTGGGGATTTCTGCCACAACCCCGACGCCTTCTGGAACATCCTCCACCATTGGGGTCTGAGCAGCCTCACCAACGATTAATTCTTCAATTCCCAAACCATCCTTAGTTGTTGTCATCATCTTTAGGCTCTAGTCTGTCACTCATGAATTCAAGGGCTCAACTATCGCTCGGCTCCCACTACTCAATACTCTACTCAATCGCTCAATTCTCAAATGACCAAGTGTTGTTTGCTGGGCAACCCATTGTGTTTTATAGCATCTTGTGAATTCGAATTCGACTGTTCCCCCCAATTTCGGTCCGTTAATGCTTTCTTAGCGGTATATTTTCCCAAATATTACCCATTATTCACATCTTAAATGCCAGCCGCCCGCTCCATTTGGCTTCAAGTTGAGAATTCCATCGTGAATAGTGACTTTAGTAGTCACTTTCTAGCCAACCCTCGCAACAGCCAACCCTCCATGCGTGGTCACGAACGTTATGATGTTGTATTGTTGCATGCATCCCCAATATCATGCAGCTCCTCGGCAGAATAGTTTATAGTCACGCTCTTCCTTCCAACTGCCTGGAGCGCTAAGACTGTCTTTCCCGCAGCTGGTCAGGTGGTCGCAGCACCCATGTGGGGCTTCATCCCATTCTTTACCATGGTCTGCAGAGAATCCCTACCTTCCATTGTCATTTTCGTCATCGCTCACTTTACCACTTGTAACATGCTACCCTGGTCACTATGTTTGGCAATAGGCGGTCCCAACCAAGGCAACAGACTAAATAGTTCATAGCAATAGTTATCAAATTCGTCAGTATGATTGTACGCACCTTGCCTTACCATCCTAGGTTTTTCGAAAAACACTTCCTTTGTCTCATCCTCCAGCTTCTTGACCTCCGCGTCCATCATAGCACTTTTCCTCCGTAATTGTACCCTTTCTTTTTCAAGTTCGCAGAGTCTATAGTTTCCCCGTCGAATTTCTTCCTCAAGCTCTATTTGTTTTTTTCTGTGAGGCTGTATGGTTCCTTCATTTTAGGATTTGCAGGCCATCGTATCTACGGGTGTTTCTATTCGCGGACTAGACTTTGCATGGTTCAGAGGGACTACAACATCTACTTCATACTGTAGTGTCAGAAGTGCTCACGCGGTCATGTTTTAGCACATGGTCCTATAAGCCCATAGAACCGTTGGTATGCACAAATCCTAGTAAGTGCATCTCACCTGGTGGACATCGTTTAATACTTCACACACCCTATCAAAGGCTTCCACATGGATAATCTTTGGCGCGCTTGGTCCTATCATACTTTTTCATTCATGCCCTCGTCATACCCGCTCTTGCTTGTTGGCACTGTTCCATATCACGAGGATGGTGTGTGGTTGTATAGGTTGTGTACCATATGCTCGTACCCATCTGGAGAGGTGGGTGTGCAGGCTGTATCGTCCATTATATCTGGCTTTTATTTGTATCTAAGGCTTTTCGAATTAGGTGAGCATCATCCTTCTGCACTCGCTCCAATCCTCAAAACTTCTCTAATGCATACCTCACCACCTTGCGGGTGTAGCGCGCAGCGCCCATTTCAGAGCGCTGAAACGTTGTTGTTTCGGTACTTCTTTTTCAAATTGGCTCAAGAAAACATCTACCTCACTCAACCCATCATACGTAGGTAGATATTTTGCCTCTATTGTTACACAACATAATGACCTTATCATCATGTTACAATTGAGCATGGTTACCTCGTGTAACCGATTCTGCGATCTTTCAATCTCCTCGTCTGAATCTGAGGTGTAGGTGCTTTCGCGCTCCCACAAAATCATGCCATCTTTTGTCAAATTCACCCAATCCTTCTCTCACATGGTTATCTTGTAAATACAGTCTAGATCATTGTCACCCTCGTCATCGCACACTGGCTTTGTGTAGCGCGTTCCTTTTGCAGGGTCTAAAGCTACCACTACGTGTAGTGATTTTTTCTCAAAAATCATCTTGCGCTTCTTTAGATTTATCACTCCATTCATATCAGGGGCCCAACCTATTCCCAGTAGTGCAGGATAGGGATTGCTGTCATCAGCAATCTCTATCACTTTGAAATCTGCAAGTGTGCTCGCACCCTCGATATCTACCATTATTCCCAGCAATCTTCCCATCAGTAGGATCTTCGACCGATTTTCCATTCTCAATTGAATAGAGGACCATTTCAACACGGGATTTCCCATGCACTCCCATTTTTCTTTGGCAGAACGTTCGCATTCGATCCTAGATCAAAAATCACTTCATCCATTTCATATTCCCCGATTTGCGCAGTCAATCTCATCTCCCTTCCTATTAGCGTTGTGTGCTACCTGAGCTTCCAGACTACGCATGATTCCCCCGATCTAGCACATCTAATGATGAGTTATTGTAGTCCCTTCATAGCCTTGCTATCGTGCAGCAGCTTCATGCACGTCTCCAGAAAGGTAGTAAGCATTGATGGGTCCATCTCCAGTTTTAGTTTGTCTTTACTACTTGAAGTGGAGGCCTCCGTGAAGCTCTTCTTAGCTTCCATGAACGTCTCCTTTGCGTGCTCCAAATCAAACTTTGGTTCCTTTACTGGAGCCTTGCAAACCCAGGCACTCTCTTTAGGCTGCATGCCCTTGTCATCTCCTGTTGTGATACCACTTCGGAGCATGATGTTTACATTTGGGTCCTCCTCGCATGGCTCAGACCTCATCATTTGCAGGTTCTGCGTCAAGGGAGGTTTGAGTGTTCCTTTATTGCGCAACCTCGCCATCAATGTGGGGCAGTCCTCCATCTCATGATCAAACTAGGTACAATATAAACACGATGCTCTCATCAAATTTGTACAATCGAGAGCATAATGTCCCGACCCTCCACAATTGTAACAGATCAACTATCCGCGACCCCTTACTCATCCCATTCCTGCTCGAACTCATCCGCAGCCCTGAAACCCAGTGTGCGCCATCCCTGCATTTTGATTGAGGGCTCACGTTTTGGTCTGAACCTTGTAGGTAGGAGTCTGATCCATCATCAGTTCATAACTTCTACGGGTACGCTCATCATGGCCTACTGACCTGCACAAATTACGGAATAACTGCTAGGGTGTCTGCATATACTTCTGTAATAGATGACAGTTATTTGTAGCATGCTTCCCTCCTATCTGACAAATCGCACACCATAACATAGGTTCCTTGGCCTGACTTGTGCCTCTGGTCTCAATGACATTGGCCCTCCTCCTACTAGGTAGTTTGCAAAGATTGGACTATGGTCCTTGTCATGCCCCTGGCCCTTGCATTTTATGCACCATACCTCCTCGCGTGCTTGTCCTGTCTTGTTTTAGACTCTACATGCACAGTCCTTAGATGCGGTGTGAATGATGCTACAAACCATGTGTGATGCTGCCCATTTGTCAAAGTCATGTTGGCTTCGCGAATCATACCCTTTAGTTTTTGATCCAAATCCTAGGGGGTCTCACTTGGAAGCATCGTGATTTCCTTAAATCTGATAATCGACTGTGTCTTTGATTTTGGTTTGCTAAATTCCCTGTTTAGCACAACTTGGATATCCGCAATCCTTGCGTTTGGATTGTCATTGGAGTGCTTGATGTACAATGTCAGTGTGTGGTCCTGCAATATGCTAACCAGTGTTGCCTTCTTAATATTATCATCCGTGACTCCTTGCGCTTGCCATATAGCCTATACTGCGAACCAAAATTGATCTGTATCTTCGTTCCCTACCCCTTTGAACACCGACAACTTTATTGTGCTCGCAATATTGAACTGTGGTGGTGGCGGAGGTGGTGTGGGCAAAGATGCGGGTGAAGATGGTGAAACTGGTGGTGGTGTAGGTGGAGGTGGTATGCGCGGAATTCGATACCTTATCAGTTTGATCGCACTCGGTGAAACCTTCGCGAGCTCTTCGTCTCTTTCTTGTCAAGGTGAAATCAAGGGGCTAGTTTCTATCTCTGCGCTACCTTCATTTCTATAGATCCTCCCACTTTGCATAGCCCCAAATGTCAATTTATTCGCATAACCTGCCTTTCACACAGTAGCATTTTAATCCAAGTGTTCAAATATTTAATGCACTTACCTTGCAGTCCTTTGAGGAAGCGTCGTTTCACCTTGCTATAGCTGACTGAAGTATCTACCGTAAACTCAGTGATAAACCCTCCTATAATTCAATCGAGCCAATGGTCTACATCATGTGTGATATTGTCTTCCGATGCTTCTAGTCCGCGCACAACTTTGGAGTCCACACAATCGGTTTGTCGAGCCTACACCTTCCTTGACTCTCCGCTAGCTTCACGATCCACTCGTACAACTCAAAGGGGAAGTATGCAAAGAACATTTCATGGATTTCTATATATAAGTAGTGCTCTAACCATTGTTCCTTCGATACTCATGGATTCCTATTTTCCTGGGCCGCGAACTCGTGAATCTTTCTGTCCAACCACCCTTCAATTTCTTTCTCTGACAGATTTCAGTGACGCGACATCAGACATCTCTTGAGCAGATCTCGGTCCCTGCAACGGAACCATTTGTTGGCTTATTGGGGCTTGACCCAAGTTCGAAGTTGATTTAGCTAAACAAATCTCGGTACTACTGGGCCTTTCGGCAACAGTCTACGGAGCGTGGACTGAGGTCTCACCCTAAGTAGTATGGGAGGATGCTAGAACAAGGTTTCCGCACCCTGGAGATGTATGATGGTTTCAAGTGGTCCGTGGTTCGACCCTACGTGCATGCTGCTATGTGCACTTACCTATACCTCGCAGCCTGAGATGCTGCCTTTGCGCAGCCCTACTCAGGGGTTGAATGTTATTATTACTCAAGTTCTTACTAGTATTCCGCTGTTAGTTGAGTACTTAGCTTATTTGCATGTGTAACATATATTTAGCAATATAAATCATTCATACAAGTGCGCATAGTAAATAAACAATATATTTGCAATTGATATCAAACATGTGATAACTCAAGAATAGATACACAGAATTTGGGTAAAACTTCTCTTTATTATTCTCTTTCTTCGATTACAGACTCGACTCGGCCCTATGCACTCAGCTGCAAGGGTTCATGCACTCAGCTGTGGACTACTAAGCCTTTGCGCACTCAGCTGCAGAGCCTTTTCCTACTCTATGACCCAAGAGACACTTTGCACTTCGAATTAATTACTAAGTCCTTTCATGCCCATCTATTATATGTCTCTTTACAACTTAGAGCCTCGCTTTATTTATACAATCCCATGGTCTGCGGACCATGGTTAGGCCGACATTACATTCAAAACTAGGGCGGACAACCCTATGACTCTAACACACTTCCATACCCGCAATTCGCAGGGCTTTACAACATTATTTAGTCAAAACATGGGCTTTGAGCCCCAAAACATGCCTCAGGGGGATTCCATGCCCAAAACTCAACAACAACCTTCCCATCCACATCCTTCTAGAGGGAACCCATAAAATAATTCTAATCATGACATTTTTATGATAGGAGAAGATATTCTCTTGCAAACACGAATCAGAAGTTATGAAGCTCCCCTCGAATCCAACCTGTCCACCTCAACCATGGAAACACCTACAACTTCATTCAACATTCCTAGACTCCTATAGAACCCATGTTGGGGATGGTTAAAGGACCTTTACAATGAGAAGGACATAACTCAAAAGATTCTCATAGCTACAACATAGTCGACGACTTAGCACAATCTCCCTTAGCTATGTCAGCATTAGAGGTTCCACAAACATGCCCAACCCAATGGAAATCCCTAATTTTTGGGCTAGGCGCAATAGACTCGGTTGATTCTCACCTAATGGTATTTGATTTGGATAAATCTACCCCACAACTACCATCAACTGTTGCTTTCTAAATTCCAATCTCAGTCCAAAACATCACCATCCATCATTGCATTGTCGATGAACGGGCATCCAATGGTATAATGTCCAATATTTTTGGCAGAACCTCGGATCCTCCAAACTCAAACCTTCTAAAATCATGCTTAGAGCATATAGAAAACAGCCTTCAACCCACATAGGCTTATACCAAGGCATTTTAGCACAACTAGCTAGCAAAACCGTGCTAATAGATATCGAGGTATTAGATGCTTAGTTAGATTACAATATCATGTTGCATCGAAGTTACACGTAGGAGATGTTAGTACTTTCCTTTTCTATATTTGGGGTAATGATGTTCCCCCCATTATGGAAAAAACATTACAATAGATCAACTCACATATTATGAGAAGAAGACATTACTTGCACTCGATGGTGTGCTACCTTTCATTTCATCTTCTCCTGAATGGATCACCACTTACATTGAACTTAGGCTAGGCCAATTTAAGTTATCAACACTCCTAAGGGCATTCCCAAGAGACCATCCTATGATAGAGGAGGTTTATCCAACCATAGGATCACTGGTGTGCATGATGAATTCATTAGACACCGCCAAGCTCAAGAAATAGTTTCAGATACAAACAACAATGTTGTTACTGATCCTACTTTCTTACCATATGTCATTAGTCAAACACACTTCTTATTCCCCGCATATAGTTTTGCCTCACACCAAGTCATTGTTACGCTCTCAGTGCCCCATATTGGCTTCGCGAATCATACCCTTCAGTCTCTGATCCAAATCCTAGGGGGTCTCACTTGGAAGCATCGAGATTTCCTTAAATATGATAATCGACTGTGTCAGTGATAAACCCTCCTATAATTTGATCGAGCCAATGGTCTACAATGTGCGTGATATTATCTTCCGATTCTTCTAGTCTGCGCACCAACTTTGGAGTCCACAAAATCGGTTTATCGAGCCTACACCTTCCTTGACTGTCCGCTAGCTTTGCGATCCACTCGTACAACTCAAAAGGGAAGGATGCAAAGAAAATTTCGTGGATTTCTATATATAAGTAGTGCTCTAACCATTTTTCCTTCGATACTCATGGATTCCTATTTTCCTGCGCCGTGAACTCGTGAATCTTTCTGTCCAACCACCCTTCAATTTCTTTCTTTGACGGATTCCAGTGACACGACATCAGACATCTCTTGAGCAGATCCCGGTCCTGGCAATGTAACCATTTGTTGGCTTATTGGGGCTTGACCCAGGTTCGAAATTGATTTAGCCAAACAAATCTCGGTACTACTGGGCCTTTCGGCAACAGTCTACGGAGCGCGGACTAAGGTCTCACCCTAAGTAGTATGGGAGGGTGCTAGAACCAGGTTTCCGCACCCTGGAGATGTATGATGGTTTCAAGTGGTCCGTGGTTCGACCCTACGTGCATGCTGCTATGTGCACTTACCTGTACCTCACAGCCTGAGATGCTGCCTTTGCGCAGCCCTACTCAGGGGTTGAATGTTATTATTACTCAAGTTCTTACTAGTATTCCACTGTTAGTTGAGTACTTAACTTATTTTCATGTGTAACATATATTTAGCAATATAAATCATTCATACAAGTGCGCATAGTAAATAAACAATATATTTTCAATTGATATCAAACATGTGATAACCTAAGAATAGATACACAGAATTTGGGTAAAACTTCTCTTTATTATTCTCTTTCTTCGATTACAGACTCGACTCAGCCCTATGCACTCAGCTGCAAGGGTTCATGCACTCAGCTGTGGACTACTACGCCTCTGTGCACTTAGCTGTAGAGCCTTTTCCTTCTCTATGACCCAAGAGACACTTTGCACTTCGAATTAATTACTAAGTCCTTTCATGCCCATCTATTATATGTCTCTTTACAACTTAGAGGCTCGCTTTATTTATACAATCCCATGGTCTACGGACCATGGTTAGGCTGACATTACATTCAAAACTAGGGCGGATAACCCTATGACTCTAACACACTTCCATACCCGCAATTCGTAGGGCTTTACAACATTATTTAGTCAAAACATGGGCTTTGAGCCCCAAAACATGCCTCAAGGGGATTCCATGCCCAACACTCAACATCAACCTTCCCATCCACATCCTTCTAGAGGGAACCCATAAAATAATTCTAATCATGACATTTTTATGATAGGAGAAGATATTTTCTTGCAAACATGAATCAGAAGTTATGAAGCTCCCCTCGAATCCAACCTGTCCACCTCAACCAGGGAAACACCTACAACTTCATTCAACATTCCTAGACTTCCTATAGAACCCATGTTGGGGATGGTTAAAGGACCTTTACAATGAGAAGGACATAACTCAAAAGATTCTCATAGCTACAACATAGTCGACGACTTAGCACAATCTCCCTTAGCTATGTCAGCATTAGAGGTTCCACAAACATGCCCAACCCAATGGAAATCCCTAATTTTTGGGCTAGGTGCAATAGACTCGGTTGATTCTCACCTAATGGTATTTGATTTGGATAAATCTACCCCACAACTACCATCAACTGTTGCTTTCTAAATTCCAGTCTCAGTCCAAAACATCACCATCCATCGTTGCATTGTCGATGAAGGGGCATCCATGTGTATAATGTCCAAATATTTTTGGCAGAACCTCGGATCCTCCAAACCCAAACCTTCTAAAATCATGCTTAGAGCATATAGAAAACACCCTTCAACCCACATTGGCTTATACCAAGGCATTTTAGCACAATTAGCTAGCAAAACCGTGCTAATAGATATTGAGGTATTAGATGCTTAGTTAGATTACAATATCATGTTGCACCGAAGTTACACGTAGGAGATGTTAGTACTTTCCTTGTCTATATTTGGGGAAATGGTGTTCCCCCCATTATGGAAAAAAAATTACAATAGATCAACTCACATATTATGAGAAGAAGACATTACTTGCACCCGATGGTGTGCTACCTTTCATTTCATCTTCTCCTGAATGGATCACCACTTACATTGAACTTAGGCTAGGCCAATTTAAGTTATCAACACTCCTAGGGCATTCCCAAGGGACCATCCTATGATAGAGGAGGTTTATCCAACCATAGGATCACTGGTGTGCATGATGACTTCATCAGACACCCCCAAAATCAAGAAATAGTTTCAGATACAAACAACAATGTTGTTATTGATCATACTTTCTTACCATATGTCATTAGTCAAACACACTTCTTATTCCTCGCATATAGTTTTGCCTCACACCAAGTCATTGTTACGCTCTCAGTGCCCCATATTGGCTTCACGAATCATACCCTTCAGTGTCTGATCCAAATCCTACGGGGTCTCACTTGGAAGCATCGCGATTTCCTTAAATCTGATAATCGACTGTGTCAGTGATAAACCCTCATATAATTCGATCGAACCAATGGTCTACAACGTGCATGATATTATCTTCCGATGCTTCTAGTCTGCGCACCAACTTTGGAGTCCACACAATCGATTTATCGAGCCTACACCTTCCTTGACTATCCGCTAGCTTCGCGATCCACTCATACAACTCAAAGGGGAAGGATGCAAAGAAAATTTCGTGGATTTCTATATATAAGTAGTTCTCTAACCATTGTTCCTTCGATACTCATGGATTCCTATTTTCCTACGCCACGAACTTGTGAATCTTTTTGTCCAACCACCCTTCAATTTCTTTCTTTGACGGATTCCAATGACACGACATCAGACATCTCTTGGGTAGATCCCAGTCCCGGCAATGTAACCATTTGTTGGATTATTGGGGCTTGACCCAGGTTCGAAGTTGATTTGGCCAAACATATCTCGGTACTACTGGGCCTTTCGGCAACAGTCTATGGAGCGTGGACTGAGGTCTCACCCTAAGTAGTATGGGAGGGTGCTAGAACCAGGTTGCTGCACCCTGGAGATGTATGATGGTTTCAAGCGGTCCGCGGTTCGACCCTACGTGCATGCCACTATGTGCACTTACCTGTACCTCGCAGCCTGTGATGCTGCCTTTGCGTAGCCCTACTCAGGGGTTGAATGTTATTATTACTCAATTTCTTACTAGTATTCCGCTGTTAGTTGAGTACTTAGCTTATTTGCATGTGTAACATATATTTAGCAATATAAATCATTCATACAAGTGCGCGCAGTAAATAAACAATATATTTGCAATTGATATCAAACATGTGATAACTCAAGAATAGATACACAGAATTTGGGTAGAACTTCTCTTTATTATTCTCTTTCTTCGATTACAGACTCGACTCAGCCCTGTGCACTCAGATGCAAGGGTTCATGCACTTAGCTATGGACTACTACGCCTCTGGGCACTCAGCTACAGAGCCTTTTCCTACTCTACAACCCAAGATACACTTTGCACTTCGAATTAATTACTAAGTCCTTTCATGCCCATCTATTATATGTCTCTTTACAACTTAGAGCCTCGCTTTATTTATATAATCCCATGGTCTACGGACCATGGTTAGGCCGACATTACATTCAAAACTAGGGCGGACAACCCTATGACTCTAACACACTTCCATACCCGCAATTCACAGGGCTTTACAACATTATTTAGTCAAAACATGGGCTTTGAGCCCAAAAACATGCCTCAGGGGGATTCCATGCCCAACACTCAACAACAACCTTCCCATCCACATCCTTCTAGAGGGAACCCATAAAATAATTCTAATAATGACATTTTTATGATAGGAGAAGATATTCTCTTGCAAACACGAATCAGAAGTTATGAAGCTCCCCTCGAATCTAACCTGTCCACCTCAACCAGGGAAACACCTACAACTTCATTCAACATTCCTAGACTTCCTATAGAACCCATGTTGGGGATGGTTAAAGGACCTTTACAATGAGAAGGACATAACTCAAAAGATTCTCATAGCTACAACATAGTCGACGACTTAGCACAATCTCCCTTAGCTATGTCAGCATTAGAGGTTCCACAAACATGCCCAACCCAATGGAAATCCCTAATTTTTTTGCTAGGCGCAATAGACTCGGTTGATTCTCACCTAATGGTATTTGATTTGGATAAATCTACCCCACAACTACCATCAACTGTTGCTTTCTAAATTCCAGTCTCGGTCCAAAACATCACCATCCATCATTGCATTGTTGATGAAGGGGCATCCATGTGTATAATGTCCATGTATTTTTGGCAGAACCTCGGATCCTCCAAACTCAAACCTTCTAAAATCATGCTTAGAGCATATAGAAAACACCCTTCAACCCACATAGGCTTATACCAAGGCATTTTAGCACAACTAGCTAACAAAACCGTGCTAATAGATATCGAGGTATTAGATGCTTAGTTAGATTACAATATCATGTTGCACCGAAGTTACACGTAGGAGATGTTAGTACTTTCATTTTCTATATTTGGGGTAATGATGTTCCCCCCATTATGGAAAAGAAATTAGAATAGATCAACTCACATATTATGAGAAGAAGACATTACTTGCACCCGATGGTGTGCTACCTTTCATTTCATCTTCTCCTAAATGGATCACCACTTACATTGAACTTAGGCTAGGCCAATTTAAGTTATCAACACTCCTAGGGGCATTCGAAGAGACCATCCTATGATAGAGGATGTTTATCCAACCATAGGATCACTGGTGTGCATGATGACTTCATCAGACACCCCCAAGCTCAAGAAATAGTTTCAGATACAAACAACAATGTTGTTACTGATCCTACTTTCTTACCATATGTCATTAGTCAAACACACTTCTTATTCCCCGCATATAGTTTTGCCTCACACCAAGTCATTGTTACGCTCTCAGTGCCCCATATGGGTCTAGATATACCACATTGGTATCTAGTCCCTCAAGCCACGTCAGCAAACCAAGGTATCACTACAATAGGCATCAGTCCTATTCCTCATGAGGATAGTTCACCACAATGAGCAATGCCTACATTAACACCAACGGTACCAGAAAAAGGGATAAGCATAAAGGAAAAAAGGTGGAAGATTCACACACTCCCTCCTCTAGGGTCCTTCAACCCTATGCTTTTTTGAAACAGTTGGGAACCCCACCAATATGTGCCTCGAGTAAGAAGAGCTCAAAGCTCTTCTGCATGCCCCAAAAGAACTAGTGAACCCTCCTCCCCCTGCTGGAGAAAAGGGCACACCCACATGTCATAAGGAATTGCGCACCAACAGTGCATGCGCCATCCTCCGCCTGCTGGAGAAAAGGGCACACCCACACGTAATAATGAATTGCACACCAACAATGCATGCGCCATATGCACGAAATACATGCATTACACTCATCATTTCCCTGAAATTATCAAGATATGTTAGGTGCACTCACCCAAACCAGCCCCATTACTCCCATCAGAGGATGGATCCACAAACATTTTTTACGTCATGAGGGAAGAATCTTCTTGCTCCTATCCCTCTTCTAGTCCAATAACCTCCCACCATGATAGGAGGAAACCCAGACCAACAACACCCTTACCAACACCCACGTGCGCTTTATGTGATGAACTAGATCATGTGATCAACCAATGTCCTTAATTAAGGGCATTTAAACGATTGTATTTAGTTACCCGTGTTGTTTAAAGAACCAAACCTAGGCACAAACAAAAACATCACACTTGCCATATTTTTGCAAGAAATCATCACGTGTGACATTTTCCCCATCTTTCTCGATTCTGTTCTTACCTAAGATTCATGTGGTGATTTATCACTAAGAATTCAGATTTAGTCAGATATGATATCGAACCATCAGATCACACCACACCACAAGGGAATGAAGCCTCTATGTCCATTTTCTATCTGTTTGAGGAGAAAAGGCTTGCAATAGTTGAGAAAGCCCCCCATCATTACATCTCCTCTCACCATCATCAATCTAGATCAAGCAAAAAATGATCTAAGGCCTTTTGGGAAAAACGATTACCCCTCACATGAGCCCTGTGTGATAAACCCAACCACTTAGTAAATGAATGTCTTGAATTGAGTAATTTTAATTACATCTTTTGCTTAGTGGTCCAAATTAAACAAATCCATCTCCATAATCAAGAGAAAATCACACGTTGTTATTGTCACATCTTCTCTCAATCACATCATACGAGGAATTGTCGGTACCTTCCACATTTTTTCATTGTGAGAGAAGCGTTGAAGAGAACCCACGCTAGGAAGTCATGTGACACCAATACTAAGATCCAAGGATGTCTACAACCCCAAGATGTCCCATATCATGATGTTAACTAGGCGTAATCATCTCATACTATTAAGAATATTGCCACCCACACTATCTATTCATTTAGTACTAGCCGAGTGTGCAATATCTACACCAGTACCTCTCATAGCACCGAGACATGTCATATGTTACAAACATTTCAGCAACTTAGGATTCAACGTCAACCTCCTATTGAGGAAGATACTTTTTCCCCTTGTACACCAACAAGACCGCAAGAACTTCCTCCCACTCATTATCAACCCACCATAACTGAAATTCTACCACCACCTAATGCTGACGACACGCAACACCATATATGATTCATTTCCTCATCCATAAGAACCATGATTCCTGTTGTCTACTGATCATTTTTTGGTGTCGATACTGCAAAATCCATGCCACCAGTGGTAACACCACCGAAGGTGTATACCCATCCCATCTGTACATTGTCAACCTCGCTTGGTTCTATGACATCAACCAATGAATCAAATTCTTGCTTGTCGACCAGAAAATCTAGGTCTGAACCCCAACCTGAAGACCTGGCACAACCCAAGTCAGGGTTTGATAATCTTTTTCAGTTAGATGAATATATTCTACAGGCCATGAAGAAATCCAAATTTCCATGGGACGCCATGTGTTATAGCTCCAAATCTCACTCTCATGGTTTGTGATGCTGTATTCATGGCCTAGGGCAACCCCTCCTTCTAGACCTGGTCCTAAAATTTAAAAAACAGTGTTTTATCCCTTATACGCGACATTGCCCTGAGTTAAACGCATGTATACGTGGGTATGTGTATAGCCAACCCGCGTGTATGTATTAAAACACTTAAAAAAATATAACACTCCTTATTTTCGGGTGGAGATCGCGGGTTTTACCTGCTGATCACCTGTTAGTGCCCGTGGCCCAACTGTTCCCAACCAACTCCTAACTAAAAAACTACTTTGGAGATGGTATAAAAAGACCTCAAAGGGAAGGCCTAAAGGAGGAGAGAAGAGAGAGAAAGGTTATGCTGAGATTTTTCCCTTGACCAGGTCTGAAGTCCCTTGTGCCTTCTGCACTTCCCCCATTTTGTACAGGAAACCTTTGTTTCCTTGTGTGTTGATGTTCATCCACCATTTATGACATCATAGAGAGAGTCATGGAAGGAGTTTGTTAGAGGCTTGAGGCTGGAACGGATCCGGAAGGAAGCTTTGCTTGGAGCTTGCTGAAGGTGACTCAGGTGAAAATATTCCTTTTTATGTACTTTATTTGTCTATAATAAAAGAAACACATGTCTTGGTTCCCGAAATGAATCTTCTTTATGTTAATGATATTCATGTTTAGAATTCATATACAAAAGGTTATTTGGATTTCATAGCTAACTACCTTTCTTTATAACATGAAGATGGTTCCTTTATAAGTTTTTGTCCACATACTACTGTGTTCTTTGAATTGGTTGTTTTGCAGGACAAAAGAGAAGAAGGGAACTCCAAGAAGGGTTTGGACCCTAAAGGCCTTCTCAAACGTAGGACCAAAGGTACGTACCCTTATCATAGAATTTGCCTATGATAGCATAATGTTTGTATGAATGCATGCTTCTTTGAATAGATAACTTTCAGTCTGCTAGGGTTTCAACCCAAAAATCCCTAGGGGAGTAATTCCCTCTATCACCATGCACCATCGTTTATTTTTTCTACTCGAAAAACTGTTTTGTCTTACTAGCAAACAAACTCACGATATTTGCACCATAGAGTCAAAAGATTTCCTACCATGAGGAAATTTCAATTTGTTCAAAAATCCCATCCCAACACCTAATTCACTTGAGGAAGGTAACATGTCAAATATTTAACCTACCATCAAGGTGGATATTTCAAACAAACCTGGAAAAGTCAAGGGTATCTCCCTGGGGGCAGCATGTTCTCTAGAGGAAATAACCACATACACATACTTGTTCCAAGAGTACAGGTATATTTTTGCATGGAATTACATTGAGATGCCAAGCATTATTCCCACCATTGTGGAACACCATATTGACACGTGGCCTGACACCTATCCCGTCAGGAAAATACAACATCAGCTACATCCTTCTAATGCAGAAGAAATCAAACAGGAAATTTATAAACTCCACAAATATGGATTCATCTATCCTATCACTTACATGTTTTGGGTTCCTAAACTTGTACCTGTCATGAAAAAATAGGCCAACATCCACATTTGTATTGATTTATTAGATCTGAAAAAAACTTGTCCCAAAGAAAATTACCCTACACCATTCTATAGGTTTTAACCCCGTACAGGAATTACCTACGTACGAATTCTAAAACACAGAAAATAAACAATGTGAGAGCATAACACATAAAACACACATACATAGAGATTTTCCCCTAGATCCCAAAACCGGGACTACCAGATTGATTTTTCATTATGTTCCCTTCAATGTTACAATACATATTTATACATGTTGAAGCATCCAATACCATGGATTGAAAAACCATCGCGTCCAAAACCATGGACCAAAAACCATGTGTGAAAACCATGCACAAAACCATAAGTAGGTTCTTCCAACATAATATAGGGTCATGGAAATAATATAACACAACCCAACATTCTCCCAATTGTTAATTTCTTTCCACAAGGGGCCACAGGAGAGCTTAGTCATTTATCCAGCCCTACAACGCCCATTATTTCTCTACACCAAGAGAACTTCTCAGAGCTCACAGATTTTGTCAATGCATTTGTAGTATTCTTCAAAGTGTCCACCTTTACTAGAAATACCATTTTTTCTTCTATCATATCCCTCACAAGGTGATACTGAACATCAATGTGCTTTTCCTTTGAATGGTAAGCAGGGTTCTTTGCCAAAAAAATTGCACTTTGGCTGTCACAGTCTTTCCTTATAGCTCCCTATACTAACCCCATACTTGAGCACAATCTCTGCAACAAAACTGCTTCCTTTCTTGCATGAGTGACTGCAATGTATTCTTCCTCTGTAGTTGATAGTGCCACTATAGATTGTTTCTTACTCATCCAACCAACTGCACCTCCAAATAGGTTAAACACATACCCACCTGTAGATCTTCTCTGATCTATATCTCTAACCTAGTCTACATCAACAAAGCCATGAATATCCAAAACTTTGTCCAATCCTGGTCTTCCTTGATAGCACAAACCATAATCACTAGTGCCACACAAATACCTGACAACTCGCTTCACTACTGTCCAATGCTCCTTCCCTGGTTTTGACATAAACCTGCTCAATACTCCCACTACATGTGCAATGCCTAGTCTAGTATAGACCATTGCATAAATCAGGCTACCAATTGCACTTGCATATGGAACATGGGACATGTCTTCTTCCTCTTCTTATGTCTTGGGACACTGTTCGACAGATAACTTTACACCTACAGGAATAGGAACCTTCACCTGTTTACTATCCTTCATATTAAACATCTGCAATATTGTCTTGACATACTTCCTATGGTTTAACCAGAGCTTCCTCTTTGCCTAATCTCTTTTAATTTCCATGCCCAAAATATAGTCTGCAACACCAAGATCTTTCATGTCGAATTTGGAGGACAATTGGGTCTTCACATCTTAGATAATTTCTTTGTGATTTCCAACCAGCAACATATCATCCACATACAATAATAGATAAATAACATGGTCACCAATTAATTTAAAATACACACAGTGGTCTGCTTTGCTTCTGGTGAAGCCAAGTCCTTGTATAAATGTATTAAATTTCTGATACGACATTCTTGGTGACTGTTTTAACCCATACAAAGACTTATTTAACTTGCATACCAGTTCTTTCTTACCCTTCATCGCAAAGCCTTCAAATTACTTCACATAGATCTCCTCTTCCAGATCCCTGTGAAGAAATGTTGTCTTCACATCCATCTATTCTACCTCAAAATCAAAAGCAGAAACAACAGATAAAAGTAATCTAATAGAAGCTACCTTGGAAACAGGAGAAAAAATATCACCAAAATCAATTCCCAGAATCTAGGAATAACCTTTTGCTACCAACTGAGCTTTGTATTTCTCCACCTTTCCTTCTGCATTTGTCATCTTCTTAAACACCCATTTCCTGCCAATGGGTTTCCTTCCAGCTAGCAACTCCACTAGATCCCATGCCTCATTTTTTTGCAAAGATGCTATTTCATCAACCATGACCTCTTTCTAGAGTTTTCCATCCTTTGAATCTACTACTTCCTTCACAGTTCTGGGATCATCATCAGTAATAGATAAAGAAAAAATTGAACATAAATCAGATGGACTATACCTTTCTGGCTGCTTTCTTTCTCAAACTGACCTTCTCACACCTGGAGTTTGTGGCTCTTCATCTTTTGATTGCTCTTCTGATGTAGACTCTGATTCTTCCTCCTTTAGCTAAAACTCTATCTTCTCAGATTCATTTTGTTGGACTTCATGTTTAATAACATCTTTCACCTCTCTGAACACCACATCTCGATTGTACACAACCTTCCTTGTTACTAGGTTCCAAAGCTTATAACCCTTTAAACCATCCTTATACCCAATAAAGATGCACCTTTCAGATTTACTATCCAACTTGGTTCTTTACTCCTTTGGAACATTTACATATGCATCACATCCAAATACCCTCAAATGTGAAAGAGATGGTTTCTTACCAGCCCATACCTCTTGTGGAGTCTTGTCCTCCAATGTTGATGAAGGTGATCTGTTGATGAGGTAACATGCTATCTCCACCGCCTCTGCCTAGAATTCCTGTCCTAACCTGACACCACTCAACATGCTTCTTGCCCTTTCCATCAACATCTTGTTCATTCTTTCTGCAACTCCAGTTTTCTCAAGTGTGTATGGAGTAGTCTTCTACCATGCTATACCACACTTCTTACAGAATTCTTCAAATTCCTTGATGCAAAACTCTCCACCGTTATCTGACCTCAACACATTTATCTTCTTCTCTGTTTAGTTTTCCACCAAAGCCTTAAATTCTTTAAACCTGTTAAAGACTTCATATTTCTTCTTAATGAAATATATCCATGTATTCTTTGAGAATTCATCTATAAATGATACATAGTACACATAATTACCTAGTGATGGAACCTTCACAGGTCCAAACACATCACTGTGCACAAGCTCTAATATCTGTTTCGCCCTCTTACCACTAAAGGGGAAACTCACCTGATTCTGCTTCCCATATACACAATTTTCACAGAAATCAAAATCCAGAGAGTTATTACTCCTACCTTCTACTATACCTTTACCATGAATTATTCAAAGGCCCTTCTCTCCAATATGTCCAAGCCTTTGATGCCACAGCATGGTCTTCTCTCCAATGACCACTAGATTTTCTACTCCACTTTCAAGAACCACAGAACTGTTGTACCCATCAACAATAGTGCTACCTTTCAACTTGTACAGAGTTCCAATTCGAACTCCCCACATCAATACCAATGCTCCCCTTACCATATTGTAGGTATCCTTCTCAAACATTGTTTTTGCATCTGCATCATCCAACTTTCTTAAAGAAATAAGATTTATGGCTAATGCAATAATATGTAGAACACCTAGAAGTGTCCTAACCCTTCCACCTTGCAACTTCAACTTTACTTTTCCACGACCAATGATTCTATCCTTCCTGTCATCCCCCAAGAAGAAATCACCACCATCATATTTCTCATACTCACAGAACCACTCTCTATGGGGAGTGAAGTGAAAGGATTCACCTGAGTCAATCAACCATGCCTCATGATCTACATGTGTACTTGAAGATGCTAAGTACACATCCCCACCTTCATCTGAGGTGGTTTTTGCCTCTACAGAAGGAGCATCATCAGATCCCTTTCCTTTGTAAAGAGATTTAGATTTATAGTCCCTTTTGTAGTGCCCTTCCTTTTCGCATTTCCAACACACCACCTTTACAGGTTTCCCTGGGGACTTAGATCTCCCTCTAGATTTAGATCTCCCACTCGATGACTAATTGTGTTTATGTTCTGGGACCGTCCTCATACATACAAGGCATCACCATTCTGTATCTCCATATTTTTTCATCTCATCTCCTCCGTCAGTAAGGATGAGACTATTTCATCAAACTACAAGGCAGTTGCATTGCTACCTATTGCCATAACCAGACTATCCCACGAATTTGGTAGAGAACACAACAAACTAATGCACTTATCTTCATTTGAAATTTTAATATCAACAGACAATAACTGACTTACCATATTATTAAATGCATTCAGATGCTCTTTCATTGAGTCTCCATCTTTCATCCTTTAGTTATATATCTTTTTCTGTAGGAACATTTTATTCACCAAAGACTTAGATTGGTACAAAGTCCCTAAATTGTCCCACAAAGCCTTCACCGTAGCTTCCCATGATACATTCAGCAATACTAAATCTGAGACACACAATCATATTGTGCTCTTTGCCTTCCGATCCAACTTCTTCCATTCTTCATCGGACACTCCCATTGGTTTAGTACCTGGATCTACCATGATCCATTAATCTTTATCCACCAACAGATCCTCGATATTGAGTTTCCATAACTCAAAACTCTGCCCATTAAATTTCTCGATCTCTATCTTTCCACTACTCGCCATCTTCTCTCACCACCAGAATTGATCTCGCATATCTCCTACTGAATAGGGTCTACCATAGGCCCGAGCGAAACCCCTTAGCAACAAAGGCGTCCCCTTGAAGCCAAAACAGCTCTGATACCAAATGTAGGTTTTAACCCCATACAAGAATTACCTGCATACAAATTCTAAAACACAGAAAATAAACAATGCGAGAGCATAACACATAAAACACATATACACAGATATTTTCCCCTGGATCCCAAAACCGAGACTACCAGATTGATTTTTCATTATGTTCCTTTCAATGTTACAATACATATTTATACATGTTGAAGCATCCAATACCATGGACTGAAAAACCATCGCGTCCAAAACCATAGGTAGGTTCACCCAACCTAATATATGGTCCAAAAATGTTTTGCCTGGGGTGCTGCCACAGACCCCGTATAGGGGGGTTACTTGCCCCCCTCAAACACAACCTAACACATTCATCGATCAAGTCATTGACGCTTGTGCCAACCACGAGGCGTTATCCTTGATGGATGAGTTCTTTAGGTATAGACAGATCCAGATTCGTGAAATAGATTTGTAGAAAATCGCCTTCTTAATCCCTTAGGGTACATTTGTTGAAAAATGGCAACAAGAAATGCTAAAAATAGCAGTTTGGGTACCAGGGACGGATTGGGCAACAAGGAATGAAAAATGGAAGTGCTAAAAATAGAATTGCTATTTTTAATAGTTCAGGATGGATTCCTATTTTAGTCAGTCCCTAGACTAAACATAGGAAGTAAAATTCGAATTTGTTATCAATAGAAATTTGCAAATTAATTAATTAATTCATCTTGAGTTAATTAGTTAAGGAAAAACAAACTTGAAGTCTATGTGAGGACATGCAATAGTTTATGTATTAATTGATGAATTTATCCATTAGTTAAAGAGATAAGGATGAGTTGTAATATTGAGTTGTAATCAGTTGACTTAGTTTAACTTAGTCAAGTCCAGTTAGATTAATTTAACAGTTTGTTTAAATTAATGAGAGTTCAGTTAGTTAATGCTTGCATGCATGTAACTACTATATTACAGATAACTGAGTATTCACTCATTGATAACTCATGCATGTCAGTTCAGACAGAGATCCAATTGAGATCAGAGAAGGGACAATGTACTATCAGTTGGATGAATATTTTTCCTATAAAGGAAGCTCATCCATGATGAGGATTTATCTCCTTCAGGACTACGTAGTTGGATCAGAGGTTACAATGAGTGTGATGAGACCAATTCACACACGTGACATCATCGGACCCCAATCAAAATTGCACAAATAAATAGTAGGCTTGGAGGGTAGACCAAAGGTTAGATAGAGACCTTTGACTATCTAAGAGCAGCATAGGTATTTTAGAGAGAGTAGGATAGCTTTTGAGTTGATTCTTTTTGGAATATTGGTTATATTTCCACTTATATGATAATACAGAGTTGAGGATTTAGGCTGAGGCTTTCCCTGGGTAAATTCTTCTGTGTTTTGTGTGATTTATTCCTTCTTATCAGTTATATGTGTTCTTATTGATGTTCCTCATGTTCGATTAAGAAGTCGACTAATGCTACTCAACTGGCGGAATGGAAAAACTGTGTGGCTAGATCAAGGAGAATCCTCCTGGAGGGAGTTCGAGATCACATTGTCTCGAGCCTCCATGGGAAGGAGATTTTGTTTTCGATGTGGAAAACATTGAAAGATATTTATCATAATAGAATGATCAGAGGAAGCTGGCACTGAAGGACAAACTTCAAGAGATCAAGTGTGAAAATGGTGAGACAATCTCTATGTATCTGAACAAGCTGACCTCATGCAGGGATGAGCTTGGAAGTGTAGGAATCATGACAGCTGATGATGACATGGTGAGTCTTGCACTCCTCGGTCTTCCTAAGAGTTGGCATACCTACCAGGACTCAGTTAATGGAAGAGAGAAACTGCCAGATTGGGAACGACTTTGGTCAGATTTGATGTAGGAGGAGATAAGAAGAAGCACCAGAGATGGTTCTTCAACCATGGAGGATGAAGAAAACTGTGCCTTAGCAAGTAAAGCGAAGAAGGGGAAGGAGAAGGTTTCTCTTTCCGAATCCATCTCTTCCCATGGTGGGAAGAGGTTTGACAAATCGAAAGTGTGATGCTTTCATTGTTATGAGGTAGGCCATTTTGCTACAAATTGTCCATAGAGGAAATCCAAGAAGGGATCCGGGGAAGGATCTGAAGGTGAGGCACTTACTTCACAGTTCGAGTTGCATTTAAGTGATCTAAATTGGATCCATAGAAGACTGTCAAAGAACCATGACTGAATCAAGTCAAACAAATCTCTAAACAAATCCAAAACAACGATAAAAAACACCCTAAACCAGTGGCAATGGTAGCCAACATGGAACAACGAGGACCTCAGTCAAAGCGCGCTGACCGAGGCCCATGGAGACCGCGCTAGAGGCTAAATTAGCCCTTGGGAGCCCTGGAATGGGAAAAGGAATAGGTTTTTGATGCGAGATTAGTGCTTAGTGCTAATCACACATCTCTAGGTGAACAAGGCCATAATGGGAAAAGCCTGGGCACTCGGTCGCGTGGGGGAACTGGAGGACCGCGGGAAGAAAAAGGAAAAAGCACTAAATGTACACAGCGGGACCTGTGCTCTGGAAACCAATGGTTTTGATCAGGGCACCCTTGAATGGTAAGAGGTTTTGGACAGGAGCGGAGCGATTCCATACACCGATTGATGCGTGGCAGGTAGAGGTGAGAGAAAACTGCCGTTGATCGTGTGCTATCGGTCGAGCAAGTCAATCGCGCGAAACATGCGTATGCCGTCAAATTTGGAGGGTTCAAATCAAACGACTGAGATTGCCCCCAATGGAAAGGAGCAGAATCAACAGGGAATTAAGCTGCATTTGAAGGGATTTGGAATCCGTTTGACTGCTACCGCGGAGGAAGAACGCATCCACGACATAACTGAAGAAATGAACCAACGAAGCATTGCTGGAACCATTTAGAGGAGGAAAAGTGGCCACTCCTTGAGCATTCATGATGACGCTGAACATAGGGAACTCCAAGCATAGCTGCAGAAGGTGAATCTGCATAAGCGGAAGAGGAACCGAATAGGCATAGGGATCGAATGGCTAAATCCATGAACAGAGATAGGCGGATCAGTGAGAGTTGAGTAGAGTCCAAGTGACCAAGAGAGACAGTGAATAGTGAACCTTGAGAGGAGGACTGAGCACAGAGAATAGTAAAGCTAAGCAGAAGAGACAAAGGGCCGAGCTGACCAGAGGTAGCATCGAGCAACAGAGAGCTTGAAGATTCAAGCCTTCCCCTAGAGGAATCTGTCCGGACTGAGCATCACATTTGGCTCTTTCCACTGTAGACCAACAGGTCATAGAGCTGGTAGGAAGAAGAAGAGTCTGTGCACTCCAAGTGGCTTGGGGAATCCAAGAACCACCCTGCCAAGCAAAATCTTCTTCAGGAGAACTCATATTGAGTCATTGTATTGTAATTTCTCTGCTTGAAGACACAATAAAACAAGGCCACCATTGAAATCTGGACAGAAGAAATAGCCTTGGAGAATAGGGTGAACTCCTTATTAAAATTGTTTGTGTCTTTGTGTTGCTTACTGTATTTCTCTTCTGTCTTTCCATTTTACTGTCTATGTATTGGAAATCTAATCAATCCGTTGTTTCAATAACACAGACCACACACCAGCACATGAGTCTGTAATACCTTAGTTTAATAAATCTTTAACTGATGTCACTCATAGGGTGAATATTAGATTAAGTGGTATCAGAGCACTAGGTTGTAAGGTTAGACAAGCTTATGTTGGTTTAGTTGTGAATGCTCACAAGATCAAAGCTCAAATTAGGAGAAGGAGAGTTGGTGGAAACTAATCCTGAAATTGGGAGAGTCTATTCTCGAAAGACAATGTCAGAAGAAGGTTCTATGGGGATAGACCCTCAATTCATAGAGAGTTTCCTAGCTATAAAGTCTATGGTTGAAGAAATCTATAGAGACTTTAGAAAGCAAAAGGTGGAAGAAGCATTAGGCTCTAAGCAAGAGAAATAAGAAGATGAGTCTCACTTCCATGACAACTCCAAAGGAAAGGGGAAAGAGGAAAATTTTCTCACACCTCCTAATAGCCCTATGCATAATAAGAAATCATCTTTGATTAAGTTAGATGTTAAATTTGATTTGCCTATATATGATAGAGAGCTAAATGTTGAAAAATTGGACAATTGGATTAGACAAATTGATGTGTATTGTAGGGTACAGAACATAAACTCAGACAAGAGTAAGATTTAGCTGGCAAGCCTATGCCTAGGAGGTGCTACCTTGGTTTGGTGGGAAGGTAGAACCCAAGCTGATATGAAAAGACATGGTAAGACCATCACTGTCTGGAGTGACTTTGTTTCTGCAATCAAAAAGCAGTTCTATCCATTGGCCTACATGCAACAAGCCATGACGAGTTGGAAAACTCTTCGGCAGTTGAAGGGGCAAAGTGTGCAAGGGTATACTCAAGAGTTCAGAAAGAGAGCATTGACGTTGGGTATCTTACTAGACTCAACAGAGACTCTTTTGAAGTACATTGGT
Source organism: Pinus tabuliformis (assembly GCA_031772625.1). Taxonomy (NCBI): domain Eukaryota; kingdom Viridiplantae; phylum Streptophyta; class Pinopsida; order Pinales; family Pinaceae; genus Pinus; species Pinus tabuliformis. Next base: position 395,573,517 of record CM062806.1, on the reverse strand, counting down.
GGTCTACACAACTACATGCGGCATACCATCCTCATGTTTAATCCCACTAGTATAGATGAGGTATCTGTACAAGCTACTCATCTAGAAGCTAGAGGAAAGAATGGCAATCCAAAAGTTGGGGGACCATCCCAACCCACTGTAAGCAAGAGCAAGGAGAAAAGAAACAGAAGTGGAAAGCAAGGAATGCTAACACTATAGAGAAAGCCAAAGCTTCATGCCCTCACTGTAAAAAGGAGGGGCATGATGATGAGATTTTTTGGATTCTGCATCCAGAGCTAAGACCTAAGAAGTTCGAGGGCAAGAAGAAGAAGACAGTTGCAACTATTTAAAGAGATTTGGGGTCAGACTTGGGAGATGAAACAACTATAGCAGCCACAGGTATAAAAGGTTGTCTGCTTTAGAGAATGCTGAAATCAAGAAGTAGGTGCAAGAGTTGCTCGAGAAGGGCTTCATCAGGCCTAACACATCACCATGTGGGTCACCAATCGTTTTGGTGAGAAAGAAAGGTGGCTCTTGGAGAATGTGCATTGATTATCGAGCACTGAATAAGATAACAATCAAGAATCGTTATTCCCTTCCTCCCATAGATGATCTTGTATATCAATTGAAAGAAGCTGTTTATTTCACCAAGCTGGATTTGCACAGTGGATACCACAGGTCAGAGTTGCAGACCAAGATGCATGGAAGACTGCTTTCAAAACAAAGCAGGGATTGTATGAATGGCTGGTTATGCCTTTTGGCTTAACTAATGCTCCTTCTACTTTCATGAGATTAATGAATGATGTACTCAGACCTTTTCTTGATGATTTTGTTATCGTGTATCTGGATGACATTCTGGTTTTTAGTAAAATGTGGGAAGAACATTTAAAGCATGTTAAGTAGACATTATATGTTTTGAATAAAGAAAAACTTTATGTTAAACTCTCAAAATGTGAATTTGGCAAAACATCTCTAAACTACTTGGGTCATATAGTAGGGGAGGGTGAATTGAAAATAGATCCCTCTAAAGTGGTAGTGATTGTGAACTGGCCTAAACCCAAGTCTACTACAGAAGTGAGTAGCTTCCTAGGAGCAGCACAATATTGGAGGAAGTTCATTTCTAACTTCTCCTCGATTGCAGCTCCCTTACATGCTTTAACAAGATTGAATAAGGTGTTTCAATGGGGAGGCAAACAGCAGAAAGCCTTCGACACCTTGAAAGAGAAAATTAGTACAACACCTGTACTAGCACTGCCAGATTTACAAAGACCATTTGAGATCCAAACTAATGCCAGTGACTATGCCATGGGAGCAGTGTTGACACAGCACGACAAACCCATATGTTATCATTCTGAGACTTTTAATACTGTAGTAGTTAACTATCCTACATATGAAAAATAATTGTATGCATTAGTTCAGAGTGTGAAAAAGTGGAAACATTACTTAATGGGCAAAGAGACAGTATTACATATTGATCATCAACCACTTCAATATCTACACTCCCAAACTAAGTTGCAACAATCAAGACATTACAGATGGATGGGTTTTCTATAGCAGTTTCACTTAGTCATCAGATATAAAAAGGGCATACATAACAAGGTTGCAAACATGTTATCCAGACCCATTATAAATGCATCTACCATACTTAGGCATAATTTTGTGCTACATGAAAGCTACAAAGAACAATATGCTCAGGATATGGATTTTAAAGATGTATATGCAACTTTGAGTCAAGGCAAAAGAGTAGAAGAATTGGACTATCATGTAAAGGACTGACTCTTATACCATTGTGGGAAACCCTGCATTCCACAAACTGAGAGAGTAAAGAAAATTAGGGAAGCACACACTTCTCTGATATTAGGTCACTTTGGGGTAAGAAAAACAGTTGCACAGCTGCAAAGATTCTACTATTGGTCAAAAATGAATGAGAAAGTTTCTAGATATGTAAGAGGGTGTGCCATGTGTGCTAAAAGCAAGCCCAACAATAGAAAACTAGGCTTGTACACTCCATTGTCAGTTCCTTCTTACCCTTGGGAAAGTGTTTGCATGGATTTTGTTGGAGGACTGCCTAAATCTAGGAAAGGTCATGATTATCTATATGTTGTTGTGGATAGGTTCAGCAAAATGTGTATTTTGATACCTTGTAGTAAATAGATCACAGTTGAACAGACAACAAAATTGTTCTTTGAACATGTATGTGTTCATTTTGGATTACCCACTTCCATTGTATTCGATCGAGACACCCGATTTGTGGGGAAGTTTTGGTCTAGTCTGTGGGAACTAATGGACACCAAGTTGAAGAAAAGCACATCTTTTCATCCACAAATAGATGGCCAGATAGAAGTGGTAAATAGGACAGTGATCTAGTTACTGAGAGGATATTGTAGTAAACATCCTAAACTTTGGGATGAACACTTGTGTTATGTGCAACATGCTTACAACAGAGCCAAACACTCTTCTACACAGAGATCTCCTTTTGAGACCTATTTTGGTTTCACACCAAGGTCTCCTTTGGATTTTGTCTTTGGTAAAGATACCATGGTTGATGGACACAGTGATGTGGACAAGGCAACTAGGTTCATTGAACAGATCCAGGAGATCCACTAGGTAGTACGGGAATAGCTGGAAAAGAGCCAGGCCAAGTACAAGGCTAGGCATGATAAGCATCAGATGGAGCATAGTTTTCAAGTTGGGGACCAAGTTTGGTTGTATATCAGTAAGGACAGGATGCAAGGTGAAGGTAAAAAGCTAAAGCCTATTAGGTATGGACCTTTTAGGATACTTGAGAAGATTGGTGAAAATTCTTTTCGCCTTGATTTACCAGCTTACATGCACATCTACTCAGTCGTAAATGCAGATTTCTTGAGGTTGTTTGAACCTTCGATGATTGAGGACCCTGAAGAGCAAAGTCAATTGCCTTCTATTGATGACCTTCTACCTGAATATCTTAACAAGTTGCAGGAAGACACGGTGTTGGACAGGAAGGTAAGGACAATGCGCAGGGGAGATGTTGAGTACCTCAGGATTGGGGTCAAAGGTTCAAATGCAAGCAGCGCAAAGTGGATTGAGATTGGACAAGTGAATAAATAGTATCCTCACTTAGTCGATGCTTGAAAACCAACTTTTGGTTGTCCAAAAGCTTTTTCAGTGGGAAGGCCATGATCCTAATTGGATCCATAGAAGACTGTCAAAGAACCATGACTGAATCAGGTCGAACAAATCTCTAAAGAAATCCAAAACAATGATAAAAAACACCCTGAACCAATGGCAATGGCAGCCAATGTGGAACAACGAGGACCTCAGTCAAAGCGTGCTGATTGAGACTGATGGAGATCGTGCGAGAGGCCAAAGTAGCCCCTGAGAACCTCAGAATGGGAAAAGGAAGAGGTTTTGATGCGCGATTAGTGCTTAGCGTTCATTTCGCATTGCTAGGTGAACAGGGCCATAATGGGAAAAGCCCGAGAACTCGGTTGCATGGGGGAACTAGAGGACTGCGAGTGGAAAAAAGAAAAAGTGCTAAACATACATGGCGGGACCCAAACTCTAGAAATCGGTGGTTTTGATCGGGGCACCCTTGAACGATAAGAGGTTTTAGATAGAAGCGGAATGATTCCATACACCAATCGAGGCGTGGCAGGTGGAGGTGAGAGAAAACCACCGTTGATCACGCACTATCGGTCGAGCAAGTCAACTGCGCAAAGCATGCGTATGACATCGGATCTAGAGGGCTCATATTGGACGGTTGAGATTGCACCTGATGGAAAGAAGCATAATCGACAGGGAATTAAGCCATGTTTGAAGGGATTTGGAATCCGTTTGACCACCATGGCAGAGGAAGAACACATCCATGGCGTAACTAAAGAAACGAACTGACGAAGCATTGCTGGCACAATTTAGAGGAGGACAAGTGGCCATTCCCTGAGCGTTCATGATGATGCCAAACACATGGAACTCCAAGCGCAACTGCAGAAGGTGAATTGGCGTAGGCAGAAGAGGAACTGAACAGGCATAGGGATCAAATGGATAAAGCCATGAATAGAGACCGTCGGATCAGTGAGAATTGAGTAGAGTCCAAGCGACCAACAGAGACAGTGAACAGTGAACCTTGAGAGGAGGACTGACCACAGAGAACTGTAAAACTAAGTAGAAGAGATAGAGGGCTGAGCTAGCCAGAGGTAGCATCAAGTACCAGAGAGATTGAAGATTCAAGCCTTCCCCTAGAGGAATCTGTCTGGACTGAGCATCACATTCGGCTCTTTCCACTGCAAACCAACAGGTCACAGAGCTGGTAGGAAGAAGAAGAGTCTGTGCACTCCAAGTGGCCTAGGGAATCCAAGAACAACCCTTCCAAGCAAAATCTGTTTCAGGAGAACTCATATTGAGTCCCTGTATTGTAATGTCTCTGCTTGAAGACATAATAAAACAAGGCCACCACTGGAAGCTGGACTGGAGACGTAGCCCTGGAGAATAGGGTGAACTCCTTATTAAAATTGTTTGTGTCTTTGTGTTTCTTACTGTATTTATCTTTTGTCTTTCCATTTTACTGTCTGTGTATTGGCAATCTGATCGATCCATTGTTTCAATAACAAAGACCAAACACCAGCACATGAGTATGTAATACCTTAGTTTAATAAATCTTTAACTGATGTCACTCATAGAGTGAATATCAGATCATTAACACTCTTTTGCATGCATGGTTTCATCCATGGTGGGAAGTGGTTGGCTTCTTGAGAGTGGAGCTTCTTTCCACATGACTGGCGATAAGATTTTGTTCAATACTTTGGAGGAGAAATATCTCCATATACTTATAACGATGGGTAATGATGAAAAGTATAATGTCTTAGGTGTAGGCACGGTTATTTTTCAGAGGGAGCATGGAGCTCACCTTACCTTGACTGATGTCAAGTATGTACCAGGACTGAAGAGAAACTTGGTATCGATCATGATCCAGGTGGATATTGGTGGCCACCTGCCAAGTCCACCTGGACCCCCACCATTGTCTTTCTCAGTATTTTCAGTTTCCTTAATTGTAGCACAACTTACTATTTTTAGCAATTTTTTGGGTCCTGAACTTCCGGAGCCGTTTTGAGGCAATAAACGACGTTTTTTGGGGAATCCAGGGGCAACATGGGTCCATGCAATGGATCAATGTTGCTCGTTCCAACAATGATAGTGCTCGGATAGATCTTTCTAATGAGCTATTGTACTCGTCAAACGGAGATCATATGCCAAAGTTACGACCCCGGGAAGTTGGTGTACCAATTTACCCCCAAACGGGGCCCATAGTTTGGCGTTTCATCTCCTAGGGTTAGGTTTTGGAATGTTAAGGGTTTTACATTGTTTCTCAACAATAAATAGGCCTTCGAGCCTCATTGTAACACAGTTCAGAGGCATGTAGCCACCACATCTCTTCTCAGAGATAAGCTACCATCGCCCTAGCTGGTTTATTTCCATTTCTGGTTGTAAGCATATTTCAGTATTTTCCATTAATGAAATGAAGTATTATTTCCGCTGCATCTTTGTGTATATGGTTATCTCTGTAATTTGTTGCATTCCTGTTTAATGCCGGATCAGTGGTATCAAAGCGGTCTGCTTTTTCTCTGTTTTTCTTTGCATGTCCCCAACAAGGTCGGGATATAAGGAGTTAGGGCTTGAACTGGTTGAACCTTTGCAAGACCAGCCTCACAAATCCCGACGGCCTCCCATGGCGGACGAGAAGAAACATGAGGGGGCAGGAGATCCCATCAAAATCTTGCTCGAAGAAGCCCTCGAGCGACAACGGAACGCGATGATGGACAACTTTGCCCAGATCCTTCAGCGGCTACCCAGAAGTAACGCATCGGTTTCCAGCAGCTACTCCGGAAACGCCACACCCTTTAAGGTACAAGCTAATTTTGAAATCCCCATATTCGAGGGTCAGATAGATGCAGATGCCGTAGATAAATGGTTAAATCTGCTAGAGGGTTATTTTTCTGTTCATGAATTTTCGAGTCGGGAAAAGATTGTTTTTGCTCTTCTCAAAGCAGCCCCCCACGTCGAGGACTGGTGGGAAACCTACTGCGAGCAGAAGGATGAAAGTACTGGCTCACTATTCTCAGCCGCACCCACCTGGGATTCGTTCTGGGATGCCATCAAGGAGCAGTACTACCCTGTCGGAAGCTATGAGGATGAATACATAAAGTGGACCACGCTGCGGCAGGGAAGGGACCAAGACGTGCCGGAGTTCACCAATCTTTTCCATACCCTTCGCACAAAGTTGGGTATCAAGGACTCGGAGCAACATTTGATACTCAAATACCGTGGCTGCCTGCACAAGTACATCCAGGAAGAAATACAATTCCTAAACATCCCCTCGCTTGGCGCAGCATACCGATATGCCGTCAAGGTCGAGCAGAAGTTTAAAGAAAAGAAGCGAGACTTTGGATCTGCGAATCCGAAGCAGGGGAAAGGTGCCCCTAAACCATAGAACAAAGGACAAAGCCAAGGCGAGACAGCCCAAGACAACCAGCCGAAGCCGCAAGCAAAGAACAGCGCCGCGAAGCCGAAAAAGGACACTGGAAAATGGTGTGAGTTCCATAAGAGCTCCACTCACAACACAAGTGAGTGTCGGGCCAAGCAGTCACTGGTGGCTGAGCTAAAGGTTTCAGAATCAGATGCATGTTCCGACTCTGAGTCAGAACCCGATAAGGGGTATGAAAAAGGGAAGCAGATCATTGATGCGGATCCCAGTGCCACTATTGCTACCGCAAAGATCCAGAAAAATGAACCCGAAGATCCAGAGGAGGAGGAGCGTCTCTTCCACTCTCAGATGTGGGTAAAGGGCTCCCCGATACAGTTCATTGTTGATAGCAGGAGTCAAAAGAACCTCATTTCGGAAGAGGTCGTGAAGCGGTTGGGCTTACCGACCACAGCACATCCACAACCATACACCATTGGGTGGCTTCACCAAGGACGAGATCTTCGCGTGAGCCAGCAGTGTCGCCTTCCATACAACATCAAGCCCTTCACGGATGAGGTATTGTGTGACATTGCTCCCCTTGAAGTTTGTGATGTATTACTAGGACAACCATACTTGTGGAAGCGACATGCTGTGTATGAATCAAGGCCCCGTGCTGTTATTATTACATTGGGAAATAAGTTGTTCAGGATACCAGAGGTAGCACCACCTGCCGCCCTCTCTTTGATTACTGCAAAACAATGCAGTAAGATCATTTCCAAAACCAGGAAATTTGTTTTCCTGATGATACGCCCTCAAGGAAAGAAGAAGACAGTGGCCGCGGCCTCCAAACGGGGTCCCTCTGCACGACAACTACAGATGGACAAGGTTGTGGAGGAGTACGAGGACATCTTCACCTCCCTGGCAGGGGTTCCTCTGCACTGTCAAGTCAAGCACTCCATCGATCTGACCCCAGGTGCGCCGCTACCCAATGGACCAATTTATCGGCGCTCCGTTCTGGAGAACGATGAAATCAAGAGGCAGATTCAGGAGCTCCTGCAGAAAGGTCACATCCGTCCGAGTTCATCGCCCTGTGGGAGCCCGATCGTGTTGGTACAGAAGAAGGATGGGACGTGGAGACTCTGTATTGACTATCGGGTGCTGAACAAGATCACTGTCCGTAATAGGTACCCGATCCCGCGGATTGATGACCTCCTAGACCAACTAAAGGGGGCGAAATATTTCAGCAAGATCGATCTGAAGTCAGGATATCACCAGGTACCAATCGAACCCTCCGATGTGTGGAAGACTGCCTTCAAATCCAAGGAGGGCCTCTTCGAATGGTTGGTCATGCCTTTCGGATTGACGAATGCTCCTGCAACCTTTATGAGGCTAATGGATGACATCTTGCGGCCATTCACCAACTCCTTTGTAGTAGTATACTTGGATGACATTCTGATCTTCAGCCAGAGTTGGGAAGAGCACCTCCACCACATCCGACAGGTTCTCCAAACACTGCGGCAACACAAGCTATGTGCCAATTTGGAGAAATGCACTTTTGGCATGACCCAGGTTCAGTATCTGGGATACATCATTGATGAACAGGGGGTGCATGTCGATCCAGCCAAGATCCAAGTCATTCGGGATTGGCCCTCTCCAACCACTCTAACAGAGCTCCGCAGCTTTCTAGGTCTTGCCAACTTCTACCGCAGGTTTGTGTTGGGGTTTTCTCATATTTCTTGGCCCTTGAGTCAAGTCACCAAGGGCGGGGCGAAAGCAAAATTCTTTTGGTCTGAATCTCAACAGAAGGCATTCAGGGAATTGAAGGATCGCCTCTGCACAGCACCAGTGCTCGCGTTACCAGATTTACAACAACCATTTGAGGTCGAGACAGATGCCTCTGACTATGCTATTGGGGCAGTCCTTACTCAACATGGACATCCAGTGGCATATCACAGTGAAACACTTTCAGACACAGTCCGGAAGTACCCCACTTATGATAAAGAGATGTATTCCATTGTACAGGCCTGCCGACAATGGAAGCATTACATTTTGGGGAAGGAAACGGTCATCCACACAGACCACCGACCTCTGCAGTTCATACAGACCCAAGGGAAATTGCAGAATGATCGCCATCAGAAGTGGTCTACATACCTGCAACAGTTTCACTTGAATATCAAGTATAAAAAGGGCAGCACCAATAATGTTGCAGATTGCCTCAGTCGGCCACCGATCATGGCGCTGACCACCGTGCTCAACTCTTGTGGGCACGAGACTTCTGATTGGCCACTTCTCTACAAAAGCGACCCAGAATTCGGCCACACATACCAGACACTCTTGGAGGGTCGGCATGTTGCAGATTTTCACCTCCAGGATGCCCTATTATGCCACCTTGGTCACCTTTGTGTTCCTTCAAGCGAGCGTGCCAAGATGATTTGGGAAGCACACTACAGTCGGGCTGCTGGGCATTTCGGGGTCGAGAAAACAGTGGCAGTACTGCAAAATTATTTCTATTGGCCAAATCTTCGACAGGATGTTGGGAAGTACATCCGATCATGTACTGCCTGTGCCATTGCCAAACCGACCATTAAGAAGCACGGCCTCTATACCCCGTTGCCTACCCCTAGTCGACCTTGGGAATCCATCTCCATGGATTACATGTCAGGCCTTCCTTCCACTAAGCATGGAAATGACTGTGTTTTTGTGGTCGTCGACAGGTTCTCGAAGATGGCCATTATGATGGCCTGCAAGAAGAATATCACAGCAGAAGCCACTGCTAAACTCTTCTTTGAACGAGTGTGGGTGCACTTTGGGATCCCACAGTCTATCATCTCAGATCGGGACAGTCGGTTTCTCAGCACATTTTGGTCCAGTCTCTGGTCAATGCTGGACACCAAACTCACGAAGTCCACAGCCTTCCATCCTCAAACTGATGGCCAGACAGAGGTTGTCAACAGGATGATTGTGCACATTCTGCGCATGTATAACTCAAAGCATCCACGCACATGGGACGAGAGCCTCCCCTATGTTCAGCACAGCTACAACCGAGCTCTTCACAGCTCCACTGGCCATAGCCCTTTTCAGGTGGGTTTGGGATTCCAGCCACTATGCCCCATTGATGTGGCCATGCCCCTTGCAGCTACTCACATGAATTCAGCTCATGTCCAGTCCGAAACAGATAAGGCCACCAGCTTCATTGAGCGCATCCAACATATTCGCCAACAGGTCCATGACATTCTTGAGAAATCAAATGCCAAGTACAAGCAGCGACATGATCAACACCGGGTGCCACACAAGTTTCAGGTGGGCGACAAAGTCTGGTTGCATTTGCAAAAGGAACGCCTTACTGGAGCCTATCGGAAATTGAGACCACTCCGATATGGTCCTTACACCATTACTAAGGCGATAGGAGACAATGCATTTGAGCTCAGCATTCCCCCATTCCTTGGCCTGCACCCAGTGTTCAATGTGGACCGCCTTCGGCCATACTTTCCACCATTGCTAGACACATCCGACATTGCAGAACAGCTCAAACCCACAGAATTAAATCCAGATTGCATGGAACAAGCTGCAACTGATCGGATCATGGACACACAGATCAATAACACTCGCCAACAGAATATCCAACTGTATCGAGTTGTCAAAGCATGCCAACTCCTTCAACAGGGCAAGTGGCTCACCAGGGAACAAGTTCAGCAGAAGTTTCCTCATCTCATGGAGGAGCTCAACGCAATGGGGACCATTGCTTCCTAAGGGGGGAGGAATGATCCAGGTGGATATTGGTGGCCACCTGCCAAGTCCACCTGGACCCCCACCATTGTCTTTCTCAGCATTTTTCAGTTTCCTTAATTGTAGCACAACTTACTATTTTTAGCAGTTCTTCGGGTCCTGAACTTCCAGAGCCGTTTTGAGGCCCTAAACGACGCTTTTTGGGGAATCCAGGGGCAACATTGGTCCATGCAATGGACCAATGTTGCCCGTTCCAACAATGATAGTGCTCGGATAGATCTTTCTAATGAGCTATTGTACGCGTCAAACGGAGATCATATGCCAAAGTTACGACCCCGGGAAGTTGGTGTACCAATTTACCCCCAAATGGGGCCCACAGTTTGGCGTTTCATCTCCTAGGGTTAGGTTTTGGAATGTTAAGGGTTTTCCATTGTTTCTCAACAATAAATAGGCCTTTGAGCCTCATTGTAACACAGTTCGGAGGCATGTAGCCACCACATCTCTTCTCAGAGATAAGCTACCATCGCCCTAGCTGGTTTATTTCCATTTCTGGTTGTAAGCATATTTCAGTATTTTCCATTAATGAAATGAAGTATTATTTCCGCTGCATCTTTGTGTATATGGTTATCTCTGTAATTTGTTGCGTTCCTATTTAAATTCGGATCAGATCATGATGTTGGAAGATAGAGGCTATGACGTAGCCTTGAGTAAGGGAAAGGTTTTCCTTAGACAAATCATCACTAGACAGGTGAAGCAGATCGGTTCACAGGTCAAGAACCTATATGCTCTTGAGGTTCAAGATGCATGCAAAGCCTTGAGTAGCAAGGCAACTGATGGAGACTTGGTGGTTGAGAGGGAGAGTATATTACCTCTCAACATGCAGTGCTAGAAGAAGTCTCAGATGATTGTGGAGGAGCCACGATTGGTGCAGTAGCTTCAGGAGGTTGTGGAGCAGCCACAATAGGGGAAGCTAAGTGAAGATTGAGTAGAGACATCTACTCATGCAGAGACCTCTAGTAGGGGGAAACTTCGAGCCAGGTGGGTTGAGGGATCACATGTAGCCATACCTCCAGGTAGGAGGTGGGGCGATGTGGAGTGATCATCCCACGGAGGCTGATATGGGGGCAGGATCCTTGAGGTACCCTACCTCTTTGATTCGACTTTGCTATGGGAGCCCCGATGAGGAGTATTAGGACTAACTGATTGGGTAGAGACAGATGCAGATGGAGCGGTAGAGAGAGCTACAGTGCAGGAATCCCAAGACAACGTAGAGCTAGCAAGTTGCAGCAATGTGAGAGGCACAAGTTTGTTCCACCAGTGCAGGATTGCACAGGTAGGTGTGCAACAGTGTTAGATGCATGGAGATGTTGCAGTAGCGTAGAGGTCAGAGAGGGAGCACTTGTGAGCAGCAGGTAGAGCTTCAACATCAGAGTACGTTTCTAGCCCAACATAGAGGTCAGTTGGGATTTTTTTTTGTTCTGAGAGTTGCTAGAGTAACCACACTTGGTAGAAGTGTTGCATGCAGAACATTCCAGAGGTACAGGATCAGGTTTGAGTTGAAGCCTTTCTTGTTGAGAGGGAGTGTTGAAAATGGACAATAAGAAATGCTAAAAATAGAAGTGCTAAAAATAGCAGTTTGGGTACCAGTGCTGGATTGGGCAATAGGTAATGAAAAATGGAAGTGCTAAAAATAGAAATGATATTTTTAGTAGTTTAGGATGGATTCCTATTTTAGTCAGTCCCTGGACTAAACATAGGAAGTAAAATTCGAATTTGATATTAACAACAGTTTGCAAATTAATTAATTAATTCATCTTGAGTTAATTAGTTAAGGAAAAACAAACTTGATGTCTATGTGAGGACATGCAACAGTTTATCTATTAATTGATGAATTTATACATCAGTTAAAGAGATAAGGATGAGTTGTAATCAGTTGACTTAGTTTAACTTAGTCAGGTTTAGTTAGATTAATTTAACAGTTTGTTTAAATTAATGAGAGTTCAGTTAGTTAATGCTTACATGCAAGTAACTACTATATTTTAGATAACTGAGTATTCACACATGGATAACTCATGCATGTCATTTCAGACAAAGACCCAGTTGAGATTAGAGAATGGGCAGTGTAATATCAGTTGGATGAATACTTTTCCTATAAAGGAAGCTCATCCATGATGAGGATTTATCTCCTTCAGGACTATGTATTTGGATCAGAGGTTACAGTGAGTGTGATGAGACCAATTCACACGTGTGACATCATTGGACCCCAATCAGAATTGTGCAAATAAATAGGAGGCTTGGAGGGCAGACTAGAGGTTAGATAGAGGCCTTTGATTGTCTATGAGTAGCAGAGGTATTGCAGAGAGAGCAGGACAACTTTTGCGCTGATTCGTTTTGTAATATTGGTTATATTTCCACCTGTATGATAATACAGAGTTGGGGTTTTAGGCTAAGGCTTTCCCCGAGTAAATTTTTCTATGTTATGTGTGATTGATTCTTTCTTATCAGTTATATGTGTTCTTATTGATGTTGCTCATGTTCGATTAAGCTTTCGCTAAATTGCTTGTAGAAGTAGATCAAGTGTTTTGCTTTAGTACATTACATTACCAGGTGATCTACAATGGAAATTTCTACAACATTCACATACCAAATTATGCATTTCAGCCTTAAAAACATTGTCGCCACCTTCTAGCGGGCCATAAATTTCATCTTCCATGATTTGGCTCATATTATCCTTGCCTATTTGGACGAACTTACAGTACTATCTAAGAACCATGCTAACCATTTGGAGGATCTCTACGTGGTATTTCATAGATGTTGACAATATAACCTACACTTGAACTCTTTCAAGTGTGTATTTTGTGTCAATACCAGAAGACTACTAGGATTTATAGTTTCCCAACAAGATATTAGTGTTGACCCTCTCAAAGTATATGCCATTTAGGAAGTACCGCCTCCAAGAAAATTGAAACAGTTATAAATATTGGAGGGTAAGGCCAATTTCTTACGATTATTTGTCACCGATTATGCTACTTGTTCGCAAGGATTTTTTTGCCTCCTTTGTCAGGATATTCCATTCAATTGGGACGATTAGACTCAAAAATCATTTAAAGCTTTAAAAGACGCATTATCTCAAGCTCCTTTGATTAGCCGACCCCACCATCATAAAGACTATACCCTATATCTATTAGCATGAGTGTAGCCATCACCGGGGTATTAATCCAGGACGAACCACATAAAAAGGAACATGTAATTTATTATGTCAGCAAGAAGTTATATGGGCCTACATTGAAGTATGAACTAGAAGAAAAAACTACGTTAGCCCTAGTACATTCTATACATAAGCTTCAGCATTATATGATCCTTTGGACCACCACTATAATAGCATCTATTAACCCCATGCGATATCTTCTCACTCGCCATATTATGAACCATAAATATAGTCAATGGATTGTTATTATGCAAGAATTCAACCTACAGTTTAATTATCCTAAAAAAAAGGCACTCATCCTGACTGAGTTCATCACAGATCTCCCAACAGAGACTCAAGGATCCCTTGTTAATGATGATCTTCCCGATGAAAATCTATTTTTGGTATCAAAGAACGACCCCTAGTATGGTGATATCCTCCTCCTTTTACGAACAAAAAAGTTTAAACCTCATCTTACTTGCATCGATCAGAGGCGTATACGCCACTAGGCCCCTGTCACCTTCTTCTAGGGGATGTCCTCTATTGATTGGGCATAAAAACTATCCTTTGTAGGTGCCTCACTCATGAACAAGCCGAGAAAGCCTAAAATGATTGCCATAGTGGGGCTTGTAGCCACCACCAACAGGGATGGCCATCACTTAGAAAATACTTTGTGTTGGGTATTTTTGACCCACCCTTTTCCATGATTGCATACAGGTAGTAAATATATGTGAGCAATGCCAACGATAAACTCATAAGGTGCAAGCACCACCCTCTCCCCTACATCCAGTGATCATGGTTGGCCCCTTCTATAAATGGGGCATAGAATTCATGGCCTGTAACCCCCCCCCTCATCTAGAAACCATAGGTACATTGTGGTTTTCATTGAGTACTTTCACCAAATGGGCAGAAGAAATGCCCACATATAATAACACCGTGGAAACCGTTGCACGATTATTCTTTAAACATGTCATAACACGGTTTGATTTTCCCAAGGAGTTGGTTTATGACCATGGTAAACATTTCATGACCGAAATATTTCAAGAGTTATCCCAACACCTTGGTTTCTTTCAAGAGTTTGATTCCCCATACTACCCTCAATCCAACGGTCAGGTAGAATCCATCAACAAAGTTATCAAAACAATGTTGCAGTGTATGGTGAACAATCACAAAACCAATTAGCACCACATGGTGTTTTCAGAATTTTTTTTTTTATTATGATCACCTCATCATGGACCCACTCTAAAATCAGTCTCTCATCATGTGTCATAGATGGATCAACCACCAGCCTATCATCATATATTCGTTGATGGTGCTTCTTGATGCTCGCAAAACCTAGCTGTCGCAGATTGGGCCATATGCTCTCCTAATCGGACACCCTGTTGCTTTAATGGAATTTGTATCGGATCAGCCACCAACAATCAAGTTGAATACAATGCCATCATAGGTCTCTTGGCCGATGCCTCCCACTTAGTTATCTATCACCTATATGTATTCCTTGATTCCTATCTAGTTGTATCATAGTTGAACAAGACCTTTCAAGGTCATGATTCATGCCTTCTGCAGAAGTATCTGTATGCCCAAAGGCTGGCTCAAAATTTTGATCATATCACATTTACACATATAACAAGGGATCAAAATCATACAACTAAATGCATAGCTAATAAAATTCTAGACTTGCATGCATCACATATATATAACCATTAAGATACATAAACTGTAAGCATAATATCCATCTCAAGCAAATGCATAAATACATCACATGTATAGAAGCATAAGACACATCATAAGATAAGCCAAAAAATATCATCTCGTATATACATATAAAAAAGTGGCTTTACATCTACTGCTTCATGGCCAGGAATTATAAGTCCAAAAAAGCATGGTAGAATCCTCATAATGGGTGATTTCCCTAGTACATACATCCAATAAAATACATCTAGGGTTAGGACCTACCCCCCACCCCCCACCCCCCCATAAGGACCAATCTTTGCATTGGGTGCCAAAATAATACTAGTTGTGGCCACCAGCATCATGATGCACCGAAGAACCAGTTAGTGTTCCCAATGACATGCCATCACCATCTCCACCACCACCTCCCCCAATCCTGCCCATCCATCCTCGGAAATCCCCCTAGTTAAGGCCTCGGTTCATCCCCTCACATCCTCATAGTCTCAGAGTTGCACCTCCAAAGTTGATGATTGAGCCTACTCTACCTCAACACGCTCTCGTAGTCTCTTTGTCTCCCTAGCAGTAGATGCATTGGTCCCCTCACCAGAGGAACCACCAATCTCAACTCGTCAGCATTGCACCAACCTCTCGAGACCATCCTCCTCCTAGACATCCTGCTAACACTACATTACAATAGGATCACTGGCCACCCTCATATGTCATGGATCATTTCCTACCAAATAGGTAAGTGGTCACCCATGTGGCCCCGCATCTGCTAGAAAAAGGACATGATATCAACATCATATAAAAAACGCATCATAAAGCATATATGTAAACAAATTGAAATGCATAAATAAAACATTTCACATACCTGCTGGCCCCCAAACATCATTGGTGGGAAGCCCCATATCTGGATCACCCATAAAGTCCACTCCATGATACAGGAACTCCAAAATCATCTGATGGTTGGATAGAAACCAACCCTGCACCACGGGGTTTCAATAATGCCCCGCTGCACCTCCACCATCCTGTGGGATCACGGGTGCCCACCATCTCATCCTACGATCCCTAGCAAGACCTAGGTGCAATGCTATAAAAGGTTGTAGCATCATGAACCTCTCATATAAGATGCTACACAAGATGTTGGCATAACACAATCTCTGAGTCAAACCCTGTAGCACCGCCTTCAACTAGGAGACAATCCCCCTATACAAAAAACTAGCCCAATCGAAAAAATTCCTTGCCTGTAACCTCTACAGCACTACAATTGTGGGCCCTGATATATTTTGAGGGGATGTCGAACCTTACAAGCACACGATCATAAAAACTGATGTTCTCTTGGTGAGACCTAGGATAGATGGCACTCATATACACCCATCCTCAATGGGGTTGGGCCCGTAATGGACCTCTACCATCTCCGAATTTTTATCTTCCCAGCCGATAGGGGATACAGAAAACCCTCTCCTCGAGGTAACAAACCTGTTAGAAAGTATACATATAATATCTCACTGATCGGTAGATCAAACCCTCGAATGACGAAGATTTATCGATCTACGTCCCACAATTGAACCATAAATCGCAAGAACTGATCATGTGATATAGAGAGGAAATTCTGAAGGAACTTAAATAACACCCATCAAGCCAATGTCTTGCTAGCCACATGATCTTCTTCAACCGCCAACCATAATGGCTACCAATCTCACTCTCGGCAAAGCATACTCATCCTAACATTAAGGATATAAAAAATTCAGCCTCCTAGGTTGTAAAAAATATTTTTTTAACCACCACAAGAATATGGACCTCACAGGAACATTATATGCATGTCTATTTCTCAAACAGATGCACGGTGCATGCATATTGCATGACATAACCCACGGAAACACCATTACCAGGCCCACATGTTTTCTTGCTAAGTAGATGTGTCATCCGTGTGTCTGTTATTGAAACTGACACGTGGACTATGCGACATGGGGAGGCCAAGATGTGACGTCACCAAAGAAACAACGTCACGGCTTCGAGCCAATCAATGCACTGATGGTGTGGCTGTTAGACCCTTTCCCATGGATTTTCCACGTGAATCCCTTGGAAGCACATGGAGACCACACGACTGTCACTCAATTGCCATTGTTGTCTAGGTTTTTGGACCCTAAAAAATCGTACATGGCACCCTTGTACAACCTACCTAGCTTGGTCTATAAAATTGAAAATTTTAAGGTTCAATGTTCTAAACTGACTGCCCCCGCGTGCTATCTTGGTACACCGGATGAGCGCAATGACAAGAAACAACTCCTGGATTAGCTCTCGGCTCCCAAAATCGAAACTACAAATGAAGTCACATTGGGCCCACTTTTCCCTATATATTGCCCTTTTCAAAGCTCAGTATTGGAACTAGGACCTCCGTTTTCAAAATCATCAGAGACAAAAGGATCATAACCACATCATCTCCATCATAGTACTATCCATTCCATTTCAAACTAAAACGCATTTCTGGACCTACCACATGCTCAGAGTACCACTTCAGGTGCACCTTTTCTTGTTTTTTAATTCATCTGGATTAATCACTTTCGAATTATTTATATGATAAAAAAATATTTTTTCACTTGGGGTATTTTTTTTAAATTGCAGACACATCAACAAACTTCTTGCCAGGTTTAGCATCCCAGAGGTAGAATAGGTATCGTTCATCACTCACCATGATAGGATTCTTAGAAAGCTTTGCGTATCCTGTCATCATTTCTCTTAAATTCACCATAGGGTCCATCATCTCGACCACGTTTACCATCATATCCTCTTGCATATGGTAAACATCCACACCTATCAATAGAGATTCCCCACTCATGGATCACTTCATGATATAAACCCCCACATACTATTGGGATCCATGACCATATACCCAGGGCTGAGAACCACTTTAGATTGCATGCATTAAAGATCAACCTCATTCTTCTTCACTCATTTCTTACCAACCCCATTCCTGGGCCACCCCTTAGATGTTGCGATGAATCAAGACAAATGCACCACTGCACCCTACATTTGGTCTACCATTCACCCATATTACAGTAGACCATCTGTGTCACTTCATCTACCTCACCAAACCAACATGGAGACCAACCAATGGGGTCCCCTCCCTCAGAAAAATCACCATACCTCCATACAGGTCACCATTCTCATGGGACACCTCTCTCCATTTCTATACATCCAAACCACCTTCATATTCTTTTGGCAAGTGTAAAAATATTTTTTTTAGGAAAAAGCTTCCCACCCATATTTTCATGGCTTTTTACCTGATGCAATTTCTAGTCACCCTTGGTTGGAGCTCGCACTTCACCCAGATTCATTTACCATTTTTCCGCAAGATAGAACATACTTACACCAACCCTCGAATCTCTATCAACTCCATGGCCATCCATATCATCAAAAGTTTTTTAATTGTGAACATTTGCATAATAGCTCCGACCTCAGGCCAGTTATCCATATCCATTCATATCTCCAGCTTTCATTATCATGCCTTGTCTAACCCACACTATTACAATTTTTTTTCACCTTATATTCATTTCCCAACTTAGCATGTCCAACGGTTGACACTTATTTCATGTCGACTTCAAAACTCATATTCCAGAATTGAGGTAGTACCTTGGATACTCCCCCATGAAGGGATATCCTTGGGTGGCATAATGGGAATCACTATTGCCCACTTATGTCATTGGTCCCTTGACATTCAACACCAACACAAGTTTTCATGTCAAGGTGGTGTTGGAATAACAAATATATTATATTAGGGTTTGATTCTCCTTTCTTGATAATTACTTGTGAGTGTGTTGGCTTCTTTTACTTCTTTAGTATCTTATCTTTCATCAAGAAATTATACATACATGAAGATCACAAAACAAGAGACACAAGATATAGGCATATGCTGATGAGCCCCATTATTGTAGCAAGGATGTTGCAACTCCTAGGGCGACCAACCTTTCTTTATCAACTAGGGGTTCATACAAACTTGGAGGTGACAGTGCTATATGCACAATAGATGCAACAGTCTACTCTTGTCACTTCTCAGCTAGGGCGATAGACCACTAGGGTTTTCTAAACCAGTTTTCTATTAAATAGAAGAAGGTTGACTATTGACAGTGAATGTAAATCTATTTTTAATGCAGAAAGTAAATGCTCACCTATGTTAAGGAAATGAAAGTGTTGAATAGAAGGTGCTATGAAATGTAATGAAATTGCATAGCTAAGAATTAACACACATTACTTGTAGAAGAAACCTAATTGAACATTACATTCTATCATCTAGTTATCTAGACTAAGTAATCATGGAAATGATCCTAACATTGCTAACACTGATGCATGCATGCCCTAGCTAAATATTGCAGAAAAGAGTCTTCTGGTTTTCAATATAGAAATGCAAATCTTAAGTTAAACAAGTTGATATTTTGTATGAGAGGAAGGTATGGGAAAACTGGTCAAAAATGGAATTGAAGGGTATGGAGGTCAAGTTGAAGGCATACCCTAGGCCCTGATTATCATTTCTACCCAAAAATATCTAAAACAGGCTGCTATAGGGTTTCCTGTAGTTGCTATGAGATTTATTGTAGTTACTATAGGATGTCCTAGTTTACTAAAGGAAACTTAGTTGAAAGTTGAAGGAAGGTAGGGAAGGTGAAAGTAAGTGTTGGGAAGGTGTATGATGGTGGAATAAGGTATGGGGAAGGTGCATACTACCCAAGGATCAACCCAAGTCT
Source organism: Pinus tabuliformis (assembly GCA_031772625.1). Lineage (NCBI taxonomy): Eukaryota > Viridiplantae > Streptophyta > Pinopsida > Pinales > Pinaceae > Pinus > Pinus tabuliformis. Next base: position 395,553,773 of record CM062806.1, on the reverse strand, counting down.
TTAGGATGGTTGGATACTCAAGGTGGTTATCCATGGTGGCTACAAAGCAGAAATTGGAATTGGTGATTGGTAGGATTTGGTGAGAGGTGGAGAAGACTTAGATGAGGCTGGTGGAATGAGTTACTCCCTGCAAATCAAAAAATCCTGCAACAACACATATTCATTTCTTCATTTATGCACAACTTTACGTAAATGTGGAAAATATGAGTTTAATTTGAGAAACTGGTTTATTTATGGCTAATGGATTAAATCTATGGAATGGAATGCTTTATAATCTACAACAAACTCAAGAAATGAAAATGACAATTGGAGGTGCTTTTAAGCAATCATTAACAATGATCTACTCAACAAGAAATCTTAAGATATGTAATAACCAAAAGATAAATATGTTTTTGGGGTTGTGAGAGTGGGGCTCTCAAACCATGATCCCATGAGGGAGATGAGGATGAGTCCACTGCCACAAGATTTTCTGAAGTCTTTTCTTTCACTACTGTAACATTGATCTACTTGTGCAACTATTGGAAGAAAATCTAACCAATCATGGAAATACTAGTAAATTAAACAATAGAGATAAATTCCGTATCTAATCTATGATTCTAATCTAAGGATACATGTATAGAAAGAGAAACCTATGCTTCTAGGGTTGGGCCCTGACCCAAGAGCTTCAACTCTCTGAGTCAAAATGTCAAAAATAACATGAGAATAATAGTCACAATATCTTAAGCTCGAAATTGCCTTTTGGCTACAATAAAAATTCGAATCCTAATGCAGCCCTAGGCCTTATTATTTATAAAACTGAAGCTACCAACAAAATCCTTAAAATTAGGGAGTCTTGGCTCCCAAACTCGAGATTGACTTGTCTTCAACTATCATTGGCTTGGTTGTTTGTAACTTTGAGCTGATGAGATCTGGTGGAGGAATCTTTGAGTGATTGAGGAGTTAAGGAGGGAGTCCCAATCTCCTAAAATCCATCTTTCTTTTATAATTCAAGTTCTTGCACTTAAATTTTCCCAAAACTACTCCAAATCCTACAATTAATGCACATTAAGCCACATGACATAACATCCACCTTTACCCTTCTCACTAAGAAAAATATAATAAAATATGTAAATAAATGTGAGAAAATTTGGTTTTAATAAGCTAGAGAGTGGCATTAAGGTCCATATAATTTACCTATTGATGAGACTCATAATCACCTCCCTACTGAAAGTGTTTCTCATCCTTTGAGCAACTTAGTCTATTTCCATATCTTTCATAGCTCTTGTGGCCTCTCTGACATCCCAATCCTCTGTTGATGGAGTTTCCTCTTGTGGATAAAACCCTGCATGTTTCTCTATTTCCTCCCACTACTTTCTTTCCTCTTCCTCCTTTCTACCTTCTAGCATACCCAATAGCAAGGGTGGACTGAGTTTCAAACCAATCCAATTGATTTTGAGTCTCTATAGTGCATTCTTATATAGTGGGGTCCTTTCTAGTGCATCTCTCATCCTTTCAGGGGAATTATACTCCCTGATCCTTAGGTTGTATGGTAGGGTGCCCAATCTCTTTTGGCATGCTTGCTCACTTTCATTCTTTAGCAATCTCAAGGTGTTCTCAAAATGTGTGATTGCTTGCTCTTGTGTAGCTAGGTATCTTGGTGCAAGCTGGGGATCATTGGAGATGATGTTGTGGGTGCTAATGACAACCATTGAATTTATTTGTTTTTCTCTGATGTAAAGGGGCTCCCTTTCTTCTCTTTCCAACAAACTCTTCGCCTCCTTACCCCTGGCCCAATCATGACTTGTCCATGATGCAATGGCCATTAGTTGTAAGTCCCTCAACATTTCATTTGGGTCCTTGTTAGAAAATTATATATTATAGAGAAATGGAACACATAAAATATATTACAGAAATATAAACACCAAAAATGCATAAAACAAGAGAGACGCAGATATACGTGGTTCACCCAATTTGGGCTATGTCCATGGAGAAATATCCAATCCTTCCTTTTATATTATCCACACATTCAAGTCTGTTAAGGCCAAGTTGTGCAAGTAGAATTCAGATATGTTGGCCTTATCCTCTAGGCTGCTTTCATCACATAGTTCAATGAACTTCCTATAGTCTTAGAAAGGCATAGTCCCCTGTTGTGCTAGTGTCTTTATCTGAAATCGCAGCTATTGATATTTTAGGTACAAGGCATATGATTTTGGTGGCATCCTGCACTGGAGTGCCTCCATTGATAGGCTTACCATGGTGTGCAATTGGCTCTCTTTTTCCTATAACTACCTCCTTAGCCATGTGTTTTCTGCTTCTAATTGAGATCTCATAATTCTTTCCCTATCTCTTATCCTACTCAACCCTCTGCCCATCTCTAGTAGCTTCTCTTCCATATGGCCCATATCCCTACCTTCTTTGATTTGGAAATTTTCATCCAGCAATGTTTCTTTCCTCTCTCCTTCAGAAGTTAGAAGAAGAGAGGGATGGAAAATTTATGTGGTATTACTCTCCCTTCCTGAATGAATATGTAATAAGAGCTTAGATTGGGATATGGGCTATGTTCCTGCAAATCTTGGGACTCTCCCTTATATATCTTTGGAGAAGCTTGTCCCTCCTACGCTTATGTTGATTCTTCCTTTCCTTCCCTCTGTCCTTTTTTTTCCTTCCTAGTACTTTTTATGTGTTTCCTGTAGTGCTGACAGAGTTTCCTATACGACTGTCTGAGGATCCTGCAGAAGGATTTTTCCTTTCTAAAATGGGGTCAAAAGTGCCTTGTCTTTCTTTGCTGATTTTGATATGGTGATAGCCCTTGATCCAGGTGGAGATTGGTGGCCACTCACCAGGTCAACTTGGACCCCCACCATTGTTTCTTTCAGCTTTTTAGTTTCCTTAATTGTAGCACAGTTGACTATTTTTAGCAGTTTTGTAGGTCTTGAACTTTCAGAGCCGTTTTGATGCCCTAAACGATGTTCTTTGGGAAAACTAAGAGAAAAATAGGTGGATGGAACGATTTTTCTCTTCCAAAAGTTGTAGTTCTCAAATATATCTTTATAAAGAGATATTGTGTGCATCAAACGGAGATCGTATGCCAAAGTTATGACCCCGGGAAGTTGATGTACCAATTTACCCAAACGGGGCCCATAGTTTGGCGTTTCATCTTCTAGGGTTAGGTTTTTGGATGATTATGGTTTTCCATTATTTCTCAACAATAAATAGGCCTTCAAGCCTCATTGTAACAAAGTTTTGAGGCATGTAGCCACCACATCTCTTCTCATAGATAAGCTACCATCGCCCTAGCTAGTTTATTTCCATTTCTGTTTGTAAGCATATTTCAATATTTCATAATAATGAAATGAAGTATTATTTTTGTTGCATCTATATATGTATGGTTATATCTATAGTTTTTTGTGTTACTGTTTAAATATGTATCAGTGGTATTAGAGCAGTTTTCTCTTTCTCTTTCTTTCTTTGCATGTCCCCAACGAGGTCAGGATATAAGGAGTTAGGGCTTGAACTGGTCGAACCTTTGTAAGACTGGCCTCGAAAATCCTGCCGTACTCCCATGGCGGATGAAAAGAAAGACAAGGGGTTAGGAGATCCTATCAAAATCTTACTCAAAGACGCCCTCAAGTGACAAAGGAATGCGATGATGGATAACTTTTCCCAGATCCTTTAGCGGCTACCCAGGGGCGACACATCTACTTCCAGCAGCTACTCTGGAAGCGCCACACCCTTTAAGGTACATGTTAACTTTGACATTCCAATATTTGAGGGGTAGATAGATGCAGAGACCGTACGTAAATGGTTAAATCTACTAGAAGGTTATTTTTTTGTTCATGATTTTTATGGCGAGGAAAAGATTACTTTCGATCTTCTCAAAGCCACCCCCCACGTCAAGGACTGGTGGGAAACCTACTGCGAGAAGAAGGATGAAAGTACAACATCACTATTTTCAGTTGCACCCACTTGGAATTCATTCGAGAATGCCATCAAGGAGCAGTACTACCCTATTGGAAGCTATGAGGATCAATACATAAAGTGGACCACGTTGCGGTAGGGAAGGGACCAAGACGTTTTCGAGCTTACCAATATTTTCCATACCCTTCCCACAAAGTTCAATATCAAGGATTCAGAGCAGAATTTGGTACTCAAATACGGTAGTTACCTACATAGGTACATCTAGGAAGAGAAAGAATTCTTGAACATCTCCTTTCTCGGCAAGGCATACCGATATGCTATCAAGATCGAGCAAAAGTTTAAAAAAAAGAAACGAGACTTTGGATATACGAATCCGAAGCAGGGGAAAGGTGCCCCCAAACTGTAGAACAAAGGACAAATCCAAGGCGGGGTGACCTAAGAAAACTCACTAAAGCTGAAAGAAAAGAACAGCACTATGAAGTTGAAAAAGGACACGAGAAAGTGGTGTGAGTTCCATAAGAGCTCCACTCACAACACAAGTGAGTGTCGGGCCAAGTAGTCACTAGTGGCTGAGCTAAAGGTTTCAGAATCAGATGCATGTTCCGACTCTGAGTCAAAACCCAATAAGGCGAATGACAAAGGGAAGTAGATTATCGATGCGGAGCCCAATGCCATTGTTGCCACCACGAAGATCCAGAAGGAGGAACCTGAAGATCTAGAGGAGGAGGAGCGTCTCTTCTACTCCTAGATGTGGGTAAAGGGCTCCCTGCTACAGTTCATTGTCAATAGCGAGAGCCAAAAGAACCTCATTTCAGTAGAGGTTGTGAAGTAGCTGGGCTTACTAACCACAACACATCCATAACCGTACACCATCGGGTGGCTTCACCAAGGACGAGATCTTCACGTGAGCCAACAGTGTCGCTTTCCATACATCATCAAGCCCTTCACAGATGAGGTATTGTGTGACGTTGCTCCCCTTGATGTTTGTGATGTATTATTAGGACAACCATACTTTTGGAAGCGACATGCTATGTATGAATCAAGGTCCCATGCTATTATTGTTACTTTGGGAAATAAGTTGTACAGGATACCAGAGGTAGCGCCACCTACTGCCATCTCTTTGGTTACTGCAAAACAATGTAGTAAGCTCATTTCCAAAATCGGAAAATTTGTTTTCTTGATGATACACCCTCAAGGAAAGAAGAAGACGGTGGACATGACCTCCAAACAGGGCCCCTCTGCAAAACAACTACATATGGACAAGGTCGTGGAGGAGTACGAGGACACCTTCACCTCCCCCGTAGGGGTTCCTCTGCATTGTCAGGTCAAGCACTCCATCGATCTAACCCTAGGTGCGTCATTGCCCAATGGACCAATCTATCAGCACTTTTTTCTAAAGAATGATGAAATCAAGAGGCAGATTCAGGGGCTATCGCAGAAAGGTCACATCTCTTTGAGTTCATCACCCTGTGGGAGCCCGATCATGTTGGTACAAAAGAAGGATGGGATTTGGAGACTCTGTATTGACTATCGGGAACTACAAGATCATTGTCCATAATAGGTACCTAATCCCATGGATTGATGACCTCCTGGACCAACTGAAGAGGGGAAAATATTTAAGCAAGATCGATTTGAAGTCAGGATATCACTAGGTACCAATCGAACCCTCTGATGTGTGGAAGACTGCCTTCAAAGCCAAGGAGGGCCTTTTCGAATGGTTGGTTATGCCTTTTGGATTGACGAATGCTCCTGCAACCTTCATGAGGCTAATGGATGACATCTTGGGCCCATTCACTAAATCATTTGTAGTGGTATACTTGGATGACATCCTGATATTCAGCCAGAGTTGGGAAGAGCAGCTCCACCACATCCAACAACTTCTCCAAACACTGCGGAAACACAAGTTAGGTGCCAATTTGGAGAAATTCACTTTTGGCATGGCCCAGGTTTAGTATCTAGGATACATTATTGATGAATGGGGGGTTCATGTGGATCTAACTAAGATCCAAGTCATTAGGGATTGGCCATCTCCAACCACTCTGACAAAGCTCTGTAGCTTTCTAGGTCTTGCCAACTTCTACCACACGTTTGTGTTGGGATTTTCTCATATCACTTGGCCCTTGAGTCAAGTCACCAAGGGAGGAGTGAAAGAAAATTTCTTTTGGTTTGAATCTCAACAGAAGGCATTCACAGAGTTGAAATATCACCTCTTCTCGGCACTAGTGCTCGCATTACCAAACTTGTAACAATCATTTGAGGTCGAGATAGATGTCTCTAACTATGCTATTAGGGCAACCCTTACTCAACACGGGTATCCAGTGGCATATCACAATGAGACACTTTTAGACACATTCTTGAAGTATCGCACTTATGACAAAGAGATGTATTCCATTGTGCAGGCCTACCGAAAATGGAAGCATTACATTTTGGGGAAGGAAACAGTCATCCACAGAGACCTCTGACCCTTGTAGTTCATACAGACCTAAGGGAAATTGTAGAATGATCGCCATCAGAAGTGGTCCACATACCTGAAACAGTTCCATTTGAATATCAAGTACAAGAAGGGAAGCACCAATAATGTTGCAGATTGCCTCAATCGACCACCGATCATGGTGTTAACCACCGCTCTCAACTCTTGTGTGCATGAGACTTATGTTTGGCCACTTCTCTACAGAAGCGACCCAAAATTCAGCCACGCATACGAGACACTCTTGGAGGGTTAACATGTTCCAGATTTTCACCTTCAAGATGCTCTGTTATGCCACCTGGGTCACCTTTGTGTTAATTTAAGCGAGGGTGCCAAGATTATTTGGGAAGCATACTATAGTTAGACTATTGGGCATTTTGGGGTTGAGAAAACAGTGGTGGCATAACAAAAGTATTTCTATTGGCCGAATCTTCAATAGGATGTCGGGAAGTACATCAGATCATGCAATGTCTGCGCCATTTCCAAACCGACCATAAAGAAGCAAGGCCTCTATACCTCAGTGCCTACCCCTAGTCGACCTTGGGAATTCATCTCCATGGATTACATGTCGGGCCTTCCTTCTACTAAGCATGGAAATGACTGTGTTTTTGTGGTCGTTGAGAGGTTCTCGAAGATGCCCATTATGGTGGCCTGGAAGAAGAATATCATAGTAGAAGCCTTTGCTAAACTCTTCTTTGAATGAGTGTGGGTACACTTTGGGATCCCATAGTCTATCATCTCAGATCGGGACAACAGGTTCCTCAATACATTTTGGTCTAGTCTCTGGTTGATGCTGGACACAAAACTCACTAAGTCCACAGCCTTCCATCCTCAAATTGATGGCCAAAGAGAGGTTGTCAACAGGATGATCGTACACATTATGCGCATGTACAACTCAAAGCATCCACACACCTGGGATGAGGGCCTCCCCTATGTTTAGCACAGCTAGAACCGAGCTCTCCATAGTTTGAATGGCCACAACCATTTTCAGGTGGGCTTGGGATTCGAGTCACTATGTCGCATTAATGTGGCCATGCCATTTGTAGCTACTCACATAGATTCGGCTTATGTCCAATTCGAAACAGATAAGGTAAATAGCTTCATTAAGCACATCCAACATATTTTCCAGTAAATACATGACATTTTGGAGAAATCAAATTCCATGTACAAGCAGCAACATGATCAACATCGGGTGCCACACAAGTTTCAAGTGGGCAACAAAGTCTGGTTGTATTTATAAAAAGAATGCCTTACCAGAGTCTATCAGAAACTCAAACCACTACGATATGGTTCTTACACCATTACCAAGGCTATGGGAGACAATGCATTTGAGCTTAGCATTCCCCCATTCCTTGGCCTGCACGCAATGTTCAGTGTGGACCGCCTTTGGCCATACTTTCCACCATTACTAGACACATCCAACATTGCAGAACAACTCACACCCATAGAGTTAAATCCAGATTGCAGGGAACAAGATACAACTAATTGGATCATGGACACATAGAAAAAGCACACTTTCCAGTAGAATATCCAACTATATCGAGTTGTCAAAGCAGGCCAACTCCTTAACCAAGGCAAGTGGCTCACCAGCGACCAAGTTCAGCAGAAGTTTCCTCATCTCATGGAGGAACTCAATGCAGTGGGGACCATTGCTTACTAGGGGACCATTGAGCAATGGTGACTAACCATAGCCTCCATCACAAAAAACTAAACGTCACCAAAAGTATAGGTGTTGTAGTGACATTCAAAGTTCGTCACCAATAATGATTTATAATGACGGATAGTGATCATCACCATTTCATATGAGAAATGATGATGGACCATAGCCTCCATCAGCAAAAATTGAACGTCACCAAAGGTGGCATCGCCAAAATTATAGGTGTTATGGTGACATTCAAGGTTTGTCACGAATATTGATTATAATGACGGATAGTCATTGTCACCATTTCATATGAACAAAAATGATTTATTATGATGGATATTTCATGGTCTTCACTGTTGCCGCATATATATGGTGACGTTCATTGACCGTCACCAAAATCCACATTGCCAGAAGTATAGGTGTTGTGGTGACATTCAAGGTCCGTCACGAATAATCACTATAATGACGGACAGTGACCGTCACCATTTCATATCAACAACAATGATTTATGGTTATAGACCTTTGAGGGTCGTTATTATTGATGTGTATATATGGTGGCGTTCGTTGATTGTTACCATTTCATATTTTGACGAGGGTCAAAAAATGTCACCAAAGCTCATTGGTGATGGTCAAAAGAGCCTCTGTCACCAAAAATTGATCGTCGTCATTCCATATGGATGGCAGGGCATGATGGAATCGAACCACCAATCTCCTGCTTATAAAGCAGATGCTCTTCCATTGAGCTAGCACCCTTTAAAGAATTAGACTTTTAAAAATTAGACCTTGAAACTTCATAAATTGTAAATACTACAACTTTCAATAAATTAAAGTCTCAGAAATATTTTACTAAACAAGCAAAGCAACATCAAAGCTGCAGGTCCCTACCTAATGGTTATGGAAGTTATGAAAAGTGGGTGGAGGGAAAAATAATTATGTATAAGAGAATCAATATGTTCAATTGAATACTCAATTAGAAGTGAAACTCTGAAGACATTTATAATCTATAAATGACCTATAACTAGCAAATGCACCAAATATTGCAAAGGAAATGTCATAAGTGGATAACATCTGGAGGAAGAAAATTGATGAAGACAGATGAAACATATTATAGGTTGAGTGAAAGAAAAATCTCAATGTTGTTGTTGTTTTGTGTTTAGATATCTGAATGATATCTAAACTTATGTGCAAATGTAACACGGATCTCTGGAAACCATGAACGACATATGATAAAAAAAATTATATATATATATATATTTCCTCTTTACATAAACCAACATGCAATTTGGAATTTCACAAGTCCACACTCAAAACATGACAGCAACCAACAAATAAAAGAAATTGACTTAGAAAGAAAGTAATAGCTTCAACTTCATTCTTGAGATGCTTCTATTTATTTGAATTTGACTTGTGACATTCTTTATTTGACAAGGAATCAAAATCATCACTAGTATTAAATTCATCCAACATAGACTTTGGAGATCCCACTGACATCTTTGTTTTTGTTTCCATGCCTGAAAACCATGGATATCCATGTCAATAGTAGAATAAGATGTGTGTTTGCTGCTGAAGAACAAATTCCTTATTAACCATTTTTACCTGATAGAAACCAAAGAGACAACACAATATCAATGTACACAAAATCCCCTATCGAAATATAATCAAAAGTTAGCTAAAAAGTATAAAAGACGTTGTTAATTAATAAATTTTATATTTGGAAATTTTGTTCTTTAGATTTAAAAAAGATTGTGTTGTACAACACTTTTGTATATTTATCCAGGCAATTATATCATAGCATATGTCACATGATAGCAATCTACAGTACCTAAAGTAAAAAGACAATTTGTCTCAAGAAAAGATATTTAGAAAAGAGCTTTGAAAAATATATGTTTGTCATCAAAGCTTTAATTAGTTTAACAACAAACTAGTTGGGGTTTGAAAATCAAAACCATTCATAGGAAATGAACAGGACAATGGCCAAAGTTGCTTTCATACAAATAAAGCTAGAGTCACTATTGTCATTGCAGAGAACTGAAATTTGGGCAGTGGTCTAATAGTTAGAGATTATTTGCAAGGAATACTCGTCAATACCATCTCTTTTTTTCCACGGTCTGTTGTGTCTCTAGATCGAGATTAGATAGCTTATTATTATCAAGTTCTACCTTTCAAGTGTTGATTTCTGGCTCACCTTTTAAAATACAATTCTACCACTCCATTTGATTTTGTTTTGTCAAGAGAATTGGTAGGACCTTCCCATCCTCTGTTTTACATCAATCAATAACCATCCGTCAATGATATAAAGTATAATAGATACACAAAAAAGGCCAAAGATGCACTTGTTGTATAACTATGTTCTAGGAATCATCTGACCTTACTGGTGTAAAGAGCTCACCCTGAAAAAATAGTATCCACATGGAATTTACAAAACTTTTTTAAATCAAGCTCCAAGTAAACCAATCAAAATATGAACATCCTTTTGATCAATAAAATCTTTGAATTAAAATAAAAGTGGCCTAGAATTGAATGTTATATCAACCATATCAAGTAACTAACATCAAGTGAGAAATACAGGCCATGCATATTGGATTAGAAAAATAATTCATGTGGTAAAGCTCAAAATAAAAAAAATGACTTACAACTAAGAAATGCGAATAAATGACTTACAACTAAGTCATGAGGTTTCCCTTCCGAAACTGTCGTTAAATAACTCTTCTTTATGTCACAGACCAATAAAGTTTTTATGATACCAGGTGGATGTGGTCTTGTAACATTAACCTCTAATAGAGTCTGTGTCCATGACTACTTCTCAAGATCTGCTCCATTACCAACATTTGGGGCTAGATAAGATACATGCAAAAACCATCAACATGAAAATGAAATCTACATCCTTGTAAAAAAATGGGAGGAAAAAAATAATCCACAAATTGAAACAAATTGTAGGATAACTCATTCCTACAACATGATTATCTTGTCATGAACAATAAAAAAATAAATCAAGAGAAATGTAATTTTTGCCACATTTTGACAATAATTTCCTTTTGCATATTCTATGAGCAATTGATGAAAAAAGTCAACTAAAGCTTGTCAACATCAAGATTATAGTAAAACATAAAGGAACTGCTCTAACACATATAATCCTAAACATAATTATCTATACATATAAGTATTTATTGAGGACATTGTATTTTGTGAAAATATGGAAGTCAAATATTTGAAATAACACAATTTATGGTACCACTACCTTACGAAGTCCATTCATTCGAGTATTTACGAAGTCCATTAAGGAATTTCTTCAAAGTTCAAAGTTCAAACAATTAACATGTAGCCTAAAAGAAAACATATTTGAAAAGGAGATAACCCAATGATGTAGAGTATATATCTCACATTTAAATATCCTACTTTCCAGACATTGAAATGACACTTTTTAGCATACTATTGTGAATTCAGCCCAAAATGCTAGAAAAAAATATTGATGGTTATTTTTTTTAAATGGAAACTAGGGCCAAATTCCACTTTGAATAGCTCCTTTGGGGAATATAATTGTGGCATTGAATTCCTCTTTTCTAGAGGATCAAAATCAATCTAAAGATTGTCAAATTTGGATAAGTAGAAGCAGAATTTTGAATTTATGTTTCTCTCATGTAAATTATTGAGGTCGGCCTCAACTATATGTCGACTTAAGAAGATCAAAAGTCACGTCCCCTCAACTCCACTGAATTGTATATATAGAGGAGAATTCTCTCTCATTGGGACACATCAATCAAAAGAAAAATATATCTCTGTGGTAGCGAATATTAAGGAGGATTAATTCTTGTTATTGTTGGGACTATTTTGGTTAGGGTTTGTCATAACAGGTCTGATTTTGGAAGCAGTGCTTTGCTATGGTTAAGGAAAATCTTATATATGGGTTGTGGCTTGTTTCGTATGGGACTTCTTCCTGTAGTTTGGCTGCAGCTAGAAGATATTCTCACAGCTTGACCACAGGCCTTGAATCACTTTCCCAAGAAGCTGAAATACAACAAAAAGTCATTGACCTTATATGATAGTATTCAGGTGCTTGTTGAGGATGACATGGAAACTTAAAAACAGGCTAGGACTACTACAAATAATAGAGCCCTTGTAAGAAGAAAAATGCCACACTATTTACAAAATTCAAGGGCTGGAGTAGCATGCTTCAGAAGCCCTAATCCAGAACCACAAAGATAATATCAACAGTGACCTTAATGTGGTCATAAACCAACTCCTTAAGCCAACCAAAGGGAGCATCATGTGAAATAAGGAAGGTCGCAGTAGAAAGGAGGATTTTTGGATCAGTCAACTTAGAAAGCAATGGACTATTGTTTCCCTAACCAGACCGATCTTGTACAACAATATGATTTGTCCTCTATGAACAAACTGCCTAGATTACAAGATTGAATGGATCTAAGAGAAGTGATGCTTGATATTCATATTGGAAAGTTATTTTATATCATTTTACTCTCTCTCTTTCTCTATTGAACATTTGATGATAATAATAAGAAGATTTAATCAAGGGTTTCCCCATCTTGGGGGTTTTCCCTGGCTTGAGCCATATTCTCGTGTCTTTCTGTCTTGGCTTGTCTTCTGCATCTATCATTTATGTTATTTCGTCAGTTATTGTTATATAATGTCTAATGTGATTGGTAAATGGATTAATGGGCATATGGTTGAATGAAGTATCTAACCTAAACAAAGAACATGTTAACTGAAAATTAACATGGTATCAAAGCTTAGGTGAGGACAAGCCCAAGCTTAAAGAGATTGCAATCACTAAAGAATTTCATTGATACCTCCATCTCTTTGTGGTAAATCAAGTCAGAGTTCAAATCTGGGTTATTTCTCAAGGCCTTATTCAAGCCCTAATCAGTAAACATGGGCACCAATCCTAAAGATATTCAACTATCACAGGCAAAAGTTGGAAGACAACAAGGTATGTTCTTGTACTTTATAGCAGTCCTACTCATCAAGCTTAAGACTGTATCATCATCGTAAGCTTATGGAAATATATTTTGTATGATCCCTGGAGGTAAGGCCAATCGTCTACAGATGTCTGTTTGAAATACTATTCTAATCTCTAGAGGACTGATCAAGTGCAAGATATATCTATCTAAGATATATCTATCTACGATATATCGAATACTTCAGATAACAAGTATAAGCTTGCTTTCATTCTATCATTACTTTTGAAGCTGAGATTCTTTCCTAAGAAGTTACAATCATGGAAATCGATCAAGAGTTCCAAATCCTAAACCAAAACATATTTCAGAAGGGTCCCATAATCTAAAATTCCTCCATCAAATTCTAAGCATGATGACCATGATCATTGATTAGTATCAACTGTTCAGCACTTATTCTCTCTATCAGTGCCTCTGGTTTTGGAAGGATATTTTTCTTTCAAGATATAATTTTTTTGCGATAGGGTCAAGTCACTATGATGCCTTGCTTGAAGGATAGAATCATCTAACTTACTGCAGGAATAAGGCCAAGGGATTGTGTAAGAGAAAAGTTAAAGAAGGATCATATTGATCCCAAGAGACGTATTATGGTTATGTTGGAGGTATCCCTAAAACAAGGTTATCGATAATCTGAGCATAGGAAGGTTCGATTACGCAACACTTGACACTTGATGGTCATTTTACACAATCTCCTAGCCTCTTTGAAGATCATTGTTGCAGTAAAATTATAGTATATTCCTGTTGGTGAAAGCTGCAGCAACTATGCAGACTTGGTTATTATTATTTGGAAGGCTCGTATTTGAACCTTGTGGCATATTGAGCTTTCTCGTTGACTGAAGCATGATAACTTGTCATTAACATAACTATGTGGCCTCCTTGAGAGAGAATTGATTCATTATACCATCCTACAAATTGCAAGTTGATTGGCTATTAAATTTAGATATATGTGAGCATGAAAGTTTAAATGAGCCATCTTTGTCAAGATTCTGGAAGAGGTAAGCTGTAGCAACAAGACCAAGATGACTCTATCTGTTGGAAAACAATAACACAAATGAGACTAAATGAACAAAGTCCACATAAAAATGGTTTTAGACATTTATTGTTGAATATCTTATAATTGTGATAATTTTCATCAACACATGTATCTATTGTCCTTTGATAATACTATAGTTTGATAACTTAAAAGCAATACAGGTGAAACACAAAAAAAAATTTTACTACATGCAGAATTTCTTGCCAAGACTCTCATTAGATTTGTAGTCATGCATTTGTGCTTTATTGTTGTGACACTCACTATTTCCAAATTAAGGAAAACATGGAAAAAGACACAAATAACTTGGCGAAGTTGAAGGCTCTATTTTCCTTATTAACATCTTCCTTTGACAAGGATATTGGTCATCTATAGGTCTTTGGGCACTCAACACTAGATGTTAATTGGATGAATGCATAATGTCAGATTTAGGATACTTCCTTATCTCCCTTAGCTACTCAGATGAAATATCTCTCTAGGTTGTTCCAGATGATCAAAACCTCTTATGTGTTCAGAGAACTTAATAGGACAACACATACTCTCTCAAAGGAAGGACTGCAGTTGTAGGAGAACTAAGTTCTGGAGAAGGAATTCATTGGTGGTCATTTATCTTATTTAAGAGAAAAGCATAATAGGTTCCATCACATTGATACCTTGCTTCAGAGAATTCATATCAAACTACAGTTGTTTAACATTTTTAATTTGCAGTAAGTAGAGAAAGGTAATTTTATTGATGTCCAACAAATGACAAAAAAATTCCAATGAGACTAGAATGTACAATTAGTAATTACCAAACTATAGGGGAGTCTTGGGCTACCCTGAAAAAATAAAGAGAAACTTGTTTAGTTTTGTTAGAGTGCACTTGTGCCAAAGTTTTAATTCTAAATTTGGTTGCTCTTGACAGACAACTTCCACAAAAGTCTCCATGAGATCCCACTTTTATCAATAAATGATACCCACATTTAGTGAAAATCCACTAGTGGAGTTTTAAGGCCTCCTCATCATTAGGGAAGTTGATTATTAGGATTACTTGTGACATCCTATGTATTTTTCAAATGCCAATACACCATATATAATTCTTATGTATTTTAGAAACTCCAATACAAAATCAATATTACTAGGAGTCATCAAGGCCAACAAATATATCTTCAACCATATAGTTGGCCTTGATGACTCCTAGTAATATTTTTCCTTCACTAAATGTATATGTAATATGAATTCACTCACATCCAAATATATGCTTCTAAGAAATAGCTTGTAGGTTATTAAGGATCATTTAAGAGGTAATGTCCAAATCATGCAGGTTAATTGTGTGTGCAAGTGTTGTAAAATTTAAATATACCTGGCTCTGGTGTGCAGTGCTCTATTTACATTTTCCTAAAGGCATATAACATCATGTACCTCATGTGGAGTGTTATGTTTACTTTGTCCTAAAGGTAGATAACATTGACTAGAAGTGGTGAGGTATACTCATTTGGACAATTGAAAAAAACTATTTTGTTTACTGTCATGTCTTGAGGCTCCACTTCTCAACATACCACAAACACTTGAAACAGTGGTGGTGGAAAGGCATGACACCATGGCAAAGGTTGTACCACACCTGTCAATGAACTTGTATGAAACTGAAGCTTCTGGAATTCCTGGAAACTATTTTTATTGATGTTGTTGGTTACTCTTCCGTTTCTTCTTAGAACACTAAGAAGCATAGTGACCATCCATACTCGAAGGTTATACAATTCTTGCAAACTATTCTACTGTTATTGTTGCTTACCCTTCTCCTACTTCTCAAGATACTAAGAAGCATATTGGCCATGCTTCTTGCACTCTATATGGCTCAAATTATTCTTTTTCTAGTTAGAAGACCTTGAATCTTCCTTCTTATTCTAACCCTTCACAAATCCTTTTTTATTGCCTCCTTTCCTCACCCTCCCAATGAGGGCTAGCTCTAGTACATCCTCATCACTAGTTGAAACCATCTCCAATCTCCACTGGAAGATAAATAGAAGCATGCATCCCCTTCCTTGAGAATTGTGCCCCCTACCAAGACTGGAACCTTATCATGCAAAAGAACTCTAATTATCTAGGGTTTTGTGCCCTCCAAATATTAGATCATGCATGCAAAACTGAACCGAATTGAATCTGAACTACAAACTAAACTAAACTAAAGAAAAAATGAATTTCTTAATCTTAAACAACATGCAAACTGAAATTAATTGAGGATAGAAAAACTGGAAATATACCCTCTACTCTCTTACATAACAACACCTCCCTCATACTATAATGTGCATAGGAACCATGAAAAACTATTGCCATTATTACTGTTGTATGGACCTGCAAAAGGTACACCCTTACTACTATTGTACCTACCAATTAAGTGCACCCTGGTACTGTGGAGAGGACTGTTAGAGTTAAACAAGGTAGAAAATCTAACAAAGGATATGAACCAATTGATAAAAAAAATATTACCACAGTGATAAATTGAATCCTTAAAAGAGTGACTAGCGTGGGAAGAGACAGAGTTAAGTCAAACAAAGTATAAATCTTTGCCATAGATAAGACAAAATTTACTGCATGGTTTTAAGAAAATTCATCTCAATGGGATAATAAATTGTTTCAAACTCCAAGATTGAAAGGAAAATGACTTAATGTACAACAAAATGTTAGTATTTTTTTAAGCTGCATCTACATTTACTCAGAGGTGTTGATTTGATGCTATAAAATTCTTGAAGCCATGTTCAACCTACAATAAGTCTCTAGCTTTTCTGTTGTTAAAGTTGCGGGCCTATTTTAGCAATGCCACGGGCTTTGATCATGATGAAATGTAGTTAAAGGGTTTTTTCTGGATTTATATATTTTTCACAGTTTAGTTTCAATTATGCATTTTTCAATACTAAGTAAGAAATAAAACAAACCATTAGCATACAAAGAACATATCAATGAGAGCTAAACATGTAAAATGGAATGGATAAAGGATATATAAATGCAGAATGGAAAGTTATAACTCAGAAACTGAATGGACAATGTGGTGTTAATAATACCTATATAGTAGGATTTCATATCACGAGTAAAGATACTCCCAGTCCATCGAATTCCTCTTTCCGAGAATCATCAGTAAGAGTTTTCCAAAGTCCCTTTGATTTCCCAAATGCGTTAGTTTACATCCGAGAAGACGTTGTGTCCAGTATCTTTCCAAAACAAAATAAACCACCACTTAACATAGTGTTTATGTATAAATTTGAGCAAGAAATGTACAAGTCAAAATACCAAAATTTGGCTAGAAAATCCAAATCACTAGGACAAAGAAGGAAGAAAAGGAGTTGTACCTATGTTATCACATATGTGCAAGCTCTTGTTGCAACAGCTACATGTTGGCATTATGATATAGGTATTGTCCTTGATGGCAACTCACTCAGATGAAAGATCACAGTATAGAAGGTAAACAACAAAGAATTACAGATCAATCTTCACGGAATGAAGAAAGAGGAGGTAATGCAGGTTCACCATTGACTAAACCGCGTATACATGCAGGTTCATTATATACAAGTTGCTTATACGTACACACGCACTTTCACAGAAGGAAAAGTGTGTATACCTTGGAAAACTAAGTTTCTAGTCCATGGTATTTGGTCCATGGTATTTTGATCCATGGTATTGGTCCAAGGTATTTGGTCCGAGGTATTGACCCTAGGTATTTGGTCCAAGGTATTGGTCCTAAGTGGTTTTGGTCCATGGTATTGAGAAAGGCCTAAAAACTATAAAAGGAGGAGAAGATCATTAGGCCAAGGTGTGCAAGTATCGAATATCTGATGAAGTGTGAGGTCTAGTATGCAGGTTATTGGGTTATGGTGCATTGCTGGATCTAAACCAAGGATGAACCTTAGTGGATGATGAGGGATTAGATCTTATAATGGATCAAGATCTTAAGACGTAAAATGAACTATCAATTTGTGTTTTTGCTCATGTATATTCTAGATCTGAACACTGACGCATATATTATTCTATAAATGATATGATATGGGTATAACTAAAGTCTGGAATAGCTGCAAAAATCTCAATTTATATTTGCATATGTATACACTAGTTTGCTTTGAGAAAAGCGTGTATACATGGAGGTTCGACACATGGAAGTAGTGTATACCCTATAAAATATGTTTTAGTTGCTTCTATTTGTTGTTGCAGAGCTCTGGATTTTGGATTGGGTTATGGTTGCTGTATTCTGGTGACAGTATTTTGAATGATCAGATTGATGGGCTGTCAAAGTGATTGATTGATTCGGTTGTGGTTGGTTTAAGAGGTGATTGGTTGATACAAATATATTTGATGATTGAATTATAGTTATGATGTTCTTGATGGATCCAGTCTGAAAATTTATGAAACGTGGTCCCTGAAGGAAGAGAGAAGGTCGTAGCATTTTGTAGGTTGGCACCTACGTACCAGCAAACATATCAACTAGTACAAGAGCTAGGGGGTTGTAGCTCCCTTCCAGTAGTAGCTGTAAAATGAGAGAAGGTTGCAGCCTTTTGCAAGTAGAAGCTTACATACTGGTATAAGTCTACACTAGTACCAAATTGTAAATAGAATTTTCTTATCATTAAGAGAAGACAGAGACGATAGCAGTAGGTGGTTTTTACCCACATTAGGTTTCCACCTTATATCTTGGTGTTCATGTGTGATGCTTATGTGTAATGCTTTATTCTTCTTTTATTGCACTGTCTAATTAATATCCGACATACTGGTTAAAGTTCAATGCACGATAAATTGGGTAACTCAAAATTTCTCTGCATATACACTGGTTGCTTTAATAATAGTCACGTGTACATGCTGGTTCACTTAGCTAAAGTAGTGTATACAAATCAACCTATGGAAATGAAAAGTTATTGAGTTACTAATACTGATTCACCCCCCCTCTCAGTATTATTTCCAACAATTGGTATCAGAGTATGTCCTTTAGAAGAAGCTTGATCTCTTCAAGGAAGATCCATCATCATGAGTAATCAAGAAAGCGGGGGATCCATTAGACCGTCAATCTTTGATGGGAGAAACTCTGTTTATTGGAAGATAAGAACCATAGCCTATCTTCAATCTATTGGAACAGATGTTTGGGAAATCGTGGAAGGAGGATATACATTTCCATCAGCAATACCTACAGATACGACAGGTAAAAAGCAATATGAAACCAATGCCAAGGTTGTCAATACATTATTGGGAAGTCTGTCACAATCAAAGTTTTTCAAAGTTATGTAGCTCAAATCAGCCAAAGAAATATGGGACAAAATCGTTCTAAGCTACGAAGGAGACTTTCAGGTAAAACATGCTAAACTGCAAACTCTCAGAATTCAATATGAAACTCTTAAGATGCACAATGATGAAAGTATAGCTAGTTACTTTTTATGTATAGATGAGGTTGTTAATTTCATGAAGAATATGGCTGAAGAGATAAATGAGGTTACCTTAGTTGAGAAAGTTTTAAGATCCTTGTCCGCTAAATTTGAATCAAAAGTATCTGCTATCGAAGAAAAATAGGATCTACAGACTATTACTATGACACAACTTCATGAAATCTTAACAGCCTTTGAGATGAGAAAAGGAGGCCCATCAGATATGACAGAAGCCGCATTTAAAGCTTTAGCAAAAGGAAAAGAAGAACTCAATGAATCAGGACATATTTCAGAAGAAGAATATGAAGTAAAATTTTTCAAGAAGCTTCAATGGGGTTCCGGAAGATTTAGAGGTAAACTAAATTTCAAATGTTTTGCCTGTGGTAGAGTTGGTCATTATGCTGCCAAATGTCCTCATAAAGATAAATATGATAAAGGGAAGGAATCCGCAAAATGGAATAGAAAACAAAGTGTAAGTAAAAAGAGTTTCTATACTCATGAATATAGCGATGGATTATCAAATAGTGATGAAGATGAAAATAGTAATGACTATAGACTTCTAATGGCTTATGAAGATGATCAATTTTTGGATGCTTTAGAAGAAGATGACCTTCATGAATAAATCTCTAAACTCGAGATCTGTTTAGAAGAAAATAATATTATTATAGAAACCTTGACATATCAACTTGCTAAAAGAGAAAAACGCAATGAAAAACTAGAATATGAAATTGTGGATCTAAGAAAGGATCTTGAGAAAAAAAAATATCTCAATCTTAGATTTGCTAAAGGATCATGTTAGTGTCGGTATCTTCATCCCTCCATCAGTGATCAAATACTCTTTTTGCATTGCATGTTTAGGTGTCTCATCCGATCATCTGCATTCCATTAGGATCATGGATCATCTGATGGTAGTGGCATATTATCAATTTTCCCTCATGGTCTTTACCTGCTGGCCCATTTTCATATATTCAGGTCATCTACAGTCATTTTCTGCCATTACATCTGCAAGAGTTATTTTTAGAGTTTTAGGTCTCATTAGGTCTAGGGTTTTGTCAATAAGGTCTTGAAAAAGCTCAATAATGGTCAACAGGCACATGAGGAGGTCAAATAAAGTCTCAACGACAAAAATTGCAATAATCACATGCTTAGTGATTGATTTTTCCTCAAAACCCTGTTTTGAGGAAAAACAGAGTTTTTTATGTTTTATGTATGAAATTTCATGTAATTTCATTTTTTCTATATGTAATAATTTCGAGATGTAGCCCTGGTCACTTTTCCAAGCCCCTGCACTCCAGTTCTTGCAAAAGAATTAAAATTTCAAGGTATTTAGTCCATCAAAGGCAAAAAACAAGTCAAACTTCCCAAAACAGACTTTTAAAAAAGCAAGATTAGGAAAGTGGGTTTTCATAAGTGAAAAATAAAAATCATTGGTATATAAAGTCTTTTCATTTTAAAGAGTTCATTTGTATGCCAAAGGAGAAGAGAGTAAGTGCAAATCGTGTTTTCGAGCCTAAGGAGCGATTTTGCATTCAAACTGTCAAAATTTAGAGGCGCGGTGCACCTGGGTCAAGGTGCGGCGCACTTGGCCTGTGTGGCGCACACAGAGCAAAGTTTACATTCTAACTGGTGTGATGCACAAGAGAGGCACGACATACCTATGAGTGGGCATAACGCACCAGTCTTCAAAACCTGAAATTCATCCAAATCTACCTTCAAAGCTCCAAAATTGCAAATTCTTAATTCCACAAGTAAGTTAACACCTCCATATTGCCAATGCATAAGTTTCCATCAGTGTTTATAGTGTTTCAATAGGTTAAAAACAAAACCCTGGTTCCTTGCACAGTTGTATTGAGAAAACTACCTAGGGTTTGCAAATTACAGTTTTTGTTGTCCTATTCACCCCTACCATTTTCACATCCCCTCACTACCATTTCATTCACCTCCTTTCTCCTTCCATTTTTCACTTACACTTACCTATTCCCCCTATCCCCAAAACTAAAAACCCTAATCCCTAAAACCACTACTCCTAAACCCTAAACATCATTCCACAAAACGCTTTCATTCCTGAAAATTCCTACAAGCAGCATCCCAACCCCCTATTCACAGTCCCTTCACAGTCCTTATCATCAATCCTTGTTGTTTAGCAGCAAATACCTATTGACACTATAAAATATCTTCATACTCATCTAAGAAAAATCAAGCATTGGCAAACATGGAGTCAGATTCATCTTATGACAGAAATGAGGAAACAGTCAGTGACTCCTCCAAAGAAATTCATGCACCAAGGAGACCTCACAAGAGTGGAAAACATAACTGGGAGGAGCCTACTACACTTACTGAGCTGTTGTCTTGCCCTCTTGCTATAACATGCTTCCAACATCAATCTTGTTACCAATTTTGTGAGATGGTGGAAAGAGTCAAATACCACCATGAGCTTGCCAGACTTTTTGTGCTCCATCTTCATAATGGCCAGGTCAATTTGGTAGGTGTGACATTCACTTTGACACCTGAGACTATAGCTCAAGCAACCAGTATTCTGAATGTAGGTGAACAATGGAACAAGGGACAACTAGTGGACAAAGATTATTATGAGCCTTATATCAAGGCTGGTTTTCAGAGGCATGTCAGTAGGGTCTTCCCTTTCAGGTACCTACAGGACACATATGCTCCCCTTATGAAACTCATAATCAAATATTTCAGCTATGAAGGAAGATTTTCTCGCCTATACACCTATCATATCAGATTGTTGATGCATTTTACTAGGGTGAGGATGATGAACCTCCCCTATTTCATTTGCTGAAATATTGAGAAAATGACCACATCAGTGCACAGGAAACCTCCTCATTAGCAGTATAACAACATCGATCACTTTGCATTAATCAAAATTGTGGTTTTGCATCAGCTTAGTTTACTGCATGTTTCATGGGAGGATTTCATTTCACACGAGGTCTTTACTGGTCCTCAAGTGCCCCCATCAATTTTTCATGAGGTAGGAGAGCCTTCACATCAACAAGAGGTGCATGAGACTCAAAGCACTAGTGTGCCAGTGTTTTTCACTTACCAAAAGGGCATAAAGAGATTGTTTGCATCAACAAAACGAGTACTATCTCCACTCGGGGTGGAAGGGGTCTTGTTTCCTTCAATAGAAAAGCAGGTACAAGACAAGGGTAAGCAGCCATTACATGATGAGGGACCTTCAGAAGGTCAAGAGTCAGACTTCATTCTCATTCAGGATGAGGACACTGATTTGGGCTCCCAAAGCTCAAAGCTCAAGGAGATCATCCAGAAACAACAAGATGACATTCATGACTTGTCTCTCAACTTGGAAAGAGCCAAGTGGATAATCAATTATCTTGAGTAGAGGAACAAATAGTTATAGGATCAACAAACCATCATGGAGCTCCAAAATATAAGAGAAAACCAGCAAGTTGCCAAGAGGAGGAAAGTCAAGTTGACACCACTTGAACAAGAAATTGAAGTTGATCATGAATCTTGGATTGAGAGGGAAAACATGCACTTGGAAAAGATGCTGGAGAAAGCCAACAAAGAAAAAAATATGTTGAGGCACACGGCCTACCACTACTTGGTGAGAAACAAGGTTTGCAAAGCGAGAATTAGGACTTTGAAGGCCAAGTTGAGGAAAGCATTAAGGAAGAGAAAAGGGCAAGACAATATCCAGATTTTGGCTAAGGCTTCCTTAGCCCTACACATCACTTGATGCAGGATAGTCAACCCAAATTTCAAGAAATTTGGGATACTTTTTGTAAATTTTGAATTTTTGGAGTAAAACATAGGTTTTTCTGCCTGGTGCGCCGTGCCACCTGGCATGCGCTTTTGCTAGGGACCTCCTTTGGAGGAAAGCTCAAAATTTTTGGATTCCTTAGGCAAAAATATGAATTCTCACACATGGCCAAGAAATTTTGTCAAGTTTTGAGCTTCCAAAAGGGTCAAAAACACCTCAAAATGGTATTTCTGCCCCTTTTGGGCCACACTGGAAGCAGTGCTGGGAGAACTCATTTTTGGAGGGACAAATGGACACCAAATTCATAAGTTCCACTTATTTTGGAAAGTAGACAGATAGACCTTTCCAAAAAGTCCACTTGGAGAAACTTTTGTGCATGGGAAGGCCTCCAAACTCAACTGCAAAAAGGCGCGATGCACAAGGACAGGAGCGCGACGCACAGGATGGAAATTTGTCATTTTTGCCAAAAAAACTCTGTTTTTCGCCTAGATTTTTCTCAGTTTGACTTTTTCTCTCCCTCATAGTAAAAATGATGATGTAATTTGATGTAAATTGATAGATTTTGATGTAAATATGCTAAAATTTCACTCACGGAGATAGATACATCATAAAAAGGTAGTTTGAAACTAAATGAATCAGTTTCCTAGGTTTTAGAGGCAAGCTGTTCCACTGCCTACTTTTCAGTTCTTAGTTTAGATCTTTTTGAAACAGCTCCTAAACTCATGAATTCGACCCCTAAAGCCTAGCATGAGTTGTTTGTTGCCTATATCTAATATTTTTTCAATCATTGGTAAAGGTTGGACTCTTGTGAATGCTTTGAGCATTATTGTACATTCATCTCTGCAGTTTGGCAAAGGAATAGACCAGGGTTTGCAACATTTTGTGGGATTCTTGTGGCAAGTTGATTTGGTATTGTTTTTCCTTCTGTAATTCAGGTTTACATGTGTTTATGTATGCCATCATCTCTCTCTTTTCAGCTTAACTAAATGAATCAAGGATAAAGGTAGAATTCATTGATGTTGTAGTGCTCTACCTAGGGTTTGTTTAGTTATTTATGTTTTCAACTATTTGAAGAGGATTCCTGAGACTTTCATGCCCTCTACAGCTCCTCATCAGTCATAAGACTCTCAAAGTACTAAACCATTTGCCTACCTTGCCCCACAGAAACCTCTGCAAGACTGTGTTCATTCCCCGGACCCAAAACTGCCTTTCACATTTGATCCAACAACCAACATTAAATTCAATCAAACTCCTCTGAGCATATACCTAGCCTAAAATTCCTCTTTACATCAGGCATCTCAAGCTCTATTGATCATATTTTTCTAATATTGACAAGGAGAGAGCCCTCTCCCAACCTGGTAGGGCTAACTACCAGGTTAAGCGTGGTTTGATGTTACCTTAGATCCTGCCTTTCTCAGCCTGAGGTAGATTTAGGTCATTGTTATCTCAAAATCAGGCCCTGGAAGGTTGCAGACCAGGAAGACTTCAAGTAACTATTTCAACCTACTTTAGGCTGAGGCTTAGCCTCCTCAACCTGAGAGGGCTCTCTCTTGATGGATTAATGATTTTGATTAAAGATAAGATGGCTAACTCTTATAGAACAGCTGTGAAAAATATGAATGGTGGAAACACATTAAACAAAACTATCCATTGGGCTTATGGAGTCAACAACACCTCAATATAACAATGAACTCAAGCTTACATGGAAGTCAGGGCATTCAACGTTTAAACATTCAGAACATAAACTCATAAGGGACCACACAGTTTATGCATGTATACAGGAAGTCAGAGCACATTCAGTGAATTCTGAGTGATTATACATCCATACCACTGTAAGAATTAAGAAAAGGACAAAATCACCTATTTTGAACATAAAAAACCCTTCATGAATCCTGAGAAGTAAAATCAAGCATGTATTATTGAAAATGAGTCTTACATAGGCCAATACAAGCTTTCCATAAAATTTTCCAACCCTTTGTACATCAGATCTTCTTCTATATATAGAGCTCTTTACATAACTGAGATTCCTCCTCCAGCATGAGGGGAATTCGAATTCATCCTACTATGACACCTATTGATACATAAAACTGATTATTAAATGCAAATGACACCTAACTAGCAGTCCTAGAGACCTAATGCAACTAGGAGTGTAACTCCTTATCATGATTCAACAACCTTATCTAAGCATTTAAAGCATTATTTGACAACTTGCAACCTCAAGAAGTCGAATTTGATGAAGCCTCCCACGTGGTCACCCAACTGCTGATGACAAGCCCTAGAAATTAGGGAACATGTTTCCCTGTTTTTAGGTTTAGATCCTTGAAAATTGGCACGTGGGACAGAGCCTTTATCTCTTCATCCATGACACATTTTACGAAAATGAAGGAGGTTTTTGTAGCCCATGTTGTCCAGAACAAAAACCTCTCCTGGTTTTTTAAAACATTTCTCCAGCTGTCCAGAAACTGTCCTTGAAAAACACGTGGCAAACAGAAAAAATCCGTTTTCTGAAAGTAGGGTCTCAATGAAAGCTTAGTATCTCCCAACTGAAAACACTTATGAATAAAGTGAGATATGTTATTGTATATGGAGAGTTTATGAAGAGAAACCTCCCTCAGAATTCCAAAATACATCTTCTTGTAACCAGAAACAGATCTTGAAAACGACTGCTAAAACCAGAAGACAAAACTTGACTTTCAGCAGTTTCGTAGCGCAAGTTTAACCATAAATTTCTCCCACCTCAGAATGGAATTGAAGAAACTGAAAGAGTTTTATGTAGTGCAGCATGTTTGGAAGAAAAGCCTCTTTCAGTTTGCAAAATTAAGTTCTCGGCTGCTCAGGAAAGCTTTTGGAAGTTAACTAGTAAAAACAGTTTTTCTGCTAAAACAGGCTGCTACAGGGGTTTCGTAGCGCGCTACGAAAACGTGGATTTATAGCTAGTTTTAAAATTTCTCCAAAATGATGTGAGATATGAAATATAAACACCTGTTAAGACTTCTAAAACATGGAATGAGGCTGTCAAACATTATTTGGAAAAGAGATATGATCTTAAAAGACTTCTAACCTTATGACCTAACTCTTAAAGCATGAAATGACCTAGAGACCCTTTAACACCATGACTAGAAGAAGGGTTTGTAAATGAGAATGACACTAATTGTGATGAGATGACTCAAAAATTATAAGACTATGACTAGAAACAAGGCAACTTACCAAAGCTTAGAGACAAAGATTTTAGGGTGATAATAGTCATAACAGATCAGAAACCTTAAATGAAATTATCAAAGTGCAGCATTCTCCTCTGATAAAGACAGGTCTTGGATATACTGAAGAAGCACCTCAATCACATAAGCCGTCAATCTCCACTAAAAGATATCTTGATGTAGCAAAGAATAGTGAACAGTATGACAATCGTGAGCAAAGGCAGAAAGAAAATCACCAGGTAAATTAGGCTCAATTTGCTTCAAGGATGAACATAAGTCACAACCAACCTCAGGTAAGTCATTCTCAATTTGCTTCAAAGATGCATAGAAACTACAATCACCAGGTCAATAGATTCAATAATTGCAGGAACTTCTTCAATGGTCAATGTTTCTCATGTCATAATTTTGGACACAAAGCTGCTTAATGTGTTGCTTACAAAACCATCATGACTAGAGAAGCATGAAATCAAAGGAATGTGACAAGGATCAAGAAAAGTTCCTATAATAACTTTTCTCTTCTTGAAAATGAAATAGAATGTTCAATCTGTAACAACTTTGGCCATGAAGAATCTGAATGCAGGAGTAAATTTCGGCAAATATCTCAAAAAGAGAAAACTCCATTAAATCCTAAAATATGGAGAAATAAAGAACTCCAAATAGAAAGATGTGGTATAGCCTTGTATGTAGAAGGACAAGAAAACCAGTGGTACATCGACAGTGGATGCTCAAAACACATGACAGGTGACAAAGAAAAACTACATTCATATAATGCCTTAGAAATAAAAAGAATGTCTCATTTGGAAATGACACTCCTACTGTCATAAAAGGTAAAGGCTCTATTTTCTTGAAAGAAAAAGTCAAAGCTGGGAATTTTATGTATGTTGATGGTCTAAAGCATAACCTTTTGAGTGTCAGTCAAATGTGTGATCAAGGAAATGAAGTGGTGTTTTGATCAAATGGATGTGTTGTTCGTGAGCTTGATACAAGAGAAATTGTGATCAAAGGTACAAGAACTCCAAATAACTTATACATACTCAAGGGAGGACAAAAACAGTGCTATCTAAGCAAAAATGATGAAAACTGGCTATGGCATAGAAGATTGGGACATCTAAGTTTTTCTCAAATAAGAAAAGCATGCAAATTCCAAGTTGTTCGTGATCTTCCAGATATCTGCATTCCTAAAAATAAAATATGTAAATCATGTCAATTTCGTAAGAAAACTAGATCTCACTTCATTGAAAAAGAAGGGTCAGCTAGTAAGCCTCTTTATCTAGTTCATACTGATTTATGTGGACCATCAAGGAAAAAGTCACCTCGTGGAGAAGAATACTTTATATTGTTCATTGATGATTTTTCTAGAATGTGTTGGATAGGTCTTCTAAAGCATAAAGATGAAGCATTTGAAAAGTTCAAAGCCTTCAAAGCTTTGGTTGAAAACGAATCAGATCGCAAAATCAAATGCCTCGGATCTGATCAAGGAGGGGAATTTACCTCGGATGAATTCTTTGACTTTTGTGAACAACATGGAATAAAAAGGCAGTTCTCCACCACAAGGACTCCTCAACAAAATGGAGTGGTAGAAAGAATGAACAGAACTATTCAACAAATGGCTCGAGCTATGATAGATGAATCTGGAACTCCTGCAACCTTCTAGGGTGAAGCTGCATTCGCCGCCGTCACTATTCTCAACCAAGAAAATGTTCGGATAAACAACACTCAAACTCCACATGAACTTTGGTATGGTAAGACTCCTACTATAATATACTTCAAAGTTTTTGGAAGCAAATGTTACATCAAAAGGACTAATGAAAAACTTGGTAATTTTGAACCCAGAGCAGATGAAGGTATTCTTCTTGGTTACTGTTCCCGAAGTAAAGGATATAAATGTTATAATAAAATACTTGGGAAAATTATTGAAAGTATTGATGTTGTGGTTGATGAAGCATGCAAAAATTCAAAACAGATAAAAACCGAAGATTATGACAATGAAGAAGATAAGGATGATTTTCCCACATCAAATCACACTGATTTTGAAGAAGAAACCAATGAAGCACCAGAAGTAGAGAAAACGGTAGAAGAAAAGACTTCGTCCAGGTATGTTCAGAAAAATCATCCAGAAACACAAATTTTAGGGGAAAAAGAGGCAGGTGTGCAGACAAGAAGAACTATTACAGAAGCCTCAAGCTATCTAGCATTACTATCTTCCACTGAACCTCAAAATGTAAATGAAGCATGCAAAGATGAATGTTGGGTCAAGGCCATGAATGAAGAACTTGAGCAAATTGAAAAGAATAATACTTGGGAATTAGTTCCTAGACCTAGGTTACAAGTTGATAACAAAAGTGATTGCCAATAGGTTGAAATCTATTCTTCCTTCCATTATTCCAGAGAACCAGGGAGGCTTCATCCAGGGAAGACAGATTGTGGACAACTTTATCCTGGTCCAAGAGGCGATCCACTCAAGCTTGACCCGGAAAGAGAAAGGCATGGTGGTCAAACTAGACCTTGAAAGTGCCTTTGATAGGGTAAGGCACAGATTTCTGCTGGATGTCTTGCACAAATTTGGGTTTTGTCCCAAATTCATCACCTGGATCAAGGCTTGTATCAGTGAGCCTTGGATCGCCCCTTTGGTGAATGGAAGGGCCACAGACTTTTTCAAGGCCTCCAGAGGGCTGAGGCAAGGGTGCCCTTTATCACCCTTGCTCTTCGTTATCCAAGCCTCCGTCCTTAGTTTCCTCTTGAACAAAAAGCAGGCTGATCAAGAAATAATGGGAATAAACATCGCAAGAGGCGTCAAAAGTATAAACCATGCTCTGTTTGCGGATGATACTCTTCTCCTGGGCGCTGCCTCCCTTCCTTCAGCTAAAAAATTCAAGGAAGTGCTGGATGTCTATTGTGAGGACTCAGGAAGTAACCTCAATAAAGGCAAATGTCACATCTTCTGTTGGAATATAAAGGTCAGAACGATCCAAGCCATTTCTAACTGTTTTGGTTTTGCAGCCTCCTCTGCTTGGTCATCCTTCAAATACCTGGGACTCCCTATCTTCCAAAAAAGAGCCCTCAGCAAAGACTGGTTGCCTCTGCTGGAAAAAATCAAGTCAAAAATCTGTTCCTGGGGATACAACTGGCTCAACCTAGCAGGTAAGACTGTGCTAATAAAAGTTGTACTAAATAGCCTTCCTATCTATCAGGCTGCAGTGATGATGGCTCCTCTTGGCATCACAAGGAAAATTGAGGAGTATATCAGGAATTTTTTCTGGAAAGGAGGGAAAGCTAATGAGAAGAGAATTCCTTTAGTAAGCTGGGACACAATCTCCTTGCCCAGAATGGAAGGGGGACTGCATTTCAAGAACATAAACAAACAAAATATTGCCTTGGGCGCAAAGCTGTTATGGAGGATAATCGCGCCAAATCCGGGCTGGGCTCAGCTTGTGTTGTGGAAAAAGTACTTCCGTGGGCAGAGAACCCGCTGTCTTGACAATCCTATCACCACCTCTGGAACTATGATTCATAAACTGTGTGACAGAGCCTCTGCTTTAATCAAACAGCACATGCACTGGATCCCTGGAAATGGGAAGCGTATTAACATATGGGAGGACCGCATTATGGGCAGTGACCCCATCATGGATGATTGTTCTCTGACCCTGTTAAAAGAGTGGATGGACAACGCTGGAGTCAAAACACTGTGGGATTTATCACAGTGGGAAAACAACAATTGGCAGCGCTGGAGAAACATTGAGGTGCCATCGCACCTGTCTAAAGACTACTCCAATCTCCTTAGTCAATTAAAAGGCAAAGCTCCTCTAAATATCAGCAAGGCAGATACACGAGGATGGGGATCGATCCCAGGTAAGTATACAGTCTCGCAGGGTTACAAGCAGCTCACTCAGCAACCGAACGCGCCGCCTGACCCGAGACCTTGGCAGGGGATTTGGTCCCATCCAACGATCCCCAAGATAGATGTTTTCTGCTGGCTTCTTTGCCATCACAGGATACTGACTGAAGACAGATTGCACAAAAGAGGAGTCAATGGTCCCTCACGCTGCTCACTGTGCGAAAATTATGAAGAATCAGCCGCCCATCTGATGCTTTCATGTAATTTCGCAACTGCTCTTTGGAAGGCGGCGTTAAGTCCCCTGAACGCTGACTTTACCACGCCTATTCATTGCTCAGATCTGTTTGCTAATTGGTTACGCAGGTATCCTGGTGGCACTCAGAACCTGCAGATTAAAACCGCCTGGCTCGCTCTGCCTAAAATCACCTGTTGGCACATTTGGTTGGAACGAAACAATAGGATTTTTAATGACAAAAAGAGCGATCCTAAAATGATCTGGATCAAAATTAAAAGTCACCTGAAGGACTGTATGGGAGATTAGATGGACAGAGAAGGCCTTAGTGATCAAGACGCAGCTTGGGGAGATTCTCTGGGCCTCCAGTTCGTTGACAAAATCAGGCCTCCTCCTCCCCTAAAGCACTGGCAAATCTGCCTCAATACTGAAGAACTCGATGAATTATGCAAAATAAAGGCAAGAAAAATTATGTTCTTTGACGGAGCCGCAAAGGGCAATCCCGGCAACTCTGGAGCAGGTGGTGTCATTAAAAATGCAGATGGCAGAATCGAATCTAGATATGCCTGGGGAGTGGGCTTCAACTCCAGCATCCAAGCTGAAGCCTTGGCTCTCCTTCAGGGACTCAAGATGCTCACCTCTCTGGACATCAAAGATGCAATCATCTTTGGAGACTCCCAGTCCATAATTAAGGTCATGGTGGATAAATCCTCTCCATCAGATTTAAGATTATCAAGACTCCTGAGCAGAATTAGAGTCCTGACAAACACTTTCCAGAATCTGGAGTTCCTGCATGTTAAGAGAGAAAACAATAAACAAGCTGATGCAGAAGCCAACAAAGCGGTGTTTCTCCCCCCTGGAACGCTCCTAAGAGATGGAGAGGAAAGCTGGGACCCCATCCCTTAAATTAGTCTGTTTAAAATGTTCTATTGTCTTTTAATGAAGCAGTTTGTTTGTATAAGCAATTTAGGAAAGATAGATAAAGTTACAAAAACTACAACTAGTAAAAAACGCAAGCTCAGTGGAGGGGAAATCAATTGGATCCTGATAGAAGAGAAATCTGATCACTGTGCATCTCTATGTAACCTGAATTATGGCTTTCCAGCCAAGAATTAATACATCAACCTACTCGTTTCTGTCAAAAAAGAAAAATGTCATAGGAACTAAATGGATATTCAAAAACAAGCTGAACGGAAATGGAGAAGTTATTAGAAACAAGGCCAGACTTGTTTGTAAAGGATATGCTCAAAAAGAAGGTATAGATTTTGAAGAAACTTTTGCACCTATTGCTACACTTGAAGCTATAAGGATTTTTCTTGCTCTTTCTAGTTTTTAGAAATTCAAAGTACACCAAATGGGCATAAAATCTGCCTTTCTTAATGGAGACTTGGAAGAAGAAGTCTATATTGAACAACCAGAAGGATTCATTCTTGGAAATGATGCAAAACTTGTATGCAGACTCAGAAAGGCTCTGTATGGTCTAAAACAAGCTCCAAGGGCCTGGTATTACCATATTGACAAATGTTATGCTATTAACCTTCAAAATGATACCCAAATACAAAATATGTGAAGAAAAGATACCCAGAACACAGAATAGCAATGATTTTATTATTCAGAGAGTAATGTTCACTTGCCTCTTCGAGGGGGCAACCTCCAATAGAGAAGAGCTCGATTACAAAATAAGACACGATGCTCCTCGCAGGGAGTCTCTATCTTTTATATATGACTCATACATGCAATACCACGGGCCAATACCATGGGTTTTATTAATACCATCTATCTAATACTACGGCCCATTTGCAACTAACTGTGGTTCCATCATTAATTGCGTATTAACCACTTACAATTATTAATATGGGCTTTATTGACTCTTGACTATGGCGTGATCCCATTACATAAATAAGGGGGTTAGGGTGGGACCCTAACATGCCCTCCCCCTTAAGACTAGCCTTGTCCTCAAGGCTGAAGCTACGAAAATCGCTGAAGAATAGTGGCTGGTTCCCAAGTTGCATCTTTCGGAGAGGTGTCTTTCCATTTGACGAGGACTTCCTTAATCATGCGGCCGCGCAATTGCTTGTCTTGTGTGTCTAGGACCTATTCGGGTTGAAGCCAGATGGACCCTTCTTCGTCCAATTCAGGTAGACTGGTCTGAATTCTGCAATTGTTCCCAATCATTTTCTTGAGGCATGAGACATGGAAAAATGGATGGATTTTTGCAGTAGGTGGCAAGGCCAACTTGTAGGTCACTTCTCCAATGCATTGAAGTACTTGATATGGTCCGTAGAATTTGGGAGAGAGTTTCTGACACCCCTTGTCTTTGAGTGATGTTTGCTTATATGGTTGGAGCCGTAAAAAGACCTGATCCCCTTCTTGAAATTGGCGCTCTGAGTGATGCTGGTCTAACTGTTGCTTCATGCGGTTCTGAGCTTGATGAAGATTCTCTCGAAGATGGGCGAGCATGTTTGCGCGGTGTTGTAGGAGTTGATCCACTGCTTGTACTTTTAAGCATCCCTTGAGATACGAAGTAGGTGAAGGTGGGAGTTGACCAATACTGCTTCATAGGGAGTCATTTTGGTGGTGGCATGATAGTTGGTGTTATACCACCATTCAGCTAGAGGTAGCCACTGTACCCAAAGGTGTTGCTTTTCTGAAATGAAACACCTAAGGTAGGTTTCTAGACATTTGTTGACGGCGTCGGTTTGACCATCTGTTTGCAGATGATAGGAAGTACTGAGTTTTAGTTGAGTGCCTTGTATTCTGAAGAGTTCCTGCCAAAAATTACTGGTGAAGATCGGGTCGCGGTCAGACACAATAGAAGTGGGCATGCCATGCAATTTGAAGATCTGATCCATGAAATATTGAGCAACCAAAGTTGGTGTAAACGGGTGGGGTAGGGCGCAGAAATGAGCATACTTCGATAGTCGGTCCACAACCACCATGATGACTGACTTGTTCCCTGACTTTGGAAGACTTGTAATGAAATCCATAGAAACCTCCGTCCAAATTGATGCCGGAATGGGCAATGGTTGTAATGTGCCTGGTGTGTTGACGGTTTCCCCTTTGTGGCGTTGACAGACATTGTATTCTGCTACGAAAGTAAGGATGTCCTTTTTCATGCCTGTCCAAAAAAATGATCTTCTGGTGCCAACATATGTCTTCTGAAAGCCTGAATGTCCTTCAATGGGAGATGAGTGCAATTCTGCCAAAATGCGACTTTTGAGGGTGGATGTTGGTGATATTACGACTCTGTCCTTGTAGCGAAGAATATCATCCTGCCACGAGTAGACCTTGGTGGAATTTGGATCTACCTGCAATTGAGAAATGAGTTGGGAGAGCCTAGGGTGTGAAAACCATTCCCTGCGAGCCTCTTCAATCCATTCTAGAATGGGGAGGGAAATTGCTAGCATAGTACTTTCCTCCTCAAATTGGCGAGATAATGCATCTGCTACACTATTGTCTTTCCCTTTCTTGTAAATGATCTCATAATCATATCCCAGCATTTTGGCTAGCCATTTATTTTGTTGTGGAGAGGATAGGCGTTGCTCCAAAAAATATTTAAGACTGTGATGATCTGTGCGGATTTGGAAACGTCGCCCCAATAAGTAAGGTCGCCAGGTCTCTACTGCATGTAAGATGGCCATCATTTCCTTCTCGTAGGTAGATTGACCCAGATTCCTCCCACTAAGTTGTTGGCTTGTGAAGGCCAACGGTCGCCCTTCCTGCATTAAGACCGCTCCAATACCTGTACCCGAAGCATCACATTCAATGACAAAAGATTTGGTGAAGTCAGGTAGTGCTAAGACTGGAGTGGAACACATGGCATTTTTTAGAGCTGTAAAGGCCTGTTGTGCTTCCTCATTCCAGAAGAATGAATTTTTCTTTAGGAGTTGGGTGAGGGGCTTCGCTATGCGACCATAGTTGCGGACAAATTTACGATAATAACCTGTGAGACCCAAAAATCCTCTCAACAAGGTCTCAGGTTGAGGCCATTCCTGCATTGCCTGGATCTTTTCGGGGTCCACCTGGACACCTTCACGCCCCACAATGTGGCCCAAATACTCTACTTCTGCCATGCCAAACGAACACTTGGACATCTTGACAAATAATTTATGCTTGCGGAGCAGTTGCAAGAGTAGATCTACATGCTGAAGATGTGCGGCCCAAGTGCAACTATAGATGAGGATGTCATCGAAGAAGACAAGGACAAATTTCCTAAGATATGGTTTGAGAATGTGGTTCATAAGGCTCTGAAAAGTAGAGGGGGCATTACAAAGACCAAATGGCATGATCAGGAATTCATAATGGCCTTCATGAGTTCTGAAAGCAGTCTTGGGGATGTCGACTTCCTTCATGCGAATTTGGTGGTAGCCTAAGCGAAGATCCAGCTTAGTGAAGAATTGAGCCCCATTCAGTTCATTCAGCAAATCATCAACCACCGAGATGGGAAATTTATCTTTGACTGTCAACTGATTAAGGGCCCTGAAGTCGGGACACATCCGCCACTTCCCATCTTTCTTGAGCACCATGACCACTGGGGATGAATAAGGACTAATGCTGGGACGAATGACACCTGCTTCCAAGAGTTCCTTGATGATTTTTTCTATTTAATTCTTTTGGGTGAACGGATATCTGTATGGGCGCACATTTGGGGGTTGGGCCCCTGGAACCAAGGTGATGTTATGATCATGTTCCCCTCGCGAGGGTGGACGCTCATGAGGCTTGTCAAAGACCGGCAGATGGTTATTTAAAATCTGTTGCATCTCAGGATGAATTGGCAGAGGCTTTGTTTCGAGTGCCTGGATGGCATTAAATTGAGCTACAACTCCATGATTGCCCTTTTTTAAAAAAATTTCCATCCTATGCGAGCTGATGATAGAGGGGGCTCCCGCCTGGAGTCCACGGAGGGTATTTGTGTAGTTGTTCTGCTTAAAACTCATATATAACTCCTGGAAATCCATTGTGATTGGCCCAAGAGTGCGGAGCCATTCAACGCCGAGGACAATGTCACAAACCCCCATGTGTATGGAAAACATGTGGGTTTTCAACTGATAATCCCCCATTTGAAGTTTGACATTTTCACAGCGGCCTTCACATTTCATTGTGCCTCCATCCACAATTTGAACTTGGAAGTTAGAAACTGCTCGTACAAAACAATGCACTGCTTCTGCGACTTTTTGATGGATGAAATTATGTGTACTTCCACTATCAATCAAGACTACTACTGGGCGATGTTTAATAAAACCTCTGATTTTGAGAGTTTGAGGGGAAGAAATCCCTGCCAAAGCATGCAACGAAATAACTGGTTCGTCAGAGACATTGTCCTTTTGGTTGTCTTCTTCTAGCGGCTCATGTTCCTCCAGTGGTGGATCTTCCTCTGTTGAGTTGTAGTCAATGGCATCAATTTGAAAAAATTTGGGCTCCTTGCATTTATGACCTGGGGAGTATTTTTCATCACAGTAGTAACATAGTCCTTTCTTTCTTCTTTCGGCCATTTCCGCAGGTGACACCTTTTGGACCTTAAGTGTTTGAGTCGTGTTGTGAGACTGTGGGGGGCGACCTTTAGCGGAGAAATTTGGGTGACTGTATTGGGCTGCTAATGCACGTTCCATGTTACAAGCTACCTTGCAAGCCTCTGTCCATGTGGGAGGGTGGTGTAGTAGGACTTGGGCTTTGATAGCTTCTTTAAGACCGCTGATAAAACATTCCGTGTAGAACACATCTGAGAGACCCCAAGTGCGGAAGGGTAAGGCTTCAAAAGCTGTAATATATTCATCCACTGTACCAGTCTGTCGGAGCTTAGTAAGACGACCCAAAAAAGATGATTCCTGGTCAAAGCGGTCTTGAAGAGCTTTGGTGAATTTGGTCCAAGTCCTAAAAGGTCCAGTGCAACGTTGATGCCATTCCCACCATTGCCACCTTTCATTGTCCAAGTACATGTTCCCCAACATAAGCTGAGTCTCATCATCGAAGATGTGATTCAGTTTGAAATACTGCTCCATTTGTGCTATCCATGCCGACGGGTGAGAACCACCAAATTTATGCATATCCAACTTGGGAGGTCGCTGACTGGGTGGTGGGTGGGTGTGCCAGACGTGAGGAGAGTGGCTAGACTCACCCTCATTGTGTTCATTGCCATTATATGCCTCCTCGTGGGCTTGCTCCTTTCCCTTCGGGACTATTTTCTCGACCATGCTACATAGTCCGATAAGCTGAATGTGGAGGTTGTGCACTGATTCTTCAAGTTTGTCCATCCTTTCATTGGCCATCGCTTGAGCTCTAGTTTCTACCATACACCAACCGGATTTTTTTGAAAATTGGGACTGCCTAAAAAGTTTTTCACTAAGAAGTGAATGGTACCACTGTGCTCAGCTCGTCGTCCTGATTCTGATGGGCTAGATCACCAATAAGCACCCCGATTTTTTTTTATATTTTTTTTTATCTGTTTCTGAAAACTCCTAATGGAGTTTTACTCCTTCCTTATCAATACTGCAGTGGCCAAATCCTCAAAATGTCAATGCGGCCAAAATTCCTGCGAAAATTATACCCCGGTATAGGCACCCTTCACAACGACTTCGATCTGGTGGATCTGAGAGATATGAATGGCGGATCTGATAGCTCTGGGTGGTGGAACAGACTTCTTCTGCGGATCTGATGGATCTAATAGATCGGAATGGCTGATCTGCAAACTCGAGACTTCGGGACTGATGTCTGCTACTGCTACACCCCTTTGCACAAGCGGATATGAAAGAGATGATGTGTGATCCCCCGATAGAAAAGGGAACTATGGTCTTGAGGAGTGTCAGGTGCTACAGATCGCAATATACATAAGGGTCTGGCAGTAGTACTTGGCCCAATGTTTCAGGGCTCTAACTAAGGAGGATCGACCGTACCCTTAGCCGTACAACTTGACTACCCTATCGTATGGGCGAGTAGTCTCTCTGAGTGCTGTTCTCGGTGTACTGTAGCCACAAGACGACCGACGGTTTATCTATGGCGAGGTTTCAAGGGAGCCTAGGGGGCTTCCGATATACCTAGAGGGTACGTGGAAGACAGTCGTGCGCGGTTCTGTCTAATGCACTACTACTCGAAGGGGTACCCACATGGGTTACAAGGGAGTCCAACAGACGTGACCACCTCTTGTATTTCCTGTGTGCATGCCTCCCCAAATCCGCAGGTTTATGCGCTCAACGACAGATCCCGTGGTTTAAAGACGTCAAAACACATCTCTAGCCAAAAAAAAAATTTGTTAAGAAATGGAGATCCCATCGGCCCTGGAAAGTGCTCTGATACCACTTGTTATGCTCTTAACCTGCAAAATGATACCCAAATACAGAATATGCAAAGAAAAGATACCCAGAACACAGAATAGCAATGATTTTATTATTCAGAGAGTAATGGTCACTTGCCTCTTCGAGGGGGAAACCTCCAATAGAGCAGAGCTCGATTACAAAATAAGACACGATGCTCCTCGCAGGGAGTCTCTATCCTTTATATATGACTCATACATGCAATACCACGGGCCAATACTGTGGGTTTTATTAATACCATCTGTCTAATACTACGACCCATTTGCAACTAACTGTGGTTTCGTCATTAATTGCGGATTAACCACTTACAATTATTAATATGGGCTTTATTGACTCTTGACTATGGCGTGATCCCATTACATAAATAAGGGGGTTAGGGTGGGACCCTAACAACAAATATCTCCACCAACAGGGTTTTTCAAAGGGGTCAGTAGATAGCAAACTATATACAAAGATTGACACTGATAAATTGCTAATAATTGTTGTTTATGTTGATGATACCATTTTTGGTAGTAATGAAGAATCCATGAGTCAAAATTTTGCTTTAGTAATGTAGCAAGAATTTGAAATGTCCTTGCTTGGTGAGCTTACATATTTTCTTGGTCTACTAGTTCAACAAAATAAAGATGGTATTTTTCTTTCACAAACCAAATATCTCAAACAGATCTTGAAAAAGTACGGCATGGAAGATTCTAAACCAATATGTACCCCAATCGTAACAGGATGTAGTCTCAACTCAAATGATGAATCAACAACAGTACATCAACCAACTTACAGATCCATGATTTGTAGTCTGCTTTATCTAACAGGTACCCGACCTGACATCATGCATGCAATAGGAATAGTTGGATGATTCCAAGCAAATCAAAATGAATCACACCTAGAGGTAGTCAAAATGATTTTCAAATATCTTCAAGGAACATAGAACTTTGGTTTATGGTATCCTAGAGATACAGATCTTACACTTCATGCATATACAGATGCAGATTGGACAGGAAATGTTGATGACAGAAAAAGCACTAGTGGTGGTGCATTCTATATGGGTTCCAGGATAGTGTCTTGGTTCAGCAAGAAACAAAGTTCAATTGCATTATCTACAGCTCAAGTAGAATACGCGGCTGTTGCATCTTGCTACACACAACTACTTTGGATGATGCAAACATTGCAAGACATTCAGATCACATGTACTCCACCCATCTCCATTCTATGTGATAATACAAGTGCCATCAGTATTTCAAAGAATCCAGTCATGCACTCCAAGACCAAGCACATACCCATCAAATATCATTTTCTACGTGAACATGTGCTTGCACAAAAGGTCAAATTAGAGTATGTTCCCTCCAAAGAACAGGTTCCTGATATATTCACTAATCCACTGCCTAGAGAGACATTTGAATATCTCAGACAAAAGTTGGGAGTAGTTGCTGCATCATCCTGATGTTAAATATTTTTTTAGAGAAAGGTGGTTATACGCGAGTTTCATGAAGCGTAGTCAGATACATATGTGGGTTTCTGTGGGCACAGTCGTGTATATGTTGGTTTGAAGAAAAGCAGTCGTCTAGACTCAGAAAAATGGGGTCTGCTATGGTTCTGTCAATTATCTGCTCTATTTGATGATGGTTACAATCTGCTGATAACATGTGGAAATATATTGATCCTCATAAAGTTGTTGATAACTTGATGTATATATGATTGTTGGCATTATGACTAAAAGTCTTTGGTACCTAATGAGTTCTTACTTTACGATGATAGGTTGATACTCACATTTGTTGATTATCATGGTTGATGATGTGGGATGTTCCATAGTGATGATATAATGAAGGTTCTTGTGGAAAGATCATGAAGTTCTTGATAAATATGTCTATGGTGTTTTCACATACATATGATATGATTTTGTGCTACCGCTTGGAGATATGACATATGTTTAGTTGTTTCATGGAAGGTTATGATAAGGGATCGAAGCAAGTTTATCTTGATGAGATCAAGAGGATTAGTTGATATATGCCGACATCCTTTGTCACAGGTTGCCGATGTCTTGGGAACTAATGATGAACATATATAGGTTGTTGGTCTGGATGACGTTGACAGATACTGCTAATGGTGCAGATCATATGATAGTTGCTAATGACTATCATAGTCTTGTTTAAGATATTTGGTCTTTGTTACATATATCATGTATATCATTTAATGTAAAGGTCATGAAAAGACCTAATTTGTAACCCCACTATGCATGGGATGGATGATGTAATGTTTCTTGTTTTTGTCATGTATAAAAAATTGGTTTATCCCCACTTGGTTGGGTGGATGAGTCAAGTTTGGTATATCCCCACTTGGTTGGGAGATGGATGTATGTATGAGTCACTGGTGATAGGAAGTTCATTGGTGATGTATGTATAGAGTCATGTTCTTCTTTTAGAACATCTTTTTGCAGACTTTTCTTATGCTCAGGGGGAGCATGGACTCGATCATGGGAGCTCAATCAACACATTTCAACACATTAGAGAATTCAGCATGTACTCAGGGGGAGCATGACCCTTTTCCCTTTATGTCAAAAGGGGAGAGTGACTTGCTGTGGTTTTTGCCATCAAGTGCAAAGAGGGAGATTGTTAGCATTATGATATAGGTATTATCCTTGATGGCAAATCACTCAGATGAAAGATCACAGTATAGTAGTTAAACAACAAAGAATTACAGATCAATCTTCATCGAATGAAGAAAGAGAGGTATACATAGGTTCACCATTCACCAAGCTGCGTATACACGAAGGTTCATTGTATACAAGTCACATATACGTACACACGCACTTTCACAGAAGGAAAAGCGCATATACCTTGGAAAACTAGGTTTCTGGTTCGAGGTATTTGGTCCATGGTATTTTGATCCATGGTATTGGTCCAAGATATCTGGTCCGAGGTATTGACCCTAGGTATTTGGTCCAAGGTATTGGTCCTAAGTTGTTTTGGTCCATGGTATTGAGAAAGGCCTAAAAACTATAAAAGGAGGAGAAGATCATTAGGCCAAGGTGTGCAAGTATTAAATATATGATGAAGTGTGAGATCTAGTATGCAGGTTATTGGGTTATGGTGCATTACTGGATCTGAACCAAGGATGAACCTTGGCGGATGATGAGGGATTGCATCTAATGATGGATCAGGATCTTAAGGCGTAAAATGAACTATCATTATGTGTTTTTGCTCATGTATATTCTAGATCTAAATACAGACGCATATATTATTTTGTAAATGATATGATCTCGGTATAACTAAAGTCTCGAATAGCTACAAAACTCTGAATTTATATTTGCAGATGTATACACTGGTTGGATTTGAGAAAAGTGCGTATACACGCAAGTTCGACACATGGAAGTAGCATATGTTATAGATCCAAATCTCACCCTTGATATTCGTGATGTTGCATTTATCGCCTAGGGAAACCCCTCCTTCCAGACTTGGTCCAAATACTTAAAAAACAGTGTTTTATTCCCTGTACATGACATTGCCCTGAGCTAAACGCGTGTGTACACGGGTCAGTGTATACCCAACCCGCGTATATGTCTTAAAACACTTAAAAAAATTAAATCTCCTTAATTTCAGGTGGAGATCATAGGTTTTTCTTGTTGATTACCTATTAGTGCCTGTGGCCCCAACTGTTCTTAACAAATTCCCAACTAAAAAACTACTTTGGGAGAAGTATAAAAAAGCTTCAATGGGAAGGCCTTAAGGAGGAGAGAAGAGAGAGAATTACTCTGCTGAGATTATGCCTGATCAAGTCTGAAGATCCCAATGCTTTGAGCACTTCCCCCACTAAAGGAAACCATTGTTTCCCTGAGTTTTGATGTCATTTCACTAGTTGAGATATCCTTATGTGAGTCAAGGAAGGAGCCTTTTGAAGACTTGGGATTGGACGGACCTGGAGGACGATTCCGCTTGGAGCTAGCAAGAAGAATATTTAGGTGATATCCTTGCTTGCTTTGTTTTAGTTATCTACAATAAAGAAACATTTTCCCTGTTCCTGAAATCAATATTCTTTACACATATGATGTTATTGTTATGGTTTACATATGAATAATTGTTTCAATGTATAATTAACCATCTTTCAATATGTTATGAAGTTTATTTCTATATGATACTTTGTCCATATATTGCTATGCTTCTTTGAATTGGCTGTTTTGCAAGTTCAAGGATCGAGAGGAACTCCAAGAGGGTTTGGACCCTGGCTGGATCTACTCGAACGAAGGACCCCCAAGTACACATCTCTTTGCATAGTTTGCTTATTTAAGTATCATGTCTATGTGGAATTCTTGTCTTTTACTGTAGATAACCCCTCGCTCTACTAGGGTGTTGACCCAAAGCCCTAGGGGACTTAGTCCCTCAAGAGCATATACCCTATAAAATATGTTTTAGTTGCTTTTGTTTGCTATTGTAGAGCTCTAGGTTTTGGATTAGGTTCTGGTTGCTCTATTCTAGTGACAGTATTCTGAATGATTAGATTGATGGGTTGTCAAAGTGATTGATTGATTCATTTGTGGTTGGTTTAAAAGGTGATTCGTTGATACAGATATATTTTATGATTGAATTACAGTTATGATGTTGTTGATGGATCCAGTCTGAAAATTTATGAAACATGGTCCCTGAAGGAAGAGAGAAGGTCGTATTCTTCCGTAGGTCGGCACCTATGTACCAGCAAACATATCGGCTAGTAAAAGAGCTAGGGGGTCGTAGCTCCCTTCCAGTAGTAGTTGGAAAATGAGAGAAGCTTGCAGCCTTTTGGAGGTAGAAGCCCGCGTACTGGTATAAGTCTGCACTAGTACCAAATTGTAAACATAATTTTCTTATCATTAAAAGAAGACAAAGATGATAGCAACAGGTGGTTTTTACCCACATTGGGTTTCCACCTTATATCTTGGTGTTCATGCATGATGCTTATGTGTAATGATTTATTCTGCTTTTACTGCACTATCTAATTAATATCAGACATACTGGTTAAAGTTCAATGCATGATAAATTGGGTAAATCAAAAGTTCTCTACATATATGTTGGTTGCTTTAATAACAATCGTGTGTACACGCTGGTTCACTTAGCTAAAGTAGTGTATACAAATCAACCTATGGAAATGAAAGGTTATTGAGTTACTAATATTGATTCACCCCCCCTATCAGTATTATTTCCAACACTGCAGCCAAATTTTCCTTTGCTCCCATATACTTGTTCATATGTTTTAAGTAAAATCTCTTAGACTATAGCTACAATAGTATTGGTTAAATTTCTGATGTATAATTACTTGATGAAAATTGAATAAGCTAAACTCATGGTAAATAATATCACAAGTAATTATTTGTAGATCAGAATTTTTCAACATGGTATCAGAGAAGTGAGATCAGGCAGTGGAGTGTGTCTTGGTGGAATGTTCTTTATTTTCCCTGAAACTAGTTTATCTGCAGATTTGATAATTCAAGCGTGCATTACGTAAAGATCCATTGTCTCTAGCACCATTATTATACACAACTGATTTTGAATTTTTGTTTTATCCTATTCTGGAACAGGTGTAAGGAGGCGAGAATGATTATTCTCCATAGTCAAGTTGAAGGGAGTCATAGCATTAGCTATGTGGAACAATAAATATTAATTCATGACAATTTGCAATCCCAAGGTCATGGTTTTATGCAGTCTTCAAAAATGAGATACATAAATTTTAGCTTGCAAAGAATATCAGAATAAGTCCATTCCATCCACATCTCAGTGTCTGATATGGGGAACTTAGTTCGCCCCATTTATGGGGCTTAATTTCATGTAGAAAACACCCTTACAGAAGTGGAACTCAAATATTTAGGATAATTTCAACTAGTTTTAAAGTTAAAATTGTCCAAAAAATCAAGGTACTTTTAGTGCCAGATATCCCATGCTCCATTTATCAGTTTTGTATGTAGAAATCAATGTGGTTCAAGTTTACATAGAGGCTAATATAATGTTTAATGTTCTCAAGCTTGTGAAATTGCATTTCATGCAATGTAGAAATGAAAGTTCTTAGGAAAATTAAATTGTAGCATGCTCTTTGGGCCAATTTTAATGTTTCTTAAGTTTAAAAGAAGCACTTTCACAAATCTAGGAGGTTGTTAATGCAAACTGCAAACATATTTCAATGTTATTCTGTGTATTTTTTCATTTTTCTCTAATAGAATAAATTGTAACCTAAGGCAAGGAGTTGCACAAAAGATCCACAAGGAAAACTTCCCTGAAGCAAAGATGAAGTCAGTCAGCAAAAAACTGATGTGAAGATGCTAGCAGTCAATTGCCCAAGGGTGATTTTGTATACTCTTGCCAGAACTGAAGGTTGTATCCCACTATCCAAAGTATGTTCTCTCAACTACACTTGGTATGCTAATAAATGCTTCTAGGAA
Organism: Pinus tabuliformis; assembly: GCA_031772625.1. Lineage (NCBI taxonomy): Eukaryota > Viridiplantae > Streptophyta > Pinopsida > Pinales > Pinaceae > Pinus > Pinus tabuliformis. The sequence continues at coordinate 395,509,679 of CM062806.1, read as the reverse complement.
AAATTCATAGCCTATTTTTCATAATTCACTAGAAAATGTATTTATTGAACAAGTATTGATTAAGTAATTCAAGGCTTGATCACCTTTTCCAGTTCAAGAGCATACAATAGAAGCCCTTGCTAGCTTGTATGGAAATAACTACTTAAGTGGAAAGCTCCAAAATGTATAAGACAAGTGTTTGCTAGTGGGTTTACTTATAAGGGTTGCAGATGATGTTCAGGAGGAATTCATAAGGTCTCTTAAAATTCTCTACAACAGTGCAAATAATATGTGGCATGCCATTTAAGGCAGGGAAGCAGTAGAACAATTGATTTTTCTCCTTTCCCTTTCTTCAAATAGCAGAAGGAATGTGCAGTGGCCTTGATTTGTATGTTGTCAAATGAAAATGACGAAAGAAAATGGGGAATTACTGCTGTAGGTGGCATTCCTCCTCTAGTCTAGATTCTGGAGATTGGGTCTTCAAAAGCGAAAAAGCACTCTAAAAATGTTATTGTGAACCTCTATAATCATAGTGAAGATATCCATTCATGTTTTGAAAGTGTAGATGATGTACCTGCATTTATTGGGTTGTTGAAAAAGTGGTAGTCCAAGAAGAAATAAATTACTGCAAAGATACTGAACCATTTCACCCATAAATCAAATAGTAGCAATATCAGCCAACTCATTACTTTTCTAACTGGTGACTTACCAAAAACAAAATTTCATGTTTTGGAGGCCTTAAGATCTGTACTGAAGATAGTACTGGAAATGATGGAATTGAAATAATGACTAAAATCCTTTGTTCTACTAATGACAATACTTGAGATAAATTTGCTTCAGTTATTGCTGCATTATTTAATTGCATGAATTAATTACTTGAAAGAAATATAGTAATTGAATACATTGGATGAGTCCTAAGGCTCCACAATGCACAATCAAAATATATTTTGATTGAAGCAACATGTTCTCTTGCTACTTTTTTTGTTAATAAAACAGAGCAGGAAGGTGCGAAGCTGTTGCTAACCATTAGTTAGCCTCGCAAAATTTTCAGTGATGTTTTCAAAAAATATGATTGTGAATTTTCCCGCATATAGGGTACTCGTGAGATGTTGGTCTGAATAAGGAAAAATTTTCAGAGCTCTTGGAGCTGAGATGTTGAAGTTTTCCCATATTTTCAAACAAGAAATTTATGCTTGTGTTTTGAAATGTTAATATATAACAAGAAGGATTGAGGAAGCTCTTGACTTGATCCATGAGATCAAGGAGAGAAGCCGCTTGCCTAAGCCCAAGAGTTTCCATATGCTAGTTAAATATTGTGCAAAAAATGGAAAAATGGATTATGATATGCAGTCAATGTCATGAAAATAAAAAATTACATGCCTGATGAAAATGTTTATGGCATACCCGGATGCGGGTGTCAACAATAGCATTTAAATGACAAGACGGACCGTCGGCGGGTTGAGAAGCCATCTGGCTCATTGCTTCATCATGAGAGCCCATTGCAGATGGATTAAAAACACCTTTCAGGCGACATTTATTGAGTCCGAAAGCTATGATGAGCTCACCTCCTTCAACACCATGGCCCCTGCAAACCACTTTGTTACTCCTCCCCTTCTCCATGGCATTTGTTCTCCACAAGCGGTTGAACTGTGTATCAGAACTGTTACAAGTAGTCACTGCCTGATTTTCCCTTGTCAGGATTTTGGTAATGGTTTCCATTTCTTGCAGTCCCGTCATTATCTCTTTGATTGTGGTTCGCCTACCCCTTCTCATGCTCAACATCGCCTTTCTTCCAATTCCTCCACTATCATTTTGGCTCACATCTATGCCATGGCTCACCTCAGGCACTGAATGTGTAGTAGGCATAGAGGTTCACGTGGAGGTTTTCACCGCTCGCAAGCTTCTACCAGCTCCACCTCTGATTCCCCAGACTCAACTACTGAATTTTCCAACCCGCTCATTAACCCCACTCACAGCTACCCGAATACCAGAAGTGGTAGAGGTTGGAGGGACATTGTTGTCCACACTGATGATATCCCACTCCCTCCTCTTTCTGCCCCTCACAGCACTCAATTTCACTTCCGTAGTTCCTTAAACAGGCCTACAATCATTGCTACCATCACAATTTACTTCAAGGAAAAGTCTGCGACGCAAGTGCCTCTGGCCAGTCGTGGGAACAAGCAGAATAGGGCAGAGCCAGGTAGTCATGGGATTAGCAACAAGCAGCAAGGCTTTGCATAGTGAAGACAAAGTTCGGGACACTGCTAAGTGACAGATGGATGAAGAAGACACTGTGGTTGCTCCACTTGCTCATGGTCGAGGCGCGTCTGAAGAGGATGACGACTGGTATCAGTGTGCTTGCTAGATTGAGGAAGAGCCAGCTCCGGAGGAACCACCAGCCTAACACGTGGCCTCATGCAAAGGTATCTGGCTCCTAGGTGGATTCGTCTCATTGTTTAATGGTTTTTGGTCTCATGCAAAGGTGTCATGCTTCCAGGTGGATATGTTTCTATGTTTCGTGGTTTTGTGGTCTGACTGTGTTCTGTTTCTACGCCAAGTGTCTTGTATTCTCTGGTTGACTCTCCGCCAGGTGGAAATGTCACACTGTTTCTTGGTTATGTCCCTGTCTTTTTGGTTCAAGATTTACATTCCTCTTTGTTCTTTTTGGAAAACGAAGGTCTACTTTGAAATAGTTGTTCTGGTTCAATGGCTGGTTTCCCCCATAACAGGGGTAGTCTTTAAATCTTCTTGGACTGGTTTCCCCTCTGTTGGGGCAGTCCATTACAAATAGTTTCATTTTGTGATGATGACTGATGCTTAACATCTCTGAGGTCAAGTCTCTTTGTAACTTTTTTGTATCATATTAATAGATCAATACTACTTAGAAAAAAAATGTTTATGGCATCCTTATCGATGATTACTTGAAAATAGGCTAGGTGAAGAGAGAATTTGATACAATGCATATCATGAAAGAACTAGTTTGAATTCCTATTGTTTCAAGCTACACTACCTTGGTTTAGCATCTTTTTAGGGAAATAAAATACAAAGAGGCTAATAACTTAATAGGTACCTTTGGTAAATGCAAGCATGTCATTGTGAACGTGATGCTCTAATTATTGTAGCAATGATTGTTGGAGAAGTAATCTAGGGCCACACTTCTAAAGCGTGGGAATTTTTCAATGCCACAAAAAGAAAGGGACTAAACCCTACGTGGAAACCTACTATATATTCATTTGTATAAGAATGTTGACTCTTCAATTTTGCTGGATATTAACAATCATGGGAAATTTGATCCTGAACAAGGAGACACTCATTGAATGTGTTTGAGTCAACAAAAAGTTTCACTGTTTGTCAAAGTTCCTCTGCAGCTTTAATATGACTTTTCCTGTGCAACTATTGTTTTAAAAGTTCTGTTGCTTGGCTATAGAACCTCGTTAAAGGAGAGTTTTATATTGAAAGTAAATGTGCACCCAAGAGAATGTGCCTCATTTGATGAATTCGGGTTCCATTCTTGATGGGATTTTACCCTTTAAAATCTTGGCAATGAATTTTGGATATTTCTCAGAGAATGCCCTCTAAGCCATTGAGAACCAACCTACACTTAATTATTTTTCTCAGGATTTCATTTAGAAATGGTTGGGAGCTAAACGCCCTTAATTAAGCATTTCAACCTTTATTCTACCATACGGAACTACTTCAGACACCAATAGAAAGAGAATTGCACACCAAAATCTCTAGAACTTCGCTCATCAAACATGCAATTACAAATTTATCTCATGGCACAAATATTTGTGGAAGAATTCATGAAATTAGTACCTTTCTGAGTTCCAAATCCTGCCCAATTTGCACCAAAGTCAAATTTCGCTTCCATGGCAATGCATAAATCTCGCTGCAATCTAGATAGGGCAACACCAATGTCAAATTTCGCTTCCACGGCAATGCAGAATCTCAAAATCTAGCTAGGGTGGCACCAATGTCAAATTTCACTTCCATGGCAATGCAGTCAATGGCGAAATCTAGCTCCAATATAGCTAGGGCTAGTTTCTCATCACCAATACTAATTTTCCCAATGGGTTTTTTGGACATGGTAGCCTCATAGGATTCCAAACTCCCTAAGAGTTTTCTTCTTCACAAATACAAATGACCAAAATGAGGAGAATTCTCATTTGCGCTTTTTACAATTTCCTTTTCAAAATGAGGAGAATGCTCATTTTTCCTTTTTACAGTTTCCTTTTCATTTCTAGCTTTTTATTTTATTAATTTTTTTTTTTTTTTCAATTTCCCTCCTATTTAAAAAAATATTATTTTTTTCAATTTCCCTCCTATTTGAAAAAATATTATTTTTTTCAATTTCCCTCCTATTTAAAAAAATATTATTTTTTTCATTTTTACCTCTTACTTTATAAAAGCTAACATAAGATGAAGTGGGAAAGCTAACATAAGCTGAAGTGGGAAAGGAAATTGCTTTGAAAATACAAATGACCAAAACTAGGAGAACTCTCATTTGCCCTTTTTATAACTTCCTTTTCATTTTTGGCCTTTTATTTTATTAAAATTATTAGTTTCTTCAATTTCCCTCATATTTAAAAAAAATATTATTTTTTTCATTTTCCCCTCTCATTTTATAAAAGCTAACATAAGCTGAAGTGGGAAAGGAAATTGCAAAGTGAGTGAATGATAATGATATGTTGTTTAAAGATTACATAAGTTTTTTAATTAATTTGTAAAAAAATAATAGACGATTTATGGAAAAAAGGTTCTATGGATAATGTAGTAACATGATCTTTAAGATCATTAAGAATATTTTCACATACTTTAAACAGTGTGAAGATTAGGGTTTTTTGAATTGGTCAAATATTATGAGTAGTGATAAGATCGGTGGTACAAGTGCTAATATTGCCATGTTTTGGACAATTATAAGGGCCCTCCTAAGTAGGACATGGCTATGGGTGTATTGTCTCTAACCAATTCTTTCAATTTGAGAGTTAATGTTTAGAAAAACGAATGTCTTCCTATGTGCTTGAACCCTCTATACCTATTGACAGAAGGTGATGTTCAAGGAGTGTATAAGGAACATGTGGTTTTCTTGGCCTCTAAGGAAGGTTTTTGGTTCATTGGAAACAGTAATGATGTAAAGTCACTAGAAGTCGAGGAAAAATGTGTTCTTAGTTGTGGGGGAATATATTGCAATCAAACAAATCCTTGACCTTTCAAGATGCACTTTGGCATGAAATTTTATTGGCAAGAGGGTAGGGATGGACTAGTTTCTGAGATAGATAAAGTACAGTCAGAGTTCAAGGTTATGCTATATACTAGCAACTCACATAGTAGCAAGAGAGATACATTCTTTTTGTCTTTTTGAACAAAGAAGATGTAGTTTCTATATCAATTGAAGTCTGGTTTGTGGATAGGTCTTATTTGTCTATAAAACCATACCACTCCTTTTTTATGCTAGGGATGAGACCATGTCAGACACCCTAGTATGGATAAAACTTCTTGGACTCCCCTTGGAACCCTAGACCATTCAAGATTTATTCACAATTGAAAACAAGCTAGGAGAAGGTATTCTCATGGATGACGTCTTTGTTTCTGAAAGATAAAGGTCAATTGTAAGGATATTAGTTTATATTGATGTAAATATAGGTATTTTTGAGACAACTGAATTGATTATTAAAAAGATGCAAGTGTTCTTTACATACACTTTCCCACTCCCGATCAATTTTCAAATTTTTTGTGTTGTACATGGTGGCCATACTTGTTGGTCCTTCATTTTTTCATAGTAAATATGACTTGCAACCTTTACCAATTAACAAATTAACCAAATAGTATTTATATTATAAATGTGACTTTAAATTTAATTGATTTATTAAAGATAATTCAACCAACTAATTATCCTTCCAACTCTTCGTGTTTTGTAAGCTTATATCCTGTAGTGCTTTGAAGTTAGAATATTTTATTGTGATGGTGGTGTTTGATCATTGATTTGTGGAAAAATCTAGAGCTCCTTAAGCCATCTTATGTGAGATTTTTGGCACCAGAGAAATTCTTCCTAAATGCAACCTTCTTCTAATTGAGTGAGAAGCTCACTTTCTTCCTCAACTAATTTGTCAGATCGACCTTCAAGAATAATGCATTGTTGGACTCATTCCATGCGATCCTCTAATTCCTATTTGATTTGGTGGATGTTCCAAAAATATTCTCTACTCCATTTTTATATTTGAGCTTTTAAGAACTTGATTTTCTACTGGAATTGGTGCATAATTGAGCCCAGTTGAGGAGTGGCTTCCTACCACCATTATTGGGAATTTTCCAAGAAGGAAGGATCCCTAAGAAAAAAGCTTTCAAAGCGAAAGGGTCTATTTTTGGGGCTTTCTTTGATATTTTCTTCCAAGATTACAGGTCAATTATATGATATGCAACAAGGAAGGATTAAAACCTCCACAAAGGTCTCATTGTCCCAAGGAGCTTTTGAGACAAAAAATATGTCAAATCTGGAAGCAATTTGAGGGCAACCACCTTTTCAATGATTCCAAGTAAATATCCCATGTATAGTATCTGCATATGTGGCATGCAGGTCTTGCATGAGGTCAAGGAAGAGCTATGCATCAGAGTCCAATTATTACAAGCCACCTTTTTTTCTTCCATCAATTTAATGATGTAGAAGTTACCCACTATTATCCATAGGTATTTTAAAGATATGGAGTGCAGATCATTCAATAGAGCTAGACCAGATGCATTTGTAAATCTACCTATTGACTTAAAACTTTTGAATTGAAAATGACCTGAAAGAATGCATGGGGCTATAGTTATATTGGTGATGGTACTTTCCAAGAGATTTCATATAAGAGGGAGCCTTCCTACTTTTCCTTTTGCATCCAATTCCATTGAAGCACTACCTTTTTAACATTTCTCTAGGATTTCACTTACACGATCTTTGGACAATTTTGTCTTTTGTAGTATGAGTACTATAGGGATTTCCTTATGTTTTTAACCTTTTGGGAGCCTCAACTTTCCTTTTTAGTTGAGGCCCCTAATGTTCCATGTGATTAATTTCACTAAGAATTATGGGGAATGGAGTGGAATACATCCGTCATGAGAGCCACCTTACTTGAATTGGCTAGCATCTTGCTCACTTCTTATATGAGGTTTTTGTTGCTTTTTTTTCCATTCTTTTTTGCTTCCTTGTGGTTCTTTGAGGGTTCTTTGAAGTTATGAGTTTGGATGCCATATCTTGACTAACCTTATCTTTGAGAGGTCATCCCTTTATGATTACAGAGTTTCAAGTAGGGTTGATGCAACATCTACACTATTTGTTCAGGATTGTTTACAAATATTTTCCTTTTAGCTCTTCTACCATGCTTGCCAAGGTTGCTTCTTCCACATACATTTCTTTTGCATCATCCTAGGTATCTCTTGGAATTGTTTTTTTGCTTCTGGTTTGTCTTCTTGTGGCTCTTCTTGGCTGGTTTCTGGTGCCTTTCTTTTGATAGAGCTTTGATCTATATTTGGATCCACAAAGTTTATTTCTTGTGATGGGTTATCCACATCTACACCATTTTTTCCGTTATTGTTTGCAAATTTTTCCTTTTAGCTCTTCTACCATGCCTATCACGGTTACTTACTCTACATCCATTTCTTTTTCATCATCCTCCATATCTCTTGGAATTGTTTCTTTATTTTTGGGTTATCTGTTCATGGCTCTTCTTCGCTAGATTTCGGTGCTCGCCTTTATTTTGATAGAACTTCGATATGTATTTGGATCCATAGAGTTCACTTCTTGTATTTATTTATCTAACATTTCCATGTCCTCATCTAAGATAGTTTATTTTTTCTTTTATTTATCAACTTCAATTGCATGAAGCAAAAGAGATATTGGGAGAAAAAGTCAAGGAACTTGGAAAATTGAAAGTGGTTGTTGAAGAATTAATGGAATGAAAAACTAACATGAATGTGGGTAAATAAAATGGTGGAGTTAATCCAAAACCATCAAACAATGTAATAATTACATGTGTAGACTATTTAATTTTTTATATATGTTTGACGTATGTTTGACAATAAGTTTGAGTTTGACCTTTGTTTTCTCCTCTTAATCTTCCTGATAGCCCCACATATGTTGAGAGTATTTGTGTAATTATGTTTAGAAGAAATACAATACTAAAGAATGAGGTGGTATTCTCACCAAATGCAAAAGGGAGATCCAATTGTAAGATGACCTTGGTTAGCTTTGTATTGAAGGAGCAAAAAATGGGGTCAAAAGGGGATGAACCTAGATATGGATAGCTTGAAGATTGTGCCATTCGTGTAGTTGAGGTTTGCCCTTGTCAGTTTAAAATATACTTGGAGCAACTTGGAGATGAACCTTACTTTATTCCTGTGAACTTAGATGCACTTGTGGACATTAGAAGAACATATTGTTTCCCTTTGAAAGAAAATATGTAGAAGATATTTGGGAGAAATGTGACTATCCATAAAATGTGGATCAAATTTAGAGACTTTGTGGCTCTTTTCCTTGGACCCTACTAGTTCTTGGAGGTTGTATTTGGAGGGGTTAGTAGACAAAAACCTAATATGACCAAGAATATTAGTGTTGGAGCACCTATTGATTTGGGAGAAATGCTTAGGGGTTCTAGGATTTAAGGGGTTTAACGGTTTAGGAATCAAGGGTAAAGGGAAAAGGGTTAGGGCTTAGGGGTTAGGGGGTTGAGTGCCATGGGGTTGAGGTCTATATGGGTTAGAGGTTAATGGCTTAGTGCTTAAGGGCTTAGTGGGAGCCTATGTGTAGCTCTTTGATGGATGAAAGAGGCTACTAGAAGGTAGATTGGAGCTCAGGGATTGGCCAACCTAGAAGAGTAGATTGGATCATCCCGTGTTCATTGAAGCAGAAGCGAATTGTAGCAGTGATAGGTGGCAGCCCTCTTGGAGACTCTATGTGTTTTCCTTTGATGGACTAAGGGGCAGCTAGAGAGAAGAATGGGAGTGAAGGACCAGCAGGACAAGATACGACAAAGAGTATGCAACATGATTGTCATTTTACCTTGTATTCCATAGGTTGTTGTATTATTTAGATTGGTTTAATATAATAGAGATTGGGTTGTACATATTTGTACAATATTTTTGTAAAAAGTTGTGTATACTTGTGCATGTGTGATTTGCTGTTATTTATTTTCCGCAGTGAAACGTAGTTTTTGTCGAGATTCTAAGGCTCTAAGATTCTATCCTAGACCCAAGATCTTGGAAATTCAATGGTATTTGCTAGTTATCTAGGAGCAGCCTATGTGCATGGATTGAGGGAATTAGACGAAGGGTCTTGAAGATGTTTCAAGCTTAGGACAAGAAAAGAAAACTAGATTGGTTTCCAGTGAAGCAAAGTTGTATTGTAAGAGATCCATTGCTCATTTTCTATCAATAAAATTCTCAATCAAGGATAAGGTTTTCCTAGTTGAGTTCCCTAGAAAAATTGTGTTTTTCAATTGTGTGATTGTTATTTAATTATGTTCTATTTTGTTAAAATTAGTAGAGAAATTGTGTGCCTTGGAGTTACAATTTAGTTTTAGAATTGTTCACTATAGCAGCACAAGGATTTTTTACATGGTATTAGAGCAAGGAACAAAGTAAAGACTAGCATAAGTTGATCCATATATCACAAGAAGCAATGCAATCATAGGAGAACTTTTGAAGCAACCATAGCCTCTTGATCAATCCACATCACCATTGAATTTCCCAAAATTCTTGAAGATCATAATTCCACAGGAGTGCCCAATCTTGCTAATCACAAAAAAAATATGATTGAATTTATAAACTCTTGTCAACCCTAACCCTCCCTTCTTCTCCATAATTCGATATACAAGTTTAAATTCTTTGAAATTTTAACAATAAAATCATAGAAATGAGATCAGAAAAATACCTTTCAAACATATCCATACACCTTGGAGTTCTTGAAGGTTGCAATTTTATCCATATGTGGACAACATGTTTTTTGCTCCGAATTGCATCGAAAACCTCCAAATCCAAATCAAGAGAAGAATATCTCAATTAAAACTCGAAAAATAGTGAACCCAAAAATGCTCAATCACATCCAGCTTTTAATGCATTTCACTAGGGTAAAGAAGCTCAATATACCCTACTATATTTTTTGGAGCATTGATACGATGGCCTATATTGTCCAGAAAAGAGAGTATGAACATAGAATGAAGAGTCTCTTTCATCATTCCCTCATTAAAATCATAGTCCTTTATCATCTCAAAGAGCTTAACATTGTTGGTAAAACCAATTTTAGACAAAGGGAGACTTTGGGTTGGGCACAACATTGTTTTGCCAATGACTTGGTTGGGTTCCCAAGTTGCAAACATAGTAGATCTATCTATGAGGGCATGACAGTTAGGGAGTGCCAAGGTGTGCTTGGATTCTAGTCAAAGTAGATATCAAAGATATTTTATTCAAGGCCATTGAGTTGGTTTATGAGGAAAACGTCTAGACCCATAACATTGATTATTGGAAAATCTCATTTCATTATTTCGGTTGTTACAAAGTTGGACATGTTGAGACCTAATGGTTAGAGTTGAAGGCACTTTTCTCTGACAACAAGTAAATTTTGTGTAATCTCTTTCTTTTTCCCAAGGTTTTTCACTGTCTTTGTTGTTAGACAGTGGGTCTTGTCAACAATTAATTATGTCCCACCACAGTTTCAAATGGAAGCTGATATTGTTAATTATGAGCCCAATCATGTCCACATAATGCATTCAAATTCTAGTATGAATTTACAAGTGACACTTCATTGTCTTAACAGATCATCTCCAACCAAATCATGAGGTGTTTCCAAGATGGATGGTGTTCCAAGGTAGATATTTAATTTGAGCATGAGTTTTCCAAGGTTGTTTTCATTTTGAGCAAAAATAGTAGTGCAAAAGAGCTAAGCTCTCATTCTAGCTTTGAGGTAGTAACTATCCCTAAGTCTCAGCCAAACTCCCTTTAATTTAAGATTTTTAAGCCTCTTTTAGTCCCCCATGGTTCCATAGCTTTGTCTAATCCAAAGCTCTATGTTAGAGTGAAACAAGTTTTCAATGGTCATTGGTAAGGATATCAGGTTCTAGGATATCCCAAACTTGTTAGAAACTACTTTGGTAGGAAGATTTTATGGTAAGACAGTGCAAAAGGCATCTCTCACTACATGGGTTTTGGACAATTGGATGTCAGCCCTGGGTTATATGTCAGTTTTCCATGGATTTTTTTTGCGGTTGGATAGGATTTCAATTTTGGCTAAGGGTGGACTATAATAAGATGAAGGAGATAGAATGGGATTGGGGGCAATCGAGCCTAGTCCTGGAAACATGGTTGGTGGATTTTGATCCCACTCACAAACATATCTCGGTGAAACAACTTTGGGCTATATTGTCGAGCCCTCCCTTTGTCTTCTAGATAGAGGAGGCCCTTCACACTATTGGCAAGAAGCTTGGTAGATTTATTTCTATGGACCCTAATTGGTATGTTTCGATTAATAGGCATTGGGTCTAGATTCTAGTCAAAGTAGATATCAAAGAGTGTTTATTCAAGGCCATTGAATTAGTTTACAAGGAAAATGTTTAGACCCATAAGATTGATTATTGGAAAATGTCATTTCATTGTTTCAATCATTACGAAGTTGGACATGTTCAGACCCAATGGTTAGAGTTGAAGGCTCCCATTTTGAGGAAAAAGAGAATTTGGAAGTAAGTTAGAAGCAAGTTTGAACCAAAACCTACAATTTCAAATTATCAAAAATTTCATGTCAAGTTGGAACCTATCCTTAAGGTTTAGTGAGAAGTTCAAGTAAACATTACGCCTCCTTCTGCTAAGATTAATTCCCCTTCATATTCTTCTTTGGTTTTATCTCTTCATATAAATTCTTTTACTTTGATGGATTTCCCTATTATTTTGCATTCTCCTCTCCATCTTCCCTCTCTTTTCCTTGTCCCTTCTATTCCTAATCGTATCTCCCCCCCTTGACCTTGAACTGTCAAGCCTCCCTAAAGAGGTTAAAACTGTAGTGAATAAGCCTAAACTTTCAAATTTCCCTAGCACTCTCAAGCCTAAGGTTAGACTAATGGAAGAATGTTTATCGAAAGGAGGATTAGCTTCAGAACCACAAATATCAAATGCAACAGGTTGAAAATCTCACCTTCTTAATGCACAACAAAAATCATGAAAAAATATTAAAAAGGGAAAAGGAAAAGGAAAATGAAATACCTTTCAAAGAGGTTGGGGAAAATAGGACTTGCAGGAGGCAAGCCTATGATTACAATAAGGGGTTGGGAAAAAGTAGTTTTAGATAAAGGGAGACTTTGGGCTATGCACAACACTATTTTTTCAATGACTTGGTTGGGTTCCCAAATCGTAAAAAGATAAGGCTATCTATAAGGGCATGATAACTAGGGAGTTCCAAGGTGTGTTAGGGAATGACAAGAAGTGCTAACACATGTGAGACGGTTCCAAGACATGTTAGGCATGCCAAGACATGCCAAGATGTGCCAGGTTCTAAGGTGTGGCACCAATGCATGTTAGGGAGTGTTGGGGAAACACAAGGGAGCACTAGTTTCAATTGCATGGAAATGAATGAATAAGAGTGTGTGATAGGGAGTGTTAGCAAGTTCCAAGTGTGCTAAGGAGGATCAACCCCACCAAATTTAAGCACACTAACCCAAGGATAATGCAAGGATCTAGTGACCCAAATTGCAACCAGATACAAAACCCATTTCAAAATACTCAACCCAGATGATTTCTAAGGAAATACATGTGTCAGATACTGAATTCAGCAAAACCCATTCCAAAAAAAAGAAACAACCCAGTTTAATTCTAAGGAAAATATGCGTTGGAGCTACAAACCTGTATTTTTGTCAACCCCTGGCATAAACCTCCGCCTAGTACTTGGTCTTACATGTATCTAAGGGATACAATATGGTAGTGTTGATGAACCCTGCTATGGATCTTGAAGTTGTGTTTGTCAAATATTCAAAATCAACCCCCATTGCATATAAATTCCACCAAATAAGATCTTTAATATTATATCTATATATATATATATATCTACTGTGGGGGTACAAAATCAGGTATTCAGAACCCAAAGTGTGAATACAGAAAATTGATGATTGATGCTGGAAGTCCAATAATAAGAAGTTGGGTTTCTCGCAACTAAGATTCCAAATCAAAACAAAAAATCTCCCTGAGGGATTAGAACAGAGACAAATTGGCGTGTTTAACTAGTCCAATATATGGGAGTTTGATGCAAGTGTTGACGTTGGCTCTTGACTTACCCAACTATTAGTTACAATGAAGTTCAGATTGTAGCTATTGTTGATGATTTTGGCGATGTGGTACATGGTAGCATTGGATGTTTGGTGTCTCAATCAACCAAGCTACGAAAACGTTGACTGGAACCCTGTGTTGGTCTGGATTGAAGTTAGAGTTTTTTAATTAAGCTAATTTTGAAATTGGGTGGGACTGTTTTATGTAACTACATGTAATGGTTCAAAACGCTATTGAATGAGGTATTGTGCACTAGTCTGAGTGGACAAGGAATTAGAATTCAACATTGTTATTAGATTTATTTTAGATTTGGATTAATCAAGTATTCAAGAATTTATATAGATTAAATTTCTTTTTAATTTTAATAAGGAAAAAATTATTGATTTTCATCAATAAAAAGTAGATATATACTTTGGTATTTCATTGTTAATGTTTTTTCATGCCATATATTATATTTTAAAATAAAATGGTTAAATTTCTAAGTATCTTATTACTCTACATTATAGTTCTTTTATTTATGAAAATTGTCTACTATATCAATTTTCACAAAAAAAAGCTTAAAGTTTTTTATGATGACAAATATAACATATATGATTCAAACATGACAAAAACATATCGTGATCTATGAAAATTTTCAAGGGCATCCCTTTATAAGTTAAAAATCCCTGAGTTGCAAAAGGATTCCTTTGTCAAAAACTGAGTAGAGAATCTTTCTTGGCACATGTACATTTGCATCCCTTCTTTGATAGGAGATTTTCCACTTGATTCTACTCTCTATAGACATTATTAGAGGCCAGTATTTGAAAGGTATTCATCAAAGATCTTATGCATTGCATAAGTAAGGGAAGGTGGTCCAAATTTTGTTCTCAATTGTACCCAATCTAGGATCATCTTGGAATCTCCAAACACAGGTAAATCTTCAATTGAAATCCAATTAGCACATAGAAGAGCCCCCAAGAGTATGATTAGCTCAACTCTATTATTTTACCCTATGCCACTATACCAACTGAAATGGAAGGTGTTGTTTGGCTTCAAAACCAAATGTGTCCCACCTCCACAAACCCTGTTGGTGGATGCTCCATAAAAAATAAAAAAATAAAGTATGACCATAGCTCCATGTGTCGAAAATGTCTTCTAGGTTGTTCCTCCTTCATTGTCCATATCTCCATAAAATATGAAAATATATTTAAATAGGCATTTCTAGTATCTGGTTCTATTTGTTCAAAAATCTTCTCATTCCTGCTTCTCCATATGTCCCACAAAATATAGAAAGGCATGGAATGATATGTCTTGAAACCTTCAAACCATTGAGTGAGACATCTATAAATGGAAACCATGTTCTAGATTACATGTATTTTAAGTGTTTGAAGAACCCCACTCCATACTGAGATCGCAAAAGGACATGTTAGAAATAGATTTTCCACGTCTTCTAAATATTCTTTGCATAAAGAGCATCTTCCAAGATCCTCAAAGCCCCTTTTATGGATATTATCCCAAGTTAAAATATTATTGTGGACCACCAGCCACATAATTTTTTTTAATTTGAGAGGTATATCCCGTCTCCAGGTGTTATGAAACCAAAAAGCATTATCATTCAAGCCACGTCCATGAGAAATATGTTTATAAATCTCTTTAACCAAGATCTTCTCATTATACATAACACCTTCCCATTTTAGCTTTTTTTTCTTCTCAGTGAGTTTTAAACCTGTTAGACTTAATTGTGTTGTGAAATGTGCCCATTCCACAAATAAATCCTCTGGAAATCCAAGTTCAAATGCATTAATCCAATAACTTGTAATAGAAGAAGATCCTCAATCACAAGAGATATAGTTCATAAAGTAAATCCTTTTCTTATGTAAATGCTCAAGGATGTGAATAGAAAGAGTATGTATTCCCTCCACCCCTTTGATATCATCTAGTCCTATTTCTATCCTATTCCCCCTTCCAACCTCCCATCTCATATTTCATAGTAGCCAATATTTGTTTCTCATCATGCTTCTCCATATATAAGATGCCACCTTCTTATTTGGAGCCCTCTCTTTAATCCATTCCTTAAGATGTCTATTTTTTAGATATTTCTCTTTAATAACCTATTACCAAATACCTTTGCCCTGGAAATTTTTCCATAATTTCTTGACGATTAAAGCCTTACTAAAACATTATGTGTCCTTTATGTTGAAAATAATACTGAGAGGGGGGGTGAATCAGTATTATCAGAACTATAAAACTTTTTCAATGCTCAGAAACATATACGCTACTTTCGTTAAGTTAACCAGCATGTACACGCAACTGTGTCTAAAGAAAACAGCGTATAACCAGAAATCTTATAATTCAGTTAGTTTATCTCCAGTTAAGTGCATAAGGACATTATTCACCATATTAAGAGTAAACAGATGCAGTAGAAAAGATCACACAAAAACCACACACATGAACACCATGATATAAGGTGGAAACCCAATGTGGGTGAAAACCACCTGCTGCAAGTCGTCTCTATCTTTCTTTAATATGAAACTTCAGTTTACAATCTTTTTGTACTGGTGCAGCCTTATACCAGTACGCAGGCTACAACCTGCAGAAGGCTACAACCTTCTCTCGTTCTCCAAACTTCCTTGGAAGGGAGCTCCAACCCCCTTTGCTCTTGTACTAGCCAAGATACTAGTACGTAGGTGCAGGCCTACACTCTTCTTTCTTTCAGGTACCACCTTTCATACATTTTCAGACTGGATATTCCTGAAGCATAACATTACAATCTAAAGACCACAATTCATTCAACTTTCATAACAGATCATTGAAGCACAAAACATCCAATACTAGCATCATCAATCACTGAACCACTGAAACCCTGTCAATCACCAGTTACCAGAACACAGAGCAGACTACGGAACTCTGCAATAACAGTCAGACCCAACTGTAAACCCAAAAATCAAGCTTCAAAAGATATACGCTACTTCAATGAGAGAAAACCGCATATACACGCGCTTTTACCGAAGCCAACCTGCGTACAGATCTAAAAATAAATTCTCTCAACTTGCAGCTGTACCAGACATCAGTTAGACCCAGAACATAACATTGCGTCGGTATGCAGATCTAGAAATACGCATAATCAACCATATCATAATAGTGTATTTCAAATCATTAGATCCCGATCTATCCTTAGATCTAGTCTTCCATCAACCGAAGTGATCTCTCCTTAGCTTAGATCAAGCAACCCAGAACCTGCATACCAGATCTCTTTCTTTTTCAGATATTCAAGCCTTTTCAAAAGATGATGTTGCCTAATGATCTTCTTCTCCTTATATAGCCTTAGGCCTTGCTCAATACCAAGGGCCAAGCCATAGAAATCCAATACCATCAACTTAGAAACTAGGGATCAACACGTCTGTCGAGATACTTTGGTCCAAATACATAGGCTCAAGTACCGAGGACTAACTACCACGGACCAAAGGGAAGCTTCCCGACATATACGCCCTTTTCTGTTCATATATATGCGTGTATACGCGCCTTCGTATATATTTAACCTGCGTATACGCGACTTAGTATGCAGATATACGGCGTGTATATGCAACTTGGACTTAATTAACCTGCGTATATGAGATTTCTCTTCATTCTGTAGTCTGAACGGAGATCTGTCATCAAAGAGAGTTGCCATCAAGGACAACACCTGTATCATCGCGCCACACCTGTGCCAAAATGCCAACAATCTCCCCCTTTGGACTTGATGGCAACCTCAAGATCCTTAGAATCATTCTCCCCCTTTGTCATCAAGGGCAAAGGGCTGTGCTCCCCCTGAGTAAATGCTGATACCTCTGCTTGGCTGTGCTAAATCATGCTCCCCCTGACTGTAGGCCAGATCTGCAAAAGATGTTCTTCAACAAGAACCAAGACTTATACACCATAAGGGACCTTTCTATCACCAAAAGACTCAATACATACATCCATACTCCCTACCAAGAGGGGACACATCAGAAACAACCAATTATATTACATCATTCATCCCAGGCATAGTGGGGAAACCAACATAGGCCGTTACATGACCTTGACACCATAAAAGAGATATCACAAAAGAGATACATGACATAGAGACAACAGATCTAGACCAAGACTTATGAAAGTCACCAGCAGCATCTGATAAACATCTTTTAGATCAGCAACCAGGATTTCTTTCTGAGCTCCTTCTCCTGAAACCAACAACCAAAACATCTAAATGCCAACAATGCTTTATGAGACTTTTTAAGCTGCTCCCCCTGAACCTGTGCCTGTTGCACCCCCTGAAACTGTGTCTGAAGAATTCTGACATACCCATCTCAGACCTTTTCAAACTAGAGATTGCCCTTGCTGTTCAGAACTCCATATACGCGATTTATCCTGAATCAACCAGCGTATGTACGCGGATATACTTTCTGCAACAAGCGTACAACATACATGCGACTTACCCCACATAAATCTGTGTATATATGCGGATATCCCTTACGTAACATGCGTATACCAACTTTTCTGTAGAACAGACAAGCTTTAACAGCAGGATGAAGCATCAACTACTCCCAGCTTTTGTCTGAGATATTCAAAAGTTTCCCTGGGCAGTGGTTTTGTGAGAATATCAGCAACTTGTTCCTTAGAAGGAACATACTCCAACTTGACCTTCTGCTCAAGCACTTGTTCCCGAAGAAAATGGTACTTGATTGGTATGTGCTTGGTCTTTGAGTGCATGACTGGATTCTTTGAAATGCTGATTGCACTTGTATTATCACATAAGATAGATACTGGTGGAGTGCAAGTGATTTGAAAGTCCTGCAAGGTCTGCATCATCCAAAGAAGTTGTGTGCAACAAGATGCCGCAGCCACATATTCTGCTTCAGCTGTAGATAAGGCAATTGAACTCTGTTTCTTGTTGAACCAAGATACTAATCTGGAACCCATGAAGAAAGCACCACCACTTGTGCTTTTCCTATCATCCACACTTCCAGCCCAATCTGCATCTGTGTAAGCATGAAGAGTGAGATCTGTATTTCTAGGATACCATAAGCCATAGTTTTGGGTCCCTTGAAGATACTTGAAGATTCTTTTGACTGCCTGAAGATGAATTTCCTTTGGGTTAGCTTGAAATCTTCCAACAATTCCTACTGCATGTGTAATATCTGGTCGGGTACCTGTCAAATAAAGCAAACTCCCAATCATGGATCTATAAGTGGGTTGGTGAACTGCTGCTGATTCATCATTTGCACTGAGGCTGCATCCTGTAACCATGGGTGTACATACTGGCTTTGACTCTTCCATGCCATACTTCTTCAAGATCTGCTTGAGGTATTTGGTTTGAGACAAGAAGATACCTCCATTTTGTTGGATTTGCAATCCAAGAAAATATGTCAATTCTCCAAGTAGTGACATTTCGAATTCTTTCTGCATAACCAAGGCAAAGTCTTGACTCATAGTCTCTTCATTGTTGCCAAAGATAATATCATCTACATAAACAACAAGAATTAGCAATTTGTTATTTTCAACTTTTATATAGAGATTGCTATCTTCTGATCCTTTTGAAAAGCCTTGTTGGTGAAGATATTTGTCCAACCGATAGTACCAAGCCCTTGGAGCTTGTTTGAGACCATAGAGATCCTTTTTCAATCTGCATACAAGGTTTGGATCATTCCCAAGAATGAAACCATCTGGCTGCTCAATATATACTTCTTCTTCTAAGTCTCCATTCAGAAAGGCTGATTTCACGTCCATTTGAAATACCTTGAAGTTTTGAAACCTTGAGAGAGCAAGGAACATTCGGATGGCCTCAAGTCTTGCCACAGGAGCAAAGGTCTCTTCAAAATCTATTCCTTCTTGCTGTGCATACCCTTTACAAACAAGTCTGGCCTTGTTCCTAATTACTTCTCCATTTTCATTCAATTTATTCTTGAAGACCCATTTTGTTCCTATTACATTCTTATCTTTTGGTCTAGGAACTAATTCCCAAGTGTTGTTCTTTTCGATCTGCTCAAGTTCTTCATCCATTGCTTTGACCCAACATTCATCTTTGCATGCCTCTTTCACATTTTGTGGTTCAGTGGAGGAGAGTAATGCCAAATAGCTTGAAGCTTCTGCAAGTGTCCTTCTTGTTTGTACTCCTGCTTCTTTCTGCCCCACAATCTGAGATTCTGGATGATTCTTTTGAACATATCTGGATGGAGTCTTCTCTTCTATTCTTGTCTGCTCCTCTGGTTCTTCTTGAGGTTCTTCTTCTTCTTGAGGTTCTTCTTCATCATTCCGTCTTTGAGGGTAGCCTTCATCTTCTTCAATGTCTTCATGATGAACTTGCCTAGGAATATATCCCTTCTCATCAACCACTACATCAATGCTGTCAACAATTCTGCCAAGTCTTTTATTGTAGCACTTGTATGCTTTGCTATGTGGAGAATAACCAAGAAGAATGCCCTCATCTGCTCTTGGTTCAAGTTTTCCAAGTTGCTCATCAGTATTCTTAATATAACATTTGCTCCCAAAGATTTTGAAGTGCTTCACCGAAGGAGTCTCACCACTCCAGAGCTCATGAGGTGTTTGAGTGCTGTTTACTCGGACATTTGTTTTGTTAAGAATAATAACCGCAGCATGTGCAGCTTCACCCCAGAAAGTTGCGGGAGTACCTGATTCATCAAGCATAGCACGAGCCATTTGTTGGATTGTTCTGTTCATTCTTTCCGCAACCCCATTTTGCTGAGGAGTTCTAGCTGTAGAGAATTCTCTTCTTATCCCATGTTCTTCACAGAAATCGAAAAATTCGTTTGAGGTAAACTCCCCACCTCTGTCAGATCTGAGGCACTTAATTTTGTGTCCTGATTCATTTTCAACCAAGGCTTTGAAGGATTTTAATTTTTCGAATGCTTCATCTTTGTGCTTCATGAGCCCTAACCAAACAAATCTGGAGAAATCATCAATGAATAATATCAGATATTCTTCTCCTCGAGGTGTCCTCTTCCTAAATGGACCACATACATCTGTATGGACTAGCTCGAGAGGCATGCTAGCTGATCCTTCCTTCTCTGGAAAGTTAGTTCTGGTTTGCTTTCCAAACTGACAAGATTTGCATATGGTATTGTCTGGAATTTTGATGTCTGGAAGACCACGAACTGCCTGATATTTGCATGCTTTCCTTATTTGTGAAAAGCTTAGATGCCCCAACCTCCGATGCCATAGCCAATGTTCATCATCCTTGCTTAAGTAGCATTGTTGTCTTTCCTCAAAGATATATAGATTATTTGGAGTCCTTCTTCCTTTGATCACTGTTTCACCTGTATCAAGATCGCGAACACAACATCCATTTGATCTAAATATTACCTCAGTTCCTTGATCGCACATCTGACTGACACTCAGAAGATTATGCTTCAATCCATCAACATATAAAACATTTCCTGCTTTGACCTTCTCTTTCAACGGAGCAACACCTTTTCCTTTTATGGCTGCAGAGATATCGTTCCCAAAAGAAACTTTCTTCCCCTTTTCTAATGCGGTATAGGACTCAAGCTTTTCTTTGTCCCCTGTCATATGCTTCGAACATCCGCTGTCAATGTACCATAGACTTTCTTGACCTTCTGCATAAAAGGCTATCCCACATCTTTCTGGTTGTGATTCTTTTATTCTCCATGTTCTAACATTTGAGGTTTGTTCCTTCTGAGTTGTCTTCCGGAACCTGCTCCTGCATTCAGAGTCTTCAAGACCAAAGTTATTACAAATAGAGCATTCAACTTCATTTTCAAGAACCGAAAAGTTTTTATAAGTCCTTTTCATGGTTCCAGTCATTCTCCCTTGCTTTTGAGCTTCTCTAGTCATGATTGTTTTGTAGGTAACACATTGAGCTGCTTTGTGACCGAAGTTATGGCAAGAAAAGCATTGGCCATTAAAGAAACTTCTGCGATAATCAGATCTATCATCCAACCGATTGTAGCTTCTATTCATTCTTGGAGCAAATTGGGAAGATTTTACCTGTGGCTGATTGTAGCTTCTGTTTGTCCTTAAGGCAGTTTGTCCCCGAATTTCTTGATGGTCTTTATTTGTTCTTGAGGTAAACTGTCCCTGATTCACCTGATGACTTTTATTTGGCCTTTGCTCGCTTCTCCTTGCTGCATCAAGATAACTTTTAGAGGTAGAGGCTTGAGATGTTTCTCCATTATATCCAAGACCTGTCTTGATCAGAGGATATCGCTGCACATTGATAATCTCATCCAAGGTTTCAGATCCTTTAACAAACTTAAGATTAATTGCTTTGGTTTTCTAAATCTCCTTTCTAAGACAAACAATCTCACATTCCAAATTTTCAAGATGTTTTTCCTTTTCAGCTAGTTGACCTTGTAGAGAATCAATAATAGCACTCTTCTCTTCTAAACAAACTTTGAGATCATTCATTTCTTCATAAAAGCCTTCTACATCTATAGCATCCATGTAGTCATCATCTTCAAAAGCCATTAAAAGTTTATATCTATTACCTTGTTCATCTTCATCACTATTTGAAAGTCCATCACTATCTCCATGAGTGTAATAGCTTTTCTTCTTTTCATATTGTTTCTTGTTCCATTTAACAGGTTCCTTTCCCTTGTCATTCTTATCTTTGTGAGGACATTTGGCAGCATAATGACCTACTCTTCCACAAGCAAAGCATTTAAAAGGTAACTTACCTCTGAACCTTCCAGAACCCCTTTGAAGATTTCTGACAAAATTTGATTCCTCTTCTTCATCTTCTGGCAGGTGACTTGCTTCATAATAATCTTCTTTGCCTGAGGCCTTGAAGGCAGCTTCTCTTCTGTCTGATGGACCTCCCTTTCTCATTTCATAAGCGGTTAGAATTCCGTGAAGCTGAGACATAGTAAGAATTTGCAAATTTTCCTTTTCTTCTATGGCAGACACTTTAGATTCAAACTTGGGGGACAAAGATCTTAGAACCTTTTCAACCACAATAGCCTCTTTTATTTCTTCACCCAAGTTTTGCATGCAATTGACAATCTCATCTACCCTAAGGAAGTAGTTAGCCACACTTTCATCATTATACATTCTGAGAGTCTCATACTTAATCCTGAGAGTTTGAAGTTTAGCACACTTTACCTGATCGTCTCCTTCATAGCTCGTGACCATTTTGTCCCATATTTCTTTTGCAGATTTATAGTGCATTACCTTCATGAATTCTGACTGAGAGATGCATCCCAAAAGAGTATTGACTGCTTTCGCATTTGTTTCATATTTCTTTTTCTCGGCTGCATCTGTAGGAGTAGTTGAAGGAAAAGTGTAGCCTGTCTCTACGATGTTCCAAACTTCTGTACCAAGAGATTGAAGATATGCAGTAACTCTTACCTTCCAATAATTGAAGTTTGTCCCATCAAAAACCGGTGGCCTGATTGATGCTTCTTTCTCGTAGTTGCTCATGATGAACGATCTACCTTCAAGAGGTCAAGCTTCTCTGAAGGACCTGCTCTGATACCAATTGTTGAAAATAATACTGAGAGGGGGGGTGAATCAGTATTATCAGAACTATAAAACTTTTTCAATGCTCAGAAACATATACGCTACTTTCGTTAAGTTAACCAGCGTGTACACGCAACTGTGTCTAAAGAAAACAGCGTATAACCAGAAATCTTATAATTCAGTTAGTTTATCTCCAGTTAAGTGCATAAGGACATTATTCACCATATTAAGAGTAAACAGATGCAGTAGAACAGATCACACAAAAACCACACACATGAACACCATGATATAAGGTGGAAACCCAATGTGGGTGAAAACCACCTGCTGCAAGTCGTCTCTATCTTTCTTTAATATGAAACTTCAGTTTACAATCTTTTTGTACTGGTGCAGCCTTATACCAGTACGCAGGCTACAACCTGCAGAAGGCTACAACCTTCTCTCGTTCTCCAAACTTCCTTGGAAGGGAGCTCCAACCCCCTTTGCTCTTGTACTAGCCAAGATACTAGTACGTAGGTGCAGGCCTACACTCTTCTTTCTTTCAGGTACCACCTTTCATACATTTTCAGACTGGATATTCCTGAAGCATAACATTACAATCTGAAGACCACAATTCATTCAACTTTCATAACAGATCATTGAAGCACAAAACATCCAATACTAGCATCATCAATCACTGAACCACTGAAACCCTGTCAATCACCAGTTACCAGAACACAAAGCAGACTACGGAACTCTACAATAATAGTCAGACCCAACTGTAAACCCAAAAATCAAGCTTCAAAAGATATACGCTACTTCAATGAGAGAAAACCGCGTATACACGCGCTTTTACCCAAGCCAACCTGCGTACAGATCTAAAAATAAATTCTCTCAACTTGCAGCTGTACCAGACATCAGTTAGACCCAGAACATAACATTGCGTCAGTATGCAGATCTAGAAATACGCATAATCAACCATATCATAATAGTGTATTTCAAATCATTAGATCCCGATCTATCCTTAGATCTAGTCTTCCATCAACCGAAGTGATCTCTCCTTAGCTTAGATCAAGCAACCCAGAGCCTGCATACCAGATCTCTTTCTTTTTCAGATATTCAAGCCTTTTCAAAAGATGATATTGCCTAATGATCTTCTTCTCCTTATATAGCCTTAGGCCTTGCTCAATACCAAGGGCCAAACCATAGAAATCCAATACCATCAACTTAGAAACTAGGGATCAACACGTCTGTCGAGATACTTTGGTCCAAATACATAGGCTCAAGTACCGAGGACTAACTACCACGGACCAAAGGGAAGCTTCCCGACATATACGCCCTTTTCTGTTCATATATATGCGTGTATACGCGCCTTCGTATTATTTAACCTGCGTATACGCGACTTAGTATGCAGATATACGGCGTGTATACGCAACTTGGACTTAATTAACCTGCGTATATGAGATTTCTCTTCATTCTGTAGTCTGAACGGAGATCTGTCATCAAAGAGAGTTGCCATCAAGGACAACACCTGTATCATCGCGCCACACCTGTGCCAAAATGCCAACACTTTATACCCCACCCTCAATCCTTCTCATGTCTTGCAAGCACCTCTAAATAGACCAAAAGTATCTCATTTGTGGATTTAGGCCTAGCCCAAAGGCACCTAGCCATAATAGCATCAATTATTTTGGTCTAAATATACTGACGGGGGAAAGATACTGAGGTTTGAGACCTATAATTGCAATGGAACCACCTCCTCCCCATTTGTCATGAAATGCTTTGAAGATGTCAATTGTTTAGGGTTTTTTCAAAGAGTGCAGGAAGTAGGTTACCATGAGCATCTCACAAGTATATTTTCCCTCACCTTGAAGGAATACAAGATCACCATTGCTAGGATTGATTTCATGTTTTCAGTGGATTCCATCTCTCAAGCTGCAAGCATACCAAACCATGGTGAAAACAGGTTCAAAGGCATGAACCTAGACCTAGAATGGTACAAACCCTACTTGAAATCACAATACAAAGGAGATCACTCACATGTTTTCCCATTCAGATACTTTTTGGAGAGATATGCACCATTGATGAAGATTGTCATGAAGTTCTTCACATGTGAGGGCATATTTTCTAGGCTATATCAATACCACATAATACTGCTCGTGCACTTTACAGTTGCCAAACCAATAAATTTGTCTAGCTACTTGTATAGGAGCCTAACCAAAATGTATGAAAGGGTGCAATTGAAAGGCAAAGTGAATTATCCTAGCCTCTTTAACCATAGCCTGATAAAGGTTATAGTACTCCATCAGTTGAAAGAGAAGAACATGACATGGGACACCTTCATTGAGGCAGCCTTGAAAACGCATATAACCACTTCACCAAGCCAACACCAAACCATGTCAGTACAACCCATGGAGGTGGGGTCATCAAGCAAACATGATGAGCCTAAATTTTCCAAAACCCACCTGAGCCTAGCTATCTAGCCTAAAATCCTTTACATTCTAGTCATCTCTTGGCTGTGATTTCATAGAGAGATCCCTCTCTGGTTTTGTAGGGCTAGATACCAAACTAAAATCGTGGTCTATGGTTACCTCTGTCGATCTCCTCATCAGCCTGGGACATTGTGGAGGAATATAACAGAGGGCATGACAACTAGGGAGTGTCGAGGTGTTCTAGTGAATGTAAGGTTCCCAAGCCATGGAAAAATGTAATGCTAGTTGTGAGGTCATGACTGCCAAGGTGTGTTAGGGAATGCTAGGGCATGCTAACATGTGTCAGATAGTACAAAGACATGTCAAACAAGCTAATATGTGCCAAGTGCTAATGCATGCCAAGATGTACAATGGCGTGATAATGCATGCCACAGAATATCAAGGCAATAAAGGGTAGGAACAAGTTAAAATACAAGGAAATGAGCACATAATAGGGTTAATAAATCATCAATTTACCTTTTCCATGAGGGGAATGCTAGGCACACCAGCACTAGGTGCCAATAGGTGCCAAGTGCCAAGTGTCAATGCATTCTAAGTGCCAAATCTTCCTATGTTTCTTCTCATCTAGTTTCCAATAATTTATCTCAAATAAATTTAATATTAAACCATGCCAAAGCATACCAAGTCATCTCAATGCATGCCAAACATGCTAAGACTTGCCAAGTTCCAACACGTTCCAAGTGCCAATGTGTTTCAGGGAGTGTGATGCATGCTATGAAGTGGAAGAGTGTATCGAAGAGTGCTAAGGTGTGCTAGAGAGTGCCAATGCATGCTGAGGAGTGTTGGGGAGTACTAGGACAACACAAGGGAGCACTAGGTCAAAATGCATGGAAGTGAATGAATATGAGGGTGTGTCGGGGAGTGTTAATGAGTGCTAGTTGTCATGCCAAGGAGGGAGTGACAAGGTATGCTAAGCATGGGTAAGGCATGCTAGGGAATATCAGGGAATGTCAAGAAGTGCTAGAGTGTTCTAGGTAGTTCCAGGGTGTGCTAACATGTGCGAAATAGTGCCAAGGCATGCCAGGTGCTAAGACATGCTAGGATGTGCAGGGTGCCAGAGTATGCTAATATGCATCAAGGAGTTTCAAGGAAACAAAAGAAATAACCAAGCTAAAATAAAAGGAAATGAACACATAAGAGGGTTAATAAGTTGGTACTTTATCTTTTTCAAAAGGGGCATGCTAGGCAATACATGCCAAGTGCCAATGTGTGCCAAGTGCTAATGTTTGTGAATGCAATATTATGCAAAGGTGTTCCAGAGCATGCTAGGGACTACAGGGCATGCCAACACATGATAGGGGATTGATATTCTATGCTAGGGCATGCCAACATGTGCTTGGGCGTCCTACTCATGGAAAGATGTTCTAGGTACAAAGGTGTTCCAGGTACAAAGATGTTCCAAGACATGCGAGGTGCCAAGGAATGCTAGTGTACTATTACAAAGCATGTTAAGGTGTGCCATGATTGTCGAGGAGTGCTAGGTCTCTCTCATTAATATAATTGATAGAGCTTTATTATGTATTAAATAATATAGTTCCTACACACATTAGTGAAACTTTATTTAAAGGAAATTTGCTAGATAATAAACCTAATAGAGATGAATCATGTGTTGACTCATAGGAAAGCTATATTCTTATGACTTGAGGGAAATGATACACACTAATTACTTCTTAAAAAATTGACTGACTATTATAACGAATATGACCTTGGACACATAATGAAAAGTACTCCACAACAATGGTCTTAAATCATTATCTTTTGACAAAAAATATAGTAAAAAGTACATAGTGTCATCAAAAACTCATTGGAATGATCAATGATGATGAAATTTTTTTGATCATCACCAAAAGTAACCAAAAAGAGCATTGGTGAGGGTCAATAAAATATCATCACTAGAAGTGTCACCAAAGAGAGAATTAGTGATGGGCCTTTAACGACCCTCACCAAAAGTGTCACCAAAGAGAGAATTAGTGATGGGCCTTTAACGACCCTCACCAAAAGTGTCATTGAAAATGGCTTTGGTGACAAACCTTAAAGGACCATCACTATATACACTTACAACAATGATTTTTTAAAGACCATCACCATATGCGACATTGGTGACAGACCTTAAAGGTCTGTCACAGGCATGAAGCATCATCAAAAACTCATTGGAATGATCAATGATGATGAACATTTATTGACCGTCACTAAAAGTAACCAAAAAAGTCATTGGTGATGGTCAATAAAAGATTGTCACTAGGAGTGTCACTAAAGAGATAATTAGTGATGGGCCTTTAACGACCCTCATAAAAAGTGTCACCAAAGAGAGAATTAGTGGTGACCCTTTAACGAGCCTCACCAAAAGTGTCATTGAAAATGGCTTTGGTGACAAACCTTAAAGGACCATAAATATATACACTTACAACAACGTGTTTTTAAAGACCGTCACTGTATGCGACATTGGTGATGGACCTTAAAGGTCTGTCATAGGCATGACCCTCACCAATGACCTTTTTTCTTGTAGTGATAGGTGATGGAGGCTTTGGGGAAGCTTGTTTTGATGTGCCCTCTTCAACTTTTATTTCTAGTGAAACTAGATTTTCTTGCTCTTTTGGTGAGTTCTTAATTATGATTGGAGTCTTGGATGGTGTTTATGGTTTCCATTTTTTGATCCTAATGCTCCTCCTTGTTTTGAAATAGAGGGGAGTCTGCCTTTGTCTCTTCCCTTTTGACTTGACAGGTGTGCTTAGAGCAGCTAAGGCAGCAGATGCCTCCTTCTCAATGGGTTTAGGAGACAACCTTGGATGTTCCTCCCTTTCCTTGGTGTGTTCCTCAGGGTTTACTTCTTTCGTTTTTTCTTTCTCTTCACTTTTCTCCTCTTCTACTTCTTCTTTTCCTTCTTCTTCCTTTATTTTCTCTTTTTCTACCTCCTCTTCAAGTTCTTCTTCATCCTCTTCTGCCTCCTCTTCCCCACTAGAGGTATTGTCCCTATCATATTCAAGAGCTTGTATTTAAGTCAATACCTCTCTGTCTGTGTCTCTAAATGTGGACCATTGAATGGGGATTCTTAGTTGGCTCAAGGCATCCTCTAGGGCTAGCTTAATAAGTCCATGGTGTGCCACTTGCTGATGTTTTTCCTATTAGATCTTTAGGCTCAAGTCTATTATTTTTTGCAGCATGAAGTAAGGTACATTGAGTCTTCTGTTAATGGTATCTCCTCTCCAAATCTCAACTCATGGAGGAGTCTAAATTGATAGCCATAGATTAAACTGAGCCTCCCTTCACAAGAGATATATTTGAGAATATGATAGCTCACCTAATTCCAAGGGTAGGGAAGGCTTTCCCTTATTGTCCCATTCTTGTCCTCAATTGTCTCTACTCCCTTAAGAAGAAGTTTTTCTTTGCAAAAGTGCTTGCAACCTTATCCTCCTTTCTCCATGGCATCCCTTGAGGAAGTGTAGTGGTCCTGCTAATTACTTTAGGAGTAGTTTTAATTGATAGTCCTTTTACCATAGTAGAAGTAGTAATTCTAGCTTGAGGGTTAAGTGCCATGGAAAATTATTGAGCTACATCATCATCATACCCTCTAAGCAGCTCAAAGAATCCCAACCAGTTATGCCTTCTAAATATTTCTACCATAGGGGGATGGAGGTGTATCCTAGATGTCTCTATGGGTTCCGTTTTGTTCAACCCCCCTTTCATGTCTCTTTTATGGTTGGCTAACTGTAGGGAGTTTGGGAGGCTATCCTTAATTTTTAGGGTGACTGAGAGCTTGTAATAGTGGTGGATGGTTGCAATTTCTCCCTCTCTCCACACAACTTTTAAACTATTCACAATTATTTTAAAACTCCCAAGCTCACTGTAATCACATAAAAACTCATAGTTTTCTATTCCTAGCTATTAATTAAAAGCATAGGAGATATGGGCCACCTACCTTTCACGCTGATTCTTTGGATGAGGATAATTTCTAAGCAGCTAGACCCTATGCACCCCCTTTTAGCGTTCTTTGTGAATTTCCACTGTTTCTTGTAGCTCCCTGTGTTTCCTGTAGTTTTTCCTGTAGTTTTGTTTCCTATAGGGTGGCTGAAATAGGTTTTCCTCCTCGATGGCTCTACAAAGTGGTCTCGGTCCTCTATGATATTGAAATGAACAAATGGTGCATGAGAGTTTGGAATGTTTAGTATTTATGGTCGATGCCTTGGAGTGCTATATTAGTTGGCAGTGCACGAGATTTCCTCTTTGGGGTGTTTGATCCATCGTTAGTTATCATGCAACCTCCCTCGTAATCATCACCCACTCTCACACAACTTAACTCAACCACATTTTCAACTCATTCTTCTTGATGTGATGTTTCCATGTGTCAGACTGACTAGGGGTTCACTTTTTGTTTTCGAGCTGAAGGTGGCCAAGTTAAATGGCCACCTCCAACTTATAAAATTGAACGTTTTCATATTCTTAAACTTTTATGAAATCATACTTAGGGAAGAATTCAAATGAGGTTCCATACCTGTGCCTTCCTTTAATTGGTTGATGCAGGCTGGAGGGTGACTCTATTGTTCTTCCTTTTTCAGGTAAGTGCTTTTCCTTGGTCACTTTTCTCTATATCTCTTCCTATTGATATGGTTGTCCTCTTTGTTGTTGTGTGCACATGCTTGGTCTTTTATTCTACTACTGAGCTCTGGATGGGTGTCATAGTGTCTGTAGGAGTGTTGGAGTTGTTTTCTTGCATGGGTGTTGAAGGAGAATTCATGGAGAATTGTTGCTGTGAGAACAAAAGCTGCTATAAGGTTTCCTATAGTTACTACAAGAAATCTTGTAGCTGCCTTTTTCATCATTTTTTTGTTTTTTGTTTTCACTTTCAGGACGAATGGGTGGTGATGTAGGAGTATACATATGGAATGGAGGATATTAAATGGTAGGTGAGTGCGGGCTATGATGGGATCTCCCTTGGACTCGTTTTTTTTTTTTTTGAGTGGTTTTTAATGGACACAGAGGGTGGTATGGTAATGAGATGGTGTTCGGTGAGAGGTGGTGAGGTGTATGGTCTCCTATTTCAACCTAGAATAAGATTTCATCATCATTTCCCAATTAAAATTTCATTCATGTACTGTTTTAGGACATCCTGTAGTACTACAAGAAATCATGTAGAAGTCAGAAAACTACATAAAAACTGGTTTTTGATGCCTGGAAGTGAGGATAGATGAGGGAGACATAGTAGGCATGGGATACATAAAGTGAATGGAAGAAGAATGGTTCAATTCTTGGCTTTCTATCCTCTGAACTTTGACTTCTTTGTTTCCTTTAAAAACCTGCAATAATCACATAATTTTATTAGTGGGCAAGTTTGAGGTCCCTGCTGTGGCATTTTGTTTTTTCTCCTTTTCTCCTTTTCTTCCTTTTTTTCTTCAAAGACACACATATCATCTCAAAGGAGGTTTTCAACCTGTTTGCCTCCCTTAGGTGCCTCAAGGGAGGTTTTCACCCAAGGATCTTTTTATTTTCCTTTTTCACTCTTGGGCTACCTCAAGGAGGTTTTCAACCCAAATGTTGGCCTTAGGTGCCTCATAGAGGTTTTCATCTAGGTCCCTTATTATTTTTTCTTCTTTTTTCATTTTTTCAAAGATAGGAACAAACTTCAAGAATTTGGTGAGCTGGAAGGTGAGACACTTCCAAGTACATTCACTTCCTTACTGATGGTACTGATGAACTCTTCCCTTGACATAGGTCTTTTATAGGCTTTCAATCTGTATCAATTAACAAGAAAGGGGATACCTTCTTCATCAATGATCCTTATTTGCACCACCCCATTGTCATGGCACTTTTCTACCAAATATAGGCCTAACCACCTGGTCATCAATTTTCCTTTGAAGTCATTGAACCTAGATTCGTATAGCAGAGCCCAATCAGCTTCTTGAAAAGCTTTGTCCTTGATTTTTTTGTCATGCCAAACCTTTCTTTGTACTTGAGTAACTTCTATGTGTAGGAAGGCCTGCATCCTCATTCATCTAAAACATTGAGATTGAGAAACCTCTCTTGTTGTTCCTTTGTAACATCCAAATCCAATTGTGTTTTCATTCTCAAAGTGGTGAACTCAAACTCAATGGAGAGCAGATCCTTCTTCCCATAGACCAAGTCATAAGGGGTGAAGCCAATGGTTGTCTTCCAAGTTGTATTATAGGCACAAGTGGCCTCCACTAGCCTATCATCCCAATCTTTTCTGTTGCTGCTCACAACCTTGGAGATAATGCCTTCCAATGATTTGTTAGTAACCTCTAATTTTCCATTGGCCTGAGGATGATAGCCTTGGTTTTATCCCACTTTGTCAAATAATCATTGCACACAATTATGAACTTTTTCTGCCCTAATGGTGGATCAATGGGCCCAATGAAATGCATGCCCCACATGTCAAATGGTTCAAGTGTCACTTGAGGTTGCAAAGGAATTTCGTCCTGGGAGTAGGTTTCCCCATTCTTTGGCACTAGTCACATTGATTGGTGTATCTTCTTGCATCTTGGTGGGGAGTGGGGCAGTAGTAGCCAACTTGCAGTACCTTGAAGGTTTTCATCTTGGTTACAAAGTGACTTCCACAAGCCCCATCATCACAGTTTAGGAGGAGGACAAAGACTTCCTCCTCCCTGACACATCTCCTCAAAATTTTATCTAGGCCTAGCTTGAAGAAATTGCCCCCAATCCAAGTGAATGGGGCGCTCTTTCTTATAATTCTACTCTTTTCCTTGGAGGATAGATTTGCAGGGAACTATGTAGCCACGAAGTAGTTGACTATGTCATCAAACCATGGAGAGAGAACTGAAATAGAAAATAAATTCTCATATGGCGGCTGATCATCAACCATTCCTTGCTCACCTGTAGGCAAAGCAGGTCTAGACAAAAATTTGCAACTACATTTTCTCTACCAGGCTTATCAATGATTATTAGATCAAATTGTTGTAATAAAAAAGCAACTATCTAATAATTTTGGCATTCACATAAGGCTTGTTCATGAAATATTTAATAACAACATGGTCAATATGTATAAATTTTTAGTAATTGATGATGTAATGTCTAAACTTATCCAAGGAATGGACAACAACTAGGCTCTTTTTCAGTCACAATATAGTTCAATTCAGTCTTGGACAGATTTTTGCTGATGAAATAAATGGCATAAGGAAACTTGTCATCTATTTGTCCTAGAGTTTCTCCTATAGCTTTATCAAAGGCATTAGCATGGATGTGGAAAGGAAGAGCCCAATTTGGGCCTTAGAGTATGGGCGCAGTAGTCAACTTGTCCTTTAAAGTTTCTAGGGCCTCTTGGCAGCTTACTAACAAGAAAAATGCAGAGTCCTTGGCCAATAGTCCAAACAAAGGTGAGGCTAGTTTGCCGGAGTCCTTTATGAATATCCTATAATATCAACTAAGCCCAAGAAACTTTTGACAGCCCTTTGCTTCTGAGGAGTAGGGACCCTCTTTATGATAGCAATTTTATTTGTGTCAACTTGTAGTCCTTCCTAGGATATTGAGTGACCTAGAACAATCCATGCATTCATCAAGAACTCACACTTCTCAGGACTAAGGGATAGGTTCACTTCAATGCATTTATATAATAATTTCCCCAATTTAGAGAGAGCCTCTAGGAAATCACACCCATAGGGAGTGAAATCATCCATATAAATTTCTACAAAGTCATGGACTAGCTCTACAAATATGCTCAGGACTACCCTTTGAAAAGTGGAAGGTGCATTACATAATCCAAAAGGAAGGACCCTATAACAAAATGTACCCCAAGGACAAATGAAGGTGGTTTTATATTGGTCCTCTGGGGTGATTTGGATATGATTGTAACCACTGAATCCATCCAGGAAAGAGAAGAACTTATTTCCTACAAGACCATCCAAGACATGATCAATGAAAGGTAGAGGGAAATGGTATTTCTTGGTCTCTTTGTTTAACTCTCTATAGTCCACATAGATCGTCCATTTTCCATTCTTCTTTGGGACCAGAACTAGAGGAGACAATATGAGATGGGGTAAATGAACACTGCATCCAATAATTTTTGCACTTCTTCTTTAATTATATCTTTGAGGGTTGGGTTCATTCTCCTCTAAGGTTGGCACACTCGCTTGTATCCTTCCTTGATGTAAATGTGGTGAGTACACACCAAAGGGTGCACTCCCTTAATTCCTTATAAATCCAGGCAAAGGAATCTAGATGCTCTCTTAGCATGTCACATAACTCCTTTTCCTGATGTGCAGAGAGAGAGGGGTTGATTTTCAATGTTCTAGCTGGACCAAATTCTATCATCTTAGCATGAGTATGACTTGAGTCAGCTAGGCACAAATAATTCCAAGGGTTATCTCCAACTTTCTCACTGACTCATCAAAAGACATGGTGTTGGGGGGGTGATTTTGGAGGATTTGATCAATCAGGTCGTCTTCATCAAGTTTCCCCCTTCCTATAGTAGCATCTAGGGTACAGATTGGGTAAGATGCGGCAGAGTAAAATTCATCTACCTCCTCCTCTTCCAACCATAAAGGTAATTAATTCTCTAGATATGGCTGAGTGGGAGGGTACAAGACCAATTGTTTGGACAAATGCCCATTTTTAATGGTCATATTCCCATCCCTGTAACTTATGTAAGCATCAGCAATGGCTATCCATGGCCTTCCAAGGATGAGAGAATAACCAATGAAATTGGTCTTAGGTTTGAGAACTAAGAAGTCAGTAGGGTATTTCCAGGAATCAATAGAGACCGTCACATCCTCAACCACTCCCTCAGGAGCTACTGTGGATCTATCTACAAACTACAATATTGTTGTGGTATTCCTTAATCATCCTTGGAGATTCAATTTAAGAATAGTATCCTTAATCATCACATTTATGGCAGCCCCAAGATAAATCAAGGTATGGGGGGAAATGATACCATCGATGTGCACATCTACCACAAGACTTCCAGGGTCTAGACACTTCAGGAAAATCACTCTCCCCAATAATAAGTCAGATAGTTGTCCAATGACATTAATGGTAGGGATGTCTTTCTTTCTCCTCCTAGGATGTTTGAGGAATTTCTCATAGATTAACTTGTTGTAGATGGATACATCCTTCATATCTTGGAGGAGTGGGATTTTAACACACACATTTTTCAATTCACCTAGAAGTTCAATCTCTTCTGGGGTGTGCTAGCTAGGATGGATTAATCTCTTAAGAAAAGGAGGTGTATTGGGTTGAGGAACACTCTCTTACTTTTCCTCTTCAAGTTCCTCAAGTGGAGATGGAGGTTGACTATTTGGAAGCACTCTTCTAGACCTAAGGTTTATTTCTTGAATTTCCACAGCATAGGCATGTTAAGATGTCTCTCCACTATAGATCTATTGTGCTTGTTTGTTGTTCGGGTTTGAATTTGGCTGAGCAGACATCTGAGGTTGCGTAGGTGGAGCAAAGTGAAGGTGTTGTGGTTGAGATGGAGGTTGAGGTAGTGAGGCTAGAAATTGGTTATATGGGGGCCTCCACCCTTGTGATGGTGTAATCCACTAAGGTTGTGGGGCAACATATGGCTGAAATTATTGATTGGTAGGTTGGGAATGGTATTGAGGTAAAAACAATTAGGGATAAGATGTGGACCATGAAGGATGAGATGGAGGACACCAAGGGGGAATGGATGCATTTTGGTTAGGGTTGTAATATGAATAAGACACCCCTTACATGCCCTAATGGTATGGTCGAGGTCCTTGAGGCCTCCTTTGGTTGATATAACATAGTTGTTCATTCACACCTTTAGTTCCTTGATACATATCTTTCCATACAGACAGAGAAGGGCCCTAGTTGATGGAGTGGTTCTCCTCATAGACCGAGCAGATTTCTATAATATTTAATGGACATTCATTTGTAGGGTGCCTTCTAGTGCATCTAGGGAAAAAGACAACTAATGATATTTCTTCTTCCTCCTGCTTCCTCTTGATTTGCATGGTGTCCATTTGTAGAGCAAGGGTATGCATCATTTCACTCTTAAAGTCTTCCAACATGTTCTCAATTTCACTTTTGATCAATGAGTTGGAGGAGGATGAACTGATCAAAGATTGACTAGACCTACGCTTCTTTCTAATTGCCCTAGAATGATTTTTGAAAACTGTCTTGATATCATCATAAGATAACTAGTAGATGTCCCCTCCCAACAACATGTTTAAGGTTTCTAGGATGTTCTCTGATCCCTCTAAGAAGGACTAGTTTGAGTGGTTTAGGATCGAGGGTGCATCTGGCCCTTTTGTTGCTAAGTTGGAACCTTTCCTCATAATCTTTCCATATATTCATCATGTCCCAATTTTATTCTAAATATTTCGTCTTTGGTGTCCTTAGACCTACAATAAACCCTATACTTGTTGTTGAAGGATTGTTGCATTTGAGCCCAGGTAGTGATGTTTTCCCCAGGTAAACCCACAAACCAACGCAAGGCTACATCCTTAAGGGTGGATGGGAACAACTTCAACTTCTAGTCATCAGAGGTATAATCATAAGTTCTACAGATAATAGCAAACTCAAACAAAAAGGTATTAGGGTCCTCTAAGGTTAAGCCATGGAAGTGAGGAAGGGCAGAGGGGCTTATTTTTTTCATCCTAGCATCTCTATTAGTTTCTCTGATGGGAAAATCACTCTCAGTTCTGTTTTCAGGTCCATTTATGTTTTCAATCCCATTTCTATTTTTTAGCCATGGTGTAGATTGGTGGAATGGTTTCTTCTTCTTCTTCTTCCCCAATAGGCTCTTGAAAGATCTATGGTTGTTCGCCTAATGGGTCCTCTAGCTCATAACCACTGAAGAAGAGGGAAGGTTAGCTGTTTGATGGTGTGGGGGTATTTGGAAAAAAAATTCCTAAGTTGTCTCTACTCCTAAGAGGCATGAAATATTTTTTTTTTCTTTCGTTTTTTTTTTTTTTCAAAACTACTTGTAGAATGGAAAGAAAGAAGAAATTGTAACTATTTGTTGAATGAAACTACTTTCATAATAGAAAGAAAGAAGAAATTGAAACTATATATTGAAATTGCAACTAGTTGTAGCATCTATTTACTGAATGTCAAATAGAAAGGAAAGCATAAATCACATCTACCTAGGTACCTCCCTAAAAATGATGCAAAAAAGTGATAAGCCCCAGTGATTCGAGTTGACTCAAATCCAGGATTTAACCAAGATCTTTTGCTTTTGGGATGTGATTAGAATTGCATTTAAAATAGCATAAAGGAACATAAACACATGCTATAAAGAAGAAGGAACATGATAATCATTAGAAACATAAAACATAATACGTTGATAACGGAGTTCATCCAGGAGGGACTACGTCTCCGGGCCCCTGTGTCAAGATGGTGTAGGCCACTGCGTTAAGTGCTATCAATAGTGATGATGTACATAGGAGGTGATGTCACTATCATACAAGGAAAATTCCCTCACGTAGGAGTGTCTACAAGAGATGTTCCACTACAGGAATTCTCAGTCAAAAAAAGGACTCCTATCAGTATGGAAATAAACTCATGCATGATGATAATGAACATCCTACCAACATGGCATAAAAGGGATCTCAATGCAATCATACATGGCAACACATGAGTATCCCATCAACATAATGACAAAGGTATCTAAAACAAACATGATGAATCATGACAGCAAGTACATCCCACAAATGATTCCGCATCACATCAAGAAAAAATAATGAAACAAGTAGGAAAATAAGATCCCATATCAAACATCAAATAGGGATCTGTGCAACACAATGCATCTCATAGCAAAACGAAGTACATGAACACACTGCATATACCTCACATCATGGGGCCATCTAAAGAAAAGGATGTCAAACTGCTGAAGTTGGTTGTACCATCAATCTCACGACGTCGAATCTCATGGAAGGACTGCTCACACGTTGAATGCTAACACCTGCACTCCACTTTGAAAAGTGGATGAAAAATCAAATGATCAAATGGGAAATCTGAATACACCATCAGATTTGTGGCGTTGAATAGTGCAAAATCAACTGTCAAATTTATGAATTCTGAGAAGGTGGAAATCTAGGACTTAAGGAATCTTTTAGATTCCCCCTAGATTCCTCAAAGATTCCCTCCTCCGAGTCATTAGAAGATCTGCTGCTCAGATCAAGAAACTGATTGTGCCATCAGGTTCGTGTCACTGATAGGTGTAAGATCGACATAAAGTTTTTCAAATTTGGACACCGGAAAAATTTCGCCGTCCTAAGAATTTGGCTCAATCATGCTTCTGCTTGCATTTTTATAGGATCATGGTTCCACTTGCAAAAAAATTAAAAAATATTTTACCTCGATTTCTATGCCCCACCTTGGCCTCCATGCACTGAGAAAATGAGGGTTTATATAAGGTTTTTTGTGGGAAAATATTACAATGTGGACGATTGGGCAGATTGGTATAAAGCTCGAGTTATAAGGAGGAGGTCGGGTGGTCAAACCCCGACCCATCCATATTAAACCATCTCTCATTTCAAAAGAAAAACCACATATATTTTTTTTGGGGGTCGGGTCCGCATTTGGTGGCCCATACCATAACCTCCGCAACACATTGTATTAAATTTGGATTGGGTCGTTGGCGCTATTTAAAAGGGTGGTGTATTGTTTTAATGATGGTTGGGCCACCCGTGGTGCGGGTCAGCCACATGGCCGGGTGGGTTCGATTCCCGCCAGCCCATTTTTATATACAGTAATGGGGTTGGGGTGTGAGCCAAGTCCACCAGAGGTGGCCTACACACCCTATATTTAATATGGGAGTTCGTTGGAGGGCTTGGCGTGGTAATGGTGGCTGAGCCATATTTAAAATTTAAATTTTGATTGTGAGGTTGAGGGAGGGCTGGCAGGGATCATGGCCCGTTGACCCGTAATTAATTTTTTTTATTGTAATATAGTTTGGGGGTGGTGGGGGTGGTGGCCCACCACGTCATTTATATTTATTTTTTATATTTTTGTTAAATAAGGATTTTTTATTTTATTTTGTCTAATATAGGGGATATTAGACAAATTAATGATCCAACAAATTTTCCTGCTTTTGGGAACTAGGTTTCATGCCCCAGGGTCGGTCAAATTGTAGGACACTTAAACCTAGCCACATTTAACCTTTGACCAAAACTTTGACTGGCTCATTCTCCCTCATACGAGCTCCGATTGATGAACCATTCGCGTCGCTGCAATCAGGACGACAAGATCTACGCTCTGGTCCTGGTTCGAAAATATTCCGATCACTTTGATTTTTGAGCTTCCATAAGCCCTCTTTGTCCTTTGTGTGTCTCTGGAGCCACTTGGATGAATCCTCCCCACTGAGGAGCTTTTGGTCCTCCAAAAGCATGAAAACTAATCTACAACTTCATTGTACTATGTTTGCATCACAAGCGTCCTTGAAAAGGTCTCGCTTCCATCTCCTTCACCTTTGCTCTTCGGAGCCTTAAGCGATGAGCCGATACCTACAACCTCTACAACCTGTATTACATTTTTTTGCAAATTACATGCTGAATTTACATGACCAACTAATGACCGAAGCATCCCACACTTGCCACGAGATTATAACACATACTCGGTGGTCAAGTTTACATCAAGATGGACACAATACCCCAGCTAGGAAAACAAGGCCAACATACCATTGTTGCTTCAACAAGTGATGGAAAACGCATCATCATTGCAACACATGATTTACAACAATAAGGCAAAACACCATTTTTTCTTAGACAAGTGATGGAAACACGACATCACTTTCAAAAAATAGGACCAGACATCATTTTTTCTTAACAAGTGATGGAAAACATAACCTCACTTTTACATTTTAAAATGCAACAAATGATTTACAAAAGCATGACCATGACAAGCTAACATATCTAGAAACCATTTTTCACTTATCAAGGTGAACATGTTGCCTCCTTGTGGTGGTTTTGCTTGTCGAACAATTGTTTCACCTGGTTCATGCACCGACACTTTGCCTTTAAGGCACTGCTCTGGATGGAGCCACCAACAAGTGGCTCTTTGATGGCCACTTCTGTCACAATGACTACAATACATATTCTTCCTCCAGACCTACTTAACATGTTTCTTTACCTACTATTGAGAGGGGCTTTCATGCCTCCTCCTGTTGTGTGCTACTATTCTTTTCCAACACTTAGAAAATGTATGGTTATGTAATCCACAAAAGGTACATGTCTTTTGATTCCATGATTTATGTCCATCATTAACAACATGATTATAATTGATATGAACATTCAAGTATCGATATTGGTTATAACTTTCCTTGCCATCTATGATGTCATTGTGGCGATGAGAGCTTGCCTCAGCTCTTTCCCTACAATGGAAACTGCCTTGGGATGATGGGGATGTGTTCCCATCATTCTCTTTCCTCGATAATTTCAATGATGTCTTAGAAGCATATGACACCTTCGAGCATTCTCCTTCAGTGTATCCAAGGCCTGGAAATTGAGGTCTCTACGCAACCTCCACTGGTTGAGTTATGCCTTGGTTATTAACACCAAGTTCTTTTTCCTCCTCGCACCTCATCTTAGTAAGGAGCCTCTTGTTTGTCCTTGTAATTAGTATCTCCACATCTCCAATAGAAATCATCCTATGTGAAGATGAAATCAAAAGGAAATCAACATCTTTTACCTCCTCTGTCGATTTACAAAGAACTGATGAGGGCTTCTCATCATCTGTTGTTGGTGGTTCGCTAGCTGTCTCGGCGCATTCCCCAACTTATTTTTTGACATAACCAAGTCCTACATGACGGGGTAATTCTTCTACTTTGGTGGGGTTGACAATGCCTTGGCCTTTAATTCCAAATCCTTTTCCTTCATACCCCATTTTCTACAATAGTTCGGAGCCAATTCCTGTGGTATGATTTTCGAAAATAGTGAAATCATCATCAGGACACATACATGAACTTAGAGAATCACTTTTTACCTCACATGGGTCATGCTGTAGCTTTTCCAAGGCCTCGTCCTTAGCTTGTAGTTGTCATACCAAACTTTGTTTTCCCTCTTTCTCTTCATGTAGATGCATATTCAATTCAACGTTATCTGTCTGAGGATTCTAGTTGTTGTGCTTCAGTTCTTCCAAGGAATCTTCCGTGGCTCGCATCTGAAGCTACAATCACTCATTTTCCTCTGTCTCTTTTTGTAGAGCTTTGTACATTATTTCCACCCTTTTGGAAATTTTGAGCATGGTCTCGTACATCGCTTTTTCATCCTCTGTCACTGCATGTTCCATTGATCACGCTTGCAATTCATATCCACGCAAATACTACTATGATACTAAAGTTCATCCGAGTTGAATCAACTCCCAGATTTAACCAAGATCTTTTGCTTCTGGGATGTGATTAGAATTGCATTTAAAATAGCATAAAGGAACATAAACACATGTTGTAAAGAAGAAGGAACATGACAATCATTAGCAACATAAAACATAAGACGTTGATAATGGAGTTCGTCCAGGAGGGACTACATCTCTGGGCTCCAGTGTCAAGATGGTGTAGGCTGCTGCATTAAGTTCTGTCAATAGTGATGATGTCACTATCATACAAGGAAAATTCCATCACGCATGAGTGGCTCCAAGAGATGTTCCACTATAGGAATGCTTAGTCAAAAAAGGACTCCTATCAGGATGACATAAACTCATGCATGATGATAATGAGCATCCTGCCAACATGGCACAAAAGGGATCTCAATGCAATCATACATGGCGACACATGATTATCCCATCAACATAATGAAAAAGGGATCTCAAACAAAACATGACGAATTATGACAACAAGTACATCCCACAAATGATTCTGCATCACATCAAGAAAAAATCATGAAACAAGTAGGAAAACAAGATCCCACATTAAACATCAAATAGGGATCTATGCAGCACAATGCATCTCATAGCAAAAAGAAGTACATGAACACACTGAGTATACCTCACATCGTGGGGCCATCTGAAGAAAAGGATGTCAAACTGCTGAAGTTGGTTGTACCATCAATCTCACGACGTCGAATCTCATGGAAGGACTGCTCACATGTTGAATGCTAACACCTTCACTCCACTTTGAAAAGTGACGGATAAATGAAATGATCAAAGGATAAATCTGAATACACTATCAAATTTGTGGCGTCGAATAGTGAAAAATCGGCTGTCAAATTTATGAATTATGAGAAAGTGGAAATCTAGGGCTTAAGGAATCTTTTAGATTCCCCTTAGATTCCTCAAATATTCCCTCCTCTGGGTCATCTGAAGATCTGATGCTTAGATCAGAAAACTAACAGCACCATCAGGTTCGTGTCGCTGAGAGGTATAAGATCGACATAAAGTTTGTCCAATTTGGATACCGGAAAAATTTCACCCTCCTGAGAATTTGGCTCAATCATGGTTCCCCCACCCTTTTATAGGGTCATGGTTCCACCTAAAAAACAATTAAAAAATATTTTATCTCGATTTTCGTACCCCGCGTTGGCCTCTGTGCACTAAGAAAACTAGGGTTTATATAATGTTTTTGGTGGGCGAATATTACAATGTGGACAGTTGGGTGGATTGGTCTAAAGCCCGAGTTATAAGGAGGAGGTTGGGTGGTCAAACCCTGACCCCTCCATATTAAACCATCTCTTGTTTATTTTTAAACCACATATATTTTTTTTCGGGGTCGGGTCCGCATTAGGCGGCCCGCCCCATAACTTCCGCACCACATTGTCTTAAATTTGGATTAGGCCATTGGAGCTATTTAAAAGGGTGACATATTGTTTTAATGATGGTTGGGCCGCTTGTGATGTGGGCCAGTCACGTGGCCGGGTGGGTTTGATTCCCACTGTCCCATTGTTATATACGGTAATGGGGGTTGGGGTGTGGGCCGGGTCCACCAGAGGTGGCCCGTCCACCCTGTATTTAATATGGGAGTTCGTTCGAGGGCTTCGCGGGGTAATGGCTACCGAGCCATATTTAAAATTCAAATTTTGTTTCTGATGTTGAGGGAGGGCTGGTGGGGCTCATGGCCCGTCAGCCTATAATTAAAATTTGTTTTTTATTGTAATATAGTTTGGGGCTGGCAGGGGTGGTGGCTCGCCACCTCATATATATATATATATATATAGATATATATATATATATATATATATATATATATATATCTATATATATATATATATATATTTTATTTTTTTGTTAAATAGGGCATTTTTTTTATTTTGTCTAATATAGGGGATATTAGACAAATTAATGATCCAAAAAATTCACCTGTTTTCAGGAGCGAGGTTTCATGCCTTAGGGTCAGTCAAATTATAGGACACTTAAACCTGGCCTACATTCCAACTTTCACCAAAACTTTGACTAGCTCATTCTCCCTCATACAAGCTCGGATTGATGAACCATTCACACCACTGCAATCAGGATGACAAGATCTATGCTCTGGTCCTAGTTCAAAAGCATTCTAATCACTTTGATTTTTGAGCTTCCATAAGCTCTCTTTGTCCCATGTGTGTCTCTGGAACCACCTAGATCACCTAGTATTGTAGCAAGGATGCTACAACTCTTAGGGTACCAAATTTACTTTATCAACCGAGGGTTCATACAAACTTGGAGGTGGCAGTGTTATATGCCTAACAAATGCAAGAATCTAGTCTTGTCACTTCTCAACTGGGGCGATAAACTACTAGGGTTTTTCAAACCAATCTTCTATTGACTAGAAGAAGGTTGACAACTGAAAGTGAATGTAAAGCTATCATTAATGTAGAAAGTAAATCCTCGCCTATGTTAAGGAAATGAAGGTGTTGAATAGAAGGTGCTATGAAATGACATGAAATTACCTAGCTAAGAAATAACACACATTACTTGTAGAAGAAACCTAATTGAACCTTACATTCTATCATCTAGTTGTCTGGACTAAGTAAGCATGGAAATGATACTAACATTGCTAAGACTGATGTATGCATGCACT
The DNA here is from genome assembly GCA_031772625.1 of Pinus tabuliformis. NCBI lineage: Eukaryota > Viridiplantae > Streptophyta > Pinopsida > Pinales > Pinaceae > Pinus > Pinus tabuliformis. The sequence goes on along the minus strand of CM062806.1, from coordinate 395,466,605 downwards.
AGCTAAATATTGCAGAAAATATTTGTTTGGTTTTCAATTTAGAAATATAAATGTTAAGCTAAACAAGTTGATCTTTTGCAGGGGAGGAAGATATGGGCAAATTGGTCAAAAATGGCATTGGGGGGTATGGAGGTCAAGTTGAAGGCCTACCCTAGGCTTTGATCATCATTTCTACCCAAAAAAGTTTAAAACAAGTTACTATAGGGTTCCCTGTAGTTGCTACAGGATTTCGTATGGTTACTACAGGATGTCCTGGTTTACTACATGAAACTTAGCTGAAATGTCCAGGAAGGTAGAGAAGGTGAAATGAAGTGTTGGTAAGATGTATGATGGTGTAATAAGGTATGGGGAAGGTGAAAAATACCCAAGGATCAACCCAATTCTTCAGGATGGTTGGATTTACTCAAGGTGGTTGTCCACGGTGGCTACAAAGCAAAAATTGGAATTGGTGATTGGTAGGATTTGGCGAGAGGTGGAGAAGACTAAGATGAGGCTGGTGGAATGAGTTACTCCTTGAAAATAAAAAACTCCTGCAACAACACATATTCATTTCTTCATTTATGCACAAGTTTATGTAAATGTGGAAAAGATGAGTTGAATTTGAGAAATTGGTTTATTTATGGCTAATGGATTAAATCTATGGAATGGAATGCTTTCTAATCTAAAACAAACTCAAGAAATGAAAATTACAATTGTAGGTGCTTCTAAGAAATCATTAACAATGATCTACTAAACAAGAAATCTTAAGCTATGTAATAACCAAAAGATAAATCTTCTTTTGGGGCTGTGAGAGTGGGGCCTGTTAGTGTCGGTCTGAGCCCTCCATCAGTGATCAATAACTCTTTGCATATGCATTATATAGGTGTCTCATCAGTGTCAGTTTTGCATCCCATTAGGCATGCCATAACACTGAATGGAGGAGCTGGTCTTGGTCCCCTTCTTGGCTTTGCTGGATCAGGTCATATAACAATGTAATTGAGTCAGGCTTGTTCTTGTTTTTGTCTTGAGGTCCCATGGTCTTAGGTCTAGGGTTTTGAGTCAAAATCATTTCAAGGTCATGAGTCATGGTCAGCAAGTGCCCAGCAAGCCGGAAGGAGTTTTGTACATATGTTTCATTATCATTTTCTTCAGCTACAACTCATTTTATGCCTTGGATTTAAAAAACCCTGTTTTTAAGTCCAAGGCCATGTGGAATTTGAAAAAATAAAGAAATTCTCAAAAATTTGTAAAAGTGCCGGCAATAACCCTGGTTCCTTCACTACAGTCCCTCAGGCGGTCAACCTGCAAAAAGAACGGAGTCAAACGCATCCAAAGAGCTTATTTCAGGACAAAAAGACTCTAAACAGTGTTAAAGAGAAAAGCAAGTTCAAAACATTAGAAAATGGGTTCTAAAGTTAAATTTTTTTAAAATGAACCTATAAAAGCTAATTTCCCTCTCTAGTCACTCTTATTGTGCAAATGAAAGTCAAAAATTCGTGCTAGAGGCTAAGGAGGCAATTCGTGGCAATTTTCTGCAAGTTTCAGCACTTGAGAAGGTGTGCGACCAAACCACAGGTGTGCGCGACCACCTGGGTGGGCTCGACCAAACGGAGGCCAACGCACAGTGTTAAATAACACGGGCGCGACCAAACGGAGGAGCGCGACCATTCTCAGAGCGTGCGCGACCAAAAACTCTGTCTGCCCAGAAACTCACCCAAACTCCCGAATTTCACCAAATTTTGCTCGTGGGTTTGAAGGTATGCCTCCATCACATCGTTTTGAAATGTGTCATGATTTCAAAGGTGGATTATGGTCATAAAATTCATGCAAGAAGTCAATGTAAGAATAGGTTAAATTGGCTTGAGGTTTTTGCAAGCATATGCTTTGGTAGTTTTGTTTGTTATTCAAGGTGTTTTATTCCTTATTCCCTTCCATTCATTTTCCCATGATTAATCACAGGTGTTAAAATGTCATTATCATTAATCTCATTTGCAAACAATACTCAAATCCTACCCCTAAATCATTTGCAAACCCTAGTCCTTTCAAACCCTATAAACCCTACCTTTTCCCCATGTATAATGATCAAACCCTAAGCACTAGTAACACAGCAAAATGCCTATGTAAATACACAGCAAAGTAAAAAAGAAAACATTGTAAAAAACAAAAAGAAAAGTGATGACAAGGCATGCACACAAGAAATTGTAAAAACAGTGAAAATGTCATTTGCATAGCCTTATTAAAAAATAAAGAAAAGTGTCATCTTGCTGTGTATATGTCAAAGATTCAAAGCTGTGTTAAAGTCATCACAAAATTCATCAAAAATACAGCTGCATAATTGTCAAAGGAAACAGTTTTGCTGTGTTAAGGTTTCTCATTAGCATGGTATCATCTCTCTATCCATAAAACTCTGTTTTTCCCTATCTATTCCCCATATGAAAACCTAATTCAAATTGCATTTCCCTTCATGCAAAACTCCCTATGCAATTGAATTTCCATCCCCAATGTCAAAACATACAGTGAAATCTTAATTCCCAATGACAAATGCAAAAATGGAACTGCCAGCACCATGGAAAGATGGCTGTTATGAAAATTGTTTGGCAGATTTTGGTGATTGGTTTTATTGTCTCCTTAAACCTATTTCTCTATATCCCCTCATCTCCCTAACTCACAAGACATCATACTCTATTTCCTTTGCAAACCTATCACAGTAACCCTTCCCTCCCTTGGTGATCAAACATACAAAATCACTGTTTCCCAAAAGCATTAAATGGCCATTGCAAAAGTTATGAAAAAACAGAGTATGCTCTTAGATGACATGCAAAGGCAAAATTTAAGGAGAGCAGCCTGTTAAAGGTTTATAAATGATGCTGCCCTATTCCCCTATGCTCATGACATCCTTCCCTCCATCATGGAGATTTTCATTGTCCTTTCCCTTGGTGATCATAAAACATATTTCCCTAATACAGTATTCATTTGCAAATGATGAAAGATGGAATGACATGTTTAGCATTATGTGATGTTTTCCTTCAGAATTCCCTGCTTATATATATATTTTTTCCCTTTCCTATATGTAAATTCCCTCCCCTAACATATCCCTCATGATGTTTCCCCTTGAAAACAGCATACTTCACAGCATTTTGCAGGCAGGGCAACGGTCATTTTGACTTGTTTATTCCACCTTGCTCAATAACACCATGTCAACCACCGAGACTAATGAGCAAGGTGATGACCGGTCATCATCTACTGAGATTGAGATACAGCAGAGGCCTCGTAGGGGAGGCAAGGGTGGTCACCACAGGAGGGAAGAGCCCACATCATTGACAGAGTTGCAGGCTTGCCCATTGGCAGTGTCTTGTTTTCAGCATATGGCTTGTTATCAGTTTTGTGAGAGGCTGTCACACATTCAGCATCACAGAGAGTTGGCCCGGTTGTTTGTCCTACATCTCCATAACAGGCAGGTCACCCTTGCAGGGGTGAATTTTGTGTTTTCTCCAGAGGCTATCACAGAGGCTACCGGGATACCCAATGTGGGTGAGGTGTGGCCGAAGCGTAAGTGGCTGGACCTAGTATACTATGAGCCATATGTCAGGCCTATCTATGTGCATAACTTGTCAAGGAACTTTCCTATCAAGTTCCTCCGAGCAGAGTATATAGATATCATGAGACTCATTATGCACTACCTCACATGCGAGGGGAGATTCTCACGGGTATTTTCTTGTCATATCCGCATGCTGATGCACTTCACCAGAGTGAGGATGATGAACATCTCGGCATATTTATTTCATGACACTCAGAGGATGGTCTCTATCTTTCGGAGACAGACCCCAGCACAGCAGCTTCGGAGCCTATGTCATCATGGTCTTATCCAGCTGGTTGTTTCTCATCAGCTGAGCCAGCAGGGCATTTCTTGGGCAGATTTTATCTCCCGTGAGTTCTTCACACAGCCACAGCCAGAGCCAGAGGCAGTTCATGAGGAGGGAGGGCCATCACATCAGCCCGAGGTTAGTATTCCGAGACATGTGGTTTCTTCTCCTCGGGTCACTTATCAGAGAGGTCATAGGACCTTATTTGCAGCAGCCCGACGAGTACTTTCTCCACAGCCAGTGGAAGGGGTCTCGTCTTCATCATTTTCAGAGCAGCGAGTGTTATCTCCACACCAGGTGGAAGGGGCCTCGCTTTCTTCATCGGCACAGGGAGTACGAGAGGGCAAGCAGCCCATGGTTGAGGATGAGGCAGTTGGAGAGGCACATGATGATTTCACTGGTCGCGATGCCCACTCTCCCTCTTCAGATTTTGATGAGATCATCCGGCGGAGAGATGAGGAGAACCTTGTGTTGCAGCAGAAGCTTGAGATGGCTCAGTGGACCATCACTTATTTAGAGCAGTGCAACCGACAACTAGAGACGGAGAAAGAGCTGGATGAACTATGGAGAATCCGCGGTGACAGAGGCTTAAATCGCAGGAGGCCTCGTGACCCATTGCCCGGTGACCGGGAGACTTGGTACATTCATGAGATTACTCGTTTGGAGAGATTGTTGGAGAAGGCAAACCATGACAAAGAGCTGCTCCGAAACATGAGGACACATTACTGGGCCAGATTACATGTTTGCAAGGCGAGAATGAAAATTCTCCAAAGAAAGCTATCGGAGGCCCGGAAGAGGAAGAAAAGGACAAATCCACTCCGCATCTTGGCTGAGGCCTCCCTCACTCATCATGGTACTGATCAGCCTTGATCTAGCATCAAAATGTGAAAATTTTGAGAATTTTGGAGCATTTTGGAAATTTTTGGTAAAATTACAGGTTTTGCCCACGGTTTGGTCTCACCCCGGGCGAGACCATTTTGGAGGACTGCTCGGAATTTTGAAAACTTGGCATTTTTGGAAAGGGCATGAAAAAAGAAAAATTACCAGTACTTGGGAGCAGCCTAATTTTGAGATTTGAGCCTCCAAAAGCTCAAAATACATCAAAAAAATGACTTTCTGCCCACTTTTTGAGTTGCAGAAAGTGACCTTGGGAGAATCAATTTTTGAGGGGTCAAATCAACACCAAATTCAGAAATTCCACTTGGGATGGAAAGTAGACAGGCCAAGCTTTCCAATGAGCCATCTTGCACCTGATTTGGACCAGTGGAACCCACTCAAAAACAGCTGTGAAGGGGCGCGACCAGAACTTCCAGATTTGCCAGAATTGCCATTTTCGGTCAAAAAACACTGTTTTGACTATGGTTGACCATTTTTACTTGTAGATGATGGATGAATGTAATATTTTCATGGCACTTTGATAGGTTTTATCTTTATTTACTCTTCTAGAAGCTTCTTTGATGTAAATAGTGAAAAATTAATGCATGGATGAGTTAGCTAAGTAATAGAGGCAAGTTGTTGGGCTGCCTATTTTCTAGTTCTTAGTTTAGAATTAGTTCAAACTGCTCCTAGGAAGCTGAGCTCGACCCCTAGAGGTGGGGAAAGGAGTTAGATGGTATAGGAGGTCTATATTATGCTCTCTCCTTCTCATTTTCATGGTTGGACTCTTGTGGGAGAAAGCATTATTGTGTATTGTACATCTACTTCTGCAATTTAAGGAAAGGAAGGCCAGGGTTTTGCAGACTTCATTGTGGATTCTTGTGGATCATTGTGTTGATGGTGTGTCTTCTAATTGTTACTGTAAGTTTGTTTATGTGTTACATCTCTCTTTCTTTGCTGCTAATTGAACAAGATGAAGTGATAAAGTTTGAATTCATGCATGCCATGCTCAGCTTTTAATTCTGTTCAATATCTATGTTTTCCACTGTTTAAAGAGGATTCAAAGTCCTTGTTTGCCCTCTTTAACCTCCTCTCTTTCTTCCCTGATCACTCATCCAAGCCAAAGGCATCAGCACAAGTTCCTACCTTGCCCTAAAGATCCCCCTGCAAAAACTGTGCTCAATCCCCGCACCCTAAATTGCACTCCCTCCAATTGCCACCAAAAACCCAAAAATCTTTAAATCAACCCCCCTTTATCAATTTACTAGCCTAATATATTTGATCCTAATTGGTCAGCCTAATTATATTATAAGATCTATCAAATCTGACCCGAGAGAGCCTTCTCATACCTCGTAGGGCTAGCTACGAGGTGAAATGGTTTGATGTAGCCTTGAGAGTTTGTCTATCTCAGCCTAGGTGAATTCCAAGCGCTAACATATTGGCGACCATACTGGGGAAGAACATCTAAATCTTTGCTCATTGAGTGTGTTGTTTCATAAGTCTTAGACGGAGCCTGAAGTTACGCCAGAAGCCTTCGAAAACGCTCTTGTTTTACATCAGCGTTAGTAGATAAACGCTGCTTCAGTCTATCTCCGTGGGATTTGTGAACATAGCGCTTCAGTGACATCTTTATCCCAGTATCATTATGGACTCTAAGCTTCAGATGATAAGCTAAGAGTTTCCATTTGGCTGAGTTTTCTTTTTTTTTCTTTCCTCGTTTATTTGTATTTACAAGCTGGCTTCTGATTCAAAATTGATTGTTAGATCTAACTCATCGCCTGCTGTAATTAAATATTTTGAAGATCTTGATTTCGACGAGGATTTTGAATTGTCATTGTTTAAATCTAAATCTGAAAGTGCACTCGATACTTTGGTTCTTGATCCTGACTTTGCAGCTGTGATTGACCTCGAAAGGCATAACAAAGTGGTTGAATCTTATATTTTGCGGCATCTTCAAAGTAGTATACATGCTTCAACTCTTGTTGATTTTATTGAAAACATATCTGATCATATTGGGTCTACTATTGATCAAGCTGAAAATCTTCAAACTTCCCTCACGGCTCATCAAGCTTCTTTCCCTCCTTTCATCTCTATTTCACCTATTTCACCTATAGTTACACTTCCCGATACCCCTGTTGGTTCACCTCCATCTACACCTCAAACTCCATCATCACCTTTATCTCCGCAAACATCCCTTCCCCTTATCACAACCCCTGTTATTATACTTCCACCTCCTCCTCCTCATACTCCTTCTACTCCTCCACCTCCCCCGCCTAGAGTCATGGCTGCCCGATTTGCTCCCCTTGTTCTCCCTGCAAACCTTCATGACATGCCAGCTGACTACCAGAGAAAGATACCAATGTTTGATGGCACTCCACAGAGTGTCCCAGCTCAGCAACATGTTGACCGGATGACTACCTTTTTTGATCTGTATGAATTGGATGAGGAAGATGTTACCATGAGGTTGTTCGTTCAGACTTTTGGAGGAGAGGTCCGGAAATGGTTCAGAGGGTTGAGAGCAAATAGTATTGTCTCTTTGGAAGAACTTCAAACACAATTCTTGGACAGATGGGAAATCAGAAAGGATCCGCTGCAAATCAATGCCGAATATAACAACCTTAAGAGAAATCCGGGTGAGTCCGTTCAAGACTACATCATAAGATTTAATGCAGTGTATAATGCTATACCAGATGATCTTAAGCCATCTCGAAAATCTGCCTTGCTGAAGTTCCCGGATGGTTTCGATCCGGAGATGGCCTACTCACTGCGGGACCGAGATCCTCCTACCTTGGAGGAAATGCAGAAAATTGCAGTCAGTGTGGAGGCTAATTTGAATGACAAAAGGGCAAGAATGAAAGCGGAAAAGAAGGTCACAATCAAAGAGGAGGTAGCATCCACTTCTCAAGTTATTCGGAAAATGGAAGAGATGTCAAAGGCACTCCAAAATCTCAGTCTTGGCAAACCGGAACCACAAGTTCGAAACCCGAACTTTAGAGGCCAACAACAGCAGTCCCAATATAGGATAAAACAGCGGGAGCCACGAGGACAAGAGGCGGCAGTACAGCAACCGATCCAACCCCCATTTCAGCAAAACTATGTCACTCAAGAATCTGAAGATGAGGGTGAAGGTCCCGGTGAAGAAAATCATTTTTTCACCCCCGATGATATGCCCACTTTCATCACGGAAGAAGATGAGCTGGTAAGTAATGCTTATGCACCTCAAGATGAGCATTACATTCTATCTAATGATGTGGCACTTCAAGATGAGTCTGAGGAATATCAAAGAGGTTATCTACATGCCTTATCAGCTCAACAAGGCAAAGAGAGACAGCTGAGAAACCGAACAGTACCTATACATCCACTTCAAAAGAAGGCAGAAAATGCGGCAAAGAATGGTGCTGCTATTCCACAAAGAAAGGGTAAAGAAGTCATGGATTCTTCATCAGCCCCAACAGCTCCAGCAAACAAGATGGATCAGCCATCAAATGTACCTAAAGATAGAGCAGAAAAAAGAGATAATCCGGCCAAAGAAAGTGAGAGAAGTCAAGCATTCAGCATTGAGAATGAAGTCTCAAAATTGAAATTGTCCATTCCACTTACAGAAGTCATGAAGAACACTACTTACAGAGCACAAATTTCTAAGATGTTTAATACTGATCCAATGTTGGATGCGGTCAATGTGGAGGATGATCAGCCGGAATTGATCTTTGGGCCAGCTCTCAATGGTGAGTCACCGGAAAGCGATGTCCCGCCTTTTTATATCAGCTTGAGAATTCATGATTTTGTGCTTCATAATGCTATGTTCGATTCGGGAGCATCACACAATTTAATGCCCAAGGCAATAATGGAGAAGTTGGGACTTGATATAACTCGTAACTACCATGATCTATACTCATTTGATTCCAGCCGAGTTAGATGCATCGGTCTGATTAAAGATTTAGTTGTTAGCTTGGATCAAATTCCCGCAAAGAATCTCTTGATGGATGTGGTAGTAGCGGACATTCCGCCAAGGTTTGGCATGCTTCTTTCAAGGTCATGGGGATCAAAACTCAAAGGCACTTTACAGCTGGACTTTTCATATGCCACTATTCCGGTGTTTGGACAAATGAGGAAAGTCTATCGAGAGCAAAAGATGAAGTATATGATTACAAGCAAGGAAAAACCGATAAATCATCCTGTAAACTATGTACAGACAGATCTAGAGTCCTATGTTTTATTTGCTGATAGTTTTAATGAAGTAAATAGTCAATTAGTTCAGATAGAAGATATCCCAGGCATTGCTGAAGATGTTAGAGAAGTATTGAGAACGGAAAGCAAAGAAAAGGCTGCTGTCATAAAGCCAATTGCTGAGATAAATGGACAGCAAGTCATGACTGAAACAACATCACAAGTACAGCCCTTGGATGATGATGAAGATGGTCTTTGGACCATGGATTTCGACGGGGCAGTGGGCAGCGATGGAGCAGGCATTGGCGTATGGATCCGCAGCCCATTTTCAGTCTCTAAACAAGTTCCAAGTAAGGTACAAGTTTGCTCTTATAAATTGGCTTTTGATTGTTCAAATAATGAAGCTGAATATGAGGCCCTTATAGCTAGTTTGAAAATCCTCCGGAAATTAAAAGCAAAGAAGATAGCAATTTATGGTGACTCCGAGTTAGTGATCAAACAAGTAAAGGGGGAATTTCAAGCTAAACATCCTCGTATGCGGGCTTATCGCAATGTTGTTCTAGACATTTTGAAGCAGTTTTCAGAGCATACTTTAACATGCATACCCCGGATACAAAATGGAGTTGCCGATGCTTTGGCTAAGGCAGCAAGCAATTTAAAGATACCAATGAATTCGAGCAACAAGTTTGAAATCTATGTAAAACACCGCCCCACAATCCCGGACAACCAAAGGAATTGGCAAGTCTTTCAGGATGATGAGGAAATCAAAGACTTCTTGCATGGAGAAGGTAAGTTTGAAGAAATCTCAATTGACATGGAGCCTGAAGGAATAAATCAAATGGATGTTTTGCAGCTGAAAGACAATCATATTCCAAAGGGGCTGATTCCTTTAGAAGAGATTTTTGATCAAGACGATGTGGCTCGCAAGCCAACTTTGATGCCAACCGAAGAAGGTGTGGAAGATGTCAACCTTGGGACAGTGGAACATCCAAAGATGGTGAAATTATCGAAGGCCCTGCCACCCAAGGTAAAGAATCAATACATTAGATTGCTGTCATCATTTACTAATGTATTCGCTTGGGATTATTCAGATCTAAAGACTTATGATACAAGCATAATCCAACACACTATTCCAATCAAACAAAATCAGAAACCTTTTCGGCAGAAGTTGCGGAGGATCAATCCCAAGCTGCTGCCCTTGATTGAAAAAGAGGTAAATAGACTTTATCAATCCGGAATTATAGTTCCCGTTCGCTTTTCAGATTGGATTTCTAATCTAGTGCCAGTAAGGAAGAAAACCGGTGAGATTCGGTTATGCATAGATTTTAGAAATTTGAACAAGGTATCTCTCAAAGATAACTATCCGCTGCCAAAGATGGATCACATATTGCAGCGAGTAGTAGGTGCCTCCAAGATTTCATTGTTGGATGGATACTCCGGCTACAATCAGATCCTAGTCCATAAGGATGACCGTGATAAGACAGCCTTCACTACACCTTGGGGAACATTTCACTATGCTAAAATGCCTTTTGGTTTGAAGAATGCAGGTGCTACATTTCAGCGAGCTATGGATATGGATTTTGCCAATGAAAAGGACATATTCTTAGTTGTATATCTTGATGACTTAACAGTATTTTCCAAATCCGATGAGGAGCATTTGTTTCATTTGACGAAAGTTTTCCAAAAATGTAGAAAATATGGCATTTCTTTAAATCCAAAAAAGAGTCTTTTTGCCATGAGTGAAGGTAAATTGCTAGGACATATCATTTCCAAAGACGGTATATGAATTGATCCCGCACGGGTGGAGGCAATTCAGCAGTTAGAACAGCCCCGAAATAAGAAGGAGGTACAATCTTTTAACGGTAAATTGAATTTTCTGCGTCGCTTCATTCCTAATCTTGCAGAGCACTTAAGAGAAATGACCAACATGCTTCGGAAGGACAGCGAGATCAAATGGACCGAAGAGGCAGTCAAATCCTTCAATTTAATCAAGGTAATCTTGTCTTCAGCTCCGACCTTAATCAGCCTTGATTATACTCAGGATTTCATATTGTTTTCTTTCGCTTCCGAGCATACACTAGCAGCAGTTTTTATGCAAAAAAGAGAGGGTGTTGAAAGGCCAATTGCATTTTTCAGCCGGATCATTAGAGATGGGGTATTAAAATATAACATCATTGAGAAACAAGTGCTGGCCCTGATTAAGGCATTGAAAGATTTCCGGGTTTATATTCTTCATTCTCATGTCTTAGCTTATGTTCCTAGTGCAGCGGTAAAGGATGTCTTGGTACAAACAGAGCTGGAAGGTAGGAGAGGCAAGTGGATTGCTGCTCTCTTGGAGTATGATGTTGAAATCAAGCCAACCAAGCTGGTTAAAGGACAAGGACTTGCTAAACTAATGGCTGAAACAAACCTACATGCGCTTGACATCAACTTGATTGCAGCCTTGTCCGATGGTGAAGGAGAAAATTCAGCGGTTCAGGTATCAGACATTTTCATTAATTCTCCTTGGTATGCTGATATAGTGTATGTACTTCAAAATGTGTCCGCGCCTCCTGGAATGTCAAAGAACAAAGCAAGGACTTTGAAATTGAAGGCCGCTAAGTTTTGCATCATGAAATCAACATTGTATTGGAAAGATCCCGGAGGCATCCTACTGAATTGTTTGGTTGAAGAAGAAGCGAAAGCAACGGTAGAAGACTTCCATAAAGGTGATTGTGGAGGTCATTTATTTTGGAAAACTACAGCCAACAAGATTTTGAGAGCTGGTTTCTATTGGCCATCCCTTTTTTCTGATGTATACAAAGCGGTGAAGAGCTGCCATGAGTGCCAAATATTTCAAGGGAAACAAAGATTGCAGCCATTGCCACTCAAGCCGGTGGAAATTAGTGCACCTTTTCAGCAGTGGGGCCTTGATTTCATTGGTGAAATACACCCAACTTCATCCGGGCAACATAGATGGATTTTGACTGCTACCGACTACTTCACCAAGTGGATAGAAGCAATTCCTACTCGGCAGGCCACAGACTCGGTAATTATCTCCTTTCTTGAAACTAATATCTTGTCCCGTTTTGGCTGTCCATTCAAATTGATCACGGATAATGCAGCTGCTTTCAAGTCAAAGAAGATGGTGGATTTTTGTTATAAGTACAATATCGGTTTGGGTCACTCCACCGCTTATCATCTGCAAGGTAATGGGCTGGCCGAATCATCAAATAAATCACTAGTAAACATTATCAAAAAGATGTTGGAGATCAACAAGAAAAGTTGGCACAAGAAGTTGGTCAATGCACTGTGGGCTGATCGGGTGAGCCAAAAGAGATCAATAGGAATGTCGCCATTTGAGATTGTTTACGGGGTTGATGCAGTTTTTCCTACATCACTTAGTGTACCGGTCGCAAAGTTAATCCAAGAAACAGGAGAAGACATGGATCCAATGCAATGGAGAATCAGTCAAATGGTCCACCTATAGCAGACAAGGGAAGAAGTCCTCCAAAATTCTTTGAAGCTGCAAGAACGTATCAAGAAGATTTATGATAAGAAGGCAAAATCAGAAAATTTTCAGCTAGAAGATGTTGTTTTGAGATGGGATGCTCGAAACGAGGACAAAGGTAAACACGGTAAGTTTGATAATCTGTGGAAAGGTCCTTTTAAGATTGCTGCATATCGTGGTCCTAATGCTTTCCTTCTTAAGGAGTTGAATGGCGATGAATGTCCCGGTGGGTCGGTGAATGGCCGACTTCTCAAGAGATATCATGTTTGAACAATACTGCTCTAAATCATCTTCATTGTACATATCATTTTACTTTACTACAGCAAGCGTGAACTGATCTTTCATTCTTGGTTTGGGGCCCGAAGTGAAGGCTATAATTCCAAGCATGAAGATTGGTTGGTGTGGGATTTCAGTTTGTTTATTTTCTGCAAAAAGTCAGTTTGTTTGAGTCATAGTCCTTTGAAAGTTTTCAGTTTATGGTCAAAGTCAGATAAAGTCTTTTGAGTTGGTTATTTTTGTACTAGTTGACTCCATCGCCCAATGAATAAAGCACTGGTCTGCTCTCCCTAGAGGTCTGAGGTTCTTGGCACCTCCAAGGAGCTGCCATCCCCATTGGAGCCAATGTTAGTGTCGGTCTGAGCCCTCCATCAGTGATCAATAACTCTTTGCATATGCATTATATAGGTGTCTCATCAGTGTCAGTTTTGCATCCCATTAGGCATGCCATAACACTGAATGGAGGAGCTGGTCTTGGTCCCCTTCTTGGCTTTGCTGGAGCAGGTCATATAACAATGTAATTGAGTCAGGCTTGTTCTTGTTTTTGTCTTGAGGTCCCATGGTCTTAGGTCTAGGGTTTTGAGTCAAAATCATTTCAAGGTCATGAGTCATGGTCAGCAAGTGCCCAGCAAGCCGGAAGGAGTTTTGTACATATATTTCATTATCATTTTCTTCAGCTACAACTCATTTTATGCCTTGGATTTAAAAAACCCTGTTTTTAAGTCCAAGGCCATGTGGAATTTGAAAAAATAAAGAAATTCTCAAAAATTTGTAAAAGTGCCGGCAATAACCCTGGTTCCTTCACTACAGTCCCTCAGGCGGTCAACCTGCAAAAAGAACGGAGTCAAACGCATCCAAAGAGCTTATTTCAGGACAAAAAGACTCTAAACAGTGTTAAAGAGAAAAGCAAGTTCAAAACATTAGAAAGTGGGTTCTAAAGTTAAATTTTTTTAAAATGAACCTATAAAAGCTAATTTCCCTCTCTAGTCACTCTTATTGTGCAAATGAAAGTCAAAAATTTGTGCTAGAGGCTAAGGAGGCAATTCGTGGCAATTTTCTGCAAGTTTCAGCACTTGGGAAGGTGCGCGACCAAACCACAGGTGTGCGCGACCACCTGGGTGGGCGCGACCAAACGGAGGCCAACGCACAGTGTTAAATAACACGGGCGCGACCAAACGGAGGAGCGCGACCATTCTCAGAGCGTGCGCGACCAAAAACTCTGTCTGCCCAGAAACTCACCCAAACTCCCGAATTTCACCAAATTTTGCTCGTGGGTTTGAAGGTATGCCTCCATCACATCGTTTTGAAATGTGTCATGATTTCAAAGGTGGATTATGGTCATAAAATTCATGCAAGAAGTCAATGTAAGAATAGGTTAAATTGGCTTGAGGTTTTTGCAAGCATATGCTTTGGTAGTTTTGTTTGTTATTCAAGGTGTTTTATTCCTTATTCCCTTCCATTCATTTTCCCATGATTAATCACAGGTGTTAAAATGTCATTATCATTAATCTCATTTGCAAACAATACTCAAACCCTACCCCCAATATTATACAAATCCTACCCCTAAATCATTTGCAAACCCTAGTCCTTTCAAACCCTATAAACCCTACCTTTTCCCCATGTATAATGATCAAACCCTAAGCACTAGTAACACAGCAAAATGCCTATGTAAATACACAGCAAAGTAAAAAAGAAAACATTGTAAAAAACAAAAAGAAAAGTGATGACAAGGCATGCACACAAGAAATTGTAAAAACAGTGAAAATGTCATTTGCATAGCCTTATCAAAAAATAAAGAAAAGTGTCATCTTGCTGTGTATATGTCAAAGATTCAAAGCTGTGTTAAAGTCATCACAAAATTCATCAAAAATACAGCTGCATAATTGTCAAAGGAAACAGTTTTGCTGTGTTAAGGTTTCTCATTAGCATGGTATCATCTCTCTATCCATAAAACTCTGTTTTTCCCTATCTATTCCCCATATGAAAACCTAATTCAAATTGCATTTCCCTTCATGCAAAACTCCCTATGCAATTGAATTTCCATCCCCAATGTCAAAACATACAGTGAAATCTTAATTCCCAATGACAAATGCAAAAATGGAACTGCCGGCACCATGGAAAGACGGCTGTTATGAAAATTGTTTGGCAGATTTTGGTGATCGGTTTTATTGTCTCCTTAAACCTATTTCTCTATATCCCCTCATCTCCCTAACTCACAAGACATCATACTCTATTTCCTTTGCAAACCTATCACAGTAACCCTTCCCTCCCTTGGTGATCAAACATACAAAATCACTGTTTCCCAAAAGCATTAAATGGCCATTGTAGAAGTTATGAAAAAACAGAGTATGCTCTTAGATGACATGCAAAGGCAAAATTTAAGGAGAGTAGCCTGTTAAAGGTTTATAACTGATGCTACCCTATTCCCCTATGCTCATGACATCCTTCCCTCCATCATGGAGATTTTCATTGTCCTTTCCCTTGGTGATCATAAAACATATTTCCCTAATACAGTATTCATTTGCAAATGATGAAAGATGGAATGACATGTTTAGCATTATGTGATGTTTTCCTTCAGAATTCCCTGCTTATATATATATTTTTTCCCTTTCCTATATGTAAATTCCCTCCCCTAACATATCCCTCATGATGTTTCCCTTGAAAACAGCATACTTCACAGCATTTTGCAGGCAGGGCAACGGTCATTTTGACTTGTTTATTCCACCTTGCTCAATAACACCATGTCAACCACCGAGACTAATGAGCAAGGTGATGACCGGTCATCATCTACTGAGATTGAGATACAGCAGAGGCCTCGTAGGGGAGGCAAGGGTGGTCACCACAGGAGGGAAGAGCCCACATCATTGACAGAGTTGCAGGCTTGCCCATTGGCAGTGTCTTGTTTTCAGCATATGGCTTGTTATCAGTTTTGTGAGAGGCTGTCACACATTCAGCATCACAGAGAGTTGGCCCGGTTGTTTGTCCTACATCTCCATAACAGGCAGGTCACCCTTGCAGGGGTGAATTTTGTGTTTTCTCCAGAGGCTATCACAGAGGCTACCGGGATACCCAATGTGGGTGAGGTGTGGCCGAAGCGTAAGTGGCTGGACCTAGTATACTATGAGCCATATGTCAGGCCTATCTATGTGCATAACTTGTCAAGGAACTTTCCTATCAAGTTCCTCCGAGCAGAGTATATAGATATCATGAGACTCATTATGCACTACCTCACATGCGAGGGGAGATTCTCACGGGTATTTTCTTGTCATATCCGCATGCTGATGCACTTCACCAGAGTGAGGATGATGAACATCTCGGCATATTTATTTCATGACACTCAGAGGATGGTCTCTATCTTTCGGAGACAGACCCCAGCACAACAGCTTCGGAGCCTATGTCATCATGGTCTTATCCAGCTGGTTGTTTCTCATCAGCTGAGCCAGCAGGGCATTTCTTGGGCAGATTTTATCTCCCGTGAGTTCTTCACATAGCCACAGCCAGAGCCAGAGGCAATTCATGAGGAGGGAGGGCCATCACATCAGCCCGAGGTTAGTATTCCGAGACATGTGGTTTCTTCTCCTTGGGTCACTTATCAGAGAGGTCATAGGACCTTATTTGCAGCAGCCCGACGAGTACTTTCTCCACAGCCAGTGGAAGGGGTCTCGTCTTCATCATTTTCAGAGCAGCGAGTGTTATCTCCACACCAGGTGGAAGGGGCCTCGCTTTCTTCATCGGCACAGGGAGTACGAGAGGGCAAGCAGCCCATGGTTGAGGATGAGGCAGTTGGAGAGGCACATGATGATTTCACTGGTCGTGATGCCCACTCTCCCTCTTCAGATTTTGATGAGATCATCCGGCGGAGAGATGAGGAGAACCTTGTGTTGCAGCGGAAGCTTGAGATGGCTCAGTGGACCATCACTTATTTAGAGCAGCGCAACCGACAGCTAGAGACGGAGAAAGAGCTGGATGAACTATGGAGAATCCGCGGTGACAGAGGCTTAAACCGCAGGAGGCCTGGTGACCCATTGCCCGGTGACCGGGAGACTTGGTACATTCATGAGATTACTCGTTTGGAGAGATTGTTGGAGAAGGCAAACCATGACAAAGAGCTGCTCCGAAACATGAGGACACATTACTGGGCCAGATTACATGTTTGCAAGGCGAGAATGAAAATTCTCCAAAGAAAGCTATCGGAGGCCCGGAAGAGGAAGAAAAGGACAAATCCACTCCGCATCTTGGATGAGGCCTCCCTCACTCATCATGGTACTGATCAGCCTTGATCTAGCATCAAAATGTGAAAATTTTGAGAATTTTGGAGCATTTTGGAAATTTTTGGTAAAATTACAGGTTTTGCCCACGGTTTGGTCTCACCCCGGGTGAGACCATTTTGGAGGACTGCTCGGAATTTTGAAAACTTGGCATTTTTGGAAAGGGCATGAAAAAAGAAAAATTACCAGTACTTGGGAGCAGCCTAATTTTGAGATTTGAGCCTCCAAAAGCTCAAAATACATCAAAAAAATGACTTTCTGCCCACTTTTTGAGTTGCAGAAAGTGACCTTGGGAGAATCAATTTTTGAGGGGTCAAATCAACACCAAATTCAGAAATTCCACTTGGGATGGAAAGTAGACAGGCCAAGCTTTCCAATGAGCCATCTTGCACCTGATTTGGACCAGTGGAACCCACTCAAAAACAGCTGTGAAGGGGCGCGACCAGAACTTCCAGGGGCGCGACCAGAACTTCCAGATTTGCCAGAATTGCCATTTTCGGTCAAAAAACACTGTTTTGACTATGGTTGACCATTTTTACTTGTAGATGATGGATGAATGTAATATTTTCATGGCACTTTGATAGGTTTTATCTTTCTTTACTCTTCTAGAAGCTTCTTTGATGTAAATAGTGAAAAATTAATGCATGGATGAGTTAGCTAAGTAATAGAGGCAAGTTGTTGGGCTGCCTATTTTCTAGTTCTTAGTTTAGAATTAGTTCAAACTGCTCCTAGGAAGCTGAGCTCGACCCCTAGAGGTGGGGAAAGGAGTTATATGGTCTAGGAGGTCTATATTATGCTCTCTCCTTCTCATTTTCATGGTTGGACTCTTGTGGGAGAAAGCATTATTGTGTATTGTACATCTACTTCTGCAATTTAAGGAAAGGAAGGCCAGGGTTTTGCAGACTTCATTGTGGATTCTTGTGGATCATTGTGTTTATGGTGTGTCTTCTAATTGTTACTGTAAGTTTGTTTATGTGTTACATCTCTCTTTCTTTGCTGCTAATTGAACAAGATGAAGTGATAAAGTTTGAATTCATGCATGCCATGCTCAGCTTTTAATTCTGTTCAATATCTATGTTTTCCACTGTTTAAAGAGGATTCAAAGTCCTTGTTTGCCCTCTTTAACCTCCTCTCTTTCTTCCCTGATCACTCATCCAAGCCAAAGGCATCAGCACAAGTTCCTACCTTGCCCCAAAGATCCCCCTGCAAAAACTGTGCTCAATCCCCGCACCCTAAATTGCACTCCCTCCAATTGCCACCAAAAACCCAAAAATCTTTAAATCAACCCCCCTTTATCAATTTACTAGCCTAATATCTTTGATCCTAATTGGTTAGCCTAATTATATTATAAGATCTATCAAATCTGACCCGAGAGAGCCTTCTCATACCTCGTAGGGCTAGCTACGAGGTGAAATGGTTTGATGTAGCCTTGAGAGTTTGTCTATCTCAGCCTAGGTGAATTCCAAGCACTAACAGGGCCCTCAAACCATGGTCCCATGAGGGAGATGAGGATGAGGCCACTATCACAAGATTTTTTGAAGTATTTTCTTTCACTACTGTAACAGTCATCTACTTGTCCAACTAATGGAATAAACACTAACTAATCGAATCCTAATGAGGCCCTATGCCTTCTTATTTATACAATTGAAGCTACCAACAAATTCCTTAAAATTAGGGAGGCTTGTCCCCCAAACTCAAGATTTTGTCTTTAAATATCACTTGGATTGGCTGCCAATGAACTCGGTGGGCTTGGCTACTTGTAACTCAGAGCTACTGAGATCTGGTGGAGGAATCTTCGAGTGACTGAGGATTTAAGGAGGGAGACCTAATCTCCTAAAATCCCTCTTATTTGTCTACTTTTAGTTCCTGCACTTAAATTAGCCCAAAACTACTCCAAATCCTGCAATTAATGCACATTAGGCCACGTGACATAACATCTAACCTTTACCCTTCTAACTAAGCAAAATATAATAAAATATATAAATAAATGTGAGAAAAGTTGATTTTAATAAGATGTAGGGTGGCATTAAGGCCCATATAATTTAGCTATTGATGAGCCTCATCACATGCCAGGGAAAAACCCCCTCGAGGGGAAAACCTAGTCAAAATAATTCTTCCTTTCAATAGTATTATTTGAGACGCTTCACCCTAGACCAAGACCAAACTTTCCCTCCACACCATGTCAGCCTCCAAGATCTTTGACCCTTTACAGCTTAAAATATGCAACAGATCCCAAAAACATGCATATTCTGACAAGAAAAACCCCCTAGGAGACTTCAACCTCCTAAACCAAACCACGAAACAGAGAGAGAGGTACCAAAATTTCAATTTTCCTCTTCTCTAGAGACTCCCCCAAACTCGCACTTCTTTCCTCCTTTCAGTAGCAGACTTCACATTCCCCAACACTTCCCAAAAGTTATTGAATTGTTTGAGAGAGTGAGTGATTCAAATGACTTCAACCTCCTTCGATAAATAGGCTTGTTGTTGGATGAATGGGGGTCTTTAGGTCGACTTGATCTTCCTTAAGCTGACATGATGTTGAGGCAACATAATTCATATTTTACTTGATACAAAACCTTTTTACATGATACAAAAGCCTTAGAGGGGTCTCTTCAAATGTAAACAGACTCTATAAACTCAATATTAATCGTAGGAGTCCAAAATAGGGACTTTGACTAGTATAATGATGACCCAAGCATGAAACCCATGCTTTAATAAGTCATTATTACAATAATAATAAAAAAAATAATTTTTTTTTTGACAAGTACATTACATAATGACTCAAGTAAATTATTGAAGACCAAACATAGTTACTTTTTCCAACAGGTGGTACCCTACTTAACGATAGTCGTATTTCTTTCATTTAGTCGAAGACCCCCACATCACTAAGCACCACATTCGGCAATATTACATCATAATATGGAGGAGGTACCCAAAGTCAAAGACCCATGCATACCTCAGCACCTCATTGAGCACCTCATTCACCCCATCATATTGTATTCAACTTATCTTAATAGTAGTCAATAAAGGGAGCTTTATCCATTTTTTTATTGACTTCTTTGCTCCATTGAGCATTTGTTTGTGTATTTATCTCTTTTTTTAGTTTATGTTTGTGTATGCATTGTTTTCACTATTTTCAATGCTTTGTTTATCCAAGTCTATTCAATAACAACACCAACTCAATCTGTGTTCCTTTGCAGGGAAAACCAAATGCTAAGGAGGTGCCTTTTGGTACACCATTGCCACAAAAACACTACCACATGGAGGATGTGAATGTGGCCATAATATTCCTCGTACTCAAAGGTTGAATCATAAGGAAGAAAAGTTTCTTGGTTTGGGAAATTATATTACTACATTGTTTAGCAAATATCAAGGAAAAAGCAGTAGGTGACACTACCTCTGGAATCCTATATAATTTCTTACCCAAATTAATAATAACATAACGACATTTAGACTCATATACAACATGATGCTTCCATAGGTATGGTTGACCTAACAAAACATCACAAACTTCCAGAGGGGAAACATTGCACGATACCTCATTTGTGAAGGGCTTGATGCTATACAACATGAAACATTATTGCCTGACTTTGAGACCTTTCCCTTGGTGGAGCCACTAGATAGTGTATGGCTGTGAGTGTGGTGTTATTGGCAGCTTCAATATCTTAAAGACCTAAACTGAAATTAGGTTCTTCTAGCTTCCACTATCAAAAATGAACTACACATGTGAGCCCTTTACTCACATCAGTAAGTGGAAGAGGCAATCCCCCTCCTCTGGATCCTCAGGTTTTTCCCTTTTGAACTTAGTGGTGGATACCATCATAGTGGGTTCCGAGTTAATGATCTAATTTCCATTATCGATTCCCTTGTTGGGTTTTGGCTTAGAATGATAGCATTCATCTGCCTCTGAGTCTTTAACTTGGCTAACAACACCTAATTCGCGCGACATTTGTTCATGTTGTGAGTGGGAGATTTATGGAACTCACACCACTTGTCGGTGTCCCTCTTTGCCTTCCTGTTATTCTTGGCTCGCAACTTCGAGGAGTTTTCTTGGGGGGTCGCGACCTGCATTTGCCCTTGGTTCTGTGGCTTGGGGGTGCCTTTTCTCTACTTTGGGTTCACATATCCAAAATCTTGCTTCTTCTGTTTGAGATTTTTCTCAATCTTGGCAATATATCAATATGTTTCACCAAGGGAGGAGATGTCTAGTAACTCCATTTCCTCATGAATGTATTTGTGAAAATAATCGCGATACTTGAGCACCAGATTTTTCTCAAAATATTTGATACCAAAATTTGTGTGCAGGGGATGGAAAAGATTTGTCAGATCATGCACATCTTGGTCCCTTTGTTGTTGCAACACGGTCCATTGTATGTGCTTGTATTCATAGATCCCTATAGGGTAATATTTTTCCATTATGGGGTCTCGAAAATAATTCCAAGTGGGTGTGTTTGAAAACAACAAGGGTTCACTCTCGTCCCTCTGCTCACAATAGGTTTCCCACCAGTCCTTGATGTCGGTGGCAACTTTTAGGAGTGTAAAAGTAATCTTTTCCCTATTGGAAAATTCATGAACCGAAAAACATCCTTCCAAAAAATTTAACTATTTATTTATGACATATGAATTTATCTGGCCTTCAAATATGGGGATGTCGGAGTTGACTTGTACCTTAAAGGGAGCAGTGCCTCCAAAGTGGCTTTCAGATGAAGATGTGTCTTCTATGGGAATCCAAAAAATAATATGGGAAAATTTGTCCATCATCACATTCCTTCATCTCTCGAGGACTAATTCAGGCAATATTTTGAAAGGATCTCCCAATCCCTCATATTTCTTTTATTTCACCATGGGAGGTCGTAGGGGTGAGGCCGGTCTTGCAAATGTTCAACCAGTTTGGGCCCTAACTCCTCATACCCTAACCTCATTGGAGACATGCACATAAAGAAAAATAAATAGCAAACCACTCTGATACCACTGATATGAATTTATGCAAGATCACAATATAATAAAAAGATAAAGATAAACACAGAGATGCAACATAAAAATATCTTCATTTCATTAATACCAAAGAATTGAAAGATGCTTGCATACAAAATGGAAATAAACTAGCTTGGGTGATGGTAGCTTATCTCTAAGAACAGATGTGGAAGCTATATGCCTCTAAACTATGTTACAATGAGCCTCAAGGGCCTTTTTATTATTGAACAATGAGGGGAAACCCTAAACATCCAAAACCCTAACCCTAGGAGATGAAACACAAAGAGTCTGTGGGCCCCATTGGGGTTAGTTGGACAAAAAAATTCCCAGGGTCATAATTTGGTCATACGATCTCCATTTGGTGCATATGATACCTTGTTAGAAAGATTTCTCCGAGTACTACCACATTTGTGGTAGGACCTTGCAAAGGCTATGGGCTTGATCTGGACCTCAAAAAACACTGTTTAGAGGGTAAAAACAACTTCAGGACTTCGAGACTTGAATAAATGCTAAAAATAGTAAATTATGTTATAATAAAGGAAACTGATGAAACCAATTGGAGTTCTAGGTGGAATAGCGGGGTGACCACCAATCTCAACCTATATGAACATTACTTTTTAGTGCATACATGAGTTGAATGCATATCATGTCCATCACTTCACTTCATCCTAAGTCATGGAAGGAAAATTACATGGGAGTGGTGCCTACTTTAGGAGGATCAAAGTTTTATTAAGTGAGGTTTAATGGCCATTGTTTGGTAGAATTTGTTTGATAGTAATAAACAATTCTTCATCTCTATCTCTTCTTTACTTCTTGCCTTGCCAAATATACTATATGCAAGGTAGGTTATTGCAATATATTTATTTCACTAAATTGAAGAATGTCTATGACATAAAAAGAAAATGTTTTCTTTATTTCACTAATTCTAGGAATATTTATGACAAGAAGATAATATGTTTTCTTTCGTTGAAGATATATTTCATAAATATTGGTAAGGGTTGAAAAGAAGGAAATATATTTCTGTTTAAATAATTGAAATAAATTAATGTGAGATTGATTATTTGTCTAGATAATGGAAATAACTTTTATTTTGTTGAAATATGTAGTCTAGGGGACATGACCATAACTATCCCGATTGAATCACATTAGAGTCAAAAGTCCTAATATTAAAGATAGTATCAACATATTCAACCACCATCTTCACATATATTAAGTAATAACTATATTTTAAAGCGATTTTATTGTGTCATAAGTCCAATTATGAATTCTTATTTTTTTTAACTTTTAAATTATCTAATCAAAAAAACTTTTTCGCTCTTATATTGTATTTTTTGGCAAAGATCACAACAAAAAATACAACCACCACAAGCCATATTTCAATGGAAAAGAATGTGATAAATGAGGACCCTATACCAGAAGAGGAGCACAGGGGAACCATTCCAACAATGTGGACTAGTGCACTAGTTAAAGAAAACTCTAATTCTCTTTTTGTTAATGAAATACTTGTAATAATAATAATAAATTATATCAATTTAACATTTCTTTGTTGTTACAACTACTTAACTTCCCCTCTTGCGATACCCTCGACGATGTCCTGAGTACATGATCAAGCTGTCAAAAATAAATAAAAAGAAAAAAAAATGGTTGTACATGTTATATCATTAGAAACATCATGTACCATATTATGAAAACATCTTTCTGATGCTAAAATTTATTGAGATGAAGTATTTGTTGAGAAATGGAAATAAGAAATTCCAGTTTAATTTGTCCTTGAATTAAACTAAGAATTAAAATTGAATTCTATTCTCATAACAACTTGTAAATAGTTAATTAATTTTAATTAACTTAATTAGCTTAGAATTTCGAGTTGGAATTATTTATGTAGTCATGTATATGTTCTCCCTAAGTTTTAGGGGTCCAATATGAGTTTAAATTGAGTTGGAAATTAGATCACTCAGTTTACCGAGTTAATTTCAGTTAAATTAGTTCTAAATTGTTTTTGGAACTAATTGAGGACTCTCATTCAGTTGGTGCACTAATGCCTCTACTAGTTCTACTCCAGTTAACTGAAGATTTCCTCTTGAGAAACTCATGCATGTCAGTTCAAAGAAAGACCCAGTTGAGACTAGAGTGTAGGGACAATGTACTATCAATTGTATGATTTCCTGAGTTGTATAGATCATGGATGCAATCAAGAACTGGACCTAGTTTGGATTGCGTTGTTTTGGAAGCACTCGATTCCCATTAATATGGGTTATTCAGCCATAGGAATTGTGCAAGGAAATAGGGTCTTGGAGAGATGAAGAATAGGCTAAGGATTTAGTTTGAGCTTTCTTGTGAGCTAAGAGAGTTAAGCATACTTGTGCAAAATTGTTCTAGTGAGAAAATACTTTGTATATTCACTCATATTTATGATATAAGAAATAAAGATAGAGACCTTTTGAGTAGTGGATTTCTAGAGATACATCTTATGTTATGTGCCATTGATTTATCTTCTTCTTGTTATTATTTTTTTCATCGATCTATTAGCTTTCGTTTGTTGAAAATAGAAGTAGATTCTTGTCCTATGCTTTAGTAAATTGCATGAAATTGTGAACCTATAGGATTTTCTACATGGTATCAGAGTTGAGAATAGTATACTATAGGAGATTTTGAAGTTTTCAGTTTTGGGTTACAGGTGAAATTCAAACTTGCAATACATCTTCAGGATAGGTAGATGGTGTTCTACGGTTTGCGGCTCAAGTATGACTTGGAAGGAAGCTCAAATTTTGTAGTATGGAGGGACAAAATGGAGGCTGTGCTAGAGGATAATGGCTTAAAGGAATTCATTGATCAAGAAATTCCTAAGCTAGCAGCATCAGATGCATAGAATTTGGCCGAATGGAACAAGTGTGTGGTGAAGGCAAGGCAAATAAACCTTGAGGGAGTTTGAGACCACATTGTCTCAAGTCTCCATGGTAAGGAATCTTTGTATGCTATTTGGGAAGCATTGATGGAATTGTATTAGAGCAACAATGACCAAAGGAAATTGGCATTGAAGGAAAAACTTTGAAAATTCAAAATGGATAAAGGTGAGACTATTCCAAAATACTTGACCAAGTTCACTCAATGTTGTGATGAAGTTGGAAGTGTTGGAATCATGGTTTCCTAGGATGATATGGTGAGTCTTTCTCTTCTAGGACTTCCAAAGAGTTGGCATAGTTATCAGTACTCTGTTAATGGATGAGAGAAGCTATTAGATTGGGAATGATTATGGTTGTATTTGATGCAGGAGGATATTAGGAGGAGCACTAGGGATGGCTCTTCATAAAAGACTGATGATGAAGAGAACTATGCCTTAGCGATTAAGGCAAAGAAGGGGAAAGGGAAATCTTCCCATTTCAAATCGAATTCCTATCATGGAGGTAATAAGAAAGACATGATGAAAGTTAAGTGCTTTCATTGTCATGAGCTGAGCCATTTTGCTACAAATTTTCCACTCAAGCAGTCCAAGAAGAAGTCCTTCGGAGGAGCGGCGGGTGAGGCTTTTCTCTCTCAATTAAAATTGGAATTTTCCCTCATTGCATGCATGGTGTCATAAATGATGAGAAGTGTATGGTACTTAGACATTTGAGCTTCATTCCACATGACTGGAGACAAAGAGTTACTAAGTGACCTGGAGGAGAAAGATCTCTAGATGCATATTGAGATGGGTGACGATGGGAAGTATATTTTTACTGGATTGGGCATGATTACTTTTCAGAGGGAGCATGGGGCTCCACTCACCTTGAAGAATGTTATGTATGTGCTTGGGCTAAATAAGACCTTGGAATTCATTAGCATGCTTGAGGAGAGAGGCTATGATGTGATATTCTCGAAAGGAAAGGCGTTCCTTCAACACATAGCCACGGGTCAGGTAAAGAAGATAGGGATTCAGGTGAAGAATCTCTATAAGTTGGAGGTATATGAGTGTGTTTATTTGAGCATAGAAGAAGAAAGGGTGCAGAGTAGAGACATTGGTGAGTTGTGGCACAAATGATTGGGCCACTTGCATCATGTAGCTTTGAAGATATTGCAGTAGATCTCTACCTCTCTTCCCAAGGTACGCTTGAGCAAGTCGATACATGCAAGGGGTGTACTTTGGGAAAATACACCAAGTCTTCCTTTCGTGAGAGAGACAATTGAGCAGAGGCTATTCTAGAGAGAGTGCATTCAGATGTGTGTGGACCATTCTCGACAACATCCGTAGCTAAACACAAGTATTATGTTCTATTTGTTGATGACTATTCTTGTAAATGCCGTATATTTTTCATGCAGAAAAAGGATCAAACTTTCACAAAGTTTTGTGAGTTTAAAGCATTGGTGGAGAAAGGTTCAGGCAAGAAGGTTAAAGCTCTATGGAGTGATAACAATGGCGAGTATGTCTCAAATGAGTTTAAGAACTTTTGTGTAGAGGAAGGGATTAAATGGGAGTTGACATCACCCCATAACCCTCAGCAGAATGGGGTGTCCAAGAGGAAGAATAGAAGCATAGTAGGGGTGGCGAGGGAAATTTTGTATGATTAGGGCTTACTAGTACACTTGTGGGCTAAGGCATGCAACACAACAATTTATGTTCAGAACCGTAGCCCGCATCAGATACTTGAGATGAAGATACCATAGGAAGCTTATTCCGATAAGAGGCCAGATGTTGGTCACTTCAGGATTTTTGCATCGCGGTATATTGCCATGAGACCAAAGATGCACAGAAGAAGCTTGAGCTAGCAACAGAGTTGGGGATATTTGTGGGGTACACTGATAAACCTCACAACTATCAGGTGTACTTACCGACCTGTTAGGTTCCTATAATAATAGGCTTCATAATTTTGAATTGACTATGCAAAGTCTTGTAATATTGTACATACTTTTGCTTTCTAAAAAATGTTTTCCCATATTAAAAAATGTAAAGAGGGTAAGTACTGAAAGAAAAGGATAAAAAAAGAAGATAAAATATGTACCCCACCAAAAAGAGATAAAAATTGATCATGAAAGTGTGCACATTCAAATTCCACTACTCTTAGTTTACTTTTTCCAAATAATATTGTGTGCAACTTGTC
Source organism: Pinus tabuliformis (assembly GCA_031772625.1). Taxonomy (NCBI): domain Eukaryota; kingdom Viridiplantae; phylum Streptophyta; class Pinopsida; order Pinales; family Pinaceae; genus Pinus; species Pinus tabuliformis. The sequence continues at coordinate 395,439,637 of CM062806.1, read as the reverse complement.
AAAATAACACAACCCATGAGGATCAAATAGTTTAACCTTGATTCATTCATGCTGATAGATAGAGAATAAAGATCTAGCCAAATTGTTTAATCCTAGAAGATCAATAGTTAGGTAGAGAATAAGAATGAGCTCATTAGTTTAATTTGATTCATTGGAAGTTATAAGATTATAATTAGATAGTTTGCTTATCAAAGAAAAATAAAAGGTTAGCAAGCTCAAATGCACCCAGTAAACGAAGAAAAAATGTTAGGGTAAATGATGGGTAGGCAGAAGCAGTTTTAACAAGTTATGGAGTGCATCAATTGGCTTATTTCATATAAATAACTTCCTTCCAAACTTATTTTCCCTTGTAAAAATATCCCTTCCCTTCATTTTAACCTTTTCCCCTTACTTCACTTATTTTCCCTTACTAAAACCCTTTTCCCTAGTTAAAAAAACATATTTTCATTAGAAAAGTAAATTCCCTTTTACTAATTCCCCTTTTCAATTAAACATGTAAAAACCCACTTAACCTAAGTTTGAAATGTTTTAAAATGTATTGGGCCCCATTGAAAAACTTTACCCAATATCCTTTTTTAACTCATGTTCTTACTGTATTATTAAATCCCACATATATATTTTCCCAACCCCATTTTATTTCATAAATTATAATTTATTTCATTAATTCCCCCACTAATTATCCCAGGTCCCCACTTCTATTTTAATACCCATCACATCACTTATCCCCAGGCCCTGCCTATCAAATCCTCGACTCACCTCTCATATTTTTCCATCCGTCGAAGCTTCATTCCTTAGATCTAATGGCCAGTAGAACCTATCACACCACTAATTTCCCAACCTTTAACACCATTGATGGGTTGTGAAATGAGTATTTTCGCAACCCCGCTCCCTTGCTACGTGGTAGCTCTAGATTGTATTGCATACTCCAATCCAAAACCACTAACCCGCTTTTCACAATGCGATAACCACCAGTCCATCGTCCACTTTGTATGATGAAACCACCCTACCATTTGAATTTAACCCCACGCCCATATGTTTAACCATTATTGGTTAAAAGGAGTAAACCCACCCTTTACAGTATTGTCACCATTATTCTATTGAAGTTTGTGAAAAAGAGCCTCTGTCGACTTATTCTTAAGCTAGAAAATATCTTCCGACCTATTTTGAAGAGATTTCACACCAAAATTCAAGCCTTTCTCCACCAGGAGACAGTGATTGTCAATCCCCTGCAACCACCTGTAATCGATGTTGAACATAACCCCCTTACTGACAAAGACTTCAAAATCAGTGGTAAAGTCACTGATTTCAACCTCCTTGAGCTCCACTATTGGAGCCATGATAAATTCATAGACCAGGCTGATGATATCCTCCTCTGGGATTCAAACCTACCCAAGTATATCTTCCCACAAACCTTCCAATTTCCAGAAATCATCAGGCTCTGTCAAGTCAATTATCTGCCTAGTGAAAGAGCCCTAGTAACCCCTAGCAAAGAGATTTTGTTCACAATTACTGCAGAATCAATAAACCAAATGTTGCAAATTCAACCTAAGCCTGATGAAGCCCCTTTGTCAATTGAAATCCTCACTGAGTTATATCTAAATCTTGACTTTCCCAAGAGATTTAAAATCTTCCAAAGTCTTCTTCCTTCATCTGTTGAAACCCTGAAGAGTAACCCTCCTTATTTAGCCTCAATTTTTTCAGAAAGAACAAGACAGATTGTTTCAATGTTGTCTTGTATTCTAGGCTATTTTACAGATGAGTATGTTGATGCTTCAATCCTAGGTTTTCTACCCATTTTCTTCCCAAGACAACCTCTTGCTTTCACATTTAACTTTGCTCAATACCTATTAGATTCTATCCACGAGAAGTTAGTTAAATTACCTAAAGAAGGTGTGTTCAAGTATTCATCTATTTTGTCTCATATGTTCTTATACTTCCAATATGAAAGGTTTGCAGTAAGCCTCCAAAAATTGGACACTGAGGGTAACCCACAATCAATTGTCTTCTAGACTTCCCTAATCAAAAAAGATTCCACAGAGTTCACCTACAAGGACTTCATTAACTCCTTTATTCATCCAGTTGCCAACATGCTAAGCAGTAGCAGTCAACCTAGGATCAATGAAGAAATGAAGAAAGTATTACAGTTGTCAGAGTACAGTAGAATGGGAGACTGGTATTTGTACTAGAACCACACTGAAATTAGGGTGTATGGATGTCAACTCACTCCTTACAAGCTTCCCAATTATCTTCCCATGAGGTTATTTGCACTAGAATATATCAGTAAGGTCCTAAATTCATATGAGGTTGATTTCCTTTCAGTAAAAAAGAAGACCCAGTTCAAGATTAGAAACGAAATATGGCATTTTATATGTAACAATAGAAATGTCGGAAAGGAAGAAGATAGATGCTTACAAGAGTTGAAGTTCAGCAATAGTTTCAAATGGAATTATGATCCTTTAGATGTTATGAGTAATTAAGAGTCAAATTCAAATTGACCCCCTTCATCCATGAGTCAAAACCAGAAATTGAAAAGTATTTCAACCAGTTAGAGTGTTTGGAAAACACTCTTCAAGAGATGGATAAGCAGGTTGATACTAGTTCCATCCTGCACACTCCAAACCCATAGGATATAAGTTCAAAAAGAGCTAGAGAAGAAGGATCCTACTCAGTTGAAGCCACCTCTGATACTAAATTTAAACTTATGAGCAGAAAGAAAACCAAGCTAAATCCAGTAATAGAGAATGAAAAGACAGTTGAAGCAGAAACAGAGATTATCATTAGGGTTGATGCACCCTCAACACATGTAGAAGAAACACCTCTTCCCTCATCTTCCAGTGCACAGATCATTCAAAGTTAGAATAATATAGAAGTTTCATCATTTAGAAAAATAGTGGACAAAGAGAAAGATATCATGGAGAAATACAAAGAAATTAAAATCAGAAATGAGGCATTAAAAGCTGCAATATGTACACAATACTGGAGGAAAAATCCCATTGATTAGAGTAGGTTACTTTCAGCTTTTGACTTGAAAACTAGGAAGATGTAGATGACCTTCTTACAGCTAGAGGTAAATGCCCCAAAATCTTCAGAAGATTACAATAAAACAACATTTGAAATTCATGCTTAGGATGTGCACCCAATTGACCAGAATGAATTTCATAAATAGGCAGGAGAAATGATATATTTTACCGTGACACAAAAAGCTCTAAGTGTCTAGAAATTGAAGAATTCTCTAGAAAATGTATGGTCACAGTTAAAGATGGAAAGGGCCTCATCACAAGCAAAGGACAATAGGATTAAGTCACTAGAAGAGTTGGTGATTGAAATTGGCTATAATCCAAATAATATGAAGGCAGCAGAAGAACTCATCAAAAATAAAAATGCAAACATAGTTGCACTCAAGAAACAACTAAAGCTACCAACTACTGAACATCCACAAACCAAGGAGGTTTTGGAGACACTTAATCAAAAGGATGAGATGATGAACTTAATCATCCAGTTGACAACTCAACTAAGAGAAATGGAGACAGAAATGGATAAAATGGTATAGGAGAAATAGGCTAGTAGAGAAGTAGTTCCCATTACTGTTATTCCCATAGGATCTACATAAGCAATAACATCAACATCAGTTCCAGCAACTCCATTATCTATAGTAGCAACAACATCAAAAAAATCAACAACCCATCCCACTGATGAGGCCAAAAAATTGATTCAAGCCATGGAAGATATGTCCATTCAAACAACACATATTAATAAGCTTAAGGAGCAAGTGAAGAGCTTGGAAGATGAAAAGAAATTAGCAGAAGTAATGCATCAAGCTAAGAAACGAAAATCTCATAGATTGAATGACGGGATCAACCAGCTACAAAATGAATTGTCACTAAAGGACCCTTTGGCCCAAGAAAAGCAACATTTATGGGCCAATATCATTGACTCGGTCAATGATATTTGGCCATATATACAGGTAATGTTTGAACAGAATGATTTAGTGAAGGAAGCTAGTGAGGAAATTCAAAAGGTAAAAGTAGATCTTGGGGAGAAACCAGAGGAAGCCTCTAAAATAATCAAATTTCTATATTCTAAAAACAAGTATGAATTAGAGCTTGGGATAGCTGATAGAACAATGACCATTTTAGAAGTGAAGAAAGTTATTTCCAAGAGAAATCTGATGATACGGCTTGAGGAGAAATGTCAAAACATGAAACTTGCAGTAAACAAAATTCTTAACAAATTTGAAGTATTGAGACAGAAGGGTTTGCCTAATACTCTGGTAATCAATGATAAACTGATGAAACATGAAGATTATGATAAGAAGATGAGGGAACCGGTCAGAGAAAATTCCAACAATTCATCAATGAAAGGTGTGTCCACAGGAAAAGTGCTCCTCCAAACTTTGGAAAACTTCTTTTACCTCCAACATGAGTTAAAACATCTCTTTATAAACAAGCCTACTTTTGCAAAGTACATAGAAGATGATGAAATCTATAGAAGAACGGTAAAAATCAAATTACTAGATGAAGAATCTTGGGAGAAACTGAATGATTTACTTTGAAAGGTAAAAGTAAAACAGGTAAAAGAGCAGTCAAGATTAAAACAGAGCATGTAGGTCAAAACAGAAACAGAGCAGTCAAAGATTAAAAGTAAATCAATAACAAAGTTTAAAGAGTATCAGATGACAAGGAAGAGTAAAGATGTAGCTAGCTTGAAAGACACTAAATAGAAAAAGAGACAGGTAGCACAAAGTAAATAACAAAAGAGAGAAAGCAGCAAAATATTAGTAAAAGCAAACAACAAAGCAAAATAAGCAGGGGCAACTTGCATTAGTTAGATAGCTGTATATATCTTCTTGCATGAAGATATTTCATTTTCATTGAACAATTCCTAAATCAGTTTTAGGATATTTTGTAGTAGTTTTTGTATAAGTACTTCATAATTCTAAGTATTGAGGGTGGATATCTAAATATTTCTATAGTTGAACTCATCTACAACTTGAGGGTTTACTGTACTTTTTTAGTCGACAGACATGACAGATAATAGAAGCATTTATTTACAGGATTCATGTGTTGAGCCACTTCAATGAAGTATATTTCAATTGTTCATGTCCTTTTCTAAAGTATTACATAAACTATGTTTTTCTTCTAAATCTGAATGGTATAACAGGAATGTCATTGCGGAATCTATTTAAGTACACTCTATTTTGAACTGTTATTCATGTCTATGTTTTCTTTTGATCTCTAATTTAAGGGATCCTTAATTTCCCTCTAATCCCGATTGACCTCCTTCATCTTCCTTCAGTATTTGGTTCAAGGAATCCTTAACTGCTCCTTGATTCCGATTGAAAATCATTTCACCATTTCAGCCGTAAAGATCTAATTTTGCTCAGTTACCTTGCCCTGTAATACTGCTTTTATAATTGGTTTATGTTTTGTTTTCCTGATATATTGACTCCATAGCCCAATGGAAAATAGGCAGGCACCTATCCATCTAAATCATTAATTCCACCAAAAAATCAAAATCAAACCAAATCAATCAAACATAACTAGCCTAAAATCCATTAATATAAACAAAGTTAAATCATATAGAGAGATCCCTCTCTGAGTTTAGGAAGGCTAGATCCTAAGCTTGAAAGTAGGTTTGTAGTTACCTCTCATATTTCTTTTTAACATTTTGAACAACCCTTGGAAATTTTGGAGTGATAACATAGTGGCAACCATACTGGGGAAATTCAGTCCCTAGTTAAAATCAATCTTAAATGAAAAAGTTTTCCTCATTTTTTACATTAAGGCTTTAAAGGATTGTTTGAAATCGTCATTATAAGTTAAAATTCAGGCTTCTAAAAGAACATATTATACCAGGGCTCATCTTGATGCACAACCTGCTACAATTGTTGATGATCCTAACGTAATTTTAAGAAAACCTTAAAATCTAGAGAGTCAAGAAAGGGTTAATCAGTTAATCAAATAAAATTCACTTCCTAAAGGGTTATCAAGCTTAGAGGACATTAGATTTGACTTATCATTTGAGCATTCTTTGTTTTGTACCAAATCTAATAATTCAGTCTATGATACTCTAATAGATCCCAATTTTATTCAATTTATTGAATCAAAGAAGGATACTATACATCCTGATTTAGAACATGTTTTGGATACTCTTGACAAACTTGATGAGTTAACCTCCACTTTGATAAGGCATATAGATGAAGCCTATTTTCAACAGTCAGTTGAATTAGCTACCCTAACTGTTGCTACCCCTGAACACTCTACAGTATTTTCAAAAACTATAGATACATCCTCATTCAGTACCACCTCGCCTATAATATCCACCGTAGTTCATGCCACAAAGCCATTCATACCTAAACTTCCTCTCCAACCTAATTTCTCAAGTTCATCTTCAAGCAACACTACTTCAGCTCCCAATCAAGCTAAAATTGTAGCCATGGAAGATAGATATGCACCTTTAGCCTTACAAGCTCCTTTACATGCTATGCCATAGGATTACCAAAGTAAAATTTTGCATTTTGATGGTGCTGGTCAGTATACTTCTCAACAACATGTAAATAAAATGATAGGTTATTTTGAGTTACATGAAGTTGATGAGGCTGATATACAAATGAAATTATTTGCACAAACACTAGCAGGAGATGTTAAAAAGTGGTTTAAATCTTTACCTCCTAACCATATTGCTAATCTAGCTGCTTTCCACCAATTGTTCATAAATAGGTGGGAAAGAAAGAAAAACCCTCTTCTAATATTATCTGAATATGAGAACATAAGGAGATCTCCTAGTGAATCTATCCATGATTACTATACTAGGTTTAACAACATTTACAATGAAATTCCAGTGAATATCAGACCCCCACCAGACCTTGCCCTGATTAAATTTCCAGATGGTTTTGATGTTGACATGTCCTATCAATTAAGAGAAAGAAACCCTGCAACTTTAGAACAAATGCAAAGTGATGCAGTTAGTGTAGAAGCTAACTTATTGGCTAAAAGAGCCAGGATGAGGAATGAGAGGAGAGTTACCATTAAAGAAGAACCATCCACTTCAGATGTTAAGATAGATAATTTAGCTAAAAGTGTAGAAAGGCTAATGGATAGGTTACATAATATGGAAAGAAAGCCTCAGTGGGAAAATCAACAAGGACCCCAATTTTGGAACCCCAACTTTCGAAAAAATCCTAATACTATAAAATCAAGAGAAGTTGTACCCAATCAGCAAGTTAGACCACCTTTCAAGGAAAATTACATTGAAAGATCACAACAACATGAAGAAGACAAGGACACCCAGATAAACTTGATGGGAGTAAACAATGAGGATGCCATTTTTCTTATCCAGGAAGAACAGGAATTATACATGTTACAACAATTACAATTAGAGTCTGGAGAATCCTTTGACAACAAAAAAGGCTATGAATATGCTATCTATGAATTCCATAAACAATATAGCCTTAGAAGAAAAAAGAACACAGAAGTTCCTACTAAGAAATCAGTCCAAACCCAAACTAATAAAATATTGGAAGCTCCTGTGACCAAGATCCTACAAATTATGCCTAGAGGAGCTCAGGAGTCCTCTAGCCCAAAGGTTTTGGACATAACATCAACTCAAACTCAAACTTTAGCTACACCTCTAACTTCAAATGCAACTCAAACTGTTCCAAACAAGAAAATTGAAAACAAAATGGTTGGCATACAAACTGAATTACCAAGTGCTCACAGAGAAGAAAAGAATACATAGACCACAATTGCTAAGGGTGAAATCATTCAATTAGGTAAAACTCAAATGCCATTCAATATCAAAATTGAGTTAGCCAAATTAAAAATACCAGTTCCCTTAATAGAGTTGGTAAAAAATGAATCATACAAAGCGCAAATCACTGGAACACTAAACATAGGTGAAGGCGAAGATGTTGTAAACCTTAATGATGATCATCCTGAGTTGTTATTTGGTACAAAAGTAAATGGAAAACATCAACAAGGGGGTATCCATCCTTTCTATATTAGCTTAAATGTTCATGATAAAATCATACACAATGCTATGTTATATTTAGGAGCATCTCATAACCTAATGCCTAAAGTAGTCATGGAAAGGTTAAACTTAGACATCACTAGACCCTACAAGGACATGTTTTCCTTTGATTCTAGTCAAGTCAAATGTCTTGGCCTGATAAAAGATCTATGTGTAACTCTAGTCCAGTGCCCAACAAAGAGTATTGTTATGGATATAGTAGTTGCTGATATCCCACCCAAGTATGGTATGTTTTTATCTTGCTCATGGGGAGCAAAGTTACAAGGGTCATTGCCATTAGACATGCCATATGCTACCATTTATGTATTTTTCCAACAAAGAAAACTTTACAGGTAGTCCCTGATGAAATACATGGTAAATAGTTCACAAAGACCATAGAATTACCCTATTTATTCCATGCATTCTGATCTGGACTCATTTATCTTATATAATTCAGAAAATAGCAAAGACGAAATCACAACTTTAGAAGAAAAACACAAAGAACCTGATAGCAAAAACATAACACATGAGTCTCTATGGCATTTAGATTTTGATGGCTCTGTAAATAGATTAGGAGCAGGAGCTAGTGTATGGATCTACAATTTAGAGAATGATCATTCAGAAGGACATGCTTTTAGATTAAATTTCAAATGCACTAACAACATGGCAGAATATGAAGCATTAGTGCTAGGCCTTCAAATCATAAGAAAACTTGGAGCTAAAAGAGTTTCCATCATGGGAGACTCAGAACTCATTATAAAACAAGTCAAGGGAGAGTACATTACCAATAACCCTAGACTTAGCTACTATAGAGAAACCATCCTAGACTTGATAAATTGTTTCCTTGAGACTGACTTTGTTGTTATTCCAAGAAAGCAAAATATGCAAGCTCATAGCTTAGCCACTTTTGCCAGCACATGCAGGTTGCCCTTCCAACCAAATCATCAGTACACAGCTGAGGTAAGACATAGGCCAATCATACTTGATAATTTAAAGAATTGGCAATTTTTCTCACATGACAATCAAATTCATGATTTCTGAAGGAGAATTTTGAAATGGTAATATAGACACTAACTATAAATCATATTATACCATAAATAATGAAATAGATGTAAATAATGTAAAGAAGTTAGAACCAACTAAATTCACTGAACTAGATATAGATCAATTAGAAACTGTAGAAATTGAGGAATTAATCAATGATGAATCAGAAGTTTTAAACCTCAAAGACAATTTTTTTCCTAAGGGATTAGCCCCACTAGAATACATCTTTGCCTTGAATGATGTAGCTAGAAAACCTAAAATGGAGCCTCTAAGGTTAGATATAGAGGAATGCAACATAGGGACAGAGGAAAATGCGAAGCTCATCAAGATATTTAAGACATTACCCCCAGATGAAAAGTTTAAATACATTATCTTGTTTAAAGAGTTCCAAGACATATTTGCTTGGAGTTATGAAGACCTCAAGTCTTATGATACCAGCATCATCCAGCATAAGATACCTATTAAATAAAATTAGAAGCCCTTTAAATATAAACTAAGGAGAATTAACCTTGTTCTTATGCCATTAATAGAAAAAGAAGTTAAGAGGATGTACGATGCTCAGATCATAGCACCCATCAGATATTATGATTGGGTCTCTAATTTAGTCCCCACTAGAAAGAAAACAGAAGAAATCAGACTTTGTGTTGATTTCAGAAACTTGAACAAAGTATCACTGAAGGAGAACTATCCTCTCCCTAAAATGGACCAATTTCTATAGAGGGTGGTAGGGTCATCTAGAATTTGATTACTTGATGGATTCTCTAGTTACAATCAAATCCTAGTCCAACCCGAAGATCAAGCAAAGACTGCATTCACCACTCCCTGGGGAAATTTCATGTACTTGAAAATTCCCTTTGGATTGATGAATGCTAGGGAAATATTGCAAAGAGCAATGGACATAGCCTTTGCAAAAGAAATCCATTATTTCTTGGTCATTTACCTAGATGATATCATCGTGTTTTCCAATTCAGATAATGAACATCTAGATCATCTACGAAAGGTATTCATAAAATGTAGAAAGTTTGGCATATCCTTAAATCCTAAAAAATCACTTTTTGGATTAGAAGAAGGAAAACTCCTAGGACACATAATTTCAAAAGAGGGCATTATAATTGATCTAGCTAGAATAGAAGCAATCTTAAACATCAGTCATCCTATGGACATTAAAGAATTACAATCATTCTTAGGTAAAATAATTTTTCTTAGAAGATTCATTTCTAACTTAGTAGAACTAATTAGATATTTGAATAACATGTTAAAAAAGGATTCAACACTTAAGTGGATAGTAGAGGCTAAGCAATCTTTTGAAGCAATCAAAGAAGCCATTACTAAAACACTTGTCCTCATAAGTCATAATTTTAACAAACACTTCATAATTTTTTCATTTGCTTCAGAGCACACCATTGTAGCAGTCTTGTTGCAGAAAAATGATGAGGGTTATGAGCAACCCATTGCTTTCTTCAGTAAAGCTTTGAGAGATGCTACACTAAAGTATAATGTAATGGAAAAACAAGCCCTTTATTTAGTGAAATCCATAAAGAATTTCAGAGTATATATTCTATACTCTCACATAATAGCATATGTTCTAAGCTCAGTGGTAAAGGACATTCTAACTCAGGATGGCCCTGATGGAAAAATACGAAAATGGATTGCCACCATACTAGAATATGACATTGAAATCAAGCCTACAAAATTGATCAAAGGCCAAGGTTTATCCAAGCTCATGGTTGAATCGAACTGTCGAGCGTTAGACATAAATTTCATTGCTGCCATAGATGATCAGGAAGACATGGTGACTCCAAAAATCAGTGAAGCTTTCATAGATTCACCCTGGTATGCAGACATTATTTTCGTTTTACACAACCTATAAGCTTCTCCTGGTTTATCTAGAACTGGAATTAGATTCCTAAAAATGAAAGCAATGAAATATTGTATCTTAGACAATGTTTTATTTTGGAAAGATAATGGTTGCATCTTATTAAATTTTTTATTAAAAGATGAAGCTGACAAAGTCATGCAAGAATTTCATGCAAGGGAATTGTGGGGGACACCTATACTAGAAAGAAACTGCTGATAATATTTTAAGGGTGGGTTTTTACTGGTCCACCATTTTTGAAAATGTCAGAAAATATGTGACCTACTGCCACAAATGCCAAATATTTGAAGGCAAGAAGAAACTCTTACCATTACCCCTCAAACCTATCTTAGTAGAAATGCCTTTTCAACAATGGGACTTAGATTTCATTGGAGAAATTCACCCACCGTCCTGAACCCAACATAAATGGATTCTGACATCCATTGACTACTTTACTAAGTGGATAGAAGCCATCCCTTCTAGACAAGCCACAGATTCTATCATCATTTCATTCCTTGAGAACAACATCCTTTCTAGGTTTGGATGCCCACAAAAGCTCATCATTGATAATGATGATGCCTTCAAATCCAAAAAAATGATATATTTTTGTTACTGATACCATATCGCCCTAGGCCATTCCACTGCCTATTACCCTCAAGGTAATGGATTAGCAGAATCTTCAAACAAAAGCCTAGTTAACATCATCAAGAAGTTGTTAGAAGATAACAAGAAAACCTGGAACAAAAAGTTGGTGAATTCCCTATGGGCAGACATGATTACTACTAAGAAATCTATTGGTACATCTCCTTATCAATTGGTATATGGGATGGATGTTTTTTTTCCATCCTCATTAGGAGTACCAGTGATGAAAATGATTCAAGAGCTGCAAGTAGAACCAAATGACATCCAAAGGAGGATAAACCAAACAATTCATTTGCAGCAAACCAAGGAAGAAGTTTATATCAAATCCCAAGTAATTCAAGAAAAAATCAAGAATATCTTTAATAAGAAAACTAAAGCAGAGGATTTCTACATAGGTGATCAAGAAATAAAATGGGATTCATAAGGGAGGACAAAGGGAAACATGGGAAATTCGAATTTCTCTGGAAAGGCCCATATGTTAATTATGGTTACAGAGGCAATAACGCATTTTTCTGAAAAGAATTAGTTGGCACAGACTTATAAGGTAGACCAGTCAATGGTCGAATGCTGAAGCACTATTTTCCACTACAGTAATTAGTAGTTCATCATCTCTATTCACTATAAATACCATAACAAAGTTTAGATTGGATTGGATGATTATCTTCTAAAGTTGAAGCTTGAAAAAGGAAATGTTAAGCTTTGAAAGGTATAGCATCATATGTTTGAATAAAGGAGATCACAGAAAGCAGTTCCGAGTAAAGCACAGTCAAAGTTCCAAGACCATTGATTAGAAATTTCTTGACATCTCACATGAAGATGCCATCCCCAAGTGGAGCCACTGTTAGGTTCCTATAATAATAGGCTTCATAATTTTGAATTAACTATGTAAAGTCTTGTAATATTGTACATACTTTTGCTTTCTGCAAAATGTTTTCCCATATTAAAAAATGTAAAGATGGTAAGTCCTAAAAGAAAAATCAAAGGAATAAAAGAAAAGGATAGAAAAAGAAGATAAAATATGAACCCCACCAAAAAGAGATAAAAATAGATCATGAAAGTGTGCACATTCAAATGCCACTACTCTTAGTTTACTTTTTGCAAATAAGATTGTGTGCAGCTTGTCAAAATGCCACAATCCATGATGATCAAACAGTTTAATCTTGATTCATTCATGATTTAAATTTCATGTTGATAGATAGAGAATAAAGATCTAGCCAAACTGTTTAATCTTGGCAGATCAGTAGTTAGGTAGAGAATAATAATTATCTCATTAGTTTAATCTGAGCCATTGGAAGTTATAAGATTGTATTTAGATAGTTTTCTTATCAAAGAAAAATAAAGGATCAACAAGTTCAAATGCACCTAGTAAACGAAGAAAAAATGTTAGGGTAAATGATGGGTAGGCAGAAGCAGTTTTCACAAGGCATGGAGAGCATCAATTGGCTCATTTCATATTACTAACTTCCTTCCAAACTCATTTTCCCTTGTAAAAATATCCCTTCCCTTCATTTTAACCTTTTCCCCTTACTTCACTTATTTTCCCTTACTAAAACCCTTTTCCCTAGTTAAAAAAGCATATTTTCATTAGAAAAGTAAATTCCCCTTTACTAATTCCCCTTTTAAATTAAATATGTAAAAACCCACTTAACCTAAGTTTGAATTTTTTTAAAATGTATCAGGCCCCATTGAAAAACTTTACCCGATATCCTTTTTTAACTCATGTTCTTACTACATTATTAAATCTCGCATATATATTTTCCCAACCCCATTTATTGCATAAATTATAGTTTATTTCCTTAATTCCCCCACTAATTATCCCAGGTCCCCACTTCTATTTTAATACCCATCGCATCACTTATCCCCGGGCCCCACCTATCAAATCCCCGACTCACCTCTCTTATTCATCCATCCATAGGATCTTCATTACTCAGATCCAATGGCCAATAGAACCTATCACACCACCAATTTCCCAACCTTTAACACCATTGATGGGTTGCGAAATGAGTAGTTTTGCAACCCCGCTCCCTTGCTACGTGGAAGCTCCAGATTGTATCGCATCCTCCAATCCAAAACCACTAACCTGCTTTTCACAATGCGATAACTGCCAGTCCATCATCTGAACTATATGATGAAACCACCCTACCATTTGAATTTAACCCCGCACCCATATGTTTAACCACTGTTGGTTAAAAGCAATAAACCTACCCTTTACAGTATTTTCACCATTATTCTGTTGAAGTTTGCGAAAAAGAGCCTCTGCCGACCTATTCTTAAGCCAAAAAAGCTCTGCCGACCTATTTTCAAGAGATTTCACACCAGAATTCAAGCCTTTCGCCACCAAGAGACAGTGCCGACTCAGCCTAAAGCTTTATAAAGACCATTGAAGCTTATTTCACTACCAGAAAGCCTCAGTTGCTTCCAGAACCCTTTCTACATACTAAAAGCTTCATTTTCCAGCTATTCCTAAGTGTCGAGGCCTATAATTAAGCAAGAAAGTAATAACTGCTAATTGAAAAAATTAAAATTGCCTCCAAGAGTATTATAAATGTCAATCCCCTGCAACCACCTATAGTCGATGTTTAACATAACCCCCTTGCTGACAAAGACTTCAAAATTAGTGATACAGTCATTGATTTCAACCTCCTTGAGCTCCCTATTGTAGCCATGATAAATTCATAGACCAGGTTGATGATATCCTACTCTAGGATTCAAACCTAACCAATTATATCTTCCCACAAACCTTCCAATTTCCAGAAATCATCAGCCTCTGTCAAGTCAATTATATGCCTAATCAAAGAGCCCTAGTAACCCCTAGCAAAGAGATTTTGTTCACAATTACTGTAGAACCAATAAACTAGATGTTGCAAATTCAACCTAAGCCTGATGAATCCCCTTTGTCAATTGAAATCCTCACTGAGTTATATCTAAATCTTGACTTTCCCAAGAGATTTCAAATCTTCCAAAATTTTCTTCCTTCATCTGTTGAAACCCCAAAGAGTAACCCTCCTTATTTAGCCTCAATTTTTTCAAAAAGAACAAGACAGATTGTTTCATTGTTGTCATGTATTCTAGGCTATTTTACAAATGAGTATGTTAATGCTTCAATCCTAGGTTTTCTAACCATTTTCTGCCTAGGAAAGCCTCTTGCTTTCACATTTAAATTTGCTCAATACCTATCAGATTCTATCCATGAGTAGTTAGTTAAATTACCTGAAGAAGGTGTGTTCAAGTATTCATCTGTTTTGTTTCATATGTTCTTATACTTCCAATCTGAAAGGTTTGCAGTAAGCCTCCAAAAACTAGACACTGAGGGTAACCCACAATCAGTTGTCTTCTAGACTTCCCTAATCAGAAAAGATTCCACAGAGTTCACCTACAAGGACTTCATTGAATCTTTTATTCATCCATTTGCCAACATGCTAAGCAGTAGTAGGCAACCTAGGAACAATGAAGAAATGGAGAAAGTATTAAAGTTGTCAGAGCATAGTAGAATAGGAGACTGGTATTTGTACCAGAACCACACCAAAATTAGGGTGTATGGATGTCAACTCACTCCTTACAAGGTGCCCAAATACCTTCACATGAGGTTATTTGGACTAGAATATATTAGGCAGATCCTAAATTCAGATGGGGTTAATTTCCTTTCAGCTAAAGAGAAGACCCAGCTCAAGATTAAAAACCAAATAGGGCCTTTTATATGTAACAATAGAAATTCTGGAAAGGAAGCAGATAGATTCTTACAAGAGTTCAAGTTCAACAATAGTTTCAAATGGAATTATGATCCTTTAGGTGTCATAGGTAAATTAAGAGTCAAATTCAAATTGACCCCCTTCATCCATGAGTCAAAACTAGAAATTGAAAAGTATTCCAACTAGTCAGAGTGGTTGGAAAACACTCTTCAGGAGATGGATATGTTCATTGATACTAGTTCCATCTTGCATACTCCAGACCCATAGGACAAAATTTCAAAAAGGGCTAGAGAAGAATGATCTTACTCAGTGGAAACCACCTCTGATACTAAATTTAAACTTATGAGCAGAAAGAAAACCAAGCTAAATCCAGTAATAGAGCATGAAAAGACAGTTGAAGCAGAAACAAAGATTATCATCAGGGGTGATGCACCCTCAACACATGTAGAAGAAACACCTCTGCCCTCATCTTCTAGTGCACAGATCATTCAAAATCAGAATAATGCAGAAGTTTCATCATCTAGCAAAACAGTGGACAAAGAGAAAGATATCATGGAGAAATACAAAGAAATTAAAATCAGAAATGAGGCATTAAAAGTTGCAATATGTACACAATACTAGAAGCAAACTCCCAGTGATTAGAGTAGGTTACTTTCAGCTTTTGACCTAAAAACTAGGAAGATGCAGATGACCTTCTTACAGCTAGAGGTAAAGGCCCCAAAAACTTCAGAAGATTACAAGAAAACATCGTTTGAAATTCATGCTCAGGATGTGCACCCAATTGACCATATTGAATTTCAAAAATAGGCAGGAGAAATGATATATTCAACCATGACACAAAAATCTCTAAGTTTCTAGAAATTGAAGAATTCTCTGGAAAATGTACAGTCATAGTTAAAGTTGGAAAGGGCCTCATCACAAGCAAAGGACAATAGGATTAAGTCACTAGAAGAGTTAGTGATTGAAATTGGCTATAATCCAACTGATATCAAGGCAACAAAAGAACTCATCAAAAATAAAAATGCATACATAGCCGCACTCAAGAAACAGCTAAAGCCACCAATAACTGAACATCCACAAACTAAGGAGGTGTTGGAGACACTTAATCAAAAGGAGGAGATGATGAACTTAATCATCCAGTTGACAACTCAACTAGGAGAAATGGAGATAGAAATGGATAAACTGGTACAAGAGAAATAGGCTACCAGAGAAGCAGTTCCCATTACTGCTATTCCCATATGAGCTACAGAAGCAATAGCATCAACATCAATTCCAGCAGCTACATTATCTACAATAGCAGCAACATCAACAAAATCAATAGCCCATCCCACTGATGAGGCCAACAAATTGATCCAAGTCATGGAAGATATTTCCATTCAAAAAACACATATTAATAAGATTAAGGAGTAAGTGAAGAGCTTGGAATATGAAAATAAATTAGCAGCAGTAATGCATCAAGATGAGAAACAAGGAGCTAATAGATTGAATGACAAGATCCACCAGCTAGAAAAAGAATTGTCACTAAAGGAGCCTTTGGCCCAAGCAAAGCAACATTTATGGGCCAATATCATTGAATCAACCAATGATATTTGGCCATCTATACAGGTAATATTTGAACAAAATGTTTTGGTGAAGGAAGCCAGTGAGGCAATTCAAAAGGTAAAAGTGGATCTTGGGGAGAAACCAGAGGAAGCCTCTAAAATAATCAAATTTCTAAATTTTAAAAACAAGTATGAATTAGAGGAGCTCAGGATAGTTGATAGAACAGAAACCATTCTAGAAGTGAAGAAAGTTATTTCCAAGAGAAATATGATGATACAACTTGAGGAGAAATGTCAAAACATGAAACTTGCAGTAAACATGTTTTTTGACAAATTTGAAGTATTGAGACAGAAGGGTTTGCCTAATGTTTTTGTAATCAATGATAAATTGATGAGACATGAAGATTATGATAAGAAGATGAGAGAAGTAGTCAGAGAAACTTCCAACAGTTCATCAATGAAAGGTGTGCCCACATGAAAAGTGCTCATCCAAACTTTGGAAAACTTCTTTTACCTCCAACATGAGGTAAAACATATCTTTATAAACTAGCCTACTTTTGCAAAGTACACAGAAGATGATGAAATCTACAGAAGAATGGTAAAAATCAAATTACCAGATGAAGAATCTTGGGAGAAACTGAATGATGTACTTTGAAATGTAAAAGTAAAATAGGTAAAAGAGCAGTCAAGGTTAAAACAAAGCATGCATGTTAAAACAGAAATAGAGCAGTCAAAGATTAAAAATAAAGTACTAACAGAGTTTGAAGAGTATTAGATGAAAAGGCGGAGTAAATATATAGCCAGCTTGAAAGACACTAAAAAGAAAAATAGACAGCCAGCATAAAGCAAACAAAAAAACAAATAAAGCAACAAAATATCAGTAAAAGCAAACAACAAAGCCAAATAAGCAGGGAAAACTTGCATTAGTTAGATAGTTGTCTCTATCTTCTCACATGAAGATGTTTCATTTTCCTTGGATAATTCCTAAATTAGTTTTAGGATGTTTTGTAGTATTTTTTTATAAATACTTCATAATTCGAAGTATTGAGGGTGAATATCTAAATATTTGTATAGTTGAACTCATCTACAACTTGAGGGTTTACTGTACTTTTTCAGTCGACAGACATGACAAATAATAGAATCATTTCTTTATAGGATTCATGTGTTGAGCCACTTCAGTGAAGTATAGTTCAATTGTTCATGTTCTTTTCTAAAGTATTCGATAAACTTGAATGTTTTTCTTCTAAATTTGAATGGTGTAACAGGAATGTTATTTCAGAATCTGTTTAAGTACACTATGTTTTGAATTGTTATTCATGTCTATGTTTTCTTCTGATCTCTGATTTAAAGGATCCTTAATTTCCCTCTAATCCTGATTTACCTCTTTCATCTTCCTTCATTATCCGGTTTAAGGAATCCTTAACTTCCCCTTGATCCCGATTGAAAATCATTTCACCATCTTATCCCTAAAGATATAATTTTTCTCAGTTACCTTTCCTTGTAACACTACTTTTATAATCGGTTTATGTTCTATTTTCTTGATATATTGAATCCATAGCCAAATGGAAAATAGATAGGCACCTATTCATCTAAATTAGTAATTCCACCAACGAATCAAAATCAAACCAAATCAATCAAACATAACTAGCCTAAAATCCATTAAAATAAACAAAGTTAAATCATATAGAGAGATCCCTCTCTAAGTTTAGGAAGGCTAGATCCTAAGCTCCAAAGTAGGTTTGTAGTTACCTTTGATATTTATTTTGTAACACATTTAACTACCCTTGGAAATTTTGGAGTGATAACACGACCAACAAGATGGCAGTGGTTCGTAGGGATGTTAGATTTGATGTGGAGAAGGCCATGGGAGTTTCCCTTGAGAGGGAGCTTGAGCTACATGCAGATGAGGAGCTTTTAGCTCCTAATGTTCAGGAGCCTTAGATTGATGTGGAGAAACCACACACAAAGGATCCGGGAGTGCAGACACAGACTCAATTAGAGTCTTCCAGAGAGGGAAGAAAGTGCACCAGAGGGGCTGACAAATTGTTGGATGATGCACAGGAGAATGTGGAAGCACCCACTTCTTAGCGCAGGCAGAGGAGGTCACCTGAGGGGTACACTATATACATGGATCTTATGGGTGAATGTGCTGTGAAAATTCCATCTTCCTTTAAGGGATAAGTGCAGCAACTAGTTCGGGTTGATGCCATGGTGGAGGAGTATGACTCCATAGTTCATAACAGTGTTAGGGATGTGGTCTTAAGACCGGAGGACAAGTCAGTGGTGAGCTCTTGTTGACTTTACAAGGTAGGGTAAGTTGCATATGGTAGTGTGGATAAGCATAAGGCTATATTTTTGGCCCATGGATTTTCACAGGTAGAGGGGATTGACTATGATGAGACCTTTTCTCCTGTTGCAAGGTACTCCTCAATAAGATCTATATTGGCACTATAAGCACAGATGAGTTGGAAGATACATCATATGGATGTGAAGACAACCTTCCTTAATGGTGTGATTGAGGAAGAGTTGTACATAGAGCATCCTGAAGGTTTTGAAACCTTTGACCATGAGGCGCATGTGTGTCAGCTCAAGAGAGTATCGTATGGCCTAAAGGAAGCACCCCATGCTTGATACACCAAGATAGATAGTTACTTCACCGAGTTGGGCTTCATGAAGAGTAAAGCGAATGTGAACTTGTACAACATAGTGGTCGAAGGTAAGTTGTTGATCATTGTACTTTATGTTGATGATATCATACTGACAGGTGATGATCAGTTGATCAAATCTTGCAAGGAGGGCCTTGCAAGAGAGTTTGAGATGAAGGACATGGAGCTCATGCACTAATTTTTTGGCATGGAGGTATGGGAGGGATATGGGGAGTTGTTTGTGTCTCAGGGAAAGTATGCCAACGAGATACTCAAGTGATTCCACATGGAGTGCAACAAACCCATGGAGACTCCTCTAGCAGGTAACTGGAGGAAGGAGGATGCTACTTCAGGGGAAGTAGTGGAAGCTATTGTTTATATGAAACTTGTGGGTTCACTCATGTAGTTGGTGAACACATGACCGGATATGTGTTATGTAGTTAACCAACTTAGTCAAGTGATGGTTAGTGATGGTTAGGCCTACCAAGCTGTATTGGAAGGCGAAAAAGCATGTGTTGAGATACCTCAGGGGAAATTTTCAGTATGGATTATGGTATAGACGAACAGAGGGAGTGAAGCTTCAAGGCTTCACTGATTCAAATTGGGTAGGGAGTCCATCCGATAGGAAGAGCACATTAGGAGGGATCTTCAGTATTGGGTCAGCGACAATTTCTTGGCATTGTAGGAAACAAAGATCGGTTGCACTTAGTTCAGTAAAGGCAAAGTACATGGCTGTGAGTCAGGTAGCATGTGAGGCCATTTGAATGAGGAAGACCTTGGTTGGTTTGTTTGGTTAGTAGATGGATCCAACTGTAATTTACTGCGATAATCAGAGTTGTATCAAACTCTGTGAAAGTCCAGTTTTCATGATTGGTCTAAAAATATTGATATATGATATCATCATCTCTGAGATTGTGTATTGAGGGGGATTATGTTGTTAGAGTACATTCCCATGGAGGAGAAATATGCTGACATTTTGAAAAAGGTATTTTCAAGATGAAAATTCAAGTTTCACAGAGATAGGATCGGGGTAGTTGATAATCCATTTCTTGTTGAGAGGGAGTGTTGAGAAATGGGAACAAGAAATTCCAGTTTAATTTGTCCTTGAATTAAACTGAGAATTAAAATCGAATTCTATTCTCATATAAACTTGTAAATAGTTAATTAAGTTTAATTAACTTAATTAACTTAGGAATTTCAAGTTGGAAGTATTTTTGTAGTCATGTATATGTTATCCCTAAGTTTTAGGGGTCCAGTATCAGTTTAAATTGAGTTGGAAATTAGATCACTCAGTTTACTGAGTTAAGTTAAGTTAAATTAGTTCTAAATTGTTTTTGGGACTAATAGAGGACTAACAGTCAGTTGGTGCACTAATGCATCCATTAGTGCTACTCCAGTTAACTAAAGATTTCCTTATGAAAAATTCATGCATGTCATTTCAGAGAAAGAACCAGTTGAGACTAGAGAGCAGGGAAAGTGGACTATCAGTTATATGATTTATTGAGTTGTATAGATCACACATGCAATCAGGAACTAGACCTAGTTTGGATTGCATAGTTTTGGAAGCATCGATTCCCTTTAGTATGGGTTATTCAGCCATAGGAATTGTGCAAGGAAATAGGGGCTTAGAGAGCTACAGAATTGGCTAAGGATTTAGCTTGAGCTTGCTTGTGAGCTAAGAGAGTTGAGAATACTTGTGTGGAATTGTTCTAGTGAGAACAAGCTTTGTATCGTCACTCATATTTTTTTATATATGCAATAAAAATAGTAGGGTTTTGAACAATGGCTTTCCCCATATACATCTTGTGTTATGTGCCTTTGATTTATCTTCTTCTTGTTCTTACGGTTTTCATCAATCTATTGGCTTTCACTGGTTGAAAGTAGTAGATTCTTGTCCTATGCTTTAGTAAATTGCATTAGCTTTTGAATCTACAGGATTTTATATAGTATTTTGTGTCTATTATTAATGAATGAATGAATGAATTTTATATGTTAATGAAGGATTTATATATGTTTATTTATGTAGAAAACCACATATGTTTCATTGTTTCTATATCAATTTTATGTTTTTCTAATGTGTATGCATGAGTCTTAATGTGTTCCTATCAACCTTTTTAATAGTAGATAGATCGGGTACTGGGGAATGGAGAGTGATGTGTCAAGGGGGAAGCGGTCATAATATCTTCCACCTTCTCCTGGTTGGCCATGTTTAGTAGAGAATAATTTAGGATTTGGATAGTATTTGAGCAAACCTCCCTCATTCCAACATATGAAAAACCAAGTCAATGTTGACATCCCCGCTATTTTGTCAAATCAAGGAATGTTTTCTCCAATAATAGATTATTCCAATAAGTTATTATTAAAATGAAGAAGAGATCATTCAAATATTCATAGGCCTCACTTTTGTCTAAATTTTATTTAGTCATAAAAATGTTTCTTAATTTATTTTATTATTTGTGTTTTTCTTTATATACCTTTAACTCGTTATATGTGCATTATAGGTATTCTTATTCCATAAATGTTTCATCCACAAATGTAACATGGATGGAAAGAAAGTGGATGAATTTCTCCTCTTGAGTAGTCATTCCTTGTTAGGTGCACCCTGCCTTTTGCATTTTTATTTTGCTCCTCCTTTGTTGTCAATTATTTGCTATCCAGTTGTTAGTTATTTCTCAATTATTATAGTGCTTCAAGTCACAAGAGAAATAGCTCATAAGATTTCTTTTGAATTTTTTGTGTTGTAAAAGCTTTCATTGTCCTAACATTGTTCATGATTGTATAGTCATGGAAATGCAAATGTCTGGAAGATATTTACAAACATTTTTGACTAATTCCCATTGATAATAGTACTAGTGAGTATAATTTTGAATGTTCTGAAAGATGTGGAATTCATCCAACAAATTTGGTTCAACCTCTTCTGTCTGTTATGCTTTGGATACTAAAAATGATTCTTTCTTGTAGACATTCTATTATTTTTTTATTTTTTTTGTACGCTAACACCCACAGGGGGATTTGAACAATTGTATATCGGGGATAAGTCCTTGTATCTACATCTCTTTCACTCTATGATATGAATCCATTGTAGTTGTATAAGTGTTATTAACAAGCATTAAAAAAAAGTTATTTTATAAGACTTCAAATTGCCAATTCCTCCAATAAACAAGTCTTCTATAAGACTAGAAAGTCCTCTAGCTATGCAACACTCTTCCATGTCATCCTTTTGCTGCAAAATCATAGTTAGGCCTTACAATACAACTTTTATGAAAGAGATAAAGATAACATAGACTAGAAACTAATCGAAACCATCAATTAGAGAGGAACGACACGAAATACTTATCTTTTGCAAATAATCAACCCCTTCTTAATTCATGGACAACATGCATCCACTTTGTTAGCTTCATCCTGAGATATTATAAGAAAAAATCATTCACATCATCATGCATGTGTTAGGGTTTTTATTTATTTATAGAAGAAGCAATAAATCCTAGGGTACAAACCCTATATCCTTCTTATTCAATCCATTGCTAGAGTTCACAAATCAACATACTCAAATAATCAAGGCCTTTTCTTTTAGCTCCCTCTCAATTCACTAGGGTTCTAAATTAGTAGGAGCCCAAATGAAAAGAACCTAGATTCAATAATTAAAGAATAGATGTACTTGGCATCATATTAAGCAATCATGCTCAGTATCCAAGAGTGTATCAATACTAATAGTAATCAAAGATAGGAAATACTTATCCTTTCAAGAAAAGTCAACTCCCTCTTAAACTTGAGCTACATGATCATTTTTCACCATCTTCCATTCCCAAGAGCTAGGTATTATTTCAACAACAATGAAGGCTTCCTTAATAATAATTTGCAAGGGTTTCACAATGTGCTTCGGCCTTCCAATTGGACTAGGTTCTTACACCTTTCTCAATAATATTCATATTGTCTTGATCTTGGTCAAATGTAGCACATCCTGTTCATCAAATTTTTTTGGGAGCCAACCTACTTCATGTTTATCAAAACAAGTTATCATATCTTCCCCTAATGAATCAAAAATATGTTTCCTATTTAACATAGACAATTCTTAGGCAAAAACAGTTAGTCACAACCATCAAACAATATCTATAATAATCAATAATTTGAGCATAACATGATGAATCAACTCTTTCACGTCATCCTTTTTCTACCAAACCCTAGGTATGCCTTGCAATCCCCCTTGAAATGAAATAGAAGAAGATAACATAGACATAAAACTAACCAAAACCATTAATCAAGGAGTAAATACATAGAATTCTGACTGCTTGAACATAATTAACACTTTCTTGATCCATGGACTCCATGCATCCACTTTGTCTTCTTCATACTGCAATCTTGTAAGACACAAACATTCATAAAATCATGCATAGGTCAGGGTTTATGTTAGCAGAAGTAATCAATCCTAGGGTACAAACCCTAGATGCTTTCAGGTAAACCCTTAGCTATATCACATATTGAAATCATCAAGACCTTGACTTTCATCTTCCTCTCAACACACTAGGGTTCTATATTCTTATTCAACAAGAGCTCGTAATATTTATAGGAGACTCATATATTTTCTTAGGTGATACACCACAAGACTTGTCATAGAATTACTTGTCAATTTTTTTTACAAAACTTGTCATAGACTAGCCTTGCAAATGGATGTCAGAGGAAAAAATTCTTATGAGGATCACAGAAAAACTTCGCATGTCCATCACAAAAAATAGGTCTTAGGTAATTTGCATTAATTAACATGATATGACCTTTGTCCTATGCAATATATCTCAAAATCAAAATAGTCTATACTAGTATTCATACATAATTTGGATCACCATGCTTGGGTTATACATATCTTGGATAATACAAAACGTGTCTTAGACGTGCCAAATAAATAACTCAGATTATACTCGATATCACAGACTTTTGTTCTCTTATAATTTTGTACACATTATGGACTTCTAGAGCATGAAATGTTTTTATGTAACCATTGAGATAAGCTTCATAACTTTGGCCTTCAAGAGTGTGTTATAATAGAGACATATTTTATAAAATTATTGGGCTTTATGACGGTTTCCCATGACGACAATGTCACAACTATGACACATTCGTCGCAACGTACTTTGTAAAATTCGTGGCATGGTCAATATTCACACAAAATTTCCCATGGATTCAACATCGTAACTGATGAGCCCCACTATTGCAACAAGAATGTTGCAACTCCCCAGGCTACCAACTTAAATTATCAACCTAGGGTTCGTAAAAACTTAAGAGGTGTGAGCACTATATGTGAAGCATATAATGTGTCCTTATTTCATTGATATAATGTAATGGAGTGAATTTTGTGAAACCAAAGACTAAACTAATTGCATAAATGGAAATTTTACTTTGAAAATAAATTAATCATAGGCAAGAACGACAATTTGTAATTGAAATCCTAAGAGCATGAATTCAAATAAATAGGCCTAATCTACTTTGTAAAAATACATGTCCTAATTGGTGTTTATTCTTCCTCAATCATGGATTTAGAGCCTAGGGGTCATGATTCAAGCCTAAGAGATAAAAACCATTCTTTTTGGAGAAAATATGGTCAAGTTTACACGTGCTACAAGAGTGCTACAGGAGGTTGTTGCAAGTGAAACAAAATTGCTACAGGGGAAGCAAAACTGCTACAAGAGGAGGTAATTCATTGAATGACCAAGTAAATAAAATTAAAATGGGATGGGACATTTTTTTTTTATTAATTAGGATTTCTTAGGTCTCCATTCCAAGTGGAATCTATCCAAAATACCCATGTTAACATGTGCTAAAAAATAGTAGAAAATTACTACTCTAGAAATTGGAAATTCAAGAACTAGTGAGTTAGTTAACCTATCTAATGCCTAACCTAATCAAGTGAAAATGAATTAGGGTAATTTTTTTATTAAATTGAATTATTTTTATGACATAATATAAGTGGAATAAATTCAAATGAATCTCATTAACGTTTTCTAAAAAATAGCAGAAAATTACCACTATTTTGCTACAAGGGACTTCCAGAAATTCTAGATTTGTGAACTAGTAAACCAATCCAAGTAGCTCAATGATGAATATGACATTTCAAAGTTTTCCTAAGGATGCATCATGATTTTTAATATGTAAATAACTTGAAAAATAACTTATATTAATCATTTAACCCAATACTACATCAAAAGAAGCATCAATACTAAATGCATAAATAGGAAAAACAAGAATAAGAGATGCATGTGAATAAGAAGTGGAAAGTAGAAAACAAAATTATATAAAAGGAATATTAGGATCCAAGGATGTCCAAGCCCAAGGATACTTAAAGCCCTATGAGGGATACCAAACTTTAGAAGCTAAAAATGGCACCAAACTTCATTATTTGAATCAATCCAAGTACACCCCTGCTAGAAATGAAAGTGGAGCTACAAAAATACAAGTTTTCTCCACAAGAAGACTAAAAAATACATGCCCCTAGAGAAAAATGTGAATCGGTACTTATAAAAAATTATGAGGAAGAATTATCCTTGAAAGGAGGAAGCCTTCCCCTCCAAAATCCCTCAAATAGTGGATCTAGTTCCCAACACTAGGAATCTAAATTAAATGACAGGGAACACATCCCTAGATTTTCTCAATCACCGGAGCTCCAAAATTTGGCAATAATTTCACAATATGCTATTGATTTATTATCCAATCTTGATCCTTGTGTAGTAGGGAGAAATTCCCTTGATTATCTCCTCCTCCAAATCTTCATAATTTTCCCAATATTCTTCAAAAATAAATAATATTAGGCACAAATACACAATTATCTCTAAACCTTCCTAATGAACATATTAAAGCTAAAAAAGAATTATTAAGTGTATAAGGAGACATTTAATATAGCCTCCATGTGCCTAAGAAAGGTTAGATGGGCCTTAATTTGTGTCTAATTTGGAGGCCCAGAATAACCCCCTACTAAAATTGTTCCTCATCCTATGAGCAACCTATTCATAATCCTTAAATTACGCTCTTCTTCTTCATGTATGATGGCCTGTTTCATTCTTTGTTTGTTGGTGCATGTGTTTCTCCTCCTGCTCTTCCTGCTGCTATTCTATTTGCATTTCTTCCCCTATTTTCTTTTTCCATGGAACTTCTAATGTAGGTTTAGGCTGCTTCTTTCTCTTCGATGATTCCTCAATTGTAATGGTTTTTATTTGTGAGGGAAACACATTTATTTTGGATTTTCTTATTGATATTCCTGTGGCACTTCTCCTTGTCAAAAGAAGGATTTCTTGGAATCCATTACCCCATTACTAATGTCATTCTCATTTAAGTCCAATCCTCTTACTATTGATACAAATTCTTGGCCATGACACATCATACTATCCATCAAATTCTTATGAACACCCTTGACTGGCAATCTAAATTCTCTTTGCTCATTAAATTCTAGAATTGAAAATATATATTAGATAAATATTTCTTTTTACAGAGGGAGAAATGATGGTCAATAAATTGAAGAAAAAGAAAGGAATGTTGTGATGACCAAACTGGTGACTTGGATACCTTTCAACCTTGGAGAATTTCAATGTTTGTAGTAAATCCTTTGTAGCTCTGTTGTGTTTCTGTGTATCTCTTAATGGTGCTGGACCTGCCAAAATTCAGGGGATCTCCTCGGTATGAAGTCACAACTAGACCTCACGCCATTTTGTGTAGGATTACCAACCGGTACACTGGCCCGGTTGCCATTATCTTAAAGATATGCCTTAGCTCTTTCTTGTTAGCACGTGAGAGTGGTATGCTTTCTCTTCAAACAACAAGGCTCACGTGCTTGGTGAGTGCTAGTGTTACTTGTGTCAAGGTTCTTTCATTGTAGAGGGAGAGGGTGGAAGTGAGTCTCTAGTCGAAAGAGAAAATGTCCTAACTCTGTCAGAGACACACAACACAATAGAACTCGTGTAGTTTCTAGCGGAGCAGTCCACATGGATGCGACAGTCACACACACAAGAAAGGATAGTACGTACAACACTCAATGGAGTAGTCTGCATGAGTGCGATAGTTGTTATAACAAGTTTATGGGAAAGGTTATGTCTAATGTTTGGCGAGGCAGCCCATGCAGGCAGGACAATGTTAACAACTTATGCAATGCATTTTCATAAAGATATTTATTAGAGCAACTGATATAGTTCAATTGTTTTGAAATAGGTTAAAGAAACTTGCATTAAAAGTGTTCCAAGATGAGTCTTACAAAAAATTACAATACATGTGTGAAAACATGTTGGCCTGTTCTCAAGCTTATAAATTAAGTGAAGGTTCCAAGACACATCAATACACCATACATCACTCACCCTGTAGGAGGGGCGTTGGAGCCATTGCTTGCTCCTCAAAGAAAATATTACAGACTCTCAAGGCTATGTGGGAGGAGCCAAGGTGAAAGTCTTTTACATGTACAAATGAGGGGTATTTATAGCCAAGGGTACAACTATCCCTTATGACTATTCTAATTCCCTCATGACTATTTAACTTTCATGACTTTTAGATTACATGTGGGTCTCTTGGACTTCCACGTTACATTACATTGGTTTACAATAGTATGGCCCTGTTGGCTTATTGGGCCTTGACCTAGGTTCGGAAGAGTTTTAGCCAAAAAAATCACATACTACCGGCCCTTTTGGCAACAATCCGCGGAGCACGGACTGAAGTCTGACCCGAGGCAGTAGGGGATGGTGCTAGAACCATGTTTCCACACCCTAGGGATGTCTTGATGAGATCTAGATGGCTCACAACCTGATCTACACACTTTCGCTACTCTGCACAGCAGTCTGGCCTTTGTGAAGATCCTCGAAGGAGTGTTTCTTAGATCCTTAGTCTTTATTACAGTTATTATAGATCTGACTTATTCTTTAAGGTCTTCAAGCAAACATTTAACAGTTAAACCTAGTGCACACTCATAAACAGAATCATAAAAACCATAACATACGCGTAAACATTTAGATCTGTAATCAGATACTTGGCAATTCAGAAACACTTATCTTTATTAATCTTCCACTCAGTACAATACAATTCCACCCTACACACACAGCTGCAGGGGCCTACGCACACAGATGCAGACTATACCAGGCCTCTACGCACACAACTACAAAGCCTATTCTACCCTCTACTACCCGCGACACTCTTGCTTTCACCAACCCATACACTTTTTATCTTTTTTCATCCTCTTATCAAGAACCCCCTTCTACACCTAGATCCTTGCTTTATTTATACATTTCCATGGTCTGCAGACCATGGGCAAGCTGACACATTCTAGATTAATCTCTAATATTTTAGGGCGGACTACCCTTGGACTTATCCCATTACAATTCATGCTCCGTGCACTTCACAAAACCTTTGCCATACTTTTACCCAAAATTGTGGGCCTTGAGCCCCAAAACTATTACGTGTGGGGTCTGCTGCCTAACAAGCCCCCAACATAATCATCGTGACTCATCCCGAGTCACTTGGCTGGTGTAGTGATCTTTGCGTGGAGGTTATTCAACAACTTCTATGCTTCGCTTACTTCTGCAACAAATTCTTCTGCCCTCTGCTATACTTTTTGCACTCGAGCCTCTAACACATCATTAGCAACTTCACTTGTTTCTCTGAGTTTGTATCCTACCTGTATGTGGGCTGGCTTTCCTTCAATACTGGTAGTGACTATGAATGCCTCATCAAGCCATGGCTGGATGCGTACCTTAAAGACTGCTTCTTTCTGGCGAGTTGCAACGACTTGTGCCTTGAGTGCCTGAGCTTCTCTCATCTTTGCCAAGCGCTGAGTAATGGCAACCATCTGCGCGGTCCCCCAGACATTATCATAGGCTTGCTGCAACTCCCGTGCTTCTGTTTCTACCTGCTGTAGCATCGGGTCTTCCTGTAGTGATGTGAGTGTAAGAAGGGACTGGTCCAACAATCCTATGCAATCCTATATAGCGTGATCCATTACTGCCAGTCCTTCTTGAATGGTGTGGTGGTGCTGCTTTCTGACTTCCAGTGGTGTAGGGTGCTACGATTTTAGTCTTACCTTTATGATCTGCAAGTTCAATTCCCATTGAGTTTTGGTAGCCTCTTCCTGAGCCTTACGGAATCCTGCGGCTATATGATGAATCTTTTCAGCTGCTGGGAGTTCCGCTGACACAGTCATCTCTGGTACACTACTGCAAACCTCTGCCATGGCCTATTCCAATTCTTGGTTGCGTGTGACCAAGTCATTGCGTTGGAGACTGATCTGGTCTAGATTTCCCTTTTGCTCTGTCAAAATCTGGAGGGCGCAACTTTCCTTGGCGTGGATCTCAGCAGTTACCCCATCCTACAGCTGGTATAGGGTTTCTTTGGGAAGAGCAGACAAATTCAACCCCCAACTCCTCATGTTATCTTTGGCTTATGTTATGACGGAGCCTGTTGGTAATCCTAAGGTGTTCGTTGTGTGGGTGCACACCATCTATTCTACTGTGGACGTATTGTCTGCCAGGTTCGATATCATCCCTCCCGGGGGTCGCACTTGTAACACTTGCAGCTACGCTCTGAGCTCCCCTAACACAGTCGTTTACTTTGTCATAAATTCCTCCAGGGCACTCTTAGTGATATCCTGCACTATTTCTCTATGGACAAGAAGATCTCCCTCCAAAGTCCTTGTTGTCTTCGTATTTTTGCATGCTGGTGGTTGCCCCTAGACACGCAGTCTCTTAAGTTGAGTTGACACTACGGTCAGGTCTGTGCAGTCCTGTGTCTCCACTTCCCCCTGTATGTCCTGCTCTAGGGATATTTCCTCCACAATCCCTTCATCGGTCATTGTGATAGTTTCTACTACGACCTCAGTTGCCTCCCGCTGCATGGGTGTTTCCTTTTCGTGGCACGTTTTTTTCGCCAATTGGGTAATGCACAACTTGAGTTCTTTCTTCCGTTGCTGAGCCACCAGTTTTTCTAATTCAACCAAGTCTAGAGCATGCCATTCTGGAGGCCATGCCGCCATTGCCTCAAATATTGCATCATCCATTGCAATGAACAGAAGATTTACCCATGCTCGTGTAGGATCCTTTCGCGCCCTAATATACAGATTATGCATATCTATTTTGAACTCAGTCATACTTTGCAACTGGTTGTATACTGTCAAGGATAATTGTGGCTTGCGGTTGATCCGTGTCCGTATACTTGCCTCCATGAATATCCAAAACAACTTGATCTCACGAATCCTCGTGGCATCTTTCGTAGCCTGGAGCGAATTATACTGCACAGCTTCAGGTAGGTCTTTCTCAATGTCAGGAAACTGGCTGCCTTTCGATAGCTCTCCTACAACTAGTAAGATTGTTAGGAGCAACCATGCATAATGGAAAGTCTTACCTTACTCCTGGGCTTCTTGACAATTCGTCAAAAATTCATCACAGAGAAACTGTGCCCAATTGAACTGAACTCCCTCTACGCATTGTTCCGCGAGCACAATGACAGAGGTTGGCACCTCGTCTGTTCGAAATTTCCTCATGAGCTTACTAGCCAACAGCTTGGTGGTGAGGCGCACCCCTCGATCTTTGATGCTTGCTATTACATATCCTCGCTTCTGCTTTTCCAGCTTATATTTAACCTTCATGGCTTTGGTGAGGCCTGTGTCGCTACTCGTTTCGGCGATGTCTGCAGGGTTGTTTTCTTTGGTAGGCAGCTGGGATATTCAGTTTATGAGATCAGCCATGATGGGAATTAGTTTCTCTAGCCAAAGATACCCATCATGTACAAGACATAGCAACTGTCAGATAACAAGAATTGTGATGGCCACATAGTGATAATGGGGTATCCATCTTAGATTGAGTAATCCTACCTTTGCCACACCCTGTAACCACTTCTGCTACAGTAATTTCTCCTTGGCTAGCTGGGGAAACTTCTCACTGTCTGTGAGATCCTAATATTCAAACTTGATATTCTATATCCAACCCAGCAGCAACCCATCAAACCTTATTTCATCCAGAAGAATTGGGATCTGGAGCATGCTCTTCATGGCCTCCAGGTCCTTCATAACCTTGGTAGTTCCATTCCACGGAGAGATATATGGTGGTAGCATTATCAATGAAGGCACTTGGGGAACATTTTCCTCTTCCTCATCTTGGGCTTCAATCTAAGCTATCAGGTCTTGGAGATCTTCCTCGTGCTCCTTGAATTTAGTAGTGATTGCCTTACCCTTTTCTGCCAGTGATGATTTACTGAGTTGTGATGATACCCGGACTAGCCCCATAACTTGTTTATTTTTCTGGGGTTGCGATGTACGTGGGGACCTAGGAATCGCTGGGGAAGCGGCTTCCTTTTTTGGCTCTTCCTGGGTCAGATAGGGTTCTTCCGTGAATCTTGTGCTGGTTCTAGACATTAATTTTATCCTGGATTCACTCGGTTACATATACATGGGTGGCCAGTTAGGGTTTTTATAGGACTGTGGAAATTCGAATTCGACCCTTCCCTCCACTTTTGAGTCATTAACATCTTCCTAGTGCTATATCTTTTCGTATCTAACCCAGAGTGCTTGTCTTAATGGCCTTCCGCCCACTCCACTCTACTGTAAATCAAATTCCTTGTCATGAATAGTGTTGTCAATGGTCACCTCTGAGCCCCTTCACGTGGTAGCGCAGCCCCTTATTTGCAACCTTGATCTAGACAACAAACTGGTCCTACACGAAACGTCCTTTCCACGTAGATTTCGTGTAGACTTGTTTATAGTCCCGTGCCTTATTTCAACTGCTTGAAGCGCTAAGACTGGGCCTCCTACAAATAGCTAGGTGGTCACACCCCCTGTGCGAGGCTTCTCCTTCCCTGCTTGCCCAGGCTACGAGCACCCTTCGTGTACCTTTGCATCTAGTAGCGCATCCCGTTCTGTGCTCCTTTGTTCAGTAGGGTGTAGTCGCAACCATAATAGCAGGTTCACAACTTGTTCTAGTATCGTAGGAGAGCTAGCCAGGTTTGATCCCCTTATTCTCAGATTTGTGTAGCCCGTTCGTGCGACTCCACTTTTTATGTTGTTGATTTCTTCATCCAACCTCACACTTTTCCTCCTCAGCCTTGCCCATTCTTCATCAATTTTGTGAAGTCTCAAGCTGCCATGCCGAATAGCCTCATGCAATTGCTGAATTCTATTGCCCAGGTTAGTCCGAACCATAGGGGCGGTGCACGGGGAAATTCTCTCTGCCTTCCTAGTTTCATTTGATCTAATTGCAGATAGGGTTATCTTCAAATGCCTCGTCCTATATGCCGACTGAACCCTTCGTACGTGAAGATTTAGTTTTGGGTGCATTCTTCATCATAGGTAGGTGTTCAATCCATTCCGACCTAGCTATGCAGGTTGCGTTCGAGGCTGAGAGCCTCTGATCCATACATGCAGCTGCTTTCTACGTTCACACCTATTCCACCTAATCTTCCTAGGTGTACTCCACCCTTGTGTAGTTGTGGCGCACAACACTTATTTTTACGCACAGGGCCACTGCAGCTCCATAACCGTAGTCCCCCAGTGGTTTATGAATTCCTCCCTATTGATTGCGTTGTCACTTGCTGGTAGTGTCCTTACTTCAGTTGTCACACGCCGTAGTGATCTGATCATCATATTACAATTTAGCATCATGACCTCATGCAATAAGTTCTGCCAGTGCTCTACTTCTTCATCGGAATCCGACATGTAGGAACTGTCGCGTTCCCATGAGATTCTTCCATTTGCCGTTGGATTCATCCAGTCCTGTTCTTGCGTCGTTATCTGGTAAATGCAGTCCAATTCATCATCACTACCCTCGTCGTGCACAGGTTCAATGTAGCGTGCTCCTTCGGCTAGATCCAGTGGAGCAATTACACGTAGCGACTTTTTCTTGAAAATCATTTTTTGCTTCTTCAAGTTGATGACTCCATTCATGTCTGTAGCCCAATCTATCCCTAATAATGCAGGGTAAGGGTTACTGTCATGCACAATCTCTATTACCTCGAAATCTGTTTGTGTATTTGCACCATCAATATCCAAAGTTACCCCTTGTAGTCTTCGCATGGGCATGATGTTTTACTGATTCACCATCCTTAATTGAATAGGAGACCACTGTAATGCAGGTTGACCCATCTGTTCCCAAGTCTGTTTTGGTAGCACATTTACATCCAAACGTAGGTCAAGAACTACCTGATCCATCTTATATTCACCAATTCGTGCTATCAGCCGCATTTCCCTTCCTGTACGCAAAGTATGCTTTCCCATCTTTCAGATTACACGCAGTTCTCCTGGTCCTACGCACTTAGTAATCAACTCTTGGAGTCCTTGAACTGTGTCATTGTCCCATAGCAACTTTATGCAAGTCTCTAAGAAGGTAGTAATCATAGACGGATCCATTCCCGGTTCTGATTGCTTCTTACTACTTGAGGTAGAGACTTCTCCGAAGCTCTTCATAGCTTCCGTATCTATTTTTTTCATGCGTTCCAAGTCAAGTTTAGGCACCTTCATAGGGGTCTTGAAGACCCATACATCATCCCTAGGTTTCTTTTCCTTATCCTCCTTTGTATTCGTGCCACTTCTAAGCACCATATTCACATTGGGGTCTCCTTCGCATGGTTCTGACCTCATCATTTGGACATTTTGAGTTGGAGCATGTTGTAATACCCCTTTCTCACGCATCTATGTGATTAGCGTTGGGCAATGTATAGCTTCATGATCAAAGTGATTGCAGTACAGACAAATTATTCTGGTCGGATTCATGCAGTCGCGCGTGTAGTGCTTAGGTCCTCCACAGTTGTAGTAGATTAACTGTTTGTGCCCTTATCTTGCTCCCATCCCTCCTCGTCCTCGACCTCGCCCTTGGAAGCCACCCCATCCTATTGTCGCAGCTGGGTTGGAGCCTCGCGTTTCCATCTGCATTCGACAGGCTGGAGTCCTATCCGTCATTAGTTCATAGCTTCGACATGTCCGCTCATCCTGACCCATTGATCTACAAAAATTACAGTATAACTACTGCGGGGTCTAGGTATATTTCTGCAATAGGTGATAGTTTTCCATCGCATGCTTCCCTCCTACGTAAAAAATCACGCACCAGAGAGCAACGAACACATTCAGACCTACCTACGCTTCTGATATTAACGGCATCGGTCCCCCTCCTGCCAAATAGTTCGCAAATAGGATAATGATCCTTATCGTGGCCCTGGCCTTTTCATTTTATACACCATATTTCGTTGCACGCTTCTGGTCGTGGTGCCCTATCTTGCTTCAGACTCTACATTTCCAAGCATAGGTTTTGTAATTGTGCGTGGATCTGCTGGACTCCCAACCCAGGATCCTGTATCGGAGTTTCATGCAACCTCATCGCTATTTCCAAAGCTTCTGCCTAGGATGAGATCTTCTGCTGTGATAGTGTCGTCCTCAGATGTGGTGTCAAGGATGCCACAAACCACGTGTAGTCTTGCACATCCGTCAGTTGCATGTTAGCTTTGTGGATCGTAGTTTTCAACCTTTGATCCAGATCCCACGGGGTTTTGCCTAGAAGCATCCTGATCTTCTTAAATCCAATGATTGACTAAGTTTCTAACTTCGGCCGACTAAACTCTCTATTCAACGAATTCTGGATTTCTGCTATTCCAGCATTTGGATGATCATTTGAGTGCTTAATATACTACCTCAACGTGCAGTCCTAAAGCGCACTCACCAAGGTGGCCTTCTTAATATTATCATTCGTAACTCCATGTGCTTCCCATACTGTTCTTACTACAAACCAAAACTGATCGGGATCTTCACTCCCTACCCCTTTGAATACCAGCAACTTGATTTCACTGGCCATGCTAAACAACTGGTTAGGTGGAGGTAGTGTGGGTGAAGATGGAGGCGACCGAGGTGATGTGGTGGTGGCATACGAGGGGATGGTAACTGTGGTATGCGTTGCTTTATAAAACTAACTACACTCCTTGGAGAAGCCCAAGCACGACCTTCCTTACCCGCTCGCGATGGTGAAATTAAAAGACTATTTCCCAACCCTTCAATACCCTTGTAGGTTTTTCCACTTCGCATCGTTCCACTCATTAATGGATTCGCATCACCTGTTTTTCACATAAAAGCATCTTAATCCAGGTGTTCAACAATTTCATGTACTTACCTTGTGGTCCCTTGAGAAACTACCTTTCCTCTTTGCTGTAGCTCACGGTTGTATCTATCATGAACTCAGTGATAAACCCTCCTATCACTTGATCCAACCAATGATCTACTGCTCACGTGATCTTATCTTCAGATGATTCTATCCTGCATACCAATTCTGGAGTCCACACTATCAGCTGATCAAGCTTACACCTTCCTGTGCTATCTGCTAGCCTTGTGATCCACTCATACAGTTATAATGTAAAGGATGCGAAGAAGATCTCATGGATTTCTATGTATATGTAGAGATCCATCCACCTCTTCTCAGATATCTGCAGGGTTTTGTTCTCCTGCACCATGAACTCGTGAAGCTTCTGATCCAACCACTCTTCAATCTCTTTTCTTGTAGGGTTCCAGTGTTTCAACATCAGACATCCCTTTAGGCAAATCTCAGTCCCAGCAACAGAACCATTTGTTGGCTTATTGGGCCCTGACCCATGTTCGGAAGAGTTTTAGCCAAAAAAATCTCGTACTACCGGCCCTTTCAGCAACAATCTGCAGAGTGCGGACTGAAGTCTCACCCAAGGCAGTAGGGGAGGGTGTTGGAACCAGGTTTCCACACCCTAGGGATGTCTTGATGAGGTCTGGATGGCTCGCAACCCGATCTATGCACTTCCGCTACTCCGTGCAGCAGTCTGGCCTTCGCGAAGATCCGCGAAGGAGTTTCTTAGATCCTTAGTGTTTATTACAGTTATTATAGATCTGACTTATTCATTAAGGTCTTTAAGCAAACATTCAATAGTTAAAACTAGTTCGCGCTCATAAACAGAATCATAGAAACCACAACATACACATAAACATTCAGATTTGTAATCAGATACATGGCAATTCAGAAACACTTATCTTTATTAATGTTGCACTCAGTACAATACAATTCCACCAGGCGCACACAACTGCAGGGGTCCGCACACATAGCTGCGGACTATACCAGGCCTCTGTGTACACAGATGCAGAGCCTATTCTACCCTCTACTACCTGCGACTTGGACTTACAGACTCAGAACACTCTCCCTTTCACCAACCCATACACTTTTTACCTTTTTTCATCCTCTTATCAAGAACCCCCTTCTACACCTAGATCCTTGCTCTATTTATACATTCCCATGGTCCATGGACCATGGGCAAGCCGACACATTCTAGATTAATCTCTAATATTTTAGGGTAGACTACCCTTGGACTTAACCAATTAAAATTCACGCTCTGTGCACTTCATGGAACCTTTACCATACTTTTACCAAAAATTGTGGGCCTTGAGCCCCAAAACCATTACGCGGGGGGTCCGCTCCCCAACAGGCCCACAGTAGTGGTGTGGTTGACATAACTCATGACACGACTCAACACGACAGTGCTAGTATGTTCATGCTTCTGGTGGTGTCCATGTGGAGCTGCAATGCTATTGAGTGATGGATGTCCTCTTGGTGCATCATAGATTCACCTCTGCATGGAAAGGTGTGTGGAATCTTTGATGTTCTTGGTGTTTTATTGATGTTGCATGTGCATGTCGCTCCTTCGCTTGTACTTTGGCATGCTTCACCTGTTTGTCCATTCGTCAAAACATCTCCTCGCATGAATTGTCCGTTCGCAAAAAAATCTCCTCGCATGCATTGTCCATTCGCAAAAAAATATCCTTGCATGCATTGTCTATTCGTGAAAAATATCGTCGCATGCATTCTTTGTTCGTGCATTCACGAGAAAATCACCTCGCATGTGCTCTCCTTGTTCATCATGTTTGTCATCACGTCATGTCTCATCCATTTACCTATATCTTCAATCACTCATGACGATATGACATCAAATCCATAAATCTCGTAGTCTACCATGATGAATTATCTTTCACCTTTGGATGCAAGTGACCGGTAGAGAGGACGAGGCTCTTGAAACTACGCAAGGCAGATTTCAAGCCGAGATGTGGGCTCTGGCCAATGCTGTGAAAATTGTATAGAAGTCACTGGGAGACTGAGATGAGAAATCCGAATCAGTAGTGATTGTCCATGGGATATGGCTCAGTTAGAGGGAAAATTTGTGCAATTTTCTTAGGGAAGTAGTGCAGGCAACAGAAGGGCTTGGCAGAAAAAAATGTGCAATTCTTCTAGGGAGCTGGCAGCAAGCTACAGGGGGCTTGCCGATAAAAATGTGCATTTTTTTCAAGGAGCTGGCAGCGAGCTGTGGGAGTGCTACTGGAAAAAATTGTGGAATTGTTGGGATGCTTCCCTACTAAACATACCATTGTAGTTTTTGATCTGAGAGGGATGTTGCACAACTAGTAGACTACTGATGAAAACTGCGCAGTTTTCCAGGTGAGGAGAAGGCCAGTTGACTAGGTGACTGGCTGGAAAAACTACGCAATTTTTTGAGGGAGACAATGACAAATACATGGTTTTTGTCCAACATGTCTGTGCAGTTTCTTCAGTCAGCAGAGTGGGAATTCTTTGCATTTTTTTCACAACATTTTAGTGGAGTGAGTCCCAGGGCCACTGCCTGGTCAAACTCTCCAATTGACCAGCTGGAGGCTTGGTTGATGTGCCTGCGGGCAGTGCAGATTAAAATGGCTTACTGGGAACTTCTATGTTGTTCTAGGTGACATTTAGTCGTGTCTATTATAGGTTCGTGTGATGCAGATAGCCAGGGAGGTAGCCTCAAGCTCTACGCAATTCTGGGCAGTAGTACATAATCACTGAGAGATGAAACTGCGCAATTGAGCTCAGCGGATGTTCTACCATAGGAGGATGGTCTAGTCAGTGGAGCTTAAAGAAAATGACCAAGTGTGCGAATGAATGAATTCATACATGCATGATCTTGCGAATACACACTGAACATGACTTGACGACAAGATGCCTCAAACCATCAAGACAAAATACACTCAGTGTGACTAGCCAACAGTGTGAGTGACAAGAACGACACTTGTGATAGATCGTTGAATGACCACGATGACATTTGCATGACAGTTCATACAACTTTGTGTGTGAGTGCAATTGATGTTTACATAGTGAATACATATTGTACACATGAAGTGGGACCTTGTGTGTGGACATAACATGATTGCAAGCATGACATTATGACCAACATGCAAAAATATTTGTTGAATGGTCAAGTGAGGAGGTTGCAAAGACTCAATGTGAGCTCAGAGGATGAGACTGAGTGCTTGTGAACATTAAAGGAAAAACCCAAGGAAGGCTCTGAAATTGGATGCAAGCCAAAATTTTGGAGGGTGTTGCAGTCACTACAACACTTGGCAACACACTGGATGAATTCTATCTTCTCTGTTTTGGTTCATTGACATCACAGGGCCTTTGTCTTTTAATGAGTATTGAATCGTTGTGTGGGTTACTTCAGCTTCCCCACTTACCCCATGGACATACATGGTTTACCTTTCAGCAACTTAGTCAAACATAATAACAAGTTTCAGCTTGATCAAAATGTTTCAAAATAAGGAAGGGTTGTTTGGCTCGCGATTTAAAAAAAAAATTCACAGTATATGTTTTCATCTTTGGTGTTTCTCCGCTACCAGCAGGCCTGGATATAACCTCGACAGATTCACAGAGGAACACATGCATTGCTCCACTGCCAGGGAACCTGGTCAGTACCCCAGTGGAGTTGCATACTTCACCTCTCTGTGCAAGAATCCTTTCTCTTCTTTCGCCTTGGTATTTTTAAAGAGGAAAATGCATAGGAATTTATTTATTTCTTGGTCGGAAGATGGTTCCCAACTTATTGAGAGCATAAGAGGTTGTTCCTTCATAGAATCATGTAAGACCACTGACATAGGTTTTCTCATTTATATTTTACCCTTCTCCATTTCTACTAGTTGGATGAGCTTGAACACATAGAGCAGAAGACTGAGTATAGGCATGGGGTTTCCCAGTGTGGACACAGGTTCAT
Source organism: Pinus tabuliformis (assembly GCA_031772625.1). Classification (NCBI taxonomy): domain Eukaryota; kingdom Viridiplantae; phylum Streptophyta; class Pinopsida; order Pinales; family Pinaceae; genus Pinus; species Pinus tabuliformis. The sequence continues at coordinate 395,400,201 of CM062806.1, read as the reverse complement.
GGTTGGACCCAAGGTTCCCTTATAGATGAATCGTATTTTCCTTCAATACTTCATCATCCAAAGGTTACAACCAAGCACAAAGAAGACAGACACAAGACTGGCCAAGTGTTGTAGTGTCACAAGACTCCTTGGATCTCAGCCACATACTCATTCAAAATCCAGAAATCAGTAGAGGGAAATGCTTATTGACAAAACCAAAAATAGCACGGTATTAAGAAAAAAAAAAGTGAAAGAAAAATAGTAAGCAAAGAAAACAACAAGTAAGAAAAGCGAGCAAGCAAACAAACCACACCAAATCAGCAAACAAACAAACATGCAAACTAGAAAGCAAAGCCAAGCAAGAAGGAAAACACTACTGCTACTCCTACACTAAACAGTTGGGGTTACGTGAAATAAAATTTCCAATGAGGCTACCATAGGCATACCCGACCTACAACCACAAAGATACAAGTGATTAAAACAGATAAAAAATAGCGTGTAACAGAAAATGCAAAACTTTGAAAAACTTGCACACAAGAGAGAAGGTCTCGCCTGTGGGTGGAAAGATGTATCACAACCACCCAACACACATGCTTACTTCTTCGGTGACTTGCGTTTTTCAACAAACCCCATAGGCCTCTTGCGAGTGTGCATTCTTTTGCACCAATTTTCTTAGTGAGTGCGAGGAAGGACTGAAGCTTGTTACCTGCAACACAACTTGCCAAGTAATATTATTCCAGCCATTCACTGATTGAATCATAAAATTCATGATGGTTGTTTTGAAAGACTCATGATCTTTGAGAAGATGGATTCCTGATTTGAGAGAGGGGATCATGATGGGAATATGGTACGAATAGTGTTATGCTATTAACCTGCAAGACGATACCAAAATACCAAATATGCAAAGAAATATACCCAAAACATAGAATAATGAGAAATAATAGCAAGTATTTTATTATTCAGAAAACAATGTTCACTTGCCTCTTTGAGGGGGCAACCTTGAGTAGTGCTGAGCTCAATTACAAAATAAGACACGATGCTCCTCGAGGGGAGTCTCTATCCTTTATATAGGATTCATACATGCAATACCATGGGGAAATACCATGGTTCTTATTAATACCATCTATCTAATACCATGGCCCATTTGCAACTAATTGTGGTCCCTTCATTAAATGTTGGTTAACCACTTACAATTATTAATATGGGCTTTATTGACTCTTTACTTAACTATAACTATGACTCAATCCTATTACATAAATAAGGGGGTTAGGGTTGGAACCTAACATGCCCTCCCCATAAGAATAGCCTTGTCCTCAAGGTTGAAGCTACGGAAACTGCTGAAGGATAGTGGCTAGTTCCCAGGTTGCATCTTCCGGAGAGGTGTCTTTCCACTTGACGAGGACTTCCTTGATCATGCGGCCACGCAAGTGTCGTTCTCGTGTGTCAAGAACCTATTCAGGTTGGGCCCATATTGACCCTTCTTCATCCACTTCAGGTAGACTGGTTTGAATTCTATAATGGTTCCCAATCACTTTCTTGAGGCATGAGACATGGACGACTGGATGGATTTTTACAGTGGGTGGCAAAGCTAGCTTGTAGGCGACTTCTCTAATGCGTTGAAGTAATTGATATGGTCTGTAGAATTTTGGAGATAATTTCTGACAACCCTTGTCTCTGAGTGATGTTTGCTTATATGGTTGCAGCCTCAAAAATACCTGATCCCCTTCTTGAAATTCGCGTTCTCAGCGACGTTGATCTGCTTGTTGCTTCATGCGGTTTTGGGCTTGATGAAGATTCTCTCTAAGGTGGGCTAGCGTGGTTGTGCGGTTTTGTAGGAGTTGATCCACTGCTTGTAAATTCGATCATCCCTTGATATAAGAAGTAGGGGAAGGAGGGAGTTGACCATAAACTGATTCATATGGAGTCATTTTGGTTGTGGCATGATAGTTGGTGTTATACCACCATTCGACTAGAGGTAACCATTGTACCCAGAGATGTTGTTTTCCTAAAGTGAAACACCTAAGGCAGGTCTCCAGACATTTCTTGACTGCTTCAGTTTGACCATCAGTTTGTGGATGATAGGAAGTACTGAGTTGTAGTTGGGTACCTTGTAGCCGGAAGAGTTCCTGCCAAAAGTTACCGGTGAAGATCGGGTCACGATCAGACACAATGGAAGTGGGCATGCCATGCAATTTGAAGATCTGATCCATGAAAGATTGAGTGACCAAAGTCGGTGTAAAAGGGTGGGGTAGGGCGCAAAAATGAGCATACTTAGAAAGTCTATCCACAACCACCATGATGACTGACTTATTTCCTGATTTTGGAAGACCCATAATGAAACCCATAGAAACCTCCAACCAGATTGAGGTCGGGATGGGCAATGGCTGTATTGTGCTTGGGGATTTAACTATTTATCCTTTGTGGCACTGACAGATGTTGCATTCAGCTACAAAAGTAAGAATGTCCTTTTTCATGCTTGTCCAAAAAAATGATCTTCGAGTGTGAGCATACATCTTCTGAAAGCCTGAATGTCCTGCAGTGGGAGATGAGTGCAACTCTGCCAAAATGTGGTTTTTAAGGGTGGATGTTGGTGATATTACGAATCTATCCTTGTAGCGAAGAATCTCATCCTGTCACGAGTAGCCTGCTGTGGAATTTGGATCCGTCTGCAATTGATTAATGAGTTGGGAGAGACAGGGATGTAAAAACCATTCCTTGCAAGCCTCTTCAATCCATTCTAGAATGGGAAGGGAAATTGCGAGTAGGGTACTTTCCTCCTCAAATTGGCAGGATAATGCATCTGTTACAATATTTTTGTGCCATTTCTTGTAAATTATCTCATAATCATATCCCAACATTTTGGTGAGCCATTTATTTTGTTTTTGTGAGGATAGGTGTTGCTCCAAAAAATATTTAAGGCTTTGATGGTCTGTGTGGATTTGGAAACGTTGCCCTAATAAGTATGGTCGTCGGGTATCTACTACATGTAAGATGGCCATCATCTCCTTCTCATAGGTAGATTGTCCCAGATTCTTCCCACTTAGTTGTTGGCTCGTGAAGGCCAAGGGTCGACCTTCCTAGATTAAGACCATCCCAATACCCATACCAAATGCATCACATTCAATCACAAAAGATTTGGTGAAGTCGGGTAGTGCTAAGACTGGAGTGGAACACATGGCATGTTTGAGAGTTGTAAAGGCTTGTTGTGCTTCATCCTTCCAGAGGAATGAATTTTTCTTGAGGAGTTGAGTGAGGGGCCTAGAAATGCGACCATAATTGCAGACAAATTTGCGATAGTAGCCTATGAGACCCAAAAATCGTCTCAATCTCTTCAAGGTCTTTGGTTGAGGCCACTCTTGCATTGCCTAGATCTTTTTGGGGTCCACCCTAACACCTTCACGCCCCACAATATCGCCCAAATACTCAACTTATTCCATGCCAAAAGAGCACTTGGACATATTATCAAATAATTTATGCTTGCGGAGCATTTTCAAGAGCAGATCTACATGTTGAAGATGTGTGGCCCAGGTGTGACTATAGATGAGGATGTCATCAAAGAAAACAAGGACAAATTTTCTGAGATACGGTTTGAGCAGGTGGTTCATAAGGCTCTGAAAAGTGGATGGGGCATTACAAAGACCAAATGGCATGACCAGGAACTCATAATGGCCTTCATGTGTTCGGAAAGTAGTCTTTGGAATGTCTACTTCTTTCATGTGAATTTGGTGGTAGCCCGAGTGAAGGTGGAGCTTAGTAAAGAATTGAGCCCCATTTATTTCATCCAACAATCATCACCAACTGGGATGGGAAATTTATCTTTGACCGTCAACTTATTGAGGGCCCTGAAGTTTGGACACATACACCATTCCCCAGCTTTCTTGAGCACCATGACCACCACGATGAATAAGGACTAATGTTGGGACGAATGACACCTGCTTCCAAGAGTTCCTTGATTATTTTTTCAATTTCATTCTTTTGGGCGAACAAATATCTATATGGGCACACATTTGGTGGTTGGGCGCCTGGGACCAAACTAATGCTATGATCATGTTCCCCTCTCGAGGGTGGAAGCTCATGAGGCTTGTCAAAGACTAGCAGATGGTTGTTTAAGATCTGTTGCATCTTAGGATGAATATGAAGAGAATTCGGTTCAAAGGCCTAGATGGCATTAAATTGGGCTATAACTCCATGGTGGCCCTTTTTTAATAATTTTTCCTTCCAATGTGAGCTAATGATAGAGGGAGCTCCCGCCTGGAGTTCGCGGAGGGTATGTGTGTGGTTGTTCTGCTTAAATCTCATATATAACTCCTGGAAATCCATTGTGATTGGGCCAAGTGTACAAAGCCATTCAAAACCTAGGACAATGTCGCACCCTCCCATGTGTATGGCAAACATGTGGGTATTTAACTGATAATCCCCCATTTGAAGTTTGACATTTTCACAGTGGCCTTCACATTTCATTGTCCCCCCACTAGCAATTTGGACCTGGAAGTTAGAAACTGCTTGGACAAAACAATTCACTGCTTCCGTGACTCTTTGATGGATAAAATTATGTGTACTGCCGCTATCAATCAAGACTACTACTGGGCGATGCTTGATGAAACCTCTGATTTTGACAGTTTGGGGAGAAGAAATCCCTGCCAAAGCATGCAGCGAGATAACTGGTTCTTTAGGTACATTGTCCTACTAGTTGTCCTCTTCTTCCTCCTCTGGTTCCTCAAGTGGTGGGGCTTCCTTCGATGAACTATGATCAACAATGTCAATTTGAAAGAATTTGGGCTCCTTGCATTTATGCTCGGGGGAGTATTTCTCATCATAGTAGTAACACAATATTTTCTTTCTTCTTTCCACCATTTCTACTGGTGACACCTTTTGAACCTTGAGTGTTTGGGTAGTGCTTTGAGCCTATGTGGGGTGACCCTTGGTGATGAAATTTGGGCGATTGGACTGGGCTGCTAATGCATGTTCTACCTCACGAGCTATCCTGCAAGCATGTAGCCATGAGCTAGGGTGGTGTAGTCAAACGTGGGCTTGTATGGCTTCTTTGAGACCACTGACAAAACATTCCACGTAGAACTCGTTGTGTAGACCTCCAGTGTGGAAACCTAAGGCTTCAAAGGCTGTAATATATTCATTCAGTGTTCCTGTCTGTTGGAGCTTAGTGAGACGACCCAGAATATCATATTCATGGTCAAAGTGATCCTTAAGAGCTTTTTTGAATGTCTGCCAAGTCAAGGGCCTTCCATAGCAACATTGATGCCATTGCCACCATTTCCATCTTTCATTATCCAAGTACATGATACCCACACTAAGCTGAGTCGCATCATCCAGGATGTAATTCAGTGTGAAATATTGCTTCATTTGGGCTATCCATGTGGCCAAGTGAGAGCCATCAAATTTATACATGTCCAGCTTGGGTGGTCACGGATGGGATTGTTGGTGGGTGCCAAAGAGGTGAAGAGATTAGCTAGACTCGTCGTCAATGTTTTCATTGCCAATATATGCCTCCGCGCATTCCTCCACCTTGCCCTTTTAGAGTGTTTCATTTAATTTCTTCAGTTGCAACATGACATCATTCAATTGTGATTCAAGGCTGTCAATCCTCTCATTGGCCATAGCTTGAGATCTAGTTTGTACCATGCACCGATCTGATGTACTTGAAATTTGGGACCGCCCAAAATTTTTGGCACTAACAATTGAATGGTACCACCTTGCTCAGCTCATGGACCTGATTCTTATGGGCTAAGTCACCAATAAGCACCCGGGGGGTCTCAAACTCGTTTTTTTACTCCGAACGGAGTTTCACTCCTTGCTTAGGAATACTACAGTAGCCGAATCCCAGAAATGTCAATGCTACCCAAAGTCTTGCGAAAATCACACCCAGGTATAGGAACCCACACAATTAGTCAGATCTGAATGGCAGATCTGATTGTTGCGATGGATACAGAGCCCAAACTACTAGATTTGGACGATGGATCTGATGGATCTGAGAGATCTGAATGGCTGATCTGATAGATCTGAATGGCGGAACTGATTGCTACTGCCACAAAACCCCACCTACGAGATCTAATCTGGAGAAGATTATGCATGATCCAAAGATAGAGAAGGGAACTATGGTCTCCAGGAGTGTCATGTGCTACAGTTCGCAGTATACATAAGGTTCTGACAGTAGTACTTGGCCCAATTTTTGAGGGCACTAACCAAGGAGGATCAACTATACCCTTATACGTACAACATGACAGCCCTATCATACACGTGAGTAATCTCTTCGAGTGTTGTTCTTGGTGTACTGTATCAGCAAGATGGCCGACGGTTTATATATGGTGAGGTTTCAAGGGAGCACGGGGGCTTCCGATATACCCAGAGGGTACTTGGAAGACAGTCCATGCACGGTTATATCTAATGTGCTACTACTCGAAGGGGTACCAATAGGGGTAACAAGGAAATCCAACAAGTGTGATCATCTCTTGTATTTCCTGCATGCATGCCTCACCAAATCCATAGGTTTATGCGCTCAACGACAAATCCCATGGTTTAAAGATGTCAGAACATGTCTCTAGCCAAAAAAAAATTTGCTAAAAATTGGAGATCCCACCGGCCCTGGAAAGCACTCTGATACCACTTGTTATGCTCTTAACCTGTAAGACGATACCAAAATACCAAATATGCGAAGAAATATACCTAGAACATAGAACAATGAGAAATAATAGCAAGTATTTTATTATTCAGAAAGCAATGTTCACTTGCCTCTTCGAGGGGGCAACCTCCAATAGAGCTGAGCTCAATTACAAAATAAGACATGATGCTCCTCGAGGGGAGCCTCTATCCTTTATATAGGATTCATACATGCAATACCATGGTTCTTATTAATACCATGTATCTAATACCATGGCCCATTTGCAACTAACTGTGGTCCCTTCATTAAATGCAGGTTAACCACTTACAATTATTAATATGGGCTTTATTGACTCTTTACCTAACTATAACTATGACTCGATCTTATTACATAAATAAAGGGGTTAGGGTTGTACCCTAACAAATAGATAGATCTAGTCATTCTTAAATTCTCACCGGTCATGTCAAGACAGTCAGGGCCTGCCATAGCCATCAAAGCAGGCTGAAGTGCCTCACTTGCTTGAAAAACGTCAGAGGAGAAAGATGTTACATGGTGAAAATCATAGTGCACGAAGCAACTGTCATTGGATGTACTATTGGGAAAATGATAAACTACATGAAATCCACCCAAAATAGAAGAAAAATAAGACCAGTTGGTCGAGATTCCATATTTCCAGTTTGACATGAATAAAGAAAATTTTTGAACAATATTGCGAACGCTCTGAATGAGGGAACCAAGTTCGTTGTGTGCTAGATATGATAGAACACCCACCTACAATTGGTGAAAAATTGTGCAAGCATCATGGTCATCACATAAATGTAGAAAGGATGCTAGCACTGTGAATGTGTGAAACTAGTTGGGGTGTGGTGAAATTAGGGTAACTTGATTCGCGTGAAAGGTTGTGTTCTTGTGATCACAAGGGAGATTTCTAGTGTGATGAGTAGGTAGATTTGATGCAAAAAATTTGAAAGAAGACTAAGGAGCTGATTATGGGAGAGAACAATCGATAAGTATGATAGTGGACAAAGATAGCCTTTGATATGATCAACTTTAATGTTCCATGATTGTTTGAGGGATGGACACTCCCAACCCAAATTGGATTTAAGAGAGGTGCATGAAGATGAACATGTTGTAATAGACTCATGGATTTGGTCATTAGTGAAAATTTGAAATTTTGGTATATCACACCCGGAATAGTAAATATCTTTTACATGGGGATCCACAGCGAGTGAAACCATGCAGATAGATGGGTTGTGCATGAGAAACAAGATCTAATTTGGTTTGAGGGGCTTACCAAAGTCATGAGGTCCTGACTTAACCATCAACGGATGTTGAAGTGCCTCGACTCCCTTGCACGTCTTGAAACTTTCCAGAATTGAAAAATTACATTTTTGAGATGTGAAATAGATTGTGCATGGCTTGAGGATGGTTGTTGTTGTTGATTTCAAAACTGCTCTTAAGATAACAACCATCTCTATCATAGGCTTCATCAAAATTTTTAGCAAGATGACTTGACGAGTTGTCTTCATGCAACACATAAGATGATGACGAGTGGGAAGAGTCTTGTGTGTTGAGATTGTTTTCATCATGGACAACATCATTGCCTTGTGTCGATCGAGGAGATAACTCATAAGATGAAGAATCAAGAGAACATGGAGAATCTCCATCGCATGTAGATGCATTGTGAAGGGTAGAACACATGGGCAAGTGAGGTGCAAAGGAAGTTTCAGTATGGACATCTGCTTTGACCAGTGTGCATTCTAGATCTGAGTTAGAGTGTACATGAGATAACAATAGATTACATGAGGTGCTTGGTTGTTCATGACAACATACGGAAGCATGGGAGTGATGACAACCCAAGACTGGAAGCTGATCAAAAGAATTAATTGTGTATTATGTTTCACCAAGATTCACGGATTGAGAATCGATCATGAATGGAAGCTCAATGTTTTGACGTGAACCATTTTGAAACATAGAAGAGGAATTGATTGTGTCTTCGCCTTCCTACTCCTCTGCCTATATAATGAGACTATCTTGTACATGACTACAATTTTATCCAACAACTTGAGAATCAAGAGGGTGCACGCAGCTAGCTTGTGAAGCAGATGGTTCAAGCGAGTCATGGTACAAGGAGTCATGGCTTGTAAATGATGGAGGATGGAAGAGATACAGATTAGACTTGAGACTTGGGTTACAAATGGTGATGTCCTCTTGCGGAATGGAGGAATGAGTCTTCACCATAGGCTTTCTGAGCGATTCTAGAATTTCCTTCGTTGGAGCAGGAGACGGCTAAGAATGTGGGTTGGGAACATCCTACGTAGATTTCTAAGCTTTGCGACCACTGCAAGGGGGTACCCACTGCACAAATTTCTTAGTTTTGTGGTCTCTGCGAGGGGTCACCCTCTTCGAGACATGAGGGGTCTCATGATCCGAAATATTTGAGGAAGAAGGGAAATCAAGAGGTTCACCATTTTGGGAGACATGAACCAAGCATTTCAACTCTTGTCTCATGAATTCAAGGTCCACAAACTATTCAGGAATTTCGTGACAGAGGTGAAGGAAGCGGGTAGCAAAGTCCTCAACTGATTTGTCAGGCTTCATTCATAAACAAGAGATTCTTTCATAGACATCTTCGTAGTGACACTTATCTAAGGCTTAATGGAGCTCCTTGAGGAAAGTGAGAAGGGAATGGACGGAAGCAAGTGGTAGGGTATGACACCACCGATTAGCATGACCTTCAAGGGTGAGGAAGAAAAGTATGCAAACAAGCTCATCATTATCGATTTCATGATATTTGTAGAAATGAAGAAAATATGAAATGTTCTTGGTCATGGATGTTCTATCCTAATCGTTAAACTTTAACAAGGACAAGTCATCAAGAAGCTCATTGGGGATTGATAGTTGATTAAGGGAGAAATGAGAGAAACACCTTAGGAGCATGAATTCTATATGATCCATTTGGCAAGAGATTCAAACCATATGTAAAGGGCTCAGCTTTTCATCTAACCCTCCTTCTAGCGCTAGAAAGGTTGATGTTGTTAGACTCGCCAACATTCAGAGGATCTTCCCAGTATGAAGTCCCAACTAGACATCACACTGTTTGGTGTAGGAGTCCCTCTAGTACGATGGCCCAATTGCCATTATCTTAAATATATGCCCTAGCTCTTTCTTTCCAGCACATGAGAGTGGTCTGCTTTGTCTTTGAACAACAAGGTTTGCATGCTTGGTGAGTGTTAGTGTTACTTGTGTCAAGTTTCTTTCGCTGCAGAGGGAGAGGGTGGAAGTGAGTCTCTAGTCGAAAAGGAAAAAGTCCCAACTTTGTTAGAGACACACAACACAATAGGACATGCACAACTTCTAGCAGATCCATCCACACGGATACGGTGGTCACACACATAAGAAAGGATAGTACGTACAACACTCAACAGAGTAGTCTGCGCGAGTGCGATAGACGTTATAAAAAGTTTATGGGAAAGGTTTTGTCTGATGTCCAGTGAGGCACCCCACATGGGCAGGACAACATTAACAACTTATAAATCACATTTTCCTAAATATATGTGTTAAAGCAACATGTATTACAAGTGTTTCAAGATTAGTGTTACAAACAATTACAATACCTGTGTGAAAATGTGTTGGCTTGTTATTAAGCTTCTGAATTAAGTGAAGGTTTCAAGATACATCGGTACACCATACATCACTAACCCCGTAAGAGGGGCATTGGAGCCACTGCTCACTCCTCAAAGAAAATATTACAGACTCTCAAGGCTATGTGGGAGGAGCCAAGGTGAAAAGTTTTTTGCATGAACAAATGAGGGGTATTCATAGCCAATGGTACAACTAGCCCTTGTCATTATTCGACTTCCCTCATGACTATTTAACTTTCATGCTTTTTCAGATTACATGTGGGTCTCTTGGACTTCCACGTTACATTATTGATTTAAAATAGTGTGTCCCAAAGTAGTGATGTGTCTGAAATGACTCATGACACGACTCGACATGACAGTGTTGGTATGTTGATGTTGTTGGTGGTGTGCATGTCGAGCTGCAGTGATGGTGAGTGATAGATGTCCTCTTGGTGTATTATTGCTTCACCTCTGCATGGAAAGGTGTGTGGAGTCTTCGATGGTTTTGGTGTTCGCTTGATGTTGCATGTGCACGTTGCTCCTTCTCTTGTACTTTGGAATTTTTCACTTTTTCATCCGTTTGTGAAAACATCTCCTCACATGCATTGTCCATTCATGAAAAATGTCCTTGCATGCATTCTTTGTTCATCTGTTCGAGAAAAAAATCTCCTCTCATGCGCTCTTCTTGTTCATCTCATTCATCATCACATCATGTCTCATCCATGTACCTGTATCTGCAATCACTCATCACGATATGACATCAAATCCATAAATCTCGTAGTCTACCATGATGCATTATATTTCTCCTTCAGATGCAGGTGACCTAGAGAGAGAATGAGGATATTGAAACCGTGCAAGGCAGATTTCAAGTCGGGATGTGGCCTCCGGGCACTACTGTTGAAAATTGTGCAGAAATCACTGGGAGACTAAGATGAGAAATCTGGATCGGTAGTGACTTTCCGCATGATCTAGCTCAGCTAGAGGGAAGATCTATACAATTTTTTGAGGGAAGAAATGCAGGAAATAGAGGGGCTTGGCAGCAAAAACTGTGCAATTCTTTCGGGGAGCTGGCAGCAGGATGTAGGAGGCTTTCCGGGAAAGAATGCACATTTTTCTCAGGGAACTAGTAGTGGGCTGCGGGATTGCCGTTGGAAAAAACTACACAATTACTGGGAGGCTGGCCTTCTGAAAATCCCATTGTAGATTATGTGCTGAGCGGGATGTTGGGAAGCTAGGAGACTTCTCATGAAAATTGTGTATTTTTGTGGGTGAGCAGCAAGTCGACTATCTAGGTGACTGGTTGGAAAAGTTGTGCAATTGTTTTAGGGAGACAATGGTAGACACAAGGTGTCTGTCTGGTATGTCTACAAAGTTTCTTCAGTCATTGGAGCACACATGCTTTGTATCTTTTGTGCAATATTTTAGGGGAGTGAGTCTCGTGGTCACTACCTGGTAAATTTGTCCGGTTGACCAATTGGAGGCTTAGATGATGTGCTTGTGGGTAGTGCAGATTGAAATGTCTTGATGGGAACTTCTACATTGTTATGAGTGACATTCAGTCGATTCCATTCTAGATTTGAGCAGTGCAGACTGCCTGTGAGGCAATCTCAAGCTCTGCACAATTCTGGGCAACAGTACATAATCAATGAGAGCTAAAACTGCACAATGGAGCTCAACAGATGTCCTACTGGTGGAGGATGGTTTGGTCATCGAAGCTTCAACAAAATGACCAAGTATTTGAACGAATGAATTCATACATGCATGACCTCGTGAATACACATTCAACATGACTCGATGACAAGATCCCTCAAACCATCAATACAACATATACTCAGTGTGACTAAGCGATGGTGTGAGCGACAAGAGCAACACTTTTGATAGATCGTTGAACGACTGTGAGTACGCTTCCGCAACAGTGCATACAACTTCATGTGTGAGTATGATGGATGTTTACATAGCGAATGCATCTTATACACACGAAGTGGGACCTTCTACGTGGCTAGAACATGATTGAAAGCATGACATTGTGACCAACATGAAAAAAGATGTACGTTGAATGGTTAAGCGAGGAGGGTGAAAAGACTCAACATGAGCTACATGTTGTTAGAGGTTGCTTACTAATGTGTTGATCCTTTGATGACTCCAAGGTAGATCTCAACATGAGTGAGGTTGTTATTGAGTGTCTTCTGAGGGATCATTGCTTTTGTATGTTTCTTCGGGAATAATTTTTTATTTGTTTCCTCCTTGCCGTGTTATATTCCCATGCTTGTTGCTTTGTACATTGGCTCTATTTTGGAAATATTTTTTGACATGTACTTGACTTATAGAGGGTTTTCAACACAAGTCTTTTATTTATTTATTTTTTATGGTGGATCAAGTGATGTTGTTTGAGATGAACACTAATATTGTAGCAATCTGTAGAGGTCATGTTGCTGCCCAAAATTTGAGGAAATTACTCTCCAATCTCTTCATGATGATTGGTTCTTCTTAACCGGTGCTCTCAACTGTGGTCTTGTAAGGTAATTGCAAGCTGCTACATGAATTTATTTATTCATGTAGTAGTCACAAAAACCATTTGTAACAAACATATATTTCATATAATGCTTCCAAATAAATTAATAATTCATGATCAATCTATGGACAAGGATCAAAAACCTTGGTTGTGGTGAAAGTAATGAAATAAGGGGCAAAAATGGGGATTTTTCATGGACAGGGATTAAAATGAGAGTGTATAAGAGGTCAAGTGGTGTGGAAAATGAATGATGAAGCTATGGTGGACCTATCTCAACATTTACTAAATAATACATGAACTTTTGGCCTCTTTCTCCAATTGGATCTGCCTCGTGTAACAATTCTGGTCCCTCCTGTAGCATTTCAGGACACCCTCCTGTAGCATAATTGTTTTATCCATATCTCTTAAATGGTAGACAAGATTGACCTGAATATTTTTGAGCATGTTTTCATCATCCTTATGCCCCTCCCCATAGAAACTCTTGGCCAATTGATGCATGAATCTTGAGAAAAAATAAAAATGTATGTAGGTGATGGAGGCCAATTTCTCGGAAAGTGTGCATTGGAATTTGCTGAATTTGATTGATCATACCATCATCCATATGCATCTCCCCATGAAAAAAATCATCCAATAGATGTACGATTTTCCAGATACGATAAAAAACAAAATCTTCCTGTGTATTTTGGCTTCCTGTAGCAAAATAGAGCCCTCTTGTAGCATTTTAGGATAGCGAAGAAAATGCATGAGAACGGCCTGGGAATGATTGATAGATGTTAGAAATAAATGAGGGACATGGAATGAAATTACCTTGGTCCTTTTGGAGCATCTGAGCAAAGGAGGAGAAAGCCCATGTTTAACTTCCTTTGATTAGATTTTTTACCAACTTCTTCTTTTGGTGCTAACTTTTTTGTTGGTGCTTGCAAAGGTTGGAGAACACTTGCATTCATCAGAGAGATACATGGAGAAAATTTTTTTACTTTTATTTTTTTTTGTTTTAGACCTACTAGCTGCCTCAATGAGGTTTTCAACTATTAGGTCTGCCTAGGCACCTCAAAGTAGGTTTTCACCTAGGATCTTTTCCTTTTCTCCCTTTTCTCTTTTCCCAACACATTAACTGCCTCATGGAGGTTTTCAATCAATGAGTCAATCTCAGGTGCCTCAAAGGAGGTTTTCACCTGAGATTTTATTTTTCCTCTTAATTTTTATTTCTTTTTTCTCTCCTACTCTACTTGAAAAAACAAAAGTTCTTTCAAGTATAGGAATACTTCCAATGGAGCCATGTGTACATCAAGAGAACTGATAAAATCATGTGTAGGCTTAGAAGATATGTTCTGACGTGTACCTGAATATGAGAGACCAACTGCTTTGATTGAGATGAGATTAGAAATTGTTGAAGAAGAGTGTGTTTCTACATCTTAATGATTGTTTGGGATCATATTTCAATATAGTTGTGATGCCCCTGGTCCACTTGCACATTTGGATCTCTTCTACCATGAAATTCAAATATTCCTCTTTTTGTTGATTGTTCTCTTGAACACATGGAGGATCTGATGGTAAAAATAAGGGAACTTTCTCAATCTCTAATTCTGATTTCTATTGTTCATCAAGTGAAACCTATGATTCTTTGGGCTTCTCATTTGAATCTTGTTTTTCTTAATGTTGTCCTTCAATGACATCAAGAGAATATCTTTTTTGCAATACTCTTCCTAAGATAATATGAATACCACTGAGATCAAGAGGAGATGTTAGGAAGTGTTGTACCTCAACATTGTAAGTGGGCTAAGATACTTCCTTGTGTGGGTTTGGAAATGGTTGTAGAAGTAGTTGAGTGGGATTAGATATTTGAGATGGATGTGGTAAGGGTTGTGGTTGTGGTGGAGGTGGATGGTAGGGATAACATGGAGTTGGGTATGGAGGATATTGAGGAAAATATTGAGAATATTGTGGATTTCTCCCATAAGATCCTTTCCAACCTTGTTGCCAATATTGGTTTTGGGGTTGATATGGCCAAGGTTGCCAAGGAAAGGGTGTGTTCCAATTACTTTGAGATGGATGTGCATAACCTTGAAATTTTGAATTAGGTTCTTGCATCATACTAGGTTGACTAGGTTGCCATGGTCCTCTTGGAGCTATATAACATAGTTTCTTTGGTGATTGACTTGCTCTATTTTCCTATTGGTAAACTTCCTTCAACCTTGATAATGATGGGAAATATTTAATAACATGCGACTCTGCATGGACAACACAAATATCAACATCTTCGTTTTTCTCATTTTGCATTCTTGACATTTCTACATGTTCTCTTATATTGCTAAGAATTTCTATTTTAAAGTCATCAAACAAATTTCCAAGTTTAGCTTGATGTACTGATCTTGATGCTGGTATACTTACTCTAGCCCTTCCTCTTGATATGTTTTTGCATGTTTCACAAATTTCTTCAAATGATAATCAATATACATCACCTCTATTCATGATATCAAGGAGATCAATCTACTCATCCCTAATTGTTCTAAGTAAGAGGGTTTTTAGTGTGTTAGATTCTAGTAAATGATGTAATTTTTCCCTCTTAACATTATACATGAACCTCTCTATTAGATCCTCAAGGATATCGTCTTTTTTTTAATTCATTCTAAATATTTATTCTTTAAGATCATGATATTTATATTTTTCTAGAAATATCTTTTTCATATCATTCCATGATCTTATTGAATTAGTCACTAAACTCATGAACTATTTAAGAGGTCTATCCATCAATGTTGCTGGAAACAATCTCAATTTTTGAGTGTTTAATAAGTAACCATAAGATATAAAAACAATTTAAAATTCAAAGAGAAAGGTTTCCGGATCCTCTAACCTCATACCATGGAAGTTAGGAAGGAAAGATGGAGGGATGTTCTCCATATGCACACTGATATCAATATCTTGAAGTGAAATCAAATAGGATCTTCTTCATTGTCATCATGTCCATCCATTTCTTCTACCTTCTTTGTCACCTCTTTTTATTCTACCTAAAAAAGTGGATGGTGATGTGGCTCTTACTGCACCATGTGATCAAATGGGGGGGGGGTGGTTCGTGTTGGATAAGTTTTTTTTTTTTTTTTTTTGAATAAGAATGCTAATACAATGAAATTTTCTGTTTTTTGAAATGAAATATGCCTAATGCATTTTTTTTTTTTGCAGAAAGTAAAAGAAATGAAACAACCAGGGAATAAAAATATGAATACTTTGACACCTTCCCAGAAACGGTGCCAAAACGTGATGAGCCCCAGTATTGCAACAATATTGTTGTAACTCACAAGGCTACCAACTTAAATTATCAACTTGGGGTTCGTACAAACTTAAGAGATGTCGAAACTATATGTGTGGTATACAATGAGTCCTTCCATAATTAATATGATGTGATAGAGTGAATTTCATGAAATCGAAGCCTAAACTAATTGTAGAAATTGAAATGTTATTTTGAAAAGAAATTAATCCTAGGCAAGAACAACAATTTGTAATTGAAATCCTAAAAGCATGAATTCAAATAAATATGCCTAATCTATTTCATAAAAAGGCATGTCCTAATTGGTACTTATTATTCCTAAATCATGAATTTAGAGCCTAGGGGTCATGATTCAAGACTAAGAGACAAAAACCATGCTTTTGGAGCAACTATGCTCAAGTTTATATATGCTACAGGAGGTTGTTACAGGCGAAACAAAATTGCTATAGGAGGAGATAATTCACCAAATGACCAAGTAAATAAAATGAAAATGGGATGGGACAATTTTTTTTTATTAATTAGGATGTATTAGATCTACATTACAAATGGAATTACTCCAAAATACCCATGTTAACATGTGCTAAAAAATAGCAGAAAATTACTACTCTAAAAGTGGAAATTCAAGAACTAGTGAGTTAGTTAACCTATCTAATGCCTAATATAATCAAACGAAAATTCACTGGGGTAATTTTTTATTATTAAATTTAATGTTTTTATGACCTAATCGAAGTGGAATAAACTCAAATGAACCTCATTAATATGTTCTAAAAAATAGCAGAAAATTACTATTATTTTTCTAGAAGGGGCTTCCAGAAATTCTAGATTTGTAAACTAGTAAACCAATCCAAGTAGATCGATGATGAAGATGAATTTTAAAAGTTTTTCTAAGGATGAATCATTCTTTTGAATCTATAAATAACCTTCAAGATAAATTACATCAATCATTTAACCCAATCCTACAAAAAAAGAAGCATCAATACTAAATGCAGAAATAGGAAAAACAAGAATAAGAGATGCATGTGAATAAGAAGTGAAAAGAAGGAAACAAAAATTATACAAAAGGGATTTGAGGCTCCTATTATGGCCAATCCCAAGGATTCTATAATCCTTATGAAGGATACCAATCTTTACAAGCTAAAACTGGCCCCAAACTTCATTATTTGAATCAATCCAAGTACACCCCTGCTAGAAATGAAAATCGAGTTGCAAAAATACAAGTTTTCTCCACAAGAAGACTAAGAAATACATGCCCATGGAGGAAATTCGAATTGGTACTTATAAAAAATTATGAGGAAACATTCTCCTTTGAAGGAGGAATATTTCCCCTCCAAAATCCCTCAAATAATGGATCTGGTTCCCAACACGAGGAATCTGCATTAAATGACAGGAACACATCCCTAGATTTTCTCATTCACTCAAGTTCCAAAATTTGTGAAATAATATCATAATATAATGTTTATTTATTATCCAATATTTATCCTCCTGTATTAGGGAGAAATTCTCTATATTATCTCCTCCTCCAAATCTTCATAATCTACCCAATATTCTCACAATATTCTTCAAAAATAAATAATATCAGGAACAAATATGAAATTATCTCTAAACCTTCCTAATGAACATATTAAAGATAAAAAGAAATATTAAATTTAGAAGGAGAGGTTTAATATAGCCTTCATGTGCATAAGAAAGGTTAGATGGGTCGTAAAATTTGTTGTACATTAGGTCTTATGACAGGTTTTACCATGACCTAAATGTTGAAATTACGGAAATATTTTCGCAACACAATTTGTAGAATTGATGGGTTCATTGGTCTAGTGAAGGGAATTCACACAAATAAAAAATCATAACTACAACATGCTCATTGCAAAATTAGCAAGGTTGTCAGTCTTGCGAAGACCATTTGCATGCCTAAATGTCACAACTATGTCAAGTTTAAGTCGGCCTTTTGGCATTTGTTTTGATGGTGCAAGCAGGTTTTCTTCATACAAATTTTCTTCGACATGTCGAACCCATGAATTGCAATGACAATTTCTGTCAAACTTTTGACAATAACATAGATTTCAAAAATATGACTATAAAATGTTTGATGTTTCATGAAATATCTTTTTTATCGTTATAAGTACGAATGATCATTGCAAGAAATACAAAGAACCATAAAAAATTGACTTAATGTTTAGTAGTGGGTTAGTCAAGCCAACTAACTCTTCTTGGAAGTTGAGGCTATCCTCCTTCCCCATCTAGCTCGCCCTCTTCCCTAGGAGACTCCTATAATAAAGAAGGGTCTTCTGAGTCATTGGAATCTAAAGGATCCGCAAGGATGACAAACAATAAAGTAAATCATGGAAATAATCAAGGAAATCAACAAAACAATCCTAGAGCCCCTTGGCCTAATTAGGATGATTTTGTCATGCCTAGTATACAACATCATTTTCCAAGGAACCCTCACATGTTTCTCCCAAAATTTTACCATGATTCAAAGCAGCCAGCTAAGGATCACATTAAAGAATTTATGTAGTCATCAGACAAAATAATGTTTGATATGAAGACGTAGTATGCATATTGTTCCCATATACAGTTGAGGGAAAGGCCACTACATGGTATTTCTTTGAGCCTCCCCAAAGTATCATTTCAAGGGCACAATTTGAAGATAAGTTCCTATTATATTTTGGAGACGATAAACCACCAGAGATGTTGGTCACATAGTTGTCAAACATGAAAATATAAAATAAAGAGAACGTAAAAGATTTTAATGTTAGATTTATTAATTAAAAAAAAAAATTCCTATTGAATTTATGCCTTCTCAGAATATTGTTTCTTATTATGTAAAATAATTACCTCATGATATAACCATTTGGGTGAAGAGAGCACAAAAAGCTACCTTACAGGAAGCCTTTGAGGAAGCCTTATTTGTAGAAAAATATATCCTTAGCTTCTAGCCAAATTCCAATAAACACGCAGACACAACTTATTCCTTTGGAAAGAAATCTGAAACATTGAAACAACCCTGCAAAAAGAAAGAGTATTCTCCTTTCAATTTGGAAAGCCTCCAAAATGCCTTTAATAAACTGCCAAATATGAAAAAGAATTCGATAGAAATTTCTTCAAACAAATAAAATTTTAGGAATCTTTAAAGGAATCCTTTACAAAATAAGTCTATTCCTCCAAATGAGGGACTTACTGTTGAAGGTTTACTTGATATTAGACAAGTAATCATCACTAAACTACCTCTGATAAGAATGAGGTGGAGGTGCCTGAAATTAATACTGAAGAAGAAGATGACTAGCCACCACCTACTATATGTAAATTTTCAGACATGTTGTTTGAACAAGACCCTGGTCCAATTATTTCCAATCAATACCAGTACAATACACACAGTAAAAATATAGTTGAAAAACAAGATCCTCTTCCTGCTGATAAAGCCAAAAGTACTAAAAAACAACTAATAAATGTGTAGAAAAACGTTGTCATAAAATTATGATATAACCTTATTGAAGACTTGAAAAAATAGATGGCTAATATTTCATTGTTTGAACCACTGAAAATTCATTTAATTCAACATAAAGTTCAACAACAATTTGTTGAATTTGTTTCAAAAAATAAAGCTATTTCACACAAAGATGTAGCTAGTTTTGAATACCTCCATCCAACAATGTGCATATTTTAAAATGTTCGTCAGAAAACCTTCCTACACAAGAAAAACCACCCCCATTATTGCTTACTTATGAAATATTTAATCGCAATGTGCACAATTGTATGATAGATTCAAGGGCTTCTTTGAATGTTATTCTACTTTCAGTATGAAGTAAATTAAATGCTAAAATGCAGCCTTCTGAAGAAAAAATTGTTCACCTCAATAGAAAAAATATGAAGGTAGTAGGAGAACTTACAGACGTGCTTATTAGATTGACATTAGACCACAAGGTTGACTCGGATATTGATAGATTTATTTTAGACATTCTTGAAGCATACAAATTATTTTTAAGTTGGGATTGGATGCAACATTTAAAGAGTTACATGTCTACAAACCTAACATATTTATGGTTACCTTGGAAAGGAGAAGCCAATAAGATCATAATTAACAAATAAAAATATATGTGCATGTTATAACTAGCATTGATGGTCCTAACAAACTAGGAATGCTTATTGATTCTCTAAGTATTGATTCATTATTTGGTAATTTTGTTGCTAATGTTTCTCCTTTTTCAAATAATGAACAAAAATATGAATTTTAGACTGTAAATAAATTAGTAACAATAGATAAAAAATTACTGGAAGTTAATTCTGATCCTAAATTTAAATTATGGTCTTTGTATTTTGATAGGTGAAAATATAAAGAAGGTGAAGGTGTAGGTTGTCTCCTCTTCGATCCAAGGGGAAGTAAAAGCTTCATTACTCGTAGGTTAGAGTTTGAGTTCACCAACAATGTTGCAGAGTATGAGGCACTCATAAAAGGACTCAAGAAGGATTTAGATCTTAGTATTCAATATCTGAAAGTGAATCGTGAGTCTAAAATAATCATCAAACAGGAAAAAATGTCATTCATTTCCTTTTAGCTCATTTAAAAAATTATCAAGTAGAGGTATGGGACTTGATTTCAAAATTTTTTGCATTTAATATTGTTTCTATACATAGATATTTAAATCAAGAAGTTGATATGTTAGCAAATGTGGCATCTAGATTAATTCCAGCTGAGGGATTTGAACTTTATTCCTTTTCTATTAAGTTATTTCTTAGACCATTGATAATTGATAATGTTATTAACTGGTGGGAATTTGATCATGACTAACAAATAATTGAGTTCCTCCATTCATAAGACAATTTTCATGATACCGCAATCGACGAGTTCACTCATGAGGAGAACCTTCGTAACTTTTCTCAAATTCCAAGTCAACAGTCAATGGATGATTTGGATGATCTGATAAATTCTATCCCTCAACCTATTATTAGGCTTGAAAAGCTTTATGATTTGCAATACATATTTAAGGATACAATTAAATATAAAACCAATAGTTCAACCATGCAATATGATATCATTAATTTTGAAACCAAGGATAAACCATAAGACATCAATTTGGGAATTAATTGCACCCCTCAGGAAAAGGAATATTTCTTATGTTTATTTATAGAATTTAAAGAAATTCACTTGGGAATATGGGGACCTTAAGATCTTTGATCTAAATGTTATACAACATACAATTACCATTAAACCACACACTAAGCCTTTTGAACAGAAATTGAGAAAATTCTATCCCAACTTGGGAGCGTCTGTTATGAGTGAGTTTAACTAACTCTTAAAAACTAAGATAATATTCTATTTCTAGTATACCCAATGGGTTGCAAATTTAGTCCTGGTGAGAAACAAAAATGGAGAAGTTTGTCTCTATGTTGACTTCAGAAACTTGAATAAATCATTTGATAAAGATAACTATCCAATTCTTACCATGGAGAAAATCCTATAAAGGGTTTCTGGTTCTATTATACTATCCCTCTTGTATGGTTTCTTAGGCTATAACTAGGTTATGGTGCTCCCACTGACCAACTAAAAAAATCCTTTAGAACTCCATGGGAAACATTTTCCTATAGAAAGATTCCCTTTGGAATGATAAATCTTGGATCAACTTTTCAATGAGAAATGGATATCGTTTTTGGGGGTTAATTAATTAATCTATGGTCATTTACTAAGATCATGTTATGATATGAAATTGATAAAAAGGTATTACAGACTATGTGTAGAGTTGTCTATATTACTTAGTGCAATGGATCGATAATATTGTGAATAACATAGACAATAAAACAATTACAAAACACAATTAAAAACACATCAACATAGCCAAAATTTGATAAAGGAGTTCACCAGATTTCTTGGCTACGCTCCTAGCTTCCAGTATTGACCTCTATATTATGTCTTCAAAAATGGTTGTTATAGGTGTGAGCTCAAAACAGAGTCTCAACAAAAAAATGGATCTCACCACTGAGTTTCGCTCAAATCCTCAAGTCGAAATGAGTATAAACACGACCGTATTTGTCACCTTGACCTCCAGACCCCATGGAACGGTTAAAAAATACACTTTCTCCCATCGAATTTCTATGTTACAGTGTTTTTATAACATGTTTTAGTTTCAAGTTCTAATAAACGTGGAAACAATACGTTTATAATAGAAACAGGCTAAAAGCGAAAGGACCTGTGGGCGCTAGTGGACCCCAACTATCTGGTCTTTCCTCGGCACTAATCTCAAGAACAAAGCATCTGACGGCTGTCGCGTCCCACTCTTCAACTGATCTGAACAACCTACACCATTGATCTACCCTCTGCCATTTGACGGCTATTGTGCGGTTTCACGCTCCAACTAGCACGTTCGCTATTTCTTCAAAGGCATGCGATAAAGTGGCTTTAAGGAGGCTACGTGTCACTCGCTGAGTGGAATTGCATGCTTCTACTCCAAAACCACTTCCTACCTTGAGGGCACGTGATAAACCATTTACCGCCCTCCTGCCAAAACTCAAAGAGTTTAGCTCTTTTTGTATAAGTATATTACGTCCGTTTTCATAGATAACTTGCCTGCATGTTTTGACATGATATGCGTCGATCTCCTTTGATCAAAAAATCTCCTCTCTTGACCACTGTTCCTCATCACCTAAGGCCTAAACCAATCATAGACTTCCACATCATCTGCTGCGCTGACATCATCAGGTACCTGTGACTCTTTCCCGGGTTGCCACATGTCCTGTTAACATAGGCTTTGAACTTTTGACTTGAATCTTTAATTGGCTCTCTTTTCCTTATCCGAACTCGGATTTGCATGTAGTTTTCACCATTAGCTTTGTTTTAATGAGCTCTTCAATGTTGTTCCACTTTCAACTGTATTTGAAGACTTTTGATATGGAGGTTATTCAGGATCCATTTTGGATCACTCCTCCCCAATGGAAGCTTTTGGTCCACCAAAAGTTGGTCTTTAGCTATCGAGTAAGTGAGGATAAAGTTCCTTCACTTGTCGAATTTCTATCCATTGTGCTTTACTTGGGTTTGTACCTTTGAGTCCAACTTGAAGGTACTCAACATCCCCTCGTCATGAAGTTCTTATCCTTCTGTCAAGAATTGTGTCCTCCTATAACTCATTGAGATGCTCAGGTAACAGATCCTCAATGGAAGGCAACTAACCTTGCTCTTTGGGGTCTTCAACCAATGAAGGTTCATACAATCTCAAGTTCTCAACATTAATGACTTAATAGATTTGAATATACGCTGGTAGATCAAGGTGGAAAGCATTTTCACCAATTTTATCAATTATTTTGAAAGGACCATATCTAATTGGCTTTAACTTTTTACCTTCCCGTTGTAGTATTTCTTTGTTGATGTACAACCAAACTTGATCACCAACTTGAAAACCATGCTCAACTCGATGCTTGTCATGTCATTCCTTATACTTGGCTTGACTTCTTTCCAGCTGTTCCAGTACTGCCCAGTGAATTTCCTGGATTTGTTCAATGAACTTAGTTGCTTTGTCCACATCACTATGTCCATCAACTGCTATTTCTTTACCAAAGACAAAACCCAAGGGAGAATTTGGTATAAAACCAAAACAAGTCTCAAAAGGAGACCTCTGAGTAGAATAATGCTTGGCACGGTTGTAAGCATGCTGCACATAACACAAATTCTCATCCCAAAGCTTGGGATGCTTGCTGCAATATCTTTTAAGCAACTGTATCACTATCCTGTTGACCACCTCTATTTGACCATCTATTTGTGGATGAAATATTGTGCTCTTATTTAACCTTGTGTCCATTAACTCCCATATACTTGACCAAAATTTCCAGACAAATCGAGAATCTCGATCAGATATAATAGAAGTGGGTAGCCCAAAATGAACCCATACATTTTGAAAGAACACCTTTGCAGTTTGTTCAGATGTGACCTATTTATTACAAGGTATCAAAATACACATCTTAATGAACCTATCCACAACTACATACAAATAATCATGACCTTTTCTAGACTTTGGCAATCCCCCAACAAAATCCATGGAAGCACTTTCCCAAGGATGAGAAGGAATTGGGAGTGCAGTATACAAGCCTAATTTTCTATTACTTGGCTTGCTTGTAGCACACATAGTACATCCTTTGATATATCTAGAAACTTTCTCATGCATTCATGGCCAATAACAAAACCTTTGCAATTGTGCAACTATTTTACTTACACCAAAATGACCTGATATGAGAGAAGTATGTGCTTCTTGAATTATGTTAACTCTTTCAGTTTGTGGAATGCATAACTTTCCCAAATGATATAAGAGTTGGTCCTTTATATAATAATCCAATTCTTCTACCTACTTGCCATGACTTAAAGTTACATATACATCTTTAAAATCTATATCTTGAGCATATTGTTCAATGTAACTTTCATGGACTACTGAATTATGCTTAAGTATAGTAGATGCATTTATGATTGGTCTTGATAACATGTCTACAACCTTATTATGTATGCCCTTGTTATATCTGATAACAAGATGAAATTGCTATAGAAAACCCATCCACTTGTAATGTCTTTATTGTTGCAATTTAGTTTGTGAGTGTAAATATTGAAGTGGTTGATGATCTGTGTGTATGATTGTTTCTTTACCCATTATATAATGTTTCCACTTTTTAACACTTTGTACTAATGCATACAATTCTTTATCATGTGTACGGTAGTTAACTACTGTAGAAGTAAATGTCTTAGAATGAAAGCATATAGGCTTCCTGTGTTGCATCAACATTGCTCCCATGGCATAGTCACTTGCATCGCTCTTAATCTCAAATGGATGCTAAAGATCTGGCAGTGCTAGTACTGGTGCTATACTAATCCTTTCTTTCAAGGTGTCACAAAATTTCTGTTGTTTTCCTCCCCACTGAAACACCTATTTCACACTTGTCAAAGCATATAAAGGAGCTAGAATCATCAAAAAGTTAGAAATAAACTTTCTCCAATATTGCACTGCCCCTAAGAAACTTCTAACTTCTGTAGTAGATTTGGGTTTATGCCAATTCACAATGACTTCAACCTTAGAGGGATCTATCTTCAATTCACCACCCTCTACAATATAACCCAAATAATTTAAATATGTCCTGCCAAATTCACATTTTGACAGTTTCACATAGAGATTTTCTCTTTTTAAAACATATAAAACCTACTTTACATGCTTTACATGTTCATCCAAAGTCTTACTAAAAACAAGAATATCATCTAAATAGACTATTAAAAAATCATCTATAAATGGTCTAAATACGTCATTCATGATTCACATAAATGTAGCAGGAGCATTAGTTAAGCCAAAAGGCATAACCAACCACTCATAAAGTCCTTGCTTTGTCGTAAAAGCAGTTTTCCATACATCTTGTTCTGCAACTTTGATCTGATGGTAGTCTCTTTGCAAGTCTAATTTAGAAAAGTAAACTGCATTTTTTAATTGATCTAATAAATCATCAATACGACGAAGAGGATAACGATTCTTGATCATAATTTTATTTAGTGCTCTAAAATCAATGCACATTCTCCATGAACCGTCCTTCTTTCACACCAATACGATTGGTGATCCACACAGTGATGTGCTTGGTGGTATAAACCCTTTATCGAGCAACCCTTGTACCTGCTTCTTTATCTTTGCATTCTCTAAAGTTGATAACCTGTACATTCCAATGTTAGGTAGTGGAGCATCTTGGTACAAATAAATATCATGTGCTATTTCCCACTTGGGTGGAAGCACCCGATGCTCTTTAAACAAAATATCACAATCAGAAACAACTTTAACTAAATCTTCTTTATGTCTAGGGTTACAACCTTGGAATGCATCGAACTTATCAAGATCCTTTGCCTTTACAATCATTAGTAAAAATGTCTTACTTCAATTTACTATTATTTTCATCTGTCCTAAGTTTATGAGAGAGAAGTTATCTTTAATTTTATGAGCCCTTACAATATACTCAATTCCATCCTTAGTGAGTTGATACTTATTTTCAGCCCGACAGAAGATAGCCTTCCTATCGTACAAGTATGGACTTCCTAAAACAATTCCACATATGTCCAATGGGACTATATCTAACTTAACCTCATCGACAAATGTTGACCCAATAGAAAACTGAAGTTTACATTGTCTCGTAACTTGTAGCTTTGCTTTATCACACACCCAAGCTAATGGATGTAGCTTCTTATGAGGTTTTGTTTCTAGACGCAACTTCTTTACAATTGTTTCAGAAATCAAATTTACTTGTGACCCACTATCAAATAAAGTATCAATTTTAGTGTGCTTGTTAATGACTCTAATATGAAATAGATCATTTCTTTCCTCTCATTACTTTCATTATCAAGAAAATGTGAAGAATTACTTGTAGATGGTTCAGAATCTTTACCTTCTATACCTGTGGCTATAACTATTGTTTCATCACTTGAGTCTGACCCCAAGTCCTTCTGAATAGCAACATTATTCTTTTGCTCTTTATCTCCGAAATTCTTAGGCTTTAGTTCTAGATGCAAAGACCAGCAGTGTGCCTCATCGTGTCCTTCCTTCTTACAATGAGTGCATGAAGGTTTATCCTTCTTTACAATGTTATTTTTTCCTCTCCTTCCATTTCAGTTTCTTCTTTCCCTTATTCTTGTTCTCAAAATATTTGGATGATTTCCCAACATCTGGGCTTACATTCTTACCTCTAGCCTCTAGATGAGTCACTTGGACTGATACATAATCTAAGCTAGTGGGATTGAACATAAGTATAGTATGCTTCAAATAACTATGAAGACCACTTATATATTTTAACAATGTCTCTGGTGAGTCCAATGATATACCTAATGTTAAAGCCCTTTTTCGAAATTCCTGAGTATAACTCTGTACACTTTGACCCTTTAATTGACATAGCGTCTGCCAACTCATCATTTCCTACTGCATGTAAGAAAAAGGATAAAATTTCTTTTTAATTGCAGAAACAAATTCATTCCAAATTGAAATGATTTTACCATGCTTTTGAAGATCTACTTGTGTCTTGCCTTCCCACCACACAAATGCAGTTCCTCCAAGATGAAGGCTAGCCAGCTAAATCTTCTTCCTTTCTGAATCAACTTTATCCACCCTGCAATATACATCAATTTGCCTTATCCAATTATCTATATTTTCTGCATTAATTTCTCCATCGTAAATTGGCAAATAAAACTTTACATCTAATTTGATCAAAGAGGTTTTCTTTTTCTTCTTCTTAGAAGAACTAGTTTTATGAGAAGTAGATGATGATGATAACAATGATGGTGATGATGGAGGAGATGGTGGAGGCTGCATTCCTCCTTTTCCTTTATCTTCCTTCTCTTCTCTCTTTGGATGCACAAAGAGAAAAGGTTCATCTGCTCCTTTTTCTGGTCTAGGTGATGAAGTACCTTCACCTCTACCCTTTTTAAACTCATGATACATATCTTCCACCATAGCACGTATTTTCACGAAGCTGTCCAAAAACTAGGATTCTGACCCAAGTGGCACTTCATCTTAAATCCTTCTTTGTGAATAAACTCTTCCAATCTCTGGATTTGCCTCAACAATTTCTCCTTCACCTTGTCCGAGCCTTAACCTAGTCAGCATTCAAATCTCTACACAAACTTCTTAAACCTTAAAAACCTTAAGCTCTGATACCACTTGACCTGAAATTGATAAAAAGGTATTACAGACTATGAGTAGAGTTGTCTATATTACGTAGTGCTATGGATCGATAAGATTGCGAATAACATAGAAAATAAAACAATTAGAAAACACAATTAAAAACACATCAACACAGCCAAAATTTGATAAAGGATTTCACCAGACTTCTTGGCTACATCTCCTAGTCCTCGCTTCCAGTGTTGACCTCAATATTATGTCTTCAAAAATGGTTGTTATAGGTGTGAGCTCAAAACAAAGTCTCAACACAAAAGTGGATCTCACCACTGAGTTTTCCTCGAATCCTCGAGTCGAAATGAGTATAAACATGACCGTACTAGTCACCCTGACCTCTAGACCCCCTGGAATAGTTCAAAAATGTTGGGTTGTGTTATATTCTTTCCACATAGTTAATAGGGGGTTTGAAGGGCACCTGTAACCCCACTTTATTGGATTCGGGGCAGCGCCCCGGAAAATTTTGGTTTTGGACCCTATGTTAGGTTGGGTGGACCCACCTATGGTTTTGTGCATGATTTTCGCACATTTTTTTTGGACGTGATGGTTTTCAGTCCATGGTATTGGACGTGATGGTTTTCGGTCCATGGTATTGGATGCAATGGTTTTCGGTCCATGGTATTGGATGCTTCGGCATGTATAAATATGTATTGTAACATTGAAAGGAACATAATGAAAAATCAAGCTGGTAGTCCCGGTTTTGGGATCCAGGGGAAAATCTTTGTGTATATGTGTTCTACACTCGCATTATTTATTTTCTGTGTTTTAGAATTCGTATGCAGGTAACTTCTGTACGAGGTTAAAACCTACATTTGGTATCAGAGCATATTTGGCTTCAAGGGGACACCTTTGTTGCTGAGGGGTTTTTCTCGGGCCTGTGGTAGACCATGTTCAATGGGAGATCTGCGAGATTGATTCTGGTGGTGAAAGAAGATGGTGAGCAGTGGAAAGATAGAGATCAAGAAATTTAATGGTCATAGTTTTGAGTTATAGAAACTCAAGATGGAGGATCTATTGGTGGATAAAGATCAGTGGATCGCGGTAGATCCGGGTACTAAACCAATGGGAGTGTTTGATGAAGAATGGAAGAAGTTGGATCAGAAGGCAAAGAGCATAATACGATTATGTGTCTCAAATTTAGTATTGTTGAATGTATCAGGGGAAGCTATGGCAAATGCTTTGTGGGACAAGTTAGGGACTTTGTACCAATCTAAGTCTCTGGTGAATAAACTGTTCATATGGAAAAGCTATATAACCTGAGGATGAAAGATGGAGACTCAGTGACAGAGCATCTGAACGCATTTAATACTATGGTAACTCAGTTAGCATCTGTTGATATTAAAATTTTAAATGAAGATAAGTTCATCATTTTGTTTTGTTCTCTACCAGATTCGCGGGATAGTCTGGTTATTGCAATACGTAGCAATGCAACTGCCTTGCAGTTTGATGAAATAGTCTCAGCCTTGCTGATGCAGGAGATGAGACGAAAAAATATGGAGAGTCAAAATGGTGATGCCTTGTCTATATGAGGACAGTCCTAGAATAGAAAAAAAAATAAGTCATTCAGTGGGATATCTAAATCTAGAGGGAGATCTAAATCTCCAGGAAAACCTGTAAAGGTGGTCTGCTGGAAATGCGGAAAGGAAGGCCACTTCAGAAGGGACTGTAGATCTAAAGCTCCTGACAAAGGAAAGGGATTTGATGAGGCTCCTTCTGCAGAGGCGAAAACCACCTCAGATGAAGGTGGGGATGCGTACTTGGCTTCTTCAAGTACACATGTAGATCATGAGGCATGGTTGATTGACCCAGGTGCTTCCTTTCACTTCACTCCCCATAGAGAGTGGTTCTATGAGTATGAGAAATATGATGGTGGTGATGTCTTCTTGGGGGCTAATAGGAAGGATAGAATCATTGGTCGTGGAAAAGTAAAGTTGAAGCTGCAAGGTGGAAGGGTTAGAACACTTCTGGGTGTTCTGCATATTCCTGCATTAGCTAGAAATCTGATGTTTGTTAGTAAGCTGGATGATGCAGGTGAAAAACACTGTTTGAGAAGGATACCTATAAGATGGTTCGGGGAGCACTAGTATTGATGTGGGGAGTTCGGATTGGAACTCTGTACAAGCTGCAGGGTAGCACTGTTGTTGATGGGTGCAACAGTTCCGTGGTTCTTGAAAGTGGAGCAGAAAATCTAGTGGTCTCTGGAGAGAAGACCATGTTGTGGCATTAAAGGCTTGGACATATTGGAGAGAAGGGCCCTCAAATACTTCATGGTAAAGGTATGGTAGAAGGTATGTGATGAGCCCCAAATTGGGTAACTTATTGGGCTCATTTTGCCTAATTGTCCTTGTTCAATCCTCCATTTTTCATAGATTATGCATGTTTTTCCAGTATGTTTATGTTATTTGATGAATAAGGGTGGTCACTCTACCAAGGAGGCTAATACGTGGTCATTTCAAGGTTTTTGGACAAATTTTGGAGCAAAACCAAGAAATTATGGCCTAGGTGACAGCCAAGCTTGAGGTGAGGATTCATAGGGAGGTTGTCTATGGCATTAAATGGCCCTTCCTCGAAATCTCCACCCTCAACTCCGAGCTCAACAGGCCACCAAAACGAGTTCTAAAGGCAGCCAAGCAGCTTTGGGAAGAGTGACTGTTTACTAGCAGTTGGAATAGCTGAGTCCCTTGAATCTAGGAGGGCTGCTAGCCCCCTTGTATTGTATAAATAGGAAGACCTCAGCCTTTGTAGTTTAATTTTGGAACTATTGGTATTTGCACTATAGTGTTGTCCTTTTTCAGCTCGTTTTTCTTAGCTACTGCTGTACAACTTTCTTGTGATGATTATTTTTTAGTAATGAGAAGCAACTTTACTTGGGATCAGATCTGAGTTCTTTATAGGAGCCTGCAGCTCTTGGGGTTGGGCCCAACCTGAGTGCTAAGGCCTCCTTTATGTATTGTTATTTGTCCTTTATGTATTTTCAAAATCATTTCTGTTAAGTAGATTACATCTTGCTGATTAACTAGGTCACTGTTAATGGTTAGAAAGACTTTTGATGCTCAGATTTGGTTGATAAGTTGTTAACAGGGAAAAGCTTCAAAAAAGGGCCATCAAACATCTCTGGTTTCATCTCTCCCTCAGTGGGATCAGGAGTTGGGATCAGGATGACCTTGCTGCCCACAAAAACACTGATTTTTCTTTGCCATGCAATCACTAGTGTTTGATTTACATTTGTAGAAGTTGGTTACAGGTTCAAAATTTTGCTTGCTTAGTTGCATGAGTTAGTATACATGGTTTCGTTGCAGTTCAAACTTCTGTTCATTCTATTTTACTGACAGCTAGATCAGATTAGGTTAACGTACTAGGTTTTTGATTTTACAAGTCTTCATTGGTTCAGTTGGAAAAACGACTTGCAGAGCACTTGTACCACTTCTCTACCTGCCCATACTCCATCACACCCATCTACTCCATCCCTCAGCTCATCTTCTAGCCTTACGTTTGCCATTTGCTCACATAACCCTAGTTTTTGTGCATCCTTGCTTCAGTCCTCCTTGAACAAATCCAACCATCTACATCTGTCCTCAACTCCATCCACCAAGTCTTGGACCACCTCCAACCCTTATCCTACCTCCATACTCACTCCTTCATCTTTCTCCATCCATCCATCCTCCAAAATCCCATTTCTGAACATCCTGTAGAAAAATTCTAGACATCCTGCAGAAAATCACAGACATCCTGTAGAACCCCTACAGACTTCTTGTAGAAGCTCATGAATGAGGTTTTTTTATAGCCAAACTCTGTGAAACTTTCTGGAAGGGTGTTAGGGACCCCTTGGGCCCTCTCTGAACCTTCCCGACCTCATCCAAGCATTTCCTCTCGTCAATCCACCTCTGCACAGTCAAAACAGTCAAATCGCATGCATAATAATTCTGGCAACTTATTCAAAAATACAAAAAGATGTTTTTTTCAGATGTTAGTGTAGAAGTAGCTTAGATACATGTATTTACTTTCCTAGAAGTCAATGGCATTTCCTTCAATAGCTTGCATCCTCTTTCTTGCATCGGTAGGAATAGCTAGTAAAATTAGGGTTTGCTAGGGTTTACGTTTCCTTTCAGCTTTCCAGTTTCTTTCTACAAGTAGACCATCCTTCTTTAAGTTAGCTTTCGTCCATCAGTTAAAAAGCTTCTTCTCAGAGCTCATAGAAGTTAGCTTAAGCTCCTAGCAGACTTGTGCCAGCTGACCAAGTGACAGCTACGGCAAGAGCTAGTACTTGTGCATACAACACCGTCGCTTCCAAGTTTGTTACGAACTAT
The DNA here is from genome assembly GCA_031772625.1 of Pinus tabuliformis. Taxonomy (NCBI): domain Eukaryota; kingdom Viridiplantae; phylum Streptophyta; class Pinopsida; order Pinales; family Pinaceae; genus Pinus; species Pinus tabuliformis. Next base: position 395,368,236 of record CM062806.1, on the reverse strand, counting down.
TGGGCTGATAAAATTAAAGAAGGGAGTCCTAGGAGTTGTAGCATTATTGCTGCAATACTTGAGCTCACCACTCTTTTTGGTGCCGTTGCTGGGGAAGCGTAAGAGTATTTGTGATTGCTGCTTTTCTTCTATTTTCCTACTCTAACCTTCTGCTAAGTAGTTTATTTCAGTTCCATTCTGCAATTTCATTTCTGCAAAAGTAAATTAGACATTTCCTGCTTTCATAGATTAGCCTTTCAATTCCAGAATTTCAATTATGCAAGCGTAGTCTAGCATTTCATTCTCGCAATTTGATTTCAGCAAAATAGATTAGTCCTTTCCTATTTTCATTTCAATTCCCCATTTTCATTTCTGCAAGATAGATTTTAGTTAGTTGCAATACCATCTGTTTCAGTTTTGCAGGTACAAGCAGAGAAAAAAAACAAAAGCAACCAAAAATCCTTTCATGCCTCGTAGGAATAGAAATAATACCGTAAAATTCTTACCCAACACCCCCACCAGTTCACTGAGTCACCCTTCTCTCTTCTTTGGTGGCAGTGATCCAGAAGAAACTATAGGTGAACCTCCTGAGATATACGAAGACCCTATAACAGAAGAAGAGCAAGAAAACATTCCTTTTGAGACCATGGCTGACAACAGAAATGGTAGAGACGATGACGAGAGAATAGAAGGTGCCTTCCCCATCCGAGAGACCAACAGAGACATGAAAATGAAGAACATAAGTCCCTCAGCCTTACCTCATTTCCATGGGTTGACCAATGAAGACCCTGATACCTTCCTGTTTGAGTTTGTTGTCGTTTGTCGAACTTATGACTATACAGAAGATGAGCAAAAGTTGAAACTCTTTCCCTCTACCCTCAAGGATGCAGCATTACGTTGGTTCATGGGGTTACCTGGAAACAGTATCACTACTTGGGCTCAGATGCAGCAAGCCTTTAACAACAAATACCGGGATTATTGTAGGTCAAAGGAAACCAAGGGAGAAATCTTTCAGATGACCATGGGAAATGATGAGTCTTTAGAAGACTACGAGGAAAGGTTCCAACTTAGCTATAAACAGGCCAGGTGCACACTTGACCCTGAATCTCTAAAGCTGGTTCTGCTCCGAGGAGTCCCTAAATACCTCCTAGATACCCTTCACATGCTAGCTGGAGGATACATTTACCAACTACCTTATGAGGACATAAAGACTGTGTTTAGAAACCACTCTAGGGCAGCTCGGAAACGAGGTAGGGGGAATCCACTTACAGCTAGTACTACCTTCTCCAAGCATGAGTTTGCTAATCAGATGGAAGACCTCAAAAGTGAGATGAGACAGACCATTGCCATGCAACTTGATACTTTCCGAATCCAACAAAAGAAAGAGGAAGCTGAGAGGGCTTTGGCCATTTTCTGTCCCAGATGTATGAGGAAGCACCCTAAGAATGAGTGTCCATTGAAATCAGTAGAGGTATGTTTCGTTTGTGAGGAGAACCACCCTACAAACCAATGCTCAACCTTGCCCGGATTCAAAGCCATGTACCAGGGACTGAGGCACCCACTGAACCTCTCTACTTCCTCAACCAAAGGAGGCTGCATAGACCCAGACCTTACCAGTAGAAGATGCAAGGGACATCCCAAGCTTATTATAGCCCCAACCAATCTTCTCACATGCCTTCTTAGGGTCCCCCTTCTCATCCTTCCCGGTCTACACCTCCTCCATGGTCTTATCCACCTCAATACCATACTCAACCCACTGCTCATTCGTTTCACTCACATGTCCAACCACAGCCTCAGTGGAATGCACCTCAACTGAGGTGGAGGCCCCAATACAACTCTCCTCCCGCCATTCTACCTCCACCACCGGCTCAACCACAAACATTACCTCCTGCTCCTCCAAGAAAACTCCAGATGCCTGCTCAACCGAACCCGAACCCCAACAACTGATAGGCCCAGCAGGTATACACAAGGGAGACGACATGTCCTACCTATGCTATGGAGATCCAGGAGATCAACCTACGATCTGGGAAGACCATTCCAGATCACCAATCTCCTCCCCCAGAGGACGAGGAGGAGAAACAGGAAATTGAACCCAAAGCCATTCCACCCTTTCTTGAGCAACTAACAGTAACCATGCAACCAAACCCAGAGGAGACTGAACTTCTGGGAGAACTGAAACAGTTGTGTGTGAAAATACCACTTCTCCAGGCCATCAAAGATGTACCGATATACAAAAAATTGATTAAGGAGAAGTGTTTCAGGCACCCAGGTAGGTGAAAGAGAGATGCCTCGACTATCAATGTCATCAGACAACTGTCCGATCTAATGTTGGGGCAAGTAATCTGTCCAAAGTATTTGAACCCTAGGAGTCTTGTAGTTGATGTCCACATCAATGGCACCATAATCCCCCATAACTTGATTAATCTAGGGGCTGCCATTAATGTGATGACCAGGGACACCATACTTAAACTCAACCTTCAGAGTTCCTTAAGGAAGACCTCGACAGTCCTGCAGTTGGCAGATCGCTCCACCGTGACTCCTGAAGGGATTGTGGAAGATGTCTTGGTCTCTATTGACTCTTGGGAGTACCCTGTGAACGTCTTGGTCCTTCAGCCAAAGGAAAAGCTCACTGGATACCCCCTCATTTTGGGAAGGCCTTGGTTAGCCACTGCGGATGCTTACATCAGTTGCCGAGATGGAAGCATGACAATCAAGAATGGGCCTATGTCCAAGCAACTAGTCCTATATCCTCCTGCCCAACCTCTGCTAGAACATGACTTACCACTCTAGTTGGAAGAAGGAGATGAGGATGAGGTCTACTTTGCACCATTGTGCACAGTAGAAACCACTAGGGGAGGTCCTCAAACCGAGGATGATTTGATTGAGACTTTGATTCAAAATCCGCCTCCTAGTGCATTGTCCTTAGAGGAATTGGTAGAAGATACCCAAACCAGCACCTTAGTGGACCTCTGTGTGATTGATCCAACCTCTCCCAGAGTTAAGAATGTGGATTTTGGTCCCGAAAGAACTTTAAATATCAGCTCCTCCCTATCTCCTTCCCAGGAGAAGGAGCTGTGTAGCTTACTGAACAATCATTTAGATGCTTTCGCTTGGAGCTATAAGGAGATGAAAGGAGTCCATCCTTTGGTCTGTACCCATCACATCTACATTAAAGAAGATTGTAAACCGGTCAGGCAGCCTTAGAGGAGAATGAATCTTGCCCTTAAAGACATTGTCAAAGAAGAATTGCAAAAATTATTGGATGCAGGATTCATCTACCCTATCTCTGATAGTGAGTGGGTCTCCCCTCTAGTGTTGGTGCCCAAAAAGAACGGGAAGTGGAGAATCTGTGTATATTACCGAGAACTTAACAAAGCCACCAAGAAAGACCATTTCCCTCTTCCTTTCATAGATCAGGTGTTGGATGGACTGGCAGGGAAGAAGTTCTTCTCTTTCCTAGATGGGTTCAGTTGGTATAACCAGATCCAAATCAGCCCGGAAGACCAAGATAAAACTACCTTCACTTGTCCTTGGGGTACCTTTGCCTACCGAGTCCTTCCCTTTGGGCTATGAAACACTCCTGCCACTTTCCAGAGAGCATTATTGAGCATCTTTTCTGAGTTGGTCCATGATTCGGTAGAAATCTATATGGACGACTTTACTCCTTATGGGTCCAACTTCCAAGAAGCATTGAATAATCTGGGAAAATTTCTAACCAAGTGCATTGAGATGAACCTATCCCTTAGTCCTGAGAAATGTGAATTCCTGATGACTGAAGGGACCGTACTAGGTCATACCATTTCTCGGCAAGGATTACAGGTGGACCCTAATAAAATTGCTATCATCCAAAAGGTCCCACCTCCTCAAAAGGTAAGAGATGTTCAGAGTTTCATAGGCTTAGCAGGATATTATCGAAGATTCATTAAAGACTTCAGTAAGCTAGCCTCGCCTTTGTTTGGACTCTTAGGGAAAGATGTTGAGTTTAAATGGACTGACAATTGTCAAGGTGCACTGGATGAGTTGAAAGATAAGCTGATGTCCACCCCGATCTTGAGAGGTCCAAACTGGGCCCTACCTTTCCACATCCACACTGATGCCTCAAACAAAGCCATAGGGGCAGCCTTAGGACAAGTTGAGGAGAAACTCCCATATGCCATATACTTCGTCAGCAAAAACCTGTCCAAGGTAAAAATGAACTATACTGTAACCGAGAAAGAGTTCTTGGCTGTAGTCCATTCCCTAAACAAGTTCAGACACTACATCACTGGTTATCAAACATTTGTACACACTCATCATGCTGCAATTAGATATTTAATGAATAAGCCTGATGTCAATGCTCGTATCATTATATGGTTACTTTTGCTGCAACAATTTGATTTGATGATTGTTGACAAGCCAGGTAAGGAAAATGTTGTTTTTGACTTCTTGTCTAGATTGGACTTGCATGTAGGTGAAGAAGGAACAGTGGATGACCAGATGACAGATGAACATCTGTTTTCTATCTCAGTTCTCTCTCCATGGTTTGCTGATATAGCAAATTACTTGGTCTCAGCATAGTTCCCTCCGCATCTATCCTCAAAGGAGAAGAGCAGAATTGTAAGGAAGAGTGCCCCATTCACTTGGATCGGGGGCAACCTGTTTAAACTTGGCCCAGATCAGATCTTGAGACGTTGTGTTAGGGAGGAGGAAGTCTTTGACATCCTCCTAACCTGTCATGATGGACCTTGTGGAGGCCACTTTGCAGCCAAAAGGACTGCCTTCAAAATTCTACAGGCAGGCTAATATTGGCCTACTCTTCATCAAGATGTCAGAAGATACATCAGCTAGTGTGACCGATGTCAGAGGACGGGAAAACCAACTCCAAGGAATGAAATGCCTCTCCAACCTCAAGTGACCTTCGAGCCATTTGAGAAGTGGGGCATGGATTTTGTGTGTCCTATCAACCCTCCTTCAAAGCAACGGTCATACATCATTGTGTGCACCGACTATCTGACCAAGTGGGCAGAAGCAAAGGCAATCAAAGCAGCAACAAAAGAAAAGGTGGCTGAGTTTCTGAGGGAAAATATCTTCTACAAGTATGGCTACCCAAGAGAGTTAGTCACAGATCAAGGAAGCCAGTTCACCTCCAACCTGATTGAAAATTTGCTTGCTAATCACAAGATCAAGCACAAGACTTCCACCCCCTATCATCCTCAAGAAAATGGGCAGGTGGAAGTCACTAATAGAGCATCGGAAGGGATTTTGATTAAGGTTGTGAGTAGCAGCAGAAAGGATTGGGCGGATCGCCTAGTTGAGGCCACCTGGGCCTACAACACCACTTGGAAGACTACAACCAGTTTCACACCTTATGAGCTGGTCTACGGGAAGAAAGCTTTGTTGTCCATAGAGTTTGAGTACAATACATTGAGGGTGGCAGCTCAGCTAGACCTAGATCTCAGCCATGCTCAACGTGAAAGATTATTGCAGCTGAATGGATTAGATGAATAGAGAATGCAGGTCCTCCTCCACTCAGAAGTATTTTAGCTCCAGAGGAAGATATGGCATGACCGACACCTTAATGAAAATAAATTCCAACCGGGAGATTGGGCGTTGCTGTATGACTCAAGATATAAGGATTTCAAAGGAAAGTTGAGGACAAGATGGTTAGGACCATATACAGTGGAGAAATTCAATGACAATGGTTCAGTCCTTATCAGGACCATTGATGAAGAAGCCATCCCCATGCTTGTCAATGGGCATCGATTGAAAATCTACAAGAAACCCCTTTCAAGGCAGGAGTTCATTGAAATTATGGAAAAATCAGCGCTGGTAGTAGAGCAGGGTTTTGCCTCTATTCTGGCCACACCTTGATCATCAAAAAAAAAAAAAAAAAAGGGAATAAGAGGATCCCTGGGTGAAAACCTTGCTGAGGTGCCCAGGGCAGACAGTGAGGGTGAAAACCTCATGGAGGCGCCCCAGCTGTCTCTCAGAAAATAAAGAAATGGAATATAAAAAAAAGATCCTTGGGCGAAAACCTCCCTGAGGCACCCAGGGCAGATAGTGGGGGTGAAAACCTCATGGAGGCGCCCCTGTTGTCTCTCAAAAATAAAAAAAAAAAAGAAAAAAGAAAAAAAGAAAAAGAAACAGGTCTAATCTCTGGAATTATTGCAGGTTGTAGGGAATACAGTGTAGATAAGGAAGGTTGCGCAAAACAAAGACAGGGGTCCGTACCAAGCTACCAGACATCCTCACAGACACCCACTCCATGGCCACTCACTTTTTCCAGGATTTGAACACATTCGGGTCGAGATTCAACCTCCTACAGGAAGTTCTCAGCTTTCTACAGGAAGTTTTGGGGCTTTCTACAGGAAGTTTCGCATTTCTACAGGAAACATCCTGTAGAGACTTCGGGCAGGCCAAAGTCGATTCTGGAAAGGGATTTAAAGCTTGAAGTCTGTTGATGAGACCTACAACCACTCCTCTCTTCCATCCATCACCGGTTTCATCTCTTTCCATCGCCATTACAACAATCTGGACCTGTATTCCTGCACAGTCATGCAAAGAGTCCTGTTTTCCTCAGATTGCAATTTTTTTCAAAGGAAAAATCAAGTACATGAATGCTCGCACACTCTACCTATTAAAGCCTCATCAGGACCCATCAATTGTGAATACAACCCTTCTCATTTTAGCATGCATCCCAGGAGGAGAAACAGTTATGGGATGTCCTACAGGAATCCTGTAGCAACTGATCCGCCTGGAATACACACTATGGAGTCAATAGCAGTTGAAATCAATGCAGGAGGCATGTAACCAGCTCCGCTTGAATGTGAACACCTCCTCGACAGCTGAGAAAAGACAGAGCCGTGCATGCAACATTCACCACCAGTGGATCGAGTCCCGAAGCCTTGCATGCAGCATCAGCCAATGAAGAAAGGAATTCCAGCGCCTGTGCACGAAGCAGCAATGAGCAAAGCCATCGTTCCACGTCCGAAAACCTGCAGAGCACGTCCACGGCCACATAGGTAAGTGCCTAACCTTATTTCATCAAATTGCATAGACTATACTATGAAAATTGCATGTATGTGAATGGTGTGGATTGAACAAATTTGGTGGCCAGTCAATTGGCCACCCACAGTCAGTTGAATGGTCTCGTGGGATCCGAACGAGCTCGGTTACGCTCGAATCTGCCAAAGGGATGTGGAGCTGACACGTGGGAAGTGTCCAGTCAAGGAAAATCGACGGATTTGCAGTGAAATCGGCGGATGGGTAGTGATGACAGCGGGTAATGGCAGAGATAGAAAAATGGCAGTCAACGACATGCCAGAGAATGATGGCCGTGACGTTGGCCAATGGATCGGCCTAGACACCTCACCCCCGTGCCATGAATGGCACCGTAATTCAAAATCCTTCGGCCATAACACTCACATTACCCACTGTCATTTACTATTGCAACCGGTTTTCAACAACGTACGCGTCCTTCTCCTCTGCAGTTCGTTAGCCCAAGCTTCTCGGCTCATTTCAAACTCCTCCCGCGTCCTAGGCTTGCTCAGAAGCGTTGTGACGTCTTCCAGAAGCTGGCAAAGCTCTCTACAGGAAGGAGCTCTACAGGAAGCATAGCATAGCCTCTCGGAGCAGAGAAATCCAGATCTTCTGCGTCGGAATTGGAGTTTTGAAGAGAGGTAGGCTCGAAAAACGCCATACCCATGCATGATATTTCAAAAGGTGGTAAATTAAACTGTTTGGAGTAGGGAAAGTTAAAACAAGTCTGCCTGTGGGTCAAGAATGGTGGTCTGCTTGTATGATACGTGGAATTTCTTTCAAATGATGCTACGTCACATTCTCCTCCATGGTTCTTGTTAACGAATTCCTCCTGTAGAAATAATAAACCTTGGTAAGGATTGATCTGTGCATAAAAAAATGTGACTTGTATATGATTGGTGTGAAAATTAAGCTCTGCACTCTGTCTATGAGAGCCTAATTGTTGTAGGGAAAAGTATCCGACTCGGATGACCCTATCCCACTCTAAGGGTGACAGTTCCTTAGCAACAACTGTAAAACAAACTACTTAAGGTTTACTTCTTTATGAAAGCAAAAGAGAATGGAGAAAGCACTAACCGTTGCCTTGCGCTTAATGTCGAATCCAAACTCTTCTCTTTGGCCGCTTGCTCCTAGCTCCTTGTTCTTTTTCTCGCCCAGCTACAATGAAATCCTGCAAAATAACAAATAAGGAAACTACAAGAGGCATGCAATCATAACTGGTTCATGGATTAGTGTAAACCAAACATGCAATCATCACAATATATCATTGAAACAAGAGCACATAGAAGAACCTCAATAGCTTTTATTAATGAAGAAATAAAGGTTCTGAGAGTATTACAACCATTGAAGGCTCCAACCCAGCAACACCTCCCAGCAGAAAGAATTGCTCTTCTTCACCTCTCTCAAACAATCACCCAATAGTTCTATAGTGAAACCAACAGCATATCATTACTTTGCACAAAATTCCAGCCTCCTGAGCTCATAGGAGAGAGCTCAATATATAGATGAATTGAGAAAGGATGAGTCAGCTTGCAACTGATGTGTAGCTGGCTTGTGTCCTCTCTCTCTTCAGTTAATCTTTAGTTGATCTTCAGTTCTTGAGTCCACTTGGAGAACCTTGCTTCCACTTGGAGAAACAGAGCCCCTGACTCATCACAAGGCGAAATACCTGATCCAAGTGTCATTTTTGGAAGATTCCAGAGCAATGACTCAGTGTGCCACTTGTCCCATCTCGCTCAGCGCAGGTGGCCTTTGTTCCACTTGCTTTGCAACGCAGGTACACCATGGAGCAACTGAGTTTCAGTGCAGAAACCTAGTGGAGCACTTGCTTTGATTTCAGGATTGCTTGTTTTTGAGTGTTTTCAGGTGGAGAACTGATCTGAGAGTTGTTGGTTTGCTGACCTTGTTCCTCTAGGGGTAGGAACATCATGTTTAGGGAACTTTGGATCCCTTGGATTATTGACAATTCATGCTTGTTACTGTAAGGCACAAATTTGTCTATAACAGATGCCCCCTAAAGTATGAGGTCGTTTATCGGGCGAAATGCTTTATTGAGAGGATCCGAAGTTCATTCAATCTGCTGAGAAGTGTCCTGTAATAAGATACAATACGATACATTATTTTTCATACATTTTTAATGATCTAGCTGAGGCGGGCATTCCCATGCTCAGCTTTATAAATACATTTTGGTAAATAGAACAGACGATCGTCTGATTGTAGACTGATAATTCTTTGCTAAAATTATCATCCTTTGAGAAGGATGATCATCTGCTGCAATGATGTACATATCAAATGTCTTTATATCCTGAATATATATCGCAGCCCGGATGGATGAAACTAGATCTGGGGTCTTCAATCTCTTCCGATCTTCACTCGATGTACAAGTCGATCCATGTGAGAATTTCTTGAAGTCGAACATGGAAAGACATCGCTTGATTACCGGCCAATGATGTAAACCGTTAACAAGCGCGAGAGGAATCACCGATAAGGATGATGACCCTCAAGGTACAGCAGTACAATTCACATGGTGGGAATAAAGGACTTGGCGTCGACCACCATGCAAAATCCTCTGGTCGAAGGTCATTGATGTATACCTGTCACCGGAAGTGAGAAACTTGCCATTGAGGCATGCAAGCTTCAAAATACTGAAGGGGTTGTTCCTAGATCAACTCCTTGGATAATGAGCTGATGTCGACAAGGAGCGATCCGTCAAAGGAGGGCCTTAATGAATCCCACATCAGTGACACGGAATGGAGCTAGTGATTGTGATGAGGTGAAAACAAACTGTGATGTACGATTCAGGGTGGCGGTCATGAAGTGGATGAAGGATAATGTATGGCAGTGGGTGGGACACGGTTGACTCTTTGCAGAACCACATCTCTTGAACATATAACGACACTGATGTGATGGATCGGTAGCATTACCCCAATTGTGGATGGTGTGGCGAGGACCATGGTTATGAGACCGGTGAATGAAACAACCCAACCCGATGTGATACGGAGGACAAAGTGTCATGTTCAAGAGCGACTTGCTACCATTAATGCTATGAGGTTCTCCCAATTTTTCCCCAGTCATTGCTGACCAGTACCTCTTTATTTTTGTCAAGCTTGAGGAGGATAACATATGCTTGTTCTATAACCTGCCCTTCGGGCAAGCCCATCGCTATGTTTTAACGAGCCTAGCGATAGGGAAACTCGTTCTCGTCTAAAGACAAGTTTGTCGCTATTTAATCATTTTAACGAGTCTAACGACAAGGAAAACTCGGTCCTTTTCATTTTTAGAGAGTCTGAAAAGGTACGGAAAGTTAACTCCAAAATTCCTTTTTCGTCTTCTAATCCCTTAAGTCCGAAAAAGTATAAAACAATACAGAAGGGATGAATTTTCGATTGCTTTAACGAGCCGAACAAAACAAGCGCTCGATCTTTTTGTGCAATAATCCCTCAGGTCCAAAAAGATTAAAATCTAGAGGAGGGATAGCTTTCCGGTCGTTTTAACGAGCTGGAAGGCCAAAACTCGGCAATCTTTTCATATTTTACGAGTCAGTGAAAAGAGCTTAAAGATGACTCGTCTTTCGAGGAACGAGTGATGAACAGGGCAGCAGCAGATTCCAGGTACAGGTTGGAATATTCCAATCACGGCAGTGTCACAAGGATGGCTTAGTGAAATCACTCTTCGCAGTTGTTCCTCAAAACGGGTAAACAAACACATGGAGATGAACGATTGGCCAAATGAACGGATGGAGGTGAGACTGCAAGAACACGACCAAGGGCTTTAATATGGCTGTCAAAGGTTACATTTACCAAGGTTATTTACCGGTTCATTTTTTCTGGGTGAGCTTGAACTCTAGGGGAAGATTGCTCACAACTTATGTTTATTTTTTAACGAGCATGAACTATGTGCTAAAACTGCTCGGATCTTGCGTTTATTTTTTAACGAGCATGAACTGTGTGCTAAAACTGCTCGAAGATATGTTTGCATGCCCCCAGCATAATAACGCAAATCGAGGTGCATGCCCCCCAAGCTTCATTGCATTCAACTTTGTTGGTTGGAATGAAGGTTTACCATTGAGATCTGGAAAGGGGATCGTTTCATTTTTTAATGAGGTTGACATAGTAAAAGAACTATCCTCATTGCCCACTATATTTACAGTACTCGATAGAAAATCGAAAATTGAAGGATGATAAAGGTTATTTGGAGTATCTTCCCCACAACCCGGGGGAAGGGAACGATGGTGGGAATCATTCCATGGTGGCCCGTCAATTACCATTGATTGGACTATTCCTTTGTCGGTTCCATGCACTCGCGACCAAGGACTTAAAGGGGTGCCATATTCTCTAGACCTATCTATCCAATCGCTTGATGAGCGTTGATTTGGGGTTACCCCCCAGGCCAAGAAAATTGATTGCTACAATACTTCCATTGGGCTTGGGGACAAAACCTTTGCATTGATCCATGTTGATATCGTTTTCTGACATCTTTTGTGCGGAAGATATCATATTGCAGGTTCTTACTGTCGCCACTTCTCCCACAATGAACGTTGGCGGAAGGGTGAAAGTTCCCATTAATGTAGGATCTTTTAGTAGGCCTACTCCGATATTTTGAAACGAATGGTCGCTTCCATGGATCAGAGGAACGCTTCCTGTAACTTGTGAACCATTAGGGAGGAAATTTTGTTGGTCAATGATCGTAATCCATCCTTGAAAGGGGAATGCGATTTTCCTAAAATAGGTTGACACAACAGCTTCCATGGCATAAATCCATGGTCTTCCCAGTAGGATGTTATAGTCAAGATTGCCATCGATGACTTCAACATCTATTTCTACTGTTTTGCCCCCTAGTTCAACTTTCAAGTTACTAAGGATACCGTAAGGGGTATATGTCCTTCCGTCGAATGCTTTTAATGTTGTCGATGATCGCGACAAGGTTGGAGATCCTAAAGTTTTCCAGCAACTCATCGACATAATACATGTCGATGCCCCCTCATCAATAATTGTTCGATGAACAGTTTTGTTGAGGGCTTTCACTTGGACAAGGAAGGCTAGTTGAGCTGGTAACTGAGGATCATATCCTTTGTGATCAAAGGATACAATATTGGAATCTTTAGGATCCACCCCACCAATTGCTGATAACAATGCCTGCCTTTGGGATGGGCAATTTTGTAGTACTTCAAGAGTCAACATAGTAGACGGTGATTGCGCCAAATCTTCCACTATATTATAATGTTGTGCCGCTCTGGCACGAGGATTAAATGTCGACTTGTGTACTACTCCCTTTGGCGGTTTTATCGTTAATTCATGCGTGATGGGGGGTACAACTTCTGCCGAAGTTGTTGTCGAACTGCTAGGTTGATCTTTACCTTTATCGTTCGATACCTGTGGATTCCCGTAATCTTTGTTCCTTGTCGAAATCAAAGCATCATTCTGTTGCTTCGATATCGATAACATAAGCACTTGCGACGGTGAAGCATTTCCACTACCAACCAGATTTTTTCCTCGATCGGGAAACGGATCAGTTAACACAGCTGGAGTTTGCGAACTCTTTAAGAATCTTTTTAGATCTGCTTTGTATGGACATTCTCTCGTCCAGTGATCCTCATCACATATCTGACACCCATAAGGTGGTTTCCTATCTCGAGGAGGGCTTGAAGAAGTTTGTCGAGGAGATGACTCTCCTTGTTTCTTCTTCTTCCCTTTGTTTTGATTCTTCTTGCTTCCTGGTTGATTGGTTTCTTTGCCCTTATCTGTTGATACGGCATTTACTTCCGAAGCAAGAATTTCTTCATGCGCATTTTGATTCGAATCCTTACGGGCCTTCTTTTGATTGGCCTTTTTCGGATTCGAGTTTGCCGTGCCAATCACGCCATCGCCGGCATGAGAGTCACTATTCGATTTAGGAGGAGGAGGGATTGAAAACTCTGGTCTAGGGGCATCTGGTATCTTGTCATAGAGCGTGCCGGACTGAGTATATACTAAGTCCAAATATTGCGCACGAGCAATAACCTGCTCTTCTGTTACGACTCCTCCCTTCGCCACATCTTCCGTTATGGCTGGAAGTAACGACTTTATAAACCACTCAGCTAAAATCTGATCAGGAACATACGTTTTAACCATTCTTCATCGACGTCGCCACTCATGTATATGATCTGATATATGAGTTGCGGTTGTCTGTTTGAAGTTAGTCAATATTTCTGTTCCTGTTTCATACCTTATTGGTAATTGAAAGTGGGTTAAGAATGTCGTGGCAAGGGAGCTAAAATTGTCGAACGAAGCTCTTGGCAATTCTATATACCATTTTGCCGCTGGACCTGTCAATGTCCTCTGAAAGAGGCGAAGCCTTATCGAATCATCATTTAGAGTGTTCGACGAACACCACAGATGAAATGTCATCACATGATTCGACAGGTCTTCACCTGGATTTCCATTGAATTTAGGAATGTCGGATGGAAGTTTATGTGGGATCACTGGCCACCATGGGGCGTAAGTAATTGGATCATTGGTTAACCGATGTAAATCAGGCAACTCTAAAGTCGCCACGAATGGTAACTGTCGATTCAAGTTAGGTGAAGCGTAACCAGGGTACGATGGAATCGCCTGAACAGTTGGTCTTTGCATACCAGCATAATGGAGTTGATTTTGGTATGACTGATACGGTTGATGGACTTGACCACTATAAAGTGGTTGATTTTGACCATTTTGGATATATGGTTGTCCAGTATTCGCAAAGATTTGCTGTTCAGAACCTTGGTACACTTGCTGGAATTGTGGCTGTTGGTATTGCACTATCCATGGTTGCGATACCATGGGTTGTTGTGCTACACTAACCATTGGACCAAGATGTGGGGTACTTGTACCCGATTGTACTTGTGTTGCCCCACCAGTAGGCGATTGTGGTTGGGTCGCAGGGTCAAGGGGCTGTTGCATGAGAACCTGAGAAATCTGAGGTTGACATACAACAGGCATCGTTTGAACTTGCGACACGGTTACAATAGCCGATGTAGTTGGGATGTTCGTCACAGGTACACACTGTTGCATAGAATATACAACTCTTGGTGGCTGGGACAGCATAGGTACCCAACTGCTCGTTACAATTCCACCATAACTTGAATAAGGTTGAGAACTCCCGTATGGGTACCCTCCCGGAGGGGGTAATGAAAGGGCATACTGCCCCCCATACGGTGGTAATCCAGAACTCAAGGCAATTGATTGTCTTGGAGGACTGGATGGCCTAAATTGATTCCCAAAAGGGTCAATTTGATGAGTTTCACCATAAGAGTTACCAGACATTACTCCGGAACAAACCGGAACAGACCATACTGCCGAGATAGTCCCTTGGTGGACTCCTTCTAGCGATTGAGAGCTAGTTGGGACAGATGGTATGCCGGCGAACATTGTTGGATTTGCGGCAGGTAATTCTGCCGTCGCCGTGTCATTTGACACAGTCCTAGATGTTGACGGTTGTTCAGACATTTTGAGTCTATCCAATTGATTGCCTAGTGATTCTACAGGAACTTCCACTGGTGATGGACAAACTTCTGTTGTAGCAGGAAATAGAGTGACCCCTACTCCAAAATGAGTTGGAGTGGATACTTGCGGTTCCTCTATAATCTCCTCTATCGCAATCAGACCAGGTGGAAGAGGAAGACCGTCAGGTCCGTAAAAGATTTCCGGTGCCGAAGAAGGGGTTGTTTCAACAGCGACAGATGTTTGAGGAACAAAACTCTCTGGACCAGTTACAGATGGAACTGGTTCAGTTATACAAGTATTTGCCCCCAGACTAGGATCAATATTACTGTCCTTCTGTGGCGGTTGAACTTCTTCTATAGAGGCAGGGTTTCCGGAAATGTTTGGAGTAAACAGAATCTCAGATGTTGTCGGAACACTTGTTCTAACTTTTAAAGGAGATTTTGAACTGGTTCGACGAGCTCGCTTTGTCCGGATTGTTTTCGATTCCGGAGACAAAGATGGTTGACTCGCAAGCCTCCGAGAACGACGGATATTCAATTGACTTTCTTCCACGATTGCGGATTACTCGATCAACTAAAATATAAAGGGGGAAATTTGTGTTTCCGATTTGAATGAATTTTATTAGACGCTTTTAAACATAACTTTGCTTTTTCATGTTTTAAGAGTCGAGAAAAAGCTAAAGATGACTCTAGTCTCCTTCGATGTATTAACGAGCCCGAAGTGACAAACGCTCGGTTGGACCTTTTCAGTTATAGAGTTTGAAAAGGGCCAAAAGAAACTGCTCTGGAGTTCTAGGCAGAGGGTGTGCCAAACTTTTCGCGAAACCACAGAATACGTTTTACGGTACGGGTGGTTGATCTTCGTGAATGCTGTGTTCACTGCATCGCAATCAGTAGGGCGGCCGACACGGCTTCCTAAGGATAAATGATAAATGCCTATAGGGGTCTCCCAATATATACGCGACGGTACGTGGGAGCACAAGTCCGTATTAGTGCCACCGACTCTCAGGAGGAATCACCCACCTTCGTAGAGATCGACAGTCACTATGTTTAACGACGCCGGAACACGTCTCTACTTAGACCTCTATGTGTTTGCGTTATGTTTCAAATGCGTTGTTAGGTTCATTCAGTATATTTTAAGTTGATCTTTTTAAAGTTTGCCTTTCGAGGTTCACCACGAGATGTATATGAACAATTCCTAAATGCAGCCTAAGATGAGAAGCAAGCTTTTTCAAATCTTTTTGACTGATGAAAATCTTAACTACTGAGGGAGAAAAAAGGCAAATCTTTTCACACAGTTCATACAGCACAAACTAATGCACTTTCTCCTAAATCATCATGCAAACTTTTTCAAATGCAAAATGCACAATGTATGTATTTTCTTTTCCCTTTCTTAATGTGGATGGGTTACAAAAAGAAAGTTGTTATATAACTTTGATTTCGATTTAAAGCGAAAGTAAACAAGCTTGTCCAAAATCAAAAGACACCTTAAGATTCACTTGCTTAATCACTGGAAATGCATGAAATCAAACCATAATGACGAAAGTAAATGACTAATCAGCTATGGACAGCAAACAAGCTAACTCTTCAGACCAGCAAAATGCCTAACACAGGTTCAGATCTAAGAGGCCAAAAGCAAGACTAGTTTACTCTTCGTTATGGGAAATTGTAAATGAGTAAGAAATACAAAGAACAAGTACAATTTCGTTATATAACAGAGGCGGAATGATGGCAAGTAATATTGGTTTCAGAACAGGTGCAAGACTGGTAACTGGCAGCCAAATCAATAGTGAAAACAGGCAAGAGAAAAGGAGGAAACCCCAACAGCACTAGGCAAAATTGGGTCAACGCAGGTGCTGCACAGCCAGTCTGGCTCTCAGGGCAGGTAGCCCCTTCGGGACCTGCGTTGCAAAGCAGGTAGCCTGTGTACTACCTGCTTTGGAAAACGAAAGTTGCGTTTTCTCAGTTTCCGGGTCACAATTTTCTCAAAAATGCACAGTTTTTGCTCAAATCAGAAGTAATCAGTCAAGCACACTCAAAGGGATGATTAGGAAGGTGAAAAGCTATCACTAAGAGCTTACAAGGATCCTTGTAGATCAGCTCTTCAAATCATGAACTTGCTCAGAAATGAGCCAGAGTAGCTGCCCTCTACTTCGCTTTTGATATAGTCAAAAAGCTTTTCGATTTGGTACTCTCTTGTTCAGGAAATGAATAGCAAAATACTACAAACACAATCAAACAGATACGATCCCCAGTGGAGTCGCCAGTTTGTTGTAGGGAAAAGTATCCGACTCGGATGACCCTATCCCACTCTAAGGGTGACAGTTCCTTAGCAACAACTGTAAAACAAACTACTTAAGGTTTACTTCTTTATGAAAGCAAAAGAGAATGGAGAAAGCACTAACCGTTGCCTTGCGCTTAATGTCGAATCCAAACTCTTCTCTTTGGCCGCTTGCTCCTAGCTCCTTGTTCTTTTGCTCACCCAGCTACAATGAAATCCTGCAAAATAACAAAGAAGGAAACTACAAGAGGCATGCAATCATAACTGGTTCATGGATTAGTGTAAACCAAACATGCAATCATCACAATATATCATTGAAACAAGAGCACATAGAAGAACCTCAATAGCTTTTATTAATGAAGAAATAAAGGTTC
The DNA here is from genome assembly GCA_031772625.1 of Pinus tabuliformis. Classification (NCBI taxonomy): domain Eukaryota; kingdom Viridiplantae; phylum Streptophyta; class Pinopsida; order Pinales; family Pinaceae; genus Pinus; species Pinus tabuliformis. Next base: position 395,351,123 of record CM062806.1, on the reverse strand, counting down.
TGAGAGTATTACAACCATTGAAGGCTCCAACCCAGCAACACCTCCCAGCAGAAAGAATTGCTCTTCTTCACCTCTCTCAAACAATCACCCAATAGTTCTATAGTGAAACCAACAGCATATCATTACTTTGCACAAAATTCCAGCCTCTTGAGCTCATAGGAGAGAGCTCAATATATAGATGAATTGAGAAAGGATGAGTCAGCTTGCAACTGATGTGTAGCTGCCTTGTGTCCTCTCTCTCTTCAGTTAATCTTTAGTTGATCTTCAGTTCTTGAGTCCACTTGGAGAACCTTGCTTCCACTTGGAGAAACAGAGCCCCTGACTCATCACAAGGCGAAATACCTGATCCAAGTGTCATTTTTGGAAGATTCCAGAGCAATGACTCAGTGTGCCACTTGTCCCATCTCGCTCAGCGTAGGTGGCCTTTGTTCCACTTGCTTTGCAACGCAGGTACACCATGGAGCAACTGAGTTTCAGCGCAGAAACCTAGTGGAGCACCTGCTTTGATTTCAGGATTGCTTGTTTTTGAGTGTTTTCAGGTGGAGAACTGATCTGAGAGCTGTTGGTTTGCTGACCTTGTTCCTCTAGGGGTAGGAACATCATGTTTAGGGAACTTTGGATCCCTTGGATTATTGACAATTCATGCTTGTTGCTTGATCCAGGTGGATGTTGGTGGCCACCCACTAACCCATTTGGACCCCCACAACTGTCTCTTTCAGTCTTTTCAGTTTCCTAAATTGTAGCACAGTTTACTATGTTTAGCAGTTTTTCGGGTCCTGAACTTCCGGAGCCGTTTTGAGGCCCTAAACGACATTTTTTTGGGATTCTAGGGCAACATGGGTCCATGGACCCATGTTGCCTCCCAAAGTGGTAGTACTCGAATAGATCTTTCTAACGAGCTATCATACGCGTCAAACGGAGATCGTATTCCAAAGTTACGACCCCGGGAAATTGATGTACCAATTTACCCAAACGGGGCCCACAATTTGGCGTTTCATCTTCTAGGGTTAGGTTTCGGGATGTGAAGGGTTTTCCATTGTTTCTCAACAATAAATAGGCCTTCGAGCCTCATTGTAACACAGTTTGGAACAGTTCAGAGGCATGTAGCCACACATCTCTTCTCAGAGATAGCTACCATCGCCCTAGCTGGTTTATTTCCATTTCTGGTTGTAAGCATATTTCAGTATTTTCCATTAATGAAATGAATCATTATTTCCACTACATCTATGTGTTTATGGTTATTGCATCTCTGTATTTATGGTTATCTCTGTAATCTATTGCGTTCCTGTCTAAATCCGGATCAGTGGTATCAGAGCGGTCTGCTTTTTCTCTGTTTTTCTTTGCATGTCCCCAACAAGGTCGGGATATAAGGAGTTAGGGCTTGAACTGGTTGAACCTTTGCAAGACCAGCCTCGTAAATCCCGACGGCCTCCCATGGCGGATGAGAAGAAAGACGAGGGGGCAGGAGATCCTATCAAAATCTTGCTCGAAGAAGCGCTTGAGCGGCAAAGGAACGCGATGATGGATAGCTTTGCGCAGATTCTTCAGCGGCTACCCAGAGGCGACGCATCGGCTTCCAACAGCGACTCTGGAAATGCCACATCCTTCAAGGTACAAGTTAATTTTGAAATCCCCATATTCGAGGGTCAAATAGACGCAGATGCTGTAGATAAATGGTTAAATCTGCTAGATGGGTATTTTTCTGTTCACGAATTTTCAAGTCGGGAAAAGATTGTTTTCGCTCTTCTCAAAGCAGCCCCCCACGTCAAGGACTGGTGGGAAACCTACTGCGAGCAGAAGGATCAAAGTACACGCTCACTATTTTCATCCGCACCCACTTGGAATGACTTCCGGGATGCCATCAAGGAGCAGTACTACCCTGTCGGAAGCTATGAGGACAAATACATCAAATGGACCACACTGCAGCAGGGATGAGACCAAGATGTGCCGGAGTTCACAAACATTTTTCATACCCTTCGCACACAGTTGGGTATCAAAGATTCTGAGCTGCATCTGGTACTCAAATACCGTGGCTGCCTGCACAGATACATCCAGGAAGAGATGGTGTTCTTGAACATCTCCTCACTCGGCACAGCATACCGATACGCTGTCAAAATCGAGCAAAAGTTCAAACAGAAGAAGCGAGACTTTGGATCTGCAAATCCGAAGCCCAAAGGACAAAGCCAAGGCGGGGTGACCCAAGACAACCCGTCGAAGCCGCAAGAAAAGAACAACACCGCAAAGCCGAAGAAGGACACAGGAAAGTGGTGTGAGTTCCACAAGAGTCCCACTCATAACACAAGTGAGTGTCGGACCAAGCAGTCGCTGGTGGCCGAATTGAAGGCTTCCGAATCAGATGCATGTTCTGACCCTGAGCCAGAACCCGACAAGGGGAATGGAAAAGGGAAGCAGATCATTGATGCGGATCCCAGCGCCACTGTTGCCACTTCCAAGATCAAGAAAAATGAGCCCGAAGATCCAGAGGAGGGGGAGCGTCTTTTCCACTCACAGATGTGGGTGAAGGGTTCACCGCTGCGATTCATTGTCAACAGTGGTAGCCAAAAGAACCTGATTTCAGCAGAGGTCATGAAGCGGTTGGGCCTACCGACTACACCACACCCACAGCCGTACAGTATCGGGTGGCTTCATGAAGGACGAGATCTCAAAGTTCGCCAGCAGTGCCGCCTTCCCTACAGCATCAAGCCCTTCACAGACGAGGTATTGTGTGATGTTACACCTCTGGATGTTTGTGATGTATTATTAGGCCAACCATACTTGTGGAGGCGACATGCTGTGTATGAGTCAAGGCCTCGTGCTGTCATTATTTCTTTGAATAATTCATTATACAGGATACCAGAGGTAGCCCCACCTACTGCCACATCCTTGATCACTACCAAGAAAGGCAGCAAGCTCATATCACAGACCAGGAAATTCATCTGTCTGGTCCACTCCCAAAGTAAGGGGAAGATTGTTGCTACATCCATGACCCCTGCAAAGGGTTCCTCCACGCAGCAGCAACAGCAAAGGGATACGGTCATGACAAAACACAGGAACAACTTCTCCTCACCCACATGGGTACCACACAAGTTTCAGGTGGGCAACAAAGTCTGGTTGCATCGACAGAAAGAACGCCTTACCAGAACCCATCAGAAGCTCAGACCACACCGACATGGTCCTTACAGCGGTACCAAGGCTATGGGGAACAATGCTTTGGAGCACAACATTCCTCCATTCCTTCGCCTGCACCAAATGTTCAATGTGGACCATCGTCGACCATGCTTCCCGCCATCACTGGACACATCAGAGATTGCAGGACAAGTTCAGGAGATGGAGGAACTCAACGCAATGGGGACCATTGCTTCCTAAGGGGGGAGGAATGATCCAGGTGGATGTTGGTGGCCACCCACTAACCCATTTGGACCCCCACAACTGTCTCTTTCAGTCTTTTCAGTTTCCTAAATTGTAGCACAGTTTACTATGTTTAGCAGTTTTTCGGGTCCTGAACTTCCGGAGCCGTTTTGAGGCCCTAAACGACGTTTTTTTGGGATTCTAGGGCAACATGGGTCCATGGACCCATGTTGCCTCCCAAAGTGGTAGTACTCGGATAGATCTTTCTAACGAGCTATCATACGCGTCAAATGGAGATCGTATTCCAAAGTTACGACCCCGGGAAATTGATGTACCAATTTACCCAAACGGGGCCCACAATTTGGCGTTTCATCTTCTAGGGTTAGGTTTCGGGATGTGAAGGGTTTTCCATTGTTTCTCAACAATAAATAGGCCTTCGAGCCTCATTGTAACACAGTTTGGAACAGTTCAGAGGCATGTAGCCGCACATCTCTTCTCAGAGATAGCTACCATCGCCCTAGCTGGTTTATTTCCATTTCTGGTTGTAAGCATATTTCAGTATTTTCCATTAATGAAATGAATCATTATTTCCGCTGCATCTATGTGTTTATGGTTATTGCATCTCTGTATTTATGGTTATCTCTGTAATCTATTGCGTTCCTGTCTAAATCCGGATCATTGCTGTAAGGCACAAATTTGTCTATAACACTAATTTCCTTTTGACAGTCGAGTTTTGGACAACAGGAGTATTATAACCAGGGAATTGGTGAAAAGGGAGATACAAACATCTGAGAAAACCTGTCCTGAGAATCAAAGGAGGAAACCATACACAAAATTCCCCTTTTGATCAGAACACAAGCCAAAACAGAGAATTTTCACCATGCCAAGAGGGTTTATCAGAAAGGAACCCTCGGATTCTAGGAAATTGCGAGAAAACCCCGAGGTGGTAGACCTATTTACCCATGCCAATTGGATGACCTTCTGTGATAGAATTCGAGGTCATGATGATGAGGTAATAGAAGAGTTCTTAATGTCTCTGTAGCCCAAATCCAAGATACTGGCCACTGTAAATTTAAGAGAATTGACCTTAAAACTCACCCCACAACTCATTAGTCAGGTCACTGATTTGCCATTGGGGATACCCTGGGATAAAGAGGAAAGGAAATTGGGCCAGAAGGCCAAAAAAGAATTCTTCCTACCAGAAGAACAATTTTCAGAGGATAAGAATGGGGTCCGGAGAGCTAGCCTTCAGCCATTTTGGAGCGAGGTCAGCCTTCAGATTATGAAATACATTACCTATGAGGGGCGATTCAGTATTGTATATGGTTATCACTTCTGGATGCTAACTGAACTCAGACATAAGATGGATTTACCCACAGAACAAAAGCTAAGAATCCCCTACTTCCTCCTACAGTCATTGATTGAGTGTGGCACAAAAGTGAAGGAAGGGACACCAGACCAGCTAGCCCATCATGGGCTTATCAAGCTTCTAGTAGAAGATGCCCTCCATACTTATACTGTCCCTCTCTCCTGGGAGATTTTTCGCAATATGTCCAAGGATGATGATATCCGAATTCTGGCCGAAGAACTCACTTCATCCAGCAGTGAGGAAAGGGAGCATATTGAGGCAGAGAAGAAAACTAAGGGTAAGGAAACTAAGGGTAAAGAAACCCAGGACAGACCACCACAGGGAGAGCAAGAAGAGAAATGAGAAAAAGGCCAAGCTACTGAGGCCGAAGCTGTGGGTGGAATAAAAGCACAAACGCCAAGGGAGAAACAGTTGCAAATCAGGGCAGAAAGGACTGACAAGGTCCAAGAAAGTGAGGGCACATTGTTATCAGGAAAAGTGTCTATTTAGAACTGCTCTATCCCACTAAGGTGTGACAGCTACCTTATAAACAAACAGAGAAAACTACTTTTGTATTCTTCGTTATGAACTATAAACAAAGAGGAATAGGATGAACCAACCTGTGTCTTGCGCTAGTCCTTCGATCCAATCTCTCTCCTCTTTGATAGCTTCCAGCTACCTGCTCCCTTACTTGCCCAGCTTCACCAAGTACCTGTAAGATCACAGAAGAAGGAAACTATACAAAGACATGGGTTTATATTCATAAATAACTTAGGATCAGATTTAAGTTAACCATACAAATGTAACAAGCATCAATGATACAAAAGCATGGAGAAGAAACTCAAAAAGGTTTTTATTGATATACAAGAAGATCCAGGAGGAGTTACAACCGATGATTCCTGACCTAGCATCAACCTCCCAGCAAAGAAGTCCCTTCTTCACCCCCAACAAAGCATAGATCACCCAATTCTCTGATATGTATCTCAAAACCAACAGCAATTCCTTACAATGTGCAAAATTCCAGCCTCCGGATCTCTGGGGTGAGGGATCCATATATAGATGTATGCAAGGAGGATGAGTCAACTTATGCTTTGATTAGTGGCTTCTCTCTGTCAGTTCTTGCTTCCACTTGGAGACTGAAAGCCTCTTACTCATCCTTCGTCGAATTCAGTGAGGCAAGTGTCATTGGAGAAGATTCTGGAAGCTTCCATTGTCTCTCCACCTCGTGGAATGACACTGCCACTTGTCATTTCCCGCTCAACGCACCCTGGTAGTGCATTTAGGTGCGTTGCAATGCACATAGCTAGTGGATTTAGGTGCTATGCAACGCACTTGGCTAGTGGAGCAGCTGAAATGATCCTGATTTGACTTATTCTGAGCAGTTTCTGGTGGAGAACTTCTGTGAGAAGCTGTAATTTGTTGACCTTGTTCCTTTAGGAGTTAGAACAACACTTTTAGGGACTTAGGAGCCCTTGGTTTATGGACATTTCATGCTTAGAGCTGTAAGGCACAAAAATGTCTATAACAGTTGCCCCCTAAATTATGAGGTCGTTTATCGGGTGAAATGCTTTATTAGGAGGATCCAAAGTTCTTTCAATGCTGGGAGGAGACCTGTAATAATATACAATACAATACATTATCTTCATACTATTTTCATGATCTAGCTGAGGCAGGCATTCCCATGCTCAGCTTTATAAATTCATTTTCATGTACATAGGATAGACAATCGCCTGATGGTAGATTGATGATTCTGATAGAGCCATCATACTTTTGGTAGGATGATCATCTGTGCTGCAATGTTGTACATTTCAATGTCTTTATTTTCCTGAATATATATCGCAGCCCAGATGGATGAAACTAGATCCGGGGTCTTCAATCTCGTCCGATCTTCACTCGAAGTACAAGTCGATCCATGTGAGAAATGTTTTGAAGTCGAACATGGAAAGACATCGCTTGATTACCAGTCAATGATGTAAACTGTTAACAAGCACGAGAGGAATCACCGATAATGATAATGATCCTCAAGGTACTGCAGTACAATTCACGTGGTGTGAATAAAGGACTTGGCGTCGAACACCACGCAAAATCTTTCGGTCGAAGGTCATTGATGTATACCTGTCGCCGGAAGTGAGAAACTTGCCATTGAGGCATGCAAGCTTCAAAGTACTGAATGGGGTGTTCCTAGATCAACTTCTTGGATAATGAGCTGATGTCGACAAGAAGTGATCCGTCATAGGAGGGCCTTAATGAGTCCCACATCAATGACACGGAACGGAGCAAATGATTTTGATGGAGGTGAAAACGATCTGATGATATATGGTTCAGGGTGGTGGTCATGAAAGAATGGAGTATAATGTATGGTAGTGGGCGGGACACAGGTGGCCTTTCTGGATGACTTCTCTTGAACATGTCAGCGACACTTATGTGATGGATTGGTAGCATTAACCCCAAATGTGGATGGTATGGCGAGACCATGGCGATGTGACCGGTGAATGAAACAACCCAACCCGACTCGAGCACGGAGCGGAAGTGTCATGTTCAAGAGCGACTTGCTACCAATAAAGATTCTTTGAGTTTTCTTCCCAATTTTTCCCCAGTCATTGCTGACCAGTACCTCTTTATTTTTGTCAAGCTTGAGGAGGATAACATATGCTTGTTCTATAATTTTCCCTTCTGGCAAACCCATCGCTATGTTTTAACGAGCTTAGCGATAGTGAAACTCGTTCTCGTCTAAAGACAAGTTTGTCGCTATTAATCTATTTAACGAGTCTAACGACAAAGATAACTCGGTCCTTTTCATTTTTAGAGAGTCTGAAAAGGTACGTAAAGGTAACTCCAAAATTCCTTTTTCATCATCTAATCCCTTAAGTCCGAAAAAGTATAAAACAATACAGAAGGGATGAATTTTCGATAGCTTTAACGAGCCGAACAAAACAAACGCTCGATCTTTTTGTGCAATAATCCCTCAGGTCCAAAAAGATTAAAATCTAGAGGAGGGATAGCACTTCCCGTCGCTTTAACGAGCTGGAAGGCCAGAACTCGGCAATCTTTTCATATTTTACGAGTCAGAAAAGAGCTTAAAGAAGACTCGTCTTTTGAGGAACGAGTGATAAAATGGGTAGCAGCTGATTCCAGGTAAGGTTTGGAATTTTCCAATCACGGCAGTGTCACAAGGATGGCTAGTGAAATCACTCTTCGCAGTTGTTCCTCAAAATGGGTAAACAATCAAATGGAGGTGAATGATCGGCCAATGAAAAAGTGGAGGTGACGGTGCAAACACGACCAAGGCTTTAATGGCTGAAGTGCTACATTCACAGTGGTTATTTACCAGGGTATAGTTCATTTTTAACGAGCTTAAACGCGGGTGGAAACATTTTCTCGGTGCAGGTTTATTTTTTAATGAGCTTGAACCTTGTGGTAACACTGCTCGATTAATCCAGTCATATGATAAGAATGTCTCATATAAAAACGACAACTTTTCGAGTGTTGCGCCAGTGGAACTCCGTCATAATCCATTAACTCGTAGGCTCCCTTTGCTAACACCCTCTTAACAATATAGGGGCCTATACATAAAGACTTAAATTTACCTGCTCCCAATTTGTCGGATTCCTGGTCGTAAAGCAAGACCAAGTCACCTTCTGAGAAGACACGGGGTTTGACATTTTTGTCGAACTGCGCCTTGACTCATTTCTTATGGGCTTCGTTAGCCAAAGCGGCGTCACGACAGGTTTCATCCAATTGGATTAATTCCAAGAAATGAGCCTCTTCTTCTAAAGTTCCGGGGAGGAGATCAATTGCGAGTTTGAGAGACGAGATTTCACACTGGACTGGTAAGACTGCTTCTAGGCCATATACCAGTTGGAAGGGTGTGAACCCGGTTGCACTCCTTACCGATGTTCGGTAAGCCCACAAAGCTGAGTACAGGATTAGGTGCCATCTTCTTTTGTGAACCCCGATCATCCTTTGCAGCATGTGTTTCAGGACCTTGTTGATCGCTTCAACTTGTCCGTTGGCTTGCGGATAATATGGAGTAGAGCTGTCGTGAGACAACCCTAGTTTGGCAGCTAATTCGACCATCATGTGATTGCGAAAATGCGATCCATGATCTGTGACTATAGCCTGTGGTACGCCGAATCTGGCGACTACATGATTGAAAAAGAAGAGGGCAGCTGTTTCACCAGTATTATCTAATGTAGGCATCGCCTCGGCCCATTTGGTAAAATAGTCAACTGTGACTATGATATACCCATGCCCCCTGGTCGAGGTGGGGTTACATGTCATGAAATCGATGCCCCATTTGGCGAATGGCCCAACAGCAACTATTGGTTGTAGAGGTGTGGGTGGTCTTCTGGTTTTACTATCAAAAATTTGACAAGCATGGCAACTTCTGACTGCGGTTATGCAATCTTTGAACATTGTTGGCCAAAAGTATCCTTTAGGAGTTAGAACAACACTTTTAGGGACTTAGGAGCCCTTGGTTTATGGACATTTCATGCTTAGAGCTGTAAGGCACAAAAATGTCTATAACACACATCCAAGGAAACCACAACAAAATTGAAGGAGAAGACACCACCAGCCAAGCAGGCCAAAACAATGAAAACTGTTTCTACAGGAAGCCCGAAAACAACTTCTACAGGAAGATAGAAAACAGTCAGCACAGGACTTTCTACAGGAAGTATGAAGACAGAGCAACAGAGGGAAAAATCACCAGAAATTTTAGCTAGGGAGGCAGCAGCTGTGCTGGCCACCCTAAGCACATCTCCCAAGCAGAAGGGAAAGCAAAAGAGGGAGCCTCCCCTGTATTTTAAGGCAAGAAGGAGTTTGAGGATTAAGACTGGCAGACCCCAGCCACCGTCAAAATAACCAATCATAATTTTAGACACCCCTACCACACAAAAGGAGAGGTCCCCCTCCAAGGCATCCATCACTTATGAACGGGGAAGCCTAAAGACATCCACCTAGAAAGAAAGAATGAAAATGTTGGACACAAAGGCCTCTCTACAGGATGTTGAGACTATTCTACAGGAAACATTGGCTAGGCTGAAGGAGACCGAAGCAATGGAAGGTGAGGCAGCTAAATCACCACAGGAGGAAGAAAAGGTGGAGAACATTGTGGAACCTAGCCCCCAGCCTAGCTTGGGCTCCTATTATAACTTCTTGGAGGCCGGAAAGATCATTCCTCAAAAATTCACAGTGCCACTTTTCCTTGCACTAGAAGAAGAGAGAGTGAGGACCCACACTTGGATGAAAATCGCTAAGTCCAAGGGTGTGGCGGATATAGGTCCTCTGGAGGAACAACTCAAAGAGGCAAGGAGGGAATTGGCTATGGTACGACATGTGGAGAGCAGCCAGCGGGTCAAGCTACAGGAAGAAAATGAGCTGCTTAGACAATAGCTACAATTACAGGGACAGAGGAAGGAAGACAGGCCTCATATCTTGGGAGAACAACAGCAACAGGAGGAGCCCACAACAGCCAAAGATATCCCTGATGAACAGCAGAGAAAGGAAGGGATGCAGACTGAAATTGAGACACTGAATCGACAGCTACAGGAAAAAGAATTGGAGACACAGTCTCTGAAATAGCAGGTACAAGAAAAGGAGGCCCAACTGGCCTGCATGGCCAGCTGGGCAATGGAAGCTCTGCAGTGTAGGCAGCCTGCCAAATCCTATGCCCTATACCTCAAGGATCAGTGGTTACAGTTTCATATCAATACCTTGGCTCAAAGGGGCATCACCCCATTCCAAAATTATCATCAGTTTGCAGCTCTATGTGGCAGTAGTTCATCTGAGGATAGGGCCAAATTATCAGAGTTCTACTTGCACAACTTCGCCCTTCCGAACATGAACGCATGGGATCCCAACACGGTGATAGGAGATGTCCAGCTTATGGCCATGGCCTCTTGGATGAGCCATGAGGAGAAGAGAGCAGCAAAGGTCTGCAGTATCATAGGCAGAGAGCTCACTGAGCCACTCATGATCAGAGCAGAGCCGAATGACCCCTCGGCAGTGATAAGCGCCCACCAGCACTTGGCCAACAGTCCTAAGGAGCTACCGGAATACATTGAGCAACAGGCTCAAGCCATTTCCCACTTTGAGGACATGGAGAGACTGTTCGGAGAAAACTGCATGCATGCCTGCACAAGGCAGTGGAACACAATGCCTCACAGCCTGAAGATAAAAGAATACCACTCTCCCACCAGGATGAGGGAAGCCTTGGCAAGGGTACCTCTCTACAAACAGTTGATGCAGAATTTGCAGGCCAATTGTATTGGCTTGAAATTCAGTCCTCCTTTACTTTTGCGATTGCTAGAAGGAGTGAAGGAAGAGGAGGAAGGTAGACAATGGGAGGAAGTGGAAAGGAAGGCAGTATTCCATGACCAGGAAGAGGATATCACAGCAGAGGCCTGGGACGTGAGGGAGGTGATCAAAGCCATAAAGGATGATGAGCTGGACTAGTTGCTCAGAGGATGAGCAACCCATTTAGCAGGGGGGTGATGATGAGCCCCAAAATGGGTAACTTATTGGGCTCATTTTGCCTAATTGTCCTTGTTCAATCCTCCATTTTTCATAGATTATGCATGTTTTTCTAGTATGTTTATGTTATTTGAATGAATAAGGGTGGTCACTCTACCAAGGAGGCTAATACATGGTCATTTCAGGTCTTTTGGACAAATTTTGGAGCAAAACCAAGCAATTATGGCCCAGGTGACAGCCAAGCTTGAGGTGAGGATTCGTAGGGAGGTTGTCTGTGGCATTAAATGGCCCTTCCTCGAAATATCCACCCTCAACTCCGAGCTCAACATGCCACCAAAATGAGTTCTAAAGGTAGCCAAGCAGCTTTGGGAAGAGTGACTATTTACTAGCAGTTGGAACAGCCGAGTCCCTTGAATCTAGGAGGGCTACTAGCCCCCTCATATTGTATAAATAGGAAGGCCTCAACCTTCATAGTTTACTTTTGGAATTGTTGGTATTTGCACTATAGTGTTGTCCTTTTTCAGCTCGTTTTTCTTAACTACTGCTGTACAACTTTCTTGTGATGATTATTTTTGAGTAATGAGAAGCAACTTTACTTGGCATCAGATCTAAGTTCTTCATAGGAGCCTGCAGCTCTTGGGGTTGGGCCCAACTCGAGTGCTAAGGCCTCCTTTATGTATTGTTATTTGTCCTTTATGTATTTGCAAAATCATTTATGTTAAGTAGATTACATCTTGTTGATTAACTAGGTCACTGTTAATGGTTAGAAAGACTTTTGATGCTTAGATTTGGTTGATAGGTTGTTAACAGGGAAAAGCTTCAAAAAAGGGCCATCAAACATCTCTGGTTTCACCTCTCCCTTAGTGGTATCAGGAGCTGGGATCAGGGTGACCTTGTTGCCCACAAAAACACTGATTTGCTTTGCCATGCAATCACTAGTGTTTGATTTCCATTTGTAGAAGTTGTTTATAGGTTCAAACTTTTGCTTGCTTAGTTGCATGAGTTAGTATACATGGTTTCATTGCAGTTCAAACTTCTGTTCATTATTTTTACTAATAGCTAGATCAGATTAGGTTAACGTACTAGGTTTTTGATTTTACAAGTCTTCATCGGTTCAGTTGGAAAAATGACTTGTAGAGCACCTGTACCACTTCTCTACCTGCCCATACTCCATCACACCCATCTTCTCAATCCCTTAGCTCAGCTTCTAGCCTTACGTTTGCCATTGCTCACATAACCCTAGTTTTTGTGCATCCTTGCTTTAGTCCTCCTTGAACAAATCCAGCCATCTACATCTGTCCTCAACTCCATCCACCAAGTCCTGGACCACCTCCAACCCTTATCCTATCTCCATACCCACTCCCTCATATTTCTCCATCCATCCATCCTCCAAAATCCCATTTCTGAACATCCTGTAGAAAAATTCCAGACATCCTGTAGAAAATCACAGACATCCTGTAGAACCCCTGCAGACTTCCTGCAGAAGCTCACGAATGAGGTTTCTTGATAGCCAAACTCTGTGAAACTCTCTGGGAGGGTGTTAGGGACCCCTTGGGCCCTCTCTAAATTTTCCCGACCTCATCCAAGCATTTCCTCTCGCCAATCCACCTCTGCACAGTCAAAACAGTCAAATCGCATGCATAATAATTTTGGCAACTTATTCCAAAAAAAAAAAAAAAAAAAAAGATGTTTTTTTTTTCAGATGTTACTGTAGAAGTAGCTTAGATACATGTATTTACCTTCCTAGAAGTCAATGGCATTTCCTTCAGTAGCTTGCATCCTCTTTCTTGCATCGGTAGGGATAGCTGGTAAAATTAGGGTTTACGTTTCCTTTCAGCTTTCCAGTTTCTTTCTACAAGTAGATCAACCTTCTTTAAGTTAGATTTCATCCATCAGTTAAAAAGCTTTTTCTCAGAGCTCATAGAAGTTGGCTTAAGCTCTTAGCGGACTTGTGCCAGCTGACCAAGTGACAGCTGCGGCAAGAGCTAGTACTTGTGCATATAGCACCGTTGCTTCCAAGTTTGTTACGAACTACCGGTTTGATAAAAGTAAAGAACGGAGTCCCAGGAGTTGTAGCATTATTGCTGCAATACTGGAGCTCACCAGTATAAGTAATAGCTCTCTGGATTTTGATTTCTATGAAAATTGTGTATACGGGAAGCAGAATCGGGTGAGTTTACCCTCTGGTTGTAAGAGGACGAAACATGTATTATAGCTTGTGCACAGTGAAGTGTTTGGACCTGTGAAGGTTCCATCACTGGGTAATTATGTGTACTATGTATCATTTATAGATGACTTCTCAAGGAATAAATGGATATATTTCCTTAAGAAGAAATATGAAGTCTTTGATAGGTTTAAAGAATTTAAGGCTCTAGTGGAAAGCCAGATAGAGAAGAAGATAAAGGTGTTGAGGACAGATAATGGTGTAGAGTTTTGCAGTAAGGAATTTGAAGAATTCTGCAAGAAGTGTGGTATAGCACGGCAGAAGACTACTCCATATACACCTCAGCAAAATGGAGTTACAGAAAGAATGAATAAGACGTTGATGGAAAAGGCAAGAAGCATGCCCAGTGGTGCCAGGTTAGGACAGGAATTCTGGGCAGAGGTGGTGGATACTGCATGTTATCTGGTCAATAGGTCACCTTCATCAGCGTTGGAGGATAAGACTCCACAAGAGGTATGGACTGGTAAGAAACCCTCTCTTTCACATCTAAGGGTATTTGGATGTGATGCATATGTACATGTTCCAAAGAAAAAAAGAACAAAGTTGGATAGTAAATCTGAAAAGTACATCTTTATTGGCTATAAGGATGGTTTAAAGGGTTATAAGCTTTGGAACCCAGTAACAAGGAAGGTTATGTACAGCCGAGATGTGGTGTTCAGAAAGGTGAAACATGTTATTAAACATGAAGTCCAACCAAAGGAACTTGAGAAGATAGAGTTTGAGCTAAAGGAGGAAGAATCAGACTCTACAACAGAGGAGGAATCAGAAGATGAAGAGCCACAAACTCCGGCTGTGAGAAGATCAGTTCGAGAAAGAAGGCAGCCAGAAAGGTATAGTCCATCTGCTTTCTGTTCAAATTTTGTTTTGTCTATTACTGATGATGATCCTAGAACTATGAAGGAAGCAGTGGATTCAAAGGATGGAAAACTCTAGAAAGAGGCCATGGTTGATGAAATGGCATCTTTGCACAAAAATGAGGCTTGGGATCTAGTGGAGTTGCCAGTTAGAAGGAAACCGATTGGCAGCAAATGGGTGTTCAAAAAGAAGACAAATGCAGAAGGAAAAGTGGAGAAATACAAAGCTCGGTTGGTAGCAAAAGGTTATTCCCAAGTACCGGGAATTGATTTTGGTGCTATTTTTTCTCCTGTTGACAAGGTAAATTCTATTAGATTACTTTTATCTATTGCTGCTACTTTTGATTTTGAGGTAGAACAGATGGTTGTGAAGACAAAATTTCTTCATGGGGATCTAGAAGAGGAGATCTACATGAAGCAACCTAAAGGCTTTACGGTGAAGGGTAAAAAATAACTGGTATGCAAGTTAAAGAAGTCTCTGTATGGGTTAAAACAGTCACCAAGGATGTGGTATCAGAAATTTGATACATTTATACGAGGACTTGGCTTCACCAGAAGCAAAGAAGATCACTGTGTGTATTTTAAATTAATTGGTGACCGTGTTATTTATTTGGTCTTGTATGTGGATGATATGTTGCTGGTTGGAAATGACAAAGAAATTATCCAGGATTTGAAGACCCAATTGTCCTCCAAATTTGACATGAAAGATCTTGGTGCTGCAAACCATATTTTGGGCATCGAAATTAAAAGAGATCAGGAAAAGAGGAAGCTCTAGTTAAACCAGAGGAAGTATGTTGAGACAATACTACAGAGGTTTAATATGTAGGATAGTAAACCGGTGAAGGTTCCTATTCCTGTAGGTGTGAGGTTATCTGTTGAACAGTGTCCCAAGACACAAGAATAGGAAGAGGACATGTCCCCTATTCCATATGCAAGTGCAGTTGATAGCCTGATGTATACAATGGTTTGTACTAGACCAGGCATTGCACATGAAGTGGGAGTATTGAGTAGGTTTATGTCAAAACCAGGGAAGGAGCATTGGATAGTAGTGAAGCGGGTTTTCAGGTATTTGCATGGCACTAGTAATTATGGTTTGTTCTACCAAGGAAAACCAAGATTGGACAAAGTTTTGGATATCCGTGGCTTTGTTAATGCAGACTGGGCTAGGGATTTGGAACAGAGAAGATCTACAAGTGGGTATGTGTTTAACCTATTTGGAGGTGCAGTCAGTTGGATGAGTAAGAAACAATCTGTAGTGGCACTGTCAACTACAGAGGCAGAATACATGGCTGCCACTCATGTAAGCAAGGAAGTAGTTTGGTTGCAAAGATTGTGTTCAAGTATGGGGTTAGTACAGGGAGCTATAAGGATAGACTGTGACAGCCAAAGTGCAATTTTCTTGGCAAAGAACCCTGCTTATCATTCAAAGACAAAGCACATTGATGTTCAGTATCACTTTGTGAGGGATATGATAGAAGACAAAAAGGTGTTGCTGGTAAAGGTGGACACTTTGAAGAATATTGCAGATGCATCGACAAAATCTGTGAGCTTTGAGAAGTTCTCTTGGTGCAGAGAGACAATGGGCATTTCAGGGCTGGAAAAATGACTAAGCTCTCTTGTGGCCCCCTGTGGAAAGAAAACAACAAGTGGGAGAATGTTGGGTTGTGTTATATTCTTTCCACATAGTTAACAGGAGGTTTGAAGGGCACCCGTAACCCTACTTTATGGGGTTCCGGGCAGCACCCCGGAAAATTTTGGTTTTGGACCCTATGTCAGGTTGGGCAGACCCACCTATGGTTTTGTGCATGACTTTCACACATGTTTTTTGGACGCGATGGTTTTCGGTCCATGGTATTGGACGTGATGGTTTTCGATCCATGGTATTGGATGCTTCGGCATGTATAAATACGTATTGTAACATTGAAAGGAACATAATGAAAAATCAAGCTGGTAGTCCCGGTTTTGGGATCCAGGGGAAAATCTCTGTGTATATGTGTTTTATGTGTTCTGCTCTCGCATTATTTATTTTTTGTGTTTTAAAATTCTTATGCATGTAATTTATGTACGGGGTTAAAACCTACAAAAAATACACTCTCTCCCATCCACATTCTGTGTTACATCGTTTTTATAACATGTTTTAGTTACAAATTCCAATAAACGTGGAAACAATACGTTTATAATAGAAACGGGCTAAGAACGAAAGAATTGGCGGGTGCAGGTAGAACCCGACTGTTCGGCCTTTCCCCGGCACTAATCTCGAGAACAAACCATCTAACGGCTGTCACATCCCACTCTTCAACTGATCCAAATACCCTGCACAGTTGATCTACCCTTTGCCATCCAACGGTTGTGGCACGGTTTCGCACTCCAACTAGCATGTTCGCTATTTCTCCAAAGGCACACACGATGAAGTGGTTTTCAGGAGGCTACATGTCACTCGTTGAGTGGAATCACGTGCTCCTGGTCCAAAACCTCTTCCTACCTTGAGGGCATGCAATAAACCATTTACCGCCCTCCTGCCAAAACTCAAAGAGTTTAGTTCTTTTTGTATAAA
Source organism: Pinus tabuliformis (assembly GCA_031772625.1). Lineage (NCBI taxonomy): Eukaryota > Viridiplantae > Streptophyta > Pinopsida > Pinales > Pinaceae > Pinus > Pinus tabuliformis. Next base: position 395,334,321 of record CM062806.1, on the reverse strand, counting down.
TATATCGCGTCCGTTTTCCCAGATAACTTACCTGCATGTTTCCACGAAATATGTGTCGATCTCCGCTCTTGACTATTGTTCCTCATCACCTAAGCCCTAAACCAATCATAGACTACCACATCATTTTTTGTGTTGACATCATCAGGTACCTGCGACACTTTCTTGGGTTGCCACATGTCCTGATGACGTAGGCTTTGACCTTTTGACTTGAATCTTTAATTGGCTCTATTTTCCTTATCCGAACTTGGATTTGCATGGAGTTTGCACCATTAGCTTTATTTCAACGAGCTCTTCAACCTTGTTCCACTTTCACTTGTATTTGAAGACTTTTGATCTGGAGGTTATTCAGGATCCATTTTGGATCATGTTACCATTTATTCAAAACAAATATATGATCATCTTTCCCATCTTATAACAGTGTTTGAGCATTGTTGAAAATTTTGCATTTCTTTAAACCCTAAAAATTCCATTTTTGCAATCACAAAAGGAAAATGGCTAGGTTGTATCATATCAAAAGAAGGCGTTATGATTGACCCAGAAAGGAGATAGGCCATTGATAGTCTGATGCCTCCTAATTTTGAAAAGGCCATGCAGTCTTTCATTGGTAAAATCAATTTTGTTAGACGTTTTTATCCCAAGCTTTTCTGAAATAGTTAAACTACTTCAAGATCTTGTATAGAAAAATACTTATTTATAAGTGGAGTGACCTAGAACAACATTCTTTTGGTACCATTAAACAAGTTATTTTTGAGTCTCCTATACTATTGAGCCTTGATTTTTCCAAGGAATTTATATTGTACACCTTTTCTTTTGTTTTTTCTTATAATGATGTTCTTACATAGAAAATAGAATCATATGTTGAAATTCTCATTGCATTCATGAGTTTTTCTTTTAAGGGACCTGAAATGAATTACCTAGTGGTGGATAATCATGCCTTTGTAGTCTTTAAGGCTATAAAAAAAAATAGATCTTACCTCCTTAAATTCAAAATGAAGGTACTGATTTCCTATGCAACAATAAGGATTTTTTTGTACATAAATCATTGGGAGAAAAAAGGGCCCATTGGATGACGAATCTCCAGGAATATAACTTGGAGATTAAACATGCACAAATAGTGAAAGGCCAAGTTCTCTCCAATCTTTTTTCGAATCTATTAATCTTCCTAATCAGGATCCTTGTTATGATAATGACATATCTATGCTACAAAATGAAGCTTTTTTTCTTCTTGATGATCTTAATTCTTGGTATACCTACATCAGGTTTTATTTGCATAATTTTGCAACATCATCAAATCTTGAGCCAAAAAATAAAAGTGCATTAAGGTTGATATTCCCCTCGTCGATTTATTAATAAATTTCTATTTCGAAAGAATTATGTCAGTGTATTGCTCTGTTGTCAAGAACAAGGTGATGCCTAACAAGTACTCCACGATCTCCATTCAGGTCTTGCCAATGGTCACTTTGGGAGATATACCACTACTCGCAAAGTACTAAGTGTTGGCTATTATTGGCCCACATTATTTAAGGATGCTCATGACCTAGTACGTAAATGTGTAACTTTCTAGAAGACTCCTAGTAGGGCTAAGAAACAAACTTTTCCCCTATAGCCTATTACAGTTGAAGCTCTCTTTCAGTAGTGGGTCCTTGAAAATTATTGGTCCTCTCAACAACACAAATATATTTTAACTACCACAGATTACTTTACAATATGGGTAGAGGTGGTACCTTTACAAGTAGTCAATACCAAATAGGTTGTTGCATTTTTGGATTCGAATATTATTACTCATTTTAGGGTTTTGAAGTCATTAATGTTTGATAATTCCTCTTACTTTTCTTCTCAAGAATTGGATTCTTATGCTTTTGATAAAGGAACCAAAATTAAGTACTCAACTAACAATTACCCTCAGGGGAATGACCTTGTTGAGTCATCAAATAAGAATTTAGTTAAAATTATGAAATTGACTATTTATCAGAACCATAAGAATTAACATACTGCCCTTTTCGATGCATTTTGGGCTAATAGTGTTACCCCTAACGATGCCATTGATAAATCCTCCTTCTTCCACGTTTATGGCAGAGAGGCCATCTTACCCCCTAATATTCTCCTTCCTTCTCTGCAATTCTCCCAACAGGTCCAAGAAGTCAAGTTCACTGCCAAATAAAACATGATTGATGACTTACTGAAACTAGAAGATGAAAGAGAATAGTATAAACATAAACTTCACCAACACCAACAAACTATTAAACAATGGCTTGATAAAATATCTTATTCTGATAAAAATATAGAAGTAAGAGACTTGGTTATAAAATGGGACAAAGCCCATGAAGATAAAGGGTAATATTCCAAGTTTAAGAGGTTATGGATAGGATCATTCATTATAGAAAAGATTGGTCCTAGTACATTTTGTCTAGAAAGTCTCAAAGATCAGGTAGAACCTTTTTTGTTTAATTGTTAGTTTTGAAGAAATAGTTTTCCAAAGTCCCTCTTGGAATTCTATTAATTTATAAATATTGTTTTTCCTTGCATTTTTTAGTGTGTTTTTTTCTGGTTTTCTTTTGAATTGCTTGATTTATTCCACAACCATGAATATCAATAATCCTATCTGAAAAATGTTTCAAGGAAATATAAAAACTGATGCTATTTGTTCATGCCTTAATTATCTAATTTGTTTGTTGTAGTATCAACTGAATTTTCTGATCAAAATTCCTAATCATTTTAATTAGCATTACAAAAACTCTTTATGTTATTTGAACCTCTTTCTTAAGATATTCCTTAATAATGTAAATGCTAAGAAGTTGGTGACTTTTCAAAAATTACACACCATTCCATCTCTTAAGGAGATTTATATTTGATTCCCTATTATGGTAGACTATTCCAGTATGGAATAATAAGCAATTTCTCTTGGTTTCAACTTTCATGGTGTTGTTTTACTGGGATAAAATCGCTCAGGTAAAACTAGTGAAAAAATACCTCTCTGTCGAGGCTATAGATGCACGCTATCTGTAGTGGCTCTGTCTATGGAATTTGAGATTCCAAATTTAAATTTTTACTGAAAATGTAATCAAAATATTTAGGATCTACATGTCATGCATGCCTTTAAGGGGCTTCTGAGCCTGCCTCCTCAATAATTCAAATCATAGAGATGAACCAATAATTTATAATAATTCCGATGGGATCCTAACATATAAGATGGATTAAAGAGTATCCTAGTCAAGGCTATGGATGCCTAATGGTATTAAAGTCAAAACTACAATACCAACTAGCTTACTCATTGAAATTATCACTCTGTCAGTTATTAGATTCTCTGAAAATTCATATTGATTTTGATTATAAAGTTTATGTTTTCTAATCATTGTTTTAACATGTTTTTATGAATATAATAATTGTATTTAAGCAAGGCTACAACAACCATTATCAGATTATTGTGGGCATTTTTTTTTAAGCATCTGATTTTTTTCCTTTATCTAAATCTATTTTTAGACAGAGATAACTAGTTCATCTAGTGAATAACCAATTGTTGGCAGACGAACTAACTGCCCTCTCATTTTTGAAATGATATGGGTCCCTCTCTTTTGTTTGTGTTTTTGTTTTCTTCTAATTGTAAAAATGAACATTTCTAGTTTTTTTTATTATCCGGATCATGGTGAATATGGTTATGTGGATTTAACCAAAATTTGATACTTTTTGCTAGTAATTTCTTTTCTTATTTTTGTTCTATAACAACAATGTGACCTATGCTTTGATGCCATTTCCTTCCTAAGAATTCCACTAAATTTGGTCTAGATCCTTGGTATCATATGATCTAGGTGGATGTTGGTGGCCACCCACCTATTCCACTTGGACCCCCACCACTCTCTCTTTCAGTTTTTCAGTTTCCTTAATTGTAGCAAAATTTACTATTTTTGGTAGTTTTTTGGTCCTGAACTTTCAGAGCTGTTTTGAGGCCCTAAACGACGTTTTTTGGGAAAATCGGGGAAAATATGGGTCCCCAATTAATGTTTTCTACTCAAAATTTGTAGTCCTCATATAGATATTTCTAACGAATTATTTTTTGCGTCAAATAGAGATTGTATGCCAAAGTTACGACCCGAGAAGTTGATGTAACAATTCACCCAAACAAGGTCCATAGTTTTGGCACTTCATCTCCTAAGGTTAGGTTTTTGGATGTTTATGGTTTTCCATTGTTTATCAATTATGAATGTGCCTTCGACCCTCATTCTAACACAATTCAGAGGTATGTAGTCGCCACATCTCTTCTCAGAGATAAGCTACCATCATCTGAGCTAGTCTTATTTCCATTCTATTTGTAAGCATATTTCAATATTTGATATTAATGATATGAAGTGTTATTTTTGTTGCATCTCTATATTTATGGTTATATCTGTATTTTTTTGCATTCTTATTTAAGCTCAAATCAGTGGTATCAGAGCGGTCTTCTCTTTCTTTGTTTTTCTTTGCATGTCCCCAACGAGGTCAAGATATAAGGAGTTAGGGATCGAATTGGTTGAACTTTTGCAAGACCAGCCTTGAAAATCTCGACGGCCACCCATGGCAGAAAAGAAGAAAGATGAGGGGGCAAGAGATCCTTTCAAAATATTGCTATTAGAAGCCCTCAAGTGACAGAGGAACATGATGATGGACAACATTGCTAAGATTGTTCAGTGGCTACCCTTTGCACGAAGTTGGGTATTAAGGATTCTGAGCAACATTTGATACTCAAGTACCACGATTTCCTACATAGGTATATCTAGGATGAGAAGGAGTTCCTAGAAATATCCTCACTTGACGTGACATACCAATATGCTGTCAAGATTGAGAAAAATTAAAAAAAAAAGAAGTGAGACTTTGGATCTACGAATTAGAAGAAAGGAAAAGGCACCCCCAAACCGTAGATTAAAGTACAAATCCAAGGCGAGGAGACACAAGACTACCTACTGAAGCCACAAGAAAAGAACAATACCATGAAGACAAACAAGGACATGGGAAAATGGTGTTAGTTCCATAAGATCTCCACTCACAACACGAGTGAGTGTTGGGCCAATAAGTCACTGGTTGTTGAGCTGAAGGCTTCTAAATTAGATGCATGTTCTGACTCTGAGTTAGAACTCAACAAGGGGGATGACAAAGGCAAACAAATCATTGATGCGAAGCCCAATGCCACTGTGGCCACCACCAAGATATAGATGATTGAGCTTGAAGATCCAGAGGAGGGGGAACACCTCTTCCACTCACAAATGTGGGTGAAGGGTTCTCCACTGCAGTTCATTTTCAATAGTAAGTGCTGAAAAGAACCTCATTTCAGTAGAGGTTGTGAAGTGGTTGGGCCTACTAACTACAACACATCCATATCCGTACACCATCGGGTGGATTTACTAAGGATGAGATCTCTGTATTAGCCAACAGTGTCGCCTTCTCTACAGCATCAAGCCCTTCACAGATGAGGTATTTTGTGATGTTTCTCATCATTAAGTTTGTGATTTATTATTAGGACAACCATACTTGTGGAAGAGACATGTTGTATATGATTCTAGACCTTGCTCTGTTATTATTTCTTTGGGTAATAAGTTATACAGGATACCGAAGGTAGCCATGCATATCATCATCTCTTTGATCTGTACTAAGTAATGTAGTAAGATCTTCTCCCAGACTGGGAAATACATTTTCTTTCTAATTCTCTCTCAAAGTAAGGGGAAGATCATAGCCACATCCATGGCCCCTGGGAAGTGTTCCTCCACGTAGCAGAAGCAGGTGGATACAGTTGTGGAAGAATATAGGGACATCTTCTCCTCACCCACAGGGGTACACTTGCACTGTCAGGTCAAGCATTTGATTGATCTGACTACCAGAGCACCTCTATCCAACAGGCCAATATATCATTTCTCCATTCTGGAAAATGAAGAGATCAAGCGGAAAATCCAAGATTTGCTTCAAAAAGGGCACGTCTGACCAAGTTCCTCACCTTGTGGGAGCATGATTGTACTTGTAAAAAAAAGGATGGGACCTGGAGGCTCTGCATTGATTATCAGCCACTAAACAAAATCACTGTTAGGAACAGTTATCTAATCCCATGTATTTATGACCTTCTAGACCAACTCAAGGGGACCAAGTATTTCAGCAAGATCGATGTTAGGTTTTGCTATCACTAGGTTCCAATAGAGCCCACAGACGTATGGACAACCATCTTCAATTCAAAGGAAGGCATTTTTGAATGGTTGGTTATGCCCTTTGAGTTGAAAAATTCCCCTGTGAATTTTATGAGTCTAATGGATGACATCTTGTGACCCTTCATGTTTATCTGGATGGCATCCTCATCTTTAGCAAGACTTGGGAGGAACACTTGCAACACATTCGGTAGGTCCTTCATGTTGGGTGTGGAGCCTGGTTATCTTCTGTATTCAAAGGTATCGTAGCATTGGACCCCAGTTTGTAATGGGGAGGCAACACTACCCGTAAGATATACGCTACAGTGGGGTCCAAGGGGGCAGTTGTGACCTTTGGGAGCCGCCCACTAGAGGGAGGATTGGGGGCAGTGCCCCCGAAGCTAAAAATAGATGTAAAATTGCCTTGTAAAATGTTGTAATTTCGTAGTCAATCTGGGTAGTTCATTAGGCGGAGATCTGATGGTAGAAGTTATGTTTAATTTAGGGTTTTTTTCCCTAGAAGGAAAACCCTCGCTATATATGAGGGAATTGTATTGTGTCTATGCAAAGCTGTATTCTGAGTGAGAAGAGAGAGGAGATTGAGAGTGGAATTATAGCGGATCTGCTGCAGGTTGTATCTCTTCAGTTTGATGGATAATATAAAATGAAGGACTGGTTGTTTCTCCATGGATGTAGCCCAAACTGGGTGAACCACGTACATTTCTGTCTCTCTTGTTTTATGCATTTTCTGTGTTTATATTTCTGCAATATTTTATGTGTTCCATTGCTCTGTAATATATAATTTTCTAACACTTCAAACCCTTCGGCAGCACAAACTGTGTGCCAAGTTGGAGAAATTCACCTTTGGCATGAGCCAAGTTTAATATCTAGGTTACATCATAGATTAGGGTGGTGTGCATGTGGATCCGACTAAGATCGAAGTCATTCAGGATTGGCCATCCCCGACCACTCTAATAGAGCTTCACAGCTTTTTGGGCCTTGCAATTTTTATTGGAGGTTCGTGTTGGGATTCTCCCATATCACTTGCCTTTTGCGTCGGATTACTAAGGATGGGGCCAAAGTAAGCTTTTCCTGGTCTAAGTCCCAATAGAAACCGTTCGTTGAGTTGAACCACTGTCTCTGCTCTGCATAGGTACTCAAATTGCTAGACCTACACTAGCCATTTGAAATTGAGACAGATGCCTACGACTATGCCATTGGTTCATTCCTCACCCACCATGAGCATCCAGTGGCCTATCATAGTGAGACAATTTCTTATACAATTCGAAAGTACCCCACTTATGATAAAGAGATGTATTCCTTCATGTAAGCTTGGAGACAATGGAAGCATTACATTCTAGGAAAGGAGATGGTCATCCAAACCAATCACCCACCTCTTCAGTTTATACAGACACAAAGGAAGTTGTATAATGATCTCCATCATAAGTGGTCTAAATATCTACAACAATTCCTCTTGACCATTAAATACAAAAGGGGTAGCACCAATCATGTTCTCAACTCTTGTGGCCACGAGACCTCTGGATGGCCACAAAAATACAAAAATGATCCATAGTTAGCCTCCACATACTAGATGCTAGTAGATGGAAAGCAAGTTCCTCATTTCCACCTCCAGGACACATTATTATGATACCTAGGTCACCTTTGTGTTCCTTCAAGCGAGCATGCCAGGCAGATTTGGGAGGCACACTACAGTCAGGTCTTAGGACACTTCAATGTGGAGAAAATTGTGGTTGTACTACAAAAGTACTTTTATTGGCCAAAACTTTGACTGGATGTTGGGAAATATATCAGATCCTGCACTGCATGTGCCATCTCCAAACCAACCATCAAGAAGAAAGGCATGCACACTCTGCCTACTCTGAGCCAGCCATGGGAATCCATCTCCATAGACTATATGTCTTGTCTCCCTTCTACTAAGCATGGTAATGATTGCGTATTTGTGGTCATGGACAAATTTTCTAAGTTGGCTATTGGGTGCCTAAAAGAAGAGTATCACAATAGAGGACATTCCCAAACTCTTCTCTGAATGATTGTGGGTACATTTTGGGATCCTGCAGACCATTATATCAAATTAGGATAGTAGGTTCCTTAGCACATTTTGGTAAAGTCTCTAGACACTATTCGACACCAAGCTCACCATGTCGATTGCCTTCCATCCCCAGACTGATGGCCAACCAAAGGTCGTTAATAGTATGATAGTGCACATACTCCACATGTACAACTCTAAGCATACATGAACTTGGGATGAGATTATTCCCTATGTGAAACACAATTATAACAAAGCTCTCCATAGCTCGATTGGTCCTAGTAACTTTCAAGTGGGTCTATAATTTCAACCATTGTGTTTGATTGTGTCTGAGGTTGATAAAGCGACCATATTTATTGAACGCATCCAACATATCCACCAACATGTTCATGACACCTTGGAGAAATCAAATTCCAAGCACAAGCAGCAACATGATCAACATCGGGTTCCACACAAGTTTTAGGTGGGCAACAAAGTTTCCTACATTTGCAGAAGTAGTGCCTCGCTGGACCCCACCACAAGCTTTTCCAGCTATGATATGGCCCATACACCATCACCAAGGCTGTAGGGGACAATTCCTTTGAGCTCAACATTTCACCTTTCCTTGATCTACACCAAGCGTTCATCGTGGACTGCTTTCGACCATACTTCCCTCTATTACTGGACACATCATACATTACAAAAAAACTCACACCAATAGAGTTAAGCCAAGACTGCATGGAACAAACCAAAATTGATCATATTATGGACACAAATATCAAGAACACTTGCGAGAAGAAGATCCAATTATATTGGTTTGTGAAAGCTGGTCAACTCCTGGGCCAAGGAAAGTGGCTCACCAGGGACCAATTTCAGCAGAAGTTTCCCCATCTCATGGAGGCACTCAACGGAATGGGGACCATTGCTTCCTAAGGGGGGAGGACTGATCCACGTGGATGTTGGTGGCCACTTTCCTATTCCACTTGGACCCTTAGCATTGTCTCTTTCAGTTTTTTAGTTTCCTTAATTGTATCACAATTTACTAATTTTGGAAGTTTTTTAGGTCCTGAAAATTCAAAGCTATTTTGAGACCCTAAACGATATTTTTTGGGAAAAATGGGGCCATCATGATGTTTCAACTAATGATTTCCAATTGAAAGTTGTATTCCTCAAATAGATCTTTCTAATGAGGTATTGTGGGCATCAAACAAAGATCGTATACCAAAGTTATGACCCCAAGAAGTTGATGTACTAATTTACCCAAATGAGGCTTTCCATTGTTTCTCAATTATAAATAGGCCTACGAGCCTCATTGTAACACAAATCAGAGGCATGTAGCTGCCACATCTCTTCTCATATATAAGCTACCATCACCTGAGCTAGTATTGTTTCCATTATGTTTGTAAGCATATTTTAATATTTGATATTAATGAAATGAAGTGTTATTTTTGTTGCATCTTTGTATTTATGGTTATATTTGTAATTTTTTATGTTCTTGTTTAAGTTTGGATCATCATATAAAAACATTGATTTTATGATTTGATTCAAATTTTGATTATATATTATAGTGATCACATATTATATGTTGAGAATGGATTACATAGTTCTTGTGAATGATTTTAAAATTTATAATTCCCTTTGCATTGTTTTCAAGTCGTTCAATTGGTATTTGTTTCGATGCATGAATTAATGTATTATTTCACTGGTTATACTACAGATCCGAACATATGTCTTTGGGTTTGTTGAAACTATGGTTATATTGTGTTCTCAACTATGATATGATCTATGTGACAAATTAATGTTTTGGCATAATTAAACTTGCATTATTGACATTTATTGTTTCCATATCCTAAATGATATATGGAGGTGTGAGATGGATTGGGTATGATTTGCTTTGGATACTATGTTTCCCATTTGGCACTCCCACCTTGCAACACTTCTATGCACTATAATACAAAACCATAACTCAATCTATAAATCATTAAAACTTTCCTTCTTTCATGACAAAGCTATGGTACATTCTCAAAACTGCGCATTGTTTCCTTTTGAGTTTCCCTGTAGAATTTTCATTTCGACAATTTCTCCAATTTCATTTATCTTTGCATCTTCCCAGTCTCCCTACAAATTTCCAATATTTTGACGTTTTATACACTCATTCTTTGTCCATTGAGATAAACCATGGCTCATATTTCATTTATATAACACCCATGACTGTAATTAGAACAAAACTAGTAGGGAGTGACCTTGTTGAGAGATATGAAAAATACAAGTCCCTCTTCCAACAGGTTGGATAGTGGCACTTTATAAAATAGTTCCAAGGATTTAATGATTACATTGTCAAAGATTTGGATTCCAATTTTAATGGAAAGTGAGCTAAGCATGGCGACTTGGACATTGTGGTTTATGTTGGTTTTGTGGCCGAAGCTACTTCCCACTCCATGAAAGGTGAACGATGGTCCAAGAACTGTACCTTTTGATACATCCCATGGAAGAAGTTTCTAGAGAACAAGGACAAGGGTTACTACATAAAAGTTATGCTTGTGAACTATCTCAAACCGAAATGGAGAGATTTATTATATTTTATACACCATTACATAACTTGTGAGGGTTGATATGCACTGATGTTTTTGTATCATATCTAAATTTTGATGGTTTTTCTCACTCATGATCTTAATTTACCCTACTTCCTGCACATAAGTTTAGAAAAAATGGAAAAAACCTATAGGTCTAACTGTAGAAACCCAGATAGGAAACTCTTCCACCATGGAATTATATCCATCTTGGTTAAGCACCATTTGACTAAAGTCAACCAACAATGGGGAATTTTTCTCCTGGGAAATGGTTTTCAAGAAACCCTTGAGTCAGGTTGGTATGATTTTGCACTAGAAAATTCACTTAACCCTTCCTCTCCAGTTTCGAATTCACTTGATAATTGCATCAAAGAGGTGAACAAATTTAAACACTCTTGTCCTGAACCGCAGTCTGATTATCCAAGTGATGATAGGGATTAAAACCCTCAGGATCCACTAGTTCGTATTACTCAGAGAAGGTTCAAGAATACTTTGTTTCACCATACTAAATGGAAATCAAAGTATAAAAATTGGTTGGAAACTTTAAAAAGTGATATAGTGACCTTCACACAGAAGATGCATGTAGAAATTCTGCTCTCTACACATCTTGTAGAGAAACTGTTGCAGGTTAACTCGATAACACAATATACCAAAGAAAAATATTATAACCTACTTTTACACTCAAACTTGTGGAAGCTTAATCAATTTAGAACATGATCAAACAGAACACATATAACAGAGAAGAATATTCAATCACACATGAAACACAAAAGAATACTCTAGAGAAAGCCTCATCTAAAAACCCTGCTATCTGTATTATCATACAAGTGGAAATATCTCAGGATTACACAAAGCTTTAGCTCACAAGCTATCCAGCTCTCAGTACAATCCCTCACTACAGCTCATAGATAGAATAGACAACACATATGCCTTCGCCTCTGTCCTCCAAGCCTCCTATTTCCTTGTGTTGTTTCTCCTGGATGATCCAGCTGTAACGTGTGTGATTCTCACCTCACACACTGCTCTGACCTCTGTAGAAATTGTGCAATCCTTAAGGAAATAAATTCCTTCTGCATGCATGTGTTTCCTTTATAGGTAAACACATGCAACAGATAGTACATGTCCCTATCTTTAATCTCAATTGGGTCTTTGTCTAAACTGAAATGCATGAGTTATTTATGAGAGAATATTCAGTTATTTGGAGAACACTAGTTGCATGCATGCATGCATTAGCTGTCTGAACTCACAATTAGTTCCACAAACTATTTAGAACTAATCTAACTGGACTTAACTCAGTTAACTAAGCTAACTAATTACAACTCAAATACAACTCATCCTTATCTCCTTAATTAAGGGATAACTTCCTCAATCAAAGGGCTAACTGTTGCATGTCTTCACAAAGACTTCATGTTTGAATTTCTCAAGTCAAAATGAATTAATTAATTATTTTTCAAATAGCTGGTGAGACTAAATTTGAATTTTAATTCAAGGACAAATTAAAATTGGAATATATCCTGAAATTCTCTTTATAGAAATGCTATTTTTAGCATTTCTATTTTTAGCATTTCTTGTTTCTATTTTCAACACTCCCTCTCAACAAGAAAGGGATTATCTACCAACCCGATCCTGTCTCTATGGAACTTGAATTTACACTTTGACAATGCCTTTGTCAAAATGTCAGCATCTTGCTCCTCTGTCAAAATATACTACAGCAACATTATCCTCCTCGCTACACAGTCTCTGAGATGATGATACCTGATGTCAATGTGCTTGGACCTATCATGAAATACTAGATTCTTAGAGAGTTTGATACAACCCTGATTATCACAATAGATCACAGTTGGATCCATCCTCTAATCAAACAAACCAACTAGGATTTTCCGCATCCAGATGGCCTCACATGCTGCCTAACTTGTAGCCATGTATTCTACCTCTGCCAAGTTGAGTGCAAACAACCTCTATTTCCTGCCGTACCAAGAAACTACCGCTGACCCAAGGTTGAAAATCCCTCCTGATGTGTTGTTCCGATCTGATGGACTCCCTACCTAATCTGCATCAGTGAAGCTTTGTAGCTTCACTCCCTCTGTCCGTTTGTACCATAATCCATACTGAGATGTGCCTTTGAGGTATCTTAATACATGCTTTGCTTCCTTCCAAAACATCTTGGTAGGTTGAACCATCGCTTGACTCAGCTGGTTCATCGCATAACACAAATCTGGTCGTGTGTCACTAAGTACATCAGTGAACCCACAAGCTTCCTCTACATAGTAGCCTCTACTAATTCTCTTGAAGTAGCATCCTCCCTCCTCCAGTTACCTGCTAGAGGAGTATGCATGGGCTTGCACTTCTCCATGTGGAATCTCTTGAGTATCTCATTGGTATACTTGCCTTGAGACACAAACAACTCCCCATCCTTTTGCCATACTTCCATGCCAAGGAATAATGCATGAAACCCATGTCTTTCATCTCAAATTCTCTTGCAAGGTTCTCCTTGCAAGACATGATCAACTGATCGTCACCTATCAATATGAGACCATCAAAATAAAGTACAATGATCAATTTCTTACCTTTCACCATGATGTGGTACAGGTTTGCATCTGCTTCACTCTTTGTGAAGCCCAACCCGGTGAAGTAGTTGTCGATCCTGATGTACCAAGCACAAGGTGCTTGCTTCAACCTATACAAAGGTCTCTTGAGTCGGCACACATGCGACTCATGATCGAAGGTCTAAAAACCTTCCGGCTACTCTATGTGCACCTCTTCCTCAATCTAGCTATTGAGGAATGCAGTCTTCACATCCATCTGATGGATCTTCCAACCCATCTGTGCTGATAGAGCCAATATAGATATGATAGGTGAGTACCTTGCGACAGGAGAAAAATTCTTATCATAGTCAATCCCCTCAACCTGTGAAAAGCCACGGGCAACAAATCTTGCCTTATGCTTCCCACACTACCATCAGCAGCTTGCTTTACCTTGTAAAGCCAACCAGAACTCACAACTGACTTGTTCTTTGGTCTTGGAACCACATCCCAAACATTGTTCCGAACTTTTGAGTCATAGTGGTCCACCATAGCATCAACCCAAATTGGCTGCTGCATTGCTTCCTCAAAGGAAGATGGCTCAGTCTCAACACATTCCCCAACAAGGGCCATGTATCCAGTGTACCTCTTAGGTGACCTCCTCTGCCTACGCTGAGAAGATGGTTCTCCCACATTCTCTCTCGCATCTGATAATAATCTGTCAGCTTCTCTTGTGCGCTTCTGTCCATATCTAGAAGACTCTGCTTGAGTGGATGTCTCCACTCCTGGAATCTCTGCATGCGGCTTATGAACCAACAGTTCCTCCACAACTTGTAGTTTGAGCTCCCTTTCAAGGGAAACTCGCATGGCCTTCTTGATGCGGGAGCATGTGACTCAGGGGGGAGAAATCTTCCAAATTATTCCAAAAATCCAAAAAAAATCTACAGGCAAGGGAGTGGGGTCCTTTAGCCTGCAATTTCTATGCTTTCTTAGTTAAAAATAGAATAAATTCTAGCAATAAATCATGCTATTTGTAACTGAGCTTTTCAAGCTTTAAATCATCATGTAAAGCATGCTTTTCTTTGTATCAGATAAGGACCAAAAGGGCTTGTCCTTAGTTATAAATAAAGAGGCAGCGAAGCCCTCATCAGACAGAGGAGAGGGGCGAGTGCCATAGTATTATTTTGAAAAATTTGTTCTCTCAGCGTCTCTTATTAATGACTCTGTAGTATGCATACACAGATTATTGGATAGTGCGACGGTGTTGAAGAGTTTCCATTTCCACACGCTGCAAATAATGTGTATTAATCATTGGAATTAATTTCCTTTCATTTTATGTTTATATAGGCCTTGATTTTACAATTGCGCATGCGTCTCTGTTATCCCAAGAACTCTTGCGAATTCTATTAAGTGACTGTAGCGGATTTGGAAATTTATAACTGTAAGTTCTTACCTCGTGGTTCCGAGACCATATAGGCGTCGAGAGGTCCTTTAAAACGGTAGTCGTGTGTTCAGTTTACAAGGCTTTTCTGTTGGGAAGGAGCCATAGCGTGACAAAGGGCGAGTTCTGAAATTGGGAGCCGAATTAATATAAATTGCAATATATCCATATCGCTGAGTCCGTCGTTTCGGAGGTGAGAAATTGTTAAATTGAGTCAACCACCGAATAGCGGAATCACCGAAGTATTAAACGCTGCATAGAAGTATATCGGTTCCGGAGGGACGAAGAACATTGTTTGGGCGATGCGACTTATGTATATATTGACCCGAAACTAGCATAGAGGCGGAGATATATATAGCCGTCGGTGCGATATATACCCGCGCCTTGTCCACGGTAAGGCCTCACCTTTAATCATCGCCGATGCGATCTCGCATCAGGCCAAGGAGCAAAGGGAAACATAACTGTTATATATAATTATGTGTGCGTAAGCGGTTTGGGTTTATGTGGATTGCTTGCGATAGTGGGAATATGTGAGCTGAGGTGTAAACACTATATAACGTGGCACATATATATATTGTGTTGCGTAAGTCCGCCAATTGGACATTTCTTTTAAGAGCTCCTGAAAAAGCCATTGTTTGTTAATAAGCCTGATAGTGAGTTTTTTTTAAGAATGAAACATCAGTTTAATGACTGATGCGCCCAGAGCAGAAGAAAGGGAAGTTGATCGAAATATTGAAGAGCTTGCTGACAGATTAGGGAGATTGTCTCTAAGACCTGCACCCTCGCCATCATTAGTGGTATCAGAGCCATCAACTGACATTGAATTGAATCTCAGGAGTAGAAGAAGGATGGCTTTCAGAGTTGGAAGAGGATGAGGACGTGGTGGAAGAGGACGACCTGCTGCAAATGATGAACTAATGGAAACAGTAGAAGAGCTGCGATCTAGAGTTGATGCATTAACTTCAGATAGAAATATA
Source organism: Pinus tabuliformis (assembly GCA_031772625.1). NCBI lineage: Eukaryota > Viridiplantae > Streptophyta > Pinopsida > Pinales > Pinaceae > Pinus > Pinus tabuliformis. The sequence goes on along the minus strand of CM062806.1, from coordinate 395,318,645 downwards.
GATGATGGAGATGTCAGTGAGCCCGAAATTGAAGCTGCTGAAGAGGAGGAAGCTGTACAGGTTACTCCTGAGATGAGGTTCTTTCAGTCAGTGTTAAAATCCACAGCCAGGCCATGGAACCAATTAGTACTGGTATATCAAGGAGGACTGAATCCAGAAGAATTAATCGACTGGATTAACAGCATGGAGAAATTCTTCGATTACGAGGAAACAGAGGATGAGAAGAAAGTAAAGTTTGTTGTCACCAAGTTAAAAGGCCACGCAGCACTCTGGTGGGATGGTGTGCAGGCGGAAAGGAAGAGACTTGGTAAGCAACCAATCAAGAACTGGAGCCGAATGGTAGCAAAGTTAAGAGGTAAGTTCTTGCCAAGTAATTATCATCAAACATTATTTAGAAAAATGCAAAATCTTAGACAGAGAGCTTTAACAGTAAAAGAATATACAGAAGAGTTTTATAAAGTAAGCATAAGAGCTGGAGAAGCCCAAGACACAGATGAGAAGGTAGCTAGATATATGAATGGCCTCATGATGGACATTGAGGATGAGATAAGTCTGTTGTCTCCTAAAACAGTAGAGGAAGCTTATCAGATAGCGTTGAAAGCTGAAGAAAAGCTCATGAGGAAGCAGTCTGCCAAAGGGAGAGGGACTTTTAGAGGAAAAGGAAGTCAAGGTGGTAGAGGAAGATCTACAGCACCTAGAGATGGAGCTAGCAGTAGCTCAACCCAGCATGCACCCAGAGAAGGTGATGCAAGAGGCAAAGGGAGCTTTTCCAGAGGAAGAGGAGGCAGAGGAAGAGGCAGAGAAATAAGATGTTACAGATGTAACAAGCTGGGACACAGAGCTTTTGAGTGCCCAGAGAATGCAGACATAAAGCAGAGGAATGCAATTGTTGCTCCAGCTGAAGAAGAAGCGCCAGCGACAGCAGTAGCAAAAGAAGAAAATACACCAGAAAGAGGAGAATCTCTGGTGGTTAATAAAGTCTTACTTAAGCCAATGAAGGAGGTGGTTGCTGAACTGCCACAAAGGAAAACTTTATTTCGGACAGTGTGCAAAGTCCAAGGGAAATGTTGCCAGATGATCATTGATAGTGGCAGCACTGATAATTTGGTCTCTATAGAGGTAGTGGAGAAATTGAAGCTGAAGACAATGAAGTATCCAACACCTTATAAGGTGTCATGGTTACAAAAGGGACATCAGCTGTTGGTAAGTGAACAGTGTGAAGTAGAATTTCAAGTGGGCAAGTACAAAGATAAAATTGTTTGTGACGTGATGCCTATGGACGTGTGTCACATATTGCTTGGAAGGCCTTGGCAATATGACAGAGGAGCCATACATGACGGGAAGAGAAACACCTATAAGTTTGGAATGGATGGTGTTAATCATACATTGTTGCCTCTGCAAGAAGAAGATGTACCGGGATAGAAGACTGATCCAAAAACTCTGTTACTTGGAGGGAAGGAATACTTGAAGCAGATTGAAGAAAATGAGGTAAATTTTGCTGTAATTTGCAAGCCCAAGGTAATATTGAATTCTACTAAAATCTTTGAATTACCCATTGAAATTCAAGAAATGTTGGAGAATTATTATGATATTATTGTTGATGATTTGCTTAACGAATTACCGCCAATTCGAAAAATCAGTCATCATATAGACTTGATTCCTGGAGCAAGCCTACCTAACAAAGCAGCATATAGAATGACTCCTGCAGAGAATGAAGAAGTTAAGAAACAGGTGCAAGAATTGCTTGACAAGGGGTTGATTAAAGAAAGCCTGAGTCCTTGTGCAGTGCCAACAGTGTTGAGCCCGAAGAAAGATGGAGGCTGGAGAATGTGTACAGATTCAAGAGCCATCAATAAGATTACAATCAGGTACAGATTTCCATTACCCAGAATTGAAGATTTAATGGATTGCTTGTCTGGCGCAAAATATTTTTCAAAGTTAGATCTTAAAAGTGGCTATCATCAGATAAGGATAAGAGAAGGGGATGAATGGAAAACCGCTTTTAAGACCAATGAAGGATTATATGAGTGGAGAGTGATGCCTTTTGGGTTGTCCAATGCACCAAGTACATTCATGAGGCTTATGAATGAAGTTCTTAAAGAATTCATTGGTAAATTTGTAATAGTATATCTGGATGATATATTAGTCTATAGCAGATCCAAGGAGGAACACTTGAGGCATTTAAATTATGTTTTACAAAAGCTACAGTAAGAAAAATTATTGTTGAATCTGAAGAAGTGTTTATTTATGAAAGAAGAACTGGTGTACTTGGGATTTGTTATCTCAGCTGAAGGATTGAAGATGGATCCAGAAAAGATCAAAGCAATTGTGGAGTGGCCTTCACCCAAGAGTATTTTTGAGGTAAGGAGGTTTCACGGTCTTGCTAGTTTTTACAGAAAATTCATTAGGAATTTTAGTAAGATTAATGCACCTGTTATTGAGACCATAAAGAAAGATAAACAGCCATTTAAGTGGACTGCTGAAGCAGAGAGAAATTTTCAACTGTTGAAGAGGAAAATAACTGAAAATCCTGTTTTGGTTCTACCTGATTTTAACAAAACTTTTCAAGTTAAGTGTGATGCCAGCGAAGAAGCAATTGGAGGAGTCTTAAGCCAAGAAGATAGACCAATAGCTTATTTCAGTGAAAAGCTAAATGATGCAAAAAGGAAGTATTCTTCTTATGATAAGGAGTTTTACGCAGTTGTGCAGGCACTAAAGAAGTGGAGGCATTATTTAATGTCGAAAGAATTTATTCTTTATTCAGATAACCATGCATTGCAGTTTATAATGCAACATCCAAAACTCAGCCATAGACATGCTAAATGGGTAGAGTATCTTCAAGGCTTTCATTTTGTGTTGAAGCATATAACTGGACAGTCAAACAAAGTCGCAGATGCCTTAAGTAGGAGAAGTGTATTGCTGCAAGAAAGTCAAATCCAAGTGTTGGGTTTTGATTTTCTTAAGGAATTATATGAGACCGATTCAGATTTTAAGGAGGCATTTGAGGCTTGTAAAAATCCTGTTTTGGCAGACAGGAGCAAGTGGCTGGATTATTTTATACAAGATGGACTGTTATTTAAGAAAAATCAGCTGTGCATACCCAACTGTTCAATGAGAGAGAATTTAATCAAAGAGAAGCATAGTGGAGGACTTGCAGGACATTTTGGTCAAGAGAAGACCTTTGAATAGCTCAATAGATTTTACTTCTGGCCGAGAATGAAATCTGAAGTAGAGAAATATGTAAGAAATTGTAAAGTCTTCCAGTATGCAAAAGGGAGGAGCCAGAACACAGGGTTGTATATTCCATTGCCAATTCCAGATAGGCCTTGGGATATGGTAAGTATGGATTTTGTGCTAGGATTGCCAAAGACTCAAAGAGGCTATGATTCAATTTTTGTTGTAGTGGACAGATTTTCAAAAATGGCACACTTTATTCCATGTTATAAAACTAGCGATGCTTCTCACATTGCTAACTTGTTTTTTAAAGAAATTGTAAGATTACATGGATTACCCAAAAGCATTATTTCAGACAGGGATTCAAAGTTCGTTGGATGTTTCTGGAGAATTGGAAGAAGCTGGGAACTAAATTAAATTTCAGTTCTGCCTATCATCCACAAACTGATGGACAGACTGAAGTTGTGAATAGAAGTTTAGGCAATCTTTTGAGGAGCTTTACGGCAGAACATCCAAAGCAATGGGATCAAGTGTTACCACAAGTTGAATATGCATATAATGACTCACCAAACAGGAGCACAGGACAGAGCCCATTCCATATTGTTTATGTAATGCACCCAAGGGGAATATCTGAATTAAGGAACTTGGGAAAAGAAGAAATAAGAAGTGCAGAAGGTGAAGACTTTGCTTCAAGAATGCAGGCTATACATGAACAGGTGAAACAACAACTACAGGACAACAACATTCAATATAAAACCAGAGCAGACATGAGGAGAAGAGAAATGAACTTTGAAGTTGGAGACTTGGTTTTAGCACACCTCAGAAAAGAGAGATTTCCAAAGGGAGAGTATAATAAGTTAAAATCCAAGAAAATTGGACCATGCAAGGTATTGAGGAAATTCTCTGCAAATGCTTATGAGATTGAATTACCACCTGGTGTGGGAATATCACCAATTTTTAATGTTGCAGACTTGTACAAGTATGAGAATGAAGCTGCAGATGATACAGCACAGGATCAAGAGACTCCAGAGATTGACTGGGTAAAACAGTTACCCACAGCCAAGGATTTACAGCCAGAAAGAATTCTGGATAAGAAAGTGTATAAAAAGACAAGGGGACGAGAATATTTCCAGTATCTGGTGAAATGGAAGGGACAGCCGATCGCTGAAGCTACTTGGGTTACAGAAGACATTCTACAGAAATTGGGCAAATCTGTAGATGAGCTCATGGACAGGAGCCCATGAAGAATTTTGTCCTCAGGAGTCTGATGCGGGAGCATGTGACTCAGGGGGGAGAAATCTTCCAAATTATTCCAAAAATCCAAAAAAAATCTACAGGCAAGGGAGTGGGGTCCTTTAGCCTGCAATTTCTATGCTTTCTTAGTTAAAAATAGAATAAATTCTAGCAATAAATCATGTTATTTGTAACTGAGCTTTTCAAGCTTTAAATCATCCTGTAAAGCATGCTTTTCTTTGTATCGGATAAGGACCGAAAGGGCTTATCCTTAGTTATAAATAAAGAGGCAGCGAAGCCCTCATCAGACAGAGGAGAGGGGCGAGTGCCATAGTATTATTTTGAAAAATTTGTTCTCTCAGCGTCTCTTATTAATGGCTCTGTAGTATGCATACACAGATTATTGGATAGTGCGACGGTGTTGAAGAGTTTCCATTTCCACATGCTGCAAATAATGTGTATTAATCATTGGAATTAATTTCCTTTCATTTTATGTGTATATAGGCCTTGATGTTACAATTGCGCATGCATCTCTATTATCCCAAGAACTCTTGCGAATTCTATTAAGTGACTGTAGCGGATTTGGAAATTTATAACTGTAAGTTCTTACCTCATGGTTCCGAGACCATATAGGCGTCGAGAGGTCCTTTAAAATGGTAGTCGTGTGTTCAGTTTACAAGGCTTTTCTGTTGGGAAGGAGCCATAGCGTGACAAAGGGCGAGTTCTGAAATTGGGAGCCGAATTAATATAAATTGCAATATATCTATATCGCTGAGTCCGTCGTTTCGGAGGTGAGAAATTGTTAAATTGAGTCAACCACCGAATAGCGGAATCACCGAAGTATTAAATGCTGCATAGAAGTATATCGGTTCCGGAGGGATGAAGAACATTGTTTGGGCGATGCGACTTATGTATATATTGACCCGAAACTAGCATAGAGGTGGAGATATATATAGCCGTCGGTGCGATATATACCTGCGCCTTGTCCATGGTAAGGCCTCACCTTTAATCATCGTCGATGCGATCTCGCATCAGGCCAAGGAGCAAGGGGAACCATAACTATTATATATAATTATGTGTGCGTAGGCAGTTTGGGTTTATGTGGATTGCTTGCGATAGTGGGAATATGTGAGCTGAGGTGTAAACACTATATAACGTGGCACATATATATATTGTGTTGCGTAAGGCCGCCAATTGGACATTTCTTTTAAGAGCTCCCGAAAAAGCCATTGTTTGTTAATAAGCCTGATAGTGAGTTTTTTTTAAGAATGAAACATCAGTTTAATGACTGATGCGCCCAAAGCAGAAGAAAGGGAAGTTGATCGAAATATTGAAGAGCTTGCTGACAGATTAGGGAGATTGTCTCTAAGACCTGCACCCTCGCCATCACTTCTGCTCATCAAACTTGAGATCTTTGTGAACCACTGTCCTCCGACTCATAGGCAAGTACACCCGATAGTTGTGAACCACTTTCCTCCTCTGTTAGCTTCTCTTGTGCGCTTCTCTCCATATCTAGAAGACTTTGCTTGAGTGGATGTCTCCACTCCTGGAACCTCTGCATGCGGCTACTGCGCATCAGTTTGAGGCTCCTCCTCCTTAGGAACCAACAATTCCTCCACAGCTTGTAGTTTGAGCTCCCTTTCAAGGGAAACTCACATGGCCTTCTTCTCATCAAACTTGAGATCTCTGTGAACCACTGTCCTCCGACTGGTAGGCAAGTACACCCGATAGTTGTGGGGTGTATCAACGTACCCCACAAGTATCCCCAACTCTGCTGTCAACTCAAGCTTCTTCTGTGCATCCTTTGTCACATGGAAATATACCGATGAGCCAAAGATCCTGAAGTGACCCACATCTAGTCTCTTATCGGAGAAAGCTTCCTTTGGTGTCTTCATCCCAAGTATGCGATGCGGGCTTCTATTCTACAAATAGACTGTTGTGTTGCATGCCTTAGCCCACAAATGAAGTGGTAGGCCTTGGTCATACAACATTTCCCATGCTACCCCTACAATTGTTCTGTTCTTCCTCTCAACCACCCCATTCTACTGTGGGTTATGAGGTGCCATCAACTCCCGTTTAATTCCTTCCACTGCACAGAAGTCCTTAAACTCTTGAGAGACATACTGTTAAAGTGGCAACTAGGGCCTAACTCCATGTGGGTCGGTTTATTTATGGCAGCTGATATTTTTATTGGATCCCCCTCGTCGAGAGGTGTAGGATTGATCCAAAGATCATCCGATTCCGATAAGTATTTATGGAGATATGAATTTATTTTGTTTATGTAATTATTATCAAGCCGACCAGCCCTTATTTAGGCTGTATAAGCCCAACCGACGTGTCTATTCATCATCCTCATTCTAGTATAAATTGAAGAAGATTTTATGTCATTTGATATACAATTCTTGAGTGATCTCCTCATCTCCACGTCTTGGGTTTTTGGAGAAGGAGAGACACTAAAGAGTACGTTGGGCCAAGTATGATGCCCTATAGCTGATCCAACGCAGTCATGAAGACTTATTTACTCTCAGCCAATGAAGAATCTAGCACACTGTTCATGTGATAACTTATACGCAAGGTATAGAGATATTTATACGCAGCAATAAAGATCTTTGCATGGAGGAGAAGAGCTGCAGTCAAGAAGACCCGTAGTCAAGCATAGGAGAAGCTGCGATAAAAAGTATCTGTTGTAATATGGAGCCGCAACTTTGTCAAGGCACGTTCGGAACTCACGTCATGAATCTTGGACATGGAGTTTTCTGTCTGCAGTCATGTAAAGAAAAGTGTCGAATCTGCATGCCGTCGAGTTCTTTTATTTTGGTTAGGGTTATGACCTGGGTGTGTAGAGAGAGCAAAAGGTGAGGAGTTTTCTCTGTGCGACCAAACGCGTTAAAGGGTAGCCGCAGTAATATGATGAAACCCTATACGCTGGTCATGAAGACTCATACGCAGTTTAGGGTGCCACAGTCATCAAGCAGCAATTATGAAGAGGTAATTATGTATATACGCACAGCATTCACGTATGATAGTCATATACGCACAACATTCATGATACAGTCACGCAAGTAATTACATATATACGCACAGCATTCACATATGATTCAGTCACGCAGGAAGTATATACGCAAAGACAATACGCAGGCCATGATACATGATACGTAGGTCATACACAGATTTTGGAAATGGCTATACTATATTCATGGGCAGAAAGAGTAATCTGGCCGCAATCAAGTTTGAATTAAAGCAACAGCAAGGTCACGTTTGAATTAGTATGATCTCGGAAAATCAGAAACATTGAGGAAAATATTTAGTTTCCAGCTAAAGCTAACTTCGAGCCGTAAGGTTCGTTTTTTTTGTATGTCCATATTGGGTTTTGTGTTTTTTGTTTTGTAGGGAAAAAGAGCTTTCTCAAGCAAGCACGCAACCCAAAGCTTCAATGACCAAAAAAAAAACTCAACCCCCCCCCCCCCCCCCCCCCTCTCTCTCTCAAACTTTTTGTTTAGCTCACTTGGTCCAAAGCTAATTTATGAGAGTAGAGGTCTTGAGTTCAAGTCTCCTTTTTGTGGGGGTGGATTTTTCATTTCTGCACATTCCCGCACTTCGTTGGCATCTTCATCAACCTTTTTTCAAAAAGCCATAACTTCTTCATTTGGAAGCCGTTTTCAGAGCCGGTTTTTTTTAACCAGCCTAATTTGTCGAGATATTTCCATTGGAACACTTAGTTTCAACATCTATAGCTTCAGTTTCTGTTAAAATGGAAAGTCCATGCCAAGTTATTCTTGACAGCACCAACTACTTCCAATGGTGGTCCTACATTGTGGATTTACTTAGAAGTAAAGGTCTCTACAGAATAGCCTCAGGCCAAGAAACCAAACCGAAAGATGAAGTTAAGGCAACTAAATGGGAAAATAGGCAAGATCAAGCACGTGGGTTGATAGGGATGTCTATTTCTCCCGATCTTAGATTCCATATTGCAGAACTTGATACTCCTGAGGAAGCAATGAAACAGATCACTAAAGTTTTTGGAATTAAAAATGAACTTAATGCCCATCAACTCGAAAATGAGTTTCTTACATTAGACCCCAATAATTTTTCTTGCATTGAAGATTTTTTGTCCAAGTTCAAGACCCTTAGACTTCTCTTGGAAGGTGTTAAGGTTAAGAAAGAAGATAGTAGCTTTATCTATTCCATTCTTACTAAGTTGGGACCAGCCTATTCTGTGTTTGTTTCCACCTTCGATTCTACAAGAGAAGCCTTCATTTCTCAAAGACAAGCCTACAAGTCCCCTTCCTTTGATTCCTTTTGTGATTCTTTAATAAGAGAACAAGAAAAACTCTTACACCTTGGTCTTCTTAATCTTGGAAAATCTTCTAAGAAAGCATTAGCCGCCCAGTAGCAACCAAATTCAAAGAATCCTAAGAAGTTGTATCCTAAAACGAATGGTCCTAAACCAAACAAGGGTCCTAAGAAATTCCAGCCTCAAAGTGAAAAATCATTTCAACAAAATGATAAGACAAATAAAAACAAAGGGAAGAAGACTAATAGACATTGCAACTTTTGTAATCGAGATGGCCACTTAGAATCCAAATGCTTTAAGAAGATGGAAGCCTTGGAAGCAGCAATGAAGAAGCATAACATCCATTTGGAGCACTCTTCAACTTCAACTTCATCTTCAGGAATAGCACTTTCTGCATGTGGTTGTCAAGCATCTCGGTATGGCTATGCACTAAATGTATCTTCTTCTTCTCATTCTCATGAGTGGCTCAATGATTCTGGAGCTTCTTATCACATGGCCAAAAACAAAGCCATGTTTTCTTCTTTAAATGATTGTAACACCAAAAATATATATATGTTGGTGATGATAGATCTCTTAGTGTTGTAGGGACTGGAACTGTTCATATAGACAATGGTCAATTTAATGATGTATTATGTGTTCCAACCTTATCCTGCAACCTTCTATCTGTATATCAGATAACTCATTCAGGTGAAGGTAAAATCGTTGAATTTTCACCTCACGATGTTGTAATTAAGGACCTAAGAGATCCTAGACAAATTTTAGCTACTGGCATTGCTGATGATTCTACAAGGTTGTATAAGTTTCAAAAATTTGGGTCATCAAATCTTCCCTCAATATTTGTTGCTCATAACGATGAAGTGAGCAAACTTTGGCATGAGCGATTTGGTCACTTAGACTATCGCTCCCTTCAGAATCTATGTAAAGAAAATATGGTGACAGGTCTTCCAATGGTATCTTGCAGAGATGGTGTTTGTTCCGAATGTGTAGTCGGAAAACATCATTGGGACAGTTTTGAAAAGCATGCCTCTTGGCACGCCTCAGCCCCTTTACAACTCGTGCATAGTGATTTATGTGGTCCACTTCTAGTTGTTTCATTCTTTGGCTACAAATATTTCTTAACTTTCATTGATGATTTCTCCAGACGCACTTAGGTATACTTCTTAAAACTCAAGAGTGAAGTATTTAACATTTTCTTGGCCTTTAAGGCCTTTGTTGAAAAACAATCTGGACATCAAATTCTTAAGCTAAGATCTGATAATGGCAGAGAATATGTTAACAACAAATTCATCAACTTTTGTACTAAGAATGGAATTCAAATGCAACATACTGTAACATATACTCCACAACAAAATGGTGTAGCTGAAAGGAAGAATCGCACCTTAAAGGAAATGGCTAATTATATGCTTCAATCTAAAGGACTTAGTCTTAATTATTGGGCAGAAGCAATTAACTGTGCAAATTACATAATAAATCGCACTCCTACTAAGGTTTTAAAGAATATCACTCCAGAAGAAGCATGGAGCTCAATTAAACCAGATGTAAGTCACTTTCATGTTTTTGGAAGTGAAGCATGGGCCCATATTCCAGATGAGAAACATAAAGCTTTAGAACCTAAGAGTGAAAAAAGTATTTTTGTTGGATATTCTGAAGATGTCAAAGGATATAGACTTATTCCACTTAAGTCCAAGAATGTTATCATTAGAAGAGATGTAAAGTTTGCTGAAAATATATCGGCCTACGAGCCTAGTTCGGCGGATGTGCCACCTCTCCCTATCCCTTCTAATTTTGAAAATATTTCTACTTTAGATGATTAAAGAGAGGATGAAAATCCTCCCCCACCTTCTCAGGATCCTCCTTCAGCTCCTCAGCTTCCAAAATGGGTCCATGCTACTCGGGATGCAGCAGGTGATCTTGTTGGTGATCCTACAAATCAGCGACATACACATTCTCAGTTTGATAGAGCCTCTTCTTTATTGGCTCAAGCTTTAGTGAATTATGATCCTGACACCTTTGCAGAAGCTTCAGGCCATCCAGATTGGGAAGCAGCTATGAATGAAGAATATCATTCATTATTGGCAAATGATACATGGGATCTTGTTCCTCTACCAAAGGGACGAAAACTTATTAGATGCAAATGGGTTTACAGAACCAAGTATGGATCAGATGGGAAAGTTGATAAACATAAAGCTCGTCTTGTTGCTAAGGGTTTTTCACAAGTTGAAGGCATTGACTACACTGAAACCTTCTCCCCTATTGCCAAAATGAAATCTATCCGCCTTGTTCTTTCCCTTGCTGCCTCTTTCAAATGGGAAGTCCATCAGATGGATGTTAAATTTGCCTTCTTGCATGGGGACTTGCATGAAGAAATCTATATGGAACAACCTATTGGATTTATACAAACAGACTCCAGCCTTGTATGTCGGCTTAAGAAATCCCTTTATGGTATCAAGCAAGCTCCTCGAGCTTGGTATGCCAAAATGGATAACTTTCTTTTAGAAAATGGCTTTTCTAGGTGTCATTCTGACAATACTGTCTACACCAAGAAAGTGGGCAAGTCTCTTATCATTCTTGTTCTTTATGTTGATGATCTTATCCTGACTGGTAGTGATCCCAACCTTATAAACCATGTGAAGTCTAGCCTTAAAAGGAAGTTTGAAATGATAGACTTAGGACACTTACATTATTTTCTTGGTCTTCAAGTCTTGCAATCCAAGGAAGGTATTTCCCTTTCCCAGTCCAAGTATGCCTGTGATATTATACGCCATTTTCACATGGAAGACTATAAGCCAACCCCTTCTCCCTTTCAGTCTGGAGTCAAACTTTCAGTCACTTGTACTTCTCCTAAAGTTGATGCTACCTTATACCGTCAACTTGTAGGAAAACTTTTGTATCTAACCCATACTCATCCTGACCTTTCCTTTGTTGTTGGCCTTGTTGCTCAGTTTATGCAAAACCCACATGAAAGTCATTGGAAAGCAGCGAAAAGAATACTTCGTTATGTTTGAGGTAGTTCAGTTCAGGATTCATTACAGTGCCGAAGTAGCTCCTCTGTTGGTTGGTTTCACTGATTCCGATTGGGCCGGTGACCCTGATGATCGGAAGTCTACTGCAGGTTATGTGTTCACTCTTGGTTCAGGACCTATTATATGGGCTTGCAAGAAACAAGGTGCCATTTCTCTTTCTTCAGCAGAAGCAGAATATCGCGGTGCTATAGAAGCTAGTAAGGAAGCCTTGTGGCTTCGTCAGATCCTGTCAGAGTTTGGCTTTCATCAACAACATTCGACTACACTTTGGTGTGATAATCAAAGTTCCATTCAACTATGCAAAGATCCAGTCCAACATCAGCGCAGCAAACACATTGAACTGCACATGCACTTCATCAGAAAGCTCATTCACAGCCATGTTCTTGAAGTGCAATATGGTTCAACAGATGATCAAGTTGCAGACATCTTTACAAAGGCTCTCACAGAGGTGAAGTTCACTAAACTTCGATTTATGGTTGGAGTTCAGGAAGTTGTCACTAAGGGGGGATAGGCTCTAGTGCCTCCTTCCTTCTCCTATTGTGTCATATTTGTAAATCCTTCAATCCTATCCCAAGTTGTTTTTAAGGGGGGATGTTAGGATATTCCGACACATAGGAAATAGTTAAGTATAACTTGGTCTAGTATAGAGTTAGGTAAAGTGTGTTTCTTTACTATGTACATTTTGTAACTTACAATCCGACGGTCACGATATGTAGTGATCCGACGATTCATTCTCTCCTCGGTATTACCGACACTTGATCTGTGGCTTAACACTCGATTGGTCCATGATCTCTATTTAAAGAGCATGGAGGGTCATTTGTAGGTTAACCGTTCATGAGAGAATCTTATGTAAAATTTCATTCTTTTATTAATAAATTGCCTGAAGTGGCCGCGTTGGCTCAGGCTGTGGACTGTTTCCCTCTTTGAGGGTTTTAACCACGTCAAAATACTGGTGTATTGATCTGTGATCTGTGTGTGAGTGGTGTCCTTTGGTGTTATATCTGAGGAACTTACCCTGTAAATTCCTACATCTTCGATGGGAAATTAGTTGCATAATGTCCCATATTGTGAATTCGATTTGCACTTGCAACCCCGAACTTCAAACTTCGAATTCTTCTTAGTAAACTGTTCACAGCTATGATAACCTTTGCTTCGATACCATGTAGAACTTTTTCTACAAAACCTCCCTCTGATACCATGTAGAAATTCTGCGCTCTACACATCTTGTAGAGAAACTAATGCAGGTTAACTCGATAATGCAATATACCAAAGCAAAATATTATAACCTACTTTTATAATCAAACTTGTGGAAGCTTAATCGATTTAGAGCAAGATCAAATAGAACACATATAACAGAGAAGAAGATTTAATAACACATGAAACACAAAAGAATACTCTGGGGAAAGCCTCAGCTAAAAACCTCGCTATCTGTATTATCATACAAGTGGAAATATCTCAGGATTACACAAAGCTTTAGCTCACAAGCTATCTAGCTCTGAGTACAATCCCTCACTACTACTCATAGACATAATAGAAAACACATATGCCTTCTCCTCTATCCTCCAAGCCTCCTATTTCATTGTGATGTTTCTCCTGAATGATCCAACTGTAACCTGTGTGATTCTCACCTCACACACTGCTCTGACCTCTGTAGAAACTGCGCAATCCTCAAGGAAATAAATTCCTTCTGCATGCAAGTGTTTCCTTTATAGGCAAACACATGCAACTGATAGTACAATGTCCCTGTCTTTAATCTCAACTGGGTCTTTGTCTGAATTGACATGCATGGGTTATTTATGAGAGAATATTCAGTTATCTGGAGAACACTAGTTTCACGCATGCATGCATTAACTGATTGAACTCACAATTAGTTCCACAAACTGTTTGGAACCAATCTAACTGGACTTAACTCAGTTAACTGAGCTAACTAATTACAACTCAAATACAACTCATCCTTATCTCCTTAATTAAGGGATAACTTCCTCAAGCAAAGCGATAGTTGTTTCATGTCTTCACAAAGACTTCATGTTTGAATTTCTCCAACTAATTAACTCAAGATGAATTAATTAATTATTTTTCAAACAATTGGTGAGACTAAATTCAAATTTTAATTCTCAATCTTAATTCAAGGACAAATTAAAATTTGGATATATCCTGAAACGTTATCTATAGCAATGCCATTTTTATCATTTCTTGTTGCTATTTTCAACACTGCATGCCAAGAAACAAAGAGTCAGTATCAAGAAAATATTGATTCTAAAGTCAAAGTTAAACAAATCAAAATAAAAATATCTAGAGTGAGGCGAAATAGGTGAACTAATATCCCAACTAAAGAGATATTTGTTGATCTCAAAGAAAATATAGAGCCTGTGCAAAAAAATACGAAGCCTAAGACCCAATACAACTTAAGTTTTCTTATAATTAAAACAATACACCTAACGTTAACACTGATTCTGGAAAAGATGCTTTTGAAACTCTCCTAAATATGCATTGGCATCAACAATATTTCTTAACTGTTCCCCACTTGGAATGATGGATAAGTCAGATTGTCCAAGAAAATAATGAATTCAAGTCCTCTAATATAACTAAAGAAAAACTAAAGCAACATGAATCCTCTAGTCTGGAAGGAAAATTATAGGCTTTTGATATGCACATTATTGTTAAGTCATCACAGGCCAAAGTCATAATTTCTCCAGATCTTGATAATTAGAGCGATTCTAAGTAAAGGTTTTATTGTATATATGTTATAGCCTTCTGAAATATTAAGGTATGTCATTATTAAGACTTTATTTGAAAATTAAGAAGGGTGTTATAGAATCAAATATTCTTTTCTTAATTTGTAATAGGTCTCTCTCTTGGTTGAAACATTGCTCTCACCTTTCGCAAAATGGATCACTTTGGATAATCTCTAGGCGTTGGAAATACTTCCAAATAGTTCATGTTATTTATTTTGTTTATTTTCTTTTATCTATTGGGATATGTCCAAAAGGACGAAAAGCCAATGTTTGTTATTTCGTAAAAAGATAGTTTCAATTTTAAGTTTATTTTTGGACATGGTTAGTAAAAGTACTCATATATAAGCCTTTGGTTTTCAAATAGAAAGGGGCTACCTATTATATTATAGAGAGAGATTTTGCAGAAAAAGAATGTTTGCTAAACTGTATGTAACTATGGAATAATTTTGAATTACACTCTAAGTTTTAAGACTTGATTTTATTCAGTAAATTACTCATAGTGCCTTCAATTGTTCCAGAAGTCACTAGTATTTATTGTCTTTTGTTTTCTGTGTAATTTGACTTCTTAGAATACATCATATAGTAGTTATTGTTTGTGTGATCATATTCCATATATAGTTAGCAAGTAATTTCATTTCATTTTTGTTATACATTGATCCAACTCATATAACTTCTTATACGATCAATATCACTCTCGAGTGATTTGTATCTTGATATCGATAGTTGATGTGTACATCTATATGGTCTACGTTCATGTAGTTTTATTTTAGTAATTTAAAACTTAGATAATGTCACTTTCATTATATTAATTGAATTAATTTGGTATAATGATTTCTAAGTTTATACATTCATCTTGATTATTTGCTTATTGGTTTGATTCATAAACAAGTAGTTGTGCTAGGTTTGACTAACTCCATGTTGTGATTTGCATTAACAAAATCACGAATATGTACAAGGAGAGGGAGACTACTCGAATTCGTATTCCAATATTTCATTGTCTTCTTTATTTTCCTATTTACAATATTTACAAGAATTTCCTAATCCCAAATATTAGGTTTCGACATTTCCCCCCTTAATATGAAGGGATGTTGGGGAGTCCAAGCATCATTTTAAATCTTTCAAACTTTTCTCTTCCAAGCACTTTGGCGAAGATGTTTGCAATCTAATCGTTTGTAGAACAATGTCATAGGTGAATGGTCTTGGCCTCAACATGATGTCGAATTAGATGATACTTTCTATTGATATCTCTGGTTCGATCATGGAACTTTGGGTTATTTTCCAATTTTATTGAAGAATTGTTGTCAATCAAAATAAGAGTAGAATACACTTGTTTCCCTGCAAATATTCTAGAATTTTCTTGAGCCACACAATCCTTGATTGCTTCAACAACTGCCACTTATTTCGCCTTAGTTGTGAAATGTGTTGAAACTAACTCTTTACATGACGCCAAGAAACAACCCCTAATCCAAGAATCCTAACATAACTTGAAATAGATAAAATTTAAACGAATTATTAAGGAATTTAGACTTCTGTGATCCATAACATTGTTTAGATAATCTTCGGCAAAATCACATAACCAATCTTTTGTCGACGCGTTTCGAACCAACCAGTGTGGTTCATTGTCAGGACAAGTTGAAGAACCAATCTGGCTTAGCTTGATTAAATAGAGTGTGCAGAGACTCCAACGGCTATATTGCCAACGACTAATTTTGACCTAATGATCCTAGTCAAACTACTAATCTTATTATTAATAAAAACATATAATTAGTTAATATAATATTTATTATTTAAATATATATAATCTATATTTATTATTTAAATATAATGGTCCTTAATAAATTCTATCTTCATGTTTATTAAATAATCTATATCTATTATTATTCCTAAATTATATAAATAAATAGTATTAAATTACTATTATTCTTAGAATTTAGATACAATAGGTAATTGTGTCTATATTTAATAATAATTATTTAAATCTAAGGGTCCAATGGTAAACTAGATCTTCTCTATTTGTTCTTTAAAATATATCATTTTTCTTAATTATTTTAATATAATGGCCCATTCGAAATTAAAATAATAAATTATATACAATAATTTAAGTTTATTAAATAATCTATAATTACTTAATAATTTATAATTCCAATATAATTAAAAAACAATTAAATAGTATTAGTTAAATTCTAAGAATAATAATGATTTATGGTCTTTGAGTTTCAATCAAGCGCATAGTTCATGGTCTTTGACACCAAATATAATATCTATTCCACGAAGAGGAGCCTTGAACCGAGAGATTCATCATCACCTTGCATGACACTGTTTTAACCAACGCAGAAAAGGGATATTTTGAGATATAACCAACACACATATCACGAGTGAAATAAGGACAAAGGATAATGGCAACGAATAGTAAGAGTTACCTAGTAGAAAGCTAAATTGGGATATGTAGTTCTGATACGTACGCTGTCATGCCAAGTTTGAGTAACACCATTAATTGCGATTTGCATTAAGAAAATAGTGAATATATACCAGGGGAGGACAGAATTGGAATTCATATTTTAATTTCTTTTTGCTTTTTCTATTTTTTATTTACATTATTTATAAATATTTTTTAATTTCGAAGATTAGATGTTAACCCAATTCATTGGATGAATATTTATTTTATAAGATTGTTATAATAATTTTTTAAATCTCAACTGAGTAATAGGAAGTAGAGTGTATTAATTAGAATAGGAAGTAGAGTGTATTAATTAGAGACTCTTTTGCATTGATTGTTGATGATAATTATAAGAATAGATACAATTTGACTTCCATTTATTAGAATGGATACAATTTGATCTCCGTTTATTTAAAAGATTAGAGATTTTTTTGGCAATTATCTATATTTTCTTTCACATTAAAGATCACTTTATGGTTTTAATTTTAATTTATAATTTCATATATAAATTAAAATTAGGAATTATATTCTTATTATGTTTGTAAATAATTATATTTCAATTTTTTTTAAGAGTTACATTATTTTCTTTACTTTGTTGTATTATAATTTTATTTTTACAAGGTTTGTGTGTATTATTGTTCTAACAATGATTTAAATTATGTATAATATTTCATTAACAATTATCTTCTTTTCTTGTGTAATTCTTAATTTAGATTTGATTTATTTTTAGTAGTTATTAACCTGTAAATTTTATTTTATTATTTAACTAGTAGTTTTAGAGATATCTAATAGTAGTTTTAGCTTTATTAGGTAATATAGGTTAGGATTAGTTTTCCCCTTGTGTTCTTCTTCACAAGATGAGGAATCCAAAGACTACAAAGATGAATCCAAAGGCTACACAGCCTTAAAACCCTTCAATGATGAACACACCAAACAACTAAAGCTATTTGAAGGGCTTTGGTCTAGATCACTAAGTTGCACAAAACCCTAGTGAAAAAGACCAAATCTTTTAGTTCTTCAAATAAGTGTTTGAAATTTTATGATATATATATATATATATATATATATATATATATATATAATATTAAATTTGATTGTTTTTTGTTTTAGATTTTTTATTTTTTAAAATTTGCATAATATATTTTATAATTTTTATTTTTATATTTTATGTCTGAGACATAATTTTAAATATATAAATATTTTTAAAATTTAAAATTAAAGATATTTAATTTATATAAATTTAATAATTCAAATGTGTTAAAAATATTAAATAACAAATTTTATTCCATATTTTACACACCCAATTCAAAATAACACAAATAAAATAAAATATAAAATAAAAATATTATATTATTATTATTAGTAATAAAATATTAAATAAAAATATTATATTATGATTATTATTATTTTCAACCAAATTCATAATAGAAATAAAACTAATAATTTAAGCTACGAACCCAGCATAACAATCTGCCCAACCTTAACCGAAAAGATTTAATTTCGTAATTTCGTATTGAAGGATTTGACTTTCCATTCATATGACAGTACAATGTACGTATTCAAATAACTAACTATATTAACATATACTCTCCATTTTTGTTCTCTCAAGTCAATCATATAATGGTGATCCTGCACATGCATACGAGTGTATGATGTAGTGGTCGCGGTAGTCGGTTTGCACGCACCTCTGCGGCGTTCGAGTTCTGTGGAGCTGCGTGGATGCTGCAGCGTATTTGATCCCATGGCGTATATTCCGGTACCGCTGCGTGGTAGCATTTCTATGTGTTTGTAATGTATATGTCCCAATGTGACACCTGTTAGCTTGTTCTGACACATATATGTACAAAAAGAGAGCCCATAAATGCTTTTAAAGGAAACTAGCCCCTCCCATTTAAAAAAAAATGGTGATCCTGCACATGAATCTTAACGGCTTTAGTGTATTGTAATTATACATATTCCTGAACTAAAGTATATTATTGTGTGTTTTTCCAAATTTATAAATCATAGTAAATTGGATCGCAATCTTCACAGATTTAGTGTGTTGCAATTATACCTATTTCTGAACAATGTCACTGTGTGCTCTTCTAAATTTATACGATTTATTGTAATTTTAATTATTTTACATCGGAATTGTTTTTTAAATTTATTAGGAATGGTTAATAATTGTTAAAAATTTTATTTTTATTTTAATTTAAGGTGGATGAAGATTTGTTAAATTGAAGGCTTAAATTGTTTCTAAGGGAATATGTTCGGCATATATTTAGTACTATAGTGTATTAAGGAGTTTGTTAGGTTGCATTGACTTTTAATAAATTAAAAAAATTAGATTAGTGCCACATGGCTCCCCATCCACCAATATCTTAGGGATTTGAGATTATTCCAATTCTAATAAGTTCCTCTAGGATAACTTCCTTATTATTATTTATAACATTCATTTATATACCCTCTCGAATGCGGGTGTGTAGTACAGATCTTGGCACGAAGACGGCTGGATGGGCTGGCGCGTGGTTCACTCCCAACGCCATCTGGCCTCACATGCTGCCAGCCTTCATTCTCTCTGAAATCTCCTTCAATGCTACGTTAATGCAGCTCGATATCCCATACCGGCATTCTGGCTCTTATGTTATGGCGCTTCTCTAGTTCTTCACTTTTCCTCCCCTGCGAATGTTTTGCTTCCTCATTACCGCAGCGCTCTGTTCTCGGGTCAGTCCAGGAAATCGTTGCGCTCAGGAATGTGGTGCTGATTCTCAACTAGGATTTCTGGCTTTTCAAAGTCCTTCCTGCAACTTTAAGTGCCGCTTGTCTTCTGTCATTCTCAGTGCTCCTTCGCACGAGGTTGCTCTCCCCCTTTCAGTCTTTCTTGGCCTGCAAAGTTTTGCTGCTTGTTCTGCTCCTTCTGCTCTATTCATCATGCCTAAACTGCACCAAAGAATGGGCTGCAGAAGGGGAAGCTCCCGTGGGCGACCCATCTGCCAGCCCTCCTCCTCAACCACGGACTCCTCTTCTTGCTCCTCAGGCTTCGACTCTGATCGCCATCTAGCTACTAGGAGCGGTCGTGGACGAGGTCGGGGGCAGCATGTTTTACCATCGAGCTCTCACAATACTCACGCTCATATGGCCCATTTTCAAATCCCCTGCACTCTCAGTAATCACTCTTTCATTGCTTCTGTTACTATTGAGTTGCGCGAGGGTATGGTTGGTTTGGTGGCTGCTACTCCAGGAGCTACTACGGAGACGAGGGCGGAAGAGTCGCCTGGCACTTCTCAGTTTCACAGCCAGCAGAATAAGGTTCCAGGTGGTACTGCCTCCCAGGATATGCAAACTCAGGCGAGTCCGAGTGTTCCAATTGAAGGCGGTTCCTCAAGCAAAGAGGGCCATCCCTCCGATGATGATGATCCCTTCAGTTTTGGATGTCGAATCGTGGAAGAAGCGCCTCCCACCACTCATGATGCATAATCAGGTCTTCGTTCTTTGGTTGTAGTTTCCCTGTTTGTTCTAAGTTAAGGGTATAGTTGCTTTATGACTTAGATTTCAGCTTTGACCTGGGCAGCGCTCCCCTGTTCATTTGTATAAGCTCAGACAAGTCGTTTTGGTCCTCTGGTCCACAGTTTTGACAATGTTGTATTCTGTCTCTATGCACTAGTCATGGTCCTGGTTCTAGTCAGTGATTAGCTAGTCTTTTTGGGTCAATTTTCAGCTATGTAATGTGAGTATGCTGCCTCTATGGGCTACACTTCTTGAGGCCACTGCCTCTTTGTAAAAATATTTTGTATCAATATAGAAGTAGACTAATTCAAAAAAAAAAACATTCATTTATATAAACAAATTTCAATTAACAAAATGGTCCATTTTATAATAAGATATGTAATT
This sequence comes from Pinus tabuliformis, assembly GCA_031772625.1. Lineage (NCBI taxonomy): Eukaryota > Viridiplantae > Streptophyta > Pinopsida > Pinales > Pinaceae > Pinus > Pinus tabuliformis. The sequence goes on along the minus strand of CM062806.1, from coordinate 395,297,879 downwards.
TTTTTATTTTTTATTTTTTTTGTTAAAGTTGACACATAACTTTTTTAATCACTTAAATGTGTAAAACATTCTTCTTGTTGCAATAATTTTTTTATTATATTTATAAAATCTTTAACTATATCAACTATATTAATTTTTTAATTTACTAATTTTACAATAATTTAGAAATAAATATTTTTATAATTTTTTTAATAAAAAAAGATGAGTTAATATACAGTGTCCATGAGTTATAATTTAGCACTTGACATGGGCGTGGATGTTATTAAACACTCTCATCCAGGATTATTTCTGATTATTGGGGAACTACTGCTTTGACTTGTAATCCCCTACTTGTTCCTATATATTTATTTATATTTTGTCACTGAAATGTTGGAACTTAATAAGAAAGAACGAAACGCACAGCAGACCAAACCAGAAATTTACAGTAACGTGCCATTTTTCACTGATTAAATATTTGAAAAAACCACATCTAAATTTTAACTTACCTAAAAACCACATCTGAACTTTTTCCATTTAATATCATCAGGTTGTCGAAAGTTCACACAATCGCTGCAAATATCCGTACACTGCAAAGACTTTAAAATCCTGAACTGTGTTCTTGTGCCCAACGAAAAGCTTTAGGGCCTGTTGAGAATTTGCTATTTTTTTTCTGAAACATTAAAAATTTTCGAGGAAGCTCGGTGTCTTAATGTTATCAATGACATCCCCAAAAAATAAGTGTTCAAATAGTGTACTTAGTGACAGAAATCTAGTATTTATCAATCATGAATCTACTTAAATAATATTAATAATAAATAGTTACTTTTTTTTTTTCCTTTTACATGTGTATAGTTCAATGAGTTATTTTAATCCATCTTAACCAATTTATTTTAATGTAAAAATTGATTCTTGATGATATGTCAAGGGTTTATTTTGAGTAAAGTCTCTTTAGGTCACTGATATATGCTGTATTTTAATGAAAAATCGATTATTGATGATATGTCAAGGGTTTATTTTGAGTAAAGTCTTTTTAGATCACGAATATATGTTGTATTTTAATGATACTGCTAATGAACAAATTCATAGAATGTAAAAAAACAATTTTTATTAAAAAAGAGTGTGTATGTATTTATATATTTGTATGAAATTTATATGATTAATTTAAAGGGTTTTTACTAGTGGTTAGATATTGGGCTAATTCTATATAAGTAGGTTTTGATTCAAATCCTTTTACCTAGGTGTACTAGTCTATGCTCAAAGCGTTTGTAAGGTAAACTATCTATCTCTTGAGTTTTTATGTGAGGTTTGTTGGGGAAAAAATAGTAGACATATATACATAGGTAGACACAAAATGAAACTCCAAGGTTAATTCAAGAGGTTTGACTTGTCTTTTTGAAGTTGTGATGGTCAAAAAGGGCATGAAGCCAAATCCATTTACTGTACTTATTTTCCTTTGACATTTAATAGAGATGAGATTCACACAATGTGAGGAAGTGCCTTGAGAGTTTCTCCCAAAGAAAACATATGAATATATATGTTTGAGTGCTTATATGTAGTTCAATGGGTTAATATGTATATATGTTTGTATACACACACAACAAAATGGATTAAAGCTCAATTGATTATTACCATTTTTGTTTCACATTTTGCTAATGTAATGCCAACATGTTCTTAATTTGAATTTACCTGTTTAAGATGCACTAGTTTAAATGGACAAGTTTATTAAGAATTACATTCATAAATGTGGGGAAGCATCTCTTATATTTCTCTGCAAGATATTCCAATATGTGTGTACACATGAATTTTGTTTATACTTGATTGATATTTTAATTTCATTTTTTTTAATTATGTTTTATATTTTAGACATAAAGTTTCAGAAATTTTCATTTATCAAAGCACCTCTATGCATAATGAAATTTTCATTTATTCATTAAAGGAACATTACAAAGTGGTCAAACTTTAAACACAAATACTTCATCTAACCATGTTAAGTACAAGGAAGGATACTCTTTTACCAAAGCTACTCATTTTTTTTTATCTATTTCTTGTTTCAAAATCACTTATTCATTGTTGTCCATTAAATTGATTTCTTATTTTTATATATTAAGGAATTAAATTCAAATTTCTTTTTGTTGAAGTTTTGGTGATTGGAAGTAATGATTAGGTATTCTTCCTATCCATATTCAATTCTTACCAGTGACATACTGAGCTTTTAAAATTCCAAAATTATATATATAAAATGTTGAAAATCTTTATTTCATATATTTCTATTAAATTAAGATTCTCACAACACATTAATTCATATCTATAAGTAAATTAGACAAATAATTTTCATTTCTATAGTGTATATAAATTTGAAAAATTTAAACCATAAATATAATGATATACCACGCTTTATTTCACAGCCATTACTAATTAAAATACTATAAAATCTAATCCAGTGAAAAAAAAAAAATCTTAATCAACATGAAATAAATTAAACCATAACTACTTATTTCCTGAAAAATCGCCAAATTTTTATATACAAAAATGGTTTAGACTTATATTGTTAACCGGGAGGATTGCGCCCTTGCAAACATTACACGTCGAATTGGCTCGATTATTCATACATTTTTAAAATGTAATCTCTATAATTTGTTTTAGGAGTCGTCTAACGAGGTGGAGGAATTCTCTGGATAGCCAAAAGTGGTTGGAATCCAGATAAAAAAATTTCAAAAAATCTTGTAGAGGTAGTGTTTGAATCATGTTTTTGATGGTGGAAATAGATTCAGCACCATCAAAAACATCTAGCACACCTAAAATTTTGAAGTTTAACAACTATAACTTAGATTTAAAAAATCTTTACAGGATTTTCTCTAAATATGACCACAGTTTCCATAACTTTGCAAATAACTCCTCTGCCTTGTTAAACTATGGGCTTGTTTTATGGTGGTTATCACCGAACTGCTGTTGTGCCAATATTCATTAATCAGTTGCACGGTCAATTGATTGGATTTAGAGTTCCCATAATCATCAAATTTGCTTGAAATTCGTGTCCTTTTCGGTTATGTTGCGAAATTATGTGTTTCATGACAAAATGTTTCTATTTGCGCAGCAGCTTGTCTGTAAAGTCTACATAATGTGGGTATGTGCATAGAAACAATGCGCTTAAGAAATACTGATAATATGCACACCTGGCATCTTGTCAAAGTAAATTCTTCTCTGCAACTCCTTAACGTTTAAATAATGAATGTTTAATTAAATTGTGTAAATTTAATAATATATTTTACAGTAGTTCATTGGGTATAGTTGAATAGGTTGGTCACTGTATATAATATATAGCATAGTTATTAAGTTTGAATTTGAATTTGGAATTAAATTCTAATTAAAATTTTTTAATTTGATAAAAATTAGATAATATATATTTTAAATATATTTTTTCTTTGTAACAATAATATTTTTTTTTTTTTTTTCTATTTATTTAATTTAAATAATTCTCATAATTATAATCAATATAAATAGTTTTAAAGTCATAATTTACCAGGAAAAATCACACATTTCTCTCTAGATTTTTTCTTGTTTTTCAAAACTCTAAACTTCAATATAAATTAAATATTAGAAACTTATTTATATAAAATTTCTAGCTGATATAAACATATATTTTCTCTTGTTTTCTTTCTAAAGTTTTAGTGCAACACTAAAATTGAAAAATAGAAAATTTTCCCACTGACACTTCGCTGTTGTTTCCTAAAAACAGGTATTAACCAAATTGTAAAAGGAATTTAAAGTAGAGAAGGTTGAAAAATATATATGCTGCTTTGAGTTTCCAAAATATATTTAGTTATTTAAGCATTCAAACATCAAAATCAAAATTAACACTATAAATAATATAGTTGCAGATCTTTTGCGTTGTTAAAGAGATGCAAAAACAGATTTGATGAAAAAAACTGACCTTAAAAAGTAAACTTGTGAAGAACAAAAACTATTAACAAAATTGTTTGTCATCCACACTATTACAAATAGAATCAATTATTCTCAAAAAAATTAGGATGGTTAAATTTCCATATTTTTTCTGATTCACATGAATTTGGTAACTATGATTAAAAAATATTATGTAAATAATAAGATTAATGTTTCAAAACTCTTTAAATCAAAATATATATATATATATATATATATATATAACCCATTATCATCACAACAACAATTTCAAATAACCATTAAACTATAACAAAAATAAAATAAATTCTTCTCAGCAACTCCTTAATATTAAAATAATAAATACTTAATTATAATTCATCTATGAATTTCCTAACAATATACTCTATGGAAAACTAATCTACACCACCCCAAAATATTGATCGGCCATTTAACTGTCCTAACATATACACTATCCTGAGCTAACCTACACCACCCCGGAAATATTGATGACTGATTATTGTCAAAACTATTTGAAATTACTATTAAACTACAACTAAAGCAATTATGGTAAAGGACGATACGATACTCTTCATTTATTAAAAAAAGTCACGTATGACTGCGCATCTAACCCTAATACAGTGTAAATAAACTGTTGCACTAGATTAATTTTAGTTTGTAATATAGCGTTACTGTTTCTCTGACTAGTGTTTCACCATAAAAGTGCAAACATACTGCTGCACTAAAATATTTTGTAATATAGTTTACTGTTTTAAGGCATAGATTTATCGATTTCAGAGAGGATTAAATTAATTTATTTGAGTGCAGAGTCCAATGTTTTCTTCAATAGTGAATTCTGTACTTCTAAAATCCTTTTTTTAACCTAGGGTGAGATGGTTATAAAACCAAACTGACGTTGAAACATCTGCAAGTGCGTCACTGTTTAGGGGGATGTGATCACAGTGTCCAATATTTACTATAATCCCCGTATTGTCTGTTCAGCTTTCCCCCAGGAAAACAGAGGAACAGAATACTTCGTTTGCTGTGCTATGGGCGTCTTTGTCCCCATCAAGATGACGTGCTTGCACCCTGTTAATCGGAGAAGAATTAGAACTTCAGGTGGAAGACAGCGACAGCTTACGCAAAACCTTGCATAGAAAAATGCACACAGGTGGGCAAATTTTTTTATGTAATCAAGATACACTACGAGGCGTGCATATAGTTTAACAATATTATTGAACTCTCGGAGAAAAATAATGTAAAAAACATATTTTATGTTTTGGTGTAGAATCCTTCAATATATATTTTATATTTAGACAGTCCCACCAGAGTACAGTACTAAATCTAAAGTCATATCATGCTACAGAACTGAATATATCTCAGAATGTTACACAATATTATATAGAATGTCATGCCATATCACAGTATTGAATATACTTTAGACTGTTACACCATAGTATAGTATAGTATAGCAAATTATATTTGACAAGTGAGCTACTGCACTACACTTCATATGTGTTTTCTCTTCATAGGTCTTCAAATGTTATATGATACTAATGCTTGAGTAGTTCTTATTGGAAAAGGCCTGCCTGTTGATTTTCTTCTGATCCACGGTCGTTTATAAACCATGATTGATTCAAAGAGAATGGAAAAGAGGGAGAAGAATTAAGTTGCATGTTCCAGATACATCTGTTATCTTTTGAGCATAAAAAGTCTCAAATTAGAGAAGAGGTAATTTATTTTAAATACCAGTATAGATATATCTAATTTCATATTTAATCGGCTTAGAGATAAAATCTATCTAAATATAAAATTTATTAATTTATTAATAATTTAATATAATAATTTTTAATTTATTAATTAATGAATAATTTAATATAATAATTTATAATAATAATATTGAATTAATATTTATATTAATTAATTATAATAAATGAATTAGTATTTAATTATTATAAATTAATTAATATTTAATTATTATAAATTAATTAATATTTAATAATAACTATTTTTTTAATTAATGTTATTTGATCAATAATGTTATTATTGAGGGATCATATTTCAGCCTGTAACCCATAAATAATTTTAAATATTAAATATTAATGAAAGATAAAAATAAATAAAAAAATATTCTTTTAAAGAATTGAAATCATGTAAATTTCAAATGGTTAATTATATAAAATAAATTATTCAAAATTAAATAATAATTTTAAATTTTATTTTCATAATTTAAAATCACTAAATATCTATTTTAAAATTTAGGTTAGTTTTTTTTTACACACCCAAGAATTAGTTCAAATGGTTTAGAGTGAAATGTAAAATTCTATAGAAAAAAATAAATTTGTGTATCTTACTTACTTATTAATGAGTGTCTAAAAAATATCTAAAAATAAAATGAAATTACTATTAACTAACTCTAATTCACATTAATATTAATATTAATATATAGTTACAACCTTATGTTACCATAAAACTTCGAGTGATTTATGTTCCAAAATTTATGCAACCAATATCTTTGACTTGATCCTCTTTAAAAATGGTCCCTTTCTTAATAAACTCAAGTTTTGATCTTTCTAACATTATTTATAACTCCAAAATATTATTTATAACTCCAGAATTATATTTAAAGTTAGGATTTGAAAATTGTATAAACAAAAAAGTTCAAAACAATATCCTCACTTTATTAAGGATTATGTTTAGTATTTCATTAAATACGATATTAATATAACAATAATGTGAATTTTAATTTAGTCAGTTATTGATTAGTTTATTAAGGGTTAGTAAGGATTGGATAAGTTACGAGTGTGATAATGTGTTTTTGGGATGTTGTTTATATTTTTTTTTTTGGTTTTATTTGGGTTAATGGGTTAAGAGTCAAGGGCTGGGTGAGGGTTTAATTTTATTGAGTTGGTAAATGAGTGGGTTATTCAAGGAAGGTGAGTGTTTGATTTATTTGTGAGTGGATAGTAATTTAATAAGTTTAATTTTAAGGGTTTATAGGTTAATGGTTAGTAAGTAAAGATTAGTTTTTATAAGTTAATTTACTAATTCTTAGTTTTCAATGGCCATATTGACCTCATTTGCTCTTAATCTTTATTAACCATGTTGAACATGGTTGACCGTAGTTAGTATTATTGATCATATTGGTCATGGTTGACCATATTGACTATATTAACTACATTAACTATGCTTCTAACCATAGTTGGAAAATTAATTAATGCAAAAATAACTAAAATTCTTAACTCCCAAACCCTAGAGCTAATGTATAACCTTGAGGATCTTTCATGATGTGTTAGTCATAATGGAAATATGAAGAGAAAGGAAACACTCGAATTAGAGGGATAACTTGAGGTATTTTCACAATGAATCTTAATATGGTGTAGGAAGAAGATGTACAAAATTGAATGATGCCCATAACACATTTGCAGGACTAAAATTCACTTTACATGGCCATTTAAAATATTTAGGATCATTTGCAGGTTCCATGAACTATAAGAGCACAATTTATCTTCCTAGAAGATGTTTGTTTTCATCCTCATCATATGGATGTGTGCCCAAGAAACATTCTTTCCACTCAAAATAATTATAATTACTACAAACAATAAGGTTTTCTACAATGTTGAAGCTTGCAATGGTCCTTTGTGGATAATCACCAATTCTAGTTTTCATGAAGAAACTAATGATGGTTCCTTGCTAAAATTACAAGGGATTTGGTGATAAAAAGAAATCTTCATTCAGTGGTTTAGAGGGAAAAACTACCTTTGGATTAAGAAAGAAACCCCAAGTAAGTAGGTAAGACTCACAAACAAACAAATAGATAGATAATTGATTTACTTTTCCTAAGAATTGCATGCATGCAACTACATATATGAAAAAAGGCAAAGAAAAGAACCTAGTAATTAATGATGTTCCTAATGTTGCACAAACTTTAGTTAATATTGATCAAATTCTATTGTTTCACCAATGAACCTAAACAAATAGATAACAACAACTACCTTTCACATTATTAATTTATAAAGAATACAACATACATGATGAAATATTAACTTAAGAAACTAAAACCAACTGAAAACCTCATTGAAGATGATAACTAATCAACAAAGTAGAAATATTTTTCTGAGAGGGAAGAAGATAGATCTATATTGATTTAATAAAAGAGTAACAACATTTAAGATACTAAAGTCATGCTACAATAATCCCTTCTCAGAGATTATAATTCCTCTTCTCAACCAAAATCCTTCATTCGTTAACTAGCATGAATTGGGAACTTATTATAGTGAGATAGACAATTTAATGACTAATTTAGTCTCACTTAAGCTCTTACCACACAAGGAACTAATGCCTAGCTCTCAACAATGATTGACTTGAAGCTAATAATTAGACTAGCATAAGGATACTTCTCATGAGAACCTCATCCCTTGGCTTTAATTCCTTTATTTATAAAATATTGAGGATATAATATGAAATCTACAAGAAATGCATGTCGTTTAGTGTGAGTCATGTACTACCTCGTCACAAGCTTTAGCTTTTCCAACTTTCATATTTTAGCTCTACTTGAGATCTTCTATTTTCAAATCCTTTAAACGGGTAGTTTTGGTTTATTTATTGTGAACGAATGACTATCCATGCCTATTCCTTAGGAAGCAATGGTAAACCACATTTGTCTTTAGAAACAAGGATTACCTATATTTCGTTATAAAGGAAAAATATTTTATAAGACAAATCATCTTAGCACAAGTATGTGTTTTAGTTCATTATATATTTCTTGGCCTAGAGTGTTAGAAATAAGTATACAATATGCCCTCTATTGCATGATCTCAAAAGATGAATTGATGTATAAAATACATTATGAATGATGGATGCTAATGAGTGGGATAAAGAGGTGTTCTACATAGAAAGAATTTAGAAAGTACTTGCAAGAAAAAAAATCAACCTATCATATCTAAATCATCACCGAGGTGTGCATACCAATGTTTGGATAAAGCAATAAACATAGTCACCAACTTAATGCTATATGGATCTGTGAAGTATTAAAATGTAATACCATGGCCATGAAAAGACATATAGTGGATCCATGTCATATATAAGATCATATCCATGAGAAAATATAAAATGGATCTATGTCACAACATACATCAGAAAGAAATAACAATAGAGGAAGTACAAACTAGTCTTGAAAATACTCGTCAAGTAGTGGTACAATAATGTGCAATTGAGGTAGGATGCACCAAAAGAGAATACCCCTATATTCCAATGTATTTAATCTAATTGTCATAATTGGGTGAATCTACATAATGAAAATAAATGAACTAATGTTGATCATGGTAGAAACTATTTGATTGTCTATCATTAATGAATACCATTAACCAATGTGGGGTGACCCACCAATAATGAAAATGGGTCCCAAGGTACATAATACAATATAGAAAGTGTGAAAAAATGATCTAATCTCAAAGAAATGTAGAATAAATCAATCATGGGTCAATGAAGTAAGGCCAATATCAATTAAAAGGAAACATGTCATTGATGTTTGCGTGTTCAAAGCTACTATCAAGGTTTCTAGACCATCTTCCTATATAATGATTTGGAATTGATAGGAAGTGATGTATTGAGAAGAGGGAATTATGGAATCCCCCATCATTCAATACAAAATAAGGACCAAGAAGTTATTGTGAAAAAGAAACCACCCAATATATATTAACACACGGACGACTAAAATAAATGATTAACAACTCTATAGGATCAAATTTCCCTTGAACACATACCATGATATAATAAGGACATGGGAAACAAATAATGCCAAAATTATCAATGATATAAAGAAACAACATAGGAAGCATTGACACATTCTCCATAATTACTAGAGGAATAACCAATCAAAGATTTAAAAACTAAAATCATGATACAAATCCTAAGGAAATACTAAATCCCAATCATAGGATACAAATGAAAAAAAAAATTCCATGTTCAAGGGTGACAACTCTCAACATTTTCCAGTCTAAATGAATAAAAAAAGATTGAAATTATTCACACCCCAACCCCCCCTTCTCCTTTTATGTTTTTACCATTTTCATGTTTGGGAAAGTGTGAAAAAGAATAAAAGTATATTATAATACAATGGAGAAAACAAGTGGCTAAATTCCATGCAACTACATCAAGATGCATAGAATATACTTAAGCAAAGAAAATGAAAAAAAGGTATGGGAAACTTGTGTCCACACTCATGAATGTGTCTTATTTATGGATAAAGATTAAAAAAATAGAGGATATATATATGAATTATGAAGGGGAAAAAGTCACTGTAATGAAATTAGCATAATTCATAGCAGTAGCCACTAAGATGCAAGCAAGAATAGGCAAGTGTGGTTGTAAAGAAACAAACAAATAATGGGAATTATTACCAATATTTCAATAGGAGTACCCAAATTTTTTTAACTAGTATCCATGCAATTTGTAAGACTCAATGTATGCAATCATACAACCTTGTAGGCCTATGGGATGAAGTGTAAAAAATGTATCCTAGTTCACCCTAGGTGGATTGTTGTGACTAGTCATCTTAATATCATCTTCATGGTGCTTGGTTTTATGGCCTGCTAACTTTTCTCATTGGGTGTTGGGTGGTGACTCCCTACTTTGATGGACATGTTTTTTTCTATTAGCCTAATTTACTCACATTAAGACAATTGCAAGAGCCTTCTTATTATTGACCTCCATGCCTAACTTGTACCCTTGATTCTTACCATTTTACAACAATGTCACTGGTTAGCCCTTTATAACTTATGGCATTCCCCTAATTATTAGTGTATATCCAACATTGATTCGCACAAGCTTTCCCTTTGCAACTGGAAATAGTCTCAAGCCTTCTAAAGTTGCTCATTCTCGAAGACATCAACTCGATTGGTTTGGTTATGATTTGGCTAAGGGAAAATTATTGTATAAGTTTCCTAACTTCACTTGCCCCTAGGTTTCCAAATACATTCTCCCATGGAGGGAAAAGGCCTATGTAAACTAGTCATGTCAAGGGAAAAGAGATCTGGAGAATTTGTTATAGTGTGAGAGCTCTACTAACATATTGATGCTATCCTTGTGAGAGGTGGAGACCAGGTTGCAAGCTAAAAAGGACTTATTACTAAGGGTATAACATTATATTTGTATCCATTTGATTCAGCAATGAAAGTATATTACTTCCCTTCTTTCCATGCTATGTTTATCATGTTAGTGTTTATGTTATGTTCATTCTAATATTCCCTCTGCAAAACAAAAACTTGTCTTGATTGGTTGTGGTTGTTTGTAGCGCTATTGGACTAAGATTGCTAAGAGGAAGATCTTTTGGGAGAAAAAATTTCTTCGCCTAAGACCTTAGATCCAACATCCATCACCAACCTATGAGGGTTCAAGAGCACTTCCTCAAACTATTTCGTTGAGATGTTATGCATGAATATAGGTAACATTGACGGTTTTTCTTATTTTTTTCACACACATCTATCTGTTGAGTATCAAGTGAGGATCACAAAGAAATAATTGCTTGTGATTGAGAGTTTTTTATCATAATAGAATTGGTGACCCCATTGGGGAGTCTACCCTGGTGTTTTCAATCTCCTTTTTGTTTGTTATTTGGGTTTTCTATTGGTCTCTGAATTTTCTCAATTGATTTTCGACTTGATCTAGGTCTTTTCCAGTGTTATTGGCTTCATATATAATTAGATCTGGCATATATTTAATATTTAAAGTCATATTATTTGACTGGAGCTATTTATTTGTTCATTACAGACAATTATACAACATTAGCATTGATTGTCCACTATTTTTTTACACAATTGGAAATATTGAACTTTGTAATTTAAGTTTTTGAGGGTCGTTTCCCTCATATTTTGCCTTCATCTTTTAGATCTATGTTTCTACTAAGTGTGTTAGTTCATATATTTCTTAGATCTAATTCATAAATGTTGTATTGGATTAGGTATTATTTTATTTCCAATCTTAGGGTTTCCATTGAAGCTTCTTCACTTCAATATTCTTTGTTTCAGTGAAATTTTTATCTTTTACCTATTATAGTTGTGAAAATTTGGACCCGAGAGGTTTGATGGAGTCTTTCAGATCTATCTACTTGATTGGATTTAGAAAATTCTTTTGTGTTTCCTTACTTCTCTAGCTTTCTTTTGAATTGGGTTTGGTTTTTGTGACCTTTGTATATCATTGTTATTCCATGACTTTTTTTTTTATCAGTAATTAGACTATAACCCTAATACTTTATTTTCACTCCATATTTCTATTTATCGTCTTGTGACTGATTACTTTTTGGGTGATATTTTGTTTGAAAAGCCAATTTTGACATTTTGAGTGCTTGATCCTCTTGCCTGTTTTTCTCTTTGAGCTCTTTTTCAGTGTTTTGTTGAGTTGTTTTTTGGGCCAATTTGTGGTATCAATTTAGTGAATTTCAGGAGTGAAAATTGAGAGTGAGTGAGTTTATTGTCTTTCATTTGAAAGGAAAAATAATCTATTCCCTTGTGTTGGCTCGATGGGCCTTTACCCAGGTTCAACGTTAAGCAACCAAGAAAATCACTACACTACTGGCCCTTTCGGCATCAATCCGCGGAGCACGGACTAAAGTCTCAACCGAAGTAGTATGGGGGGATGCAGGAACTAGATTTCTACAGCCTGAGATTGTTGTGATGTCGGTTATTTTACCTAACCTTCCTTCACACAGATCGATAAGCCCTTTAGGGCATATCAAAGTACTTTTCTTATTCGTCCTTGAAGCCTCTGCTAAAGCCTATGATCGTCCTTCATAGGCCTTAAATAGATAGATCAGGCACTTGCGTGCCCTTGTAATTACTCTTACTTCTATATCTACCCATATTCACTTAATTATTGGTTACTTTAACATGCATTTATGGTTATCTTCATGTAAACATATATCTCTACTTGTGGTCATATAAAACAGAGAAACATATAGATTCATCCATTAGAGTAGCATTAAAACATAAACCCAGTAGTTAGCATAATCTCATGCAATGAACATAATTAAAATACATAGGTAATTTCATAACACTCCTCTTTATTATTGATTCAAATATCCAGTACAAACGTTGCTTACCCTGCACACATAGCTGTAGGGGTCCGCACACTCAGCTACATACTTCTACCCTAGGCCTCTGCACACTCAACTACAGAGCCTTTTCCTACACTAAAACTCTTCGCTCTTAGCTCTCACAGGCCCATTCATAAAACATAACAAGACTCAACTATGAACTGAACTCTCTTAGACTCCTCTACGACCTCCTTTTTATACAATCCCATGGTTGTGAACCATGGGTAGATCTCTAAAGCTAACATGATTTTACACAAACGAAGGGCGGAAACACTTTATTGACTCTTGACATCTTCAACTTTACTAACTGAACTGTTCCACCATCGGTAATCTCCTTAATGACATAGGGCCCCAGCCAATGCATCTGAAATTTTCCTGGAAATTTATCAAACTTGTTGTCATATAATAGAACTAAATCATTCACCTTGAAGGTACGTAGTTTGATGTGCCAATCATGCCATGCATTTTCACACTCCTTTTGAACCTGTTGATGGAATCCAGCTAGAAATCTATCTTCTTCAAGCTCTGTTAGTTGCGTTAGCCTCTCCTCCAGGGCTCCACAATCTGCCATTCCTGTGAATGCCGCTATGCGCAGACTATGTACAATGTACTCCATCGGCATCATAGCTTCCACGCCATAAACTAGTCCGAATGGCATTCCAATCAACTTCTTGCAAGTCGTTCTATAAGCCCATAGCATCGCGGGCACTTGAACATCCCAGTTGTTTCTTTGAGCATTGCAAACCTTCATGAGTGCACTCTCTAAGATTTTATTAAATGTGTCCACCATCCCATTAGCATGCGAATGATAGGGTTTGCTCTTCTGATGGTAAACTTGAAACTCTTCTGTCATCGCATTGATCGTCTTGTTGAGAAAGTGTGTACTGCGGTCGCTCATTAGAATTTTTAGACAACCAAACCTTGTCAACACGTACTCAAAGATGAATTTGTCTTCTTTCATGCTTGTACAATCCTTCACAGGCTACACCTCCACCCACCTGGTTAAGTACTCAGTCACGGTGATGATGTACCATGCACCTGTCTTTTTTCCTGGAGGCTGAATCGGTCCTACAAAGTCAATTGCCCAATTCTCGAAGGCCTGTAGCAATATCTGCAGATTCAGTGGTAGCTCATCCTTGCGCAAGGGTCTGGCCATCCTTTCACATGTGTCGCATGCCCCACAATACACTTTTGAATCCTTATGCAAGGTCGGCTACCATAACCCAGCGCGTAGAATCTTTTGTGCTGTTGCTTTTCCTGCATAATGACCTCCCGTGGCTCTGTCATGGGCCTTAGCGAGGATGTTGTTTCGTTCAAACTCTGGCACATAACATCACAATATTTCATATGATCCCATTTTGTACAAGTGCCCTGAAGTGATAGAAAAGTATGTCACATGCACCACTAGTTCCTTCTTTTGTTAGCTTGCATATCCTTCTGGAGTCGTACCTATCATCAGGAAGTGTATAATATCTTCAAAGTGGTTTTCCGCGATGTGTAATTCAAAGAGCTACACGTTGAGTAGTCCTTCCTCCAAATTTGTAGGTTCCTCTCCTATTTCAATGCACGACAGAAGATCCGGTCCAACATTCAAGCGTCCTGGTTTCACAATAACTTCAAAATCATACTCCTTGAACAACAATAGCCACCTGCATATCTCCCCCCAACATAGGCTTGTTGACCAGGTATTTTAATGCAGAATGGTTTGTATACATCTTGAAATGTCCACCCAACAAATAATGCCTGAACTTCTGGAGCATGTATATGACAGCTAGTCCTTTTCCCTCTGTCGTGGAATGATTTTTCTCAGCTTTGGACAACTTCCTACTTGCGAATGCTATAGGGTGATCTAGGTACCCTTCAACGGCTTGTGTCAGTATTGCTCTCAGCGCAATACATGACGCGTCCACATGCACATGAAATTCCTTCTTCCAATCTGGGAAGACTAAGATCGACACAGTGACCATTTTCTCCTTCAGCACATCCAAGCTCTGCTGGCATTCTTCATTTAAACAGAACGTAACATCCTTCTTTAACAATTTTTTCATCGACGCAGTGATCTGGGCATAACTCTTGATGAATTTCTTATAGTATCACGTATGCTCCAACGTTGCGTGCAACTATTTCACACTCCTTAGAGCCTCTAAATTGATTATGACCATGATATTCGCAAGGTCTACCATCAAGTCTTGTCTTCATATCACATGGCGTAGCTAAATCACAAAAGGGACACAAAACAAACATTTCTACAAATTGAGCGTGATCTAGTACCTCCAACATGTATCTAGCATCAAGAGCCGACTTTCCACATGGCACCTCACCAATCCAAACACTGTCCAATCGTCAAAGTATACTTCCAGAAATTTATGAATGAAATACTTGAACGCCACAATGACTACGTGCGAAAATATTGTTGACACATTCTTCAACCCAAAAGGCATCACCATATACTAGAAGCATCCCCATTCAGTGGCGAAGTTCATCTTACTTCTATCCTCCGGTGTGATCTTGATCTGATGGTACCTAGAGAACCCATCAGTGAATGAATATGCTTCCTGGCTACCTACATTATCCAGGACCTCATTAGTGAATGGGGTTGGGAAGGGATCATGCACACATGCATCATTCAACATCCTAAGATCTACGCATATCCTTATTTCTTCCTTCTTCTTCTTTTCCTGAACCACTTTTGGGCTTACCCAATTAGATTCTTCCACCAGTTCAATAATACATGTCGCGAGACTCTTGTCTAAATCTAAGAAAACCCTTTCTTTATAGTTCGGATTGAGGTAGTAAGGTCTTTGCTTCATAGGTTTCGCGTCTGGTTTTAGGGTGATCTTCATGACACCTAGGTCCCCTATTATCCCTTTCAAATATAAAAACATTGTGGGAAACAGATCCTGATATTCAAGGAGTAGTTCGACGACCTTATCTATTTTCGTGTCATCTTAGTAGTCCCCAATATTTGCAAACTTTGGCTCTGCCTCTGTGCCAATGTTCACCTGCTTGGTCTTGAGCGGCTCAGTTATGTCTGGGTTCTCTAACTGTGGTCCTTCAACTTCACAGTGTCCTTCAGGCTTTGGAATATTAATCTTCCTCAGGTCTTCATCTTCGTCTTCCATTATGACATTGTATCACTCCAGCACATGGCTCAGCTAGGTGGTCCAATTAGGTTGAATCAAATCTAGAGGATCATGTGGTATCCTGAAAATTGTTTTCTTAACCTCCTGCAATGCTTCATCGATAGATTCAAATCCATCCTCAAAACTGAACGTCATAAAAAATCCCTGGCGCAAAACATCCCATTCTTTGGTGCCATGGTGGAGTTCCATCTCCAAGTACCAATTCATTGGTATAACATCCAAGGTATGACAAAATAGATGGACCCATTCCAGTTGAGGCTTCGCTCCGTACACTTCAGTCCATTTGGCCAAATGGTCATGTGGATTGTTTCTCCCATCATATTCTTCTGTTAATCACACCTTCAAATGACCAAAGCATGCCCTCATCGTCCTTCTATATTCGCGCCAATCATCAAAACTATATTTGTGTGTAGCCCACCATCTTGTGGGCCTAGCGTGTAGTGCCCAATCTAATGCCTAGAAGTGATTCTTCTCTGGTACTTCCCTTTCAAATGCATCCAAAAGGTGATCAACATCAGTTAACCCATCATAGTGAGGTAGATTTCTTACCTCTAATGATACATAGTACAATGACTTGGTCATCATATTACAACGTAGTGTAGATACTTCATGTAGTCGATTCTTCCAGTGCTCCAGTTCTTCGTTTGAATCTGATGTGGAGGAGCTCTCACAGTCCCATGAAATACATCTGTCTACTTTCGGATTCACCCAATCCTGATCTCGTGTCGTTATATTGTAAATCTGGTCCAAATCGTCATCACTTTCATAATCATGGGCTGGTTCTGTATAGCGTGGTCCTTCTGTAGGATGTAGTGGAACCACTATGCGGAGCGATTTCTTCTCAAATATCATATTTCACTTCTTCAATTTGATTACCCAATTCATGTCAATGGCCTAATCGATACCAAGGAGCATGAGGTAGGGATTGCTATCATCCACAATCTCTATTACTTCAAAATCCGCTAGTGCGCTCGCACCTTTGATATCAACTATTACCCCTACAACCTCCCCATTGGGATGATTTTCTGCTGATTCGCCATCCTTAACTGAATCAGAGACCACTGTAGTGCAGGTCTCCCCATTCTTTCCCATGTTTGTTTCGGCAAAACATTCACGTCGGACCCTAGGTCCAAGATAACTTGGTCCATTTCATATTCTCCTATCTGCGCGGTGAGTCTCATCTCACGTCCAGTCCTTGCCTTATTGTTACAGATCCATTTGGGCACATCACTCCCATCATCTAGATCAGTGTTTTAGGGCTTATCAAACCCTAATTTTAGTTGCTACATGCCCTAAACAAGTCAACCTTTTGAATGCCTCCTTCCCAAACAGTTTCATGGCCTGAAGACATCTTGAAATGACCTCTAGAGGGACCAGCACAGGTAGGCCCATGCAAGGGTGCACTGCAAGTAGTTAAGTCCATGCTAGGGTGCTCTGCAGAGAACTTAGGCCCTATTTGATCCATGTTAGGTGAGTTTGTAGGTTTTAACCCCGTACAAAAATTACCTGCATACGAATTCTAAAACACAGAAAATAAACAATGCGAGGCCATAACACATAAAACACATATACACAGAGATTTTCCCTTGGATCCCAAAAGCGGGACTACCAGATTGATTTTTCATTATTTCCCTTTCAATGTTACGATACATATTTATACATGCCAAAGAATCCAACACCATGGATTTAAAACCATCGCATCCAAAACCATGGACCGAAAAAACATCGTGTCCAAAACCATGGACCGAAAACCATCGCGTTCAAAACCATGTGTGAAACCATGCACAAAACCATAGGTAGGTCCATCCAACCTAATATAGGGTCCAAAAAGAACTTCTGTGGGGCACTGCCCCAGACCCGGTAGAGGGGGGCTACTCGCCCCCCTCAAACCCCCCGGACATGGGGGGCTTCTGCCCCCCCGTTACCCCCCCTATTATAGACATATTTGGGCACTGCAACCCCAATCACATATGTCCATAAACCAAGGGCTTCTAAGTCCCTAAAAGTGTTGTTTCATACCCTAAAGGAGCAAGGTCAGCTGATTACATCATCTCCCAAAAGTTCTCCATGAAAAGCCACTCAGAACTGGTCAAAACAGGACCATACAGACTGGCCAGAGAAAAGGGTACGATGCATCTCACCTGAAACATGCAAAAAGTGCGATGCATACTAGAAAGCTCTTCTGTAGGGTGCGATAAGTGAGAGCAGACAAATGGCACAAGCAGTTTGCTAGGTGGAGACCTTGAGAATCTTCTAGAAACTATTCATTTGATACTTGCCTCCGTGAATTCGCCCAAGGATGAGTAAGAGATCATGAAATCTCCAAGTGGAACCAAGAACTATCAGAGAGATGACACTAATCAAAATCCCAAAAGCTGACTCACCACCTGCAAATATATATATATATATATATATATATATATATATATATATATATATATATATATATATATATATATATATATGGATCCCTCATCCCAGAGATCCAGAGTTTGGAATTGGGTAATTTGCAAAGAGGTGCTGCTGGTTTCTCTTTGAAGACATCATTGGGTGATCTTGCTTTGTATGAGGTGAAGAGGGCTTTCAAGCTGGGAGGATGGCACTGGGTCAGACCAAGTGGTTTTAATCCTCTCTTCTACTACTTTTATCAATAAAGCTTTTTGAGTTTTCCTCCATATTCTTGTGTATCTCTGAATATTGTGTTGATATATGCATTTGTATGGTCAATATATATCTGATCCTATATTGTTTACAGTGATAGATCTCTATGCTTTGATGGTATTATGCTGCTGTGACTCTACAGGTGCTCTTTGAAGTGGATCAAGTAAGGAAGCAGTGGCAAGATTCTGTCAAAGGGGAAAGGAAACAAGCAAGGAGCCAAGCGAAAGACTGAGGTTGGTACTCTCTACTTCTTTCTCATCTCTCTCTCGTAAAGAAAAAATAAGTGACTTTAGTTTGTTTGTTTCTAAGATAGCTACCCGTCTTAGTGGGACTAGCAGTTCTGAATAGACACTAGTTTTCCGAGTAAAAAAATGGTGACTCTGCTAGGGAGCGATTAGTTTGATTGCTTGTATCTATTAGTTTGATTCATAAACCACGGATGGAGCCTGAAGTTAAGCCAGCTAGCCTTCGAACTACATTTGCTATGCAAGTGCAAAGCAGATCAGCGCTACTTCAGTCAATCTTTGGGTTTGTTTATGAACTGAACAATTGACTTGCAACATCCTAAGTGCCCTAGAGGTAGCTCAAGTAACCTCATTAGATCAGCCGTTATACTTTGTATTTACTGACTATCATTAGCTTGGCCTAAATCCCTAAACTAAGCTGCAAACTGTGACCAAAAACCAAGTTAAAGTCTCGTCCCTGGACCATCGCACCTTCTCTTCTTGGAAATATGGATGCATCACACCTCCCATGTGTAGTAGGTGAGATGCATCCCTGTTTCCTTGTGTTACAGGTGTGATGATCAGACAAGACTAGTTCTGCCTCCAGATTTTGGTTTTTTCTTCACTCTCTTCAGCTTTATTCAGGAGTTTTGCTGTTTGTGATCAGTAGACCACTATTGAGACCCCCTTCCTTTGCATCATCCAACGTCCATTGTACATATGTTTGTGAATGTTTTTATGTATTTTTCGCCATTCACAGTTCTCATTTACAAAATGGTAGCTTAATCGAACTGTCGTCTTTGGATTTGAAAGTGTCGCAAGTGTCGTTTTCAGTCAAGGAAAAGAATCGTTCTCTTTTTGATAGTCGATTTCACTATTACTCTTGTATTTGATCTGAATTAATAGTATTTCAAGTGTCGAAAGTAGTTTTTCAATTCAAAATCACAAAGTGTCATCTTGTCTCCCTTTCGTTTTTGAAAAGAAAATCGTTAGTACTGTCGCTTTGAAAGAAGATATAATTCAGATTTGTGCTTAGCATTCTTTTTGTCATTCACACATTAAGAAAGCGGAAAACACATGCATGTGCATTTGCATTTAGACTGCTTGTTGATTTTGATTTAGGACAATGCATCTAGCGTGTGCTCTATACTCTATGTTGAAAGGATTTCATTTCTCTTTCCTTAGTAGCTAGGATTTTCATTGCAAAAAGAAGATTAAACGACTTTTATCATCTTAGATTGCATTTTAAGAATTGTATATCTACATCACACAGTGAACCTTAAAGGAAAACTTCTTAGGAAAGATCAATTGTAAAATAAATTCAATAATCATAAAAACGCTTTGGAACCTAACGCACAACATCTAGAAGTCTAGGCTAGAGACATATTCCAGCATCGTAAAGCCTGGTAACTTTCACTTTCATCGTAGTTTGGGTGATTCCTCCTCTTTGAGACGACAAGTGCCAGTACGGACTTGTGCTCCCATGTATCGTCGGGTATATATTAGGAGACCACAATAGGCTATATCCTTTATACTTAGGAAGACATGTCTGCCACCCTATCGATCGCAATGCACTAAACATAACATTTGGGAAGATTGACTGCCATACCGTAAAAAGTATTCTGCAGTTTTGCGATTGGTTTGGTAATCCCTCTGTCTAGATTTCTAGAGTAGTCTCTTTCAGTCCTTTTTAGACTCAGAGGAAGAGGTCCATCTAAGCACTTGTCACTTCAGGCTCATTAAAAATTGAAGGCGACTAGAGTCATATTTAGCTTTTTCTCGACTCTTAAAAATTGAAAAAGCAAGTTGTGTCAAAGCATCTAAAATTTATTTTAATCAGAATAACGTCACTATTCCCTCGTTGGTCTTAGGTTGAGAAAATGGAGTCCACCAACCAAGGATTTCCCCTTGGGGGAATCCTAGTCCTTTCTCCTCTTGGGGAGATGTTGGTGCACCTCATATGGCCACATTGTCCCTTCCAAGACTGATAATTGGCCTGCCAGTATGGATTTTCTCGACCTCTGTCATTCAAAGCACCATGGTTCCTGAACAATCGAATCAACAACTAGATGATAATAGAGTTACCCCCCAACCTTCTACTTCTTTTGTCTCTCCCTCTCCTTCTTCCTCTTCGCTTGGTGAAGATAGTAAAACTAAAAACCAAGTAACTGAGAAGAAGAAGAAAGGGAAGGAGAAGAAGAAGAAGTAGCCAATGCCAAAAAGGGGCAATCGTGCATCATCTAGCAAAAATCCAGACACTGCACCATCCAAACCTAAATCTCCATGTGTCATCTACAAAAGGGACCACTATCATCAAGATTTTCCTTGCATCCCATGGATCTTAAGGGACTGGTCTCCCCTCTTGCACAATCCGGTGTCGTCAACCTCTGACGATCATGTTGAGAGTACACCGTCAACTAGTGAAAACGAAGTCACCAGACAGAAAGGAAAATCTAAATTTCCTTGCAGATCGTGTGAAGGCGATCATGCCCTCCACCATTGTCCCTTCCTAGACGAAGCTAAAAGAGTCGTGGATAACCATCCTGCATCACCATAGCGACTCCCTCCTGGATACAAGAAACTCTTGCGGAATCCATTGCTAGTTGAAAATCTGACTGACGCACCTTTGTTGTCGGTCGAAGTGCCTATCATTGAAGATAAACCCTCTAAGTCCACTTCAGACCAAAGTCAACAGGTCGAGATGGCAGTCGACCCCATTTTGTCTTCAGAGAATTTACCTTCAAATGATAAAGTCACCAAAGAGAATGAGAACGACACTGTTCAAATTCTTTTTGTAAACATAGACTCCGATGAACATGGGGGCAATCTACCCATTCCTTTACTACAGGAAGGAAGTTTGTCAGAGATGTATCTGGCCATTTATTCGGTCCCACCTCTAAGCAACCTAGTTGTCTCCTTCGATTGGAGTCTACTAGGCAGACCCCATTTACCATCTAATGTACCATTCCGAATCATAGTTCAAACTTACAAAATGGTCATGGTTGGTACCATCATAGATGAAGGGGCTTCTATGAGTATCCTTTCCTCAATTGATTGGAAAGCACTTGGTCCGCCATCGATTTTGCCTGAGATGCGATATCTGACAGGCTTTGACAAAGGAACCAGTCGACCATTAGGGATCCTTCCAAATTTTCCTATAACTTTGAGAAGGAAAACTGTTTATGTGAACGTGATGGTAGTCCAAGGACCTTTATATTACATTCTTCTCCTTGGGCGTGACTACATTTATAGCATGGGAGCTATTGTTTCCTCACTCTTTTGAGTGATGTGTTTTCCGCATGAAGGAAGAGTGGTCCAGCTCGTAGACCAGCTTTCATTCCCCAGTTCGCACATAGCTAATAGTCAAATGCCATCCCTAACAGGACTTTTTGCACAAGGAATGTCTCATCAATCTCCAGTCTGTCCACCTGATGAACACGAGTGATTCGGTGGTTGTGACTGAAACCCAGGGGGCATGCGCCCTAGTCTGCTTCGGCAGGAAAACTTCAGGTATAGGGTAGGTTTCTGTGGAGGATATATGACTGGTCTGACACACCCGTCCATTTAGGAAAATGGGATTAGACTAGAATAAGATACCTCCATCAGAAGGTATGCCTTTCCCGATAGAGCGAGTGTTTTGTCTGCAAATTGAAGGGTAACCTGGGTATGCCTTTCCTGATAGAGCAAGTGTTTTGTCTGCAAATTGAAGGGTAACCTGGAAACTCTACTTCGCTATACCTAGGGGCATGCAAACCTTTTTGCGTGAAAGTGAAAAGTGACCATTTATTTTCCTAGTTTGTAGATTCTTAACCCTTTAAACTCGTAGGATTGGTTGTTCCTAGCTTACATAATAAAAGGAGTCAGAGCATAGTTTTGAATGGTGCAAGCTCCCTAAAAAATGAACCTATCGATGAGACATCCTTATTATACGACTGGCACGAGCATTTTTACGCAAAGTTCAAGCTCGTTAAAAATTAAACCTAGCAATGAGCATATGTTCCACCAGAGTTTAAGCTCATTAAAAAATGAACCCACTTCCAGTAAATAACCATTGTGAACACATTATCATTAGCTTTTGAGCCTTGGTCATGTTCTTACTATCACCTCCACTCTGTTTTAGTTGATCATTCGCCTCCATTTGATTGTTTACCCCTTTTGAGGAACAACTACGACGAGTGATTCTGTTAGCCATCTTGTTAACACTGCTATGATTGGAAAGTTCCAACCCTCACCTGGAACCAGTCGCTACCTGAAATGTCACTCATTCCTAAAAATGAGCCTCCTTTAATCTCTTTTCATCTGACTTGTAAAATATGAAAAGATTTCCGAGAAATTGGCCTCTCTAGCTCGTTAAAGTGATTGGGAGTGCCATCCCTCCTCTAGATTTTAATATTTTTGGACCTGAGGGATTATTACACAAAAATATCAAGCATTTGTCTTGTTTGGCTCATTAAAACTATCAAAAAGTCATCCCTTTTGTATTGTTTTATACTTTTTCGGACTTAAGGGATTATACTACGAAAAAGGAATATTGGAGTTTTCCTTTCCGTCTCTTTTTAGACTCTCTAAAATTGAAAAGGACTGAGTTATCATTGTCTTTAAACTCATTAAAACAATAGCGACAAACTTGTCCATTCAGACAAGAGCGAGTTTCACTGTCACTAGGCTCGTTAAAACATAGCGACGGGTTTGCCCGAAGGGAAAATTATAGAACAAGCATATGTTATCCTCCTCAAGCTTGACAAAAATAAAGAGGTATTGGTTAGAAATGACTGGGGAAAATTGGGAAGAAAACTTGAAGAAACTTTATTGGTAGCAACTCGCTCTTGAACATGACCCTTTCACTCCATCACCATGATTGAGTCGGGTTGGGTTATTCCGTTCACCGGTCATATCACCATTGGTCCACCATACCATCCACTTTTGGGGTTAATGCTACTAATCCGTTTCAGTGTCGCCGATATGTTCAGGAGAAGTCACTCAGAGAATTCACCTACCCAGCTTGTGTCACATCCGCTGCAATACCTTCATGCTTCATTCTTTCATGACCGCCACCCTGAACCTTGTATCATCAGATCATTTTCACCTCTACAAAATCATTTGCTCCGTTCCGTGTCATAGATGTGGGATCCATCAATGCCCTCCTATGACGAGTCACTTATTGTCGACATCGACTCATGTATTCACACCACGAGAAATTGTACTGTAGTACCTTGAGGGTCATCATCATCATTGGTGATTCCTCTTGCGCCTGTTAACAGCTTACATCATTGGCTAGTAATCAGGCAATGTCCTTCCATGTTTGACATTAGAACATCCTTTTCACATGGATCGACTTGTACTTTTGGGCGAAGATTGAACGAGTTTTGAAGACCCCAGATCTAGTTTCATCCATCCGAGCTGCGATATATTCAGGGAAATAAAGACATCAAATGTACATCATTGCTGCACAGATAATCATCCAAACTAATGGATGATGGTTCTACCAGAATGATCAGTCTGCACACAGATAGATGTCTATCCTGTGTACATGAAAATGAATTTATCAAGCTGAGCATGGGAATGCCCGCCTCAGCCAGATCATGAAAATATTATGAAGATAATGTATTGTATTGTATCTTATTACAGGTCACCTTCCAGTTCGAAAAACCTCAGATCCTCATTATAAAGCATTTCACCCGACATCAAAATATTTACGACCTGATGCTTTAGGGGGCAACTGTTATGGACATATTTGGGCACTGCAACCCCAATCACATATGTCCATAAACCAAGGGCTTATAAGTACCTAAAAGTGTTGTTTCATACCCTAAAGGAGCAAGGTCAGCTGATTACATCATCTCACAGAAGTTCTCCATGAAACGCCACTCAGAACTGGTCAAAACAGGACCATACAGATTGTCCAGAGCAAAGGGTGTGATGCATCTCACCTGCCACATGCAAAAAGTGCGATGCATACTAGAAAGCCCTTTTGTAGGGTGCAATGAGTGAGAGAAAACAAATGGCACAAGTAGTTTTCTAGGTGGAGACCCTGAGAATTTTCTAGAAACTGTTCATTTGACACTTGCCTCCCTGAATTCGCCCAAGGATGAGTAAGAGATCATGAAATCTCCAAGTGGAACCAAGAAATATCAGAGAGATGACACTAATCAAAATCCCAGAAGTTCACTCGCCCCCCTGCAAATATCTATATATGGATCCCTCATCCCAGAGATCCAGAGGTTGGAATTGGGCAATTTGCAAAGAGGTGCTGCTGGTTTCTCTTTGAAGACATTGTTGGGTGATCTTGCTTTGTATGAGGTGAAGAGGGCTTTCAAGCTAAGAGGATGGAACTGGGTCAGACCAAGTGGTTGTAATCCTCTCTTATACTACTTTTATCAATAAAGCTATTTGAGTTTTCCTCCGTATTCTTGTGTATCTCTGAATATTGTGTTGATATATACATTTGTATGGTCAATATATATCTCATCCTATATTGTTTACAGTGATAGAGAGATTTTGTCAATGCATCTATAGTATTCTTCAAAGTGTCCACCTTTACCAGCAACACCTTTTTGTCTTCTATCATATCCCTCACAAAGTGATACTAGACATCAATGTGCTTTGTCTTTGAATGATAAACATGGTTCTTTGCTAAGAAAATTACACTTTGGCTATCACAGTCTATCTTTATAGCTCCCTGTACTAACCCCATACTTGAAAAGAATCTCTGCAAACAAATTGCTTCCTTGCTTGCATGAGTGGTTGTCATGTATTCTGCCTCTGCAGTTGATAATGCCACTACAAATTGTTTCTTACTCATCCAGTTGACTGCACCTCCAAATAGGTTAAACACATACCCACTTGTAGATATTATTTGATCCAGATCTCTAGCCCAGTGTGCATCAACAAAGCCACGGATATCCAAAACTTTGTCCAATCCTGGTCTTCCTTGGTAGCACAAACCATAATCACTAGTGCCACGCAAATACTTGAAAACCCGCTTCACTATTGTCCAATGCTCCTTTCCTGGTTTTGACATAAACCCGCTCAATACTCCCACTGCATGTGCAATGTGTGGTTTAGTACAGACCATTGCATACATCAAGCTACCGACTGCACTTGCATATAGAACACAAGACATTTCCTCTTCCTCTTCTTGTGTCTTGGGAAACTGTTTAGCAAATAACTTCACACCTATTGGAATAGGAACCTTTACCTATTTACTATCCTGCATATTAAACCTCTACAATATTGTCTCGAAATACTTCCTTTGGTTGAACCAGAGCTTCCTCTTTTCCCGATCTCTTTTAATTTCCATGCCGAAAGTATAGTTTGCAGCACCAAGATCTTTCATGTTGAATTTGGAGGACAATCGGGTCTTCAAATCCTAGATAATTTATTTGTCATTTCCAACCAGCAACATATCATTCACATATAGGACTAGGTAAATAACACAATCACCAATTAATTTAAAATACACATAGTGATCTACTTTGCTTCTGGTGAAGCCAAATCCCCGTATAAATGTATCAAATTTTTGATACCACATCCTTGGTGACTGTTTTAACCCATATAGAGACTTCTTTAACTTGCATACCAATTCTTTCTTACCCTTCACTACAAAGCCTTTAGGTTGCTTCATGTAGATCTCCTCTTCCAGATCCCTGTAAAGAAATGATGTCTTCACATCCATCTATTCTACCTCAAAATCAAAAGAGAAACAATAGATAAAAGTAATTTAATAGAAGATACTTTGGCAACAATAGAAAAAATATCACTAGAATCAATTCCCGGCACCTGGGAATAACCTTTTGCTACCAACCGAGCTTTGTATTTCTCCACCTTTCCTTCTGCATTTGTCTTCTTCTTAAACACCCATTTTTTGCCAATGGGTTTCCTTCCAGCCAACAACTCCACAAGATCCCAAGCCTCATTTTTGTGCAAAGATGCCATTTCATCAACCATGGCCTCTTTCCAGAGTTTGCCATCCTCTGAATCTATTGCTTCCTTCATAGTTTTGGGATCATCATCAATAACAGATAAAGAAGAATTTTAACAGAAAGTAGATGGACTATACCTTTTTGGCTGCCTTCTTTATCAAACTAATCTTCTCACACTCGAAGTTTGTGGCTCTTCATCTTCTGATTCCTCCTCTACTGTAGAGTCTGATTCTTCCTCCTTAAGCTCAAACTCTATCTTCTCGGGTTCCTTTGGTTGGACTTCATGTTTAATAACATATTTCACCTCTCTGAACACCACATCTCGGATGTACACAACCTTCGTTATTAATGGGTTCCAAAGCTTATAACCATTTAAACCAACCTTATACCCAATAAAGATGCACTTTCCAGATTTACTATCCAACTTGGTTCTTTTCTCCTTTGGAACATGTACATATGCATCACATCCAAATACCCTCAGATTTGAAAGAGAGGGTTTCTTACCAGTCCATACCTCTTGTGGAGTCTTATCCTCCAACGTTGATGAAGGTGATCTGTTGACCAAGTAACATGTTGTCTCCACCGCCTCTACCCGTAATTCCTGTCCTAACCTGACACCACTGAGCATGATTCTTCCCCTTTCCATCAACATCTTGTTCATCCTTTTTGCAACTCCATTTTTCTCAGGTGTGTATGGAGTAGTCTTCTGCTATGCTATACCACACTTCTTACAAAATTCTTCAAATTCCTTGCTACAAAACTCTCCACAGTTATCTGACATCAACACCATTGTTTGACCTCAACACCTTTATCTTCTTGTCTATCTAGTTTTCCACCAGAGCCTTAAATTCTTTAAACCTATCAAAGACTTCAAATTTCTTCTTAAGGAAATATATCCATGTATTCCTTCAGAAGTCATCTATAAATGATACATAGTACACAGACTTACCCAGTGATGGAACCTTCACAGGTCCAAACACATCACTGTGCACAAGCTCTAATATCTATTTCGCCCTCTTACCACCAGAGGGGAAACTCACCCGATTCTGCTTCCCATATACACAATTTTCACAGAAATAAAAATCTAGAGAGCTATTACTCATACCTTCTACCATATATTTACCATGAAGTATTTGAAGGCCCTTCTCTCTAATATGTCCAAGCCTTTGATGCCAAAGCATGGTCTTCTCTCCAGAGACCACTAGATTTTCTGCTCCACTTTTTAGAACCACAGAACAGTTGCACCCATCAACAACAGTGCTACCTTGCAGCTTGTACAGAGTTCCAACCCGAACTCCCTGCATCAATACCAGTGCTCCCTAAACCATCTTGCACGTATCCTTCTCGAACACTGTTTTTACACCTGCATCATCTAGCTTGCTTATGGAAATGAGATTTTTGACCAATGCAAGAATATGCAGAACACCAGGAAGTGTTCCAACCCCTCCACCTTGCAACTTCAACTTTACTTTTCCATGACCAACGATTCTAGCCTTCCTATCATCCCCTAAGAAGACATCACCACCATCATATTTCTCATACTCGCAGAACCACTCTCTATGGGGAGTGAAGTGAAAGGATGTACCTGAGTCAATCAACCATGCTTCATGATCTACATGTGTACTTGAAGAAGCCAAGTATACCTCCCCACCTTCATCTGAGGTGGTTTTTGCCTCTGCAGAAGGACCATCATCAGATCCCTTTCCTTTGTCAAGAGCTTTAGATTTACAGTCCCTTTTGTAGTGCCCTTCCTTTCCACATTTCCAGCAAACTACCTTTACAGGTTTTCTTGGGGATTTAGATCTCCCTCTAGATTTAGATCTCCCACACGATGACTTATTTTTGTTTCTATTTCAGGACCATCCTCGTACAGACAAGGCATCACCATTCTGGCTCTCCATGTTTTTTCGTCTCATCTCCTCCGTTAGCAAGGATGAGATGATTTCATCAAACTGTAAGGCAGTTGCATTACTACCTATTGCAATAACTAGACTATCCCACGAATCTGGTAGAGAACACAACAAATTGATGCACTTATCTTCATCTGAAATTTTAATATCAACAGATAATAACTGACTTACCACAATATTAAATGCGTTCAAATGCTCTATCACCGAGTCTCCATCTTTCATCCTTAGGTTATACACCTTTTCCATAGGAACAATTTATTCACCAAATACTTAGATTGATACAAAGTCCCTAACTTTTCCCACAAATCCTTAGTCATAGCTTCCCCTGCTACATTCAGCAATACTGAATCTGTGACACACAATTGTATTGTGCTCTTTGCCTTCCAATCCAACTTCTTCCATTCTTCATCAGACACTCTTGTTGGTTTAGTACCTAGATTTACCACGATCCATTGATCTTTATCCACCAACAGATCCTCCATCTTGAGTTTCCACAACTCAAAAATCTGACCATTAAATTTCTCGATCTCTATCTTTCCACTGGTCGCCATCTTCTTTCACCACCAGAATTGATCCTGCAGATCTCCCACTGAATAGGGTCTACCACAGGCCCGAGCAAAGCCCCTTAGCAAAAAGGGCATCCCCTAGAAGCCAAAACAACTCTGATACCTAATGTAGGTTTCAACCCCGTATAGGAATTACCTACATATGAATTCTAAAACACAGAAAATAAACAATGCAAGAGCATAACACATAAAACACATATACATAGAGATTTTCACCTGAATCCCAAAGCTGGGACTATCAAATTGATTTTTCATTATTTTCCTTTCAATGTTACAATACATATTTATACATGCTGAAGCATCCAAAACCATGGACCTAAAAACCATCACGTCCAAAACCATCGACCAAAAAACCATCACATCTAAAACCATGGACCGAAAACCATCGCATCCAAAACCATGTACGAAAACCATGCACAAAACCATAGGTAGGTCTGCCCAACCTAATATATGGTTCAAAAGAATTTTCCCTGGGGCACTACCCCAGACCCTATAAATGGGGGCTACTCACCCCCCTCAAACCCTCGAAATAGTGGGGGATGCCGCCTCCCCCCTCTAACCCCCCGGTTAATGACCTTTAGATGAACCAGTGTAGGTAGGCCCATGCAAGGGTGCATTGCAGAGTAGTTAAGTCCATGCCAGGGTGCTCTACAGAGCACTTAGGCCCTCTTTGACTTGCACTGGGAGAGTTTGAGCGAAATTCACATAGGGTTTGGGGAATATTCTTATCTTCCGGAGCCTTCTAGAAGATTCCACACTTATCATCTACTATGAGCTCGAAAATGGAGGAGGAATGAGTTAAGATACCTCATATTCTCTCATCCCTTCCTACATGGAACTATTTCTAAGTATGGAAGGCCATTCAATACCCTCATTGTTGACAAACCTCCTTGATCTTCCTATAAATTGAGCACTCATCTAAGTGATCAGGGGCTAGACTTTGATGAATTGTAAGGAGATAATGTTAGTTTGAGAATTGATACTATTGTAAGTGTCATTATGCTATCAGAATGTCATGCTTATGATGTGATGTGGATGGAACCAAAGCTGGAGGGGTGACTTCAAATCAGGCTTCATGGTTGTAATTCTTCGTTATATTCAATAAAGTATTTACACCTTTTTCCATATGCTTATCTTGAAATATGATGCTTATATGTGTGAATGTATTTGATTCCATTTACTTGTAATCAATAGATCTTTTGCTTTGATTGGTTCTTTGTCTTTTGTTGATGTTTACAGGTACTTCTCAAGCATGTTAAGTATGGGAAGGTGGTGAGCACTAGTATTGCAGCAATAATGTTGCAACTCCTAGGCTTCCTACTTTACTTTTATCAACCCGGTAGTTCATAACAAACTTGGAAGTGACAGTGTTGTATGCACAAGTACTAGTTCTTACTGCAGGTTGTCACTTGGTCAGCTGGCGCAAGATCACTAGGAGCTCAAGAAAACTTCTATGGATTCCAAAAGAAGCTCTATATGTGATGAAAAAAAGGAAAGCTTACTCTACAGTAGCTACTCTACTTGTAGGAAGGAAAACAAGACTAAAATGTAAAGTAAACCTAGCAAACCCTACTTAACCAACTAATCCTACTTTTGCAGAAAGAGGGATGAAAAACCATGAAATGAATTCCATTACCTACTCAAGAAGTAAATAACATCTACTCAAGCTATTTCTAGAAATAAATGAGAAAAAAATCATCTTTTTGGATTTTTACGTATTTTTATGTGAAATTGTCATGCATGCAATTTATTTGATTGTGGATGTGGAAGTGATTAGGAGGTGATTAAGGGAGGTTTTGGGACTTGAGAAGATGTGTGATGGTGTGGATGGGTCTTGGAAGGTCTCAGGTGGCCTTCTGGAGGCTTTTCCCACAATCGGACTTCAAAAAGAAGCCTACAGGAAAATCTACAGGAGGCTGCAGGGGATCTACAGGAGGTCTACAAGAGGATGCCAAGAGCATTTTTGGAGGTTTTGAAGGTGTGAGAGTGCGTGGAAAGGGTAGATGAAGGCTAGGATGATGTGTTAAGGTGCCTAAGGATCACCAAGGATTGCTAGGAGTGGAAAAGATGGTCGGGGGAGAGGAAGAAATCCTATGGAAAAACGCAGAAAACTAAGGCAGATTTGAGGTGAACTTTGGGCGACCTATAGGGCATAAATAAGGGAGAGGATGTTATGGCTGGTAGGCTGAATTTCTATGAGAAGAGATTTTCTGCAAGAGGAACTGAGAATCAAACAAGGAGATCAAGAAAGCAAGGAAACTAAGTACATCAAAAAAATAGAATTTTGCATCAAGCTAATCTAGATTATGAGCTATGGAAAGAAATGCTAAAAAAAACTTATATAATGAGTGAAAGCATGGAAGGAAACTTATTTCAAGGAAAAAATGAGCATGGTAAAAGAGATCTAAAGCAAAGCATTAACCTTCTAACAAACTGCAACACTAGAAATCCTATGGAGAATGAAAATCTGTGTTTTTTGTGGCAACAAGAGGGTCTTGGCCTCAGTTCATGGTCCCAAAGGGAGGAAAGGAGGCCAAGGCTCTGTTTATGGCCTTTTTGTATCTTCTTTATATCACTATTCAACCTACTATAGAAAATTCAAATGGAAACATCCTTCTGAATTACCAAAAGCAACCTATTCTTAACCAAGAAAGAAATTCATCTAATAGCAACTAATCCATAAACTGAAGCAAAGCATATAAATACAAACAAGAGGAGCTTGACTGCTTATATTGGGCCCTAACCCAAGAGCTTCAGCCCCCTGAGGTAACTCAGTGCTAGCTCAAAAAGGATCTCATCTTTATTATCAAAATAATAAGAGGATTACATGAAATTGTCAACAAAAGGAAGCTCGAAGTTGAGCAGAGCAATGTTGCAACAAAAAGTTGAAAATTTGACTAACTTCCTAATGAGGCCCTAGGCCTTTCTACTTATACAATTAAATCTCCCAACAACTTCCTTAAAATCAGGGAGGCTTGGCTCCCAACACTCGAGATAAACACAAGTTATCCTCCACTTGCTCGACTGCCTCCTAGTGCATTGATTTCGCTGTTTGTGCTCCGAGATGGATGAAGGAGAATTCGAAGTGGGGGAGTAATAATTGAGTGGGATTCCCTCCTATAAATCCTCTCCTTTGTCCACTTCAAATTATTGTTTCCAATTGTCCATTAAATATTTGACTTTGTCTTCAAAATTCAACAAAAATCTTCATTAAACACATATTAGACTCCATGGCATCATAACCAACCCAACTCACTCCATAAGCATAAATATAATAAAAAAACATGCAATAAGCTAAGAGAACGATTGATTAAACTACGTTAGGAGGCAAAATGAGCCCATATAATTACCCATTTATGGGGCTCATCAGAAGGAGCGATAGGACCGATACAAAGGAGACAAGAGGAAAGCAAAAGTACAAGTAGGTCCTCTCATTCTCTTTGTCTTATCTATTGTTTATAGAAAAAGGTTAAAGTTCCTTAAACTGTTGTTCTAGATATGGCTACTTATCTATGGAATTAGTATTTGTCCATAGATACCAAATTCTTCATAACAAATTGGCGACCATATTAGGGAACAATCATCATTCCAAGTAGCTTATAGACATCCTAGGACATTCTAGAAGACCTTACTTCCTTTCATTGATTGTATTTCAGCCTTATTGAAGTGAATTTTGGTCATAAAGTTGTGTTTACTTGCCTATTGAAATGTCTTACTATCACCAGCGTAGGCTTGTGAGGGACACAGTGCATTGCAAAGCACCCTTGTCTTAGGGAAAGTGCTCTGAAGTGCACTGTCTCCCATTCAGGGCTGCGCTGATCCTCCTTGGGTTAGCTTTCCACCTTTCGATAGGGTTTTTCACCAAATTTCTTTTGTTTGATTGCTCGCTGAATGATCAATGAGTGTCATGTCTTTGAAATCAAGATTTTATCTCCTTTGCAAGCCCTACTTTGACTTAATTGATTAATTTTTCTTAAATGAGTTCTTTGTAATTATCGTTTCATCGTCAAAGTTAGATTATATTCGATTAATCTTTGTTCGAAAGAAAGTGTTGTAAAAGTCTTATTTTCCTTCAAAACATAACTGTTGTAAAGTCTTCGTTCTTGTAAAAGGATTGGTTGATTGTATGTGCATTAGCTTCATTTTTTCTCCATCATAACATTAAGGGAAGAAAAAAGAAAAACTTGCATCATGCATTGAAAAGGTTTGTGTGTGGTCATATGAATAGTTTAAGGAAATTGCATTAGATCGTGCTCTTTTCTCTTTGATTGAAAGAAATTTGATTGCTCTATCACTATTAGCTAAGGATTTCATTGTAAAAATTGAATGGAAAGAATGCTTATCATATTAGTGGCATTTTAGGAATTGAAAATACATCACGTGGTGAACCTTGAAAGGAAAATTCTTAATCAAGATCAGCTTAAAATTAACTTCAATTTAACTAATGGAGCATTGTTGCCTAACAAATAACATTTAGAGGTTCTAGGTTAGGGACATGTTCTGGCATCGTAAAACATAGCAGTGGTCGCTAAACATCCCGAGTGTGATACCTCATTCCACGTACATGAGTATATCGTAACTCATCCATGTACCTTCAGGTATATAGGATGGTGTTACAGTACGTAAAGTATATGGGAA
This sequence comes from Pinus tabuliformis, assembly GCA_031772625.1. Classification (NCBI taxonomy): domain Eukaryota; kingdom Viridiplantae; phylum Streptophyta; class Pinopsida; order Pinales; family Pinaceae; genus Pinus; species Pinus tabuliformis. The sequence goes on along the minus strand of CM062806.1, from coordinate 395,263,848 downwards.
TGCTATCACTATGCGGTTTTTCATTAGACAATGATAATACAGATTGGGTCTCCACGTACTTTCGGTTATATATATGGGAGGACAACACTAGGTTTCTATCCATCCTTAGTGTTGAAGCCCCGAAAATCGGGTCGACAACAAGGGGGATACCTGCCCGGTCCGGACCTTGGTTGGTAGCTCCTTATCCGTTTGGTATAGCGGGTCTGACTGGGGATAATGGGACCAGTTTCCCAATCTAAGGGTGTGTGTGTGTGCAGAGTTGGATGATGCTGATCTAAGAGTTCTAATCTAAGCTACTTTAATCTAATTCTATGCTATTGTATTCTAATGAAAACAGCACATCTAATCTATGCTAACCCGGGATGTATTTCTTCTATTATGCGATCTAAAGAGATTTCAAATAATAATTGGTAATAAAGATCATTCAGCTAACATAAGAATGGAAATCAATTAAGATGAACCACTTTGCATAAAAAGTTAGGCAAAACAGTTGTGAAAAGCATATCGCATAATAAGTTATTCATATATCAAACATAAATAAATGGCTCCACCGTACAAAAGTGCCAAATGGTAACTCAAACATTCATGCGATAACATATAAACAACTAAAAACTGTATATCACTTTAAGAATATAAGCAGAAATGGTCAAGAGATAAATGTACCATTTATGACTGGTCCTACTCATAAGCTTCAAGAAACAATGATTTATCTCTCCTCGTTCTAATATCTACCAAGAGTACAGAAGTGCAACATCAGTAGCAGATATCAAATGCAAACATTAATAAACCTTGATCCATTCATTCAGTAAAACCTCTTGTGAGGGTGCAAAAGTGCATGTTCCGAGGACAAGTTTTTGACAAATTTTTGGACCCTTCTCTAAATGCATGAGAAGGGTTTAAATACTACTTCCTAATTCTAATAATAGTTTATTTACAAAATTTAGGATGCGGTTTTCAAATGACCGTCCTTTTTCTAATCTAATTTCTAAGTAAAAACAACATTCCAAATTAAGCTACTTCTGTATCTGGTCTTTAAAGCTGCATGCATTCAGCATTGGTTTAAGGAGAGCCGACTGGCTGACTTTTGCTTTGAGCTGGGCTGAGAAAACGGAATCTATGAGAGTTGGCACCACTTTTTCGGCCGCATTTATGATACATTTCACAGTCATCCACTGACTATGCGGCTTCACCAAGTATGCCCAGTAACATTCCCAATTTAACCTGTTTAGTGCTTGGATCGCTTTTCCCTTTTCTTGCACCTTCTGATTCCATTCTGCTTCTAGTCGTAGTTTATTTGGTAAATACCCCGGGGTGGTCTCTGCGATTAAATTTTCTCTATGCAAATTCTCATTTACACAGTCGATAAGGATGCTTGTGTTGGGTGTGGAGCCTGATTATCTTTTATATTCAAAGGTATTGCCACATAGGACCCCAGCTCGAAATGGGGGCGGCAACGCTGCCCGTAAAATGTTCGCTGCAGGGGGGGTCCAGGGGGGGGCGGCTGCGACCTTTGGGAGTCCCCCCCTGGCGGGGGGTTTCGGGGGCAGCGCCCCCGAAGCTAAAAACAACTGTAAAATTGCCTTGTAAAAGTATAGTAATTTCTAGTCAATCTGGGTCGTTCATTAGGCGAATGATCTGACGGTAGAACTTATGTTTAGTTTAGGGTTTTTTGCCCTAGAAGGCAACCCCTCTCTTTGTATGAGGGTATTGTATTTGAGGCTATGTGATAGATGTGTATTCTGTGAGTGAGAAACAGAGAGGTGAGACTGTGAGAGAAAACAGAGGATATTACAGCGGATTTGCTGTAGGTTGTGTCTCTTCATTTTGCTGGATAATAGAAAGGAAGGACTGGCTGTTCGGGGTGGACGTAGCCCAAACTGGGTGAACCACGTATATCTGTGTCTCTCTTGTTTTGTGTGTTTTCTGTGTTTATATTTCTGCAATATTTTATGTGTTCCATTGCTCCGTAATATATAATTTTCTCACAGCTTGCTGTCGTGGCCGCAGTTTCTGCTACTTGTTCTACCTCCCTGATTTGATCCTCCCACTTGTTGAAGAGAAACTCTTTATGATTCTCATTTATCCTGGGTGCGCCTGCTCTTTTCCCCTCATCTTCATCTTGCCAAGCCAAGTACTCCGTCACTCATTTGTCAATCTGATCATAGTCACTTCGTAAGTCAACCACTTGATTGGTGATCTTATCACTCATTTCGCAATAATAATTCCACTATGATATCTTTTGACCCAACACTTCCTGTTGCTGCAGTAGTTGTTCATTCAAGGCAATAGATTCTGAAATAAACTCTGTAAGTTTAGGGTCATCTCTGTGCATCTCTTCTACATCCTACAACTATTTTCCCTTTTCGTCCAAGCTTCCTTGATAACCTATTTGCATTTGCTGGAAGTCTTCCTGCAACTTTTCAAGCTGTTTGTGTGCCTCATTATTAGTATTGGCTTGTTGCAATTGTAGTTGCAGTACCTGTATCTGATTTTCTTGCTCTTTCAACAATTGTTGTACTTCTGACGCTTTGTCAATAGTCGCAGAGGCATACGCCCCTGCGATCTGAGACAGTTTGGTGAGATTTTCAGTCGGATTACTGGCAGGATCTTTCCATAGGACGTCTAATTGCTCAGCATCCTGAGAAAGTGTATTTTCTAACTTCCTCTTTTTTCTCTGTCTTCTTACAACTGCTTTATGTTGGGGACTATAAAATATGTCCAGAGGGGGAATTTCTTCTACATTCAGTAGAAGCTCAGAAGATGGAGCGATAGGAATATGCTCCGTTTCTGTGACATTGCTGACTATGGTTGAGCCCACTTCTTGTGCTACCTGTGTATTGCTCACAGGTGTTTTTGGGGCTTTTCCTTCAAGATTGATCAGTTCGTTGAAGGTTTCCCATTCCTTATCTAATTCTGTTGTGACGGGTGGTGCTTCAATGACGAGAGGGGGGACATCTCTTTGCGGGGAGGCGATAACCTGCTGTTGTGGAAGTTCCATTGACTGAGTGGTGTCTTTAGCTGACTCTTCGCTCCTATCTTGGTTGTTTTCGGATCTTTTAGAATGTTCAGGCATCTCTTGTACAATCTTAGATTTAGATCCGGAAGTGCTTGAATTCCCACTGAGGCTAACGCTTGGAGTTGGTTCTCTGGCAGATAGTCGCAGCCTTTCTAGAGGAACAGTGGCTAGTCTTCTTTCCCTGTATACCATGAATCTTTGGAGGTCATCTGGAGACAATTGCGATTGGGCTTCTCACAAAATTTCCTAAAGTAAGCTTTTACTCTGAAATATATCATCAAATAAATCCTTTTTTCCAACGAACACTTTTATCTTGACTGTCGTTGTGAAATCCTAGGCAACCTCATTTGGGTCAAATGGTCTTGCCGGGAATTTAAATAATTGTAGACACGTCATATTCTGTACTTTGGTGAACACGTGACCTACATCGAACAACGAAAAGGCCCCACAAGCCATAGGAAACTGTGGCCATATGGCCTTCTTTTTGTCTTTTAGGTCTTTAGTTAGGCCGCCTTCTGAACAGGTTTGATATGCAATTTCTCGAGCCAGAAGTTTGTCAGGGATATACAAAGGTAGGACATGAGGGGGGACGGTGCTTCCAAATACTCTAATATAGGTGAACCATTCTTCTCCGAACCATCTTGCGATGGGGATGATATCTATCTGTGCCTCAGGTGAGCACCTCGGGGGGTCTTTATCATACATCATTCTATACAAGGGTAAGATAAGCCCGTGACAAATCTGGTAGAGATGTGGAATGAACTGAGAATCCCATAATATCTTATGATAAACATGGATGGGTAATGGGTCCTGAGTTGTCCATTTCCAACCCATAACGGGAAATTTAGACACATAACAAATAGAATCCATAACATATGTGGATAGGTAAAAAGGAGGATAGATCCTTTAAGACATGGATCTTTTAGACCGGTAATTGATAATAGCCATGAATAGGTTATCAGAAAATATCTTGGCCCAATCTATAATAACGGAATTTGTGGCAGCATCTATTAATGGTAACCATTCAGACAAAAACTTATTGATATCTGGCATCCCAAATAATCTACAAAGCATGGCCGCAGCAAAACAATACGGAGAGGTGAGGGAACCAGTGCTGTACATACCGTTTTTGTCTTTCTTGAGCGGTTCATCTTTTTTGGACCAATCTTTGGTGGTCTTTGATAGGTTTGGGTTCTCCGCCACAAATTTTTTAATGAATTGTGCATTGTAAGTCGCCTGCGGTTCAGCAAGATGATACATGAGCTTTAAATCTTGTGCAGCGAATGACCCGATGAGCCCATGTCCTTGAATCTTGAACTGTTTGTTGTTCATTTCTGCGTTGTCAAGTATCCACTTGATCATATCCGTATATGGGAGAATTTTGGGCCTTGCTGCTATCTGATGAAGGAATGAGCATGCTAGTTCTTCTATGGATGCTTCGGAAGAGCCCTGTGAGTCTGAGACAATAGTAACCTTCATTATTATGGGGTTTTCTTCTTCAAGAAGTCTGTACATGCCTTCCCACGTCGATATCCCTGCGTCTCTGTTACAAGCTGTGTTTGTATATAAAGGTGCCATTTCCTTCACCTCAGAGCCCTGAGCTTTATTTTTCTTTCCCATCTCTTCCTGTGTATGGCTTTGTATCGTCCTTCGTTCTCCGTTCCTGCAACTCACAAGTGAAATGGAAATGACTGATCAAGAAAGGTGATGGGAGGGTCTTAAATGCAGCAGATATATCAAATATGCCACCTTACGTGAAGTAATTCTTTGCAAAAGCACGCGTCTACATTTTATTAATAGATGACAACTAATTCCTTTATTATCATTAAAAGCGCATGATCTTGGGTCAAATTATGGTAAGTGGCTTTTCTTGAATAGCGTACCCAAAAGATTCGTGATGGAGTGATTTTGCGATTTGGTTCGCAATCGTCGCAGATCGCGACATCGCATTATTGCACTATCGCGCTCTCGCACTGACTCACAAATATAACATCGCAGAGTTGATTTGGCTTAATATCACAACCATCGTTTTATCGCGATATCACAACATCGCACATCGTAGAAGTTTTATGCTTGCCAATTTTTGTTAGCCCATTCCCTGCAATATGCGATCTTACGATCGGTGTTATCGCAAATCGGAAAATCTTGAAGTTTTTTCTTATTAGCATTACTTTATTGCGATGCGATATATTGCTTAGTACGAGAATCTTGCACATACCGGGATTATACCCAAATGGAGGTGCTTTTCTATCATTTTATGATGCGGCTTTTTAAAGATTTTTTCCTTATCATAAACTTAGGTTTTAAAGTATTCAAAAGATCTTCCTAAGCTTACGATGGTAACCTTATTTTGAAGAAAGGAAACTCTTGCTTTTCCTAAATTTTAACTAAGGGTCCCCATTCATTTAGTATTTAGGACAACACTTAAATGAAAAAGGGGGGGTTGTTGCTGGCCACAACATTTGGCGATTCACTTGGGAGAACCAGTTATCTCTGATTTTCTATTGAACTTTTCAAATTTCCAAAACAAATTTTTTTTTTAGAAAATTAAACTTTATTATAAAAAGATAAGGTGCATTATACTCCAAACTGTCATTGATATTTTGTTCCAACCTCTTTCTATTTTAATTATTTGCTTCCTCAGCTTGTCCTTGCATTTACATCAGCCATTACTTGGTCTTGTAAAGATAAAATAAGGTCTTCCCTGTGTACCATTTTTTTAAATATGCTCATTCGTCGTAGGTAGAGCCTCTGCTGCCAGCAGGCATTCATAGTCTCGACAGGGTTAACTATTACCCAGTAATGATCCTTTATCCTGCTTAAGGTGATCTACAACTTTCAAAGAAAAACCCATATTGACACTTTTTCCTTTTTTATTCTTAAAGAACAATGTCTTGGTTTGGTAGCCAAATTATGACACGGTCATTCACTTGATTTACACTTTTGTTGAACAAGCTGGCTCGTGATGAGACCCCTTGTCTTTTGATCTCAACAATCTTAAGTCGTTGCCCTGTTTTGGTGGATAGTAATGGCAAAGACAACAAGTTATAATATCTGTGATCATGATAAGCCGACTCGTGATGAGACCTCTTATTCTTCAAGATATAGTGTATCCTTGGGTCGTTTCTCTAAATGCTGCAATTTTCTTTAGCAGGGAGGAAGTCATTTTTTCCTTAAGAAAGCTCTGGACGACGATAATAGAGTTTTTGGAAATGGCTATTCTATAGGGAATCCTCATTTTGTTATTGATACCTTTCATTGTATTGATATAAAACAATTTCTTCACTAAGATTGCTTTCATCAAATTTCTTGAAGTTGAAACTAGTATCATATCTGGGTTAAAGTTTTTAACTGTATCTATTAATAATAAAGATCAAGTTTCCAAAAGATTTGCTATTTATACAAGCAGAAGTTCAAAATCTGATAGAGAAATGGTGTCTTTATTAAATGTCAAATGCTGTTAACCACAGCAAATTTTAATAGGGAGAAAAATATTAAAGAAATGAGAGGTAACTATTCCCTTGGATTATGTACATGATAGGGATAATTTCTTCTCTTATTTTGCCTATCAGTATTTAAAAATTAAATTATCCACCTAATAACCTAGCTAAACTACCCTACTTCTATTCTAACTATACACAGAAAAATTGACTAGGTAAAATGATATTTCTATTGAAACCATCTTTTCATTTTTATTCCTACACGTATGTACCTTTTAAACATCAATGTTAAGAATAAAACTTTTCTTGGACTATGAACATTGAATGTAGGATTAGAAAGTGTAACTTCAGTCAGAATTTCGCCTGAAATTTCTTTCTTATGAAATCTTCTTTCCAATTGGATACCTATTGGATCATAAAAATCAGGATGAATTTCTGTCATGGATTGGTGATCATGTAATAGGAAAGATGACAAGCCAGGTTGCGAATATGATTTTTTAGTTTTTTTTGACCTGTAATCTACTATGCGTTAAAGTCAAGCTTTTAGCAATTTCTCGTAAAAGGAAAGTTTCCACATATTAATAACTAAATAAATCAATGAAGAATAGATGGAAATTTCTCGAAAGAGATTTATCAATTAACGTGAATTGCTGGCGAGTTTCCAAAAATACTTTCTTTCATTGATGATGTTTTGGATGACATAGAAGTTTCTTCTGAAAGGTTGATATTGATTGATCTTGGAATTGAAAAAGTTCTGTATTTCCTTGACACAATTTAGTTTTCCAAAATGGTAATACATCTCTCGAATGTTATTTGATAAGGTGCTCAATATACCATAGTAATCTATCAAAAGTCTGAAAATTTAAAATACAATCCGATTTTATACAAAATGAGTGCAAGCGAAAAAGAATGTAATGATTATCTGTACAACTAATGTTACAACACAACTGAGATTGACTTGAAATATCTTCTTTTTCACAAGAACTGGCCAGAATTACGGGATCCGAGTAATTTCGAATTACATCTTGTGAATCAGAAAACAAGTTATGATTGGGAACAGGCATGGGGGTTTGCTCATGATACGAATCATAGATCGGGATATTGTTTTGGATAGTAAAATCATGCAAATGATCCGTCACTCTGGAATGAGGATCGACTAATATGATTCTTGAATTAGAATATCTCTCATTATCTGAGCTCTGTTGAGCTACTTGAGATAAATCAACATCATCATCATCAAAGTAGCTATCATAAATGATTTTACAGGTTTCTCTAGATTTTTCTTTTTCATCCAATATTTTCAGAAAAGGAAGGTCAAGTCGTTCTTGTTTGTAAATGACCAAAGAATGTTCTATAGCTACCTCTTTATCTTGAAAACCTAATAGTGATTCATTTGAATAATCCTATGTACTTTTTGAGATATCATTAATACTGAGGGGGAAAAAATTATCATCACTAAATACATCAGGATAAAGAGAAAAATGTGATTATGAAACAATGCATTTGAAAATATCATCGTGAAAAAATTCTTTTTCATCACATTCATTGTAGACATCGGGCTTTAGATCATACCTTTGCGTGTTTGTGTTTTCCGAAAGAGAATTAATTTGCTGTTCTAACCTTGGCATCTGCATTTGTTAACTTGCGATGATATTATCTAACCTTGTCTCCAAGTTGTTTTCTGGTTCCAAGGCAGGCTTTCTTTCAACATTCTTGCTTTTGTCTTCTTGCATTAGAGCAGGCATGTTTCCTAAGCTTTGGGAAGTTTCTTCATCATGAGTGATTCGCACATTCAAATTGGAATTTTCATTCCTATTAGAAGAAAATAAAACAAGACTTGGACTAATTTCTGATGGATCGGGCATAGGAGGCAGGGAATGCTCAGCATAATCTGAAGATTCTTCATTCATGAGTTCATTTTCAAGATCATATTTTAGACAATCAAGATGAAATTGCATATTAAAATCCCTAACAGATTCATCTTCTTTTCGTAGATACTCAATTTCATCATATACATGATCATAATCATAGCAATCAAATTTACAAATGAAAGCCTTGACAAATTGGTCCCAGCTGTGAATTGAGGCAACTGGGAGGGTTCTACACCATTTTCTAGCTTCCGCCGTGAATGTGAGAGTAAAAATTCTGCATAAAATGCCTTCATCAATTCTTTGAACGTTCGAACTTGAAACATTTTGAATAAATTGAAGGGCATGATTAAAAGCAAAAGAATTATTCTTACCATTGAATTTTACCTGAGACAAGAGTCTTACCACTTTAGGTGGAGTGTTGGAAGAGGCACGAACATGGATACAACTCCAAATGGGAAGTTTGTGAGTAGCCATCCTAATTCAAATGTTACGATTTCAAACCATTTCAACAAACACTATGCTCAGGCCCTCCTTCTAGCACCAAATATGTTGAAGCCCAGAAAATCGGGTCGACAACAAGGGGGATACCCGCCTGGTCCGGACCTTGGTTGGAAGCTCTTTATCCGTTTGGTATAGCGGGTCCGACTGGGGATAATGGGACCAATTTCCCAATCTAAGGGTTTGTGTGTGCAGAGTTGGATGATGATGATCTAAGAGTTCTAATCTAAGCTACTTTAATCTAATTCTATGCTATTGTAATCTAATGAAAATAGCACATCTAATCTATGCTAACCCGGGATGTATTTCTTCTATTATGCGATCTAAAGAGATTTCAAATAATAACTGGTAATAAAGATCATTTAGCTTTCATAAGAATGGAAATCAATTAAGATGAACCACTTTGCATAAAAAGTTAGGCAAAACAGTTGTGAACAGCATATCGCATAATAAGTTATTCATATATCAAACATAAATAAATGGCTCCACCGTACAAAAGTGCCAAATGGTAACTCAAACATTCATGCGATAACATATAAACAACTAAAAACTGTATATCACTTTAAGAATATAAGCAAAAATGGTCAAGAGATAAAAGTACCATTTATGACTGGTCCTACTCATAAGCTTCAAGCAACAATGATTTATCTCTCCTTGTTCTAATATCTACCAAGAGTATAGAAGTGCAACATCAGTAGCACATATCAAATGCAAACATTAATAAACCTTGATCCATTCATTGATCAAAACCTCCTATGAGGGTGCAAAAGTGCATGTTCTGAGGACAAGTTTTTGACAAATTTCTGGACCCTTCTCTAAATGCATGAGAAGGGTTTAAATACTACTTCCTAATTCTAATAATAGTTTATTTACAAAATTTAGGATGCGGTTTTCAAATGACCGTCCTTTTTCTAATCTAATTTTTAAGTAAAAACAACATTCCAAATTAAGCTACTTCTATATCTGGTCTTTAAAGCTGCATGCATTCAGCATTGGTTTAAGGAGAGCCGGCTGGCTGACTTCTGCTTTGAGCTGGGCTGAGAAAACGGAATCTATGAGAGCTGGCACCACTTTTTCGGCCGCATTTATGATACATTTCACAGTCATCCACTGACTATGCGGCTTCACCAAGTATGCCCAGTAGCATTCCCAATTTAACTTGTTTAGTGCTTGGATCGATTTTCCCTTTTCTTGTGCCTTCTGCTTCCATTCTGCTTCTAGTCGTAGTTTATTTGGTAAATACCCTGGGGTGGTCTCTGCGATTAAATTTGCTCTGTGAAAATTTTCATTTACACAGTCGATAAGAATGCTTGCTGTCATGGCCGCTGTTTCTGCTGCTTGTTCTGCCTCCCTGATTTGATCGTCCCACTTGTTGAAGAGCAACTCTTTATGATTCTCATTTATCTTGGGTGCGCCTGCTCTTTTGCCCTCGTCTTCATCCTGCCAAGCCAAGTACTCCGTCACTCGTTTGTCAATCTGATCATAGTCACTTCGTAAGTCAACCACTTGATTGGTGATCTTATCACTCATTTCGCAATAATAATTCCATTGTGATATCTTTTGTCCCAACACTTCCTGTTGCTACAGTAGTTGTTCATTCAAGGCAATAGATTCTGAAATAAACTCTGTAAGTTTAGGGTCATCTCTGTGCATCTCTTGTACATCCTGCAACAATTTTCCCTTTTCGTCCAAACTTCTTCGATAACCTATTTGCATTTGCTGGAAGTCTTCCTGCAACTTTTCAAGCTGTTTGTGTGCCTCATTATTAGTATTGGCTTGTTGCAATTGTAGTTGCAGTTCCTGTATCTGATTTTCTTGCTCTTTCAACAATTGTTGTACTTCTGACGCTCTGTCAATAGTCGCAGAGGCATACGCCCATGCGATCTGAGACAGTTTGGTGAGATTTTCAGTTGGATTACTGGCAGGATCTTTCCATAGGACATCTAATTGCTTAGCATCCTGAGAAAGTGTATTTTCTAACTTCCTCTTTTTTCTCTGTCTTCTTACAACTGCTTTATGTTGGGGACTATAAAATATGTCCAGAGGGGGAATTTCTTCTACATTCAGTAGAAGCTCAGAAGATGGAGCGATAAGAATATGCTCCGTTTCTGTGACATTGCTGACTATGGTTGAGCCCACTTCTTGTGCTACCTGTGTATTTCTCACAGGTGTTTTTGGGGCTTGTCCTTCAATATTGATAAGTTCGTTGAAGGTTTCCCACTCCTTATCTAATTATGTTGTGACGGGTGGTGCTTCAATGACGAGAGGGGGGACATCTCTTTGCGGGGAGGCGATAACCTGATGTTGTGGAAGTTCCATTGACTGAGCGGTGTCTTTAGCCGACTCTTCGCTCCTATCTTGGTTGTTTTCAGATCTTTTAGAATGTTCAGGCATCTCTTGTACAGTCTTAGATTTAGATTCAGAAGTGCTTGAATTTCCACTGAGGCTAACGCTTGGAGTTGGTTCTCTGGCAGATAGTCACAGCCTTTCTAGAGGAACACTAGCTAGTCTTCTTTCCCTGTATACCATGAATCTTTGGAGGTCATCTGGAGACAATTGCGATTGGGCTTCCCGCAAAATTTCCTGAAGTGAGCTTTTACTCTGAAATATATCATCAAATAAATCCTTTTTTCCAACGAACACTTTTATCTTGACTGTCGTTGTGAAATCCTGGGCAACCTCATTTGGGTTAAATGGTCTTGCCGGGAATTTAAATAATTGTAGACACGTCATATTCTGTACTTCGGTGAACGTGTGACCTACATCGAACAACGAAAATGCCCCACAAGCCACAGGAAACTGTGGCCATATGGCCTTCTTTTTGTCTTTTAGGTCTTTAGTTAGGCCGCTTTCTGAACAGGTTTGATATGCAATTTCTCGAGCCAGAAGTTTGTTAGGGATATACAAAGGTAGGACATGAGGGGGGATGGTGCTTCCAAATACTCTAATATAGGTGAACCATTCTTCTTTGAACCATCTTGCAATGGGGATGATATCTATCTGTGCCTCAGGTGAGCACCTCGGGGGGTCTTTATCATACATCATTCTATACAAGGGTAAGATAAGCCCGTGACAAATCTGGTAGAGATGTGGAATGAACTGAGAATCCCATAATATCTTATGATAAACATGGATGGGTAATGGGTCTTGAGTTGTCCATTTCCAACGCATAACTGGAAATTTAGACACATAACAAATAGAATCCATAACATATGCGGATTGGTAAAAAGGAGGATAGATCCTTTGAGACATGGATCTTTTAGACCGGTAATTGATAATAGCCGTGAATAGGTTATCAGAAAAGATCTTGGCCCAATCTATAATAACGGCATTTGTGGCAGCATCTATTAATGGTAACCATTCAGACAAAAACTTATTGATATCTGGCATCCCAAATAATCTACAAAGCATGGCCGCAGCAAAACGATACAGAGAGGTGAGTGAACCAGTGCCGTACATACCATTTTTGTCTTTCTTAAGCGGTTCATCTTTTCTGGACCAATCTTTGGTGGTCTCTGATAGGTTTGGGTTCTCCGCCACAAATTTTTTAATGAATTGTGCATTGTAAGTCGCCTGTGGTTCAGGAAGATGATACATGAGCTTTAAATCTTGTGCAGCGAATGACCCGATGAGCCCATGTCCTTGAATCTTGAACTGTCTATTGTTCATTTCTGCGTTGTCAAGTATCCACTTGATCATATCCGTATATGGGAGAATTTTGGGCCTTGCTGCTATCCGATGAAGGAATGAGCACGCTAGTTCTTCTAAGGATGCTTCGGAAGAGCCCTGTGAGTCTGAGACAGCGGTAACCTTCATTATTCTGGGGTTTTCTTCTTCAAGCAGTCTGTACATGCCTTCCCACGTCGATATCCCTGCGTCTCTATTACAAGCTGTGTCTGTATATAAAGGTGCCATTTCCTTCACCTCAGAGCCCTGAGCTTTATTTTTCTTTCCCATTTCTTCCTGCGTATGGCTTTGTATCGTCCTTCGTTCTCCGTTCCTGTAGCTCACAAGTTAAATGGAAATGACTGATCAAGAAAGGTGATGGGAGGGTCTTAAATGCAGTAGATATATCAAATATGCCACCTTACGTGAAGTAATTCTTTGCAAAAGCACGCATCTACATTTTATTAATAGATGACAACTAATTCCTTTATTATCATTAAAAGTGCATGATCTTGAGTCAGATTATGGTAAGTGGCTTTTCTTGAATAGTGTGCTCGAAAGATTCGTGATGGAGTGATTTTGCGATTTGGTTCGCAATCGTCGCAGATCGCGACATCGCATTATTGCACTATCGCGCTCTCGCACCGACTCACAAATATAACATCGCAGAGTTGATTTGGCTTAATATCGCAACCATCGTTTTATCGCGATATCGCAACATCGCAGATCGCAAAAGTTTTATGCTTGCCAAATTTTGTTAGCCCATTCCCTACGATATGCGATCTTGCGATCAGTGTTATCGCAAATCGGAAAATCTTGAATTTTTTTCTTATTAGCATTACTTTATTGCGATGCGATATATTGCTTAGTACGAGAATCTTGCACATACCAGGATTATACCCAAATGGAGGTTCTTTTCTATCATTTTATGATGCGGCTTTTTAAAGATTTTTCCTTATCATAAACTTAGGTTTTAAAGTATTCAAAAGATCTTCCTAAGCTTACGATGGTAACCTTATTTTGAAGAAAGGAAACTCTTGCTTTTCCTAAATTTTAACTAAGGGTCCCCATTCATTTAGTATTTAGGACAACACTTAAATGAAAAAGGGGGGGGGGGGTTGTTGCTGGCCACAACACTTAGGTAACCAAGTTGGCCACCTTGTACACTATGATACATCGAACACAACATTCGGGGAGATTGCCTGCTTGTACTTCTCGGCTTGCCGGGAGATATTCTGTAGTTCACAATTGCTTGGTAAACGTTTTGCCTAGATTATCCCTCTTTTTTATGTTATTTTACTTTGATTAAAATAAAATTAATTGACCGCAGATAACATCCTCCATGATCACTCCTTAGTTGATCTAGGTTGAAACATATGGTGACAAATCTAGAGTCCACCAATCAAGGAATTCCTTTTGATGGGAATCCTAGTCCTTTTCCTCCTTTCGGAAATATTGGTGCTCCTTATATGGCTACATTATCCCTACCAGGATTTACCATTGGCTTACCAGTCTGGTTGTTTTCAACCTCCTTGGTTCGAAATGTCCTGATTTCTCCACAATCGAGTACGCCTCCAACAGGACAAAATCAACCTTTAGTTGATCCTAAAGTTGAACCTTTGCCTTCTTCCTCGGTTGTTTCTTCCTCCCCTTCTTCCTCTTCACCTAGTGAAAGTATTGGTAATAGTAACTAGGTGGCTAAGAAGAAGAAGAAGAAGAAAATTCAACAGAGGGGTAACCAAGCAACCATTGCTTTGAATGCAATATCTGATGAGAAATTGTCCGTCAAGCCTCACAAAGTTCGATATCCATGCAAACTTCATGCGGGAGACTATTTTCTTTGAAATTTTTCTGGTATTCCTCAGATCTTAGAAGAATGGTCTTCTCATTCACATCATCTTGTGTCATCTACTTCTGGAGATCATGCTGGTGACACACTATCAAATACTGGTAGTAAAGTTCATGGAAACAAGGGTAAAGTTAAGTTTCCCTGTAGGTTATGTGAAGGGAATCACCCCATTCACCTTTTTCCCTATCTGGATGAAGCCAAAAAAGTGTTGGATAACTATCCCGCTTCATCGCAATGACTTCCATTTGGTTACAGGAGACTATCCCTTAATCCTTGACTAGTTGATAAAGTGACTAACCCAAATCAACCGTCGGTCACACACACTCTCTTTGAATGTGAATCCCATGAGTCTATACTTAACCAATCACAGGTCGATGAAACAATTGACCCGATTTCACCTTCAATTAATCGTACCTTTCCTGAAGAGAGTGAATACGATACCACTCTGGTTCTTTTCATTTCTTCAGATTCCAATGAGCTTGGAGGAAACCTTACTATTCCATCAAGATAGTAGGAAAATCCTCTCATTCTCATTACTCAAGGGGATAATTCTCCCATTCTTATGGTACCCCCTCCAAGTAGTCCAGTTACTTCCTTTGATTGGAATCAACCGGTAGGATGTTGTCTTCCTTCTTATGTGCCTTTCCAGATCATATTACAGGTTTGTAATATGATTGTATCTAGCACTATTATAGATGAAGGTGCATCTGTGAGTATCCTTTCCTCCATTGCTTGGCAAGCGCTCGGTTCACCACCACTTGTGGCTGTTATCCAGAATCTAATGGCTTTTAATAGAGGAACCATTCAACCATTAGGGATCCTTCCTCAGTTGCTTATTAATTTCGGAGGAGAAATCATTTATATGAATGTGATGGTAGTCCCAGGCCCTTTAGATTAAAATCTACTTCTTGGGCGTGACTATATTTATGACATGGGAGCTATTGTTTCAAAACTCTTTCGAGTGATTTGTTTCCCACATGAAGGAAAATTGTCACAGTTGACCAACATTCATTTCCCGGTCCAAATATGGCTTCCAGTCAACCATATTCCCTAAATGGTCCTTTTGTACCAACGGTATCATCCCTGCCACAGGTTAATTATGTGGCAACCCATTCCATGCCTACATCAACGGACGATCAATTCCATGATGTTGTACATTATGTACTGGGGGAATTGGAACCATATCTCTCCTTCCAAAGCATTATTCTTCCATCTAATGAGAACCTCTTGGAAGTCATGACCTCTTATGGGTCATGATCAAGGAATACGAGGATAGTTCATGGTCTTGTGTAAACCTTGTTAAAAAATGAAACAAAGGGTACGAGGACAGTTCTTGGTCTTGTGTCAACCTCGCTAAAAAATGAAACAAAGGGTACAAGGATAGTTCTTGGTCTTGTGTCAAGCTCATTAAAAAATGAAGCAAAGGGTATGAGGACAATTCTTTGTCTTGTGTCAACCTCATTAAAAAATGAAACAAGGATTATGAGGATAGTTCTTTTACTGTGTCAACTTCATTAAAAAATGAAACAGGTCCCAGAGCATAGTTCATTGTCTTGTGTCAAGCTCGTTAAAAAATGAAACAAGGAATATGAGGATAGTTCTTTTACTGTATCAGCCTCATTAAAAAATGAAACATGCCAGAGAGCATAGTTCCTTGTCTTGTGTCAAGATCGTTAAAAATTTAAATAAGGAATTAGAGCATAGATCCTTGTCTTGTGTCAAGCTCGTTAAAAATGAAGCAAGGAATCTGAGTATATTTCCTTGTCTTGTGTCAAGCTCATTAAAAAATGAAACAAGCAATATGAGCATAGTTCCTTGTCTTGTGTCAAGCTCATTAAAAAATGAAACAAGGTCCCCTAGAGAAAAGTTCCAATTTGAGTCTTTGATTAGATCTCGTAAAATCCCAGTCGAGTCTTTCACTTGATCACATAAATGAACCTTAATAGCATCCACCTGATAGCCATGAGTAATCTACTTAGGTGAACAAAATGAAGCTTTGGAGGCATGCACCTAGAATCGAGTCATCATGCTGGGGGCATGTAAACCAATCAAGCATAGTTTTTTTGTTTCAAGCTTGTGTAAACATGAAACTGAATCCAAGCACAGTTTTTTGTTCCAAGCTTGTGTAAACATGAAATTGAATCCAAGAATAGTTCCCTATGGTTCAAGCTTGTGTAAAACTGAACCCATATCCATTTTAACCCTTGTGATTGCCATTTTATCAGCCTCTTCCGTTAGATGAGCCTTGATTTTTCTCCTTCCATCATCACTATATGCTTGGCCGATCATATGCTTTCACTTGGCTTTTTAACTTTTTTGAGGAACAGTTGCAATGAGTGGTTCTATTATCCAGCCTCTTCACGTAAATCAACATGTTTTGAGAAGTTCCAACATCATCGAAACTAGTTTCTATCCTAGACACCACTCGTTCCTCAAGTTGGAGTCCTCTTTATGCTCTTTTCAGAATCTTGAAATATGAAAAGATTGTCAAGTGCTTGTCCTTTTCATCTTGTTAATGGATTGGA
Organism: Pinus tabuliformis; assembly: GCA_031772625.1. Classification (NCBI taxonomy): domain Eukaryota; kingdom Viridiplantae; phylum Streptophyta; class Pinopsida; order Pinales; family Pinaceae; genus Pinus; species Pinus tabuliformis. The sequence continues at coordinate 395,246,983 of CM062806.1, read as the reverse complement.
AACGACATGTACTAGGTATAAGTTTAACCCTTTTCTAGACTGAGATAGATTATTTACGAAAAAGGAATACATTGACTGAACATAGTCAATAGGTTCTCTCTCGTATTGTTTTACGCTTTTTTCGGGCTTGAGAGACAAATATACTAAAAAAGAACTTATGTAGTTTTATTTTCATCCTTTTTCAAACTCTCTAAACATGAAAAGGATTGAGTTATCTTTGTCGTTAAACTCGTTAAAATGTCAAATAGCGACAAACTTGTCAATCATGACAAGATCAAGTTTCACCTTTTCTAGGCTCGTTAAAACATCACATAGCGGTGGATTCACCCAAAGGGTGGAATTATACAACAAGCATATGTTATCCTCCTCAAGCTTGATAAAAAATAAAGAGGTACTGTTCAGCAATGACTGGGGAAAATGGAAAAATGGGTAAACCACTTTTGGTAGCAAGTTGCTCTTGAACATGACACTTTCACTTCATCACTGTGACTATTTGGGTTGGGTTAGTAGCTTGATGGTTATCATACCATTGGTCTATCATACCATCCATCACTTTGTTTTGGGTCAATGCTACCAATTCATTTCAGTGTCGTCAACATGTTCAAGAGAAGTCATTCAGTCAAAATTCATCCTTTGCAATACCATAAACCTTCGTTTTCATGACTGCCATTCCTGAACCTAGTGTTGTTAGTATAATTCCATCTCCAAAATCATTACAATCATTTCGTGTCATTGATGTGGGATACATCAAGGCCCTCTTGTGATGAGTCGCTTCTTGTTGACATCAATACATTATCCAAGAAGTTTATTTAGAAACACCTTTCCAATACCTTGAGGCTTGCATATATCAATGGCAAGTTTCTCGCTTCTAGCGATAGGTTGACATCACTGGCCTTCCACTGTAAGAATTTGTATGGTGTTCGACATTAAAACATCCATTCACAGCATGTACAATGTACTGCATGTTGGAAATAATACTGAGAGGGGGGGTGAATCAGTATTATCAGATCAGATAAAACTTTTTCAATTTCATACTCAGAAACATATACGCGACTTCAGTTAAGTGAACCCGCGTGTACACGCGACTGTGTCTAAAGCAACTAGCGTATATGCAGAGATCTTATGATTCAGTTAATCTTATCTTCAGTAAATGCATCAAGATATTATTAAGCATATTAACAGTAAACAGGTGCAGTATAACAGAATAGATCATCACACAAAAGCCACACACATGAACACCATGATATAAGGTGGAAACCCAATGTGGGTGAAAACCACCTGCTGCAATTTGTCTCTTTCTTCTTTAATGAGAAACTTCTTTTACAATGTACTGGTGCAGTCCTTTACCAGCACGCAGGCTACAACCTGCAGAGGGCTACAACCCTCTCTCGTTTTCCAACTACTTTTGGAAGGGAGCTACAACCCCCTCAGCTCTTGTACTAGCTGATCCATTTACTAGTACATAGGTGCTGACCCTACAACCTTCAGGGACCACGTTTCATACATTTTCATACTGGATCCAAGAATACAAAGCAAACATTACCGCAATACAATCATCAACTTATACTTGCATCATAATTCATTAAACAACCCAATACCGAATCACTGAAACCCTGTCATCAAGAACACAGAACCCAAACCAGAATCTAGAACTCTGCAACAACCACCAGAATCAGCAGCAACCTGAAATATTAACACTTATCATGCATACGCTACTTCACTGTACCAAAACCGCGTGTATACGCGCTTTCTCCAAAGGCAACCCGCGTGCAGATCTAGAAATGATTACTTCTGCCTTTGCTGTCAGATCCGACCCTTGCCAAGCGTCCCGAACAGATAACCAGCAATACCAGATCTTCTCACTGCGTCAGACACCCACAATCCATACTCCTTTGCCTAGTGATCTTCTCCTTATATAGCCTTAGGCCTTGTTCAATACCAAGAGCCAAAACCATAGAAACACAATACCATCAACCTCGAAACTAGGGATCAACACGTCCGTCGAGACATAATGGTCCGAAACCATAGGCACAACTTCCAAGGACTAACCGCCATGGACCAAAGGTACTTTTCCACATACACGTGCTTTTTCTGAAGCCAACCTGCGTGTACACGCGACTTGGTCTTAACAAACCTGCGTGTATGAACTTCCTTGGCAAGCTGTACTAGGATCTGTCTTCTGATTAAGTTGCCATCTCCTGTACCAACTTCTGAGCATCTGTACCAACCTCTGAGTGAGTTGCCATCAAGGACAACACTTGAATCATAATGCCAACAATCTCCCCCTTTGGACTTGATGGCAACCACCACACCAAGTCACTCTCCCCCTTTGACATCAAGGGCAAAGGGTGGACCAAGATATTCTCTTCTTTGGTATACCCTCTCCTATCCATACTGCTGTCCATACTCCCCCTGAGTACATGCTGAAATCTCCAAATGTGCTCCCCCTTTGTGTATGCCAAAGTGTACCAATCTATCCATCCTGCTCTTGCTGAATTGTGCTGTTCATGCTCCCCTTGACTGTAGGCAAGATCTGCAAAAGATGTTCTTCAAGAAGAACAAAGACTTATACATCATAGAAGACCTTCCTATCACCAAAAGACTCAACATACATTCATCACCCAACCTAGTGGGGATATACCAATATTGACTCATCCACCTAACCATGTGAAGATACATGATAATACATGAACATTTCATCATTCATCCCAGGCATAGTGGGGAAACCAACATAGGCCGTTACATGACCTTGACATCATAAAAGAGATACATGACATAGTGATGAAATATCTAGACCAAGACTTATGAAAGCCACCAACAGCATCATGATCTGTACCATAAGCATCAGCCTGCAATACCATTCCTAAACAGTAAGATGTATCATTTAGCTTCATAGACTTTATCAACACCTTCTAACCATAATGCCAACAATGCATTATTTGAAGAATATTCTCCCCCTGAGTGTAAGCCAACCATGTCTGAACCATTTCCTGAGTCTGTTCTGCTCCCCCTGAGCCTGAGCCAACCATGACTGAACCTGGGTCTGTTCTGCTGCCCTTTCTCCATATACGCGACTTTGCAGCCTGTAACTCGCGTATATACGCGCCTTGTCTTCATTATATAAGCGTATGCAGGATGGAATACTGAATTTTACTTTCAGATTCCCCTGTGTCTGTTATGTCAGCTGACTGAGTTATCCCACACCTTTCTGTCTCTGTCTTCTTCAATTCCTGCAACTGTGATGATGTATGGTCCTTTTGTCTTGAATTTTGAAATCTGCTCCTGCATTCCCTTGCTTTATGCCCATAGTTGTTGCATGTATAGCACCTTATATTTTTCATGTTCCTTCTATCACAATCAATTGCTTTGTGTCCATATGCATTGCAGGCAAAGCAATACCCTCTGAAGTACCTGGGATGCGATGATCTTTCTTGAACCATTCTACTTCTGCATCTGGCTGCAACATGTCCAAGATTATGACATACATAACATTCAACATTATTCAGCGGAGGAAATAATCGTCTATCACGTCCATAGTTAGGAGTAAAGGATCTTCCTTGAGGAATTTCTTTCCTTGGTTGTTCCTTGAGCATTTCAGATTTCTCATTAGAGTTTCTTGTCTCACCTTGTGAACTAGATTCACCTTCAACATATTCATGAAAACCAAGACCAGTCTTGATAGCAGGAGATCTTTGACTATTAAGAATATCATCCAAGACTTTAGAACTATCTTGAAATCGTAAAAGCTTATCCTTTTCTTCTAGTTTACCTTTCAAGATATTTACCTCAACTTGATGTTGTTCTTCCTTTTTCAGATACTTCTTCCTTAGGTCTTCTTCAACTTTTCTCCCTTCTTCCACTTGTCGCTTTAGTTTGATCACTTCATGTTCTTGATCTTCAAGATCTTCTTTTAGAGAGAGGATCTTTGATTCAAGTCTCTGAATAGTTGTGCTCTGATCTTTTGCTATATCCTGCAATTTCTCCCTTACCCTGGTTTCTGTCTCCAATAGTTCTTTTAGTTTGGCAACTTCTTCAGTTTCTGCATTCTTCTCTTCATGTGCCATGAGACTTTTAATATCCTCGCTATTATTGGATGAAGCATTCTTCTTCTTATGTGCCATGAGACTTCTAATATCCTCACTATCATTTAATGAACTTTTAATATGGGTATAATAGCTTCTACCATCTTCTTCATATATCTTTTCTTTGTTATGAGGACATCTAGCAGCATAGTGACCAACTCTACCACATAGAAAACATTTGAAAGGTAGCTTATCTTTGAACCGTCCAGATCCCCGTTCAAGATTCTTGACAAAATTTACCTCATCTTCTTCCTCTGACACTTCGAATGCGGCCTCTGGTGGTACCTCTTGTCGCATTTCAAAAGCAGTTAAGATCCCGTGAAGCTGTGACATGGTAATTTTCCGCACATTCTCCTTTTCTTCTATGGCAGATACTTTAGAATCAAATTTAGTAGACAGAGATCTCAAAACCTTTTGAACTAAGACAACTTCCTCAAATTCTTCACCCAGATCCCTCATACAATTCACAATCTCATCCATACGCAGGAAATAATTAGCTACGCTTTCATTACTTCGCATCTTAAGAGTTTCATATCGGATTCTGAGAGTTTGAAGCTTTGCTATTTTTACCTGATCATCTCCTTCGTAGCTTGTAACGATTTTGTCCCATATTTCCTTAGCTGATTTGAGATGCATGATCTTCATAAATTCTGATTGAGTCAAAGTACTCAATAGGACAGTAACTACTTTGGCATTGAGCTCATATTGCTTTTTCTCTGCTGGATCTGTAGGAGTTGCTGATGGGAATTTGTATCCTCCTTCTACGATTCCCCAAACTTCTGCTCCAAGCGACTGTAGATATGCAGTGGTTCTTATCTTCCAGTGAGTAAAATTGTTCCCGTCAAAGACTGGTGGCCTGATGTGTGCCTCTCTTTCTGGATTAGCCATTTGATGGATCTTTTCCTTCAAGCGATCAAGCTTTCTCTGAAGGACCTGCTCTGATACCAATTGTTGGAAATAATACTGAGAGGGGGGGTGAATCAGTATTATCAGATCAGATAAAACTTTTTCAATTTCATACTCAGAAACATATACGCGACTTCAGTTAAGTGAACCCGCGTGTACACGCGACTGTGTCTAAAGCAACTAGCGTATATGCAGAGATCTTATGATTCAGTTAATCTTATCTTCAGTAAATGCATCAGGATATTATTAAGCATATTAACAGTAAACAGGTGCAGTATAACATAATAGATCATCACACAAAAGCCACACACATGAACACCATGATATAAGGTGGAAACCCAATGTGGGTGAAAACCACCTGCTGCAATTTGTCTCTTTCTTCTTTAATGAGAAACTTCTTTTACAATGTACTGGTGCAGTCCTTTACCAGCACGCAGGCTACAACCTGCAGAGGGCTACAACCCTCTCTCGTTTTCCAACTACTTTTGGAAGGGAGCTACAACCCCCTCAGCTCTTGTACTAGCTGATCCATTTACTAGTACGTAGGTGCTGACCCTACAACCTTCAGGGACCACGTTTCATACATTTTCATACTGGATCCAAGAATACAAAGCAAACATTACCGCAATACAATCATCAACTTATACTTGCATCATAATTCATTAAACAACCCAATACCGAATCACTGAAACCCTGTCATCAAGAACACAGAACCCAAACCAGAATCTAGAACTCTGCAACAACCACCAAAATCAGCAGCAACCTGAAATATTAACACTTATCATGCATACGCTACTTCACTGTACCAAAACCGCGTGTATACGCGCTTTCTCCAAAGGCAACCCGCGTGCAGATCTAGAAATGATTACTTCTGCCTTTGCTGTCAGATCCGACCCTTGCCAAGCGTCCCGAACAGATAACCAGCAATACCAGATCTTCTCACTGCGTCAGACACCCACAATCCATACTCCTTTGCCTAGTGATCTTCTCCTTATATAGCCTTAGGCCTTGTTCAATACCAAGAGCCAAAACCATAGAAACACAATACCATCAACCTCGAAACTAGGGATCAACACGTCCGTCGAGACATAATGATCCGAAACCATAGGCACAACTTCCAAGGACTAACCGCCATGGACCAAAGGTACTTTTCCACATACACGCGCTTTTTCTGAAGCCAACCTGCGTGTACACGCGACTTGGTCTTAACAAACCTGCGTGTATGAACTTCCTTGGCAAGCTGTACTAGGATCTGTCTTCTGATTAAGTTGCCATCTCCTGTACCAACTTCTGAGCATCTGTACCAACCTCTGAGTGAGTTGCCATCAAGGACAACACTTGAATCATAATGCCAACAATCTCCCCCTTTGGACTTGATGGCAACCACCACACCAAGTCACTCTCCCCCTTTGACATCAAGGGCAAAGGGTGGACCAAGATATTCTCTTCTTTGGTATACCCTCTCCTGTCCATACTGCTGTCCATACTCCCCCTGAGTACATGCTGAAATCTCCAAATGTGCTCCCCCTTTGTGTATGCCAAAGTGTACCAATCTATCCATCCTGCTCTTGCTGAATTGTGCTGTTCATGCTCCCCTTGACTGTAGGCAAGATCTGCAAAAGATGTTCTTCAAGAAGAACAAAGACTTATACATCATAGAAGACCTTCCTATCACCAAAAGACTCAACATACATTCATCACCCAACCTAGTGGGGATATACCAATATTGACTCATCCACCTAACCATGTGAAGATACATGATAATACATGAACATTTCATCATTCATCCCAGGCATAGTGGGGAAACCAACATAGGCGGTTACATGACCTTGACATCATAAAAGAGATACATGACATAGTGATGAAATATCTAGACCAAGACTTATGAAAGCCACCAACAGCATCATGATCTGTACCATAAGCATCAGCCTGCAATACCATTCCTAAACGGTAAGATGTATCATTTAGCTTCATAGACTTTATCAACACCTTCTAACCATAATGCCAACAATGCATTATTTGAAGAATATTCTCCCCCTGAGTGTAAGCCAACCATGTCTGAACCATTTCCTGAGTCTGTTCTGCTCCCCCTGAGCCTGAGCCAACCATGACTGAACCTGGGTCTGTTCTGCTGCCCTTTCTCCATATACGCGACTTTGCAGCCTGTAACTCGCGTATATACGCGCCTTGTCTTCATTATATAAGCGTATGCAGGATGGAATACTGAATTTCACTTTCAGATTCCCCTGTGTCTGTTATGTCAGCTGACTGAGTTATCCCACACCTTTCTGTCTCTGTCTTCTTCAATTCCTGCAACTGTGATGATGTATGGTCCTTTTGTCTTGAATTTTGAAATCTGCTCCTGCATTCCCTTGCTTTATGCCCATAGTTGTTGCATGTATAGCACCTTATATTTTTCATGTTCCTTCTATCACAATCAATTGCTTTGTGTCCATATGCATTGCAGGCAAATCAATACCCTCTGAAGTACCTGGGATGCGATGATCTTTCTTGAACCATTCTACTTCTGCATCTGGCTGCAACATGTCCAAGATTATGACATACATAACATTCAACATTATTCAGCGGAGGAAATAATCGTCTATCACGTCCATAGTTAGGAGTAAAGGATCTTCCTTGAGGAATTTCTTTCCTTGGTTGTTCCTTGAGCATTTCAGATTTCTCATTAGAGTTTCTTGTCTCACCTTGTGAACTAGATTCACCTTCAACATATTCATGAAAACCAAGACCAGTCTTGATAGCAGGAGATCTTTGACTATTAAGAATATCATCCAAGACTTTAGAACTATCTTGAAATTGTAAAAGCTTATCCTTTTCTTCTAGTTTACCTTTCAAGATATTTACCTCAACTTGATGTTGTTCTTCCTTTTTCAGATACTTCTTCCTTAGGTCTTCTTCAACTTTTCTCCCTTCTTCCACTTGTCGCTTTAGTTTGATCACTTCATGTTCTTGATCTTCAAGATCTTCTTTTAGAGAGAGGATCTTTGATTCAAGTCTCTGAATAGTTGTGCTCTGATCTTTTGCTATATCCTGCAATTTCTCCCTTACCCTGGTTTCTGTCTCCAATAGTTCTTTTAGTTTGGCAACTTCTTCAGTTTCTGCATTCTTCTCTTCATGTGCCATGAGACTTTTAATATCCTCGCTATTATTGGATGAAGCATTCTTCTTCTTATGTGCCATGAGACTTCTAATATCCTCACTATCATTTAATGAACTTTTAATATGGGTATAATAGCTTCTACCATCTTCTTCATATATCTTTTCTTTGTTATGAGGACATCTAGCAGCATAGTGACCAACTCTACCACATAGAAAACATTTGAAAGGTAGCTTATCTTTGAACCGTCCAGATCCCCGTTCAAGATTCTTGACAAAATTTACCTCATCTTCTTCCTCTGACACTTCGAATGCGGCCTCTGGTGGTACCTCTTGTCGCATTTCAAAAGCAGTTAAGATCCCGTGAAGCTGTGACATGGTAATTTTCCGCACATTCTCCTTTTCTTCTATGGCAGATACTTTAGAATCAAATTTAGTAGACAGAGATCTCAAAACCTTTTGAACTAAGACAACTTCCTCAAATTCTTCACCCAGATCCCTCATACAATTCACAATCTCATCCATACGCAGGAAATAATTAGCTACGCTTTCATTACTTCGCATCTTAAGAGTTTCATATCGGATTCTGAGAGTTTGAAGCTTTGCTATTTTTACCTGATCATCTCCTTCGTAGCTTGTAACGATTTTGTCCCATATTTCCTTAGCTGATTTGAGATGCATGATCTTCATAAATTCTGATTGAGTCAAAGTACTCAATAGGACAGTAACTACTTTGGCATTGAGCTCATATTGCTTTTTCTCTGCTGGATCTGTAGGAGTTGCTGATGGGAATTTGTATCCTCCTTCTACGATTCCCCAAACTTCTGCTCCAAGCGACTGTAGATATGCAGTGGTTCTTATCTTCCAGTGAGTAAAATTGTTCCCGTCAAAGACTGGTGGCCTGATGTGTGCCTCTCTTTCTGGATTAGCCATTTGATGGATCTTTTCCTTCAAGCGATCAAGCTTTCTCTGAAGGACCTGCTCTGATACCAATTGTTGGAAATAATACTGAGAGGGGGGGTGAATCAGTATTATCAGATCAGATAAAACTTTTTCAATTTCATACTCAGAAACATATACGCGACTTCAGTTAAGTGAACCCGCGTGTACACGCGACTGTGTCTAAAGCAACTAGCGTATATGCAGAGATCTTATGATTAAGTTAATCTTATCTTCAGTAAATGCATCAGGATATTATTAAGCATATTAACAGTAAACAGGTGCAGTATAACATAATAGATCATCACACAAAAGCCACACACATGAACACCATGATATAAGGTGGAAACCCAATGTGGGTGAAAACCACCTGCTGCAATTTGTCTCTTTCTTCTTTAATGAGAAACTTCTTTTACAATGTACTGGTGCAGTCCTTTACCAGCACGCAGGCTACAACCTGCAGAGGGCTACAACCCTCTCTCGTTTTCCAACTACTTTTGGAAGGGAGCTACAACCCCCTCAGCTCTTGTACTAGCTGATCCATTTACTAGTACGTAGGTGCTGACCCTACAACCTTCAGGGACCACGTTTCATACATTTTCATACTGGATCCAAGAATACAAAGCAAACATTACCGCAATACAATCATCAACTTATACTTGCATCATAATTCATTAAACAACCCAATACCGAATCACTGAAACCCTGTCATCAAGAACACAGAACCCAAACCAGAATCTAGAACTCTGCAACAACCACCAGAATCAGCAGCAACCTGAAATATTAACACTTATCATGCATATGCTACTTCACTGTACCAAAACCGCGTGTATACGCGCTTTCTCCAAAGGCAACCCGCGTGCAGATCTAGAAATGATTACTTCTGCCTTTGCTGTCAGATCCGACCCTTGCCAAGCGTCCCGAACAGATAACCAGCAATACCAGATCTTCTCACTGCGTCAGACACCCACAATCCATACTCCTTTGCCTAGTGATCTTCTCCTTATATAGCCTTAGGCCTTGTTCAATACCAAGAGCCAAAACCATAGAAACACAATACCATCAACCTCGAAACTAGGGATCAACACGTCCGTCGAGACATAATGGTCCGAAACCATAGGCACAACTTCCAAGGACTAACCGCCATGGACCAAAGGTACTTTTCCACATACAGGTGCTTTTTCTGAAGCCAACCTGCGTGTACACGCGACTTGGTCTTAACAAACCTGCGTGTATGAACTTCCTTGGCAAGCTGTACTAGGATCTGTCTTCTGATTAAGTTGCCATCTCCTGTACCAACTTCTGAGCATCTGTACCAACCTCTGAGTGAGTTGCCATCAAGGACAACACTTGAATCATAATGCCAACACTGCAGTACCTTGAGGATCATTATCATTATCGGTGATTTCTCTCGCATCTGTTAACGACTTACATCATTGGCTGGTAATCTGACAATGTCTTCCCATGTTTGAATTCAGATCACATATTCACATGGTTAGACTCGTACTTGAGTGAATGATTGAACAAGACAGAAGACCCCTGATCTAGTTTCATCCATCTGGGCTGTGATTTTATGAAATTTACCAAATCATCCGTACAATGGATTTACATTGATGGTCATTCCAGTCATGGGTCTATATCTGTAGACGATTGTTTATGTACTTGTAATGAAAGTTTATATGCTAAGCATGGCTATGCCTTCCGACAACAATTCATGAGAAAAAATCAAAATATCATGATATTATGTATTATAATCAATGTAGGTCACCAACCACTTCGAAACCTCCTCGTCAACTTGTAAAGAATTTCACTCGACATTAACATTTTTTGACTTCATGCTTTAGGGGGCAGCTGTTACAAATCCATTTAGGCACATCACTCCCTATTGGCTATGTGGGGCCTGACCTAGGTTCAGCAGTGAGTTTAGCCAAGAAAATCCTGGTATTACTGGCCCTTTTGGCAACAGTCCGTGGAACATGGACTGAGGTCTCACACGAAGTAGTATGGGAGGGTGCTAGAACTAGGTTTCCGCACCCTAGGGATGTTTGATATGGATGATAGGTACATGATTCAATCTTCGCACTTACTAGATTACGTGCACCCGTGGGCTCCTTGCATCCTGTGGGACGACCTTCACGCAGATCCAGCCGCAGTGCGACCAATATTAATTACCCAAAGCTTCCTTAGTTAGGTTCTGTTCGTTACTTAGAAAGTTTTCATACATAACCATACACACAAGTGTGTGCATTTAAATAAATAGATACTATTAATTCCGAACATCAAAATATTGATCTATTAAACAGATGCACAATATGTCAAATCAACTTAGCTTTATTAATGATCCTTTTCAAGTTCAGTTCAATATAGACTCGATTTTGCCCTGCGCACTTAGCTGCAGGGGTCTGCGCACTCAACTGCAGACTCTACTAGGCCTCTGCACACTCAGTTGCAGAGTCTCTACCTACTACTATGACCCAAAACCTTCAAATCCATTCCTATCCTCTAACCATGCCTTCGCATCTATCTTTTCCTTGCCAAAATCTAAGACTACCTTTACACTTAGAGCCTTGATCTATTTATACAATCCCATGGTCCGCGGACCATGGGTAGGCCGACACACTTTACATTAAATTACATTATCTTGGGGCGGACAACCCTAGACTCTCGCACTCCATGTTTGCATTTCGTGGAGTATTTACATTACGTTGACCTAAACTTGGGCTTTAAGCCCCAAAAACATGCTATGGGGAGATCTGTTGCCCAATAGGCCCCTAAAAAAATCATTGTGACTCATCCCGAGTCACTCTGTTGGTGCGCCGATCTTTGCGCGAAGTCCATCCACTTGGGCCTGTGCAGTGCGAAGGTCTGGAATGCCCCGTTCCGCCGTTGGCTGGATCTGTTGCATTTCTACTTCTGAATCATCTGCATCTGACTTGATTCTCTTCCTTGGTGCCGACTTCTAGTACATGTGTTTATGGTCCTACACCTTTACCTGGCCTCTTGGGTCATGAAGATTGTGCTTTGGTCGGTTAGTCAGACAGCCGGCCCACCTGTGTAGAGCTTCAAGTTACTACCATTTACTTTTATTGGGAAGGGTTCACCATTAAGTTTGACTAGCTAGACCATGCCTCCATTTGTGACATCTTTTACCACATATGGTCCCAACCAATGCATTTTGAATTTTCCAGGGAATTTATTGAACTTGCTGTCATACAACAACACTAAATAATTTACCTTGAATGCGCACAACTTGATATGGCGGTCATGCTAGGCTTTCTCATTTTATTTCTGTACCTGCTGATGGAATCCCGCTAGAAACCATTCTTCCTTGAGTTATTCCAATTGCATGAGCCTCTCTTCCAAGGCTTCGCGGTCTGACATGCCTGTAAGTGCTGCTATTTGCAAACTGGGTACGATTTATTCCATTGGCATGATTACTTCCATGCCATAGACTAACCTAAAGGGTGTCTGACCCATCAATTTTTTTCACATGGTTGTATATGCCCATAATACGGCAGGTATGCACAGGTCCCAATCATTTTGCTGCACGTTACATACTTTGGTCAGTGTAGTCTCCAGTATTTTGTTGAATGCTTCTACCATCCCATTAGCTTGTAGATGGTATGGTGTACTGTTATAGACATTTTTGGGCACTGCAACCCCAAGCATAAATGTCCATAAACCAAGGGCTCCTAAGTCCCTAAAGGTGTTGTTCCAACCCCTAAAATAACAAGGTCAACTGATTACAACATCTCCCAGAAGTTCTCCATGAAAAACTACTTAGAACTGGTCAAAATTGGACCATTTCACCTGCTCCATAGGCAAAGTGCATTGCATCCCACCTAAATACACACAGTAGGTGCGTTGCATGTCAAAACTCCCTTCTATGGGGTGTGATGGGTGAGAAGGGACAAATGGCAGGGTCAATCCGCAAGGTGGAGAAGCACGGAATCTTCCAGAAACTTCTCCTGTGACACTTGCCTCTCTGAATTCGACCAGGGATGAGTAAGAGATCATCAATCTCCAAGTGGAATCAAGAACTATCAGAGGGGAGACACTAATCAAATCTCAAAAGCTGACTCACCTCCCTTGCAGACATCTATATATGGATCCCTCATCCCAGAGATCCAGAGGCTGGAATTTTGTATCTTGTAAGGAAGTGTTGTTGTTTTATTGGTGCAATATCATAGTGTTGGGTGATCTAAGCTTTTCATGAGGTGAAGAAGGGCTTCTTGTTGAGAGGATGATGTTGGGTCAGAACAATTGGTTGTAATTCTCTTGGCTCTTTCTTGATTATCAATAAAGCTATTCAAGTTTTCCTCCATACTCTTGTATGATTTATGTTTTATGCATTTGTATGGTTAATATACATCTGATCCTATATTGCTTATGATAATAGATCTATGTTCTCGTATAGTGTTATGCTGCTTTGATTCTATAGATACTCTGTGAAGCTGGGTATACAAGAAAGCAAGTAGCAAAAGACTATCAGAAGAGAGAGGAATCGAGAAAGGAACCAAGCGCAAGACAGAGGTTGGTCTCCTTTATTCTTCTCTCATCTATCTTTCATAAAGGAAAACGAAAGTAGTTTTAAGTTTGCTTGTTTCTAAGGTAGCTACCAGCCTTAGTGGGATTAGCAGCTCTGCATAGACACTATTCCTGGTAACAAAATGGTGACTCCACTGGGGAGCGAGTAGATTGTTTGTTCATCTAAATTTGTTTACTTTATAAACTTATAGACGGAGCCTGAAGTCAAGCCAGCTAGCCTTCGAACTGCATTTGCTATGCAAGTGCAAAGTAGATCAACGCTGCTTCAGTCAATCTCCGGGTTTTTTTTATGAATTAAACAATTGATTTACAAGCTCTCTAATTTCCCTTGTGGTGGCTCTAGTAACCTCCTTAGATCTACCCCTGTGATTGATTTACTGATTACCACTTGCTCGGCCAAAATCCCTGAACTGAACTGCAAACTATGACCTGGAACCCAATCAAAGTCTTGTCCCTGGTCCAGCACACTGTCCATTCTGTGAACTTCAAATGCAGTGCACTTCCCGAGTGTAGCAGCTGCGTTGCATTTCAGTTTCACTGTGTTACAGGTGCACTGATCAGACAAGGCCTTGTTCCTAAATTTTGGTTTCTGTGTTCATCTTTTTCAGATCTATTCAGGTGTTTTGCTGCCTGTAGTCAGTACACCTCTGTTCGAAACCCCTTTCCTTGCTGTTATTCTGCCTCCATTGTACAAAGAACTGTAAATGTTTTTATGTATTTTTTGAGTCATTTTCAGTTCTCCCTTACAAAGAAGTAGCGTAATTGTACTATCGTTTCTTGATTTGAAAGTGTCACAAGTGTCGTTTTCAGTCATAGAAGAGAATCTGATTGTTCTTGATAGTCGATTACCCTATTACTCTTGTATTTGATCTGAATTAGTAGTTTTTCTAGTGTCGAAAGCAAGTTTTCAATTCCAAATCGCAAAGTGTTGCCATTGTCCTCATTGTGTTTTGAAAAAGAAACTTGTTAGTATTTGTCGCTTTGAAAAATAATTCAGATTTGCACTTAGCTTTATTTTTATCATTTACACATTAAAAAGGCTAAAAACAAATACATGCATGTGCATTTTCATTTAGACTATTTGTTGGTTTGATTTAGGACAGTGCATATAGTGTGTGCTCTTTGCTCTTTGTTGAAAGAACGCCATCTCTCTTTCCTTATTAGCTAGGATTTTCATTTGCAAAAAGAAGACTAAATGACTGTTTATCATCTTTGATTGCATTTTAGGAATTGTACATCTACATCGCGTGGTGAACTTGAAAGGAAAATTTCTTAAGCAAGATCAACTATAAAATATATTTAATGAATCTAAAAATGCTTTGGAACCTAACGCACAACATCTAGAAGTCTAGGCTAGAGACGTATTCCGGCGTCGTAAAGCCTGGTAACTGTTGCTTTCACTGTTGGTTGGGTGATTCCTCCACTTTGAGACGATAAGTGCCAGTACGGACTTGTGCTCCCACGTACCGTCGAGTATATTTTGGGAGACCAAAATAGGCTTAATCCTTTATCCATAGGAAGCCATGTCTGCTGCCCTATCGATCGCAATGCACTGAACACAGCATTCGGGAAGATTGACTGCCGTACCGTAAAAGGTATTCTACAGTTTTACGATTGGTTTGGTAATCCCTCTGTCTAGATTCCCAGAGCAGTCCCTTTCGTTCCTTTTCAGACTCCTTAACATAAAAGGTCCATCTGAGCACTTGTCACTTCAGGCTCATTAAAAGTCGAAGGCGACTAGAGTCATCTTTTGTTTTTTCTCGACTCTTAAAAATTGAAAAAACAAGTTGTGTCAAAGCATCTAAAATTCATCTAATTCAAAAACATACTTCCCCTCGATTTTTAGTTGATCGAGTAATTCACAATCGTGGAAGAAAGTCAATTGAAGCCCCGTCGTTTGCGGAGGCTTATGATTCAACCGTCTTTGTCTCCGGAATCGAAACTGTTACGGACAAAGTGAACTCGTTTAACCAGTTCCAAATCCCCTGGTAAAGTTAGAACAAGTGTTCCAACACCATCGAAGACTCTAGTTACTCCAAACATTTCTGGTATCCCTGCCTTTACAGAAGAAGTTCAGTAGCCACCGAAGAACAGTAGCACTGATCCTAGTCTGAGGGTAAACACTTGTACTACTGAACCAGTTCCATCTACAGCTGATTCAGAAGGTGTTATTCCCCAAACATTTGTCGCTACAGATTCTATACCTTCTTCGGCACCAGAAATATTTTACGGACCTGACGGTCTACCTCTTCCACCTGGTCTGATTGCTATAGAAGAGATTGTGGAGGATCCTCCATCTAGTATTCCATCGCAATTTGGATTCGGGATCACTCTGTATCCTTCTTCGTCAGAAATTAGTCTACCGCCATCGAAAGCTCCTGTAGAATCTCTAGGCGATCTTTTGTATAGACTAGAAATGTCTGAACAACCATCGACATCTAGGACTGTGTCTTCCGACACAGCGACGGCAGAACTTCCTTCTATCACTCCAACAATGTTTGCGGGTATACCATATGTCCCGCTCTAAATCGCTAGAAGGGGTCCACTCAGGGGCTATTTCGACAGTATGGTTCGTTCCTGTTTGTTCATCCGGAATAGTATCCAGAAACTCTTATGTTGAGTCTCAGCAAATTGATCCTTTAGGGTGTCAATTTGGGCAGTCCAGTCCTCAAAGGCAAAAAATTCATTTAAGTACCAGATTACCGCCGTATGGGGGGCAATATACCCTTTCATTGTCTCCTCCAGGAGGACAACCATACATGAATTCACAACAAAATTTAGGTTATGTTGGAATTACATCTAGCGGTTGGGTACCGATACTACCTCAACAACCAAGAGTTGTGTATTCGATGCAACAATGTTTACCTATGTCAAATATACCAACTACGCTGGCTATTGTGACAGTGTCGCAAGTACAAGCGCTGCCTGTTGTATGCCAACCTCAGGTTTCTCAGGTTGTAATGCAACAACCTCTTGACCCTGCGACTCAACCACAATCGCCAACTAGTGGAATGACACAGGCCCAAATGGGTACAATTACCCCTCATCTTGGTCAAACAGTTAGTATCGGACAACAACACATGGCTTCGCAACCATGGCTGGTGCAATACCAACAACCACAATTCCAACAAGTATACCAAGGATCTGAGCAAAAAATCTTTGCAAATAGTGGGAAGCCGTATATTCAAAATGGTTAAAAACAACCATTATATAATGGTTATGCCCATCAACCTTACCAAAGTTACCAGCATCAAATGCATTATGCTGGTATGTAGAGACCAACTGCTCAAGCGATTCCATCTTATCCTGGGTATGCTTTGCCTAAACCTGAATCAATAGTTACCCTTCGTGGCAACTTTAGAGTTACCGGATCTAAATCGGTTAACAAACGATCCAATTGCTTATGCCCCTTGGTGGCCAACGATTCCACATAAACTTCTGTTAGATATTCCTAAATTTAATGGAAATCCGGGTGAAGATCTGTCAAATCATGTGATGACCTTTCATCTGTGGTGTTCATCAAACACCCTAAATGATGATTCAATTAGGCTTCGCCTTTTTCAGAGGACGTTAACCGGTCCGACAGCAAAATGGTATATCGAATTACCAAGAGCTTTGTTTGACAACTTCAGTACCCTAGCCACAACCTTTTTAACCCATTTTCAGTTACCGATAAGGTACGAAATGGGAATGGAACTTCTTACCAATTTCAAAAAAACAACGACCACTCACATATCCGATCATATTCATGAGTGGCGACGTTGTCGTAGAATGGTAAAAATGTATGTTCCTGATCAGCTTCTAGCTGAATGGTTTATTAAGTCATTATTGCCTTCCATCACAGAAGATGTGGCAAAAGGAGGAGTCGTCACTGAAGAGCAAGTTATCACTCGTGCGCAATATTTAGACTTGATTTACACTCAGTCTGGCACACTCTACAATAAAATACCTGACGCTCCTAGACCAGAATTTTTGGTCCCCCCTCCTCCTAAATCGAACAATGACTCTCATGTCGACGATGGCGTGATTGGCATGACAGACACGAAATCAACAAAGGTTACATCTAGAAAGGCCTGTAATATTTCCAGTCAAAATGCAAAAGAAGAACTTCTCACCTCGGAAGTAAATTCCATCTCGACTGATAAAGGCAAAGAAACCAAGCAACAAGGAGGCAAGAAGAAAAACAAAGGGAAGAAGAAGAAACAGGAGGAATCATCACCTCAAAAATCTTCTGCAACCCCTACTGGAAACAGGAAACCAAAAAATCCATGCTTTATATGCGATGAGGATCATTGGACATCAGATTGTCCACATAACGCTGAACTTAAAGGATTCATCAAGAATTCAAAAACCTCAGCAATATTGACTGATCCATTTCCAAATCCAGGGACAAATCTGGTTGCTAGTGAAAATGCTTCCCCGTCCCAAGTACTGATGTTGTCGGTTTCGAAACAGCAAAATGATGCTTTGATATCGACAAGGAACAAAGATTACGGGAATCCATAGCTGTCGAACAACAAGGATAAAGATCAACCTAGTAGTTTGACAACAACTTCGACAGAAGTTGCGCCACCCATCATTCCAGAACTGACAATAAAACCGCCAAAGGGAGTAGTACACAAGTCGACATTTAATCCTTGTGCCAGAGCAGCACAACATTACAATATAGTGGAAGATCTGGCCCAAGCACCATCCGCTATGTCGACACTTGAGGTACTGAAAAATTGCCCATCCCAAAAGCAGGCTTTATTATCAGCTATCGGTGGGATAGACCCAAAGGATTCTAATCTTGTGTCCTTTAATCATAAAGGATACGATCCTCAGTTACCAGCCCAACTAGCTTTTCTCATTCAAGTGAAAGCCCTCAACAAAACTATTCATCGAAATATTATTGATGAGGGGACATCTACATGTATCATGTCGATGAGTTGCTGGAAAACTTTAGGATCTCCAACCTTGTCGCGATCTTTGACAACATTAAAAGTATTCGACGGACACACGTATACCCCATATGGTATTCTAAGTAACTTGCAAGTTGAACTAGGGGGGAAAACAGTAGAAATAGATGTCGAAGTAATCGACGGAAACCTCGATTACAACATCCTACTGGGAAGACCATGGATATATGCTATGGCTGCTATTGTGTCGACCTATTTTAGGAAGATTGCATTTCCCTTTCAAGGAGGGATTACAATCGTCGATCAACAAACTTTCCTCCCCAATGGTTCCCAAGTTACGGGAAGCATTCCGATGATCCATGGAAGCCCCCATTTGCTTCAAAATATCGGAGTAGGCCTACTAAAAGACCCTATATTAATGGGGACTTTTTCCCTTCCGCCTCCAATCAATCTAGCGGAAGTGGCGTCGGTAGGAACCTGCAATATGGTATCTTTGATTCAAAAGATCTCAGAAAACGATATAAACATGGATCATATGCAGGTATTGCCTCCAAGCCCAATGGAAATATTGTAGCAATCAATGTTCCTAGCATGGGACTCAAACCCAAATCAACACTCATCAAGCGTTTGGATAGATAGGTCTAAGGAATATGGCACCCCTTCAGATCCTTGGTCGCAAGTGCATTACACCGACGAAGGAATTGTTTAATCAATGGTAATTGAAGGGGCACCATGGGAAGATTACCACCATCGTTCCCATCTTCCGACTTGTAAAGAAGATACTCCTGATGACATTTATCATCCATTAGTTTTTTATTTCCTATCAAATACTGTAACCACGGTGGATTCCGAGTGAAACTTGTCCAACATTGAAGAGACTATCGCCATAAATATCTCGACCAAAATAGGTGTTGTAGAGAATATTTATGTTGGCAAATGTTGTTCTCCTTCAGAACTGGAAATATATAACGATCTTTTCCGCGAATTCAGAGATGTCTTTGCTTGGTCATATGATGAAATGACAGGCATTGACTCGAGTATAGTTGAACACGAAATTAAGATGTATATAAATGTCAAACCAATACGACAACGGCTACGGTAGGCGCACCCCAAGAAAGCCGCTGCCATCAAGGCAGAAGTTGAAAAGCTTCTCCATGCTGGTTTCATTTACCCGGTTCCTCTAACTGGTTGGGTATCGAACATTGTTCCTGTTATGAAAAAACATTGAATGATTAGAGTGTGCGTCGATTATAGGGATGTAAATCAAGCTTGTCCAAAAGACAACTATCCTACACCCTGTATTGACCAGATAATTAATGAATGCACTGGATGTGAAATATTTTCATTTA
Source organism: Pinus tabuliformis (assembly GCA_031772625.1). Taxonomy (NCBI): domain Eukaryota; kingdom Viridiplantae; phylum Streptophyta; class Pinopsida; order Pinales; family Pinaceae; genus Pinus; species Pinus tabuliformis. The sequence goes on along the minus strand of CM062806.1, from coordinate 395,227,144 downwards.
TGGATGGATTCTCTGGGTATAATCAAATAAATATCCGCCCACAGGACCAGTCAAAGACTGCATTTTCTTCTCAGTGGGGCACATTCGCATATCGTAAATTACCCTTTGGTTTAAAGAACGCAGGCGAAACGTTTCACAGGGCAATGAATTATGCCTTCCATGACATCAAAAAAATCATTCAACCATATCTTGACGACCTTCAGGCTCATTCGCGAAAGTGGACTGATCATCCGCAGCATTTAAGAGCGATATTTCTACGTTGCCGACACTACAAGTTACGACTCAATCCACACAAATGTGTGTTTTGTGTCAGTTCTGGCCGTTTACTTGGATTTGTAGTCTCAAAGGATGGGATTCGTCTCGACCCATGTAAGGTTCAGGCAATCATTAATTTGCCTCCACCTTCAAATTTGGTTTAGATTCAGAAACTCCAAGGGAAAGCAAACTTTCTGAGGAGGTTCATTCCAAATTACGCCGAACTTGCTAAAGGTTACAGACGTCTATTGAAAAAGGAAGTGCCCTTCGTCTGGGATCAGGTTGCACAAGCTTCCTTTGATGCTTTAAAAGAATCCCTAATGAAAGCATCATTAATGTACGCTCCTGATTATCAAAAAGACTTTAACCTGTATCTAGTTGCAGCGGATACAACCATCACAATGCTTTTAGTTCAAGAAGACAACGGAATAGAAAATCCTATATATTATTTGAGTAAGAACTTAAATGATACAGAAAGCAAATATTCTTATGTTGAAAAGCTAGCGCTCGCAGCTGTTCAAGCGATACATAGATTTCGACACTATGTCCTCTTTCGAAAAACTACCATTCTGTCAGATTGCAACCCCATGACTTATATATTGTCGCGAAAGTTGCTGGGGGGCAAATATTCAAAATGGATAGCAATTCTACAAGAGTTTGATCTGGAATTTATAAAATCCAAGTCAAAGAAAGCACTGGTTTTTGCAGAATTATTATGCGATCTCCCATCATCATCCAACGATGAAACATCCGAAGAAACAATCGTGGATGAATCTTTGTTTCTGATATCTTCAAGAAATTTGTGGTATGGAGATATAATCATCTATCTCCAAACCCAAAAATATAGGCCTAATACCTCTCGCTCTGAACAAAAACGTATTCGATACCAATCAAAAGACTACATGATCGTCGATGACACGCTTTACTGTCGTGGTGTCGATATAGTTCTGAGGAGGTGCCTCACCCATGAGGAAGCCGAAAAAGTCCTGAATGATTGCCATTCAGTCGCGTGTGGGGGGCATCAATCCGGTTACGCTACGACACAAAATTTTTTACGAGCAGGATACTTCTGTCCAACAATGTTCAAAGATTGCATAACCGCAGTCAGAAGTTGCCATGCCTATCAAATTTTCGATAACAAAACCAGAAGACCACCCGCACCTCTGTAGCCAATAGTTGTTGTTGGGCGATTCGCCAAATGGGGCATTGATTTCATGACATGTAACCCCACCTCAACCAGGGGGCATGGGTACATCATAGTCGCAGTGGACTATTTTACCAAATGGGCCGAGGCGATGCCTACATTAGATAACACTGGTGAAACAACTGCCCTTTTCTTTTCCAATCATGTAGTCGCCAGATTCGGTGTTCCATAGGCTATAGTCACAGATCATGGATCGCATTTTCACAATCACATGATGGCCGAATTAGCTGCCAAATTAGGGTTGTCTCACGACAGCTCTACTCCATATTACCCGCAGGCCAACGAACAAGTTGAAGCAATCAACAAGGTCCTGAAGCGCATGCTGCAAAGGATGATTGGAGTCCACAAAAGGAGTTGGCACCTGATCCAATACTCAGCCTTGTGGGCATAGCGAACATCGGTAAGGAATGCAACCAGGTTTACACCTTTCCAACTGGTGTATGGCCTAGAAGAAATCTTACCAGTTCAGTGTGAAATCTCGTCCCTCAAACTTGCAATCGACCTTCTCCCCAGAACTTCAAAAGAGGAGGCTCGTTTCTTGGAACTAATCCAATTGGATGAATCCTGGCGTGATGCCGCTTTGGCTAACGAAGCCCATAAGAAACAAGTCAAGATGAAGTTCGACAAGAATGTCAAACCCCGTGTCTTCTCAGAAGGTGACTTGGTCTTACTTTATGACCAGGAATCCGATAAATTGGGAGCAGGTAAATTCAAGTCTTTATGGATGGGTCCCTATATTATTAAGCGAGTGTTAGCAAAAGGAGCCTACGAGTTAATGGATCACGACGGAATTCCACTGGCGCAACCCCGTAACGGGTTGTACCTTAAGCGTTACTATGCATGATTCAGTGTGGTAACCTATATGCTTTTGTTACATTTTTGTTTTCACTAAGGGTAAATGTTTTGGTCAAGTAAATCCGCTTTTTAAATTTGTCGCAGATGTCGAACCCATCGGAATCTTTTGTTCTATATGCCAACGGCGCAAGTCGTAGTTCGCAGAACCTATCTTCTGCGGCCTGGGGCATTTTTAATCCAAGAGGCGAGTTAGTAAGTTTCAGAGGGGTATGTATTGGTCGATCAATGAATAACATCGCTGAATATAGCATGTGTTGGGTATACGACCAAAGTCCCACATTGACTAGAAGTGGGGAGGATCATGGGTATATAAGGATGGACAAATATCTCCATTGGTATGAGGCCTTTTGGGGTAAAGCCCAAAAACAAATCCATGAGGGCTTAGGCCCAAAGTGGACAATATCATACCATTGTGGAGATATGTGGTGTCCAGAGTCCTAACAACTGGTATCAGAGCCAAAGGTATATTTGGCTGATAAACTCGCAGGAAAGAAGGGTTCCTGGTTCGAGTGGGAGCAATGGCGGAAGATGGTAAGTTTAGGGTCGAGAAATTTAACGACCAAAACTTCTCGTTGTGGAAGATGCAGATGGAAGATTATTTATATCAGAAAGATCTATACCTACCATTGGGCAGAAAAAAAAAGATGTCGACGGGTATGAAAGACGAAGAATGGAACCTTCTCAATAGAAAGGCACTCGGAACAATATGGTTGTGCCTTGCTGCGTCAGTCGCCGTCAACATTTCGAAGGAAACCACGACAGAGGGTTTGATGAAGACGTTGTCGAAACTATATGAAAAACCCTCGGCCTCAAACAAGGTATTTCTTATGAAACGGTTATTTAATATGAATATGTCGGAAGGTGGATCTGTTGCAAACCATTTAAATGATTTTAATACAGTTACAAGTCAATTAAGTTTTGTAGGGGTAAACTTTGATGATGAAGTTAGAGCTCTGTTATTCTTGTGCTCATTACAAGAAAGTTGGAATGGTTTGGTAATGGCCATTAGTAACTCCGTTTTTGGATCTAGTACTTTAAAGTTTGATGATGTTGTCGGTGCTATCCTTAGCGAGGAAATGCGACAGAAAAGCTCCGGTGAGACATCGGGAAATGCTTTGAGTGCAGAGTCTAGAGGAAGAAAAATGGAAAGAGGAAAGAGCTCAGGATATCGCAGTAAATCAAGGAAAGGCAGATCCAAGTCCAGATCGGGGATAGTGTGCTGGAAATGTGGAAAGAAAGGACACCTAAAGAAAGACTGTAGATCTTGGAAGGGAAAAGAAGGAGATGCACAGCAAGAAAACAATCATGAAGCAAATGTGATAGGTGAGGTGTTACAAGATGCTTTGATTCTTCTTTCGAAAATATCACTGATTCCTGGATGGTAGATTCAGGGGCTTCATTCCATGCCACACCTGATAAGAAATACTTTCATGACTATGTTCAAGGAGATTTTGGACAAGTTCGTCTGGGTGATGATAAACCCTGTAAAATCGTTGGAATGGGTAAGATTCTTGTAAAACAGCAGAATGGAAACCAATGGCTATTAAAGGAGGTAAGGCATGTTCCAGATCTAAAGAAAAATCTGATTTCAACAGGGTAGTTAGGCGGTGAAGGTTGTGTGACAACTTTCACAGATAAAGCTTGGAAGGTCACTAAAGGAGCCCTGGTAATAGCAAAAGGAGAAAAGGTTGGTACATTGTATTTATGCAATGGTATTTCTAACTCTGTTAATGCTTTAACTTCTAAAGGAGCAGATGCAACATTATGGCATCATAGGCTCGGACACATGAGTGAAAAGGGGATGAAGATTCTTCACTCAAGGAATTTGTTGCCAGGTTTGAAGAATGTTGATTTGGACTTCTGCGAGAACTTCATTTATGGAAAACAGAAGAGAGTCAGATTTCTCAGAGTTGGGAAAGAAAAGAAGAACAAAAAATTAGAGCTTGTGCATATAGACGTATGGGGACCTGCTCAGGTATCATCTCTCGGTGGCTCTCGTTATTATGTTACTTTTATTGATGATGCAACTAGAAAAACTTGGATTTATTGTATCAAGAATAAATCTAATGTATTTGATACTTTCAAGAAATGGAAAGCTTTGGTTGAGATTGAGACAGGAAAGAAATTGAAGTGTCTTAGATCAGACAATGGAGGTGAATATTGCAGCAAAGAGTTTGATAGGTACTATTCAGAGCATGGAATTCGCAGAGAGAAGACAATTCCAAGAACACCACAAGAAAATGGTGTGTCAGAAAGGATGAACAGAACAATCATGGAGCGTGCCAGGTGCATGAGATTGCATGCAGGATTGCCTTTATAGTTTTGGGCAGATGCTGTAGATACTGCTGTTTATCTAATAAACAGAGGGCCTTCAAGTTCCTTGGATGGTGGTGTTCTGGAGGAAGCATGGACAGGTAAAAAGGTAAACTACTCTTTTTTAAAGCCTTTTGGTTGTGAGGCCTTTGTCCATATTGATAAAGAAAATAGAACAAAGCTTGAGGCAAAGTCAAAGAAATGTACCTTTATTGGATATGGTGTTAATGATTTTGGTTATCGCTTATATGATTATGAAAATCACAAAATCATTAGGAGCAGAGATGTAATATTCAATGAAAAGGTCTTGTATAAGAATCAGTTGCAAGAAAAGAAGCAAGAAAAAGAAAACAAGGAATACGCAGTTCTTGACGAAATCACTGAAAAAAGTAAAGGTGCCTGAAAATAATAATAATCAACAACCACAGCAACAACAACCACCACAATAGCAACAGGCACCCCAAACACCCGAAAGTGGTGTTAGAAGATCTACCAGGATAAGTAGACCCCCTGAACGTTACTCTCCTTCATTATATTATTTATTGTTGACTGATTCTGGTGAACCCGAATGTTATGAAGAAGCAGTGCAGGTAGAAACCAGGAAGAAGTGGGAGCAAGCCATGAAAGAAGAGATGGACTCCTTAGCACATAACCAGAATTGGGACTTAGTCAGGTTGCCTGCAGGTAAAACAACATTGCAGAATAAATGGGTTTACAGGCTGAAGGAAGAAGATGGAGGAAAACAGAGGTATAAAGCTAGACTTGTGGTGAAGGGGTTTTCACAGAAGAAAGGTATTGATTTTGATGAAATATTTTCTCCTGTTGTTAAAATGACTTCAATCAGAACTATTTTAAGTCTTGTAGCAGCTGAAGATTTGCATCTTGAGCAGTTAGATGTAAAGACAACCTTTCTCCATGGGGATTTGGAGGAAGAGATATATATGCAGCAGCCACAGGGATATGAAGTGAAAGGGAAGGAGAAACTAGTGTGCAGGTTGAAGAAGAGCTTGTATGGCTTAAAACAGGCTCCAAGGCAGTGGTATCTAAAATTTGACAAGTTTATGTCTGAACAAGGTTATACTAGATGTCACTCTGATCATTGTGTTTATTTGAAAAATCAAAATGATGGCAGCTATATTATATTGTTATTGTATGTAGATGACATGCTTGTTGCAGGATCTAACATGCAGGAAATAAATGTGCTCAAAAGAAAATTGGCCAATTCATTTGCAATGAAGGATTTGGGAGCTGCAAAACAAATCCTTGGTATGAGAATAACTAGAGACAGGAAAAATTGTAAATTAACATTGTCTCAGAATGAGTACATACAAAAGGTGTTGAAAAGATTTAACATGCACAATGCAAAACCAGTTAGTAAACCTTTTGCTACCCATTTCAAACTTAGCAAGGAAATGTGCCCAAAGACCCAAGAAGACATGGATTATATGTCTAAAGTTCCATATGCATCAGCAGTTGGAAGCTTAATGTATGCAATGGTCTGCACAAGGCCTGATATTGCACATGCAGTGGGAGTTGTAAGTAGGTACATGAACAATCCAGGAAAGGAACATTGGATGGCAGTGAAATGGATTCTCAGATATTTGAAAGGTACTACAAATCAAGCATTATGCTTTGGTGGTTCAAACATCTGCCTACAAGGATATGTTGATGCAGATATGGCAGGTGACAGAGATAACAGGGGGAGCACTACAGGATATGTATTTACTGTTGGAGGAACAGCTGTCAGTTGGGTTTCAAAAATCCAAAGTGTTGTTGCACCTTCAACAACAGAAGCAGAGTATGTTGCTGCTACAGAGGCTAGTAAAGAAATGATTTGGTTACAAAGGTTTATGGGTGAATTGGGTAAGGAGCATGATATGAGCACGTTATACAGTGATAGCCAAAGTTCCATTCATATTGCAAAGAACTCAACATTTCATTCCAGGACTAAACACATACAGCTCAAGTACCATTTCATACGATCAATGTTGGAAGATGGAGAGTTGAAGCTGGAAAAGATACACACTAGCCAGAATCCTGCAGATATGCTAACAAAAGTTGTAACCAGGGAGAAACTGAGAACATGCTCAGTTTCAATTGGTCTTCAAGGATGACGATGAAGATGAGAAACAACCAGGTCCAAAGAGGAGTCATTGTCCAGCAAATGAAGTAGCGGTGGAGTTGCTACAATCATTCTCCAAGTGGGAGATTGTTGTGTGTGGAGCATGATTGTTCAGAGGTCTTTGTTTCAGTCGGATGTATACCGCAGGAAGTTTTGTACACCCCTCCACGCGGGGGGGTGCGGGGGAGACTTGTCCCCCCCGTGGGGGTCCGGGGGGGCCCATCCCCCCGGCTGGGGGTTCCGGGGGCCAGCGTCCCCCGGCGGAGGCTCAGGGGCAGCACCCCCGAAGCCAAAAATAAATGTAAAATTGCCTTGTAAAAGTATAGTAATTTCTAGTCAATCTGGACCGTTCATTAGGCGGATGATCTGACGGTAGAACTTATGTTTAGTTTAGGGTTTTTTTCCCTAGAAGGCAACCCCTCTCTTTGTATGAGGGCATTGTATTTGAGGCTGCGTGATAGATGTGTATTCTGTGAGCGAGAAACAGAGAGCTGAGACTGTGAGAGAAAACAAAGGATATTACAGCGGATTTGCTGTAGGTTGTATCTCTTCATTTTGCTGGATAATAGAAAGGAAGGATTGGCTGTTCGGGGTGGACGTAGCCCAAACTGGGTGAACCACGTATATCTGTGTCTCTCTTGTTTTGTGCATTTTCTGTGTTTATATTTCTACAATATTTTATGTGTTCCATTGCTCCGTAATATATAATTTTCTAACAAGTGGTATCAGAGCCATGCCTCGAAGTTAGCCTAGTGGATGAATCCTCGGAATACCGAACGAAGGTGGTGGGCCCCGATAATATCATGATGGGATCCATGGATGAGCTCGGTTAGACAGGCGGTGTGCTCCGGATTCTTCATGGACATGTCATGGTCCCAACACGGTGAAGAGGAGTTGACCTGGGATAGAGCAAGCTCTCGAGGCAGGTAGTGCTTCCATGTAAGGTGTGTGCTTCCAACGCATTGGAGCGGAGAATCCTGGTTGATAGAGAGTGGATGGATGGATAATCGTTTGAGGGGAGGCTCGATGGTCCTTTGTTCGAGGGGAGGATTGTTGGGTATACGACCAAAGTCCCACATTGACTAGAAGTGGGGAGGATCATGGGTATATAAGGATGGACAAATATCTCCATTGGTATGAGGCCTTTTGGGGTAAAGCCCAAAAACAAATCCATGAGGGCTTAGGCCCAAAGTGGACAATATCATACCATTGTGGAGATATGTGGCGTCCAGAGTCCTAACAGCACATTGATAGAACTTCTCTCTGATGCCATCACACATGGCATACGCCGACTGGTCGTCAGGCTAGACTCACAGCTCGTCATACTACAACTCACTGGTATCTACTCCATCCGAAATCCAGCTATCTATCGCATGTTCCTAAGGGTCAAGATTTTGGAAAGGCAATTTGATTTTATTCAATATCAACATATTTCCAGAAACTTAAGAACATTAACTGACTCATTGGCAAATTATGTGTTAGATAGACATTTGAAACATTTATAAAAAGAATCATTTCATCAATGTTTGCATTCGGATCATGTAACTTAACCGAAATAAAACTACGAAAATCAAAAATATATGTATAACTATTTATGGTTTACACATAATGTTCTGTAACCAAGACAAAATTGGTCAAATGACCCAAAACTCAAAACGCTAGGGGGCACCCTAGTCTAATGATGCTGGTGATAACAAGTCACCACCTGTGCAATCATGCATAAAAGCCTAGTCCATTGACTTGGCACGCCAGTAGTATGTCGCTGCAACCTCAAAGGCAGCTCGTCAGTCCTCACATCTGGAATACCGAGAGTGAGACCCTCGACCTGATCCTATAATGCTAAAAGAGTCTCGGCCACATCAAGGTCGCAAAGGATAGCCCTTCCCACAGCCTCTCCTGCTGGAGCGGCAGCTGGCACTCTCAGGTGTACTACTGGCCGAACGGGACCAACATCTGCATGAGCACATGAGTTCTGATTAGTCTTGACAGAATAAAGCACAAGGACATTATAAAAGAGAAACGATAAACAAGAATATGGTCAAGAATTTACCAATGGCACCCCACTGCTCGCCAGCCAGCAATACCAAATCCGGGTCACCCCGGAAGTCCATACCAGCATATGGATACTCGGAAAAAACCATCTCCTGACAATCGAACCACCCGAAGAAGGTATCAGAAAAAGAAATCTGAGACTGACCAGCATGCCTGGACATATGGTCGACCCATCTCTGCATCTGTGGTTCAGTCGGTGGAGGTAAACCAAGTGAAATATACTGCGGCTGCATCAGTGGTATCTTTTCCAAGGTGAAGGCGGTCAAAATAGAACCATATCCAAAGTTCTTCAATCTTCCATTTTTCACCTTGGTCAACTGTTCTTTCATCACAAGGAGTACTGCATCACACCAGTTGAACACCTTCGGTTCGAGACATTCTAAGGCGTACTGCATATAAGACCGGTTGGCCACATGAAGAGCCGCACCACCAGCCATCCTACCAAAGGTGAACAGAATGGTCCTCAAAGACCTGTCAGTGACATCTCGGATGATGATCTTGCCGTCTTTACTCAGCTGAGATCCCTCTCTGCAATACCTGCGAACGTAATCTCTCACAGATTCGCCTCCACGGGCCGAACCTGATAAAGAGATAGGGGCACCCCGCCTCGATAAGCCGGTCAAAAAATAGATGTCCATGACAGTCAAGGGGATGGATTTGCCCCTAATCTGGAACAATTGGCTGGTAGGGTCCCAAGCATCGAGCAAATACTGCAGCAAGTTGATTTGTTGCCTCATGCTAGAGATGGAGAAAAATTTCAGCAGGCCACAGTTCCGCAGTGCATTTACTGTAACCAGATCATGTAAAGCAAGCATGTCCTCTTCTTCATGCTCACGTTCTTGCCATGTAATGGTCATTTTGCTCTAATAAATCTCTGAAAACAAACAAGAGAAGAGTTAGATCCTGATTTGGTGAGAAACAGGAAAAAATTTCCATTGAAAACTGTGCACAGATTTCCCTCCTTGCGCCCATCACACCTCCAGCTTTGTCCTGGGTGCGTTGCATGCCAACTGTCCAGTGAGTAGCCCAACATGCAACGCACCTTTCGATGTAGAAAGGGTGCGATGGAGCCAAAGCGAATTTTTCAAACCCTAGAGGCTCAGAAAAACCAGAAATCAGGCTCAGAATGCAAAATGGAAAAGATGAAATGAAAGAGCTCAAGTTTAGCTCCTACCTGGCCCAGATGGCGCCAAAAATCGTCCACAGAATCTCCCGGAATCTGTTGGCATTATGAGACAAGTATTGTCCTTGATGGCAAATCACACTGATGACAAATCATAGTGCAGAAGGATAGCAGCAAGGAATTGATGATCAATCTACAAGTATGAAGAAAAATATATACACGCCGGTTCACTATATACCAAGTCGCATATACAAGCAGGTTAAATATATACCAAGTCGCGTATACGCAGGTTCGCTATATACCAAGTCGCGTGTACACGCAGGTTGGCTTCAGTAAAAGCGCGTGTATGTGGAAAACTTATCTTTGGTCCACGGCGGTTATTCCTTGGAAGTTGTGCCTATGGTTTTGGACCTTGGTGTCTCGACGGACGTGTTGATCCCTAGTTTTGAAGTTGATGGTATTGGATTTCTATGGTTGTGGCCCTTGGTATTGAACAAGGCCTAAGGCTATATAAGGAGAAGGAAATCATTAGGCAAGTGTATCTGAAATGTCTTGAATATCTGATGAAGCATTAGATCCAGTATGCAGGGTTATGGGTTGATGATGCATTGCTTGATCTGAGCTAAGGAGAGATCTCACCGGTTGATGGAGAACAAGATCTAAGGAGAGATCGGGATCAAATGGTTTGAAATGAACTATCTTTATGATGCTTATTCTAGATCTACATACTGACGCATGTATTGTTCTATAAGTGTTATGAGTATGACTGATGTCTGGTACAGCTGCAAGTTATGAGAAATTATTTTTAGATCTGTACGCGGGTTGTCTTTGGAAAAAGCGCGTATACACGCGGGTTTGATTCATCGAAGTAGCGTATACATTGTAAAGCTTGATATTTGAAGTTGCAGATGGATCTGATGGTTATTACAGAGTTCTGTGTCTGCTCTGTGTTCTGGTGACTGTTGTTAACAGGGTTTCAGTGATTCAGGGTTTGATGATTGTTTTGAGCTTCAATGATAGTTATAGGTCCAGTATGAAAATTGGATGAAAAGTGGCCTTTCAGATTATGTGTTGTGCTTCAGTGTATCCAGTCTGAAAATTGATGAAACGTGGTACCTGGAGGTAAGAAGATTGTAGGCAAGCACCTACGTACTAGTATCTAAGCTAGTACAAAAGCTAAAGGAGATCTTTGGAGCATTGTAGCAGGTAGCAGCCTGCGTACTAGTAAATGGATCGGCTAGTACAAGATACAAAGGGGGTTGTAGCTCCCGTACTGGTATAAGACTGCACCAGTACAAATATTGTAAAAGGATTTTCTTATTAAGAAGAAGATTGAGATGACTTGCAGCAGGTGGTTTTCACCCACATTGGGTTTCCACCTTATATCTTTGTGTTCATGTGTGTGGCTTTTTGTGTGATGATCTGTTCTGTTATACTGCACCTGTCTACTGTTAATATGGTTAATAATGTTCTGATGCATTTACTGAAGATAAGCTAACTGAATCATAAGATTTCTGGATATACGCTAGTTGCTTTAGACACAGTAGCGTGTACACGCGGGTTCACTTAACTGAAGTAGCGTATATGTTTTTGAGCATTGAAAAAGTTTTAATGATCTGATAATACTGATTCACCCCCCCCTCTCAGTATTATTTCCAACAATTGGTATCAGAGCAGGTCCTTTGGTAGAAGCTTGATCGCTTGAAGGAGATCCGTGGAACAATGGGAAAGAAGCTTAAGAGGAAAGCTCATAAGAAGAAGAAGACATCTCAGAAGATCTATGACAGTGGGAGAGTCGATTGGGGATTAGGTATAAGAAGCTCTTCAGATTCAGAATCAGATTCAGAATCATTATCAGGTATGAATGTGTTATCCTCTGATGTTCCAGCTATATTTCCTTGTGAAAGTGATGGAAGTGATAGTGAAACTACTGAACATGCTTTTATGGGTGAGCAAGAAAAGTATCAAATAGAGGCAGTATTTAGAAGGCTTGCAGACAAAGTTAAAGATCAACAAGATCTATTAAACAAAAGGGAATGTGCTTTCAAAGAAGAAGTTACCAAACTAAAGGCCCAACTAGAAGAAGGAAACAAGGTAAGAAAGCTACTCAAGGACAAGGAAGACCAATGTCAAAAATTGCAGCATGAAGTGACATCATTAAGAAAAGAAGTCAACGAAAGAAGCACAACCATCAAGAAACTCAAAGATAGATCCAGCTACTATGAAAATCTTGAAGCTACAATCCCCTCACTAAAAGGAGATCTTGAAGAATCAAAGAAGCAGAATACAGATCTACTCCAAGCTATTGCAAAACAAGAAAACGAAGTCACCAGCTTAAAATCTCAACTAGAATGTGCCTTCCGAGTTCGTCAAATGCAGCAGGATCTGAATGAAGAACAAGAAAAGGAGATTCTCAAACTAAGGCATCAGTTGGAAGAAGGAAGGAAAGATGGAGAAGACATGAAGAAGCAATGTCTAGAAAAGGAGGAACAACTTCAAGTTGAGGTAAATATCTTGAAAGGTAAATTGGAAGAAAAGGATAAACTTTTGAGATTTCAAGATAGTACTAAAGCCTTGGATGATATTCTTAGTAGTCAAAGGTCTCCTGCTATCAAGACTGGTCTTGGTTTCCATGAATCTGTTGAAGGTGAATCTAGTTCACAAGGTGAGGCAAGGAACTCTAAAGAGAAATCCAAAATGATCAACAAGGAGATTAAAGGTCAATCTCATCATCAACCAAGGAAAGAAAGTCTTCAAAGAAAATCTTTTACTCCTCCTATGAATAATATTGAATGTTATGTATGTCATAATCTTAGACATGTTGCAGCTAGATGTAGAAGAAGAAGAGTTCAAGACTATTATGCGGACAGGTCATCTCAATCAAGGTACTTTAATGGATATTGCTTTGCTTGCAATATGTATGGTCACAAAGCTGCTGATTGCTACAGGAGGAATATGAAACATGTAAGATGTTATGCATGTAACAAGCTTGGACATATAGCAAAGGAATGCAGGAACAAAGGATGGACATCACATCAAAAGGAGAAAACCTCATCACACTTGAAGATATGGAGGAAGAAGGAAGTATAGTCAGCACAATGTACTGAGACACAGCACAGCACAGACATATCAGACTCAGGGGGAGCTGAAAGTGTAAACCTTCAGTGTCCTGAATCTCATACGCAAGTTCCTTAAAGGGAAGTCGCGTATATACGCGAGTTAGACACTGCAAAGTCGCGTATATGTCAGTCTGAGGAAAAGCAGTGGGGACAGGCTCAGAAAAGGGATCTGATATGATTCAGTCCATTATTTGCTCTATTGGTTAATAGTTACAGTCGGCTGAGGATGTGTGAAAATGCTTTGATACTTGTAAGATGTCTAGAAGTGTTTTGATCCTAACTTGATGATGATGATGATGTCTTGATGCTTACTGCTGATATATGCATGATCAGATCTAACAGATGGCACAGGTTGAGGGGGAGCATATGCCTTTACTATTTCATTGTTGGCATTATGGTTAATAGCCTTGGTGATGATGCTTATGATATATCTTGCAATGATGTGGTTATGAGTTGTCAATGATAAAATCTCATATGACTCTTGGGGTTACATAGTTAATGTTCAGATCAGATTTATGGTTGATTCTTTGATGATGCATATATGGTGCTTACATGGTGATCTTCATAAGGACAAGGAGAAGTACAAAGCTTGAATACACATCTTCCTCACTTGATGATGAGTCACTTATATACTGCTGTTGTCATATGCATAAAGATCATACAGTTATGATGCAGGCACTCATGTGGATAAGGATTGTTGTTGATGATGATATCAAGAAGCTTTGTCAAAAGAGTTGAGCTCAAGATACATAGTGTTGATACATGGATGACTCCTCAAAGTCACTGTGTTGGAGACATGATGATGAGTTCATATCTATATGATGATAGGTTGATACTTACATATGTTGGTTGATGCAGATGTTCCCAAGTAATGATACTTGGATCATGTAGAGCTTGATGAAATGGCTATGGTGGTTTCACACATGTGAATGACTTTGAATTCTGTTCAAAGGGATGAATTGATGCAGACATACCTTGTTATAGGTTGATGACTTATTCTCTACAGGACATTTACAGGTTGCTGATATGGAAATTGGTATACGCGAGTTGGATAAGGACTATCCGCGTATATACGCTTGTTTATGAAGATACAGTCGCGTATATGATAATTTGAAGGAAATCAGTGGGTCAAACTCAGAATGAGAAGATTCTGATATGGGTCTGACAGAGACCATCTGGCACAGGTTCAGGGGGAGCAGATAATCTTCCAATGATGCATTGTTGGCATTACCTTAGAAGCCTTTGATTCTAGTTCAGAAGTTGTTGTTGATGAAACAAAGTCAGAGGGAGAACAAAAGGATCTCTTGGTTGCTGATCTGAATGGTGATTGACAAGATGCTGGCGATATCAGTTATTGGTGACTTTCATAAGTCTTGGTCTAGATTTGTTGTCTCTATGTCATGTATCTCTTTTATCTCTTTTATGGTGTCAAGGTCATGTAACGGCCTATGTTGGTTTTCCCACTATGCCTGGGATGAAAATGTAATGCTCTTGCCTTATCATGTGTAAACTTTTGATGTATCCCCACTTGGTTGGGTGGATGAGTCAATTTTTGTATATCCTCACTTAGTTGAGAGATGGATGAATGTATGAGTCTTTGGTGATAGGAAGGTCTTTTATGATGTATAGAGTCATGTTCTTCTTGAAGAACATCTTTTGCAGATCTTGCCTACAGTCAGGAAAAGCATGAACAGCACACTTCAGCAGTACAGAGACTCGGCATGAACTCAGGGGGAGCATTGACAGATTGGTACACTTTGGCATAAACAAAGGAGGAGATCATTCAGAGATTTCAGCAGGTACTTAGGGGGAGTATGGACAGTGGAATGATTCAGCAAAGGAAGAGAATATCTTGGTCCACCCTTTGCCCTTGATGTCAAAGGGGGAGAGTGATTTGGTGTTGTTGCCATCAAGTCCAAAGGGGGAGATTGTTGGCATAATGATGCATATGTTGTACTTGATGGCAACCCACTCATAGAAGAACATCTCACTTACATACAACTAGATCAATCTACATATGTGGAACTAAATGCATGGGATGTAGGACAGCTCAAAGGAACAAGAAGACCAAGTTCTAAGTGTGACAAGTTAGCTTTGCCATCAAGTCCAAAGGGGGAGATTGTTGGCATTATGAGACAAGTATTGTCCTTGATGGCAAATCACACTGATGACAAATCATAGTGTAGAAGGATAGCAGCAAGGAATTGATGATCAGTCTACAAGTATGAAGAAAAATATATACACGCTGGTTCACTATATACCAAGTCGCGTATACAAGCAGGTTAAATATATACCAAGTCGCGTATACGCAGGTTCGCTATATACCAAGTCGCGTGTACACGCAGGTTGGCTTCAGTAAAAGCGCGTGTATGTGGAAAACTTATCTTTGGTCCATGTCGGTTATTCCTTGGAAGTTGTGCCTATGGTTTTGGACTTTGGTGTCTCGACGGACGTGTTGATCCCTAGTTTTGAAGTTGATGGTATTGGATTTCTATGGTTGTGGCCCTTGGTATTGAACAAGGCCTAAGGCTATATAAGGAGAAGGAAATCATTAGGCAAGTGTATCTGAAATGTCTTGAATATCTGATGAAGCATTAGATCCAGTATGCAGGGTTATGGGTTGATGATGCATTGCTTGATCTGAGCTAAGGAGAGATCTCACCGGTTGATGGAGAACAAGATCTAAGGAGAGATCGGGATCAAATGGTTTGAAATGAACTATCTTTATGATGCTTATTCTAGATCTACATACTGACGCATGTATTGTTCTATAAGTGTTATGAGTATGACTGATGTCTGGTACAGCTGCAAGTTATGAGAAATTATTTTTAGATATGTATGCGGGTTGTCTTTGGAAAAAGCGCGTATACACGCGGGTTTGATTCATCGAAGTAGCGTATACATTGTAAAGCTTGATATTTGAAGTTGCAGATGGATCTGATGGTTATTACAGAGTTCTGTGTCTGCTCTGTGTTCTGGTGACCATTGTTAACAGGGTTTCAGTGATTCAGGGTTTGATGATTGTTTTGAGCTTCAATGATAGTTATAGGTCCAGTATGAAAATTGGATGAAAAGTGGCCTTTCAGATTATGTGTTGTGCTTCAGTGTATCCAGTCTGAAAATTGATGAAACGTGGTACCTGGAGGTAAGAAGATTGTAGGCAAGCACCTACGTACTAGTATCTAAGCTAGTACAAAAGCTAAAGGAGATCTTTGGAGCATTGTAGCAGGTAGCAGCCTGCGTACTAGTAAATGGATCGGCTAGTACAAGATACAAAGGGGGTTGTAGCTCTCGTACTGGTATAAGACTGCACCAGTACAAATATTGTAAAAGGATTTTCTTATTAAGAAGAAGATTGAGATGACTTGCAGCAGGTGGTTTTCACCCACATTGGGTTTCCACCTTATATCTTTGTGTTCATGTGTGTGGCTTTTTGTGTGATGATCTGTTCTATTATGCTGCACATGTCTACTGTTAATATGGTTAATAATGTTTTGATGCATTTACTGAAGATAAGCTAACTGAATCATAAGATTTCTGGATATACGCTAGTTTCTTTAGACACAGTAGCGTGTACACGCGGGTTCACTTAACTGAAGTAGCGTATATGTTTTTGAGCATTGAAAAAGTTTTAATGATCTGATAATACTGATTCACCCCCCCCTCTCAGTATTATTTCCAACAGAATCAGCAGGTGAAAATCAAGGGGGGAAAGCACCTCCAAAGCTCCAACAAGCCAAAGTTCAAATGAAATGGTAAAATGAGGGGTAAAAGCACTTTTAAATTACTTTTTACGTAATTCAAGTAAAATATTAGTGTCTTAACTCATTTTTCAAACATATATTGTTCATTTCTAACTAGTTTGATGAATCAATTGAGCATGCAGTACAATCTTTGAAGGAACAAAGCTATTAATGGTAAATTCAAGAAATGACCATTATATCGAGCAGTTTTAACGTGGAATTCAAGCTTGTTAAAAAATAAACATAAGCGATGAGCAAGTGTTTCCCCCAGCGTTTAAGCTCATTAAAAAATGAACCAATTCCCGGTAAATAACCATTGTGAATGTAGTACTTCAGCCTTTAAAGCCTTGGTCATGTTCTCAGCATCACCTCCACATTGTATTGGCCGATCATTCACCTCCACTTGATTGTTTACCCCTTTTGAGGAACAGGTGTGAAGAGTGATCTTGTTAGCCATCCTTGTAACACTACCGTGATTGGAAAATTCCAAACCTTACCTGGAATCAGTTGCTACCCGAATTTATCACTCGTTCCTTAAAGACGAGTCTCCTTTAAGCTCTTTTCAACTGACTCGTAAAATATGAAAAGATTGCCGAGCCATTGGCCTCTCCAGCTCGTTAAAGTGATCGGAAGTGCTATCCCTCCTTTAGATTTTAATCTTTTTGGACCCAAGGGATTATTACACAAAAAGATCGAGCGCTTGTTTTGTTCGGCTCATTAAAAGTACCGAAAATTCATCCCTTCTGTATTATTTTATACTTTTTCGGACTTAAGGGATTAGATGACGAAAAAGAATTTTTGGTGTTTCCTTTACGTCCCTTTTCAGACTCTCTAAAATTGAAAAGGACCGAGTTATCTTTGTCGTTAAACTCGTTAAAACCTAATAGCGACAAACTTGTCCATAACAGACAAGAACGAGTTTCACTATCGCTAGGCTCGTTAAAACATAGTGATGGGTTTTCCCGAAGGGCGAATTATAGAACAAGCATATGTTATCCTCCTCAAGCTTGACAAAAATAAAGAGGTACTGGTCAGCAATGACTGGGGAAAAATTGGGAAGAAAACTTGAAGAAACTTTGTTGGTAGCAAGTCGCTCTTGAACATGACACTTTCACTCCACATCCAAGTCGGGTTGGTTTGTTCCATTCATTGGTCACATCACCATGGTTCCATCACACCATCCACATTTGGGGTTAATGCTACCGATCCATCATGTCAGTGTCGCCAATATGTTCAAGAGAAGTCGCTCAGAGAATTCACCTGTGTCTCACCCACTGCAATACATTTATGCTCCATTCTTTCATGACTGCCACCCTGAACCTTATATCACCAGATTGTTTTCACCTCCATTAAAATCATTTGCTCCGTTCCATGTCATTGATGTGGGATTCATTAAGGCCCTCCTATGACGGATCGCTTCTTGTCAACATCAGCTCATTATCCAAGAAGTCGATCTAGGAACAACCCTTTCAGTACTTTGAAGCTTGCATGCCTCAATGGAAATTTTCTCACTTCCGGCGACAGGTTTACATCAATGGCCTTCGACCGAAAGATTTTGCATGGTGTTCGACGCCAAGTCCTTTATTCACACCACGTAGATTGTACTGTAGTACCTTGAGGGTCATCATCATTATCAGTGATTCCTCTCGCGCCTGTTAACGACTTACATCATTGGCTGGTAATCAGGCGATGTCTTTCCATGTTTGACTCCAGGACATCTCTCACATGGATCGACTTGTACTTTGAATGAAGATCGAACAAGATTGAAGACCCCAGATCTAGTTTCATCCATCTGGGCTGCGATATATGTTCAGGAAAATAAAGACATCAAATGTGCATCATTGCTGCACAGATAATCATCCAATCTAAGGGATGATGGCTCTACTAGAATCATTAGTCTACACTCAGACGATTGTCTGTCTCATGTACATGAAAAATGAATTTATAAAGCTGAGCATGGGAATGGTCGCCTCATCTAGATCATGAAAATATTATGAAGATAATGTATTGTATTGTATCTTATTACAGGTATCCTTCCAGCTTGAAAGAACTTCGGATCCTCATGATAAAGCGTTTCACCCGACATAAAAAAGATTAACGACCTCATGCTTTAAGGGGCAACTGTTATAGACATTTTTGGGCACTACAACCCCAAGCATAAATGTCCATAAACCAAGGGATCCTAAGTCCCTAAAGGTGTTGTTCCAATCCCTAAAATAACAAGTTCAACTGATTACAGCATCTCCCAGAAGTTCTCCATGAAAAACTACTCAGAACTGGTCAAAACTGGACCATTTCACCTGCTCCATAGGCAAAGTGCGTTGCATCCCACCTAAATACACGCAGTAGGTGCGTTTCATGTCAAAAAGCCCCTCTATGGGGTGCGATGGGCGAGAAGGGAAAAATGGCAGGGTCAATCTGCAAGGTGGAGAAGCACAGAATCTTCCAGAAACTTCTCCTGTGACACTTGCCTCTCTGAATTCGACCAGGGATGAGTAAGAGATCATCAATCTCCAAGTGGAATCAAGAACTATCAGAGGGGAGACACTAATCAAATCTCAAAAGCTGACTCACCTCCCTTGCAGACATCTATATATGGATCCCTCATCCCAGAGATCCAGAGGCTGGAATTTTGTATCTTATAAGGAAGTGCTGCTGGTTTATTGGTGCAATATCATAGTGTTGGGTGACCTAAGATTTTCATGAGGTGAAGAAGGGCTTCTTGATGAGAGGATGATGCTGGGTCAGAACAATTGGTTGTAATTCTCTTGGCTCTTTCTTGATTATCAATAAAGCTATTCAAGTTTTCCTCCATACTCTTGAATGATTTATGTTTTATGCATTTGTATGGTTAATATACATTTGATCCTATATTTCTTATGATAATAGATCTATGTTCTCGTATAGTGTTATGCTGCTTTGATTCTACAAGTACTTTGTGAAGCTGGGTATACAATAAAGCAAGTAGCAAAAGACTATCAGAAGAGAGAGGAATCGAGCAAGGAACCAAGTGCAATATAGAGGTTGGTCTCCTTTATTCTTCTCTCATCTATCTTTCATAAAGGAAAATGAAATTAGTTTTAAGTTTGTTTGTTTATAAGGTAGCTACCAGCCTTAGTGGGATTAGCAGCTCTGCATAGACTCTATTCATGGTAACATGTACTTTGCTGATGATACACTTGGAACTCCTCAGTGAGTGTGTTGATGGTTTCATTCAGGAAATGAGTTCTGTAGTCACTCATTGAGATTTTTGGGGAACCAAACAGTGTCAACATGTTGTTGAAAAAAAATTTGCAGCCATAGCGGCCATGCAGTCCTTAACCGGCCGGGCTTCTGTCCATCGAGTCAGGTACTCTGTCACGATGATGATGTAGCGTGCACCCGTCTTTCCCTAAGGTTTGATCGGCCCCACAAAGTTGATAGCCCATTTTTCGAATGGCTGCAGCATCATCTATGGATTGAGTGGCATCTCATCCCTTCATGATGGTTTTCCAGTCCTTTGACATATGTTGCAGGCCCGACAGTGTGCTTTTGAAGCTTGGTGCAGGGTTGGCCACCATAGCCCAGTGCAAAGAATCTTTTGTGTAGTGGCGCATACTGCATAGTGTCCTCCTACAACACCCCCATGTGCTTCCGTGAGGATCTATCCTCGTTCAAATTCAGGTACATATCTTCACAATATCTCATTGTTTCCCATTTTGTAGAGGTGCCCCATGATGACAGAAAAGTCCACCACATGCACCACCAATTCCTTCTTCTGTTGGACTAAATATTCCTTCAGTGCAGTCCCTGTGGTTAAAAAATGGATTATATCTTCGAAGTGGCCATCCGCGACACGCACTGCAAAGAGTTGTGCATCAAGTAGTCCTTCTTCCAAATTTGTTGGCTCCTTGCCTGTCTCAATTCATGATAAGTGATCTAGTCCTGCATTTAGGTGTCTCGGCTTTACGATGACCTCAAAGTCATATTCTTGAAATAGTAACAGCCATCTGCATATGCGCCCCCCCAACATAGGCTTGTTCACCAGGTATTTCAACGCGGAATGATCGGTATACATCTTGAAGTGCCCACCAAGTAAATAGTGTCGGTATTTCTGGAGCACGTACACCATTGCCAACCCTTCGTGCTCAGTAGTAGAGTAGTTATTTTAGCTATGGAAAGCCGTCGACTTGCGAACATGATCGGGTGATCCATGCCTTCCTACGTAAGTACAGCTCCTAGCGCAATACATGATGCATCAACATGTACATGAAATTATGCATCCCATTTTGGGAAGACCAGGATGGGAGCGGATGTCAATTTCTCCTTGAGAACATCGAAACTTTTAATACAATCATCATTCCAACAATATGTAGCATCCATTTTCAATAGTTTTTCCATTGGCACTGTTATTTGTGCATAGCTCTTGATAAAATTTCTATAGTAACTAGTGTGCCCCAAAGTAGCGTGTAGTTGATTGACACTTTGCAGCACTTCCAGATTGAGAATAAAAACAATCTTCACAGGGTCCACCATCGGGCCTTGTTTACAGACCACATGGCCAAGCAGGTTTCCAAAGGGAATGAGGAAGGTGAAATTTTTATGAGTCAACGCAATCTGGTGTCTTTGGCAAGTATCCAGCATCAAACGTAAGCTCGCTATATGGTGTTTAACTAACCCAAATATAATCCAATCATCCAGATAGACCTTTAAGAACTTGTGGATGTATTCCTTGAATGTGGCCACCACATGCGTGAAAATATCGCTGGTGCATTCTTCAGTCCAAAGGGCATAACGGTGTATTGCAAGCAGCCCCATTCGGTTGCAAAGGTTGTGTTGCTCCGATCTTCCGACGCGATCTTGATCTGACGGTACCTTGAGAAGCCATCCGTGAATGAGTAAGCTTCCTGACCGTCAACATTCTCCAATACCTCATCTATGAACGGTGTTCAGAATGGATCGTGAACACAAGCATCGTTAAGCTTCTTGAGGTCCACGCATATTCTAATTTTGCCCTTTTTCTTTTTCTCCTGTACTACCATAGGACTCACCCAGTCAGATTCTTCCACTATTTCAATAATTTCAGCTACAAGCATTTTGTCTAATTTGTCGTGGACCTTTTCTTTATACTTTGGGCTCAAATGGTAAGGTCGTTGTTTAACTGGTTTCATGTCTGGTTTCAGAGTAATCTTCACCATTCCTAAGTCACCAATGATCCCCTTTAAGTCTATGATTTTGGTCAAGAACAAATCTTGATATTCGCGGAGTAACGTTGTGACCTTATCTACCATAACATCATCCCAATAGTCTCCAAGCATTGCGTACTTTGGCTCCACATCTATGCCAATGTTTACCTGCTTTTTTTTTAGCAGTGCAGTGATGTCGGCATCCTCAATTGATGGTCCTTGAACCTCGCGATAGCCTTCAGTTTCTGGAATATTAATATTTCAGGGGTCATCATCATCCTCCTCTACTTACATGTTATAACATTCTAGGGCACTTCTTAACTGGGTTGCCCATGCTGGTTGAAGTACTTACAGTGGTTCCTATGGTATTTTGAAAATGGTGGCTTTTACTGCTTGCAGCGTGTCGTCAACAGTATCTGACCATCGGTCTTCAAATGTGAATGTTAACAAAAATCCCTCACACAAGACATCCCATTCGCCCGTACCATGTGGAGTTCCATCTCAGTATACCGGTTCATGGGTATGACATCTAGGGTATGGTAGAATAAATGTACCCATTCAGGCTGTGGTTCTCCCCCATGGGCCTTGGTCCATTTCTCAAGGTGCATGCGTGGGTCATCTGGTCCATCATATTTATCTTCTATCCTTTGTTGTGGTTTCCCAAATCATAGGTGCATCATCCTTCTACATCCTCGTATTTCTTAAAACTTCCTTTATGTGTTCCCCAGCAGCGCGTAGGTGTTGCGTGTAATGCCCACATCAATGCATCGAACCGTTGTTGTTCTAGTACTGTGGTTTCAAACTTGCTCAAGAATTCGTCTGCTGTTGTTAGTCCATCATATGTTGGCAGATCTTAGGCCTATGTTGTTACGCAATGCAGTGATCTAATCATCATGTTGCAATTCAGCGTTGTCACTTCATTCAACTGATTGTGCCAGCGCTTGACTTCTTCATCTGAATCCGAGGTGTAGGAACTTGAGCGATTCCATGAGATCCTTCCATCTGCAGTCAGATTCACCCAATCCCGATCTCGCGTAGTTATCTTGTAAATACAATCTAGCTCATCGTCGCTGCCATCGTCACGCACTGGTTTGGTGTAGCACGCTCCTTCGACTAGGTTTAGTGGAACTACAATGCATAGGGAATTTTTCTCAAATATCATCTTCTGCTTCTTTAGGTTGATGAATCCATTCATATTAGTGGCCCAGTATATTCCTAGCAATGCGGGATAGGGATTGATGTCATCGAAAATCTCTATAACTTCAAAGTTCGTATGTATGCTCGCACCTTCGATATCAACTATTACCCCTTGCAACCTCCCCATGGTAAAAATCTTCTGTTGGTTCACCATTCATAATTCAATAGGGGACCACTGCAATGCGGGCCTGCCCATGCATTCCCATGTTTGCTTCGGTAACACATTTGTATCCGATCCCAGATCCAGGATTACCTGATCCATTTCATACTCACCAATCTGCACAATCAATCTCATCTCCCTTCTAGTACGCAAAGCATGCTTTCCTAATTTCCGGACTATGCGTGGTTCGCCTGACCTCGCGCACCTAGTGATCAGCTCATGTAGTCCCTTAACTACCTTGTTGTCGTGCAACAGTTTCATGCATGTCTCCAGAAAGGTATAAGCATAGAAGGATCCATCCATAGCTCTTGTTGATCCTTACTACCTGAAGTGGAGGTCTCCGCAAAGCTCTTCTTAGCTTCCATAAACATCTCCTTTGTAGGTTCTAAGTCGAACTTAGGTTCCTTTGCAGGAGCCTTGCAAACCAATGTATCTCCCTCAGGTTGCTTCCCCTTATCTTCTCATGTGGTCGCTCTGCTTCTGAGCATCATGTTCACATTTGGGTCTTCTTCGCACAACTTAGACCTCATCATTGGGATATTCTAAGTTAGAGGAGGCTAGCTTACTCCTTTTTCGTGCATCTGTGTTATCAACGTAGGACAATCTAACATTTCATGATTGAATTGAGCATAATACGAAGAAGATATCCTTGTCACGTTGGTACAATCGCGGGCATAGTGCCCTGGCCCTCCGCAATTGTAGCAAATCAATTGTCTACGGCCCCTCCCTGGTCCCATTCCTCCTCATCCTTGACCTCACCCCTAAAATCTAGCGTGCACCATCCCCGCAGCTGGGTTGAGGGCTCACATTTTTGTCTACATCTGGTAGGTTGGGGTCTGATCCATCATTAACTCGTAACTATGACAAGTGTGCTCGTCGTGGCTTACTGACCTACAGAAATTACAAAACAACTGTTGGGGAGTCTGTGTATACTTCTACAACAAATGACAATTATCTGTCATGTGTTTTCCTCCTATCTGATCGATTGTGCAGCATAACATGGGTGTCACACTTGGCCCTGCCTGTGCCTTCGGTCTCAAAGGTTTTGGCCCCCCTCCTGCCAAGTAGTTCACAAATACTGGACAGTGGTCCTTGTCATGGCCCTGGCCTTTGCATTTTATGCACCATACTTCCTCGCATGCCTCTGGCTGCAATGCCCTATCCTATTTCAAGCTCTTCATTTCCAAGCAAAGATTCTATAGTTGCACGTGGATTTGTTGAACTCCAAACCCAGGATCTTGTATCAGGGTCTCATGCAACCTCATCGCCATTTCTAACGCTTCAGCCTGGGTGGAAAGTTTCTGTTGTGACAGTGCCGTCCTCAAGTGCAGTGTTAGGGATGACACAAACCATGCATGATGTTGTGCATCCATGAGTTTCATAATAGCCTCGTAGATTGTACTCTTTAGCCGCTGATCCAGATCCCAGGGGGTCTCACATGGAAGCATCACGATCACTTTAAACCAGATGATTGACCGTGTCCCTGATTTTGGCCAGCTAAATTCTTTGTTCAACACATTCTAGATCTCTGATGTCCCTGTGTTCGGGTGGTCATTAGAGTGCTTGATATACCATGTTAATGCGCAATCCTGCAGCACCCTCACAGATTTAGCCTTGTTAATGTTGTCATCCATGACCCCTTGCGCTTCCCACATTGCTCTTACCATGAACCAGAACTGGTCTGGATCTTCATTCCCTACTCCTTTGAATACGGGTAGTTTGATTGCACTTGCCATGCTGAACTATGGGGGTGGTGGAGATGGAGTAGGTGGAGATGGAGGTGAGGGAGGTGAAGCGGGTGTTGGCATGTGTGGAGGTGGTAACTACAGAATGCACTGCCTTATCAAATTGACTGCACTTCTCGGAGAGACCCGAGCAAGCTCTTTCCTCACTTTCTTGTGAAGGTGAAATTAAGGGATTGTTTCCTAATTCCCCGCTACCTTTGTGGATCTTTCCGCTCCACATTGTCCCAAACATTAATGTATTTGCTTAACCTTTTTTTCACATAACAAAATCTTAATCCAGGTATTCAAAGATTTAATATACTTACCTTGCGGTCCCTTAAGAAAACTTCGTTTTGCCTTGTTGTAGCTCACAGTCGTGTCCACCACAAACTCAGTGATAAATGCCCCTATTATTCAGTCGAGCTAATGGTCCACAGCTCGTGTGATCTTGTCTTTTGATGCCTCTAGTATACACACTAATTCTGGAGTCCACACTATTGGTTGGTCGAGCTTACACCTTCCTTGGTTGTTGGCAAATCTCACGATCTACTCATACAGTTCAGAGGGAAAGGATGCAAAGAAAATCTTGTGGATTTCTGTATACACGTAGCGATCCAGCCACCTTTTCTCAAATACTTGTGGAGTTCTGCTTTCCTGTGTCGTGAACTCGTGAATCTTCTAGTCCAACCACTCTTCGATTTCCTTCTTTGTTGGGTTCTAGTGGCACGACATTAGACATCCCTTAGGCAGATCTTGGTCCTAGCAACGGAACCATTTGTTGACTACGTGGGGCCTGACCTAGGTTTAGCAGTGAGTTTAGCCAAGTAAATCGCGGTACTACTAGCCCTTTCGGCAATAGTCCATAGAGCGCGAACTGAGGTCTCACCTGAAGTAGTATGGGAGGGTGCTGAAACCAGGTTCCGCACCCTAGGGATGTCTGATATGGACAATAAGTACGCGATTTAACCTTCGCACTTACTAGATTACATGCACCCGTGGGTTCCTTGCGTCCTCTGGGAGAGCCTTTGTGTAGATCCTACTGCAATGCGACCAATATTAATTACCCAAGGCTTCCTTAGTTAGGTTCAGTTCGTTACTTAGAAAGTTTTCATACATAACCATACATATAAGTGCGCACATATAAATAAACAGATACCATTAACGCCGAACATCAAAATATATATCTATGAAACAGATGCACAATATGTCAAATCAACTTAGCTTTATTAATGATCCTTTTCAAGTTCAGTTCAATATAGACTCAACTCTGCCTTGTACACTCAGCTATAGGGGTCTGCGCACTCAGCTGTAGACTCTACTAGGCCTCTACGCACTCAGGTGCAGAGCCTCTACCTACTACTATGACCCAATACCTTCAAATCGATTCCTATCCTGTAACCATGCCTTCGCATCTATCTTTTCCTTGCCAAAAACTAAGACTACTTTTACACTTAGAGCCTTGCTCTATTTATACAATCCCATGGTCTGCAGACCATGGGTAGGCCAACATAATTTACATTAAATTAAATTATCTTAAGCTGAACAACCCTAGACTCTCGTGCTCGACACCCCCATTTTGCAGAGTCTTTACATTACTTGACCCAAACTTGGGCTTTAAGCCCCAAAAACATGCTATGGTGGGATCCATTGCCCAACACTCCCATCATCTAGATGAGTGTTTTAGGGTTCAACAAATCCTAATTTCAGTTGCTACATGCAACCTTTTGAATGCATCCTTCCTAGAAAGTTTCAAGGCCTGAAGACATCCTGAAATCACCTCTAGAGGGACCAGCGCAGGTAGGCCCATGCAAGGGTGCACTGCAGAGCAGTTAAGTCCATTCCAGAGTGATCTGAAGAGCACTTAGGTCCTCTTTGACCTGCGTTGGGTGAGTTTGAGCAAAGTTCACATAGGGTTTGGGGAATATTCTTATCTTCTAGAGCCTTCTAGAAGATTCCCACACTTATTTGAGCAAAGTTCACATAGGGTTTGGGGAATATTCTTATCTTCTAGAGCCTTCTAGAAGATTCCCACACTTATCATCTCCTATGAGCTTAAAAATGGATGAGGAATGAGTTAAGACACCTCCTATCCTCTCATCCATTCCCCCATGGAACTAATTCTAAGTATGGAAGGCCATTCAATACTCTCATTGATGGCAAAACCTCCTCCATCTTCCTATAAATTGAGCACTCATCTAAGTTATCAGGGGCTGGACTTTGATGAATTGTAAGGAGATAATGTTAGTTTGAGAATTGAGACTATTGTAAGTGTCATTATGTTGCCGGAATGTGATGCTTATGATGTGATGTGCATGGAACCAAAGCTGGAGGCGTGACTTCGAATCAGGCTTCATGGTTGTAATTCTTCCTTCTATTCAATAAGGTCTTATCTTGAAATATGATGCTTATATGTGTGAATGTATCTGATTCCATTTACTTGTAATCAATAGATATTTTTCTTTGATTAGTTCTTTTCCTGTTGATGTTTACAGGTACTTCTTAAGCGTGTTAAGTACGCGAAGGAGCAACAGGAACGATACAAAGGAGACAAGAGGAAAGTGAAAGTACAAGTAGGTCCTCTCATTCTCTTTGTCTTATCTATTGCTTATAGAAAATGGTTAAAGTGCTTTAAAATGTTGTTTTAGATATGGCTACTTATCTAGGGAATTAGTATTTATCCGTAGATACCAAATTCTTCATAACACTTATGATTACAAAGCTTTCTAACTACACGTAGTTCGTTAGTAGCATTTTCCTTACCAGCGCACTGATTGATCAGTTCCTACAGTTACTTTACAGCTTTACTATCCCAGAGCAGTTTCATGCAGGTCTCCAAGAACTTGGTAATCATGGATGGGTCCATTTCTTCAACTGGTTTCTCCTGACTTCTTGAGGTAAAGGCCTCAGTGAAGCTTTTCTTTGCTTCCATAAATGTTTCTTTTGCACGTTCTAGATCAAACTCTGTCTCCTTTTCTGGTGGTTTTCGGACCCACTCGCCTTCTTCGGGTTACTTCCCCTTATCCTCACCAATCGTCACTCCACTCCATAGCACAATATTTACTTTGGGGTCTTCCTCAAGATGCTTAGCCCTCATCATTTGCAAGTTATGGGTCAGTTGCTGAGGCTACTCCCCCTTCTCATATATGTTGGAAAATAATATAGGGCAATCCTTTGTCGCATGGTAAAACTGAGTACAATAGCGACATGACAACCACGTCAGATTCAGACAGTCTCATGCGTAGTGTCCTGGTCCTCCATAATTGTAACAAATAATCTGCCTCGACCACGCCCCTGATACTCGCCTTGTGCTCCTCAAGCACCTTAGTCTAGAGGCTGCATTTCTACCTACAACCTATATGCAGGTGTCCATCCATCATTAATTCATAACTACAGAAATTGCACTCATCATGACCCACAGATTGACAAAAGTTGCAGAAGAGTTGCAATGGTGTCTATACGAATTTCTGCAGCAAATAGCAATTGTCTGTTGCATGTTTCCCAGCTACCTTATAGATAGCACACAATAGTACAGGCCTTGTACTTGTCCCTGCTGTAGCTTCCGGCCTTAGAGGCATTGGTCTCCCTGATGCAACATAATTTGCGAAAACAAGAGAGTGATCTTTGTCATGCCCCTCGCTTTTGCACTTTAGGCACCACACTTCTTCACACGCCTCTAGCCGAGCTATCCTGTCTTTCTTCAAACTTTGCATTTCAAGGCAAAGGTTTTGCAACTACACATGAGTATGTTGAACACCTAGATTAGCATCCTGCATTGGTGTCTTGTGTAATCTCATCGCGATTTTAAGAGCTTCCACTTGGGTCCCGATCTTCTATTATGATAGCACAACCCTTAGGTGAGGCAGGAACGAGGTCACAAACCATTTGCAGTGCTACCCATGAGTCAGATTCATGTTGGCTTCATGGATCATACACTTCAATCTCTGATCCAAATCCCAGGGTGTTTCTCCAGGCTTCATCATGGTCTCCTCGAATCCCACAGTTGATTGCGCCTCAAACTTAGGTCTACTAAATTCCTTATTTAGATTAGTCTAGATATCTTCCAACGTGGACGTTGGGTTATCAGTGAAGTACTTAATGTACCAAGTTAGTGCGCGGTCTTGCAAAGCACTAACCAACGTTGCTTTCTTCATTTGATCATCTGTCATACCCTGAGCTTCCCATACAACCTTCGTGATGAACCAAAACTGGTCCAGATCTTCATTTCCTATGCCCTTGAACATGTGTAGCTTTACGTAGTTTTCCATGTTGAATAGTGGTGGAGGTGGTGGCAGTGTGGGTGAGGGGGTAAGCAGTGGAGGTGAGAATGGAGGCCGTGTAGGTATTTGCAAGAACCTTTGCCTTATCAACTAAATAGATTCAGTGGAGAAGCCTGTGTTTCTCCTTCATCATCACTCAAAGGAGGCTCAATCAACGGGCCATATTCAGGGCATTTTCTTCCTCCATCCCTAAAAGTCCTTCCACTTCGCATAGTCCCAAACATCAAGGTAACTGCATAACCCACTTTTCATATAAGAGCATCTTAATCCAAGTATTCAATGATTTCAAATACTTACCTCGTAGCCCCTTGAAGAAGCGATGCTCTGCTTTGTTGTAATTGAAAGAAGTATTGACTGCAAACTCTGTCACAAACCCTCCTATGATACGGTCAAGCCAATGAGTGATAGTGCGTGCAATCTTATCTTCAGAGGCTTCCAATTTATGCACTAACTCAGGGGTCTAGACAATCAGACCGTCAAGCCTCCACCTCCCTTGGCCACCTACCAACCTTGTAATCCACTCGTATAATTCAACTAGGAAGGAACAGAAGAAGAGTTTGTGTATCTATGTGTACAAATATCTGTCCAGCGACTGTTCTTTCATCAATCGTGGATTCCTGTTTTCTTGCGCCGTGAACTCATGGATCTTTCTATCCAACCAATCTTCAATCTTCTTCTTAGTTGGATTCCAATGATGTGACATCACATATCTCGTTACGTAGATCCCGCTCCAGGCAATGGAACCATTTGTTGGATTGTTGGGCCCTGACCTAGGTTCAGCGTTGAGAAGCCAAGCAAATCCCTACACTAATGGCCCTTTCGGCATCAATCCATGGATTGAAGTCTCACATGAAGCAGTATGGAGGATGAGGAAACTAGGTTTCTGCACCCTCAGATGGTTGTGATGTTTCTTATTTTCCCTAACCTTCCTTTGCATAGATCAATAAGCCCTTTAGGGCTTATCAAAGTACTTTTCTTATTCGTCCTTGAAGCCTCTGCAAAAGTCTCTGATCATCCTTCATGGGCCCTAAATAGATAGATTAGGCTTACACACCCATGTAATTACTGTTACTTCTGTATCTACTTAGATTCACTTAAGTATTGATTACTTTAACATGCATTTATGGTTATCTTCGCATAAACATATATCTCTACTTGCAGTCATATAAAACAGAGAAACATATAGATTCGCGCATCAGAGTAGCATTAAAACATAAACCCAATAGTCAACATAACATAATCGCATGCAATGAACATAAGTAAAATACACAGGTAATTTCATAATACTCCTCTTTATTATTGATTAAAATACATTACAGACTCTAACTACCCTATGCACACAGTTGTAGGGGTCCACGCACTCAGTTGCGTACTTCTACCCTAGGCCTCTACGCACTCAGTTGCAGATCCTTTTCCTACATTAAGACTCTTTGCTCTTTGCTCTTACAGACCCATTCATAAAATATAACAAGAGTCAACTATGAAATGAACTCTCTTAGACTCCTCTAAGACCTCTTTTTTATACAATCCCATGGTCCGCAGACCATGGGTAGATCTCTAAAACCAACATTCTTTTACACAAAAGAAGGGGGGAAATCCTTTATTGAATCTTGACATATTTGCACTCCGCGACCACAAAATGCGGAGAATTTACACAAAAATTTGGGCTTTCAGCCCAAAAACGTGGGATTTTAACCCCAAAATTGACCCTAGGGGACTCGTTCCCAACACCTTATGTAGTTATATTTCATTGAATGAAAAGAGAAAACAAATTCATTTCTATATAGAATGAATTAGGGTTGTATCTTGAGTCTTTACACACCATTTTAGTTGCATGCCACTTCTGTTTGAGTAAACAACAAGCATAAAATTAATGCTTAATAAAATAAATTCTATATTTTTTCTTTTCCGTGGTAGCACACTAGTAGTAGCTTAGGCTAGGGTCTTCGATTAGGGGAGTGAGGTCAACTCTCCATGACCACAAATAAAAAACTATTATCTTACAATAGGGAGAGAAATCCATTTGCACTAGCATGTTTCCTGGGAATCCCTTTTTAGGGTCAATCATAATATCCCGTTGGGGCCAATAGAGTGATCTACCATACTTTTTTCATCTCGGCGGAATTAGTTTTCATGTATTACTTGGGGACTCAATTGGGAGGAGTATGACTTGCTTTAATAAATCTCTCAGGGGGTTTCGGGTGTAGTTTCCATGCCCTTGCGTATAGAACTAGATGAAGATTATTACCCCAAGTCGAGTTGTTGTACGTGGTATCTCTATTGGCTATAAGCTTAGTTATATTATATGGGTGACGATGAGGGGGATATCCTTGTTTTACTTGGGGCATATGTTGGTCAAATGCACTTAGACCTCCTAGGGGTACCCCATGGCTAATAAGGGTACTTTGGTTAGGTATAAAATGATCATTGAGTAAGTCACCAGGGAAACTATCCCAGCCACATCTTCACTATCTACTTGGGTCCTCATCAACAAGATCCAAAAGTCACAAGAGCCCTTTCTCTCTCTGTGGATTGTGTATGCTTAACTCAAACTTTTTAGCGTGTGTTATTTGGTTTGATTCTAGTTGTCCATAGGGGTGTTTGAATTCATTTAATTTGTTAATAAAAATATATTCACCTTGGATGAAAAAAATATATGGAATTCCCATAAACTTGTAAACCTTTATCTAGAAGAGGAGGGTCCACTGCCTCAGAGACATTAGATAAATCTGACAACGAATGACTTAGACCATAATAGGGTTGAGGGGGATAAACTCAGTCCTTAGGGGGGAGACATAGTTGTTATTGAAGTCACTGATGAAATTACACCTTCACACATAAACCCACCTTTAACTGACCCTTTTGAACCTATTTTAGTGCAATTGAGACCTTATGCTAGTGAACTATTTTATTTATGTTATCATCACATGTGTGGTGAGAGTACTACTTCTATCATGGGAGAGGTGGATCCCTATTTACCTTCAACATAGATTGTCTCTACTTCCATTTCATCATTACCACTACTAGTGTGTTGGGATATGTTCCTCCTATAACACCTCTATCCTCCTCTTGGGGCATTCCACCAGTAACTTCTATGACCCCTATAAATTTTACGTCATTGTTTGTGTCTATGCCTTCATCCATATTTGTTTTCAAAAAGGGGAAAACCATGGTCAACCTATGGGAGTTGGGATATTTACTCCTACTTAATTTATACCTATGGTTACTTTACCTAACATGGGCATGCCTACTTCGAGAAACGTGGAAGGGAATTGACTATTACTTCTACCTAGGCTAGGGGCAATAATGTTTTTGATAGGATATATCAACCTTGGAATAATTTAATGTTAGGAAGGACACATTTCTATGGGGGTTCCTTTTCCTTTGGAGGGGCTAATTTACCTAAGGGAACTAACCCGATTAGTAACACTATGCCTATGGGATATAATGCCTACAGTGGTGGTTTTTCACAAGGATATCTTTCCTATATTTCTAGGTACAATCCCATGAGGAGTCATGCTTTTAAGAGTCCTTTATTCTTTGGGGGTACTTACCCTAGAGCACAAAATCCTTACACCTCATATGTTTGCCCAGGAAATTAGTATACTAGGATGAACTACAACCTTGTTCCACATGCATCTACCATTAACTATGTTATGGAGGCACCATATGGTCCATAAAGGGGTTTTTTCCCCTTATGATCTATATAATCAACATCAGATTCCATTTCTAGCTCCCATTGATTTTTCATATTTGGATAAGCTGACAAATGAACCCATATTCCATTATCCTAGGTGAGATGGATGAAAACCTCTACACACACATCACCACCTAGCATCTATGGTGTTCCTCTAATTCTTTGGTGGATGATTATGTGAGGTTGAGACTTTTCAAATGGACACTAATTGGCGATGCTAGTAAATGGTATATCAAACTTAGTAGGGAATATTATAGTGACTTATCCTCCTTGGCTTGGACTCTCTTGAATCATTTCCAACTACCTTTTGGACAAGACCTTGGGACTAAGCTTTTATCTATTTTCAAACAAGATAACTCTACTCACATCTCTAACCATATTCATTACTAGAGAAGATTCAATAGGTTAGTAAGAACCCAACTTCCTAATGAAGTACTTAAAGGCTAGTTTACTTGATTCCTATTTCCACCTATAGCCAAGGGTGTTAGGGTGGATAATGAGGAGCAAGAAATCTTACATGCCCAACATCTTGACTTGATTTATTCTTAGTTGGGAACTTTGTATGAAATTATTCCGTAATGCTCCTTAACCTTCAAATGATCCACCGTGACCCAATTGAGGACCACACTCTAATTATATCATTGGTTCCATTTCTTCTGATACTACGAGTTAATTAGCTACTCAAATAGGGAAAATGATTGTCATATCCCAAGCCATAAGCATATCTTAATAAGCATCATCTTCTAAGTAGTCTGATGATGTTCTCACGGTGAAGTCCATGACACCTAAGAATCCTCAGTAACCTAACAATAAAATAAAAATAATAAACAAATGAAAAATCCAAAATATGCTCAGAGGCTACTCAAACAAAACCTAATTAGGGTAGGGGAACTAATGAGCGATGTCAAAAAGTTAAATTTCCTTGTAAAACTTTTTGAGGGATATCATTTGAATCACGAGTTCCATCATATGGATGAATTCCACTTTCTTACTCAATAATTGATAACCACCCAATAGTAGTCTATTTTGACTCATATGCTCCTTGCCCAGCCACAACAAAAAATGGTTGTGCAAGATCCTCCAACTCCACTAGGGGGTAATGCGGCAAAATTATTTTCTTACTAGAAGCAATGTGGCTATTTTCATGTGTAACAAACAAGTCAAGTTGTCCATGAGATAAAAGCCTTATGACCCCCCTAACTCAAGTTTTTCTTCTAAGGACGTGGCCACCCCTAGAACGTCCATTAGACCTCTCACGCTTGATAAACCTCTAGAACCCATATATCACCCACCTAAGCGCGTTCTCCATAAGTCAACACAAAATACTAATGCATGGGTTTCCTAACATTATAGTATTATTAATGATTTAGCCCAAGCACCTTATGTCATGTATGCTCTAGAGGTTTTGCACAATTTTCCTATGAAACACAAATCCTTTGTGACTGCTATCAAAGGGGTGGATTAATGAAAGTCTAGTTTCATCACATTTAACATTGATACCCCTTGTTTTAGACTCTCTCATCAAGTATTTTTGATATCTTTATGTACATATTTAGTCGAGACATATACTACACTCTTGTCGATGAAGGGTATTCTACCTACATTATCTCTATGATAGGGTAGAATACTATTGGTTCTCCAACACTTGTGAAGTAAATTACAACTCTACAGGACTTTGACGGACATAGTTTTGTGCGTCAGGGTATTCTTCCTTCATTTTCCATTGAGCTAGTGAGGGAAAACCAATGTCGATTTTGAATTCATTGATGCTCCCTTAGATTATAAGTTTCTCCTTAGACATAGCTAGTTCTATTCCATGACCATAGTCATGTATTTTATTTTTCATGTGCTTCACGTTCCTTATGAAGAAATATTGTCAAAATTGAGTAGCTAGATTATTGTATATTGTTGACCAAGTCTAACACTACAAGAAATTTTGTGCCATGCTAGAGATAACCCTATGACTTATGAGAGTGTTGGTGTAAGAAAATTTAAAATCCCATCACTTATCAGTGTACATCCTTTACGCCCACCTGATGCTTCTTTATCTTGGATTTCTCCTACACACATGATC
This sequence comes from Pinus tabuliformis, assembly GCA_031772625.1. NCBI lineage: Eukaryota > Viridiplantae > Streptophyta > Pinopsida > Pinales > Pinaceae > Pinus > Pinus tabuliformis. The sequence goes on along the minus strand of CM062806.1, from coordinate 395,192,064 downwards.
TCTTTTGTCACTAGTGGACCCCATTTGTCTCTTGACCCTTGGGTGGTGCCTTCTCCTTCGAAAATATATTAGTATGGAAAGGATACGCTTCCTTTAGTAGAATATATTTCCTCTTTGGTAGTCATATTAGTACTTCCTAATGTTGTTCAAAAACTCCATCCCAATGTGGAATATGACTAGGATACTTTTCCCACACAGGTTTTCACTTCACCTATTTTACATGACTCCCTTATGAACAAGTCACCTTCCTATAAAGTCATCTTGGAGGTAATGTATCCTAGTGATAATCCTAGGGAGATTGTGCCTCCTCATTCATCTATTCTCCCCAACTTGGAAAAGGTAGAGACTAGCAAAATAAATATTTCTCAGTCATCCTAGGAATTTGCACCCTTGGACCAAGTCAAGTCTTGGGTTTCTGATATTGAACTAGCCAATGAATTTTCCAATTTCAATCCTCCCATTAAAAAGTGTCTTATACCCCCTTTATTTCTTGATAATCACTGTCAAGGAGTTGCATTATCTCAGGATACCACTCACTTTGTATATCATCGAGTCATTCCTGATAACGATATGGTTTTATGTTTTCCCTAGCATAATCAACCTTTAGGAATAGGACAATTCAAATTTTGATGTCACATACCCATCATGGTGCACCATATGGTACCCACCACAACCCATAAGTTCATGTATGGGATTCCTTAGCTTGTGCCCAATAGTGGGCACAACTTGACATGACCTATTACACTATGTTACGACTTGTACATATGTATTTTAGTGTTGGTTTCATGTGTGGTTTGAGCTCCTTTCTAGTACATTATATATTCCTATATATATATATATATATATATATATAGATATATATGATCTTGTTTTTACCTAATCCATGTTTTATTGCTTTCATTTTATGATTTAACCATGGGTCTAGTCTATATGGATGGTTTTTACAGGATAGGGTGGCGTTTTAATTGCAACATCCACCAGAACTTAGGTGTGTTTCTCTTGTACATGGCATATAGGGGTAGGTCTCTCACTTCCATGTTTTTTGCATTGTTTTTAGTGATTGTCATCTTCATTATGTCTTAGGTCTAATCCCATCAGATTTTGATACTAACCCTTCTCTTTTTTCACATCGTAACTTGGTAGTATAGCTTTCTTGTACATGGATACATTATATTAGCACCTTTTTTCCGTGATTTTTTCCATGCAAAATTTATTTTCCTATCTTTGAATCCCTCCTTTTGTCTATTTGTGACTTAGAATCTGAGCCTGATGTACTCTTCTTGATCATCATCTAACTTTACCTTAAAATAATTTCACCATTTTTATACCTTATGATTGCTATGATTGTTTAGCTTACTTATGCTTACTAATAAGCCTTAGTTTTGTTTCTCCATCATTGTCATACTTTCTTATCCATTGATTGCTTTCACTTTTTGTTCTTACCTTTCCTAGAGAGGCCAATGAAATGAGTGGTCTTATTAGCTAGCCTCTTTGCCTCCTTATGCTTAGGGCAGTTCTACTAGCTCAGAACTAGTTTCTACCCATTTATACAACTCATTCGAACAATATAGGATTTATTTATGTCCTTGTTATGCTCATTAAAAACTTAAAGGCACCAAGTATCATTTTATCTCTTTTTTGGGCTCATTAAAACTAAATGAAAAATGAATTATTGATCTTCCTTGTCTTCTCTTTTGTGCTCATTAAACTATGCATGAGACTAAAAGGAGAAAATGGAACAAAATTCATTTACTTGAGTTATCAGTCAAAATGGTAGTGTCATTTGCATAGCCCTTGAACATGTCACATGTTTCTTTCATTTCCTCATGGCTAGGTTTTATCTTGCTTAGGATTTTTACCATACATATGAGTTTGTTTACCCTTTTGGCAAGTTAATCTTCCAGTCACTCTGGAGCATGCTTCAATTCCTCCCATGTTCTTACATGATATCACTTGGTACTCATTAAACAATGCTACCAAGTTACTTTCATGTCATGCAATTATATGTTCAAAGGAAGTCTCATTCTAAGTCAACCATCTACAGTTCGTGTTGACCTTTTTATCTCGGTTATCCTTGTATTAGTTGTAATTCATGACTTAATCCATTCATATCATCTCTCGGTATGTTTTTTCTCAATTTATAGGGGATACATTAATGCCCTCCTTCAATTAATCTTCTCCCATTGACTTCAACTGATTATCCAAGAGCTTAATCTAGGAATCAGTAGTACCTTGGAGCTTGTAGATCTAATTGGTTGGTTTCCTCATGATGAGTAGTGGGTTTACATCAATGAATCTTGATAGGTTGAGTCCATGAGTTTTCAAAGTTAAATCATTTATTCACACTTCATGGATTATTCTAGGTGTTAGAGTCCTATGCTATAGTAATCAAAGTCAACTTTAGTCTTTTCATCATTTTGGTTAATTTGTAAAAGTGTTGCTATGATCTCATAGAGATCAAGTCCTTAGTTTTTGTGAAGAGCGTGAGATCATAGTTTTGGCATTCCTTATTATGTATGGAGGTTCAAATAAGGTATTTGATATTTTCAACACCATATATCAACCATCTTGCTCGGTTAGCGACTTTAACACCTGGTCAAACCCATGCGAGTGAAGTTTCATTGTGCTTAGCCACTGCATTTTTTCTATAGGTGATGGTTTTAAAAAAATGGATGTTTACAATTTGAACATATGTCTTCTAACAAGTGTCTGATGTTTTAGAGGTTTTCTTCCACCTATCTAACACATTCATAAATCTAGGAGATGATCAAAAGTATGGGAATGGTGAATTTGTTGCGCTTTTGCTGCACTTTTTCTAAAGGAGGAAGTAACATAGCGAATTTGATTTGCTTCTACATAGTCAACAATTTAGCCTTTCAACCTGAATCTATACCTCTTGAAATCAATTTATACGGTTATGACAAGTGACCTTAAGTGTGTTGCAGATTCACATCCACGGGTTTTATATTCTCCATTCAATATGTGCAAGTTTAGTCATAGGTGTATGAAATGATGCTAGGATGACCATATTATTGTTTTGGTGTGTTGAAGGATGATGTGTAGATGGATACAAGTTCATTAGTATGCTCAAAAGACATCATCATTCAAGAAATGATTATAAAGTATGAAAATCAAGTTTGTTGCGCATAGACTGTTTTCATCATCATTTTCAAAATCAGATTTTGAACAACGAAAAACGAAATTTGAAAAACCAAACGAGGTTTTTTCTCAAATTTGAGCTAAATAAAAATACCTCCTTCATTGTCTTCATAGGTGTCATATATTAGATTATTATAATGAATATTTATAGCCTATTTTTAGATTTCGTCATTTCCTGTTGTAGCCATGATCTTTGGGCACAAATTTTGAGGAGATGGAGAATAATTTTAGAAAAATTAGAAAAAGTTCTCTCCAAAACAAGCTCATATACAAAATCCACTTTCAACTTTGTACAACTATCATGATTCTAGAGATATGATCTAATATTCAACCCCTATTTTCTAGAAATTTGATCCCTATTTCCTAGCAGGCAATTCTAAATCTTAATGTAACTGACTCTATATTTGGGGAAAAGGTTGAACTTGAACTCCTTAGATTGGGAAAGATTTTTCCCTTTATATTTTGTAAATTTCAATGAGAAAGGAGTTAGTTGGCGTGTGATAGAGAAAAGACATTGTGCATTGTGCAGTTCAATTTAAAAGTGAATGATGAAGGCCAAAGTCTACCAATTCAGGGATTCTGTTGGAAATAATACTAGGGGGGGCGGGGGGTGAATCAGTATTTACAATTCAATAATTTTCAATTCCCAATCAGATTTATATACACTAATTTAGTGAAGTGAACATGTGTGTGTACACTACCGTGATTAAAGAAACTAGCGTATACCTAGACAACTTATGATTTAATCAAATTATCATGTGTTGATCTTTAATCAGTGCATCAATATATAGTAACTATGTGCGGTAATAACATAATAAACCATCACATGTAAGAAAAACACAGGAACACCAAGATTTAAGGTGGAAACCCAACGTGGGAGAAAAACCACCTGCTACTATCATCTTTGTCTTCTTTTAATATAAAGAAAAATTGTTTACAATCTTGTACTGGTGCAGATTCATATAGTACATAGGCACCCACCTATAGAAGGCTACAACCTTCTCTCATTATCCAGCTTCTATTGGAAGGGAGCTACAACCGCTTAGCTCTTGTACTAGCTGATATGTTTACTCATATGTAGGCGCTGACCTACAAAAGGTTACGACCTTCTCTCTTCCTCCAAGGACCACGTTTCATTAATTTTCAGACTAGATGCTCCTGGTACACAAAAATACAATATGAAGGCCTCGTTTGATCAAATTTTCACACTGGACCCATCAGAAAATAGAAACTCAAACCACATCAACCAACAATCAATTATTATGAACAGCCAGATCATTGTCACTAGAACACTTCGTTGAACCCAGAAACCTGCATCATCATTCAAAACCAATTGGAACCTTAAGAATCATACATCAGAATGTATACGCTACTTTAATGAACCTAACCTGCATGTATATGCTACTTCCTGCAACAAAACCTGCGTATACCTCCAAAACTATTGAACCATAAAAACTTTTGAATCAAATCTGTACCAACTAGTGATATTCTGAACATCTACTATCAATTATAGAGATCTAGACAGTCAACAGCAAAGATAATCCTTATCACTTAATCAATCAATCAATCAGACTCAAACTCCTTATGCATTCAGTTTTACTTGAAGATCTAAGAAGACTTCATTGACATATAGCAGTAAAACAACAACACTGATTAGATAGATCAATCATTTCTGAATAATAGGCTTTGATTTTTCATACACTACTTGTAAGAGTCGAACCTGCATGTATATGCGCCTCTATCAAGGTGAACCAACATATAAATATGAAAATATTAGCTCACAACTTCATTGATATTCCAGACTTCACACATACCGAGATCATGATATTTAATGAATAAAACATGCATAAGAAATCATATCTAGCCCAACCAATATCAGATCATAAAATGATAAGTTATTTCAGGTCTCCTGATCCTGATCCAACATTGTATCCAAGGTGCACAAAATATTTTAGATTATACCATAATTATAACCCCTACAACATAAAATATACTTCAGATAGAAGTATTTGTCGCGCGGAATGAGTCGATCTTGCGGACAAGATAGACCTTCCTAGAATCTAAAGAAGACCTAACGACAAGCAGACCAACCAGACACTATCTTTCTCTAAATATGCTTCAATTAACAATAGCAAACAAAGGTTTTTTAGGGCCTACCTTTGGTCCAACGCAAGCTTGTGGATGCCCTTGCTCCTTTGATCCAAATGAGCTCCTTTTCGCGAATCTGCAAACACAAACAAGGCAAACACATTAAATAGCACCTGAAAAACCAATTGCATAAAACATATTTAACATGAAAGTCAAGGAGTCCATGAAACAAATAACATAAGATACTTGTTGAGAAAAATGAGTTTGATTGTATTAATTCAAAAGAAGAAGAACCTTACAACCTTTTCCTTGACGCTGTACAAGCTCCTCCTAGGGTCCAACAAGATGTCTCCTCTACTTTGACAAGTTTCACTCACTCTCCAATGGAACCAAGAGGTATGTGATCTCTCCTCTCAAGCTCAACCAAAGAGTCTCAATTTCACCAGCATTTACCCTCAAAATGTTCAGCTTCTAACCTCCCTAGTCCTCACCCCAATGCCTGTATTTATAGTGCAATGGAGGGAAGTTACTAGGTCCTCCTTCAAAGGGATAAAGCCCTCCTTCAAAGGGATAGCTCCTTTAGTCAAGGGATTAGCTCCTTCTCTTTTGGGATGCATGAACCACCTCAGAGCAAACAATCCACGTCAAAATTCCTTCTAGAAAACTCTAGAATTAACCCAAAGTGAGTTTTTTAAGATAAAAATTGCGCCTTTTGACTTTCACAGGGGTCCGCACCTACACCGTTAGGAACAGAGCGAGTAGGTACGCAGCTTTTGTACACAGAAGGTGCGGGACCGCAGGTGACCATGAGAGAAAGTGCGGAACCAGAGTTACATTGATTTTTAATGTCTTTCTCCCACTTCCAAAGCTTGATTTGAAGAGCTGAGGTCTTAGACTTGCTTAGGAGGATAGTACAAGTGATGATAGACCGATACTGACGGCAAATAATCATGATGACGATATTTTTGTGTAACAGATTGCCCCCTAAAGTGCGAAGTCTGTAGTAGATGAGGATTTCATTTATCATATAGGAAGAGTGAAGTACTTTATCATTTCGAGGATTATCTTGTGGAGAGCCCGATCGGAACCTGTAAAAACATTCAATGCAAGTGTTAACACCCAGGTTGTTCCCTATGACTCCCAAGGGAATACGGCCGGGGTAACCACTAACCAATCTTTGGGTTACAGTTCCTAGCCTAACTGCAACCAGAGAGGGCTCTCTCTTTATGATTTGTCTCTGTTATGATGGTGTTTTAGGCTAGCTATTATGCTCAGGTTTTGGTTTATGTTTTGGTTGAAGGATTTTCTTTCAAGTCTTATGATATAGTGTTTAGATAGTATAATACCATTGGGCAATGGAGTCTGGAGTTGTGAAGTGATCTGATACGCTGGATTGGTGGTGTTCAAACTGCAGGGCCTATTGTGTATTTTAGACAGACAAAATTAGATCAAATGGTGATGTATGTCAACCAACAGAAAGCAATTAAGAATTTTCTATTAAGTTGGTGGGGTGAAGGTGAGCACACTGCACAGGAGCAAAACTTGAATTCCTGTGACAAAGGTCACTGTGAAAGATGTATTCTGAAAGTGCAGCAATTAAGAATTACACTTATCTAGATTACAGCTGAAGAAAACATTCATAAACAACACAGATTGAACTCAGGGTACTCAGTGAATAAATCCTGAAAGCTATTCTTTTTCCTTGTTGCTTAGTATTGAAATCAGATAACATATATGGATTTTAACAAAACAACTAATTGACAGAGAGAGGTACAGAGACTTATTGTATGGTGAAATACACAGGGATCCAGCAGTTATCAACAGACACCAAAACGCATCCAACACCTCAGTAATCCGAGAAATTCCATTGCTTTCTCTATTAACTTCTGAAAGGATTACAACATAAGAACTTCTTCAGGAGAAATCAACAACAACCCTTGCAATCTTATGCGAAGGGGACTTTATAGGAATGCGTATACAAAATATCTCAGGCATTGAGTCATCCGAGAGAGAAAATATCTTCATTACTACGTTCAGAAAGTAGGCAAGGAGTTATTACAATTTTGAATGCAGCGTAAATGCTCTTTATGTCTGTCAGAGGATTGTTTTGACTTTTGAGAGTCACTGAGTCGGTTGCATTACTCTGTTTTAATTCTGGAAATACGCATTTACTTTTGGCTGCGCAGTGCATTCTCGGGTTTGCCAGCTGTGGTCTTCTATTTCTGCTTTGTTGGCCGCTACATCCGCTGAGTTGGCTCAGCTTTGATTTATGCTGCATGCTGACTTTGCTGAACCGTGCTTTTTATAAAAATTTGTAAAAAATAAAATTGGTGAATGCCTTACTGCTTACAAAATTCTCTGTATTGCATCTGTCCACCATTCCTGTGTAGGGAGCTGATGCCTGAGGATGGCCTCCATTGTCTCTTCTGCTTCTGTATATTTGAAAAAATTTGGGACCACATCAAACAAGTGATTAATTTCATTCATTATAAAAAATAGATTTTCTATCTTACTATAGAAAACCTGCCCTGTAATAGGCCCTGTGTCTTCTGAAGTGCTGGCCCTCTCATTGATCTGTGCTGAGGCAAAAACATTTACTCTTTTAGCATACTGTTCATGGGTGAATAATTTCCCTCCGCTGTTCAGTAAGCTAGGGAGTCCTCTACTCTGCAATACCTGAAATTTCTCCATGAACCTATTCACCTCTGTCTGCATATCCTGGGTTCTTCTGTCCAATGTCTGTACCAGATTTCTAAGAGTAAGAACCCTCTTGATCATTTGAATAGTCTCAGTTCTATTTGTGATTCCAATGGTGGCTAACTGAGAACTTGTTTTGTGGTTAAGCACATTGATCATTCTTGTAGCAACTTCAGGCATATTTCCTAATAAGGCTCTTGATGTTCGGATTTCCTTCTGTGCCTTTGGGATGAGCTCTAGTTGCTCATGGATTGTCTCAATATATGGCCATTGGTTGGTGATGGATTGGCCAATATTGGACCATACTATTGCTCTGATCTCAGATATGATTTTATCTAGCTTGAGCTCATTCTCAAGCTCCTTGATCCTATCTTTAAGGGCTTTGATTTCCTTGCCCTTTTCTGCCACCTCTCTTTTTGTCTTATCATGCCTTTCATTGACCTTGTTCAGCTTTTCTCTGGTTTCATGCAGCTCTGTCATCTGAGCTTCCAAGATTTGTATTTCATTCTTTAATTTCTGCATGTCTAGGCTCTGTGCCTGTTCTGTACTTGTAGGTGCTGCTGAAGTGGATGTAGCTGTTTGTTCAGTTTGTTGAGGTGGAGGCATAGTGGTAGGAGCAGCGTCCTCAAGATTGATGACTTGAGGAGGAGGCTGAGAAGTCTGACCCTCTTGTCTTTGCTTTAGTGCTGCTTGTAAGGCCGCTTGAGTAGCCTCAGACTCTCCTAATTTCTCTTGTGTCTGCAGGAGCTGCTTATATATAGATATTAGCAGATCTGTGGCATCCTTTTCCATCCTTTGTTGGGCTACCTCATCTGTTTGGGGGTGAATGGTAGCTGGGAGTTTGACTTTCTTCCTCAATGCAGCCATGTCAGCATCCCTTAGTTTCAAGATCTCCTGTATCCCTTTGATGTCATTGGGGTTATGCCCAATTTCCACAATGATGTCCTCTAGGGATCTTATCCTGTTGTCTTTGGCCTGAGATGAAGCCCTCTCCAATTCTAGTTGAGAGGCTGTAGCATTGAGGCTGCTTGTTAATTTGTAATTCTCCAACGTTTTATCTTCCAAGGAGGCATACACCATTTCGCCAGTTTGCTTGTGCAGCTCAATTTTATCCATTGGGTGGATGTCCTTGGCCAGGACCTCTAGATTAGTCCTGAGATAATCTGCAGTAGATTGTGGCTGGAGTGCGGTTGGTATGAAGTGACTCATAGTCAGCTTGCCTTCGTCCACATCAAAGGCAGCCATTAATCTTTGTTGGTTGGAGGGAGCCATTTTCAACAAATGGTTATATAATTTGATTTTCATGGGTTCACTCCTTCTTTTGATGTCTATAAACTGCTGTTTGATGCCTACCTCTCCTTCCCTCTGCTGGCTGGAGGAAGTGACCTCCCCTCCCATGATTCTGTCTTGTTCTTGGTGGAAGGAACTGACCGAGGCTTCCCTGCTGGGTGGGCCCATACCCATTGCTTGTCTAATTGCCGCATCGTCCTCTGAGAAGTCATTTAATCTCTGTCTCTTCTCCCCTTGGTTGATGGATGAAGTCATGGGTGTTTCTCTGTCCCTTTTTCTACTTAGGTCCTCCTTCTGTGGAGTTTGAAGGACCGAGGCATCAGTAATGTTTTCAGGCCTTGAGTGTTCTACATTTTGGGCCTGCTGCTCAGTGGTAGTTGGGGCATCTACCACTCTTTCTTGCTGTAAGGGCTGCTGTGTTTCAGGTTGCCCTTCTCCTTGCTGCTGTTGCTGTTGTTGTTGTTGCTGCTGCTCTGCCTCTATCTCCATCACCTGTTCTTTTCCCTTCTCTGATATGTTTCCAGCAACTCTTGTAGCTTGCTGTTGGGCGGTTGAAGAGGATGCTGCTGCTCCAATTTGTATGCTCGGTAGTGAGCTGACCTGTGAGTAAAACTCAAGGTCAGCCATTTTCTTTATGTTTCTTAGAGCTCTTTGATTAAGCTCTTCTTGAGTAACAGCCTCTTCTAAAGTCCCTCTCCTCCATTTGCTTTGATTGGCATGTTTTTCTATGTGAGGAAGGCTGCAATGATCATAAGCAGACAATTTGTATTTAAGCCTCCTCATGGTAATGAAGTTATTAGGGTCGTAAGGTTTCCATAGGAAGCTGTATTTGAGACCAAGGCCCCCAAGCATTCTATCTGCTTCCTTCCACCCTTCCTCCCTTTCGTTATAGAGGAAATGGCCAAGTTGACTTTTGACCTTTAGCTGTGCCTTCTTACCTTTGCCTGAAAAGTGGAACATATCCACAAAGCCAAACTGCCTGAAATATTCTAAGGCAAGTAATCTCATAGGCACAAATCTGGGTAGTCTAAATGGGGGCAACTCACACCCATATATTCTGATGACGGTGTGGTGTTGGTAGAAGTACCAATCCCCAATACTGTATGCTTTTGATAAATGCAGGAGTCTTTGCATCTCATCTGTCAATCTGGGAGGAGGTGAGCCCAAAAGCAGAGTCATGGCTGGATGAATGAAGTGATCAATGAACTCACAGTAGGTGTATGGAGAATAGAAATTGAGGTGGAAAGCAGATGTCCAGTACACCACCGATCTCAAATTTCCCTGTGCATCTTCTCTTTTCATTGGGAAGGAGAACTTCTCATGCTGGAAGTATAGAAGCAAATGATATATGTAGGAAGTGTATTTAAATACCCTATCTCTTGATAGGTTCATCAACTGCTCATGCATCTTGTCTGAGATGTATGTGGCATAGTCATAGCAGACTGGTTTTCTTCCTGGAGAAAACATGAGCATTATGTGCATAACCGTTTCATCCACATATTCCACTGAATCATATCCCAGGATGGGACTGATCATGTCAACAAGGTCCAGGCCCAATTGGTTGAGGTAGACAGAGTTGATGGGAGGAGTTTGTACAGTGTCAGCTTTGATGAATAACTGGTTAAGCTTTGTAATCTGGGCCTCTGTCATTCTGGCTCCCCCTATTATCAAATCAGCTAGTGATAGAGGGACCAACTTCTTATTTGTTTTGAACTGCAGCATCTCCCTGATGGCTTCAGGGGTAATGAGAAACAGAATTGCGCCTGAAGAATCAAGCACTGCCCTCTGGGATGCATCATAATACTCAGCACATAGGTGGATGAGTTCTGGGAATTGGTTGACCTGTGGTAGCTTGAAGATTGGGAGAGAGGAATCCCAAATTCCCAAGATGTCTGTCCCATTCTGATGTTGGATTTTAATTTCATTTAGTATTTGGAGATGAAACCTGCTCCTGCTTAGCATTTCTTCTGATATGTTATAGTCTAAGTCAGCTAATGCTTTCCAGCCCAATTCTCTGTGAGGGGCATTCAGAGGAGCTATATTGAGGGCTATGGGAGCCACAGGGGGATCCATGTTTTCTTTAAGATTCTGTTCTTTTTAGGACTGGTGTTACTATGCAGAGTAACACAAACAGCGCTTTTTCTGAGGAAAATGAGAATTTTTGAGGACAAAGAGTGAATGGGAAAGGTTGTAGCGATTGAAATGCTGCTTTTGAACCAGTGGGTGAGTAGCAGAGTTTGAACAACGTATGTGTTATGGTAAATTTGGTTTTTGCAGGCAACTGGTTCACGATTGCGCGAACCAGTGAGAAAATTGCGTTCAGTTTGCCCAATGTGGCCTTGTAAACATGTAATGGCAGCACTGGTATGGTATTAGTGTTGGTTCAGTGGAGTTTAATGGTGATTTTAGTATTTCAAGGTCTCTTCATAGGCTTATAAGCGGAATTCAGCGAAAATGGACTTGCAGAGTGAAAATGAGTAATACCTGTGGAATCTGGTCGGTTAAAACTCGCTAATGCTTGAAGGATGGACACTCTGACGGTCTGGAAGCCTTTTCAACAGGCTGGTGCAGGCTTGAACGTGAAATTACATGCAGAGCAACAATGCGGCTTTCTCCAAAAAAATAGCAAAAACGCGACTTTTTGGCTCAAATATAGATTTTGGTGATTTTGGCGCGCTTTTGTGCTGACGTCAGCATGACGTCATAGGTGGGGTCAGGGTCGGATGACGTCAGCAGGACGTCATCCAGCCAGGTGGCGGGTTCTGGTTGGTCCACGGGGATGGTGAGGTGGCAGGACAGGTCGGCCAATGGATGAGCGGAGGGATGACGCGACGGCATGACTGGCGGTGAAGGGGCGATGACGTGGGGATGATGTAATGCAGGCGGAAATGAAAAACCGGAAACCGCGGCGGTTTCATATCGCACCGCCTATGGTACGGTGGCGGTAAATGTCAGTAGTACCTCCGATGGGCCGTGGAGGCGACGCGTGGCTGCCGCATGACGTAGCCAAAATACGGCCATCGGACGATATCCTTCGTACAGCAGATGTGCTCCGATGCCGCGATGGCCGTCGGATCTGGAGGGGCATGATCTAACGGCTGTCGGAACTTTGATGTGATTGGGGGATAGGACAGATAAGGATCAGATGTCGGAAAGGGTCCGATGCAACCAGAGCCATCGGATCTAGAGTCGTTTGATCGGACGGTCATCAGGAAGGTTAAGTGATAGATGGGTACGGGGAGCGGCGGAGTTTATTTTAATAATATTTCTGGGGATCTGTGCACGGGCGGGGAACTTCGGTAAAGTGGGTTTTTTGCGAATTTTAGTGAAATGAACCCGCCCTTTAGACTTAGGATGAAAAGGAAAAAAGGTTGGTTTTTCATGATTTTTAGCCCTTTTGAAGCGGGTAAGGGTAGAAACTAGGCTTTTAGGGGGGTTTTTCATGTGAAAATGGGGGTCAAAAAATGAGGAAATGAATTTGCAGAGGAAAAGGGAGATTTAGCTTAGGTTTATCAAGATGACCAGGTGTCATCTGATCCCTGACATGGGACTATATGGCTATAATGCCAAGGGGGAGGGATATTTATACAAAATTTGGGGTTTATACACCATGGTGTTAGTAATATTAGGGAAAAGGTGATATAAGGGATCTATATAATAGAGTTAGTGTTAGCATGGATGATGGAAGTGCATGGGGGGAAAAACACTAAGTTCATTTGAAACTTACTTAGTTTAGGGAGTAGATCAAAATGAAAAGATTTTTAGACAAGAAATGTGGCTTTGGACGAACAAGAATCATTATGAAACCATGATCTTCCTCCCTGAATCTCAGCTCATAGAGGAATGTTAGTAATGAAAAGAAAGGGGGGAGGAGGGAGGTTAGTCATGCTACTTGCTGCAACCTGATGAATATGAACATCTTGTCACTTGATAGACTTTGCCTTGGTAATCATGGTCAACATATCTGCAATGGTAAAGATAGCCTTTCTGCAACTCCAACTACTTACCCAACTACTTTCCTAGCATTTTTATTTCTTCTTAGAGGGTGCACTTGGACTTGCAGACCCTTATTTGCCTTTTCTTTTCTTTGGCTTTTTCTTTGTTATTTCTATCTACTTCTACCCTTATCTCCTCCAAGGTCCCAGATTAAGCTGTTGGGAGCCTTTTCTTCTCTACCTGAACTACTTGTCTGCCAAGATTAAACAGTTTGGACAGACTCCTTTCTCTATTCTACAACTGTAAATTTAAACCATGGAATGATCCAGATTAAGCTATTGAATCATCCATCAAAATTTGAAACTCATACCAAGCTATAAGCATAGATTGGGTTCTCTTGGAAATATGTGATCTTTGAGTCATCAAAGCAGAACAAATTTGGACCTTCCATAGCCAATCATGAAATATGAAACCTATTGGTATAGGTATCTAACAGCAAGATATATATATGAGATCATATCATTGCTGAGGTAGGCATTCCCATACTCAGATCAAAACTGACTAGAAAAACTAACTACTGCTCTGATACAGGAATGATCTTGTAAAACATCACAAGTATAGACTCATGTGGACACAGTATGGACGCAGCCATCTGTTTATGAATAGTCCATTATATAATGAATACAAAATTCCTCGCAGCCTGGATTGTGGAAACTAGATCCAGGGTCTTCATTTCTATATCCCGAAATAGTACGATTCTATCCATGCGAATAAATGTGTTGATGTCGAACATGGTAGAAACCACTTGATTACCAGTCAATGATGTAAACTGTTAACAAGTGTGAGAGAAACCACCAGTGATGTCAATGGCTCTCAAAGTACTCAGTACAATCCATGAGATGTGAGAAGATGTGTTGATGTCGAACATGTCATGGAATCCTTCGATCGAAAGTCAATGATGCAAACTGTCGTCAAAGGCGAGAAACCTTCCATTGAGGCATGCAGATCCCAAGGTACTGACGATTCCTAGATCATCTTTCTAGATAATGTGCTGATGTCGATAGAAAGCGATCTGTCACAGGCAAGCCCACAACATGAAATCATAGATCAAGTTGAAGAAATTTAGTTGCAAGGACTGACTCAGGGATGGTCAAGATGGATGACAGATATTTTGCAAGTGAATGGCTTATTGGCAGTGACCTCTTGAACACATAACGACACGACATATGGTTTGGTGAAAATTGACCCAAAGTTAATACCCAGAAACCGGCTGAAGACTTTCAATGTGGTTTGATCAACTGTTAGGCAAAGGATTTCCAAACCCAGGTGGATAAAAGTGTCGTGTTCAAGAGTGGTTACAAAGTATGACAAACAGACTCATTTTCCTCTCTTTTCCCCCACCATTTCTGGCAAGTACCTCTTTATTTTTGACAAGCTTGAGGAGGATAACATTTGCTTGATTATAAGCTCATCCTTCGGATGAGTCCAACTTAGTTTAGATTTGAACCCTAAGAAGGAGTGGTTCGTTCCTGTTTGTAATTGAACAGGTCCTTTACTGTGCAATTTTAACGAGTCCAGTATAGGAGAAACTCGGCGTTTTTCAATTTTAGAGAGTCTGAAAAACTTAAGAAGACTCCAGGGTTGACCTTTTTCGTAAATTTGTGTCTCCCAAGCCCGAAAAAGTATAAAATAATACTTGAGAGAACCGCTTGATCTTTTACGACCAAGGAGTACTTTTCGTTATTAGTGTCACTGACCTGAAAAAGTAAAAAGGCGATCAAAGACATGTTGTTTTATAACCAATATCTAATTTGAAACGACAAAAATCCGGCAATCTTTTCATGTTTTTATGGTCGGAAAAGAGCTGTAAGTGGACCGTCTTTTAATTCCATTTTAACGAGTGTAAAAGAAACGCTCAGCAATCTTTTCATGTTTTAGGAGTCAGAAAAGGGCTTAAAGATGACTCTACTTGTTTTTTCGTTGAAAATGATAGATTTCGCCTGAATAATCCTTTATTCTGCACAAAAACACAAACATTACTCATACCTGCTTGAAATGGATAAAAATGTCGTAAAATACCTTTTCAAAGTGAAACATAAACAAATTTGCAATTCATTTACTCAAAAAACTTATAAAAAGGGGTTTTGACAATTCATTTTTACAGTTTGAGTTTGGGTGAGAAAATAGTGCTTTTGCTTAGAAAAAATTCCCGTGAAGATTGTGGAAAATCCAACCGTCGGAATCGAGCGCCGTCTTCTCCAGGTAATCTACATCATCTTACTCTTCATTTTCAACCGTTTAGTTTTTTTATTTAGCCCCTCATTTCATTTTTTAGGAGGGTTTTTAGGCGCAAAACCCGCGCGCGGGGGTCCGCAGGTTTACCATTGCGGACCCGCGGACCCCGACTTTTTCTCCATTGGGAAAAAGCTCGGGGTCCGCACCTTTCGTGTAGACAAAGTGCGTACCCACGCACTGTGTCTAACGGGGAGGGTGCGTACCCCGCCGCAAGGGTTTTGAACCCAAAATTTCTCAAAAATGGACCAATCAACAAGTTTTCTAGCAATCTAATTAATATTTATTCTTGATGCAGAGAATATATCATGCTAGATTGGCGCGAACGGGAGCATGAGGACGTGGATATTGCCGCATGGAATCATCAGCCTTCACTTGATGCTTTGAGGGCGTGCGGACTATACAAGTTCTGGACCATTCCTGGCATGAGGGCTCAGGTATATTTCTTACAGTGGCTGGTTGACAGGTGGAGCATACAGGACCAGTGTTTCTTCATTGGTGGGCACCGGCTCGAAATCGAGCCGGAGGACATTTATTTCTTGACTGGTTTGCCTAAGAGAGGCGAGGACTTGACTCTATACGGGACTAGGCCAGGTGGCCAGTCTGTCGATAGCCTCCGGCTAGAGTACTGCAACAGCCAGGCTAAAGACAAAGGGATAGACATAAAAACCATATCCCGTCCTGAGCTCATGGTGATTGTGTTTATTGTCACCAGACTTTGTGGAGCTGCCGCATTACATGTTGCCACCGGATCCTAGATGCATATGGCAGTTGATTGCTTTTAGGGCACCATCTTCAACTGGTGCAATGCTGTGTTGGCCAATGTGAAAGGCCAACTGACCAGGGCCAAGAGCGGATGACTAAAGACCTTTGGTTATGGGGCTTTGGTCATGAGTTTTGGCTTGGAGAGGGTTCCTATGCTGATCCCACAGCATCTTACTGTTGGAGATGGGCTTCCTCGAGAGCCCAAACTGATGCGATGGGTCGCAGTCATGGCCCGTCACCCGGATGAGAGGACAAAGGTTGCTCGGTTCAAACCTGAGTATTTCCAATGGTTGGAAAACTAGGTTTTTGCCATTCAGGACTTCCCTTATGCTGGGATAGATTTCCGTGGTGACCCAGACATGGCTCTTCCACCAGGAGAGCAGTGGGATGACTCAGGTAAAATCCTTTTCAACATTTTTTCTATTTTATTTTTTTTTATTTTTGCATCGTCTCAAAAACTGATAGTAAAAATTTAAAATGTAGATGTGGGTCCACAGTGACCAACCGCTCTCCGACCTTTTGAGAGGAAACAACCAGTTGCACCCTTGCCAGCCCCACAGGACGAATCAGCAGAGGTTTTGGCCGAGTTGGGGGGCCATCTTGAGCGCTTGACAGGGGATATCCCTGAGACCACTATAGACGACATTCCTCGTCGACTTCAGCGCTATGTGATTGGAGTCCCAGGACCTTTTAGGAGGTTCCTTTGCAAGGTGGCCCGGGCAGTGGTTTCTTATAGAGATCATCACCAGTGATAGGATGATCGCCTATTGTGGGCACATATGACATTTTTGTTTTTTGTACTTATCATTTTTGCCGATCATAAGGTGTTTTTCAACCTATGATCGAGAACGGTGTATTTTTTGACACACTCCTATATATATATATCACTATTACCGGCTTATCTTGTTGAACATGTGTGATGAAATGTTTTTAAATTTACATGTATGATTATTGCAAATGTCTACTTAACATTCGAGAAGCAATTGCATCTGCCAATGTATTTAAAGACCTTGGAATATGCTGATATTCAATGTAATCAAACTCACGTTCCAAGAGACGCACTCTCAAAAATAATCTTAATAACACTGGATTTCTAATGGCATACACTCTATTAAGCTGTAATACAACGAGTTCAGAATCTAACCTCACTATCAAACTCCGAATCCCAAATGAAATAGATTCAGATAATAACTCAATCACTGCACTATACTCGGCAATGTTGTTTGTTGTTTGACCGAGGCTTACCCCATGCATAGAAACTAACTTGTCAGAGGGCGAATAGATAACCCAAGCTACGGAAGAAATGTTCCGTGTACTACAACAAGCACCATCAGCAAATCCAATGTATGTTTGGAGAGGCATTGATATCTGCAATATCAAGAGTAAAACCAAGATAAACCAGAATAATGACGAAAAACACTCTCTAAGCTAAGCACACTTTTTAAACCAAAACACACTTGCTAGAAAGAAAAACTAACCTAACTAAAAATCTCCATACCCATTCTTTTAAGCATAATACCTCTTCAAGTAAAGACCATTTTTGGTTTTACCTAAAGAGTCCCCGTCAAAGTCTACCAACTCATAGGCCCCTTTTGCTAGCTTTTGCTTGACAATATAGGGCCCATGCCACATAGGAACGAATTTTCTAGCACCTAATTTATCATTAGCTTGATCATACAATAACACTAGGTATCCTTCCGAAAAATTTTGAGGGGTCACATTTCGATCATACTGAGCTTTCATACGTTTTGCGTGAGTCTCGATCGCCAATGCAGCATCACGTTGATTCTCATCTAATTGAGCTAAGTATAATAAACGCTTTTCCTCTTCGGAAGTAGCTTGAAGTAACTCGATGGCCATTTGCAGTGACGGGATTTCGCATTCAATGTGTAGCACAGCTTCCAAACCATAAACTAGTTGGAAAGGAGTGAACCCTATTGATGTTTTCACTGAGGTTCGGTACGCCCAAAGTGCTGAAAATAACATGTTATGCCAATTCGACCGATGAATACCAATGATTCGTCGGATCATGATAACTAAAACTTTGTTGATGGACTCAACCAGACCATTCGCTTGTGGATAATAAGGAGTTGAGCTATCGTGACGCAAACCAAGCTGGCCTGTAAGTTCTGTCATCATAACGTTTCGAAAATGACGTCCATGATCAGTGATTATCGCTTGTGGGACACCAAACCTAGCAATTATATGATTAAACACGAAAATTGCAGCTGTCTTGCCGTCTGCCTCGAATGTAGGCATTGCCTCGGCCCACTTAGTAAAATAATCTACCGCAAGGATGATATACGCATGCCCCCCAGCCGAGTGAGGGTTACAAGTAATAAAATCGATACCCCATTTGGCAAAAGGACCAACGGCAATTATAGGGTGGAGAGGAGCAGGTGGAGTGCGCATCTTTCGATCAAACACTTGACAGTTGTGGCATTTTCGGACCGCAATAATACAATCTTTAAACAAGGACGGCCAGAAGTAGCCAGCGTGCAATATCTTTTGGGCTGTGGCATACCCAAACATATGACCGCCACACGCTCCAGAGTGACAGTCATTTAGAACCCTTCAGCCTCTTCGTGAGTTAAGCAACGTCGAAAAATAGAGTCCGCCCCACGGCGATAAAGAGTATCTCCAATAATTTTGTATTGTTGGGACTGGAATTGAATTTGCCGACGTTCCGACTTTGAAACTTCGGGCCGAAAGGATTGGGTCTAGAGATAGACGATGATATCCCCATACCACGGATCTAAAGTGATGATTAGAAACAAAGATTCGTCCGCAATGGGTTCCTCTACCACAGTTTCCGTGTCAGCACGCGGGAAGTCACACATTAACTCTGCAAAAACTAAAGATTTCTTAGACTTAGATTTCTCAAACTCCAAGTCGAACTCCTGCAGGATAACGATCCATTTAGAGTACTTGCCCCCTAGCAATTGTTTGGTCAAAATGTAGATCATAGGGTTGCAATCCGAAATGACTGTAGTTTTACGTAGTAAAATGTAGTGAAGAAAATGTTGGACAGCTTGAACGGCTGCCAATGCCAATTTCTCCACATGTGAGTATTTTAACTCAGTTGGATTTAACGTTCAACTAAGGTAATATATCACATGTTCCATTCCGAATTCATCTTCCTGAACTAAGACCATTCCAATGGTGGAATGGAAGGCGATGAGATACAAAAAGTAATCCTGGTTGTAGTTGGGAGGATGCAACAACGGTGCATGGGTCAACGCGTGCTTGAGTGCATCAAAAGATTTCTGAGCTATCTCATCCCAAGAGAATTGAGCGTTCTGTTTCAACAACCGTGTAAAACCCTTTGTAACCTCGGCGTAGTTAGGAATGAATCGTCGTAAAAAGTTTTCTTTCCCCTGCAAACTTTGGAGTTGGCGAAGACTCGAAGGAGGAGGCAAATTGATAATAGCTTCGACCTTCGAGGGATCAACGCGAATGCCGGCTTTCGAAACTACAAATCCCAGTAATCGACCCGTTTCTATACAGAAGACACATTTGTGTGGGTTCAACCGAATACGATAATGCCTACACCTCATGAAGATTGCACGTAAGTGGACGAGGTGATCAGCTCAATGTAATGAATGAGCGGGCAAATCATCGAGATACGGTTGCACAATTCGTTTGATGTCATGAAACGCATAAGACATCGCCCTTTGAAAAGTTGCTCTGGCATTCTTGAGCCCAAAAGGTAATTTACAATAAGCAAATGTCCCCCATGGACAAATGAAAGCCATTTTCGGTTGATCGGCAGGTAGAATATTGATTTGATTGTATCCGGAAAAACCGTCCATAAAGGAAAATATTTCGCTGCCGGCACAATCATCAATGATTTGATCGATATAGGGAGTTGGGTAGTTGTCCTTTGGACAAGCTCGATTAATGTCCCTATAGTCGATGCATATTCTTATTGTTCCCTGTTTTTTGTTAACTAGAACAATATTCGATACCCAATCCGCTAACGGGATCGGATAAATGAAACCTGCTTTCAATAGTTTTTCAACTTCTGCTTTGATTGCAGCTGCTTTTCGTGGGTGAATCTGACGCAAACGTTGCCGGACGGGTTTAGCATCCGGGTAAGTCTTGATCTCATGAACAACAATCGCGGGATCAATTCCTGGCATTTCCTCATAGGACCAGGCAAACACGTCGCGGAATTCTTGAAATAGGGCCTTATATAATTGGATTTCATCATCTATACACGAGGCACCTATATGAATGTTCTCAACAATTCCAGGCTTAACCGAAATGTCAATGGGAATAGTTCGAGAGATGTTTCCCAAATTTAACTCTGAATCGGGATGTTTCATTGGATTCTGAGGTTCCTTGACATATTCAGTCGTAAAGATTGATGAGAAATCATTTTCAAAATGATCATCCTCAGGTAAAAACGAAGATCTGTGATGGAGATCTTCCCATGGTAAATCATCTACACATAGGATTTCACGAATTTGCTCATCAGAGTGAACAAGTTCAGAAAACGTAGTTAAATCCGAGGTTGATGTGAAAAGTGATTCCTCACAGACCACATTCATTAAGTCTTTTTCGGTTGAACACGGGTCGGTAAAAGACTGCACGGCTTCATAGGCAATTTCATATGGACTCAAAGGCATAAAATTACCAAATGAGTCTATTTCAGATTCAGAAGGAACGATCCAAGGATCGTCATAAAAAATAGTGTCTGATGTAATCATATGAATGGTTGCAAATGAAGATGATGCGTTGATTGGAGGAAAAGGAAAAGTTCCCAGTAAACCGGCATCTTTAACTAATCCTACTCCAACATCCTTATATGGGATATTCGTTTTACCGACATGCTGAATACTCTCTGAAGAGGCTGGGTCGGATGAAAAGTAAGCCAGCTGGTCTATTGTTACGATCTTTCCATTATGTGGAAACTTTATTACTCGAAAGACCGATGATACGACAGTTGTCATAGCGTAAGACCAACTTCGACCCAAGAGAAGGTTGTAATCTAGAGGGGCATCAACCACCTCCACATCTAGATTAACGATTTTTCCTTCAACCCCTATAGGCAAATCCTGTAGAATGCCAAAAGGATGAAACCCACGGCCATCAAAGGCCTTAAGAATTGTCGGGGATTGATTAAGTGAAGGAGAACCAAGCGATCTCCAACACTGTATCGACATAATACACATTGAGGTTCCCTCATCAATTACAGTCTGATGAATAGGCCTGTTTTTTACTATCACTGGGATCTGGAAAGCCATTTGATGAGGGAGACGCGGTGTACTATTTTCTAGATCGAAAATTATTAGGTTCGGGTCCTGAACGTCAACAGCTCCTATAGCCGACAAAAGTAATTTACGCTGTGCTGGGCATGATTGCAGCACTTCCAAAGCCGACATTGCTGAGGGTGAAACAACTAAATCCTCAACAATGTTATAATTCTGGGCCGCTCTCGCATGTGGATTGAAAGCAGACTTTCGAAGTATATCCTTGGCGAGCGGTTTGATTACTAAGTCTGGGTTAGGTTTCTCAATCTATAGTGGATTGGAACCGGGAGCTGAGGTTGATGGATTAGAATGAGAAGATTCTGCTTCTTTGCCATCAACAGGACTCTTACTACCATAATCTTGCGATCGAGTCGCAATCCTTACATGGGACATCATCAATATGGGTTCTTCATTGGCACTCGAGGATGAACCTATCATCTTACTGCCTTGACTTGGAAAAGGATCCTTCAAGACAGCAGGAGTTTGGGAACCTTTGACGATCTTCGCAACCTCTGCACGATGAGGGCAGTCTCTTGTAAAATGATCTTTGTCACAAATGAGACACGGATAATGAGGTTTTCATTTTTCATCTTTGGATTTCGCTTTTTCAGGTTTCTCCTTTGAATCTTTTTCCGTTTTATTCTTCCTCTTTCCTTTCTTCTTTCCACCATTTTTTGATTTAGCTGTAGATGACTCTACAACGTGAATATCGGCGGAAATTTTTGCAGAAGAATCTCCTGTTGGGGAATCAGGCAAGGTTATGATAGGAGAAGAATTCTTGGTAGACTTCTTCTTACTTTTAGTGTTAACCGTACCAATCATACCGTCAGTGGCATGAGATCCCGAAGGAGTTGCAGCGATTTGATTTAACTTGGGAAGATCGGGGATCTTTTCGTGTAACGTACCTGACTGAGTATAGACCAAGTCAAGGTACTGTGCTTGAGCAATCACTTGCTCCTCAGTAACAACTCCGGCTTTAGCAACATCCTCAGTGATCTTTGGCAACAAAGATTTTACAAACCACTCAGCCAAAATCTGATCCGGAATAAATACCTTCACTAAACGTTGTTGACGTCTCCATTCATGAATATGATCGGAAATATAAGTGGACGTCGATTGCTTTAACGAAGTTAGTAGTTCCGTGCCATTGTCATATCTGACCGGCAACTGAAAATGTGTTAAAAACGAGGTAGCTAACTGACTAAAATTATAAAAAGTGCCTCGCGGTAACTCAATGTACCACTTGGCCGCGAGACCAATTAGAGTGCGCTGGAAAAGTCTAAGATGGATCGAATCATCTGAAATGGAGTTAGACGCACACCAGAGGTGGTAAGTCATCACATGATTCGATGGGTCCTCTCCTGATTTACCTTCGAACTTGGGAATGTCACTGGGCAACTTATTCGGCATTGGCGGCCAAAACGGAAGATAATTAATTGGATCGTTCGTTAGGCGCGACAAATCAGGCAAGTCCAAAGTTGCGATAAACGGTAACTGCCGATTAGGATCCCTAAAACTCTGGGTCACGAGACCAACCCCAGGAGGAGGATATCCAGGATAGCTTGGAATAGGAATTGCGTTCGGGATATTGTATTCTCCCGGAAAACCAGGATTAACCGGACCGTACTGGGGTTGTTGATGTTGTTGATAAGTGTACCCAAGGTACGGTTGATACTGATAGACTGGCTGCTGAACAGCAGGACCGAATTGGTACTGTCCCTGGTACGGTTGATAAGTGAATTGTGGTTGACTTGTGACAACCATACTTAAACCAGGTTGTCCTACAGGCATTTGAACCGTAGTTTGAATCGTAGATCCAGACGGTGGTAAAGAAGCCTGAGGAGTAGATACAGGAACAGTAGAAACCGGAGCTGTCGATACTCCAGAAGTAGGTGGGGTAGATTGAACAGATGTTGCGGTAGTTGCAGCAGTCGTTTGAGATGGAGTACGAGGCGCAGTAGGCCCAGACTGAGAAACTACCGAAGGTACAAAAGTTTGAATGTTAGGCTAGACTGGTTGCTGGGGTGAACCAGAAACTAAGGGTTGTCCAGTTTGAGATGACAACTGTACACTTGGCTGCAACACCTGTTGAGTTTGCGATGGATCCCACACTAAGTTCATTCCGGGGTACGGACCCATTACAGGTTGAGGATATGGGGGACCATAACCAGGTTGAGGGTAGGATTGATAATTGAAAGGTACATTTCCCGTTCCTTGAACATAAGATTGACCTTGGGTTGGTTGGAAACCTTGGTTCGAGTACTGACGCTGGGGTTGATACCCTTGAGGCACACACTGATACTAGGGTTGACCTTGAGGTATAAATTGATACTGAGGTTGACCTTGGGGTACATATTGAGGCTGGGGTTGACCTTGAGGAACGTACTGCACCATGGGTACATACTGTCCTTGAGGTTGCCCCCTAGACACAATTTGTGTACCTTGAGGTTGCCCCCCAGGCATTAATTGAGGCTGCCCCCCAGGCGATAACTGGCCACCTTGAGGTTGAGAATTGGGAATAGAACCTGACATCATGAGAATGTCTTCTACGCTCAACAGTTTATTACCATTGTTTCCAGTTAATAACCCATGTTCAATGGGTTGAGGAGATGCTCCTGCAAAAGTACCAGAAAGTGACTGATACCCAGAGGGAACAGAAGGACTGCCGTACAAAAAGGATTCAGGCGATTGAGTAAACATGGACGACTGACCAGACATATTTACAGGAGTATAAAGACCTCTAGGATGATAAGGAGCACGAGGTGGAGAAAAACTTAACCCTGGGTTTTCCAAATAATTAGTTAAAGAAAGATACCAAGTAGTACTCCTTGGTGGACTGTAAAAAATGGATTCACGCGACCTTAGATCAATAACAGGTTGATTTTTAGGGATAGGGATGCCTACTTCTTCTTCTGGAGCAAGTTCTTCAATAGCTATCAAACCAGAAGGAAGATTTTCGGTGATTACTCTTTCTACCCTAGGTGAATTAGGACCACTAAAAGTTGGAGAGACAAACCCCGATGTTGGAGTAACAGGTTCAGATATCTCAGGTTCTTCACCTATATCACTGGCAGATGAAAAGCTACCAGCAAGTTCGGAAACTGAAATAGACTCAGGATTATAGCCTGTTACTAGAGTTTGGTAATCAGGATGTACAACCAATGAAGACTCTTCTTCCTCAGGTGACCCAACTTTATTACCACTAGGAGTTATGAGGACTTTCAAGCCTTCAAGCTGGCTCGGGACTTCTTCAGGAGGTTCGCCCTGAAGTCTACAGGACTTCCTCAGTAAATCAGCCATGGTTACAACCTCAGGAGACTGGCCCCGAAGTCTATGGGACTATCTTGGTAGTTCAGCCACAGTTAAAAACTTTTAACTACTTCACACGCAAACAAAGTAAAATCTCAATGAAAAACACCTAAAGCCTCTAAAGAACCAAACAAATTTGAATCACACGCCTAAAGAATCTAGAGTTCAAACACACGCAAACAGTAACTTTCCGGACCGAAAACACTAGTTGGTGATGAAATCCAACATCGCAGAATTCAGTACAGAAATAGCGGTTGGAACAGTTACCCCGGCAACCTTCTTAATGAATAGACTGGACCAAGTTCCTCCACTTTAACCGTCTCGAGTGAAGTGAACCCCCCAGAAAATCCAAGTGAGTCTAGCCGACGTCTGCTCCAGGTACAGTGGGATATTCCCACCACTGTCACCTTAGGAAGAAACCTAAAGAATATGGTCACTAAGGCTATCAACTAAGACAAATACACCTGGGGGAACAGTCTACGATCCGATACGCATGCAAGGGCAGAGTAGCAAGCTCAATCCCCTTGAAGGCTCCTTGACATAATCCAAGGTTTACCAACAAGTGACCCCAGGCTCCTCAACAATGGTTAATCCGAGGTTTACCGTTTTTAATACGTGAATATCTGGCGTCGTTCCCAATGAGGAAGGATTGATTCCCACACTGGTTCGGACACGATCTCGTGCTTCTCCTTTAAGAGGAGCTTTCCCAGAGCATAAATGCAACAATTGGATTTCTTCCTACCACAAGATACAACTACTTGTTTGTTTTTACTGTCTTGGAGAGTTAATTACTCTCCTACTCCAAGACACTAGCCTAAGCTAAGTTGGTGTATTAGAGCCCTAGAAATAAAAATGTTACTAGGTGAATTTTACTTTAAGCATTAATTTTAGTGGTTGTTGCTTAAGTCAAGAGGTGGCAGAGATGAAACTCGTGGTGTAAAGACTCGACTCGAAATCACTAAAAAGATGCACCTAAGATGATTTAAACAATCTTTCTCTTCGATGAACTTCTAAACTAAGAAAGAGTTGGAGAATGAAAGTACTTTGTAAACATAAATCTTTCTCAATTAAACAAATTAAAAGAAGAGCTTTTCCCTTTCCAAAGCACTGAAAAACGAGACAACTAGCTATTTCACACAAATTTCCCTTTTCTTTTCAAAGCACTCAATCACTACAAAAACAAACTTTTCAAAAGAGATTTTTTTTTTTATATTTTGTAAATGAAACACTCAAAACTAATGAAAATGACTAACTTTGAGAGCTACAAACTATAAAAAACTACTTGAAGTCAAAGCCTACTAAAAGTCTTTTTGAGGATGTTTTACTTAGCTAAATGTGAGCTAAGGACTAATTTATGCAGAATCACAATTAGTCAAAAAACAACCAATCTTTTGTTTTCTTTTTGTAAAAATGAAAATTCCAAACTTTGAACTAGAAAGCTTTTCGAAATTTTGAAATGAGAAAACTCAAAGCGAATTCCTCAACAAGGGGAGATTTCATAAATGGTCAGACTCACAAGAAGACCAGTAGACACCAAGGTAATCTAACGTCCCTAGGGCTTCTAAGCTTAGAGCCACTACACAACCAAAAACGAAAAACAAACCCAACAAGCAAAATTCCTAGGAATTCCACCTAAAACCCTAATGCTAATGAAATCAAACCAAGGAAAGTTTTTGACAGGGAACAAGTAGGTCTGGGCAATGGCTAAAACCTATAAATAAATTCTAAACTGATAAAAAGAGGAAAATTTAAAATTTTTCAAATTTTTGACAGGGTACGCAGGCAACCCGTTTACACAGGTGCGTCTATGCTCTATGCACAAAGGAAAAGTGCATACAGGTACGCACTGTGCCTAACTCAGAGGGTGCATACCTCTCCCAAAACTATGAAAAATGAAAACTAACTCAAAATTAACTAAATTCACCTAATCCCACAATCATCAAGTCAAAAATAGAAACAGGAAAAACAGTTTCTCAGGTCAAAGTATAGACAAAGAAAACAATCAAGCTCCCCAGTGGAGTCGCCATTTTGTCGTGCAGAATGATTCGATCTTGCGGACAAGATAAACCTTCCTAGAATCTAAAGAAGACCTAACGACAAGCAGACCAACCAGACACTATCTTTCTCTAAATATGCTTCAATTAACAATAGCAAACAAAGGTTTTTTAGGGCCTACCTTTGGTCCAACGCAAGCTTGTGGATGCCCTTGCTCCTTTGATCCAAATGAGCTCCTTTTCCCGAATCTGCAAACACAAACAAGGCAAACACATTAAATAGCACCTGAAAAACCAATTGCATAAAACATATTTAACATGAAAGTCAAGGAGTCCATGAAACAAATAACATAAAATACTTGTTGAGAAAAATGAGTTTGATTGTATTAATTCAAAAGAAGAAGAACCTTACAACCTTTGCCTTGACGCTGTACAAGCTCCTCCCAGGGTCCAACAAGATGTCTCCTCTACTTTGACAAGTTTCACTCACTCTCCAATGGAACCAAGAGGTATGTGATCTCTCCTCTCAAGCTCAACCAAAGAGTCTCAATTTCACCAGCATTTACCCTCAAAATGTTCAGCTTCTAACCTCCCTAGTCCTCACCCCAATGCCTGTATTTATAGTGTAATGGAGGGAAGTTACTAGGTCCTCCTTCAAAGGGATAAAGCCCTCCTTCAAAGGGATAGCTCCTTTAGTCAAGGGATTAGCTCCTTCTCTTTTGGGATGCATGAACCACCTCAGAGCGAACAATCCATGTCAAAATTCCTTCTAGAAAACTCTAGAATTAACCCAAAGTGAGTTTTTTAAGATAAAAATTGCGCCTTTTGACTTTCACAGGGGTCCGCACCTACACCGTTAGGAACAGAGCGGGTAGGTACGCAGCTTTTGTACACAGAAGGTGCGGGACCGCAGGTGACCATGAGAGAAAGTGCGGAACTAGAGTTACATTGATTTTTAATGTCTTTCTCCCACTTCCAAAGCTTGATTTGAAGAGCTGAGGTCTTAGACTTGCTTAGGAGGATAGTACAAGTGATGATAGACCCATACTGACTGCAAATAATCATGGTGACGATATTTTTGTGTAATAGTATTCTTAAGAAAATCTTTCACTTGCACACTTGGCCCTTCGATCTTCTTCTCCTTATATAGGTTTTTTCCTTTCTCAATACCTCTGATGAAAACTACACTTAGAGCCTATGGTATTCTTGGACAGGATCAAATAGTCGTTACTCTACTCAAACTTGTGGGCTAGTACGATGGTATTGACCCTTGGTATTCTTTAGTCTTGTATTTCCTTGATTTTCCAACCCATACGTGCTTTTACACTTGTGAAAGTGCGTGCATACGTATATGCTTATTTTGTTCTTTGAACTTGCATGTATACATTGCTTTGTCAAGGTGAACCTCTGTATACAGCTTAAACTATCTTAAAACATCATCTTCCTTCAAATTATTGATTCTAATCAGTAGACTTTTATTCCAACTTCATGTTCTTCTACACGAATGCCCTACTACCTCTGAATTGACCTGTTACAATGTGATTTTCCCTTTATCAAATCTGAACTATCATGTGAGTGAGTTTCAATCAAGGACAACACCTATATCATAATGCCAACAATCTCCCCCTTTGGACTTGATGACAACCATATTGGTGTTGTTAACTGCAAGCTAAAGAAACTGTTAGAGATATCAAGTAACACCAAAATACTCTCCCCCTTTGACATCAAGGGAAAAGGGAGGACCAAAATGTTCTCCCCCTTTGAGATACATTATGTTGTCCATGCTCCCCTTGAGTACATGTAGAGTCTGCAAAGATATGTTTCAAAAGAATAACATGACTCTATAAATCAACTAAGAGAGTATGACCTCCCTAAGACCAATGACTCATACATACATCAATCATCCAACCAAGTGGGGATACACCAAATTTGACTCATCCACCCAACCAAGTGGGGATATACCAATTGTTTATACATGACTAAAATATAGAAATTATTACATCATCCTTCTCATGCATAATGGGGATACAAATTACATCACATGTCCAATAGGACTCATTCGAAAATAGACTATGACAGAAAGAGACATATTACACCCTAGATCTCTACAGGACCTATGCAACAATTGATATGAATATCTGGAACCATAGCTATAATATACAACCATAATGCCAACAATTAAGAATGTTTGATAAGGTTAATGCTCCCCCTGAACCTGTGCTACCAGTGGATTATCGACAAATCATTCATCAAGGCATCTTCGTCAGTTAGATAAAAGTAAATGAACAAAGCATATCAACAGACTTTCATCATTAATATCAGGCTGAGAACCCATATTAGAGTCAGACCCACTATTTTTCTATCAAAAAAATATATACACTCCTGTAGCCACATAACTAGTGTATATAGCTGACTATCCTTCATGAAACCCGTGTATAGGAACCTTCTACTGAAAAACTAGATTTTAGCAACAGGATGATGCAGAAAATACTCCTAACTTTTGTGTGAGATATTCAAATGTTTCTCTAGGAATAGCTTGGTGAATATATCAGTAACGTTTTGTTTGGAGGGAACATACTCCAATTTAACCTTTTGTTCAAGAAATTTTTCTCGAGAAAATGGTACTTAATGTGTATGTGCTTGGTCTTGGAGTGCATGACTGTATTTTCCAAAATACTAATGGCACTTGTATTATCACATATAATGGAGATGGGTGGAGTACATGTGATTTGAATATCTTGCAATGTTTGCATCATCCAAAGTAGTTGTGTGCAACAAGATGCAACAACCACATATTCTGCTTCAGTTGTAGATAAGGCAATTGAACTTTGTTTTTTGCTGAACCAAGACACTAACCATGATCCCATATAGAATGCACCTCCACTAGTGCTTTTTTAATCATCAAAATTTCCTACCCAATTTGCATTTGTATATGCATGAAGAGTGAGATTTGTATCTTTAGGACACCATAGACCAAAGTCTTGAGTTCCTTAAGATATTTGAATATTTTTTTTATGTCAACCTGAAGATGTGATTCCTTTGGATTTTCTTGGAACCTCTCAACAAGTCCTATTGCCTGCATTATATCAGGTCTGGTACCTATTAGATAAACTAGACTTCCAATCATAGATCTGTATGCTGGTTGATTCAATGTAGGTGATTCATGGTTAGAGATGAGACTACATCCTATTACCATTGGAGTGCATACAGGTTTAGAATCTTCCATTTCATATTTCTACAGAATATGCTTGATACATTTGGTTTGTGAATGAAAAATACCATCTTTTGTTTGCTGTACTTGTAGACCAAGAAAATAAGTAAGTGCACCAAGCAAGGATATTTCAAATTCTTGCTGCATAACCGAAGCAAAGTTCTGACTCATATATTCTTCATTGCTAACAAAGATGATATCATCAACATAAACAACAATAATTAGCAGTTTATTATTTTCAATCTTTGTGTATAATTTCTTTTCTGCAAAACCTTTTGTGAAACCTTGTTGTTGTAGATATTTGTCAAGACGATAATACTAGGCCATTGGTTCTTGTTTCAGACCATATAGAGCCTTTTTGATCTTGCATACAAGTTTTTCATCATTTCCTAGAATGAATCCTTCTAGTTTGTTCAATATAAACTTCTTCTTCTAAATCCCCATTACGAAAAGATGCTTTTACATCCATTTGATGTACTTTGAATTTTCAAAAACTAGAAAGAGTGAGAAACATTCTTATGGCTTCAAGTCTAGCAACAGGTGCGAAAGTTTCTTCAAAGTCTATACCTTCTTGTTGAGCATACCCTTTAAAAACAAGTCTTGCTTTGTTTCTAATAAACTCTCCATTTTCATTCAACTTATTCTTAAATATCCATTTTGTTCCTATAACAATTTTATCATGAGGTCTAGGAACTAATTCCCAATTATCATTCTTTTCAATTTGGTCAAGTTCTTCATCCATGGCCTTAACCCAACATTCATCTTTTCTAGCTTCATTTACATTTTGTGGTTCTATGGAGGATAGTAATTCTAGATAACTTGAGTTTCTTGTAAGAGTTCTTCTTGTCTGTACTCCAAGCCCTCTTTCTCCTAGAATTTCAGATTCTAGATAATTATTTAGAACATGCCTAGATGGAGTCTTTTCCCTGTATGTTGTGTCTTCTTCTGATGATTCATTGGTTTCTTCCTCTATGTCATTTTGATTTGGTACGGGAAAGCATTCACTGTCTTCCTCATTTTCATATTCCTTTGTTGATTTAATCTATTCCAGATTTCTACATGCTTCATCAATTACTACATCAATGCATTCAACAATTTTCTGAAGTCTTTTATTATAACATTTGTATCCTTTACTTTTGGACGACTAACCAAGAAGAATTCGTTTGTCTACTCTGGGTTCAAACTTACTAAGTTTTTCATTAGTCTTTTTAGTGAAACATTTTCTTCCAAAAACTCTAAAGTGTTTTACAGTAGGTAGCTTATCATATTAAAGTTCATATGGAGTTTGATCACTATTTACCCGACATTAGCTTTGTTGAGAATAGTCATGATAGTAAATGCAGCTTCACCCCAGAAGGTGGCAGGAGTTCCAAATTCATTAAGCATAACTCAAGCCATTTGTTGAACTATTATGTTCATTCTTTATACTATGCCATTTTATTGAGGAGTTCTAGCAACACTATCTTTTTATTCCATGTTGTTCACAAAAATCAAAGATTCATCTGATATGAATTCTCCCCCTTGATTAGATCTGAGACATTTTATTCTTTGATCTGATTCATTTTTAACTAAAGCTTTGAAGGTTTTAAAATTTTCAAATGCTTCATATTTATGCTTTAGTAGACCTATCCAACACATTCTAGAAAAATCATCAATGAATAAAATAAAGTATTCTTCTCCATGAGATGACCTTTTCCTTGTTGGTCCACACAAATCAGTATAGATGAGTTCAAGAGGATTACTTGTTGATCCTTCTTTTTCACTGAAATGAACTTTGGTTTTCTTACCAACTTGACATGGTTTGCATATGGTATTTTCTGGGATGCTGATATCTAGAAGATCACAAACCCCCTTGAACTTGTATGCTTTTCTAGTTTTCATCTATTTTTCTTAGATAACATTGATTTTCTCCTCCTTTGAGTATGTATAAATTGTTTGGAGTTCTTGTACCTTTTATTACAATCTTTCTTGTATCAAGCTCATGAACCACACATCTGTTTGATCGAAACACAAATTCATTTCCTTGATCACACATTTGACTGACACTCAACAAGTTATATTTTAAACCATCAACATACATGGTATTTCCAGCTTTAACCTTTTATTTCAAATAAATAGAACCTTTACCTTTAATGACAGTTGGTGTGTCATTTCCAAAGGAGAAATTCTTTTCTTTTTCTAAAGCATTATATGAGTGAAGTTTCTCTTTATAACCTGTCATGTGTTTGGAGCATCCGCTGTCAATGTACCACTAATTCTCTTGTCCTTCTGCGAACAGATCTATGCCACATCTTTCGGATTGAAATTCCTTCTTTTTCTATACCTTGGAATTTGATGATGTTTGCTCCGTTTGAAGTGTTGGCCAAAATTTTCTCTTGCATTCAAATTCTTCATGACCAAAGTTATTACAAAACGAACATTCAATTTCATCTTCAAGAGGAAAAAATTTATTATAGGAACTTTTCATGATTCCTGTTACGCTCCTTTGATTTCGTTTTTCTCTAGTCATGATAGTTTTGTAAGAAAAACATTGAGTACCCTTATGCCCAAAGTTATGGCATGAAGAACATTGTCTGTTAAAGAAGTTTCTATGATCATAGAATCTTTTAGCATTGTTTTCTTGTTGGTTGATGCTTCTATTGATGTTCAGCCTTTGAGTAAATTGAACATGATTTACCTAATGAGTACTTTAGGCTTTTGATGACGATTGACATACTGTTCACTAGTCTTTGCTGCATCAAGATAGCTTCTGGCAGGCACTGACGGATTTTGTGATTGGGATTATTCTTTAGTATATCCAACACTTGTCTTTATAAGAGGGGAATGTTAAACTTTGATGATTTCATTTAAAGATTCTGATCCTTTAGAAAATCTAAGATTAAGATATTTTGTCTTCTCAAGTTCTTTTCTTAGACCCACAACTGCACATTCTAGTTTTTCATTTTTCTTTTCTCTTTCAATGAGTTAATGTGTCAACATGTCTATGATCATATTACTTTCTTCCAAACAGATTTTGAGTTTTGTGATTTCTTAGAGAAAGTCTTCCTCTTCTATGACATCCAAAAAATCATGATTTCCATAAGTCATGAGTAGTTTATAATCTTGTTCAGTTTCATATTCATCACTATTAGATAATCCATCACTATCTTCACGGGTATAGAAACTTTTTCTATTGACAATTTGTTTGTTATTTCCTTTTGCATATTCCTTTCCTTTTTCATATTTATCTTTATGAGTACATTTGACAATATAATTGTCGACTCTACCACAAGAAAATTATTTGAATGGTAGCTTACCTCTAAATCTTCTGGAACCCCGTTGAAGCTTCTTGAGAAAGTTTACCTCATCTTCTTCTTCTAACACATATCCTGATTCATTGTGTTCTTCCTTTTCTTTTCCGTTTTCTGAGGATCTGAAAGCAACTTCTCTCATATCTAATGCACCTCCTTTCCTCCTTTCAAAGGCAGTTATAATTCCATGAAGCTGAACCATAGTAATAGATTGTAGATCCTACTTTTGTTCTATGGCAGATACTTTTGACTCAAATACAAGACAAAGATCTCTAATTTTTTTCTACTAAAGTAGCCTCATTTATCTCTTCACCCATATTCTTCATACAATTAACAATCTCATCTACACGTAAAAAGTAACAAGCAATACCTTCATAACTATGCATCTTATGAGTTTCATACGGAATTATGAGAGTTTGAAGCTTAACACATTTTACCTGGGAGTTTCCTTCATAGCTCTGAATGATTTTGTCCCATATCTCTTTGGCTGTCTTGAACTACATGACTTTGATGAATTCTGATTCTAATATACTTCCCAATAAAGTATTAACTACTTTGTCATTGGTTTTTTATAACTTCTTACTTATTGTATCTATAGGTATTGTTGCTGGAAACTGATATCCTCCTTCCACAATTTCCCAATCATCGGCTCCAAGCGATTGAAGATAAACTTTGGTTCTTATTTTCCAATATACCAAGTTGTTCCCATTGAAGATTAGTGGTCCAATAGATCCCATGCCTTCATGATTGTTCATCTTGAAAGATCTCCCTTCAAGTGATCAAGCTTCTTCTAAGGGACCTGCTCTAATTCCAATGGTTGGAAATAATACTGAGAGGCGGGGGGGTGAATCAGTATTTACAATTCAGTAATTTCAATTCCCAATCAGATTTATATACACTACTTCAATGAAATGAACTTGCGTGTGTATGCCACTGTGATTAAAGAAACCAATGTATACCCAAAGAAATTATGATTTAATCAATTTATCATGTGTTGATCTTTAATCAGTGCATCAATATATAGTAACTATGTGAAATAATAACATAATAAACCATCACACATAAGAAACACACATAACACCAATATTTAAGGTGGAAACCCAATTCGGGAGAAAAACCACTTGCTGCTATCGTCTCTGTCTTCTTTTAATATAAAGAAAATATTTTTAAAATCTTGTACTGGTTTAGACTCATACCAGTACGTAGGCACCCACCTGTAGAAGGCTACAACCTTCTCTCGTTCTCCAACTTCTACTGGAAGAGAGATACAATCCCTTAGCTCTTGTACTAGCTTATATGTTTATTAGTATGTAGGCACTAGCCTATAGAAGGCTACAACCTTCTCTCTTCCTCCAGGGACCACGTTTCATTAATTTTTAGACTAGATGCTCCTGTTACAGAAAAATACAATATGAAGGCCTCATTTCATCAAATTTTCACACTGAACCCATCAGAAACTTAGAAACTCAAACTACATCAACCAATAATCAGTTAATCTAAATAGTTAGATCATTGTTACTAGAACATTGTGTTGAACCCAGAAACTTGCATCATTGTTCAAAACCAGCTGTAACCTCAAGAATCATACATCAGAATGTATACGCTACTTTAATGAAGCCAACCTGTGTGTATACGCTATTTCCTCCAACAAAACATGCGTATACCTCCAAAACTATTAAATCACAAAAACTTCTGAATCAAATCTGAAACCAACCAGTAATATTCTAAACATCTACTATCAATTGCAGAGATCTATGTTATCACTCAGGTTGTCCCTGAAGGTTAAGAAAGGGATACGGCCAAGGTAACCACAAACCAACTTTGGACTGCAGGTTCTAGCCAACCTGCAATCAGAGAGGGCTCTCTCTTTTAGATTTAGCTTTGTTTGAAAGGATTTTAGGCTAGGTCTTGGGTCCAAAGGGTTTTTTGTTTTGTTCTGGTGGGAAAATTGACACTTCCAGGTAGAGAGGCAGAGTATAGTCTGAATGTTTCAAACCATTGGGCGTGGAGTCGAGGAGGGGAACTGCTGGTGCATTTCCTTAATAACAGTGAGGGAACATGGAGCAAGATAGCTGAGCTTGAAGAAATTTTCAGGTCTAAAGGATGAAATGAATGCTAGAGAAAGAGAGGCAGTTAAGAATCTCTCCAACAGATTAGCAGAGAAAGTAACAGGGCACTACCTAAGGGCAGTTAAGAATCCCTAGATAATTGGCCAACACAGGTGAATTGGGGTAAACATGAGCCAGAAGGAATTCAATATTCATAACCAATTCATTTAGAGGAAAAACATCAAGAAACAACAGAAATTGAACATAGAGAATATTTAAACTAATTCTAGGCTATTCTTTTTTCCTGCTATTTAGATAATGGCAAACACATAAACAGAGATAAGAGGCACTTATTGCTTCAGGCTGCAGCACAAGAATTCCATCTTCAGTCTCCAAAGCATTTATCAACAAGCAGACAGTTCGCTCTCCAAGCTTTCAGCAATCTTTGATTACAGAAAAATTTCAGGTATACACAGCGAGTCTCTAGTGAAGAATTCTCAATTTACCAACCCTTAAAACTATACAGAGGGTGGTATATATAGGGCAAAACTTTCTATCTATTGCTTTTATTACATCTTGACCTAATCAAGTCATAAAAAATAATTTATTGACCTACTCCTATCTGAAATGAATGCATGAACATTCTCAGGCTGCGCTGGGGGCGGTCGTAAAAAGAAAATGAATAAATGATGTAGTCCTGGGTGCCTTGGTGCAATGTCTTCTGAAATAAATATGCATGGGTTTCTGCTTCCTTGCTGTCGTGGTGCTTTGAATGCCTTAATGGTGATTTGAAGGCAAGGATGGGCTGATGCTAATTGATTTGACTTTCTGGGGGCTTCATCAATGTTCAGGTGCTTCGAGCCCCTAAACAAATCTTTGCTGATACTCTCTGGAGTCTTTTCTTCCACTGATACTCTTTGAAAAAATCTGGATCGCTGATCTGATGTGGTGCGGGTCTAATCACCAGTAGATCGCCACTTTTCTGCCTCTGTATCATCTGGAATTGTCTTCTGCTCCTTTTGGTATGCTCTGTGAAGAAAACGGATCATTTTTGCGCCTTTTCGGGCTTCCTGGGGCCGCATGATGAGAATATTCCCTAAAGATTCCCTGAAGATTCTCCATTTCGGCCTAAAAAATCCTGCGATGAGCGATTAATTGCCTCAGAATTGGATTCCGGGGCTCCGAAGTGCGACTTTCATGCCTTTGTGCCCAAAAAGTACTGATGACGTCAGCATGATGTGACATTGTACGGCGGGGACGTCAGCATGACGTCAGCAAGGCGACGTGGCGGGATGACGTCATCACGTACGGACGATGATGTGGCAGGTACGGTGGTAGGGACACGTGGCAGTGACGTGGCAGGAGGCCACGCAGGCAGGTGACTCATCAGGTGACGTGGGGTATGAGGTCATGGGTGGTAAGCGGTTTTGTGGCGCACCGCTTATGGGCAAAGGCGGTCTCGGGGGAGGGGGCTCCGCCACAGTCCAACGCTTGACGCGTGGCGGGAGTACGACGGCAAAACCGCCGAACTCCCGGACGCTAAAGCCCGGGCGTGTTGCATATAGAAAAGCCCGCCCACCGTAGATCTGTGGCGGGCCAGATCTAACGGCTAGCGGTAGATGGGTAGCGACAGCGGGTTAGTGGGTGGGGATATTCGCGGGAATATTCCCTTTTTAATATATCGCGGCGGTGGGTTTAAACATAGGGAATGGCAGGATTTGTGTGTTGTATGAATATTATGAGCACGGGTTGGCATATTTACACTTGGGTTTTAGGGATAGGGGCGAAATATGGGTTTTTTGAAGGTTTTTGAGGGTTTTAGAGCTAGGGAAGCGGTTACTAGCTAACCTGATGTTAGACTAGCTCCTTAATGACTCGGATGGGCTAAAGACAACCCCAGATGGACTGTGATTTCCCGGACTTATAGGAAATATGGCTATATTGCCAGGGAGGGGTATTTACATAGGGGAGTTTTATATACATGATTTTAATAGGGGAAGGGGAAAATTGTTAGGGAGTTATATAATAAAGTTAATAGTTAATATGGGGATGAAAAGAGGGCGCTAAGGTATGAGACCTTAGGCTTTGTTGGGGAAAATAAGGCTCACAGATGATGAGTGAGCAGTCCTTGAGTGAAGCAGATCCTCACCAAGGCGAATGTCATGGAAATGATGAAACTGAGAGGCTGAAGCAGACCTTGACCCCTTGGGGAATATTAGTAAGTGACTTGGGGGAGATGAGAAGAAGGGGAGGTTAGTGAGTTCTAGCTTGAGTACCTCCTTTGAATGCAAAACTGCCTGATAACTATGATCTGAAAGGATAAGACATTGTGAGATACAAAATTGATCATCAATTATCATTCTGCCACCAAACAGCTACCTACCCAGCCTACTGTCCTAACATTTTTTCTTCTTTTTGTTTTGGGTGCACTTAGACTTGTAGACCCATGTTTGCTATTTTTCTCTATTATTATTATTATTATTTATTTATTTATTTATTTATTTATTTATTTATTTATTTATTTTTTATCTAAATCTACACTTATTTCTACCAGGGCCCAGTTTAAATAGTTGGGTCCCTTAGTTTCTCTACCTATCTACAAATCTGCCAAGCTTAGACTGTTTGGACAGATATCATTCTCTATATTCTACGACAGGAAATTTAAACCTAGGGAGACCAGGATTGGACTGTTTGGACCTCCCTTTAAGAAATTCTTCAAAATTGGAACAACTCATCAAAATGGAATGCAGTAGTGCCATTTGGATCAGCACACTTCATGGTTTCTTCTTTGGTCTCTTCTGGAAATATGGAACACTGCAGCTTGCAAAGTATGACATATTTGGCATGTAAAAATGTCAATCATGAAAGATGATACCCTGTTGCAATAGGAGGCTAACAGTGGCTCCACTTGGGGATGACTTTTCCTTGTGAAAAGTCAAGAACAACAGGTCAGACTGCCTTGATCTTCTGTTTGTTGCTGTTAACTGTGAATTTCTTCTTTGTTCTGGCTGTTTTAGATATGAAACTTTGAACTATGACCAACTCCTCCTCAACAGAGCTTTCTGTGAGCTGTACAGCAGCGCATGCTTTCTTCTGCGCGCTTGATCTTTATGTACAATACTTGAGCAACTATGCTGATATATAAACTGAAAGTTGTTGCTCTGTTTTGATGCTTTTGAGATTGAGGAATTTGCATCGGCTGCATCCTTTCCAAATTTACTGCTACTACTTAACAATCGGCCTGTTTACAAAAATTTAAACTGAGTGCTGATATATACAAATAATATTGTACAAAGATATTTACAGAACTTGCATTGTTTCAAAAACAAGGATCGTGATAGTGTTTCAACATCCTGCCATTCACAGGGCCTTCTTCAACAGTGTTGTCCTCCATAAATTTGAGGAAATAGGTGTTGTTTCCTTGCACAACAGAAATAACAAATGGACCCTTCCATAGAAATTCAAACTTGGCATGTTTGCCCTTGTCTTCTCTTCTTGAGTCCCACTTCAAAATTTGTCACCAATACTGAAATCTTCAGCTTTAGCTCTCTTATCAAACATCTTTTTGAGTTTTTCTTGTAAGATTTGTGCTCTGTCATAGACTTGTTCTCTAGTTTGCTAAAGGTGAATTGTCTGATTAATTCTTCTTTGAATGTCATTTGGTTCAGCCTGAATTTCCTGTAACAGCTTGATAGTAGGAATGCCCAGGGATGAAGGAAATCTAGCCTCCATGCCATATACCAGCTCATAAGGGCTCATTCCAATTGATCTTTTGCTTGAAAGTATGTCTGCCCATAGGGCGTTCACCAGCTTTTTGTGCCAGTTTTTCTTGTTTTCTTATAGCATTTTCTTTATGATGTTGATGAGGCTCTTGTTAGATGATTCGGCCAATCCATTACCTTGAGGGTAATATGTTGTAGAGTGGCCCAGGGTGATATGAAACTTATGACAGAAACTGGTCATCTTTTTGGACTTAAAGGCAGCGGCATTGTCGGTGATGATTTTCTCAGGGCAGCCAAATCTGGAAAGGATGTTGCACTCAAGGAATTGGATAATGATGGTATCATTGGCTTGTCTATAGGGAATGGCTTCAACCCACTTGGTGAAATAATCAGTGGCTGTTAGGATCCATTTGTGCTGGCCTGAGGAAGAGGGATGAATTTCTCCAATGAAGTCAAGACCCCATTGTTCAAAAGGTTTTTCGGTGGAGATGGGTTTAAGGGGCAGAGGCAACAATTTTCTCTTGCCTTCAAAAATTTGGCACTTGTGACATGTCGTGGAAAACTTTTTTATATCTGCAAAAAGAGTGGGCCAGTAGAAACCAGCCCTCAGAATTTTGTCTGCTGTGGACTTCCAGTAGAGATGTCCTCCACAGACACCTGCATGGAATTCTTTCATGACATTGTTAGTTTCATTCATGGTTAAACAATTTAACAATATACCTTCATGATTTCTCCAAAATAATGCACCATCTATAACACAAAATCTCAAAGCCTTCATTTTTAAAAATCTTTTCTTTGTTCTGGACAATCCTGGGGGAGCACACGGGTTTAACAATATAAAGCAAATATCAGTGTACCAGGGGCATTGCAGAAATATTTCACTGATCTGTGGAGTCGCCAGCTCTGGTTCATTGTCCAGCTGGTTAATGTCTAAGGACTAAAAGTTTGTTTCAGACACCAGTTTAGCTAAACCTTGTCCCTTTATCAACTTGGTTGGTTTTATTTCAATGTCATATTCGAGGATACTTGCAATCCACTTACCTCTTTTGCCTTCTAATCCGTCTTGAGTCAATATATCTTTAACAGCAGCGTGTGGGACATAGGCAGTCACGTGTGAATATAAAATGTACACTCTGAAATCCTTGATGGCCTTAACAAGTGCGTAGGCCTGCTTTTCCATTATTGGGTACTTCAGAGGGGTGTCTCTTAAGGCTCGGCTGAAAAAAGCAATTGGCTTTTCAGCTCCCTGTTCATCCTTCTGCAGCAGGACAACAGCGATTGTGTGGTCTGATGCAAACGAAAATATGATAAAATCTTTATCGAACTGTGGACTAGTTAGGATAGGGGTTTGAGTTAAGGCAGATTTGATACTCTCAAATGCTTGCTTGGCTTCCAGGGACCATCTTACCTTGGCATCCTTCTTTAACATGTTGCTTAACAGTCTTATTAATTCAGCCAGATTTAGAATGAATCTTCTCAAAAATTTGATTTTCCCAAGGCATGCTTGTAGCTCTTTTATGTTTCTGGGGTATGGAATTTGGAGGATGGCCTGTATTCTCTCAGGATCAATTCTGATCCCATCCTTTGATATAATGTGGCCAAGTAATTTTCCTTCTTCAAGGCCAAATAAGGACTTCTTAGGATTCAAGGAAATTCCATATTTTCTGCATGTCATGAAAATTTGCCTGAGGTGCTTGAGATGTTCTTTATCAGATTTGGAAAATGGGGTTAAGTCATCAAGGTAGACAACTAGGAAGTCATGTATTTCTTTGGCGAAAGCAATATCCATTGCTTGTTGAAATGTAGCACCAGCGTTTTTAAGTCCAAATGGCATCTTTACATACTTAAATGTTCCCCAGGGTGTGGTAAAAGTTGTTTTGTCTTGGTCATCTGGGTGAACAAGTATTTGGTTGAAACCTGAAAATCCATCTAGTAAAGAGATTCTAGATGATCCCACTACTCTCTGCAATATGTGGTCCATTTTGGGCAAAGGATAGTGGTCTTTTAAGGAGACTTGGTTTAAGTTTCTGAGGTCTACACAAAGTCTGATTTCACCTGTCTTTTTTCTTGTAGGAACAAGATTGGACACCCACTCAGAAAATCTGATAGGTGCTATGATGCCTGCTTCAAACATCCTCTTTACTTCCTTCTCAATCGGGGGAAGAAGCAGGGGGTTAATTCTTCTAAGTTTCTGCTTGAAGGGTTTCTGGTTTGGTTTTAAAGGAATGGTGTGCTGAATCACCGATGTGTCGTAGGATTTCAAATCCTCATAGCTCCAAGCAAATACATCTTGGAATTCTTTGAATAGATCAATGTACTTGGGCTTTTGATCAGGTGGTAGATTTTTGGACAGTTTGATCATTTTTGGGTTCTCTGGTGTCCCGATGTTGTGTTCTTCGACTTCAGTGTTTATTGGTTGCAGTTTTGGTTTTCTGGGAACGTCGTTAGAGTCAAACATGTCTTCTAGTGGAGTTAGTCCAGCAGGCAAAAAATTATCTTTCAAGTCAATGATCTCTGCCTCTGTTCTGTCTACTTCTTCTGCCTGTGTTTGCTTCAGCTGTTCAATGTTTTCATTGTCAAAAATGGTTGGCTTCAGAATCTGTTTGGCTGTTGCAGCGGTTAGAACTTGCTGACTTTCATTTCTCTGCTGTTCAAAATCTGTCATGGCATCCATGTCAATGTGAATATTTGAACATTCATGCTCGAGGGTAAGGAAATTATTAATCTGGGCATCATTCTCGAATACTTGCCAATCTCTAACATTATTTGGGATGGTGGGCCTATGTTTTATTTTGGCTGTGAAGTGATGATTCGGGTCAAAAGGGAGCTTGCATGTACTAGCAAAGGTGGCTAGGCTGTGTGCGTGAATGTTGTGATTTCTGGAAATCTTGTCAAGCTTGAATTCAGTGAATGTTTGGAGTATGTTAGTAGCAGCAGTTCTGTAGGCTCTCATTCTGTTGTCATTGGTAACAAAATTACCTTTTATCTGTTGTATAACTAGATCAGAGTCACCTAAGATAGACACTTTTACAGCACCTAGAGTTTTCAGCAGTTTAAGGCCTAGCAGCAGAGCCTCATACTCTGCCATGTTATTTGTGCATTTGAAATTCAGTCTATAGGCATGTCCTTCTGCATGATTATCATGTGTATTGTGAATCCAGACACCTGCCCCTGCTCCTAACTTGTTGACAGAACCATCAAACTCTAAGAACCATGTGATTTCTTGCTTGTTGACAATGCTAGGAGTGTTATCCGAATCAGGGTTGGGCAGATTTAAAATTTCTGTTTGGGGAGGTTCTTGTAACATGCTGGTTGCATTTACTGTTTTGACAATTTCTCTATTATGGGCAACCGTTTCTTCATTGATGTGCACTTGTTGTTCTAGAGCCAAATGCTCCTTATTAGTGGGCAGATTTGAATCATCATTGAATAAAATGAAAGAATCCATATCAGAATGAATTGAATAAATGGGAAAATTTTCAGGCTTGCTTTCACTACTTACTACATATTTCATCAGCGTTTCTCTATACAGTCTCTTTGGTTGCCCAAAGACTGAAATGGTAGCGTAGGAAAGGTCTAATTGAAGGGATCCTTGGAGCTTTGCTCCCCATGATCTCGAGAGGAGCATACCATACTTTGGTGGGATGTCAGCCACTACTACATCCATGAGGATGGTCTTGTTGGGATATTGGACTAAGGAGACACATAGATCTTTAATGAGGCCTAAACATTTCACTTGACTTGAGTCAAATGAGTATAAATAATTGTAAGGTCTTGTGATGTCGAGATTCAGTTTTTCCATAACTGCTTTGGGCATAAGATTGTGTGATGCCCCTGAGTCAAACATAGCGTTGTGTAAAACTTTGTCATGTATATGCAGACTGACATAAAAGGGTGGGACAAGTCCTTGTGTTGACTTTCCATTAACTTCTGGACCAAATAGCAGCTCTGGGGAATCATCCAAAACATTTACATCATCTTTGTTTTCTGGGAGTTGGAGTGACCTTTGAATCTGTTGCCTATATACATCGTGTTTAGCCAATTCTGAAAGAGGAATGGCTATCTTGAGTTTTCCAATCTCTGTTTCTAAACTAAAAGGCTTCTCCAAAGGAGTCTTAGTATTGGCATTGGCAGTTTTTTCCTTTTCATTTGAATTTTCAGTGACTTGCTCTTGTTTATCAGTGCTATGGGAAGTATTTGCTTGTGGTTTGGGAACTTCAGGAGTACTTTTTGGGACACTGTTTGAATTTTCTTTTGAGAAAGGAGGAGGTAAAGGCTGCTCCTTGGAAGGCTGTATTTCTGTTATATCTTCTACAGTTACTTGATGTGGATTTGGGACAGTCATATCCGCTGGTTCTGTTACAACAGCTTTGTTTTTAATCTTGTTAGGCTGTTTACTTTCCTTTGTCTTGCTAGGCTCAGAGATGTCAATGGTCCTAGTTCTGAGCTTATACTATTTGTGTACTTCATACACAGCAGTATCATAACCTTGTTTAAAATCAAAAGACTCACCAAATTTAGTCTGAAATTGATTGCAGTCATGCTCATTTTGGTCTTCTTGTGTCAGGAAAGTTTGAAGTTCACCCTTTAGATCCATTAAATTCATATGATCGTCTTCTATGGGTTGACTAGAAGTAGATCCCTCTACATAGTTATCTTGAAAAGGGGGTCTTATATCATGGTCTTGGTTAGACCTACCAGCATTTATGTTCTGCGTTTTTCTGAAATTTGGGTTTCTTATGGGATTAGACTGTTGTTCTTCCCATGATGCCTTTCTCTCCACATTTTCTACCCTCTCTCCTAGTCTTTACAGGCCATTGATGATAGCATCAAGCTTCTGGTCGAAGGCTGAGGGTTCTTCCTTAAAGGTGGTTCTCTTTTCCATTCGGGATCTATTTCTTTTGGCAATTAAGTTGGCTTCCACCGTGACAACAACCTTTTGCGCATCTTCAAGGGTTTCAGGAGCTCTTTCTTTCAACTGATATGCCATATCAGGGTCAAAACCATCAGGAAATTTGTACAAGGCAAGGTCGGGTGGAGGCCTTAAGTTCTGTGGTATCGCATTATATACATTGTTGAATCTTGCACAGTACTCCAAAACGGTCTCTTGAGGACCTCGTTTAATTGTATCATATTCAGCTAGTATGTGCAAGGGATCTTTCTTTTTCTCCCATCTGTTGGTAAAGGATAGGTAAAGCTCATCAGGAGTGGTTATGGAATTTGCAGCAAGTGATCTGAACCAAGTTCTTACATCACCTGTTAGACTCTGAACAAAAATTCTCATTCTCACGCTGTCATCATCTATTTCATAGTTCTCGAAATAGTCTTGCATCTTTTTGGCATGCTGAATGGCTGTGAAGGGACCAGTGGAATCAAAATATGAAATTTTCGATTGGTAATCTTGGGGTAAAGCCGCAGCGTTAGCAGGTAGTTGCAGGGGTGCATATCTATTAGCCATATTGGCCGGTATAAGTGGAACAACGGGGATGAATGGAACAACGGGGATAACAGGGATAACAGTAGTGGTAATGGGAATATGTGCAGTGAATGAAGGTGTGGAAGGAGTGCTATGAGACGTGGATGACGAACAAGGGGAAGCAGGGGTAGACCGGAATAAAACCTTGACAGGGGTTGGAACAGAGCTAGGGTAAGCTGTTTCAGGGGTTTTATCAACAAAATTTTCCTGTCTTTGTTGCTTTCTAAAGATTTTAGGGATTATATTAGGGTTTTCAAAAACAGCAGGAGGATCTGGGTCTGGGTTTGACCTTGTATATCATGAACTTTTCCTGGGAGCCAGCTTCCGAACTTGTTTTTTTTATTTATTTATTTGGAGTATTTTTTGTATTCACAAGGGCCAGATAAGATTTTGGAATG
This sequence comes from Pinus tabuliformis, assembly GCA_031772625.1. Lineage (NCBI taxonomy): Eukaryota > Viridiplantae > Streptophyta > Pinopsida > Pinales > Pinaceae > Pinus > Pinus tabuliformis. The sequence goes on along the minus strand of CM062806.1, from coordinate 395,147,134 downwards.
GCTGTGTATATCTTAAAACTAGCATGAAGATTGACTGACGCAGATTTTATCTAAACCTGTTAATGTAAAACAAAAACAGTTTCAAAGGCTTCCTGGCTGACATTCAGGCTTCATCTGTAGTTTTAGGAAATATACAGCAATTAGAAAATTGATTTCTACAGGGGATTTTAACCTTCTTCGTGAAACTTTATAAAATTAACTGAGGAAAGTCCCCAGTATGGTCGCCATTATGTTATCACTCAGGTTGTCCCTGAAGGTTAAGAAAGGGATACGGCCGAGGTAACCACAAACCAACTTTGGACTGCAGGTTCTAGCCAACCTGCAATCAGAGAGGGCTCTCTCTTTTAGATTTAGCTTTGTTTGAAAGGATTTTAGGCTAGGTCTTGGGTCCAGAGGGTTTTTGTTTTGTTCCGGTGGGAAAATTGACACTTCCAGGTAGAGAGGCAGAGTATAGTCTGAATGTTTCAAACCATTGGGCGTGGAGTCGAGGAGGGGAACTGCTGGTGCGTTTCCTTAATAACAGTGAGGGAACATGGAGCAAGATAGTTGAGCTTGAAGAAATTTTTAGGTCTAAAGGATGAAATGAATGCTAGAGAAATAGAGGCAGTTAAGAATCTCTCCAACAGATTAGCAGAGAAAGTAACAGGGTGGTACCTAAGGGCAGTTAAGAATCCCTAGATAATTGGCCAACACAGGTGAATTGGGGTAAACATGAGCCAGAAGGAATTCAATATTCATAACCAATTCATTCAGAGGAAAAACATCAAGAAACAGCAGAAATTGAACATAGAGAGTATTTAAACTAATTCTAGGCTATTCTTTTTTCCTGCTATTTAGATAATGGCAAACACATAAACAGAGATAAGAGGCACTTATTGCTTCAGGTTGTAGCACAAGAATTCCATCTTCAGTCTCCAAAGCATTTATCAACAACAGACAGTTCGCTCTCCAAGCTTTCGGCAATCTTTGATTACAGAAAAATTTCAGGTATACACAGCGAGTCTCTAGTGAAGAATTCTCAATTTACCAACCCTTAAAACTATACAGAGGGTGGTATATATAGGGCAAAACTTTCTATCTACTGCTTTTATTACATCTTGACCTAATCAGGTCATAAAAAATAATTTATTGACCTACTCCTATCTGAAATAAATGCATGAACATTCTCAGGCTGCGCTGGGGGCGGCCGTAAAAAGAAAATGAATAAATGATGTAGTCCTGGGTGCCTTGGTGCAATGTCTTCTGAAATAAATATGCATGGGTTTCTGCTTCCTTGCTGTCCTGGTGCTTTGAATGCCTTAATGGTGATTTGAAGGCAAGGATGCGCTGATGCTTATTGATTTGACTTTTTGGGGGCTTGATCAATGTTCAGGTGCTTCGAGCCCCTAAACAAATCTTTGCTGATACTCTTTGGCGTCTTTTCTTCCACTGATACTCTTTGACAAAATCTGGATCACTGATCTGATGTGCTGCGGGTCTAATCACCAGTAAATGGCCGCTTTTCGGCCTCTGTATCATCTGGAATTGTCTTCTGCTCCTTTTGGTATGCTCTGTGAAGAAAACAGATCATTTTTGCGCCTTTTCGGGCTTCCTGGGGCCGCATGATGAGAAGATTCCCTAAAGATTCCCTAAAGATTCTCCATTTCGGCCTAAAAAATCCTGCGATGAGGCGCAAATCGCTCATCAAAAACTGCCTCAGAATTGGATTCCGGGGCTCCGAAGTGCGACTTTCGCGCCTTTGCGCCCAAAAAGTGCTGATGACGTCAGCATGATGTGACATTGTACGGCGGGTGACGTCAGCATGACGTCAGCAGGGCGACGTGGCGGGATGATGTCAGCATGATGTCATCATGTACGGATGATGACATGGCAGGTACGGTGGCAGGGACACGTGGCAGTGACGTGGGAGGAGGCCACGCAGGCAGGTGACTCATCGGGTGACGTGGGGTATGAGGTCATGGGTGTAAGCAGTTTTGTGGCGCACCACTTATGGGCAAAGGCGGTCTCGGGGGAGGGGGCTCCGCCACAGTCCAACGCTTGATGCGTGGTGGGAGTACGATGACAAAACCGCCGAACTCCCGGACGCTAAAGCCCGGGCGTGTTGCGTATAAAAAAGCCCGCCCACCGTAGATCTGTGGCGGGCCAGATCTAACGGCTGGCAGTAGATGGGTAGCGACGGCGGGTTAGTGGGTGGGGATATTCGTGGGAATATTCCCTTTTTAATATATCGTGGCGGTGGGTTTAAACATAGGGAATGGCGGGATTTGCATGTTGTATGAATATTATGAGCGCGGGTTGGCATATTTACACTTGGGTTTTAGGGATAGGGGCGAAATATGGGTTTTTTGAAGGTTTTTGAGGGTTTTAGAGCTAGGGAAGCGGTTACTAGCTGACCTGATGTCAGACTAGCTCCTTAATGACTCGGATGGGCTAAAGACAGCCCCAGATGGACTGTGATTTCCCGGACTTATAGGAAATATGGCTATATTGCTAGGGAGGGGTATTTACATAGGGGAGTTTTATATACATGATTTTAATAGGGGAAGGGGAAAATTGTTAGGGAGTTATATAATAAAGTTAATAGTTAATATGGAGATGAAAAGAGGGCGCTAAGGTATGAGACCTTAGGCTTTGTTGGGGAAAAGAAGGCTCACAGATGATGAGTGAGCAGTCCTTGAGTGAAGCAGATCCTCACCAAGGCGAATGTCATGGAAATGATGAAACTGAGAGGCTGAAGCAGACCTTGACCCCTTGGGGAATATTAGTAAGTGACTTGGGGGAGATGAGAAGAAGCGGAGGTTAGTGAGTTCTAGCTTGAGTACCTCCTTTGAATGCAAAACTGCCTGATAACTATGATCTGAAAGGATAAGACATTGTGAGATACAAAATTGATCATCAATTATCATTCTGCCACCAAACAGCTACCTACCCAGCCTACTGTCCTAACATTTTTTCTTCTTTTTGTTTTGGGTGCACTTAGACTTGCAGACCCATGTTTGCTATTTTTCTCTTTTTTTTTTTTTTTTTTTTTTTTTTCTATCTAAATCTACACCTATTTCTGCCAGGGCCTAGTTTAAACAGTTGGGTCCCTTAGTTTCTCTACCTATCTACAAATCTGCCAAGCTTAGACTGTTTGGACAGATATCATTCTCTATATTCTACGACAGGAAATTTAAACCTAGGGATACCAGGATTGGACTGTTTGGACCTCCCTTTAAGAAATTCTTCAAAATTGGAACAACTCATCAAAATGGAATGCAGCAGTGCCATTTGGATCAGCAAACTTTATGGTTTCTTCTTTGGTCTCTTCTGGAAATATGGAACACTGCAGCTTGCAAAGTATGACATATTTGGCATGTAAAAATGTCAATCATGAAAGATGATACCCTGTTGCAACAGGAGGCTAACAATCTAGACAATCAGTAGAGAAGATAACCCTTCTCGCTTAATCAAACAATTAATCAGACACAAACTCCTTATGCATTCAGTTTTACTTTCAGATCTAAGAATATTTCATTAACGAACAACAGTAAAACAACAACACTGATTAGATAGATCAATCATTTCTAAATAAGAGGCTTTTCTTTTGCATACGCTACTTGTAAGAGTCGAACCTACGTGTATACGTGGCTTTACCAAGGTGAACCAACGTATATATCTCAAATATTAACTCACAACTTTGTTGCTATTCCAAACTTCAGACATACCCAAATCATGATATTTAGTTGATCTGAAAATGGAATGTACTTGAAAAACGATGCAAGGTATCCATTTTTATTTATGTAAATGAGTGCACAAATACTCCAAGTTTAAATCTACAAATATGTGAACTTCTTATTTCTAAAAAAAAGATAGACTGTAGGGGCATTTACTGGATATGTCACCTCTAAAGAGAGGATGAGATCTAGAAGCTACCTAGCTTTCTACAGACTCTGCCTAAATAAATAAGAGAAGTAACACTCAGATTTAATTAAAAAAAACCTTGCTTGAACTTGACGGTATGCGGAATTTTTGCTTGAAAGAGGTGTATGTCTTTTCTTCTGTTTATGTGTTTTAACTTGATTTGTTTTAGCTGATATTAAACATTTATATCAGACATATAAGGCAACAAATAAACATCACACATAACGGAAAATTAAATAAGGTGTTCACCCCAATCTCGTGGGCTACATCTCCTGTGACCTCTAGTCAACTAGACTTGGCTCTTCGAGATTATGGCTTGAATTCTTTTACAAGTTCCACACTCAACTCCAAAAGGTTACTGACTGAACCTATGGGTTTAGAAAAGCCATATACATCCCTGTCATGGCTGTCCTCTTTGTGCAGGCAGATCTAGGCTCCCTTGGACTTGATTCCTTCAGTAGGTGCACTAAGCTTCCCTGAGCTTCTTAATGGCACAAACTCCTTCAGAATGCTTCAAATGTCTCTGAAACCTTTGCTAATGTCTCTAGCACATATCTGACATAAAAAATGACTGTTCATTTGCTCAAAATGAGCACTACATCCCCGATCTAGCCTTCCCCCATGGTTGGCTCTGGGCTGCATGAAACTTCTCTTTAGCATATTGACCTTTAGAAGTCTCCAAATGCTTCTGAAAACACCTTCATTGGATTCAAAAGGTTCCTTAGAGCAGAAATAGGCTTTTGAATCACTGAAAGCAGACGAATACAACCCCCAAATAGCTCAAGCACTGAAATGGCCCTAGTGGCTATGAAAGATTCCCTGAAGAAATTCGAGGTGAAGAATGCCTCGATATGAAAAAAGAGCTGCATAAATGGACTCAAAAAATTGATTACATTCAGGAATGACCTTCGTTTCACATTCAATGGCTGCACACATCCCAGTGCATCTCCTAAATTGATATGGCCCTAGTGGCTCCTAGGAATTACCTGAAGAAAAATAACCTCCAAATGACCTCTGTTGGCTGTGAAACATGTGAAAATGGCTTCATAAGGTCGAAGAGATCCAAAATAAAAAAAAATAAACATCCAAAAAGGACTTTCCTAGCCAAATTTATGGCTCATTTACTGAACTGCCTGTTTTTCCCTAAAACAACTCCACTTAACTTTAATTGAGGGCCAGATAGGCCCACCAAATAAGGTGGGACTGCCAAAAATGGTGCCTCTACCAATAACTCTGCCAAGTTGACCGTGATGGTCAGGCTAACTGGTAGTTGGTTTAATGTGCATGTGATAGGAAAATTGAATTGGCAGTTGGGCTCCTTGGATTATGCGCTAGACTGTTTGTTGACCTGCCCTTTTCTGCGTATTAAGCCTTAACTGTAGGTTGGTTGCAATCACATGTGGGGATAACGTTAAATGTGGAGCCACGTGGTTAGGGTATGCCCACGGTGTTGGGGTTGTGGTCACGTGAGTGGGGTTGGCCCCTTTCGGGCCCGCCATAACCCTTTACACACCTTAAATAAATTTCTGTCGGAATCCATACCAAGTCTGACTGTGTGTTGTAATGGTGAAACAGAGCCCTGTTATGGATGAGGTAGTATGTTCAAATCCATTGGAGGCCCGAACAATTTGAAATATTCCATAACGTAAGCTGATGTCATCTTGGGCCACGTGGCAGCCTCCTGGCCTGCCACGTGGTAGACTGCCATGCGTTGCCTAGAACAAAATATTCCTGGAATATTTTTGAAATATTTCAAGAATATTCTTGGGAATATTCTAAGGAATATTTCTTGGAATATTCCAAAGTATATTCTATGGAATATTCTATTTTAATTTTTTTTTGAAAAAATTCAAAATTTCAGTGTTATTGGGCAATTTTTCTTTTTGGCATAACTTCCTCATACGAAGACCATTTTTTGAATCGTTCATGGTGCCGGAATTAGGTTCGAACCAGTTATAAACACCTTCATTTTTGAGCATTTTTCGACACTTGGTCCTGAGCTCCTAATCACACCTCCGAAATGAGAGGGATTTTGGTCCCCAAAAGCTTATTGAAATATCTGAACTGAATTGTACAACAAATGAGCGGATAATAACATCCTCTTCGGTTCAGACAAATGAGCATACTGATGCCAAAATGTCTTGCCTTGCCAACTGTCATCATGTAAATGGAAGTACATGCTTTTTCCCCTGCACTAAACGACACCAAAGGCATCTTGTGCAACAAGACAATCATCAATGACAAATTGACCTGAAATGTGCTTAACCATGGACACAACCCTAACTGTAGCAAGTGTGTACACAAATGACACAAGTTGACAACATAAGTGGCAAAATCGACATAAGTCGATGAACAAGGTGTGACATAATCGACACAAGTCGATAAGCAATGTGTGACACAATCGACAATGTAAAAGTGTGCTCACAAGAGACACTAGTCGATAAACATCAAGATACATTTACAAACACATACATGTGTCATGAACAATGAACTATATATAGTTCAACAGATACACCTACAACTTCTATGTATGAGTGCAGCTTCAACTCTTTTTTTCTTTCAAAGACCAACAAGTACATCAAACCAAAAACAACATGTGGGTGAAAGGAGCTAAAATGAAAGACATTGCTGCAATAATAGTGAGTACCATACTCATCTTTTACCTCCATGGCGAAATTTTGCAAAACATAAATTTTGCATACATCCAAAGTTTGTATATGTACAAAAGGAGTACGTCTTACTAGGTCAAGAAGTCCATCCACTTCTCACCAAGCCACTTCAATGGTTATTTTTTCCATTGTAACTTTTCCTCATGTGAAACTTCCCTTTCCACATCAATAATGGAATTTGTGGTTCTGCCTTTGCCAATCTTCTTGTCCTCCTGCTACATGTGTGTGGGACGACGAGTTGGATGTAAAGTCCAACAGTGAGAGACAAAATTTCCATTCTTTTGGAAAAAAGTGCAAATCTTATGCACCTTCTTTGAAGGTAGTCTTTGCTTCATCTATTCCATGTGTGCTTTCTTCCTCATCCAGTATCTCGAAACATGATGGTTAAATTGACCACAATATGTACAAGAAAAGTTTCTTCCACTAAAGCATGTAAAATTTTCATGCCTTGCAAAAACATAATTGAATTGATCATGAGAATATTTATACCTCTTGTGCTACTTTGCATGTTCATCCTTTTTGTCTCCATGAGGAGATGAACTAGTAGAGGCTTCAGTTTTCAATTGCAGACTAACATCATCGTTCTTGTCTTGAAAATTGCCTAAAATTGCATGCTTTCCATAAGCCGCATGTCTACAATCTTCTTGCAGCAACAAAGGATTCAAACAATGGTAAGGAAGATTGCCATCATGACATTGAGGCAATTGATAACTTGGGAGAAATGTTCTCTTCAAATTTGCATCACATCCATTCAAGGATTTAGATTCTTCACCATTAATCCTCTCATATCCAAGACCAACATTCTTGGGTCGCTCCACAACACAAATAGGCTCAACAATGCTTTGTGGATGCTTACCCAAACCTTTGCCTTCTTGATAGCCCATTTTCAACATCAATTTGGACCCTATACCTCTTGTATGCCATTCAAAAGAACCAACACACTTATCAATAGAGGAAACTAAAGACAAATCTGAATGATTTACCTCATGATTTACATCCTGAAGAAGAGGTATTTTCTTGGCAAAAGCTTCTTGAGCTTGCAGGAGTTGTTTCTCCATGTCATGCAGCCTTTGGAGAATTATTTCCTTCTCTTCCTGCATAGCCAACAATTGTGCACAAAGCTGGACACTTTCCCTTTGATCCTCAAACAGGATCTACACCATATCCTTCAATATAAGGAATTCACGCTTCAAAACCTCATCGAAGAGCCTTGTGAAGGAGGAAAATTCACTTGATGAAGTTGTCATTATAATGTCAATGAACAAATTAACTTCAACAATGTTCTTAAAGCTTTTCAAGACAAATGACAAAGCTTTTTCACCCAAATGTCCTTACAGCCATCCCATTCAAGTAGCCAACAACACACAAATAAAGTGAAAATCTTGGAGTGGTTTTGAGGTCCTTTGGGGTAAGGAAAGTATCTTCTATTCCTTTTTTTCTTCTCCAAGGCTTAGCTAATTAGTAGCTCTCCCCAAACTTCAACAAACTCAAACAACATGCAGTTTGCAAAATAGTAAAGCAGTCAATCTTCTACATTTCTTTAAAACACCTTTTAGGCTATACAATCAAGCTATTGATGTCAATCAAGCAAACCAAGTGCTCTGATACCAACCTAATCTGAAAATGGAATGTACTTGAAAAAGGGTGCAAGGTATCCATTTTCATTTATGTAAATGAGTGCACAAATACTCCAAGTTTAAATATGGAAATATGTGAATTTCTTATTTCTAATACAGAGATAAACTGTAGGGGCATTTACTGGATATGTCACCTCTAAAGAGAGGATGAGATCCAGAAGCTACCTGGCCCTTTACAGACTCTGCCTAAAGAAATAATAGAAGTAAACACTCAGATTTAATTAAAGAAAAACCTTGTTTGAACTTGATGTTATGCGGAATTTTTGCTTGAAAGAGGTGTATGTCTTTTCTTCTTTTTATGTGTTTTAACTTGATTTGTTTTAGATGATATTAAACATATATATCAGACATATAAGGCAGAAAATAAACATCACACATAACAGCAAATTTAATAAGGAATTCACCCCAATCTCGTGGGCTATGTCTCCTGTGAGCTCTAGTCAACTAGACTTGGCTCTTTGGGATTATGGCTTGAATTCTTTTACAAGTTCCACACTCAACTCCAAAAGGTTACTGAATGGACCTATGGTTTTAGAAAAAACATATACATCCCTATCATGGCTGTCCTCTTTGTGCAGGTAGATCTAGGCTCCCCTCGACTTGATTCCTTCAGTGGGTGCACCAAGCTTCCCTGAGCTTATTAATGGCACAAACTCCTTCAGAATGCTTCAAATGTCTTTGAAACCTCTTCTAATGTCTCTAGCACATATCTGACATAAACAAATGACTATTCATTTGCTCAAAATGAGCACTGCATCCCCGATCTAGGCCTTCTGCCATGGTTGGGTCTAGGCTGCTTGAAACTTCTCTTCAGCATCCTGGCCTTTAGAAGTCTCTAAGTGCTTCTAAAAACACCTTCATTGGATTCATAAGGTTCCTTATAGTAGGAATAGACTTTTTAATCACTAGAAATAGATGAATACAACCCCCAAATAACTCAAGCACTGAAATGGCCCTGGTGGCCCTAAAAGCTTCCCTGAAGAAATTTTAGGTGAAGAATACCTCAACAAGAAAAAAGAGCTGTAGAAATGGACTCAAAACACTAACTACAGTCAGGAATGATCTTTGTTTCACATTCAATTACTGCACACACCCCAGTGCAGCTCCCAAATTGATATGGCCCAAGTGGCTGCTTGAACTTCCCTGAAGCAAAATCACCTGCAAATGACCTCTGTTGGCTGTGAAAACTATGCCAATGGCTTCAAAAGGTTGAAGAGACCCAAAATAAATAAAGAAAAATCGTCCAAAAAGGACTTTCCTAGCCAAAGTTATGGCTCATTTACTGAACTGTGTGTTTTTCCCTAAAACAACTCCAGTTAACTTTAGTTGAGGGCCAGATAGGCCTTCCAAATATGGCAGGACCGCAAAAAATGGCAAGACCACCAAAAAAGGTGCCTCCACCAATAACTCCGCCAAGCTGACTGTGATGGTTGAGCTAACTGGTAGTTGGTTTAATGTGCATGTGAACAGAAAACTGAACTGGCAGTTGGGCTCCTTGGATTACGCGCCAAACTGTTTGTTGACCTTCCCTTTTTAGTGTATTAAGCCTTAACTATAGGTTTGTTGCAATCACATGTGGGGATAACGTTAAATGTGGAGCCATGTGATTAGGATATACCTATGGTCTTGGGGTTGTGGTCACTTGAGCAGGCCTGGCCCCTTTCGAGCCACCATAACCTTTTACACACCTTAAATAAATTTCCGTCGGACTTCATACTGGGTCCAACCGTTTGGTGTAATGGTGAAACGAGCACTGTTATGCATGAGGTAGTGTGTTCAAATCCATCAAAGGCCCAAATAATTTTAAAATATGCCATAACGTAAGCTGATGTCATCTTGGGACATGTGTTGGCCTGTCATTGCTCAAAACGAAATATTCTTGGAATATTCCATTTTAATTTTTTTTGAAAAAATTCAAAATTTAGTGTTATTGGGCAATTTTTCTTTTTGGCATAACTTCCTCATACGGAGACCGTTTTTCAAACCATTCATAGCGCCAGAATGAGGAGGACGAGCTCTATTCGGCTATTTAGGTTTGAAACAATTCTGAGCACTTTCATTTCTAATAATTTTTCGACACTTGGTCCTGAGCTCCTGATCATTAATGAATAAAACATGCATAAGAAATCAGATCTATCCCAACCAATATCAGATGATACAATGATAAGTCAATTTAGGTCTCATGATCCTAATCCAACATTGCATACAAGGTGCAAAAATATTTTAGATTATATCATAATCATAACCCCTGCAACATAAAATATACTTCAGATAGAAGTATTCTTAGGAAACCCTTTCACTTGCACACTTGGCCCCTTGATCTTCTCCTCCTTATATAGGTTTTTCCCTTCCTCAATACCTCGGACCAAAACTACATTTAGAGCCTATGGTATTCTTGGATGGGATCAAATAGTCGTTACTCCACTCAAACATGTTGGCTAGTACCATGGTATTTACCTTTGGTGTTCTTTCGTCTTATATTTCCTTGATTTTCCAACCCATACGTGCTTTTCCTCTTGCCAAAGTGCATGCATACATATATGCTTATTTTGTTCTATGAACCTACATGTATACACTGCTTTGTCAAGGTGAACCTACATATACAACTTAATCTATCTTAAAACATCCTCTTCCTTCAACTTCTTGATTCTGATCAGTAGACCTTTGTTCCAACTTCATGTTCTTCTGTACAAATGCCTTGTTACCTTTGAATTGACCTGTTACAATGTGAGTTTCCTTTTATCAAATTTGAACTATCATGTGAGTAAGTTGCCATCAAGGACAACACCTGTATCATAATGTCAACAATCTCCCCCTTTGGACTTGATGGCAACCATATTGGTGTTGATTACTGCAAGTTGAAGAAACTGTTAGAGATATCAAGCAACACCAAAATACTCTCCCCCTTTGACATCAAGGGCAAAGGGTGGACCAAAATATTATCCCTCTTTGAGATACATTATTCTTTCCATGCTCCCCCTGAGTACATGCAAAGTCTATAAAGATATGTTTAAAAAGAATAACATGACTCTATAACTCAACTAAGAGAGTATGACCTCCCTAAGACCAATTACTGATACATACATCAATCACCCAACCAAGTGGGGATACACCAAATTTGACTCATCCACCCAACCAAGTGGGGATATACCAATTATTTATATATGACTGAAATATAGCAATTTTTACATCATCCTTCCAACGCATACTGGGGATACAAATTACGTCATATGTCCAATACAATTCATTCAAAAATATACTATGACAAAAGGAGACATATTACACCCTAGATCTCTACATGACCTATGCAATAATTGATATGAATATCTAAAACTATAGCTATAATCAACAACCATAATGCCAACAATGCAGAATTATTGATAATGTTAATGCTCCCCATGATCCTGTGCTACTTGTACATTGTCAACAAATCATTCATCAAGGCATCTTCATCAATCAGATAAAAATCAATGAACAAATCATATTAGCAGACTGTAATCACCAATATCAGACTAAGAACCAATATCAGAGTTTGACCAACATTTTTTCTATTAGAAAAACATATACGCTCCTGTAGCCACCGAAACTAGCGTATATACGCGACTATCCTTCATGAAACCCGTGTATAGGAACCTTCTGCTGAAAAACTAGATTTTAAGAGTAGGATGATGCAGAAATTACTCCTAGATTTTTTATGAGATAGTCAAATGTTTCTCTAGGAAGTGGCTTGGTGAATATATCAAAAACCTATTCTTTGGAGGGAATGCACTCCAATTTAACCTTTTGTTCAAGCACTTGTTCTCGTAGAAAATGGTACTTATTGGGTATGTGATTGGTCTTGGAGTGCATGAATGGATTCTTCAAAATACTGATGGCACTTGTATTATCACATAGAATGGAGATGGGTGGAGTACATGTGATTTAAATATCTTGCAATGTTTGCATCATCCAAAGTAGTTGTGTGTAGCAAGATGCAACAACCACATATTCTGCTTCTGTTGTAGATAAGGCAATCGAACTTTGTTTCTTGTTGAACCAAGACACTAACCATGATCCCATACAGAACGCACCTCCACTAGTGCTTTTTTGATCATCAGCATTTCCTGCCCAATCTGCATCTGTATATGCATGAAGAGTGAGATATGTATCTTTAGGATACCATAGACCAAAGTCTTGAGTACCTTGAAGATATTTGAATATTCTTTTTACAGCCTGAAGATGTGATTCCTTTGGATTTGCTTGGAACCTCCCAACGATTCCTACTGCATACATTATATCAGGTCTGGTACCTGTTAGATAAAGTATACTTCCGTTAGAGCTGAGACTACATCCTATGACCATTGGAGTACATACACGTTTAGAATTTCCATTCCGTATTTCTTTAGAATCTACTTGATATATTTGGTTTGTGAAAGAAAAATACCATCTTTTGTTTGTTGTACTTGTAGACTAAGAAAATAGTTAATTTCACCAAGTAATGACATTTCAAATTCTTGCTGCATAACCAAAGAAAAGTATTGACTCATAGATTCTTCATTGCTACCAAAGATGATCTCATAAACATAAACAACAATAATTAGCAGTTTATCATTTTCAATCTTTGTGTATAAATTTTTGTTTGAAGAACCTTTTGTGAAACCTTGTTGTTGTAGATATTTGTCAAGATGATAATACTAGGACCTTGGAGCTTGTTTCAGACCATATAGAGCCTTTTTGAGCTTACATACAAGTTTTTCATCATTTCCTAGAATGAATCCTTATGGTTGCCCAATATAAACTTCTTCTTCTAAATCCCCATCAATAAAAGCTAATTTTACATCCACTTGATATACTTTGAATTTTGAAAGCTTTAAAGAGCAAGAAACATTCTTATGGCTTCAAGTCTAGCAACAGGTGCAAAAGTTTCTTCAAAGTCTATACCTTCTTGTAGATCATACCCTTTAAGACGCTGATTTACTTGATTTTAGGAGGACTGTGGAAAATCCCCATTTGTATAAATAAGAAGGTTTCAAGCCTTAGTAGGTTAGCCAGTTATTAGTAGATTTTCGCACTTTTGTGTAGCACATTGGTCAGCTTATTTTCAAATTCTTTTTTAGAACAGTTTATGTGATGTAACTGCTATTTTTTGATAAATGAAGATGAAACAATTTTTGAGCCAGCATTGATCTCTTTCAAAGGACTGAATCTCTTGGGTTAGGGCCCAACCCAAGCTACCCAGCACCTCCTTTGTGTACTTATATGTTTTTGCTTCAGTTCATCAGTTAATTTCTATTGCATAGATTCATTTTCCTTTGTTAGAATAGGTTACTTTTGATGGTTAGCATAGTAGTTTCTATTTCAGTTGCTCAAGTAGGTTGCTGTAGTGACAAAATAAGATTCAAAAAGGCCACAGTAGGCGCTGATCTCCTTTCTCCCTTCTTGGGAATATGATTTGAGATCATGGCACTACTGCTGCCACCAAAAACACAGTTTTGCCTCTTCCATGCAATTGCTAGTGTGATAACTTGATTTGGAAAAGTTGATATTGGTTTAGATTCAATTGATTATATCATTTCCTATTCTTTTTCCATAGTTGTCTTGAATTCTTTCCTTTTCATAGGTTACTATTCAACATTTTATGTTTGTAGGTTAGAAATTAGGTCAAGCTAGACAAAGTTCTGCTTTTAGTTCTTTATTTGGTCAATTTGGATAAGTAAGTGTGCAGATCTATTGCAAGCCCTTCCAGCTCACCATCCATCCATGCAACATCTAGCACCAGCTCACTCCTCATAGATTTCCCAGCTCATTCGCAATATTTCGCCAATCTGCCCTAATTTCTACATTTTTCCATAAAGTTGTTTTCTTGCCATTTGAACAAGTCCAACCATCACGTTCATCCCTGATCTTCTTTGACAAGTTCTAGACACCTCAACACCTTCATCCAACCTTTAGTTCCCTTTTCCCATCATTTTTCCACTTTCAAAACTCCAAAAATAGCTCTCGGCCTCCTCCTATAGATCCTCCGGTAGAACCTCCTGTAGATCCCCTGCAGCCTCCTGTAGAATTTCCTGCGAGTGAGTTTTTGAAGTCTGAACGCAATGGAAGTCTTCAAAAGGGTACTAGGGGCTTCTTAGGACCTCTTGTTATAGACATTTTTGTGCCTTACAACATTGAGCATGAAATGTCCATAATCTAAGGGATCCAAAGTCCCTAAACATGTTGTTCCTACCCCTAGAGGAACAAGGCTAACAAACCACAACAATTCACAGAAGTTCTCCACCAGAAACTACTCAAAAACAAGTCAATTCAGGATCATGTCAACTGCTCCACTGAGCATCTGCACTGAATGTCAACTGCTCCACTGTCTACCTGCGTTGAATGTCAACTCCAACAAAGGCTACCTGCGCTGAGCGAGATTGGACAAGTGGCAGGCTCATTCCTCAATGTGTCAATGCCCAGGAAGCTTCCAAAATGACACTTGCCTCAGGGAATTCGACTAGTGATGAGTAAGAGGTTCCAAATCTCCAAGTGGAAGCAAGAACCTCCAAGTGGACTCAAGAACTGATAGAGGGAGAGGACACTAGTCAGATCTCAAGCTGACTCATCCTCTCTCCAAAATAACTATATATAGATCTCTCCTCCATGAGATCTAGAGGCTGGAATTTTGTTATTGCAAAGAATTGCTGTTGGTTTGAGACTGGAATCATTGGGTTCTTAATGCTTTGAAGGGAGGTGAAGATAGGAATTCCATTCTGCTGGGAAGGAGATGCTGGATTGGAGCCCTCTGGGTTGTATCTCTTCCTGAACCTTGTTATTTATCAATAAAGCTATCTTGGTTTTCTCCTATATATTGATGTATCTTTGATGTATGATTGCATTAGTGTATTTGATTTATTTCTAATCCTGAATCTTTTATGAATATGAATATCTGCCTTTGTGTTGTGTTCTTCTCTTGTCGCAAGTAGCTGTTCTCTTGTGATCTCGCAGGAATCAAGTAGCTGTTCTCTTGGACGAGCGAGGAGGCAAGTAGCTATGAACATCCGAAGGAGAAGAGGATCTAGATCGAGGGACAAACGGAAGACACCGGTAAGTCCATTGATCTCTCTTCTTTCCCATTTCATAAAGGAAGAAACCATAATAGCTGTCTCTGTTTGTTGCTAAGGCACTGTCACACCTTAGGTGGATAGGATCGTCCTGCATAGGCATTTTTCCCCGCAACAAATTGGTGAATCCACTGGGGAGATTTGTTTTAGTCATTTTATTTGTGTTTCTATCATTGTTTACCTCATAGACTCAACAGCAACAATCGAACTGCTTCTGCTATTCTCAGTTGCAAAGTAGACAGTTGCTGCCTTGATCCTTCACTGGATTTTGTCTATGATCTGAACAATGGACTCACAAATGATTTGATGATCCTTTGTGATAGATCTTAGTACCCTTTCAAAGCATCCCTTTGATTATACCTTGCTTGTGTTTCTGATTTGGCCTGAAACTGTTGATTTTTGAGCAATTTGTGACGCAAAACCTGTGAGAAACGAGAGTTTCTCCTTCAGCGCAACTGCTGTGAAGGCAGTCTGCATTTCAACGCAGGTCCCATGAAGGATGCCTGCGCTGAATGTCAAACCCACAGTGTTGGAGTTGCGCTGAACCAGTTTAGCCTTGTGCAGCTGGGGTTCTCTGCTCTCTGTTTCCCTGTTTTGATCTCTGTTTTTTGCAGCCTGTAACCAGCATAGGTACCAGTCTGATAACTCCTTTTCTCTGCTTAAATTCCGCCTCCTTTTGTACAAAAATACTGTGAGTGTTTTTATGTGTTTGTGGCATCATTTACAGTTTTCCTTTGCATGAGTGAAATAATCATCCTGTAGCCCTTGATTCAGATCTGTTGATTGTGATCTTAGGAGAGAGTTCATTGGCTGTTTACAGTTGATTATACATTTACTTTTGCTTATTGGTTTGAATTTGTCTCTTTTAAAGTGTCAAAACAAAAGTTTATTTCGAAAATCGTTAAGTGTTGTAATCTCTTCTACCCTCTCTGATTTCGAAAAAGTAAACTTGTTTGTACTTGTCATTTAAAAACAAATTCAAAGTTGTACAAAAAGCTTTCTTTGTAGGCATCAATACTAAGAAAGCGGAAAACAAACACCTGCATTGTGCATTTGTATTTTGATAAGTTTGCATGCTTGATTTAGAAACAGTGCATTAGAGTGTGCTGATTTCTCTTTGAGAAAAGATGGTGTCTTTCTTTTCCCTTAGTAGCTAGGATTTTCAAAGTTGAAAAGATATAAAGCTTGCTTATCATCTTTAGACTGCATTTAGGAATTTGTATCATACATCTCGTGGTGAACCTTGAAAGGCAAACTTCTAAAAAGATCAACTTAAAATAAACTAAATGAACCTAACAACGCTTTGCAACATAACGCACAACATAGAGGTCTAGGCTAGAGACGTGTTCCGGCGTCGTTAAGCCTAGTGACTGTCGATCTCGTGGAAGGTGGGTGATTCCTCCTGAGGGACGATAGCGCTAGTACGGATTGTGCTCCCACGTACCGTCGCGTATATATTGGGAGACCCCTATAGGCATATATCCTTTATCCTTAGGAAGCCGTGTCGGCCGCCCTACTGATCACAATGCAGTGAACACAGCATTCACGAAGATCGACCGCCCGTACCCTAAAAAGTATTCTGCGGTTTTGCGAAAAGTTTGGCACACCCTCTGCCTAGAACTCCAGAGCAGTTTCTTTTGGCCTTTTTCAGACTCTATAACAGAAAAAGTCCATCCAAGCATTTGTCACTTCAAGCTCGTTAAAACATCGAAGGAGACTAGAGTCATCTTTAGCTTTTTCTCGACTCTTTAAAAGTGAAAAAGCAAGTTGTGTCTAAAGCGTCGTTAACAATTTATTTTAAACGGAACAATCACCCTTTATTCCCGCGTTGATCTTTGGGTTGAAAAGATGGAGCACACCAACCAAGGAATTCCCGTTGGTGGAAATCCTAGTCCCTTCTCCTCTTGGGGAGATGTTGGTGCGCCCCACATGGCCACATTGTCGCTTCCAGGACTGACAATTGGCCTACCAGTCTGGCTCTTTTCAACCAATGTCATTCAGAACACCACCATTCCTGAACAGTCGAGTCAACAGTTAGACCGGACCAGAGTTTCCCACCAGCCTTCTACTTCATCTTCCTCTCCTCCTTCCTCTTCGCTTGACGGAACTGGGAAAGAAAAAAACCGAGTTCCTAAGGAGAAGAAGGAGAAGAAGAAGAAAGGAAAGAAGAAGAAGGAGCCAAAGGTGACTGGGGGCAAACAAGTGTCGTCTGACAAAAATCCACACACAGCACTGGCAAGGCCTAAATCGCCATGCGTCATATGCAAGGGAGACCACTTCCACAGAGATTGTCCCTGTATCCCTCGGATACTAAGGGACTGGTCTCCTCGTTTGCACAATTCGGTAGCGTCGACCTCTGATAGCCATGTTGACTGCTCACCGTCAACTAGTGGAAGTGAAGCCACAGGATAGAGTGGGAAAGCTAGATTTCCCTGCAAACTGTGTGAAGGCGATCACGCCATCCACCGTTGTCCCTTCTTAGACGAGGCAAAAAGAGTTCTGGAAGATCGCCCGATTTTACAAGCGCAACTTCCTCCTGGATATCAAAGACTCCTGCCAAGTCCTTCGCTAGTTGAGAACCCAGCTGGCCTGCTCAAGTGGTCAGCCGAAGCGCCAGTCATTGAAGATGAACCGTCTAAATCCATACCTGACGAAATTCTAAAGGTTGAAATGGCAGTTGACCCGGTTTTGCCTTCAGAGGCTCTATCTTCGAATGACACCATCACAGAAGAGAATAAAGACAACACCGTCCAAATTCTCTTCATCAGCACTGACTCTGATGATCAAGGGGGCAATGCCACCATTCCTTTATCGCAGGAAGGAAGTTCATCAGAGCGATATCCGACCGTCTATTCGGCCCCACCACCAAGCAACTTGGTTGTGTCCTTTGACTGGAACCAACTAGGCAGACCCCGCTTGCCAGCTAGCATACCATTCAGAATTATTGTCCAAATATACAGAATGGTAATGGCTGGCACAGTTATTGATGAAGGGGCATCTGTGAGTATCCTTTCCTCTATTGCTTGGAAAGCGCTTGGTTCGCCAACGCTTTTGCCTGAAATGAGAAATCTATCAGGCTTTGATAAAGGAACCAGTCGACCTTTAGGGATCCTCCCCAATGTGCCCATAACATTGAAAGGGAAGACCGTTCAAATGAACGTGATGGTCGTTCAAGGACCCTTGGATTATAACCTACTCCTTGGACGAGACTATATATATTGCATGGGAGCCATCATCTCCTCACTCTTTAGAGTAATGTGTTTTCCGCATGAAGGAAGAGTGGTCAAGCTCGTGGACCAACTTTCATTTCCTGGATCATGCATCACAAATAGTCATATACCATCCCTAAATGGTCTCTTCACGCAAGAAATGTCTCAACCCACGGTTCGTCCTCCTGATGAGCGCGAGTAATCCGGGAGGATATGACTGGAACCCAGGGGGCATGCATCCTGGTCTACTTCGGCAGGAAGACTTTGGGTATAGAGTAGGTTTCCGCGGGAGAATATGACTAGTCTGTACCCCGCCCTTTGCTGGAGAGGGGTTATTCTAGAATAAGATTCTCTTGTCAAAGCTACGTGTTTGGCACTAAGGTCATTCACCTTTGTCTATCTCGGTAGATATCGCCGAAGAAGTGTTTTTTTTCAAAGATTAACGAGACAATCTTTGGGTGGCCTGAAAGAGGTAGGCATTTCCTGCTTAAACAAATGTTTTGGCGGACAAAGTAAAGGTAACCTTGAAATCATATTTTATGCCTGGGGGCATGCAAACCCTTTTGGAGTGCAAGCAAGGGGTGGCTATTTATTTTTTTAAATTTTTAGGTCCTCCCTTTAAACCTGTAGGTCTAACCCTTTAAACTCGTAGGATTAGTCGTTTCCAAACTTGCACAACGAAAGGATCCAGGGGCAAAGCTTTGTAAGATGAAGCTCCATAAAAAATAGCAACTTCAATGAGACATTTTTATCATATGACTCGATTATAGCGAGCAGTTTTAGCACAAAGTTCATGCTCGTTAAAAAATAAACGCAAGGTCCGAGCAGTTTTAGCGCATAGTTCATGCTCGTTAAAAAATAAACATAAGTTTGAGCAGTTTTAACGCGGAATTCATGCTCGTTAAAAATTAAACATAAGCACCACCCGGTAAATAACCACTGTGAATGTAATATCATCAGCCATCAAAGCCTTGGTCGTGTTTGCACCATCACCTCCACTTTTCATTTGGCCGATCGTTCACCTCCATATGATTGTTTACCCATTTTGAGGAACAGCTGCGAAGAGTGATTTCACCTAGCCATCCTTGCGACACTGCCGTGATTGGAAAATTCCAACCTGTACCTGGAATCAGCTGCTAACCCTGTTTATCACTCGTTCCTCAAAAGACGAGTCTTCTTTAAGCTCTTTTCAACTGACTCGTAAAATATGAAAAGATTGCCGAGTTTTGGCCTTCCAGCTCGTTAAAGCGACCGAAAGTGCTATCCCTCCTCTAGATTTTAATCTTTTTGGACCTGAGGGATTATTGCACAAAAAGATCGAGCGCTTGTTTTATTCGGCTCGTTAAAACGATCGAAAACTCATCCCTTCTGTATTGTTTTATACTTTTTCGGACTTAAGGGATTAGATGACGAAAAAGGAATTTCGGAGTTAACTTTATGTACCTTTTCAGACTCTCTAAAAATGAAAAGGGACCGAGTTGTCTTTGTCGTTAGACTCGTTAAAATCACTAAATAGCGACAAACTTGTCTTTAGACGAGAACGAGTTTCACTATCGCTAGGCTCGTTAAAACATAGCGATGGGCTTGCCCGAAGGGCAGGTTATAGAACAAGCATATGTTATCCTCCTCAAGCTTGACAAAAATAGAGAGGTACTGGTCAGCAATGACTGGGGAAAAATTGGGAGAAAACTAAAGAGAACTTTGATGGTAGCAGGTCGCTCTTGAACATGACACTTTTCCTCCGTACCACAATCGGGTTGGGTTGTTTCATTCACCGGTCACATCACCATGGTCTCGCCATACCATCCATAATTGGGGTAATGCTACCGATCCATCGCATCAGTGTCGCCATATGTTCAAGAGAAATCGTTCAGAAAGAGTCAACTAGGTCCCATCCACTGCCATACATTATCCTTCATCCATTCATGACCGCCACCCTGAGTCATATGTCACAGATCGTTTTCACCTCCATCAAAATCATTAGCTCCGTTCCATGTCACTGATGTGGGATTCATTAAAGCCCTCCTTTGACGGATCGCTTCTTGTCGACATCAGCTCATTATCCAAGAAGTTGATCTAGGAACAACCCCTTCAGTACTTTGAAGCTTGCATGCCTCAATGGCAAGTTTCTCACTTCCGGCGATAGGTATACATCAATGAAATTCGACCAGAAGATTTTGCATGGTGTTCGACGCCAAGTCCTTTATTCACACCACGTGAATTGTACTGTAGTACCTTGAGGGTCATTATCATTATCGGTGATTCCTCTCGCGCTTGTTAATGGTTTACATCATTGACCGGTAATCAAGCGATGTCTTTCCATGTTCGACTTCAGCGCAATTCTCACATGGATCGACTTGTACTTAGAGTGAAGATCGAACGAGTTTGAAGACCCCGGATCTAGTTTCATCCATCCGGGCTGCGATATATATTCAGGAAAGATAAAGACATTTAACATGTACATCATTGCAGCAGATGATCATCCTACTCAAAGGATGATAATTTCACCAAAATTATCAGTCTACCATCAGACGATCGTCTGTTCTATGTACAAAAAATAAATTTATAAAGCTGAGCATGGGAATGCCCGCCTCAGCTAGATCATGAAAGCAGTATGAAAAATAATGTATTGTATTGTATCTTATTACAGGTCTCCTCCCAGCAAATGGATGAACTTCGGACCCTCCTGGATAAAGCATTTCACCCAATAAACGGCCTCATACTTTAGGGGGCAACTGTTATAGAAATTTTTGTGCCTTACAGCATTGAGCATGAAATGTCCATAATCTAAGGGATCCAAAGTCCCTAAACATGTTGTTCCTACCCCTAGAGGAACAAGGCTAACAAACCACAGCAATTCACATAAGTTCTCCACCAGAAACTGCACAAAAACAAGTCAATTCAGGATCATGTCAACTGCTCCACTGAGCATCTGCACTGAATGTCAACTGCTCCACTGTCTACCTGCGTTGAATGTCAACTCCAACAAAGGCTACTTGCGCTGAGCGAGATTGGACAAGTGGCAGGCTCATTCCTCAATGTGTCAATGCCCCAATGCCCAGGAAGCTTCCAAAATGACACTTGCCTCAGGGAATTCGACTAGTGATGAGTAAGAGGTTCCAAATCTCCAAGTGGAAGCAAGAACCTCCAAGTGGACTCAAGAACTGATAGAGGGAGAGGACACTAGTCAGATCTCAAGCTGACTCATCCTCTCTCCAAAATAACTATATATAGATCTCTCCTCCATGAGATCTAGAGGCTGGAATTTTGTTATTGCAAAGAATTGCTGTTGGTTTGAGACTGGAATCATTGGGTGCTTAATGCTTTGAAGGGAGGTGAAGATAGGAATTCCATTCTGCTGGGAAGGAGATGCTGGATTGGAGCCCTCTGGGTTGTATCTCTTCCTGAACCTTGTTATTTATCAATAAAGCTATCTTGGTTTTCTCCTATATACTGATGTATCTTTGATGTATGATTGCATTAGTGTATTTGATTTATTTCTAATCCTGAATCTTTTATGAATATGAATATCTGCCTTTGTGTTGTGTTCTTCTCTTGTCGCAAGTAGCTGTGAACATCCGAAGGAGAAGAGGATCTAGATCGAGGGACAAACGGAAGACACCGGTAAGTCCATTGATCTCTCTTCTTTCCCATTTCATAAAGGAAGAAACCAGAATAGCTGTCTCTGTTTGTTGCTAAGGCACTGTCACACCTTAGGTGGATAGGATCGTCCTGCATAGGCATTTTTCCCCGCAACACCTCTCCACAGCTTCATCCACCTCTGCAAAAGCCAACTCCATCTTCCTTTGCCAACAAACCTGTGTACAGTCATAACTAGATAAATCACAACCATAATAATTTCACATAAAAACACTCAAAAGTACAAAAAGATATTTCCTTCTTATTTCTTTTCAGAAGCAGCTTGAATAAATGCAATTTACCTTTTCAATAGTCAATGGCACTCATTTCATCAGTTTTGATCTCTTTTCCTGCAACAGTAGGGTTAGTGGGTAGATTAGGGTTTGCTAGGGTTTGCGTTACATTTCAGTTTTCCTTCTCTTCCTGCAAGTATAATAGACTCTTTCGAGTTAGCTTTATTTCATCACAGTTAAAAGCTTCTTTTGAGAATTCATAGAAGTTGGCTTAAGCTCCTAGCGAACTTGCGCCAGCTAATCAAGTGACAGCCTGTAGTAAGAGCTAGTATTTGTGCATACAACACCGTTGCTTCCAAGTTTGTTACGAACTACCGAGTTGATAAAAGTAAAGTAGGGAGCCCCAGGAGTTGCAGCATTATTGCTGCAATACTGGTGCTCACCATATTTTTGGTGCCATTACTGGGGAAGCATTAGAGTATTTTGTGATTACTGCTTTTCTTCTATTTCTTCTTGCAACATTCTGCTAAATTAGTTTATTTTAGAAAAAGTAGAGTAGTTGTTTCTTTCAATTTATACATTTTTTGCTTTCATTTCCATTCTGAAATTCCATTTCAGCAAATGTAGAATAGTTATTTCCTGCTTTCATTTCCATTCTGCAATTCCATTTCAACAAACGTAGATTAGTCATTTCCTACTTTCATTTCCATTCTGCAATTACATTTCAACAAGCGTAGATTAGTCATTTCCTACTTTCATTTCAATTTTGCAATTTTCATTTCAGCAAACGTAGATTAGTCATTTCCTGCTTTCATTTTAATTCTGTAATTTCCATTTCAGCAAGACTAGACTAGTCATTTCCAACTTTCATTTCTGCAATTTCATTTCAGCAAATTCATTTCAGTTAGTTGTAGTTTGTTGTTCAATCCATTTCAGTTTTGCAGGTACAAGCAGCAAAAAAAAAACGAAAACAAAAAAAAGACAAAAACAAAAACAAAAACAAAAAAAAAAAAAAAAAAAAACAAAAAAACAAAAAACAAAAAAAACAAAAAAAAAACAAAAACAAAACAAAAATCACCCAAAAAGAGGTTTCCTTTCATGCCTCGTAGGAACAGAGACAATTCAGGAAAATTTCTACCCAACACCCCCACCACATCACTAAGTCACCCTTCTCTCTTCTTTGGTGGCAGTGATCCAAAAGAACCTATAGGTGAACCTCTAGAGATATACGAAGATCCTATAATAGAAGAAGCGCAAGAAACCATTCCTCCTAAGACTATGGCTGAAAACAGAAACATTAGAGGAAATGGGGAAAGAATATAGGGTGCCTTTCCTATCTAATAGACCAATGGGGACACAAAAATGAAAAACATAATTCCTTCAGCCTTACCTCACTTCCATGGATTGACTACCGAAGATCTTGATACCTTCTTGTTTGAATTTGTTATTCCCTGTCGAACCTATGACTATGCAGAAGACGAGCAGAAGTTGAAATTGTTTCCTTCTACCCTCAAGGATGCAGTATTACGTTGGTTCATGGGGTTACCTAGAAATAGTATCACAACTTGGGCTCAGATGTGGTATGCCTTTAACAAAAAATACCGAGACTACTGTAGGTCAAAGGATACCAAGGAAGAAATCTTTCGAATGACCATGGGAAGTGAGGAATCTTTAGAAGACTATGAAGATAGGTTTTAGCTCAGTTATAAAAAGACCAGATGCACACTTGACCCCAAATCTCTAAAGTTGATCATGCTCAGAGGAGTCACTGAAGACCTTCTAGATACCCTCCATTTGATGGATGAGGGAGACATCTACCAACTACCTTATGATGACATAAAGACTGTGTTTAGAAACCATTCTAGGGCAGCCAGAAAGAGAGGTAGGGGAAGTCAACCTTTAGCCAGTACATCCTCATCTAGTTCATCTCTTAGAAGTGAATTTGAGAATTGGTTGGAAGATTTCAAGAGCGAGATCAAGCAGAATCTTGCCATTCAAATGGATACCTTGCATATCAAAAGGAAATAAGAGGAAGCCGAGAGGGATGCGGCCATCTTTTGTCCCCGGTGCACTAGAAAGCATCCTATGAATGAATGTCCATTGCACTCTATAGAAGTGTGTTTAGTCTGTGAAGAAGACCATCCTACGAATCAATGCCATTCCTTGCCTAGAATTAAAGTTGCATATCAAGGAGCCAAAGGAGCCATTGAACCACTCTATTTCATGAACCAAAGGAGGCCACATGGACCCAGACCTTACTAGCAGGGAATGCAAGGGACATCCCAGACCTACTACAACCCCAATCAAGCCACTTCCATGCCTTCTTAAGGTCCCCCTGGTCATCCTTCCTGGTCCACACCCCTTCCTTGGTCACATACATCTCAATACCATGCTCAACCAGTTGCTCATCCGTTTCACTCTTATGCTCAGCCACAGCCTCAGTGGAATGCACCTCATCAGTGGTGGAGGCCCCAGTACAACTCTCCTCCCACTCTTTTGCCTCCACCACCTGCTCAACCACAACCATTACCCCCTGCTCCACCAAGGCAACCTCAAATACCTATTCAACCGAACCCAAACCCCAACAACAGATAGGCCCAACAGGTATATAGTGGAGAAACATCATGCCCGACCCATGCTGTGGAGATTCAGGAGATTAACCTACGATCTGGGAAGGTTTTCCCATATAACCAACCTCTCCCTAAGGAGGACGAGGAAGAAAAATAGGAAAGCGAACCAAAAGCCATTCCACCCTTTCCTGAGAGACTAACTGGAACCACACAACCGACCCCAAAAGAAACTAAACTTCTGGGAGAGCTGAAATAGTTATGTGTAAAGATATCACTTCTCCAAGCCATAAAAGATGTGCCTATATAAAACAGGTTGATCAAGTAGAAGTGCTTCAGGCACCCAGGTAGGCACGAGAGAGATGCTCCAACTATCAATGTCATAGGACAATTGTCTGACCTAATGTTGGGACAGGTAATCTGTCTGAAATATCTAAACCTTGGGAGTCCTGTAGTCGATGTCCACATCAATGGCACTGTAATCCCCCATACCCTAATTTATCTAGGGGCTGCCATTAATGTGATGACTAAGGACACTATGCTCAAGCTCAACCTTCACGGTTCCCTGAGAAAGACCACAACAATACTACAGTTAGTAGACCGCTCCACCGTAACCCCTGAGGGGATTGTGGAATATGTAATGGTCTTTATTGATTCTTGGGAGTACCCTACTAATTTCTTGGTTCTCCAACCAAAGGCAAAGCTCACTAGGCATCTTCTCATCTTGGGAAGACCCTAGTTGGCTACTGCGGATGCCTACATCAGTTGTCGAGATGGGAACATGACAATCAAGAACGGGCATATGTCCAAACAGCTAGTCCTATATCCTCCTGCCCAACCTTTGTTAGAACATGATTTACCTCTCTGGTTGGAAGAGGAAGATGAGGATGAAGTCTATTCTACACCATTGTGTACAGTAGAAGCTACCATGAGGGGTCAACAAACTGAGGATGATCTTATTGAAAACTTGATTCAGAATCTACCCCCCAGTGTGTTGCCATTAGAAGAGTTGGTGGAAGAAACCCAAGTCAATCTCTTAATTGATCTCTGTGTGGTTGATCCGACCCCTCTCCGAGTTAAGAATGTGGAATTCAGCCTGGAAAGAACCTTGAAGATCAACTCATCCCTTTCCACCTCTCAGGAGGAAGAACTGTGTAGCTTATTGAAAAACCATTTGGATGCTTTTGCTTGTAGCTATAAGGAGATGAAGGGAGTCCACCCTTTAGTTTGTACTCATCACATTTACATTAAAGAAGATTGTAAACCAGTAAGAAAGCCTCAAAGGAGGATGAATCCGGCCCCTAAGGACATAGTCAAAGAAGAACTACAAAAGTTGCTAGATGCAGGCTTCATCTACCCCATCTCTGACAGCGAATGGGTCTTTCCTTTGGTGCTGGTGCCAAAGAAAAACAGGAAGTGGAGAATCTGTATCGATTATCAAGAACTAAACAAGGCCACCAAGAAGGACCATTTCCTTTGCCTTTCATAGATCAAGTGTTAGATGGCCTGGCAGGGAATAAGTTCCTCTCCTTCCTAGATGGGTTTAGCAGGTACAACCAAATTCAAATAAGCTAGGAAGACCAAGATAAGACCACTTTCACTTGTCCTTGGGGTAATTTTGCATACTGAGTCCTTCCTTTTGGGTTGTGCAATGCTCCCGCCACTTTCTAGAGAGTAGTACTAAGCATATTTGTTGAACTGGTTCATGATTCAGTGGAAATCTATATGGATGACTTTACCCCTTATGGTTCTAACTTCCAAGAAGCTTTGACTAACTTGGGAAAAGTTTTAGCCAAGTGCATCGAAATGAACATGTCCCTCAATCCTGAAAAATGCAAATTCCTAATGACTGAAGGGACTGTGTTAGGTCATACAATTTCTCAGCAAGGATTACAGGTGCATCCCAACAAAAGTGTCATCATCCAAAGGGTCCCACCTCCTCAAAAGGTAAGAGAGGTTCAGATTTTCCTAGGCTTAGCAAGGTATTATAGAAGATTCATTAAGGATTTTAGTAAGCTAGCCTCTCCATTGTTTGGTCTTTTGGGAAAAGATGTTGAGTTCATATGGACTGACAACTGTCAAGAGGCTCTGGACACCTTGAAAGGTAAACTGGTAACTGCCCCAATTTTGAGAGGTCCAAACTGGGCCCTACCTTTCCACATTCATACAGATGCCTCGAACAAAGCGATAGGAGCAGCCTTAGGGCAAGTTGATGAGAAATTGCCTTATGCCATATATTTTGTAAGTAAAAACTTGTCCAAGGTAGAATTAAACTTCACTGTAACTAAAAAGGAGCACCTAGTTGTAGTCCATTCCCTAAATAAGTTCAAACACTACATCACCAGCTATCAAACATTTGTGCACATTGATCATATTTCAATTAGGTATTTGATGAACAAACCACATGTGAATGCTCATATTATTAGACGGTTACTTTTATTGCAGCAATTTGATTTAACCATTGTTGATAAGCCGGGTGTTGCACTAAAAATTTTCACCTTGACATTCGGCAATCTGTGTGAGTCCATTACCACTCATACTTTCCTCCTTTGTAAGTCTTAAGCCTCAGTTCTTCATATCAAGCCTTGAAAATAAGAGAAAGTCCTCAAAAGTCTCTAAAACTCTAGTTCCACACTTTCTCTTAGCATTACCTGCGGTCCCGCACCTAATGGCCATGTCCCCTGCATACCTAACCACTTTGTATCTGTGTTATGGGTGTGGACCCCTGTAAAAGTAAAAAAGGCACAAGTATATTCCTAAAAACTCACTTTGAGTCATTTCTAGAAGCTTCTGGAAGGAATCTTGAGGTGGCAAGTTCGCTCCTTTAAGGTTCATGCATCCCATACCTTAAGGAGCTAACACCTTGATGTGAGGAGCTTATCCCTTTGAAGGAGGACTCTATCCCTTCATAGGTGGACCTGTAAGCTCCTTCCTTTGCACTATAAAATGAAGCATTGGGCTGGTTACTAAGGAGGTTGAAAGTTGAATATTTTTGAGGTGAAATGTTGTTGGAACATAGTCTTCCTAATTGAGCTTTTGTGAGGAAAAATTGCATACCTCTTTGATCTCATTTGGAAGAGTGTGAGGCTTGTCAAAGTAGAGGAGATTCCTATTTCAGACCCTGGGAAGAGCTTCTACAACATCAAGGCACCAAAGGTTGTAAAGTTCTTCTATTTCGAAGTTAATACAATCAAGTTTATTTTTCTCAATAAGTTGTTGTTTATGGTTTATTTTATGGATTCCTTGATCACCATAATGAACATGATTTATGATATTAGCTATGCAGGTGTTATATGATGTGTGCTTGTTTGTGATTGCAAGTTCTCAAAAGGAAACTCTTTTGGATGGTTGAAGGATGGCTTCTACAAACTAGCATTGGACTTAAGGTAGGGTCTAAACACCTCTATAGTTTTTATTAATGAATCACAATATGTTTAGAGAAAGGTAGATTTGCTTGTCCTAATTGTTGCTAGATATCTTTTGATACTAGGGAGATCGGCCTTGTCTGCAAGATTGATTTATCCGGCCAACAAATTGGCGACTCCATTGGGGAACTGAATTTGGTTTTTGGTTTTCCTTTTTCTTTGACTTGAGAAACTGGTTCTTGTTTCTGGTTTTTGTTTGATCTTTGTGGGATTGGGTAGTTTTTAGGATCTGGATTATTTTTTTGTTTTTTTTAAGTTTTCAGAGGACCACACTTTCTTTTTACAGACAATGCGGGCATCTCCACACTTTTACTTTAGTACATAGAGCAGTATCGCTCTTGATTCTTTTCGAAGCCTGCGGACCCTGTTAAATTTTTTAAGAACCTAAAGTGTTTTATTCTAGTTAAGTTTAGGTTTTATTTACGACTTTTAGTGTCTACCCAGATTTGCATGTGTTCTGTAAAAAATCTCTTGCAAGTAAGTTCCGTTGGTATTTTTGTTTTAGATGATTTTCTAGAAGTTTTGCATGCCTGGAATGGTTTTCACTTGGTCTCTGTAGTGACTCAAAGATTAGAAGCCTAAGGAACCTTAGATTACCCTGGTGTCTTTTTGTCTTCTTGATGAGTCTAATTGGTTTGTGAAATCTGTCCTTGGTGAGAGGTAGCTTTACTTTTCTCTTTGTAAATCTTTGAATGAACTTGGTTATAAGTTTTGATTTTCATTTTTATAAAAGAAAACACATTTGAATGTTTTTTGATTGATTTATTTTTCTGAATGAATTAATCCTTAGTTTATTGAATAACTAAGTAAAACATCCTCAAAAAGAATTGAAGCTTTTATACATTAGGTTTTTCAAGTTTTTAGATCTCAAAATTAGTTTTTTAGTTTTGAGTGTTTTCTAGAACTTGCAGGATCTCTTTTGAAAGAAAAATGTTTTTTGTAGTTTTTGAGTGTTGAAAAGGAAAAGGGATTTTTTGTGAGCTTTAATTAGTAGTCTCATTTTGAGTTCTTATTGAAAAAGACAAAAAAAAATTCTTTCTATTTTCATGTTGAAAGAAGGATTTTTTTTTTTGAAGAATTGCATTCTCGAACTCTTTCTTTTAGCTAGAAAGTCATTGAAGGAAAAACGAATTGTTTATCATTTTAGGTGCATTTTTATTGTTGTTGGAGTCGAGTCTTCACACCATCAAAGTTTCATTTCCATACCTATTGACTTAATAAACAACCCAAAAAGTAACGCTTAATTAAAATTGATCTAGCAATCTTTTTATTTCTAGGGATCTTATCACCAATATAGCTTAGGCTAGTATCTTGGAGTAGGGAGTAATTAACTCTCCAAGATAGTTAAAACAAACAAGTAGCTATATCTTGTGGTAGGAAATAAATCCAATTGTAATTGATATAATCTAGGAAGCTCCTCTTAAAGGAGTCAATCACGACATCATGTCCGAACCTTTGAGACAATCAAGTTTGTCTCATTGGGAAAGATAGAAGATTTGCGCGTATTAAAAACGGTAAACCTCGGATTAACCATTGCCGAGGAGCCTGGGGTCACTTGTTGGTAAACCTCAGATTGATCATGTTGAGGAGCCTTCAAGGGGATTGTGCTTTGTTACTCTACCCTTGTGCGTAGATCGGACCGTAGATTGTTCCCCCAGTTGTATTTGTTGTTGTTGGTAACCTTAGTGTCCATAAACTTAAGATTATTTCCTAAGGTGACGGTGAAGGACGGGTCTCACTATACCTGGAGCAGACATTGACTAGACTCACTTGGACTCTCTGGGGGGTTCTCTTCACTCAAGATGGTTATGTGAAGAAACTTGTGCCAGTCTGTTTCATTAAGCAAGTTGTCGAGGTAACTGTTCCAACCACCCTTTTTGTATTAAATTCCACGATGTTGGATTTCATCACCAACTAGTGTTTTTAATACAGGAAGTCACTGTTTGTGTGTGGTTTGAACTCTTAGATTTTTTATGCATGTGATTCACTTGTTTGCTTCTTTAGAGACTTTAGGTGCTTTTATTGAAATTTTCTTTGTTTGCGTGTCATTATTTTCATCCTACACCCAGAGATTGTTATCCTTGATCAATCATGTCAAGACAGTCATCCATGTTTTCACAATCAACGGAAACATTTTTATATGGCGGTCCTGCTGTTCCTTTGGGGTACCAGTCACTTTTTGGTGCTTTTTTAGGAGCAACTCCTCGACCGACTGAACATCAGTTATCACCTGGTAATAATGGAACTAAAACATTGAACGTAGAATAGATCTTTATGATGTCTGGTAGTATTCCAAACCCTCAACCTCAAGGTAGTCAATGACCGCCTGGGGGGCAAGGTAGTTAGTTACCACCTAGGGGGCAACCTCAAGGTAGTCAGTTATCACCTGGGGGGCAACCCCAAGGTAGTCAGTTTCTGCTTGGAGGGCTACCTCAAGCTTTTCAACCTTTAGGACGGTACATACCCCAAGGACAACCCCATATTCCTCAGGATGCTTGTCAACCCCAGAATTAGTATGTGCCTCATGGTTATCAACCTCAAGTTCAGTACCCAACTCAAGGTTTCCAACCACCTTCTGGTCAATCATTCTTACAAGGAGCTGGAAATGTACATCCTAATTATCAGCCCTATGTTCAACCAGGTTATGGTCCTCCATATGTACAACCTTTTATGGGTCCCGAAATGAATATGGTGTGGGATCCGTCTCAAACTCAACAGACTTTGCAACCTAATGTGCAGTTACCTTATCAAGCTGGACAACCTTTGGTTTCTGGTCCAACCTAGCAACCTATCCAACCTATGGTTCAAACCTCTGCACCTAGTTTAGTTCAGCAGCCTAGGCCTAGCTCACCTCAGACTCCGCCTCGAATTGCTGCTGCAACTACTGCATTTTCTGTTCAATCTACCACACCTATTTCTGGAGTATCTGTAGCTCCAGTTTCTACTATCCCTACATCAGTGTCAACTCCTCAAGTCTCTATGCCCCAGTCAGGACTTACGGTTTAGACTTCGGTCCAAATGCCTGCAGGACAATTTGGTCCAAGTACAATTGCCACAAGTCAACTGTACCAGGGACAGTATCAATCCAGTCCTACTATACAAAATCCAGTTTATCAGTATCAATCATACCCTGGCTATACTTATCAACAGCCTCAACAACCCCAGTTTGGTCTGATTAATCCTAGTTTTCCAAGAGTTTATAACATTCCTAATGCAAATCCGATTCTAGGTTATCCTGGATATCCTCCTCCTGGAGCTGGTCTCTACACAAGGTTTTCACGAACCTAACTGTCAGTTACCATTTATTACAACTTCAGATTTAGCTGATTTGTTGCGCCTTACGAATGATCCAATTTACTATCTTCCGTATTGGCCGCCAATGCCTAATAAGTTGCCCAGTGATATCCCAAAATTCGAGGGTAAGTCAGGTGAGGATTCGTCAAATCATGTGATGACATATTACCTCTAGTGTGCATCTAATTCCATTATTGATGATTCAATTCGCTTACATCTTTTTCAACGAACTATGATTGGTCTTGCTGCCAAATGGTACATTGAGTTACCATGAGGCTCTTTTTATAATTTCAGTCAGTTAGCCACTTCTTTCTTAACTCATTTTCAGTTGCCTATCAGATACAACAATGGCACGAAATTTTTAACTTCACTAAAACAATCCACGTCCGCATATATTTCTGATCATATTCATGAATGTCGACGTAGAAGGCGTTAAGTGAAAATTTTCATTCCAGATCAAATTTTAGCAGAATGGTTCGTTAAATAATTGTTACCTAAAATCAATGAAGATGTAGCTAAGGCAGGAGTTGTCACTGAAGAGCAAGTCATTGCTCAGGCTCAGTACCTTGACCTCATCTAAATGCAGTCAGGTACTTTACACGGAAAAATCCCTAATCTTCCGAAAACTACAGCTCCTTCTGTTAGAGTCGATCTGGTCATCCCTCCGTCAGAGATCAAAACTCTTTTTGCATTTCATGCTTAGGTGTCCCATCTCATTCGGTCAGTTGCATTTCATTAGGAGCATGCCATAAATCTGATGGAAGGGCTTTTTCATTCATACCCCTCATGCTTTGCACTGCTGGCTCAGGTCTGTCCATCAAAATCATATTTTAAAAGTCATTTGCAGTCCTGTTTCAGTTTCTAGGCCATAACAGTCATTTTAGTCATTAGGTCTAGGGTTAGTCAATTTGGTCTTTGACAAGGTCTAATAAAGCTAGCAGGCTAGAGGGAGGTCCTTGATAAGTTGTTATTTCAAAGATTTTTATCGTCATATGATGGATTATGACTTTTCTTCAAAACTTTGTTTTGAAGACAAGTCGACATTTCATTTTTTGTAATAATTTTCCAAAATTTTTAGTTCTTGAATTCTTCAGGTGCAGCCCTGGTCTCCTTTGCCAAATCCCATGTCAGCTATTCCTGCAAAAATTTGCCGAGAAATTCATCATTTCAACCAAAAACTCAAGGAGGAAACAAAAAGTCAGAGTTCTATTAATTGTCAAAAAGTGCCAAATTCATAACATTACAAAATTGGGTTTTGAAGAACCAAAAATCAAAGCAATGTCTTTATAAGATTTTGCTATGAAGATCAAAGTCATTTTTGCATGCCAAGGTCGAAGAGAAACATTTCAAAACGAATTTGGGTGAGCTGTGCATGTTTTGGGATGAAAGAGTTTGCAACCAACCGGCGCGGTGCACATAACAGGTGGCGCGGCGCACTGGAAGCGCACGACGCACTGGGAGTTTCTGCCCAGTGTTAATTTGAATGGGCGTGGCGCACAGAGAGCGCGCAGCACACTGGGTTCTTAGCGTAGTGCATATATCCTCAAGCCTAAAAATTGCTTGAAACTTCACCAAATTGCTCATACCTTGCGTAGATTTGCCAGGTAGGCTTGCTATCTTGTTGTTGTATCAAATTTTATGATAAGAGATGGTGGTTTATGGGTGATAGTGGTTGCAAAAGAAATTCTCAAAACCTACTTCTAAAGGTCCTCAAGCCAATTGCTGCCAGGGTTTAAAACTCACTGTTTTGCCACCAAGATTTTGTCTCGCTCCCGTTGTTCCCTTATCTTCACCAATCCCTAATTCCCTATCACCTAAATTCATTACTCCCTCCTCCTACATGCTCTATCTAAAATCCTCCAAACCCACACCTCAGAACCTATACAACTAATCCCAAACCCTAAACCCTATTCCCATACATCAATCCCTCAAACCCTCTCGCATATTTCCCTATTAAATTTCTCCCAATAATTCCCATTCCTCACTATTGTTTCCCCTTCCTAACAATCCCTAACGGTCCCTGTTGCATTTTTTTTTCCCTTGGTGGCAGAATTTGAATACAACACCAAAAAGAGCAGTCCAAGTATAGTTTATATACAGCAGTAGCTTTGTCTTCAAGGTATTTTGTACAACAGTCATGGCATCTGAGCATTCATCGGACTATGAGGTGGAAACCCAAAGTGACTCTCCCTTGGAAGAACAGGCACCCCGTAGACCTCATAGAAGTGGCAGACATGTTATGGAAGAACCAACCACCCTTACAGAATTGCAGGCCTGCCCTCTTGTTATGCAGTGTTTTCAGCATCAGTCATGCTATGAGTTTTTTCAAAAGGTGGCTAGTGTCCAATTTCATCATGAGTTGGCTCGTATTTTTGTGCTGCACTTGCACAGAGATCAAGCTATCTTGGCTAGTGTCACCTTCACACTTACACCAGAATCTGTCTCCTTAGCAACCGGTATACCGAACATTGGTGAACCATGGCACAAGAAATAAAAGATTGACCAGCAGCATTATGAGCCATACATTAAAACCAATTTCTTCAGGTAGCTCAAGAGAGTGTTCTCGTTCCGATATCTGAAAGATGAATATGCTCCGCTAATGAGATTGATTATGAAATGTTTCAGCTGTGAGGGACGGTTCTCTGGTATTTATGCTTATCACGTTAGGTTGCTCATGCATTTCACCAGGGTACGGATGATGAACATTCCGTATTTAATTTACCGGAACTTAGAGAGGATGACCACCTTTATATAGCATAAAACCCCTCAGCAGCAACTTAACAGTGATTATCATTTTGCTCTTATCAAGATTTTGGTGCTTCATCAACTTGGATTGCAGGGTATCACTTGGGATGATTTCATCTCTCGTGACTTCTTCAGAGCTTCACACAGATTATTAGAGGTTAGGCAAGAAGGTGAACCTTCTCATCAGTATGAGCACCATGAGACTACTAGTGTGCCAGTATTCATCACATATCAGAGAGGCACCAGACGTTTGTTTGCAGCGGCAAAGCGAGTGTTATCTCCCCCTGTGGTGGAAGGGGCCTCGCTTCCTCCATCAGCATCATAGGTATAGGACAAGAGCGAGAGCTCAATGCAAGATTAGGGGCTTTCAGGTGAGCCATCTGGTGAATGAGAGACCGACTTCATTCTCATTCATGATACAGATACAGATACGGGTCCACAAAGCGCCAAACTTAGAGAGATCATTCAGGAGCAGCAATCAGAGATCGAAGCCTTATCCCTTGACTTGGAGAGGGCTAAGTGGACCATGAAGTACTTGGAGTAGAGGAACAAATAGCTTGAGGATCAGCAAGTGATCATGGAGCTACAAAACATTCGCGAGAATCGCCAAGCTGCGCAAAGAAGAAGAGTTGAGCTCACGTCATTGGAGCAAGAGATTAATGAGGATCCGGAGGCCAATCTCGAGAGAGTTAACATGCACTTAGATAGGTTGCTAGACAAGGCTGATAAAGACCATGCATTACTGAGACACATGGCTTTCCACTACATGGCGTGAAACAAAGTGTACAAGGCTCGAATCAGGAATTTGAAAGCGAAATTGAGGAAGGCAATCAAGAAGCAAAAGAGGCAAAGGGAGCTCGATCGTCTTCAGATATTGGTTGAAGCCTCTTTAGCCCAACATAACACTTGATAAGGAAGCTCCAACCCAAAATTTCAAGGAATTTGGGGCATTTTTGGTGTTTTTGTAAATTTTTGTGCAAAAAACAGGGTTTTTCCCCCTGTGCGCCGCGCCACATGGCACGTGCTTACAATTGGAGGCTCCAAATTCAAAAAATCTTATAGTTTTGGATTTTCCATGAAAAATCATGACTGTTGGTGCATGGCCAAGGCGTTTGAGCAAGTTTTGAGTCCTCATGAGGTCAAAAACACCTTAAAAATGACCTCTCTGCCCCTATTTTCACACACAAGAAGCAGTCTTGGGAGATTGAGGTTTTGGAGGGGCAAATGGGCACCAAACTCAGAAATTCCACTTGGGTTGGAAATTAGAAAGTTAGGGATTTCCAAAAAGCACACTTGGGCTCAATTTGGACTTCAGAAAGTGCCTCAAAATCAGCAGAAAAGTAGCGCAATGCACACAGAAATTGGCGTGGCGCGCAAAGGTTTTTGGCCCAATTTTTCACCTTCCAGCTCAGAAATTTGGCCAGTTTGACTAGTTTTTCTTTGTGATATAATTTTTGATTATCTTGATGTAATTGAGTGAACATGATTTAATTTTGGCACTTAGTTACTTGTTCTAGAAGATTCATTCACCAAAAGGTGAAATGTGAGTGAATGAATCAGTTTCCTAGCATATAGGGGTAAGTTGTTTGACTACCTAGTTTTTAGTGCTTTGTTTAGAATTGGTTGAAACAACTCCTAGAATGATGAGCTCGACCCCTAGAGGCAAGGGAATGGGTTGGGATAGTCTATATTATTTAATTTCTAAGTCATTTTCAGGGTTGGACTCTTGGGAAAAGTTTGGCACTCTATTGTACATTCATTTCTGCATTATTGTCAAAGGAAAGACCAGGGTTTTGCAGCACTGTTTGGGATCCATGTGGCTTTATGTTTTGATGGTGTGCTTCTCTGAGTAATTGTAAGTTCATTAGTGTTATGTGTATCATTTTCTTGCCTCTTCTTCTGAATTTGAACAAATGAGTGATTAAGGTAGAATTCATAACTGCTATGCTCTGCCTTTGAATTTGTTTAAATTTTCATGTTTTCATCTGTTTAAGGAGAATTCTTGAGACTCTCTTGCTCTCCTTAGCTCCTCACCGGTCCGATCTATCCATCTCACTCACTTTAAAGCATCAAAATTATTGCCTTCCTTGCCCCAATCAGAACTCTACAGAAACTGTGCCTCATCCCCGAGCCCAAATTTGCCTTTCCCATTTTTTCAATAAAACTCACAAAAAACAAAATCAAATCCCTACACTTAATACCTAGCCTAATATCAGTTGCAAATTTAGTCATCTCGAGCCTCATCGATTACCTTTTGCTGAGATTTACCCAGAGAGAGCCCTCTCCTGTCCTCATAGGGCTAGCTACGAGGCTGAGCGTGGTTTGATGTGGACCTAGAACCTTGTCTTTTCAGCCTGAGACAAATCTAGGCTCTAACACCTTCAAGGTCTCATACCACTAATGGTATCATTGGTTCAGTTAGTATTAAAAGCAAGAAGAAATCTTCAAAGAATTCTTCTCCTACAATAACTTTACCTGATTCCCTAAAAGGAGATTCTTCCACTGAATTTTCTGCCGACATCCATGTCGTAGATTCATCTACGTCCAAATCCGGTAGTAAAGAGAAGGGGAAGAATAAAAACAATCAAAATTCAAAATATAAAATAAATAAAAATGAATCTATTGACGAAAAACGAAAACCTCACTATCCTTGTTTCATTTGCGATGAGGATCATTTTACTAAAGAATGCCCCTATCGAGTAGAGTTTTCGAAATTCATTAAAGGTTCTCAAACACCTGCTATCTTGAAGGATCCTTCTCCTACTCAAGATAGTAAAGTAGTTGCTTCTTCCTTGAATACCTTGGAAGAACCCATTATGATGATGTCTCATGTTAAGATTGCGACATGATCGCAAGATTATGGTAGTAACAATCCTATTGATGGTAAAGAAGCAAAATCTTCTAATTCAAACCCATCAACTACACCTCCTCTTGGGTCTGCCCCACTACAGATCGGGAAACCCAACCCAGACTTCGTAACCAAACCACCTGCTAAAGGTATATTTCATAAATCATCTTTCAATCCATATGCAAAAGCTACTCAGAATTATAACATTGTTGAAGACTTAGTCGTTTCCCCTTCAGCAATGTCGGCTTTGGAAGTGCTGCAACCATGCCTAGCACAGCGTAAATTAATATTGTCTGCCATAGGAGCTATCAATATTCAGGATTCGAACCTAATAATCTTCGATTTAGAAAATAGTACACCCCGCCTTCAAATGGCTTTCCAGATTCCATTGTTAGTCAGAAACAGACCTTGCTTTTAGACTGTGATTGATGAGGGAGCTTCTATGTGTATCATGTCGATCCAGTGTTGGAGATCTCTTGGTTCTCCTACACTCAATCAGTCTCCGACAATTCTAAAGGCTTTTGATGGTCGAGGGTTCCATCCTTTTGGTATTTTGGAAGATTTACCTATAGGGGTTGAAGGAAAAACTGTAAATCTAGATGTGGAAGTGGTTGATGCCCCTCTAGATTACAACCTTGTTTTGGGTCACAGTTGGTCTTATGCAATGATTACTATTGTTTCAACGGTCTTTCAGCTTGTTAAGTTTCCTCATAATAGAAATATCGTTACAATAGGCTAGCTGAGTTATTTCTCATCTGACCCAGCCTCTACTGATAGCGTTCAGCACGTCGGTAAAACGACTATCCCTTACAAGGATGTTGGGGTAGGTTTGATTAAAGATTCTAGTTTACTAGGAAATTTTTCCGTCCCTCCTCCTAACGTATCACCTTCTATTGCAACTATTCATATGATTTCATCAAACACTATTGCTTTTGATGATCCTTGGATTGTACTTTCCGATTATAAGGTGGATTCATTTGATGGCGCGATGCCTTTGAATTCCTTTGAAATTGCATATCAAGCTGTACAGTCGTTTTCTGATTCCTAACCTATTGTGAGGATAGTTTGTTCCATTGTCAACCTCGTTAAAAAATGAAATTGGATGTCATGAGCATAGTTCCTTGTCTTGTGTCAAGCTCATTAAAAAATGAAACAAGGGTTGCGAGGATAGTTTTGTTCCTGTGTCAACCTTGTTAAAAAAATAAACAAGGTTATAAGAAGAGCTTCAGTGTAAATCACGTATAGAAAGACCTTTGTCGACACGTTTCGAGCCAACAAGTGTGGCTCATCGTCAGGACAAGTTGAAGAAACAGATCCAGCTTTGCGTGTTAAATAGTCTGAGCAGGGCCTCCAACAGCTATCTAGATTAACGGCTAGCTTTGACTTAGGGACAGTCAAAAAGTCAAATTGATTATTTCAAGGAAGATAGAATGACCATACCTATATATAAATATATAATTATATAAATGAAATAATTTAAGAAGGGGTTTACTTTAATAATTAGTTAAAATATATAATTTGATAATTAAAAATTATTATTAAATGGGAATTAGTTAAAATGAAGACCTAACTTATTTACAAATAAGGTAAATGTAATAA
Organism: Pinus tabuliformis; assembly: GCA_031772625.1. Lineage (NCBI taxonomy): Eukaryota > Viridiplantae > Streptophyta > Pinopsida > Pinales > Pinaceae > Pinus > Pinus tabuliformis. The sequence goes on along the minus strand of CM062806.1, from coordinate 395,108,284 downwards.
AATAAATAATAATAATATAAATCAGCAAATAAATAAATAATGATAATATATATTCGCTAGATAAATAAATAAATAGATAAAAATTTATAAAAATAAAAAATAATAATAATATATATAAATTAGTTATGAAGGAAATAATAAAGTAAATAATAATAAGAAAATAACAATGATAATAATACTAATATATATCCGTTAACAAATAGATAAATTACCAATACTAACAATATATAAAAATTAGTTACGAAAAAATAATAAAATAATAATAACAATATATATATTCCTTAATAGATAAATAAAATTAGTATATAATAAAATAATAATAATATATATATAAATTAGTTACGAAGAACTAATAAATAAATAAATAATAAAAAAAAAAACATAAGTAAATAAATATTTGTTATAACAATAATAATTAGGGAAAAGGGGACGACTCAACAATAAAAATAAGAAAAATAATAATAATAATAATATATATTCGTTAATAGATAACTAAATAATTAGTTTATATATATATATATATATATATATATATATATATATAAAAGATAAAAATAATAATAATAATAATAATAATAATAATAAGAATAAGTAAATAAATATTAGCTATGATAATAGATACCAATATCAATCAGGGAAAAAGGAGCGACACAAAATAAACAGGAGAAGGCCTGGAAAGAGTCCAGAGCCAAAAAGGATAAACCCCAGGAGATAGGAAGGCTCCAGGGGAACGGCGAAAGCGAAAAAGATGAAAGAGGGGGGGGGGAGACTAAGATGAAAAGGCAGGGATCCAACATCTACTGATCTTCCAACTGTCATCTCTATTGAGATTGTTAGGCCTTCTTTCGATCTCAATAGCTTCCCTGAGTTTCCGATGATGGAACTGGGCAACCTTGGCAATAACCTTAGCCTCCTCAATACAAACGTGATGCTTGGTCTTATCCACATGCTCTGCCAGCGCTGAAGACTTGGTTCTCCCATGTCTTAGGTCAACTGCATGTTCGCAAATCCTCTGATGGATGGAGCGCCCTGTTTCCCCGATGTGGGGGGTCCCACAAGAACAAGGGATCAAGTAGACACCCTTCATGTCCTTGGGGTTAACGGGATCTTTAACCGATCGGAGGGAATTACGAATAGTTTTGAGGGGTCTAAAAGAAGAGGGAATATTATACCTCTTAAGGATCCGAGCAATCTTGTCCGTGGTTCTTTGGACATATGGAAGGTGGACACCTAGTCGGCGTTCCTTAGGTTCTTTCCTAATAACTGCATTTCTAGATGCTTTAAGGAAAGCCTTCTAACCTAGGCGCCTACTATATCCATTTTCCACAAACACATCAAGGAGATGGGATCTCTCCTTATCAAAGCTCTCATTATCAGAAATCCTGAGGGCACGAGTAGCGAGGGTGTTAAGGACACCCATCTTCTGAGCAGGGAAATGATGGGAATCGGCATGAAGATACTGCTCAGTACCTTGGAATCTGCATGACCTAGGCGCCTACTATATCCATTTTCCTCAAAGACATCAAGGAGATGGGATCTCTCCTTATCAAAGCTCTCATTATCAGAAATCCTGAGGGCACGAGTAGCGAGGGTGTTAAGGACACCCATCTTCTGAGCAGGGAAATGATGGGAATCAGCATGAAGATACTGCTCAGTACCTTAGAATCTGCATGCCCTAATGGCAGGTTTCTCGCCTTGGACAACAAGTTTCATCATTGACCTTCGATCAAAGGATTCTATGACATGTTCGACATCAACTCATCTATTCACATTTCATGGATTGTACTAAGTACTTTGAGAGCCATTGACATTACTGGTCGTTTCTCTCACACTTGCTAATAGTTCACATCATTGATTGGTAATCAAGTGGTTTCTACCATTTTCAACTTCAACAAATTCATTCACATGGATAGAATCGTACTAGTTCGAGAAGCAGAAATCAAGACCCTGGATCTAGTTTCCACCATCCAGGCTACGAGGAATTTTGTTATTCATTATACAGTGGACTATTCACAAACAGATGGTTGCGCCCATACTGTGTCTACATATGTCTATACTCAGCGATGATATGTTCACATATATATATATATATATATATATATATATATGTTGCATTGAATTCTTTTACAGGTTCTCACTAGGGTGTCCACAGGATGATCCTTGATATGATAAAGTACTTCACTCTTCATACATGGAAGACTTCATCTTCATCTATTACAGACTTCGCACTTTAGGGGGAAACCTGTTGTGTTAGCCTCCTGCTGCAGCAGGTTAATCATCTTTCATGATCGACATTTTTTACGTGCCAAATATGTCGTACTATGCATGCTGCAATACTCCATATTTGCTACAGATGGCCAAAGAACTGTCCATGAAAGTGTGCTAGTCTAAATGCCACTGCTGTGTTCCAATTTTGATAAGCAATTCATTTTTGGTTTGAGGCATTTTTCAGTTGGAGGACTTCAAGCGAGGCATGTCTAACTCCCCTTCTTCCTCTTTCCCCAAATCACTCACTAACTTCCCCCAAAGAGGTCAAGATCTGCTTGATTCCTCTTAGTTTTATCATTCTCCATATCATTTGCCTTGGTGAAGATCTGCTTCACTCAAGGAATGTACACACTTCTTCTATCAGTCATTTTCCCCCATTGATAGCCTAAGACATCATTCTTAGCGCTTTTTCTCATCATTGTCATATTAACTATTAACTTTACTATGTAGCTCCCTATCTATTTCCCCTTCTGTTGTAGGGAAAAGTATCCGATTCGGATGACCCTATCCCACTCTAAGGGTGATAGTACCTCAGCAACAACTGTAAAGAAAACTACTTAAGGTTTACTTCTTTATGAAAGCAAGAGAGAATGAAGAAATGCACTAACCGTTGCCTTGCGCTTAATGTCGAATCCAAACTCTTCTCTTTGCTTGCTTGCTCCCAGCTCCTTGCTCTTTTACTGACCCAGCTACAATGAGATCCTGTAAAATAACAAAGAAGGAAACTACAAGAAGCATGCAATCATAACTGATTCAAGGATTAGCATAAATCAAATATACAATTATCACAACACATCATTGAAACAAATGTATATAGAAGAACCTCAATAGCTTTTATTAATAGAAGAAGTAAAGTTCTGAGAGTGTTACAACCATTGAAGGCCCCAATCCAGCAACACCTCCCAGCAGAAAGAATTTCTCCTCTTCACCTCCTTCAAGCAATCACCCAATAGCTCTATAGTGAAACCAACAGCATATCGTTACTTTGCACAAAATTCCAGCCTCCTGAGCTCATAGGAGAGAGCTCAATATATAGATGAATTGAGAAAGGATGAGTCAGCTTGCAACTGATGTGTAGCTGCCTTGTGTCCTCTCTCTCTTCAGTTGATCTTCAGTTCTTGAGTCCACTTGGAGAACTTTGCTTCCACTTGGAGAAACAGAGCCTCTGACTCATCACAAGGCGAAATCCCTGATCCAAGTGTCATTTTTGGAAGATTCCAGAGCAATGACTCAGTGTGCCACTTGTCCCATCTCGCTCAGCGCAGGTGGCCTTTGTTCTACCTGCTTTGCAACGTAGGTACACCATGGAGGAGTTGAGTTTCAGCGCAGAAGCCTAGTGGAGCACCTGCTTTGATTTCAGGATTGCTTGTTTTTGAGTGTTTTCAGGTGGAGAACTGATCTGAGAGCTGTTGGTTTGCTGACCTTGTTCCTCTAGGGGTAGGAACATCATGTTTAGGGACTTTGGATCCCTTGGATTATTGACAATTCATGCCTGATGCTGCAAGGCACAAAATTGTCTATAACAGATGCCCCCTAAAGTATGAGGTCGTTTATCGGGTGAAATGCTTTATTAGGAGGATCCGAAGTTCATTCAATCTGCTGAGAAGTGTCCTGTAATAAGATACAATACAATACATTATTTTTTCATACTTTTTCATGATCTAGCTGAGGCGGGCATTCCCATGCTCAGCTTTATAAATTCATTTTGGTACATAGCACAGACGATCGTCTGATGATAGACTGATAATTCTCTGCTGAAATTATCATCCTTTGAGAAGGATGATCATCTGCTGCAATGATGTACATATCAAATGTCTTTATATCCTGAATATATATCGCAGCCCAGATGGATGAAACTAGATCCGGGGTCTTCAATCTCTTCCGATCTTCACTCGATGTACAAGTCGATCCATGTGAGAATTTCTTGAAGTCGAACATGGAAAGACATCGCTTGATTACCGGTCAATAATGTAAACCGTTAACAAGCGCGAGAGGAATCACCGATAAGGATGATGACCCTCAAGGTACGACAGTACAATTCACATGGTGGGAATAAAGGACTTGGCGTCGACCACCATGCAAAATCTTCTGGTCGAAGGTCATTGATGTATACCTGTCACCGGAAGTGAGAAACTTGCCATTGAGGCATGCAAGCTTCAAAGTACTGAATGGGTTGTTCCTAGATCAACTCCTTGGATAATGAGCTGATGTCAACAAGGAGCGATCCGTCAAAGGAGGGCCTTAATGAATCCCACATCATTGACACGGAACGGAGCTAGTGATTGTGATGAGGTGAAAACAAACTGTGATGTATGATTCAGGGTGGCGGTCATGAAATGGATGAAGGACAATGTATGGCAGTGGATGGGACACGGTTGACTCTTTGCAGAACAACATCTCTTGAACATATAACGACACTGATGTGATGGATCGGTAGCATTACCCCAAATGTGGATGGTGTGGCGAGGACCATGGTGATGAGACCGGTGAATGAAACAACCCAACCCAATGTGATACGGAGGACAAAGTGTCATGTTCAAGAGCGACTTGCTACCATTAAAGCTGTGAGGTTCTCCTAATTTTTCCCCAGTCATTGCTGACCAGTACCTCTTTATTTTTGTCAAGCTTGAGGAGGATAACATATGCTTGTTCTATAACCTGCCCTTCGGGCAAGCCCATCGCTATGTTTTAACGAGCCTAGCGATAGGGAAACTCGTTCTCGTCTAAAGACAAGTTTGTCGCTATTTAATGAATTTAACGAGTCTAACGACAAGGATAACTCGGTCCTTTTCATTTTTAGAGAGTCTGAAAAGGTACATAAAGTCAACTCCAAAATTCCTTTTTCGTCATCTAATCCCTTAAGTCCGAAAAAGTATAAAACAATACAGAAGGGATGAATTTTCGATTGCTTTAACGAGCCGAACAAAACAAGCGCTCGATCTTTTTGTGCAATAATCCCTCAGGTCCAAAAAGATTAAAATCTAGAGGAGGGATAGCTCTTCCGGTCGTTTAATGAGCTGGAAGGCCAAAACTCGGCAAACTTTTCATATTTTACGAGTCAGTGAAAAGAGCTCAAAGAAGACTCATCTTTTGAGGAACGAGTGATGAACAGGGCAGCAGCAGATTCCAGGTACAGGTTGGAATTTTCCAATCACGGCAGTGTCACAAGGATGGCTAAGTGAAATCACTCTTCGCAGCTGTTCCTCAAAATGGGTAAACAAACATATGGAGATGAACGATTGGCCAAATGAACGGATGGAGGTGATGGCATATAAACACGACCAATGGCTTTTAATATGGCAGTCAAAGGTTACATTTACCAAAGTTATTTACCGGTTCATTTTTTCTGGGTGAGCTTGAACTCTAGGGGAAGATTGCTCACAACTTATGTTTATTTTTTAACGAGCATGAACTATGTGCTAAAACTGCTCGAATCTTGCGTTTATTTTTTAACGAGCATGAACTGTGTGCTAAAACTGCTCGATTATACCAGTCATAATACAAGAAATGCCTCAGGTGAGATAGCTATTTTTTAAGGAGCTTTATCTCACGAAGCTATGCTCCTATTTGGCAAGTTTTGACTTTTGCCCCACATCCTTTCTTCATGCAAGTTCGGAAACGACTAATCCAAAAAATAGATAAATAACCGCTCTTTGCTTGCACTCCAAAAGGTTTGCATGCCCCCAGGTATAAAATATAATTTCAAGGCTACCCCTCCTCCGTCCCACCTCCGTTTTTCTACTTGTCGTCTTGCTATATTTTTAACGATACTTGTCTTCTCGTTATTTTTCGGTGCCGACGGTACTTGTCTTCCCATCAGTTCACTTTTAGGTTTTGCAAGATCGCAACAGATAAAACATTGGTGTTACGGAGGGAGGTTTGCCTCTTACTTATTATCCGAAAAATGGTTTTGTTTGCTGCCGCAAACTAAACTCTTCTTCCCGGCGATGTCTACCATTAGGTTACTAAAGATGGTGACCACTTGTTGCCGCAATAGAATCTCTTTCTTTGGAGGCTGCCCCTACTTATCCTTCAAAACATATGTTTTAATGGGTGAGGCTTGTCTTCAAAGATGGTTACTACTTGCTACCGCAAATGGTCCCCTTCCTCGGTATCCTTATTATCTAGACAAGGGGAGCGAGAAGCTGATTATCTCACTCACATAACTTTGACAAAAGAACTTTCCTAGAACAACCCTCTCTTCCTTCTTTCGGACGGGGTACGGACTAGTCCCATTCTTCTGCGGAAATTAACTTTATACCCAAGGTTTCCTCTGCCCAAGGCAGGCCAGGGTGCATGCCCCCTGGGTCCCAGTTATATCTTTCCGAATCACTCGCATTCATCGGGAAGTAGAACCGGGGGTGGAGGCATTTCTTGAGTGAATAAGCCATTTAGGGTTGGTATTTGACTATTTGCGATGCGAGATCTCGGAAATGAAAGTTGGTCCACGAGCTTGACCATCTTTCCTTCGTGTGGAAAACAAATTACTCTAAAGAGTGAGGAGACTATAGCTCCCATGCAATATATATAGTCCCGTCCAAGGAGTAGGTTATAATCCAAGGGTCCTTGGACGACCATGACGTTCATATGAACTGTCTTCTTCCTCAATGTAATCGGAACATTGGGGAGGATCCCTAAAGGGCGACTGGTTCCTTTATCAAAACCTGATAGATTTCTCATCTCAGGTAAAAGCGCCAGGGAACCCAGTGCTTTCCAAGCAATAGAGGAAAGGATACTCACAGATGCCCCTTCATCAATGATGGTTCCAGCCATTACCATTCTATAGATTTGGACAATGATTCTGAATGGTATACTGGCTGGTAACTGGGGTCTGCCTAGTTGATTCCAATCAAAGGATACAACTAGGTTGCTTGGTGGTGGGACCGAATACACGGCCGGATACGACCCTGATGATGTTCCTTCCTGCGATAAAGGAATGGGCGCATTGCCCTGATGCTCATCAGAGTCTGTGTTGATGAAAAGAATCTGGATGGTGTCATCCTTATTCTCTTCAGTGAGGGTGTCATTAGAAGATGAATCTTCAACGACGGTGTCATTTGAGGATGAAACCTCTGAAGGAAGAACCGGGTCAACTGCCGTTTCGACCTTTAGACTTTCGTCTGGTCTGGATTCAGCAGGTTCATTCTCAATGACGGACACTTCAGCTGACCACTTGAGCGGGCCAGCTGGATTTTGAACTATCGAGGGATTAGGCACGAGTTTTTGGTATCCAGGAGGAAGTCGTAACGGTGAAACCGGACGATCTTCCAAAACTCTCTTTGCCTCATCTAAGAATGGACAACGGTGGATGGCGTGATCGCCTTCACACAACATACAGGGTGATCTTGGTCTCCCTTTTCGTCCTTCACTCTCGCTAGTTGACGGACTGCAATCAACATGACTACCAGAGGTTGATGCTACCGGATTGTACAACCTGGGGGACCAGTCCCTTAGTATCCGGGGAATACAAGGACAATCACGGTGGAAGTGGGTCCCTTTGCAAATGACACATGGCGATTTAGGCCCGGTCGGTGCAGTGTGTGGATTTTTGTTAGATGTCTCTTGCTTGCCCCCAGTTGCCTTCGCCATAGGCCCCTTTTGCTTCTTTTCTCTCTTCTTCTTTTCCTTCTTCTCCATGGGAGGCTGACTTCTACCGGCTCTACCTTGTGAAGATGAAGGATCAGAGGAAGAATTGTAAGAAGTGGAAGGCTGGTGGGCAGCTCTAGACTGGTCTGACTGTTGATTCGACTGCTCAGGATTAGTGGCGATTTGAACTACATTAGTTGAAAAGAGCCATACAGGTAGGCCAATTGTCAATCCTGGAAGTGACAATGTGGCCATATGAGGCGCACCAACATCTCCCCAAGAGGAGAAAGGATTGGGATTTCCACCAAGGTGACTTCCTTGGTTGGTGGGCTCCATACTTTTCAACTGAAAGATCAACGTGGGAATAACAGGTGATTATGTTCCGATTAAAATAAATTTTATTAACGACGCTTTAGACACAACTTTGCTTTTTCATGTTTTAAGAGTCGAGAAAAAGCTAAAGATGACTCTAGTCTCCTTCGATGTATTAACGAGCCCGAAGTGACAAATGCTCGGATGGAATTTTTCAGTTATAGAGTTTGAAAAAGGTCAAAAGAAACTTCTCTGGAGTTCTAGGCAGAGGGTGTGCCAAACTTTTCGCGAAACCACAGAATACGTTTTACGGTACGGGTGGTCGATCTTCGTGAATGCTGTGTTCACTGCATCGCGATCAGTAGGGCGGCCGACACGGCTTCCTATGGATAAAGGCTTTGTTCCTATAGGGGTCTCCCAATATATACGCGATGGTACGTGGGAGCACAAGTCCGTATTAGTGCCACCGACTCTCAGGAGGAATCACCCACCTTCGTAGAGATCGACAGTCACTATGTTTAACGACGCCGGAACACGTCTCTACCTAGACCTCTATGTGTTTGCGTTATGTTTCAAAGCGTTGTTATGTAAATTGAATTTATTTTAATGTTGATCTTGCTTAGCAATTTGCCTTTAAGGATCACCACGAGATGTATATGACAAATTCCTGATGCAGTCTAAGATGAGAAGCAAACTTTTCAATCTTTCAAATTTGAAAATCTTAACTACTGAGGGAGAAGAAAGGCAAATCTTTTCACACAGATCATAAAGCACACACTAATGAAAAATTTCCTAAATCAGCATGTAAACAGTCAAATGGAAAATGCACAATGCATGTATTTTCTTTTCCCTTTCTTAATGTTGATGTATTACAAAAAGAAAGTTGTTATATAACTTTGATTTCGATTTAAAGCGAAAACAAACAAGCTTGTCAAAAATCAAAAGACACCTTAAGATTTACTTGTTTAATCACTGGAAATACATGAAATCAAACCATAATGACGAAAGTAAAAAGACTAATCAGCTATGGACAGCAAACAAGCTAACTCTTTAGACCAGCAAAATGCCTAACACAGGTTCAGATCTAGGAGGCCAAAGCAAGACTAGTTTACTTTCGTTATGGGAAATTGTAAATGACGTAAGAAATACAAAAGAACAAGTACAATTTCGTTATATAACAGAGGCGGAATGATGGCAAGTAAGGTTGGTTTCAGAACAGGTACAAGACTGGTAACTGGCAGCCAAATCTATAGTGAAAACAGGCAAGAAAAAGGGAGGAAACCCCAACTGCACTAGGCAAAATTGGGCCAACGCAGGTGCTGCACAGCCAGTCTGGCTCTCAGCGCAGGTAGCCCCTTCGGGACCTGTGTTGCAAAGCAGGTAGCCTGTGTACTACCTGCTTTGGAAAACGAAAGTTGTGTTTCCTCAGTTTCCGGGTCACAATTTTCTCAAAAATGCACAGTTTTTGCTCAAATCAGAAGCAATCAGTCAAGCACACACAAAGGGATGATTAGGAGGATGAAAAGCTATCACTAAGAGCTTACAAGGATCCTTGTAGATCAGCTCTTCAAATCATGAACATGCTCAGAAAATGAGCCAGAGTAGCTGCCCTCTACTTCGCTTTTGATATAGTCAAAAGCTTTTCGATTTGGTACTCTTTTGTTCAGGAAATGAATAGCAAAATACTACAAACAATCAAATAGATACGATCCCCAGCGGAGTCGCCAGTTTGTTGTAGGGAAAAGTATCCGATTTGGATGACCCTATCCCACTCTAAGGGTGATAGTACCTCAGCAACAACTGTAAACAAGACTACTTAAGGTTTACTTCTTTATGAAAGCAAGAGAGAATGAAGAAATGCACTAACCGCTGCCTTGCGCTTAATATTTGCTCCAATCTCTTCTCTTTGCTGCTTGCTCCTAGCTCTTTGCTCTATTGCTGGCCCAGCTACAATGAGATCCTGCAAAATAACAAAGAAGGAAACTACAAGAAGCATGCATTCATAACTGATTCAAGGATTAGCATAAATCAAATATACAATCATCACAATACATCATTGAAACAAATGCATATAGAAGAACCTCAATAGCTTTTATTAATGGAAGAAGTAAAGTTCTGAGAAGGTTACAACCATTGAAGGCCCCAATCCAGCAACACCTCCCAGCAGAAAGAATTTCTCCTCTTCACCTCCTTCAAGCAATCACCCAATAGCTCTATAGTGAAACCAACAGCATATCGTTACTTTGCACAAAATTCCAGCCTCCTGAGCTCATAGGAGAGAGCTCAATATATAGATGAATTGAGAAAGGATGAGTCAGCTTGCAACTGATGTGTAGCTGCCTTGTGTCCTCTCTCTCTTCAATTGATCTTCAGTTCTTGAGTCCACTTGGAGAACTTTGCTTCCACTTGGAGAAACAGAGCCTCTGACTCATCACAAGGCGAAATCCCTGATCCAAGTGTCATTTTTGGAAGATTCCAGAGCAATGACTCAGTGTGCCACTTGTCCCATCTCGCTCAGCGCAGGTGGCCTTTGTTCTACCTGCTTTGCAACGCAGGTACACCATGGAGGAGTTGAGTTTCAGCGCAGAATCCTAGTGGAGCACCTGCTTTGATTTCAGGATTGCTTGTTTTTGAGTGTTTTCAGGTGGAGAACTGATCTGAGAGCTGTTGGTTTGCTGACCTTGTTCCTCTAGGGGTAGGAACATCATGTTTAGGGACTTTGGATCCCTTGGATTATTGACAATTCATGCCTGATGCTGCAAGGCACAAAATTGTCTATAACACCTTCCCCTACTAAAGCTATGTATATTACTCCCCTATATACTTATCCCCTCCCCCTGGTTGAAAGATAACCATATACATCCTCAGGAATTGCTAAGTTTATTAGAAACTCAGCAAGAACCCACACTGCCCTCCTCTAACCATCTTCCAGATGCATTTCGGACTCCTTCTGATGCATAAAGCCCTTCATCACTCTATAAAACCCCTCTAGTGCTTTTTGATTCCTTCAAAAAGCATAAATTCCCTTCATATGTATAAAAAACCATCTTTTGGCCTTGTTTCTACCTTTTCCAAGGCACAAACCCTTTTAAAGGCCATTAAATCCCTCTCAAAACACATAAAAATCCTCCCAGGTGCCTTTGGAATCCTTCCAAGGCATGAATCCTCCCTTTTTGGCCATCGGACCCATTCTGATGCCCTAGAAGTCCATTCCAAGCACTTACCTCACCCCTCCGAATTCATTTGCCTTGCCTTCTTTTTATAATAAATTGCTCCGATGTAAAAAAGAGTCTTTTGGACCCCCTCCGATGCAATATCACAGTCGGGAGGGAGATCTTGTGTTGAAACAACAACAATTTTTGCATGTCCGATCAACAATGGCCGATGCGATATCGCTTATCGGCATATCGCAAATATTAGGGGTTAAGGCATGGATTATAATGGGCCGCCGATCACCGATATGCCGACTGGATCACAGCCGTCCATCGCCCCCACTCATCCACAGTCTGCATGATTTCGGCGATCGCCCATTTCGGCGATCGCGCATATGTAAATCTCATGTCCCCGCCGATGCCGAAGCGCCGAATTAATCTCCACCGTCCATTTGGGCCCTCAGATCAACGGCCCATTTTTTATCGCATCGCCCCATATATTGCTTCGACTAGCCGGAGCCAAAATAATAATAAGTGTTACACTAAAAAATGTCACCTTGACTACTTACAGTTAGTATGGCTCAAATCAACAGTCATGCTACCCTCTTAGGCAAGTCTCATGCCTCTGTTATCCATCTCAAACTCAAAGAAGAGAGAAAGTCTTGTAAAAACTATGTTTATCTCTGGGGTCGCAGGTTCTCTCTAGCCTTACCTGCGGGGACGCTGACCATGTTCACAAAATCTGCGTCCATGGACGCTCTGTATGTTAAGGGACAGGTGCGTCCCTCTGTAAAAGGCAAAATGCGCGAGTTTTATCTTGAAAAAGTTACTTGTGGTTACTTCTAGAACATTCTAGAGGTCGGTTTGATGAAATGGATGCGCCTCCAGTTGGTTCATGTATCTCTATTAAGGGGGAACTTATCCCATCAATAAGGGAGCTATCCCACCCATAGAGGGGGATGATCCCATTGATAGTGGACCTGAATAACCTCTTTACAGCACTATAAATAAAGGCATTGAGCCAGAAGGAGAGGAGGTTGGAGCTATACATTTTCTTTTGGTAAATGCTGCAGGATTTAGGTCTTCCATTAGAGCCTTTGTGAGGAGAGATTGTCTTCACTTGATTCTACTTGGGAGAGGGTGAGCTTTGTCAAAGTAGAGGAAAACCCTTGATGGACCCTGGGAGGAACTTGCACAACACCAAGGCCAGGTTGTAAGAGTTTCTTTGTTTCGTTATTAATACAAACTGGTTTATTTTTCTCAATAGCTTGTGTTAATGAGTTATTTCATGTGTTCCTTGGTCTGCATGTTGAATATATGTTTTATTATATGAAATGCAAGTGCTTGGTAATTGTTTGATTGTTTGTGGTTGCAGGAATTGACTTGAAGGAGGAGCTCATCCGGATCGTCAAGAACGGACTTCAACAACAGCGTTTTGGAATAAGGTAAGCCTAAACACTTGTAGTTTTCATGTTGTAAAAGGTGTATTTAGAGAAAGATCACTCCATTTTGTCTTGTTTGTCATTAGAATGTCTTAGACTTCTAGGAAGGTCAGTCGTGTCCGCACCCTTGACCAATTCCGTGTGATGTACCTTGATTTGCATCATTATGCCGGGGGCATGTGAACTTGTAACAAGCATAGTTTTTCATTTCAAGCTTGTGTAAACATGAAACCGAATCCGAGCATAGTTCTTTTCCTGTGTCAAGCTCGTTAAAAAATGAAACAAATCCTCCTCTACTTGAGTCGAGAGATTGACTAGATCTCGTAAATGTTAAGTTGTATATTTAGGTTAGTTGTTTCGGTGTTTTGCATAATTTTCTTACAGTTTTAGGTCAAAGTATTTTAAATGATCTCGTCACTAAACCTTCATTTCATCCAAATGGTTGAATGAAATGAAGCTAGGGGGGCATGCACTCTAGCAGTTATGCTTAGGGGGCATCAAGCACAGTTTTATCTCTGTTTCAAGCTTGTGTAAAAATGAAACTACTCTGAAGCATAGTTTTTCTCTGTTTCAAGCTTTTGTAAAAATGAAACCTATCTCGAGTCAATTTCAGTTATTTTCAAGACTCGTTAAACTCATGAAAATACCGAGATTATTTTGCTATCTTTCATTCTCGTAAAACAAATGAAAATGCCGAGATCTTTCCGTCTTTTCCTACTCGTAAATTAAATTGAAAGTCGGCCATATGAGTACATTTTTATCATTTTTTCGAACTCGTTAAAACTTACGAAAAAGTGAAAACCATGAGTACATTTTTATCCCTTTTTCGAACTCGTTAAAACTTACGAAAAAGTGAAACCTTGGAGTTCTCTTTTAAGCCCTTTTCAGACTCTTAAAACATGAAAAGATTGTCGAGCGTTTCTTTTACACTCGTTAAAACGGAATTAAAAGACGGTCCCCTTTTAGCTCTTTTCTGACCGCAAAATCAGGAAAAGATTGCCGGGTTTTTGTCGTTTCAAACTCGATAAGGAAATAAAACGACGTGTCCTTGATCGCTTTTTACTTTTCAGGTCAACGACACTATTATGAAAGTACTCCTTGGTCGCAAGATCAAGCGGTTCCCCCAGGTATTATTTTATACTTTTTCGGGCTTGAGGGACGCAAATGTACGAAAAAGTTCAACGTGGAGTCTCCTTTAGTTTTTTCAGACTCTCTAAAATTGAAAAACGCCGAGTTTCTCCTATACTGGACTCGTTAAACTTTTACAGTAAAGGACCTGTTCAATTACAAACAGGAACGAACCACTCCTTCCTAGGGTTCGAATTTAAACTAGGTTGGACTTGTCCGAAGGATGAGCTTATAATCAAGCATATGTTATCCTCCTCAAGCTTGTTAAAAAATAAAGAGGTACTTGCCAGAAATGGTGGGGGAAAAGAGAGAAGAATGAACCTGTTTGTTACCTTTTGTCTCAAAAGAAACTTTATTACCACTCTTGAACACGACACTTTTTCATTCACCTGGGTTGGGAAATCTTTTACCTCACAGTTGATCCAACCACTTTGAAAGTCTTTAACCGGGTTCCGGGGATTAACTTTGAGTTATTCGTCACCAAGCCATCTGTCGTGTCGTTATGTGTTCAAGAGGTCTGCAAGCAAAACTTTCATCTGCAAAATACTTGTCATCCATTTGACCATCCCTGAGTCAGTCCTTACAGCAACATTTCTTCAACTTGAACAATGATTTCGTGTTGTGGGCTTGCCTGCAACAGGTCGCTTTCTATCGACATCGACACATTATCTAGAAAGATGACTTAGGAATCGACAGTACCTTGAAGTCTGCATGCATCAATGGCAGGTTTCTCGCCTTTGACGTCAGTTTACATCATTGACTTTCGATCAAAGGATTCCGTGAAGTGTTCGACATCAAAACATCTATTCACATTTCACGGGTTGTGCTTGGTACTTTGAGAACCATTGACATTACTGGTGGTTTCTCTCACGCTTGTTAACAGTTTACATCATTGACTGGTAATCAAGTGGTTTCTACCATGTTCGACATCGAATCATTTAATCGCATGGCTAGAATCGTACCAATTCGGGAAGTAGAAGTGAAGACCCTGGATCTAGTTTCTACCATCCAGGCTGCGAGGAGTTTTGTATTCATTATCTATGTAGACTAATCATAAACAGATGGCTACGTCCGTACTGTGTCTACAAAAGTCTATAAAAATGATGTACTGCAAGATCATTCCTGTATCAGAATAGTTAGTCCATTAGTTAAAGTTTTGAATCTGAGTATGGGAATGCCTACCTCAGTGATGATATAATCTTATCCATGTATTTTGTGTTGAAAATTGCAGGTTCCAACCAGGCCATCCACAAGGCAATCCTTGAAATGATAAAGCGCTTCACCCTTCCTAGAATTACAAAACCCTATTCTATTCCAGGCTTCGCACTTTAGGGGGCAATCTGTTACACTAAAAAATGTCACCTTGACTACTTACAGTTAGTATGGCTCAAATCAACAGTCATGCTACCCTCTTAGGCAAGTCTCATGCCTCTGTTATCCATCTCAAACTCAAAGAAGAGAGAAAGTCTTGTAAAAACTATGTTTATCTCTGGGGTCGCAGGTTCTCTCTAGCCTTACCTGCGGGGACGCTGACCATGTTCACAAAATCTGCGTCCATGGACGCTCTGTATGTTAAGGGACAGGTGCGTCCCTCTGTAAAAGGCAAAATGCGCGAGTTTTATCTTGAAAAAGTTACTTGTGGTTACTTCTAGAACATTCTAGAGGTCGGTTTGATGAAATGGATGCGCCTCCAGTTGGTTCATGTATCTCTATTAAGGGGGAACTTATCCCATCAATAAGGGAGCTATCCCACCCATAGAGGGGGATGATCCCATTGATAGTGGACCTGAATAACCTCTTTACAGCACTATAAATAAAGGCATTGAGCCAGAAGGAGAGGAGGTTGGAGCTATACATTTTCTTTGGGTAAATGCTGCAGGATTTAGGTCTTCCATTAGAGCCTTTGTGAGGAGAGATTGTCTTCACTTGATTCTACTTGGGAGAGGGTGAGCTTTGTCAAAGTAGAGGAAAACCCTTGATGGACCCTGGGAGGAACTTGCACAACACCAAGGCCAGGTTGTAAGAGTTTCTTTGTTTCGTTATTAATACAAACTGGTTTATTTTTCTCAATAGCTTGTGTTAATGAGTTATTTCATGTGTTCCTTGGTCTGCATGTTGAATATATGTTTTATTATATGAAATGTAAGTGCTTGGTAATTGTTTGATTGTTTGTGGTTGCAGGAATTGACTTGAAGGAGGAGCTCATCCGGATCGTCAAGAACGGACTTCAACAACAGCGTTTTGGAATAAGGTAAGCCTAAACACTTGTAGTTTTCATGTTGTAAAAGGTGTATTTAGAGAAAGATCACTCCTTTTTGTCTTGTTTGTCATTAGAATGTCTTAGACTTCTAGGAAGGTCAGTCGTGTCCGCACCCTTGACCAATTCCGTGTGACAAATTGGCGACTCCGCTGGGGAATCCATTAATGAGAGAGTCTTTTCCTTTATATGAACTTTGCTTTGAGAAAATCATTTTTATTTTCTGGTTTTTGACTATGAGAATTAGTATTTGGGTGGCTTAGCTTTAGATTTAGTTAGATTTGGTTTTTCTTAACTTTTCCAGAAGGACGCACCCTCTGAGTACTGCACAGTGCGTCTTTGGACGCGCTGTTGCCGTTTGCACAGAGCGGGCCCGCACCTGTTCTAACGGGCTGCCTGCGTCTTCCTGTAAAATTTAGGAAAATTCCATTTTTTGCTTTAATTGCTTTTAGATTTTGGTTTTTCTTAGTGTTTTCTGCCCAGATCCTTTAGTACCCTATCAAAAATTTTCACCTGAGCTTGTTCCTGCTCTTAGCTTTCATCAATTGGGTGTTTTGAGTCTCTTTTTGAGAAATTCTTAATTTGATTTCCTTTGGTCATTACTTGGAGGTTTCTCTCAGTCTTTTCACAATTTTGCATCTTTTTGCTTTTGTTTTTGCAAAAAAATTTCCCCCTCATTCGCCGGGGGGGGCTAAATTGTGTATGAGTGTTAATTGCCTTTGAGTGTTTTTATTTTTGATCTTTGGAACTCTCACCCAATTTTCTCAATTTGCACTTGATTGGTTCTTAGATCACATTAGAATCGTCTTGTGTTTGAGAATTCTCTTGCATAGATCACATTTGCACAATTAGAATTCTCATTTTCAGAATATTATTGAAAAATGTGCATAGATTACATTTGCATACTTTTCGAGTGAATTGTGCTTAGATTACAATTGCATAGTTTACATTCTGAAAAATCAATCGTAGATTTAGATCAGCTTTCTTTGATTTGAATTTACACAAAAATAAAAATAAAAATTGGTTTGGAATTGATTTGCATTAGTTTTTCTTGATGAAATTAGTGCATTAGAGAATTTGTTAAATTTTCTCTTAGTGATCAATTTTTTGCATTGTTGGAAGTGAATGGAAACTCTCTCCTTACTTTAGTTAGGATTCATCGAATTGAAAGGATTGCATTATCATATTCGATTGCATTCAGTTGAGTCGGGTCATAACACCATTGGTTTCATCTCCATTTACCCATTTGAGTAATAACAGCCTTAATAACACAGCGCTTAATTAAAATTCATCTAGTAATTTTTACATTTCTAGGGCTCTGAAACACCAACATAGCTTAGGCTAGGGTCTTGGAGTAGGTGAGTACTTAACTCTCCAAGACTACAAAACCAAACAGATAGTTTATCTTGAGTAGAATAAATCCAATTGTTTCAATTGCACTCTGGGAAAGCTCCTCTTAAAGGAGAAGCACGAGCTCGTGTCCGAACCAGTGAGGGGATCATTCCCCCCTCATTGGGAACGACGCCAGACAGTACGTATTACAAACGGTAAACCTCGGATTAACCATTGTCGAGGAGCCAGGGGTCACTTATCGGTAAACCTTGGATTGTTGTCAAGGAGCCGGTAAGGGGATTGAGCTTGCTACTCTGCCCTTGCGTGCTGTCGGAGTTTAGACTGTTCCCCCAGGTGTATTTGTTACTGTTGGTGACCTTAGTTACCATAATCTTTAGGGTTCTACCGAGGTGACGGTGGAGGGAAGGTCCCACTGTACCTGGAGCAGACGTCGGTTATACTCACTTGGATTTTCCGGGGGGTTCACTTCACTTCGAGACGGTTAAAGTGGAGGAACTTGTGCCGGTCTATTCATTAAGCAGGTTGCCGGGGTAACTGTTCCACCCGCCATTTCTGTACTGAATTCTGCGAGGTTGGGCTTCATCACCAACTAGTGTTTTCGGTCCGGAGAGCTTACTGTTTGTGTGTGGTTTGACTCCTAGATTTGATAGCGCGTGTTAATTTGTTTATTTTTACTTTTAGAGACCATAGGTGTGAATTGTGAATTTTAGTTGTTAAGTGTGAATTGTGAATTGTTAATTTTAGTTTTAAATTGTTAATAAAATTCACTGAAGTTGAATATAATGGCAAATGTTCCAGAATTTATCAACCTAGGAACCCCTCCTAATGAGAATCCTAGTACTTTTCCTTACTTTGGAAATGTTGGTCCTCCTTATATGGCTACTTTGTCATTACCTGGATTTACAATAGGTTTACCGATATGGTTATTTTCAACTTCGTTGGCCCAAAGTACTCCAATTGTTCCACCTCAACCAGATGCTTCACCTCAACAGAGTTCACCATCTCAACATCACCAACCTTCTGTTGACCCTTTACCTTCTTCGCCTAATTTTTCTTCCTCCATTTCTTCCTCTTCGCCTGGTAAAAGCCTTGATGCTAGTAACCAGGAGGCTAAGAAGAAGAAGAAAGGGAAGAAGAAGAAGAAGAAGAAGAAGCAAGATAAGAAAGAAGTCAACCAACCAACCATGGCTGTAAGTGTTAGTTGTGTTGAGGAAAATTCCGACATGCATCGTAAACCCAAATACCCTTGCAGGCTTTGTAAGGGTGACCACTTCCTTGTCAATTGTCCTGGTATTCCAAAGGTCTTGGAAGTATGGTCAGAAAAATCTCATCAACTTTCCATTGATCCATCAACCAGTGATAGTCAGGTTCCTGGGAAAAAGGGTAAAGTTAGGTTTCCTTGTAAGTTATGCAAAGGGAGTCATCAAACTCACATTTGCCCTCACATGGATGAAGCCTCAACATTGTTGGAAAACCTTACTGTTCCACAGCAAGAATTTCCAACTGGTTACCGTAAACTTTCTCCCAACCTACCGTCAACTGACGGAGTGATTGATCTAAATTCAAGTACAGTCGATCACACTCTCCCATTGGAGAGTGAAACTCATGTCACTCAGGTTGATGATCTGTTAGTTGATCAAGTGGTCGATTCAATTTCACATTCAGTCGATCCCACTTTCCCTTTAGAAAGTGAACTTCATACCACTCAGGTTCTTCTTGTTACATCAGATTCTTCTATGCCGGGGGGCATTTCACCTGTTTCTACAGAACCCCCTCCAAGCACTGAGGTCTTTTCCTTTGATTGGAATAGACTGACAGAACCTCGTCTTCCTTCCTCCATCCCTTTCCAAATCATTGTCAAGGCTGGTGGTAGGGACATACATCGTACTCAGGTAGATGAAGGTGCTTCTGTTAGTATTTTATCCTCAGCTGTTTGGAAAGCTTTGGGTTCCCCTCAGCTTGCGCCTATTACGCAGAATCTGAAAGCTTTTAACAGAACAATTAGTGAACCTTTAGGGATCCTTCCTAAGTTTTCTATTACCTTGGAAGGTAAAACTGTTTGTGTTGATCTTATGGTAGTTCGAGGTCCCTTGGATTTCAATTTACTCCTTGGGCGAGACTATGTTTATGCAATGAAAGCTGTCGTATCGACACTCTTTCGCGTGATGTCTTTCCCTCACAATGGCAGTATTGTGACTGTAGACCAGCTTTCATTCCCTAGTCTTTTTTCAACTACCAATAATATGACACCCCTAAATGTTCCTGATTCTAAAGTGGTATCTACCCTGCCATGGGTTAATTATGTGGCAACCGGTCCCATGATTTCAGTTACCGATGTAAGTGAGCCTCTCACTGTTTGCTCATCTTCCTTTGATTTAGATCCGGTAATTGACATGGAAAACTCTATGGGATTACTTGAACACGATGTTCCTATCCCTTTTGAGTCCCTTGACATGTGTTCCTTCCCAAGAAGTATTCTTCCTTCGGATGAAGACCTCTTGGAAGCCATGATCAAGGTGTGTCCATTGACATGTCTTTCCTCCAGTTGGAAGCCATGATCAATGTTACGAGGAAAGTTCTTTTTACTGAGTCAACCTCGTTAAAAAATGAATCAGTGAGTACGAGGATAGTTTTTTCCTGTATCAACCTCGTTAAAAAATGAAATAGGCTAGCGTGAGGAAGGTTCCTTTTACTGTGTCAACCTCATTAAAAAATGAATCAGTGTGTGTGAGGATAGTTTCTTCTAGTCTCAACCTCGTTAAAAAATGAAACTAGAAGTCATGAGGATAGTTCCTTGTCTTGTGTCAAGCTCATTAAAAAATGAAACAAGGAGTACGAGGAAAGTTCCTTTTACTGTGTCGACCTCGTTAAAAAATGAATCAGTGTGTATGAGGACAGTTCTTTTACTGAGTCAACCTCATTAAAAAATGAATCAGCTAGATTTTAGGATATGTAGGTAGATTGTAGAAAGTAGGGTTTTGAGGACAGTTCCTGTTACTGAGTCAACCTCATTAAAAAATGAATCAGGTTTGAGGATAGTTCCTGTTACTGAGTCAACCTCGTTAAAAAATGAATCAGGTATGAGGATAGTTCTTTTCTTGTGTCAACCTCTTTAAAAATGAAACAACTCCCTTTTCAAGTTAAATATTGAAAGTAAACCTTCATTTCATCCAGCCGGTTGAATGCAATGAAGCCTGGGGGGCATGTACCTCATTTCGCATCATTATGCTGGGGGCATGCAAACTTTTTGAGCATAGTTCCTTGTCTTGTGTCAAGCTCGTTAAAAAATGAAACAAGGGTAGGTTAAGTAGGTAGATTGTAGAGAGTAGTCATGAGCATAGTTCTTTGTCTTGTGTCAAGCTCGTTAAAAAATGAAACAAGGATTTTAGAGCATAGTTCCTTGTCTTGTGTCAAGCTCATTAAAAAATGAATCAAGGTTTTTAGAGCACAGTTCCTTGTCTTGTGTCAAGCTCGTTAAAAAATGAATCAAGGTTTTTTTAGAGTATAGTTTTTTGTTAGGTAGATTGTAGAAAGTAGTTATGAGCATAGTTCCTCGTCTTGTGTCAAGCTCACTAAAAAATGAAACAACTCCCACGAGTCTTTCCAAGATTTTGAAAGTAAAGCTTCATTCCATCCACCTCATTGAATGCAATGAAGCTTGGGGGGCATGTACCTTGATTTGCATCATTATGCCGGGGGCATGTGAACTTGTAACAAGCATAGTTTCAAGCTTGTGTAAACATGAAACCGAATCCGAGCATAGTTCTTTTCCTGTGTCAAGCTCGTTAAAAAATGAAACAAATCCTCCTCTACTTGAGTCGAGAGATTGACTAGATCTCGTAAATGTTAAGTTGTATATTTAGGTTAGTTGTTTCGGTGTTTTGCATAATTTTCTTACAGTTTTAGGTCAAAGTATTTTAAATGATCTCGTCACTAAACCTTCATTTCATCCAAATGGTTGAATGAAATGAAGCTAGGGGGGCATGCACTCTAGCAGTTATGCTTAGGGGGCATCAAGCACAGTTTTATCTCTGTTTCAAGCTTGTGTAAAAATGAAACTACTCTGAAGCATAGTTTTTCTCTGTTTCAAGCTTTTGTAAAAATGAAACCTATCTCGAGTCAATTTCAGTTATTTTCAAGACTCGTTAAACTCATGAAAATACCGATATTATTTTGCTATCTTTCATTCTCGTAAAACAAATGAAAATGCCGAGATCTTTCCGTCTTTTCCTACTCGTAAATTAAATTGAAAGTCGGCCATATGAGTACATTTTTATCATTTTTTCGAACTCGTTAAAACTTACGAAAAAGTGAAAACCATGAGTACATTTTTATCCCTTTTTCGAACTCGTTAAAACTTACGAAAAAGTGAAACCTTGGAGTTCTCTTTTAAGCCCTTTTCAGACTCTTAAAACATGAAAAGATTGTCGAGCGTTTCTTTTACACTCGTTAAAATGGAATTAAAAGACGGTCCCCTTTTAGCTCTTTTTTGACCGCAAAATCAGGAAAAGATTGCCGGGTTTTTGTCGTTTCAAACTCGATAAGGAAATAAAACGACGTATCCTTGATCGCTTTTTACTTTTCAGGTCAACGACACTATTATGAAAGTACTCCTTGGTCGCAAGATCAAGCGGTTCCCCCAGGTATTATTTTATACTTTTTCGGGCTTGAGGGACGCAAATGTACGAAAAAGTTCAACGTGGAGTCTCCTTTAGTTTTTTCAGACTCTCTAAAATTGAAAAACGCTGAGTTTCTCCTATACTGGACTCGTTAAACTTTTACAGTAAAGGACCTGTTCAATTACAAACAGGAACGAACCACTCCTTCCTAGGGTTCGAATTTAAACTAGGTTGGACTTGTCCGAAGGATGAGCTTATAATCAAGCATATGTTATCCTCCTCAAGCTTGTTAAAAAATAAAGAGGTACTTGCCAGAAATGGTGGGGGAAAAGAGAGAAGAATGAACCTGTTTGTTACCTTTTGTCTCAAAAGAAACTTTATTACCACTCTTGAACACGACACTTTTTCATTCACCTGGGTTGGGAAATCTTTTACCTCACAGTTGATCCAACCACTTTGAAAGTCTTTAACCGGGTTCCGGGGATTAACTTTGAGTTATTCGTCACCAAGCCATCTGTCGTGTCGTTATGTGTTCAAGAGGTCTGCAAGCAAAACTTTCATCTGCAAAATACTTGTCATCCATTTGACCATCCCTGAGTCAGTCCTTACAGCAACATTTCTTCAACTTGAACAATGATTTCGTGTTGTGGGCTTGCCTGCAACGGGTCGCTTTCTATCGACATCGACACATTATCTAGAAAGATGACTTAGGAATCGACAGTACCTTGAAGTCTGCATGCATCAATGGCAGGTTTCTCGCCTTTGACGTCAGTTTACATCATTGACTTTCGATCAAAGGATTCCGTGAAGTGTTCGACATCAAAACATCTATTCACATTTCACGGGTTGTGCTTGGTACTTTGAGAACCATTGACATTACTGGTGGTTTCTCTCACGCTTGTTAACAGTTTACATCATTGACTGGTAATCAAGTGGTTTCTACCATGTTCGACATCGAATCATTTAATCGCATGGCTAGAATCGTACCAATTCGGGAAGTAGAAGTGAAGACCCTGGATCTAGTTTCTACCATCCAGGCTGCGAGGAGTTTTGTATTCATTATTTATGTAGACTAATCATAAACAGATGGCTACGTCCGTACTGTGTCTACAAAAGTCTATAAAAATGATGTACTGCAAGATCATTCCTGTATCAGAATAGTTAGTCCATTAGTTAAAGTTTTGAATCTGAGTATGGGAATGCCTACCTCAGTGATGATATAATCTTATCCATGTATTTTGTGTTGAAAATTGCAGGTTCCAACCAGGCCATCCACAAGGCAATCCTTGAAATGATAAAGCGCTTCACCCTTCCTAGAATTACAAAACCCTATTCTATTCCAGGCTTCGCACTTTAGGGGGCAATCTGTTACACTAAAAAATGTCACCTTGACTACTTACAGTTAGTATGGCTCAAATCAATAGTCATGCTACCCTCTTAGGCAAGTCTCATGCCTCTGTTATCCATCTCAAACTCAAAGAAGAGAGAAAGTCTTGTAAAAACTATGTTTATCTCTGGGGTCGCAGGTTCTCTCTAGCCTTACCTGCGGGGACGCTGACCATGTTCACAAAATCTGCGTCCATGGACGCTCTGTATGTTAAGGGACAGGTGCGTCCCTCTGTAAAAGGCAAAATGCGCGAGTTTTATCTTGAAAAAGTTACTTGTGGTTACTTCTAGAACATTCTAGAGGTCGGTTTGATGAAATGGATGCGCCTCCAGTTGGTTCATGTATCTCTATTAAGGGGGAACTTATCCCATCAATAAGGGAGCTATCCCACCCATAGAGGGGGATGATCCCATTGATAGTGGACCTGAATAACCTCTTTACAGCACTATAAATAAAGGCATTGAGCCAGAAGGAGAGGAGGTTGGAGCTATACATTTTCTTTGGGTAAATGTTGCAGGATTTAGGTCTTCCATTAGAGCCTTTGTGAGGAGAGATTGTCTTCACTTGATTCTACTTGGGAGAGGGTGAGCTTTGTCAAAGTAGAGGAAAACCCTTGATGGACCCTGGGAGGAACTTGCACAACACCAAGGCCAGGTTGTAAGAGTTTCTTTGTTTCGTTATTAATACAAACTGGTTTATTTTTCTCAATAGCTTGTGTTAATGAGTTATTTCATGTGTTCCTTGGTCTGCATGTTGAATATATGTTTTATTATATGAAATGCAAGTGCTTGGTAATTGTTTGATTGTTTGTGGTTGCAGGAATTGACTTGAAGGAGGAGCTCATCCGGATCGTCAAGAACGGACTTCAACAACAGCGTTTTGGAATAAGGTAAGCCTAAACACTTGTAGTTTTCATGTTGTAAAAGGTGTATTTAGAGAAAGATCACTCCTTTTTGTCTTGTTTGTCATTAGAATGTCTTAGACTTCTAGGAAGGTCAGTCGTGTCCGCACCCTTGACCAATTCCGTGTGACAATAAGGCACGACATATAAAAGTTTCAAGTCCGAAAGGAGCCCTTTGTACAGCGAAATGGGAGTGCTCCGATATTCCGGAGCCGAAATGCAATAAAGCAGAGCTTAATGAATATCGGGTCCGAAAGGGGTCGCTACTGTAGGTTCCATATACCGGGCCCGAAAATCAATAAAATGCAGTTTTGAAGGATTTCGGGTCCGCGGGGTTCATCGCTCATCGGAGGCATTATGGTTTGGGATCCGCCGATCCACCGATCGCCGATTTAGCGCTAGTCGTTGGATCTGCCTTCTCGCAATCCAACGGCCATGATTTAATAGAATGCACAGTGTTGTGGCAGTGCCAATTTTCAATGAAAATTCATGTTTTTTAAGCATTCGCGCGTTATAAGGAAAGGGGCATTTGTTAAAGTTTTGTTTATACAGCGCTCCCGCCCGCCACAACTGCAAAGGAACGATGCTTTCCTTGACTATTTTGAAATCGCTTCATGCCCATAATACATCCAAACGCATGGTTTTGCCTCAACAATCTATTAGCATGCATTTCTCCTCCGTTTCGTAGCATTTTTTGAAGATTTAAGCATCATTTTGATCGGCCAAGCGTCGATAGCATCCCAAAGGCCACGGAAGCATTTGCAGCAATTATTCTTGCATTAAATTGGCAGATAAAGGGGCGATTAGACAGTTAAAGAGTATCAGGGAGAGAAAGTGGCCTGATTCAGTGTCAAAGTGTATCAGAGGAAGCGACAAAGAGTATCAGATCAAAATATCAGCAGCCCGAAGCAGCAGAACATTAAAGAGGCCCCCATCAAAGTCAATAAAGCAGCTCAGAGCCATCAAAGCCCACCAGATCACAGTTATGAGCATTAAAGCCACTCTACAGCAGCAGAACTGCCTAGAGGGGCAATTCAAGTGTTTAAAGCCCAGATTTTGTAGAGACAGTGTACAAAGAAACATATGAGCAGCGCAGCAAGTCCCAAGGCACAGTTATTGCAAAAGTGCCAGCGCATTGCTCAGAAGACCAATAATTTATTCATTCTTATGGCTGCAGTCCCTGCACAACTGGTAGATAGGCATTCTTTCATTTATTTGCAATAAATGTTAGGTTAGAAGCATTCATTTCTCCAGATCTACTATCAGATCTGCTGTTGTAGATATTTTGTAGATATTTTCTCTATTTATACCACCCTCTAGATAGTGTGAAGGGTTGGTTGGTTGTATTTCTCATTCCAGAATTGCACTATAAGCTTAAGAACTTCTGTAATCAAAGATTGCTGGAATATTTGCATCTGAACTAGCTGGTTGTGCTTTCAATGGCCGAAGAGCTTGATGTGGAATTCATGTGCTTGCTCATGGTTCAATAAGTCTTTCCTCCCTCTGTTTATCAGTTTATATGTATCCGTATCATCTGTATATCATAATCTAAGTTGCAGGAAGAAGGAATAGTTCAGAGCTGCCCTCTGTGCTCAATTCTTGTAACTTTTCTATGTTTTCCTCCGAATTAGTGACAAATATGTATACTTAGTTGATCATGTTTAAGCTATTTCCTTCATTATATGAATGCTGTTTAGGAATCCTTCATTGCTCCTATATAGTCTTCATCCACTTTCCCTCTTTGGCTGGATGAGAGATCCTTAATTGCCTCTCATCCCCTGACCTCCATTTCATCCTTGTTCCAGCATTAATCATTGTGCCATGTGTAGCTATCCTGCTCCATATTCCCCTCCTCTACCAAGGAAAACACACCCTTCAGTTCACATTCATTGACTCCATGCCCAATGGTTTGAACTTCTTACACTTTGTATGCCAACTCTGCTTGAATAGATCAACCATCCCACCAAACTCAAACAAAACCCATGTGCATCATATCTAGCCTAAAATCATCCCTTAAACAAAGCTAAATCCTCAAGAGAGAGCCCTCTCTGACTGCAGGTAGGCTAGGACCTGCAGTCCAAAGATTGGTTTGTGGTTACCTCGGCCATATCCCTTTGGGAGTCAAAAGGGACAACCTGAGTGATAATATAATGGCGACTCTGCTGGGGAACTGAATCATTTGTTTATTACTGTAAACCCCCAATTTTGACCAGTTTGCCTTGTTTTCTGGAGAAATTGTTCCTTTTCTTCAGAGCTTTTCATGTTTAGCTCTGATCTGTGACGGTGGACAGAGATCAGGCACTTCAAGGTTAATTCATCCACCTGGCGACTCCACATCATCCTCATAATAAAGACTCCACTGGAGAAATGAACCCAAGAGAGATATATGAGAAAATCAGGCTTTTGACCTGGATTACTATCCAAGAGGTCATGTTTTTTCTCCATAAAGTTTTGCTGTGTATATTGTATTTTAAAGACGATTCTATATCAGATTTCTATGATTTTCCTTTGGAAAATGTTGTTGAAAAGCCTCCTTGCACATTAGAGCAGCAGTCTTCAAATGCTATTGAAGATCATCATACAGCTAAGGAGGAACCAAAAATAGAGCCCAGTCTTACAGTTCCTGTATATACTCCTATGTCTCGTAAAGTTCCTAATAGATATAAGCCTCTCATTTTGCCTCCTGTGCTGAATCCTTTGCCTGCAAATCATCCCGAGTATCTCCCTAGATTTGATGGAGAGAATGGTATTACTGCCCAGAAACATATCCAGGCTTTTGAAGATTATCTTAATATATTTGAAGTGGAAGATGAAGATGTCAGTCTTAGACTATTTTCCCTTTCTTTGCAAAGCGAAGTTAGGACTTGGTTTAAAGCATTGCCTGAGGCCAGCATCTCTAATCTTCAACAGTGTGCTAAGCTCTTCCTTCATAGATGGATGATTAAAATCAATTTCCTCTCGCTCATCGAAGAATATAATCAGTTAGAAAGGCATCCAAATGAATCTGTTCAGCAATTTTCTGATCGACTCAATCAAGTCTATCTCTCTATGCCATTGAATATTAGGCCTCCCCCTGATCTGGCTCTATTGCAATATCCAAGAGCTTTTGATCCGGAAATGGAATTTCGTTTGAGAGAAAGATGCCCGTCCACTTTGAAACAGATGCAGGATGTAGCCATGGACGTGGAGGCAAATCTAAAGAGGAGGGAAGAACAGCGCAAGGCAGAGCAAGAGGAAAGACTTCATAGTGTGTTACAAAAGACAGAAGAAATGATGCAGCTGATCACAAAGAAAGTTGAATGCTTAGAGCACAAGAACACATCTGTTGTGCATGAGGAAAGTAGTGACATTCACGAACAAACCTACCACAAATCAGATGACATATTCATACAGCCATATGTGAAGGAGCAATCTCCTGATATACTATGTGAATATGGCAGCTTCTCTTCTTTCAACTGCTTGCCAAAATATGATGAGTATGATGATTATTATGAGCCTAACGACCAAATCAGCCTTGCAGAGGAATCAGATCCTATTTTGGCAGGAAGCGAAGTTCAGGCTCAGCAGCTTGAATGTAATGATCAGCTTGCCCAGTTCAGCTATGAAGTAAAGGAGGAAAGCGTAGAAAATTTTGATATCAGCAAAGGAACTTTACCTTTCTGTTTTGAATCTTTTCAATTTATTAAGGAGAACTATCATGCAATTAATAAGCATTTGTCAGCAAGTCTTATTATTGACCACCTGGAGGATGATCTAAATATTGTTCCAGATGCATCGCCTCTAGTTTTGCAGCCCCGAAGAGCCATCGAATATCAGATTGAGGAAGACTCGGCAGCAGCACCTGAGCAAATAAATCGATTCCCTTGCCTGCCGCTTTGTTTTCAGCCATCTCAGGTATTTGAAGAAGAAGAGGAGCAGCCTGCGCAGATCAGTCAGGTTCCAAATGAGCCGTAATGTGATAAAGTGTAGCCACCTTTGCAAGTTTTGAATGATCCATCTACTGGCAAGCAGAATGATGAAAGAGATCAGCGCTCTTCTCCATTAGCAGGCTGCAAGGATCAGTATCAAGTTGTCCCTATTTCAAAGCATGATAGCTGTCCCAAACTTTTGTACAGTTCTTTGTTTCGGCCTAGCAATTGTATATATATGTTGTAGGACAGTTTTGTACAGTGTTTAAACACAACAAAGGAGGTTAGTAGCTTCCTGATCTTCTCAAAGATTAACAAAGCCACATCAGATTGCAAGATCTCAGTTTTTCTCACCGGCAAGCACAAGCAGCAAAGCTCACTGATGTCTATTTTGCTTAAATGGCTGCATTGGTTATTTCACTTCACCTAACAGCAAAGTAAGTGTTGGTTAGGGTAGGTAGGTAGGTAGGATCAATAAGGCAGCCAGCCAAGGGAATTTTGCAGAGCAAAGCAACAATTGAATACAAGGCAGTCTGACCTGCTGTTCTTGGCTTTTCACAAGGAAAAGCCATCCCCAAGTGGAGCCACTGTTAGCCTCCTGCTACAGCAGGTTAATCATCTTTCATGATCGACATTTTTTACATGCCAAATATGTCGTACTATGCATGCTGCAATACTCCATATTTGCTACAGATGGCCAAAGAACTGTCCATGAAAGCGTGCTAGTCTAAATTGCACTGCTGTGTTCCAATTTTGATAAACAATTCATTTTTGGTTTGAGGCATTTTTCAGTTGGAGGACTTCAAGCGAGGCATGTCTAACTCCCCTTCTTCCTCTTTCCCCAAATCACTCACTAACTTCCCCCAAAGAGGTCAAGATCTGCTTGATACCTCTTAGTTTCATCATTCTCCATATCATTTGCCTTGGTGAAGATCTGCTTCACTCAAGGAATGTACACACTTCTTCTATCAGTCATTTTCCCCCATTGATAGCCTAAGACATCATTCTTAGCACTTTTTCTCATCATTGTCATATTAACTATTAACTTTACTATGTAGCTCCCTATCTATTTCCCCTTCCCCTACTAAAGTTATGTATATTACTCCCCTATATACTTATCCCCTCCCCCTAGTTGAAAGATAACCATATACATCCTCGGGAATTGCTAAGTTTATCAGAAACTCGGCAAGAACCCACACTGCCCTCCTCTAACCATCTTCTAGATGCATTTCGGACTCCTTCTGATGCATAAATCCCTTCATCACTCTATAAAACCCCTCTAGTGCTTTTTGATTCCTTCACAAAGCATAAATTCCCTTCATATGTATAAAAAACCATCTTTTGGCCTTGTTTCTACCTTTTCCAAGGCACAAACCCTTTTAAAGGCCATTAAATCCCTCTCAAAACACATAAAAATCCTCCCAGGTGCCTTTGGAATCCTTCCAAGGCATGAATCCTCCCTTTTTGGCCATCGGACCCCTTCTGATGCCCTAGAAGTCCATTCCAAGCACATACCTCACCCCTCTGAATTCATTTGCCTTGCCTTTTTTTATAATAAATTGCTCCGATGTAAAAAAGAGTCTTTTGGACCCCCTCCGATGCAATATCGCAGTCGAGAGGGAGGTCTTGTGTTGAAACAACAACAATTTTTGCATGTCCGATCAACAATGGCCGATGCGATATCGCTTATCGGCATATCGCAAATATTCGGGGTTAAGGCATGGGTTATAATGGGCCGCCGATCGCCGATATGCCGACTGGATCACAGTCGTCCATCACCCCCACTCATCCATGGTCTACATCATTTCGGCGATCGCGCATATGTAAATCTCATGTCCCTGCTGATGCCAAAGCGCCAACTTAATCTCCACCGTCCATTTGGGCCCTCAGATCAACGGCCCATTTTTGATCGCATCGCCCCATATATTGCTCCGACTGGCCGGAGCCGAAATAATAATAAGGCACGACATATAAAAGTTTCGGGTCCGAAAGGAGCCCTTTGTACAATGAAATGGGAGTGCTCCGATATTCCGGAGCCGAAATGCAATAAAGCAGAGCTTAATGAATATCGGGTCCGAAAGGGGTCGCTACTGTAGGTTCCATATACCGGGCCCGAAAAGCAATAAAATGCAGTTTTGAAGGATTTCGGGTCCGCGGGGTTCATCGCTCATCGGAGGCATTATGGTTTGGGATCCACTGATTTGCCGATCACCGATTTAGCGCCAGTCGTTGGATCTGCCTTCTCGCGATCCAATGGCCATGATTTAATAGAATGCACAGTGTTGCAGCAGTGCCAATTTTCAATGAAAATTCATGTTTTTTAAGCATTCGCGTGTTATAAGGAAAGGGGCATTTGTTAAAGTTTTGTTTATACAGCACTCCCGCCCGCCACAACTGCAAAGGAACGATGCTTTCCTTGACTATTTTGAAATCACTTCATGCCCATAATACATCCAAACGCATGGTTTTGCCTCAGCAATCTATTAGCATGCATTTCTCCTCCGTTTCGCAACATTTTTTGAAGATTTAAGCATCATTTTGATCGGCCAAGCGCCGATAGCATTCCAAAGGCCACGGAAGCATTTGCAGCAGTTATTCTTGCATTAAATTGGTAGATAAAGGGGCGATTAGACAGTTAAAGAGTATCAGGGAGAGAAAGTGGCCTGATTCAGTGTCAAAGTGTATCAAAGGAAGTGGCAAAGAGTATCAGATCAAAATATCAGCAGCCCGAAGCAGCAGAACATTAAAGAGGCCCCCATCAAAGTCAATAAAGCAGCTCAGAGCCATCAAAACCCACCAGATCACAGTTATGAGCATTAAAGCCACTCTATAGCAGCAGAACTGCCTAGAGGGGCAATTCAAGTGTTTAAAGCCCAGATTTTGCAGAGACAGTGTACAAAGACACATATGAGTAGCGTAGCAAGTCCCAAGGCACAGTTATTGCAGAAGTGCCAGTGCATTGCTCAAAAGACCAATAATTTATTCATTCTTATGGCTGCAGTCCCTGCGCAGCTGGTAGATAGGCATTCTTTCATTTATTTGCAATAAATGTTAGGTTAGAAGCATTCATTTCTCCAGATTTTCTATCAGATCTGCTATTGTAGATATTTTGTAGATATTTTCTCTATTTATACCACCCTCTGGATAGTGTAAAGGGTTGGTTGGTTGTATTTCTCATTCCAGACTTCCACTATAAGCTTAAGAACTTATGTAATCAAAGATTGCTGGAATATTTGCATCTGAACTGGCTGGTTGTGCTTTCAATGGCTGAAGAGCTTGATGTGGAATTCATGTGCTTTCTCATGGTTCAATAAGTCTTTCCTCCCTCTGTTTATCAGTTTATATGTATCTGTATCATCTGTATATCATAATCTAAGTTGCAGGAAGAAGGAATAGTTTAGAGCTGCCCTCTGTGCTCAATTCTTGTAACTTTTCTATGTTTTCCTCTGAATTAGTGAAAAATATGTATACTTAATTGATCATGTTTAAGCTATTTCCTTCATTATATGAATGTTGTTTAGGAATCCTTCATTGCTCCTATATAGTCTTCATCCACTTTCCCTCTTTGGCTGGATGAGAGATCCTTAATTGCCTCTCATCCCCTGACCTCCATTTCATCCTTGTTCCAGCATTAATCATTGTGCCATGTGTAGCTATCCTGCTCCATATTCCCCTCCTCTACCAAGGAAAACACACCCTTCAGTTCACATTCATTGACTCCATGCCCAATGGTTTGAACTTCTTACACTTTGTATGCCAACTCTGCTTGAATAGATCAACCATCCCACCAAACTCAAACAAAACCCATGTGCATCATATCTAGCCTAAAATCATCCCTTAAACAAATCTAAATCCTAAAGAGAGAGCCCTCTCTGACTGCAGGTAGGCTAGGACCTGCAGTCCAAAGATTGGTTTGTGGTTACCTCGGCCGTATCCCTTTGGGAGTCAAAAGGGACAACTTGAGTGATAACATGCTACACTAAAAATTGTCACCTTAACATTCTGCAATCTGTGTGAGTCCATTACCACTCATACTTTCCTCCTTTGCAAGTCTTAAGCCTCAGTTCTTCATATCAAGCCTTGAAAATAAGAGAAAGTCCTCAAAAGTCTCTAAAACTCTGGTTCCACACTTTCTCTTAGCATTGCCTGCGGTCCCGCACCTAATGGTCATGTCCCCTGCGTACCTGACCGCTCTGTATCTATGTTATGGGTGTGGACCGCTGTAAAAGTCAAAAAGGCGCAAGTATATTCCTAAAAACTCACTTTGAGTCATTTCTAGAAGCTTCTGGAAGGAATCTTGAGGTGGCAAGTTCACTCCTTTAAGGTTCATGCATCCCATACCTTAAGGAGCTAACCCCTTGATGTGAGGAGCTTATCCCTTTGAAGGAGGACTCTATCCCTTCATAGGTGGACCTGTAACCTCCTTCCGTTGCACTATAAAATGAAACATTGGGTTGGTTACTGAGGAGGTTAAAATCTGAATATTTTTTAGGTGAAATGCTGCAGGAACTTAGTCTTCCTAATTGAGCTTTTGTGAGGAAAGATTACATACCTCTTTGATCTCATTTGGAAGAGTGTGAGGCTTGTCAAAGTAGAGGAGATTCCTATTTCAGACCCTGGGAAGAGCTTGTACAACATCAAGGCACCAAAGGTTGTAAAGTTCTTCTATTTTGAAGTTAATACAATCAAGTTTATTTTTCTCAATAAGCTGTGTTTTATGGTTTATTTTATGGATTCCTTGATCACCATATTGAACATGATTTATGATATTAGTTATGTAGGTTTTATTTGATGTGTGCTTGTTTGTGATTGCAAGTTCTCAAAAGGAAACTCTTTCGGATGGATGAAGGATGGATGCTATAAACTAGCGTTGGACATAAGGCAGGGTCTAAACACCTCTATAGTTTTTATTAATGAATCGCAATATGTTTAGAGAAAGGTAGATTTTCTTGTCTTGCTTGTTGCTAGATAGCTTTTAATACTAGGGAGTGTTAGAGTCGGTCTAGTCATCCCTCCGTCAAAGATCAAAAATCTTTTGCATTTCATGTTTAGGTGTCCCATCTCACTCAATCAATTGCATTCCGTTAGGAGCATGCCATAAATCTGTCGGAAGGGCTTTTGTCATTCATTCCCCTCATGCTTTGCACTGCTGGCTCAGGTCTGTTCATCAAAATCATATCTTAAAAGTCATTGGCAGTCCTATTTCAATTTCTAGGTCATAACAGTCATTTTAGTCATTAGGTCTAGGGTTAGTCAATTTGGTCTTCGACAAAATCTAATAAAGCTAGCGGGCCAGAGGGAGGTTCTTGATAAGTTATTATTTTAGTTGTTATTTCAAAGATTTTTATCATCACATGATGGATTATGACTTTTCTTCAAAACTATGATTTGAAGACAAGTCGACATTTTGTTTTTTGTAATAATTTTCCAAAATTTTCAGTTCTTGAATTCTTCAGGCGCATCCCTGGTCTCCTTTTCCAAATCCCATGTCAGCTATTCCTGTAGAAAATTGCCAAGAAATTCATCATTTCAACCAAAAATCAAGGAGGAAACATAAAGTCAGAGTTCTATTAATTGTGAAAAAGTGTCAATTTCAAAACATTACAAAAACGGGTTTTGGAGAACCAAAAATCAAATTGATGGCTTTATAAAGGTTTTTCCATGAAGATGAAAGTCATTCTGCATGCCAAGGTTGGAGAAAAGCATTTCAAGGTGAATTTGGGTGAGTAGTGCACGTTTTGGGACAAAAGAGTTTGCAACCCACCGGCGCGGCGCACATAATAGGTGGTGCGACGCACTGGAAGCGCACGGCGCACTGGGAGTTTCTACCCAATGTAATTTTGAACAGGCGTAGCGCATAGAGAGCGCGCGATGCACTGGGTTCTTAGTGCGGCACACATAGCCTCAAGCCCGAAAATTGCTTGAAACTTCACCAAATTGCTCATACCTTGCATAGATTTGCCAGGTAGGCTTGCTATCTTGATGTTGCATCAAATTTTATGATAATAGATGGTGATGTAAGGGTGATAAAGGTTGAAACAAAAATTCAAACCCTCTTTCTATAAACACAAACAAATTTTCTGCTAGGGTTTCAGAGCTCACATTTTTGCCACCAAAATCATTTTTCCTTCCCCTTGTTCCCTTATCTTCTCTAATCCCTAATTCCCTATCACCTAAATTCATTACTCCCTTCTCCTACATACTCTATCCCAAATCCTTTAACCTCACACCTCAAAACCTATACAACTAATCCCAAACTCTAAACCCTATTCCCATACATCAATCCCTCAAACCCTCTCCCATATTTCCCTATAAAATTTCTCCCAATAATTCCCATTCCTCACTATTGTTTCCCCCTCCTAACAGTTCCTATTGCATTTGTTTTTTTTTCTTGGTGGCAAAATTTGAATACAACACCAAAAAGAGAAATCCAAGTACAATTTATATACAGCAGCTTTGTCTTCAAGGTATTTTGTACAGAAGTCATGGCATCTGAGCATTCATCGGACTACGAGGTAGAAACCCAAAGTGACTCTCCCTTGGAAGAACAGGAACCCCGGAGGCCTCATAAAAGTGGCAGACATGTTAAGGAAGAACCAACCACCCTTATAGAATTGCAGGCCTGCCCTCCTGCTATGCAATGTTTTTAGCATCAGTCATGCTATGAGTTTTGTCAAAAGGTGGCTAGTGTCCAATTTCATCATGAGTTGGTTCGTCTTTTTGTGTTGCACTTGCACGAAGATCAAGCTATCTTGGCTGGTGTCACCTTCACACTTACACCAGAATATGTCTCATTAGCAAATGGTATACCGAACATTGGTGAACCATGGCACAAGAAACAAAAGATTGACCGGCAGCATTATGAGCCCTACATTAAAACCAGTTTCTTGAGGTAGCTCAAGAGAGTGTTCTCGTTCCGATATCTGAAAGATGAATATGCTCCGCTAATGAGATTGATCATGAAATATTTCAGCTGTGAGGGACGATTCTCTCGTCTTTATGCATATCACATCAGATTGCTCATGCATTTCACTAGGGTATGGATGATGAACATTCCGTATTTCATTTGCTGGAACATAGAGAGGATGACCACCTTTATACAACCTAAAACCCCTCAGTAGCAACTTAACAGTGTTTATCAATTTTCTCTTATCAAGATTTTGGTGGTTCATCAGCTTGGATTGCAGGGCATCACTTGGGAGGATTTCATATCTCGTGACTTCTTCAGAGCTTCACGGGGATTATCAGAGGTTAAGCATGAAGTTGAACCTTCTCATCGGTATGAGCGCCATGAGACTGCTAGTGTGCCGGTATTCATCACATATCAAAAAGGCACCAGACGTTTGTTTGCAGCGACAAAGCAAGTGTTATCTCCACCCGGGCTGGAAGGGGCCTCGCTTCCTCCATTAGCATCATAGGTACAGGACAAAGTCAAGGGACCAATGCAGGATGAGGGGCCTTCAGGTGAGCCATCAGGTGAACGAGAGACTGAGTTCATCCTCATTCATGATACAGATACAGATATGGGTCCACAAAGCGCCAAACTTAGAGAGATCATTCAGGAGCAGCAAACAGAGATCGAGGCATTTTCCCTTGACTTGGAGAGGGCTAAGTGGACCATGAAGTACTTGGAGCAGAGGAACAAGCAGCTTGAAGATCAGCAGGCAATCATGGAGCTACAAAACATTCATGAGAATCGTCAAGCTGCACAAAGGAGAAGAATTGAGTTCACGTCTTTGGAGCAAGAGATTAATGAGGATCGGGAGGCAAATCTTGAGAGAGTCAACATGAACTTAGAGAGGCTATTGGACAAGGCTGACAAAGACCATGCATTACTGAGACACATGGCTTTCCACTACATGGTGCGAAACAAAGTGTGCAAGTCTCGAATCAGGGATTTGAAGGCGAAATTTAGGAAGGCAATCAAAAAGAAAAAGAGGAAAATGGAGCTCAATCGTCTTTAGATATTGGCCAAGGCCTCTTTAGCCCAACATAACACTTGATGAAGAAGCTCCAACCCAAATTTCCAGAAATTTGGGGCATTTTTTGTGTTTTTGCAAATTTTTGTACAAAAAACAGGGTTTTTCTCCCTATGCGTCGCGCCACGTGGCGCGCGCTTACAATAGGAGGCTCCAAATGCAAAATTTTTTATAGTTTTGGATTCGTCATGAAAAATTATAAATGTTGGTGCATGGCCAAGAAGTTTGGGCAAGTTTTGAGCCCTCATGGAGGTCAAAAACACCCTAAAAATGACCACTCTGCCCTTAATTTCACCCACAGGAAGCAGTCTTTGGAGATTGAAGTTTTGGAGGGGAAAATGGGCACCAAATTTAGAAATTACACTTGGGTTGGAAAGTAGATAGATAGGGATTTCCAACAAGAACACTTGGGCTCAATTTGAATTTTAGGAAGTGCCTCAAACTCAGCCTCAAAGTGGCACGACGCACGGAGAAATTGGTGCGGCGCACAAAGAATTTTGGCTTCTTTTTCACTGTTCAGCTCAACAATTCGCCCAGTTTTGACCAGTTTTGCTTCTTGAAGTTATTCTTGACTTTTCATGATGTAACTTGACAACCATGATGTAGTATTGGCACATTTTTACTTGTTCTAGAAGATTCATTCACCAAAAGGTGAAATGTGAGTGAATGAATCAGTTTCCTAGCATATAGGGGTAAGTTGTTTGACTACCTAGTTTTCAGTTCCTTGTTTAGAATTAGTTCAAACAGCTCCTAGAATGATGAGCTTGACCCCTAGATGTAAGGGAATAGGTTTTTCTTATCTATATTATGTAATTTCTAAGTCATTTTCATGGTTGGACTCTTGCGAAAAGTTTGGCACTCTATTGTACATTCACTTCTGCATTTTTGGCTAAGGAAAGACCAGGGTTTTGCAGCACTGTTTGGGATCCATGTGGCTTTATGTTTTGATGGTGTGCTTCTCTGAGTAATTTTAAGTTTATCTAGTGTTATGTGTATCATTTTCTTGATTCTTCTTCTGAATTTGAAACAAATGAGTGATTAAGGTGGAATTCATAACTGTTATGCAATGCCTTTGAATTTGTTTAAATTTCCATGTTTTCATTTGTTTAAGGAGAATTCTTGAGACTCTCTTGCTCTCCTTAGCTCCTCACCAGTCTGATCTATCCATCTCACTTGCTTTAAAGCGTCAAAACGATTTCCTTCCTTGCCCCAATCTGAACTCTGCAAAAACTGTGCCTCATTCCCGAGCCCAAATTTGCTTTTCCCTTTTTTTCAACAAAACCCTGAAAAAACCAAATCAAATCCCTGCACTTAATACCTAGCCTAAGATCAGTTGCAAATTTAGTCATCTCGAGCCTCATCGATTAACTTTTGCTGCAATTGACCCTGAGAGAGCCCTCTCCTGTCCTCGTAGGGCTAGCTATGAGGCTGAGCGTGGTTTGATGTGGACCTAGAACCTTGTCTTTTCGGCCTAAGGAAAATCTAGGCTCTAACATAGAGGCGACCATACTGGGGAAGAAAATGGTTTGCTTGTTGATGTCATCGGTTTTCTAAGATACAGATGGAGCCTGAAGTTATGCCAGGTAGCCTTCGAAACGCTTTTGCTTTGCATTAGCGCAAGTAGATAAACGTTGCTTCAGTCAATCTCCGGTCTAGCTTGTAATCGTGACACTTGGTTTGTGAATCGCCCCAGTACTTTTGAGAATTCTAAGATTTTGGATGATAGGTTTAGAATTTAATGGGCTGATCAAGTTGTTTTTTTTCTTTTGATTTCTTGAAAAAAACACGTTGGCTTCAAAGAGATATACCAGAGCTAATCCAGATCCAAATCCTCCTCCTTTCTACAAGAATCCTAATCTAATTTCAAGAATTGTTCGCCAAGAGAGCTCTGTTACTCCCGTGTTTAAATCTCATTCATGTCCTACAATTTTTGAGTATCTTGAAGAGCTTGATTTTGATGAAAAGTTTGAATTGTCAATATTTAAAACCAAGTCTGAAAACACTCTTGAGCCTATCGTCCCAAATACAGAATTTCTTGCTGCTCTAGATATTGAAAAGTCT
Source organism: Pinus tabuliformis (assembly GCA_031772625.1). Taxonomy (NCBI): domain Eukaryota; kingdom Viridiplantae; phylum Streptophyta; class Pinopsida; order Pinales; family Pinaceae; genus Pinus; species Pinus tabuliformis. The sequence goes on along the minus strand of CM062806.1, from coordinate 395,069,931 downwards.
AATAAGTCTATTGAAAATTTCATTTTAAGACAACTCCAAACTGACATTGAGGCTACAAATATCATTGATTTCCTAGAAGTTGCATCTGCAACTCTTGGAGCTGTCGCAACCCCATCTAGCTCAAGGGTTCCCACAGAGCCGCCTTTCATTCCCACCCTTCCCCCGCAGCCCAACATTGCTGATCAAAAGTCTGCTGTAAAATCACTTCTGTCTATTCCTTCTACATCCAAAATTGCTTCACCTCCGCATACACCACCTCATACACCTCACACATCAGCTCCTACCATTCCTCCAACATGCCCCATACCAAATCCACCAAGAGCAATGGCTGCTCAGTTTTCACCTCTCGCGCTGCCTCAAGTTTTGAATGACATGCCCGCAGATTATCAGAGAAAAATTCCTTTGTTTGATGGCACGCCTCAGGGTATCACAACTCAGCAACATGTCAAAAAAATGACGGATTTCTTTGATCTCCATGAGATCTATGAAGAAAATGTGACCATGAGGTTACTCGTGCAGACTTTCGGTGGCGAGGTAAGAAAATGGTTCAGAGCTTTGCCGGCTAGAAGTATTCCTACATTAGAATAGCTTAAAAGATAATTTTTGGAACATTGGGAAGTAAAGAAAGATCCTCCTCAGATCACATCTGAATATACCAAGCTCAAGCAAAATGCTGGTGAGTCCATTCAAGACTATTGTATTAGATTCAATGCGGTTTATAATGCAATTCTGGATGATTTAAAGCGACCTAGAAGATCAGCTTTGCTTAAGTTCCCAGATGGTTTTGATCCAGACATGGCTTATCAGTTAAGGGAGAGAGATCCAGCTACCTTAGAAGAGATGCAAAAAATTGCCATTAGTGTTGAGCCAAATTTGAATGACAAGAGAGCTAGAATGAAAGCTGAAAAGAAAGTCTCAATAAAGGAGGAAGCTTCTACTTCTGATCAAGTGCTTCGCAAGGTAGAAAATATGATTGAAAGGTTAACACTTGATAAGCCTGAACCGCAGATTCAGAATCCCAATTTCCGTGGCCAACAGCAGCCACAATTCAAGATCAAACAGCGTGAGCAGCGAGCACAAGAAATGACATCACAACAACAGCAAGTAAAGACACCTCTTCAGCAAAATTTTGTTGGCCCCGAATCTGATGATGAAGACCATGTAATAGGAGAAGAAAATCACTTCTTTACTCCTAATGATATGCCCACATTTATCACTGAAGATGATGAGTATGCAGAAAGTTCAGTTGTACAACATGATGCAGATTTTATCTTGTCGAATGACACAGCTCTTGGAGAGGAGTCGGATGAGTATCAAAGAGGGTATATGCATGCGTTGTCTGCCCAGTAGTGTCAGTATTCATTAAGAAACAAAAATGTCCCCATCAATCCAATTCAAAAGAGAAAGGAAGGTCCAACATCCAAGAATGATCCACCAGTTGCACCAAATAAAGGCAAAGAAGTTGTTGATCCTACGCCTAACAAATCTTCATCAACAAATGAACGAGTTAATCAGCCCATTGTACCGAAAGATAAAGCTGATTAAAAAGAGGTTCCAACCAAAGAGGTAGAGAAGACTTCCACTTTTAGTTTGGAAAATGAAATTTCTAAATTGAAGGTATCTATTCCCTTAACAAAGTTGATGAAAAATAGTAGTTATAGAGGTCAGGTCACCAAAATTCTGAATTTTGATCCAATGTCTGATACGGTGAGTGTGGAAGATGATAAACCTAAACTGATTTTTGGACCAGCATTGAATGGTGAGTCTTCTAACAGTGATGTGCCTCCTTTTTATATCAGTTTGAGAGTGCATGAGTTTGTGTTGCATAATGCTATGTTTGATTCTGGCACCTCCCACAATCTTATGCCAAAAGCTATCATGGAGAAGTTGGGTTTGGACATTACCAGGAAGTACCATGATCTCTATTCATTTGATTCCAGCAGGGTGAGATGTATTGGGCTTATTAAAGACTTGGTGGTCAGTTTGGATCAGATTCCGGCTAAGAATATTTTGATGGATGTTGTTGTGGCAGACATTCCTCCCCGATTTGGTATGCTTCTTTCAAGGTCTTGGGGAGCAAAGATCAAAGGAACTATGCAACTTGATTTCTCCTATGCAATGATTCCAGTGTTTGGCCAAATGAGGAAATTGTATCGTGAGCAGAAAATGAAATACATGATTACAAGCAAGGAGAAACCAATTAATCATCCGATTAATTATGTACATACAGATCTAGAGTATTTTGTTTTGTATTCAGATAGTTTCAATGATATTGATAGTTAGTTAGTTGTAGCAGATGATATTCTAGAAATAGCAGACAATTTTAGAGAGGTTTTAAAGAGACAGGGACAAGAACATGGAAATACCATTCAGCAATCACAAAAAGATGATGGACAGCAAGCAGAAAAAACAGAGGAGAAAAAGTTTCAGCACTTAGAAGAAGAGGAAGATGGCCTGTGGACCATGGATTTCGATGGCACAGTGGGAAATGATGGTGCTGGAATTGGAATTTGGGTACACAGTCCTTTTTCTGCTCCAAACAAAGTGTTGAGTAATGTGCGGGTATGTTCTTATAAACTCGCTTTTGATTGCTCAAACAATGAAGCTAAGTATGAGGCTTTAATTGCTGGCCTAAAGATCCTAAGAAAGTTGAATGCTAAGAGGATTGTTGTATATGGTGACTCCGAATTGGTGATTAAGCAAGTTAAAGGTGAATATCAAGCAAAGCATCCTCGGATGCGGGCATACCGGAATGCTGTTCTAGACATTTTGAAGTTTTTTTCAGATTACACTTTGACATGTGTGCCTCGTATTCAAAACAGTATTGCTGATGCACTTGCTAAGGCATAAAGTAATTTGAAGATTCCTATGAAATCCAGCAATAAATTTGAAATCCATGTAAAGCATCATCCAACTGTCTTGGAAAATCAAAGATATTGGCAAGTTTTCCAAGATGATGAGGAGATTAATGATTTTCTGCAAAACAAAGGTAAGTTCAAAGATACCTCAATTGATGTACAGCATGATGATGGAAAAGATGATGTGCAGATCAATCAAATGGAAGTGTTGCAGCTCAAGGATAATGTGATTCCTAAAGGCTTGATACCTTTAGAAGAACTCTTTGATCATGATGATGTAGCACGCAAACCGACATTGCAGCCAACAGAGAAGGGAGTCGAAGACGTGAATATTGGAACAGCCGAGCATCCGAAGATGGTAAAGTTGTCCAAAACATTACCACCAAAGGTAAAGGCCAAATATATAAGTTTTTTGTCATCTTTTTCTGATGTGTTTGCTTGGGACTATTCTGATTTGAAAACATATGATACCAATATAATTCAGCACACTATTCCTATTAAGCCTAATCAAAAACCTTTCAGACAGAAGTTAAGAAGGCTTAATCCAAAATTGTTACCATCAATCGAGAAGGAGATAAATAGGTTGTACAAATCAGGAATCATTGTTCCCATCCCTTTTTCTGATTGGATATCTAATTTGGTGCCTGTGCGAAAGAAGAGCAGTGAGATTCGTTTGTGCCTTGATTTTCGAAATCTCAACAAAGTTTCATTGAAGGACAATTATCCGCTGCCAAAAATGGATCACATACTTCAGCGAGTATTTGGAGCATCTCGCATGTCACTACTCGATGGTTATTCCGGATATAACCAAATTTTAGTCCATGAAGATGACCGAGACAAAACAGCATTCACCACTCCGTGGGGAACATTTCATTATGAAAAAATGCCTTTCGGTTTGAAGAACGCGGGTGCCACTTTTCAGCGGGCAATGGACTTGGCTTTCGCAAATGAGAAGGATGTCTTCTTGGTTGTGTACCTTGATGATTTGACCATGTTTTCCAAATCAGATGAAGAACACTTGTATCATTTGAAAATTGTCTTTGAAAAGTGCAGAAAATATGGCGTGTCACTGAATCCAAAGAAGAGCTTGTTTGCCATGGATGAAGGAAAACTACTTCGGCACATTATCTCAAAGGATGGCATCCGTATTGATCCAACACATGTGGAAGCAATTCAGCAAATTGACCTGCCCCGGAATAAGAAGGAGATTCAATCATTTATTGGTAAGAGGAATTTTCTGCGCCGCTTTGTCCCTAATCTTGCTGAACATCTCAGGGAGATTACAAACATGCTTAAGAAGGATAGCCAAGTGTCGTGGATGGAAGAGGCTGTAAAATATTTCAATTTAGTAAAATTGGCTCTTTCTTCAGCTCCGGTTATAATCAGCCCAGATTATACTCAGGATTTTATATTGTTTTCATTTGCTTCAGAGCATAATATGGCAGCTGTATTAATGTAGAAAAAAGATGAGCATGAGAGACCCATTGCTTTCTTCAGCCGGACTATAAGAGATGTTGCTTTGAAATACAACATTATTGAGAAGCAAGCCCTTGCACTTATAAAAGCACAGAAATATTTCTCTGTGTACATTCTGCATTCCCATATTTTAGCTTATGTTCCTAATGCTGTTGTCAAAATGTTTTTGGTCCAGACCGATCCTAAAGGAAGATGCGGCAAGTGGATAGCAGCTTTGCTGGAGTATGATGTGGAGATAAGGCCCACAAAGCTTGTTAAAGGATAGGGATTGGTAAAGTTGATGGTTGAATCAAATCTGCACGTCTTAGACATAAACCTAATCGCTACTATGTCCAATGAAAATGAGGAAAGTTCGTCACTTCAGGTATCAGAAATGTTTGTTCTTTCTCCATGATATTCAGATATCATATATGTACTTTAGAATTTGTCCGCGCCACCTGGTATGGCTAAAAACAGCACTAGAACTCTTAAGTTAAAGGATGCTAAGTTTTGTATTTTGAATTCTGCACTTTATTGGAAAGATCCCGGTGGCATTTTGTTAAATTTTTTGGTGGAAGAAGAAGCGAAGCAGGTCATGGAGGATTTCCATTAAGGAGATTGTGGTGGTCACTTTTTTTGGAAAACAATGGCAAATAAAATTTTGAGGGCTGGATACTATTGGCCGATATTGTTTGCTGATGTGTTCAAGACTGTCAAGAGCTGTCATAACTACCAGATTTTTGAAGGAAAACAGAAATTACAGCCTTTGTCGCTTAAGCCCATTGAGGTGAGTGCCCCTCTTCAACAGTGGGGGTTGGATTTCATTGGTGAAATTCATCCTTCTTCTTCAGGTCAACATAAATGGATCCTCACAGCTACATATTACTTCACGAAGTGGATCGAAGCAATTCCCACTAGGCAAGCTACGAATGCGGTAATAATTTCATTCCTTGAGAATAATATTTTGTATCGTTTTGGTTGCCCGAATAAGTTAATCACCGATAACGCAGTAGCTTTCAAGTCAAAGCGAATGGTTGAGTTTTGCAGTAAATATCACATTACTTTGGGGCACTCAACCGCCTATCATCCACAAGGAAATGGATTGGCAGAGTCTTCCAACAAATCCTTGGTTAATATCATTAAGAAGATGCTGGAAATAAACAAGAAAAGTTGGCATAAGAAGATGGTCCATGCACTTTGGGCAAATCGAGTGAGTCAAAAGAAATCCATTGGTATGTCCCCCTTTGAGCTAGTTTATGGAGTTGACACAGTGTTCCCTACCTCTCTTGCAGCTCTGGTAGTCAAACTTCTTCAGGAAGCTGGCAGTGAAGAAGATCCAACGCAGAGAAGACTAAATCAAATGATCCACTTGCAGCAGACACAGGAAGATGTTTTTCAGAACACATTCAAGTTACAGGAGAGAATTAAAAAGATTTACGACAGAAAAGCAAAGGCAGATACATTTCAGTTGGATGATGTGGTGTTAAAGTGGGATGCAAGAAATGAGGAAAAGGGCAAGCACGGTAAGTTTGACAATCTCTGGAAAGGTCCTTTTCAGATTGCAGCATATTGGGGTCAGAATGCCTTTCTTTTGAAGGAGATGAACGGGGAAGATTGTCCTGGAGGGCAAGTCAATGGTCGGCTGCTCAAGTGGTACCTTTTCTGAGTTATTTCTGTTGTCATCATTGTCATTGTAAATACCATTTTATTTCTGTTTCACTGCAAGTGTGTGTTGTGATCTTTTCTTCAGTCTGGGGCCCAAAGTGAAGGCTATAATTCTAAAGAAAGATTTCAATTTTGAGTTCAGTTTGTCTGAAGTAAAAAAACTTCTGATACGCAGAAAATATATATAAATATTTTATTAAGAGATGAAAATTACAGATGATGTCTTTTACAATGGGGTTTCCTGGCTTAAATACTACCACGGCACCCTTTGGGGAAAGGGCATGATCTTATGATCGTGCCCTTTCGTCTAATTAATCCTAAAATTAAATAATAAATCTAAAATTAAAGACTAACTAATTTTTTTTACATAACATTGCCTTCCTCTCGAAAGAATGCTTTGTCCTCAAATCATATGTAACGATGGATGTTGTTGAAGAATGATTCATTCTCCCGGAAAACGTCTTCTTCGGGTAAGTCCTTCCACTTGATCAGATATTCTAAGATGATCAAGGTCGCACACTTTAAAAGGTCTTGGATTAATCTCTCAAGTTCCAATTTTTGGTGATGTGGATATCGATATGGCTTGATGTTGACAGGGTCTGACCTTGCCTTGACTTCTATTGTATGCTCAATTTCCCTATTAGGTGGCATCTTCATAGGTAGGTCTTGAAATACTTTTTCATGCTTCCGAATCAAATCTTGTATCTCTGGTGACTCTTCTCTGGTTGTATTTGCAGCTAACATCTCTAATTGGTGACATTGTACTACATAAGCAGGTGCTCCATTTCGACTCAGCTTCATCATCTGGGATGATGATGTAACTTGATTTTCTGGTGCTTGGAATCCGTGTAGCTTGTACTTCTGACCTCCCCATTTGAATTTTATAAATTGTACTTGATGGTTGGCGGCATAAGTACCTAAAGTTCGTAGCCATTGGATACCTAAGACTACATCTACTCCTCCTAATGGTACTATGAAAAACGGAGACTCTAAACTGAAGTCTTGAATCTGCAATTTAACCTTATGGCATTTTCCCACCTTTTCAATCTTCTTACCGTTAGCTATCATCACTTTCATGTTTGGTAAGGGAAATGAAAATATATTGAGTCTCTTTGCCACGGTTGCATCTAAAAAATTGTGTGTGCTTCCAGAGTCGACGAGAACCACTACGTTGTTCTTCTTTATGTGTCCTTTTAACTTTAAAGTCTGAGGTTGTGATATACATGTCATAACTGATAATGATACTTGTGGAATACTTCCATCATCTAGTTCTGGTGAAAATTCTGGAGCGTCTTCTGTGTCTTCTACGTCATAATCTTCACTCTTTGAATCATTGGTTGCTTCACAATTATATAGGTTCTTTGGTTCTTTTCCTTTAGCACATCTATGTTTGGGGTCCCACTTCTCACCACAGCGTTTACATTTACCCTCTTTTATCCTTTGCATTTCCACATTAGATTTTTCATCTTCACGACGATGTGGTGGAACATATCTTGTATTATTTGAGTCCAAATACTGGGGTATCCTTCGTCTTGCATAAGCTTTTTCCACTGTTGACCAAAATATTGGTTCGGATTTCTTTTCGGCTGTTTTTGCTTTTCATCTTGCTTCTTCTATAGATGTAATATCATGCATCTCAAGTTCTGCTTGTAAATGGGTTTTGAGTCCCGAGATGTATGACTGAATTAGACGAGATTCTGATAACCCAGGTACTCGTGTTACTAAGGTCTCCCATTCTTGAGTGTATTCGTCCACACTTCCTTTTTGTCGTAGTTTGATGAGTTTTGAAAAGAACTCTTCTTCCTTTACACCTTGGAATCTTTTGAAGAATGCATCTTTAAATTTCCTCCAGCTAATGACATGTGTTGTCTTTTTCCACCACATATACCAGTTATATGCTTCTCCCTCCATTTTCATGGATGCATTTCTGAGCTTTTCGTCATCATCAGTGATGTCATATATCTCAAAGTATTCTTCTGCTTTATTTATCCACGCAACATTGTTTTTTTCGTTTCCATCGAATTTAGGCATCTCGACTTTTGCCCGTCGCTGGTATGTTGCTACTGGTTGAGCGAAAAAAGGGTGTTGATTAGTAAGGGTATCCCAAAGTTGCTTGTTTGTAAAGGCCGTGTTACTTGCTTCCTGGTGGGGTGTCACTGATTTTCTTGGGGATTCGACCTTTTCATGAGAATTTGTTGACTTTGTTGAATCTGATGAGAGATGTTCTTGATTTTCTTCACCATCTTTTAATAGCTCTTCGGGTGTACAATTCGACTTTTTACACAGACTTTTCAGCATTGTTAAGACTTCTCTGAAGTTTACTCCTGTTTGGACATGTTGACTTTCCATCTTTATCTCTATTCGATTTGTCGTATCTTCAAGATTTTTGATTTTGTCCGCTTGCTCCCCAAGCTTGCTCTCGACTTCATTTAATCTCTTACTGACCTCGTCGTGGTTGTTATTTATCTTTTGCTCTGCATCCAACAACCTTTTTTGGAAATCCGCCAATGACATTGAGCGGGTTTGCGGGGGCGTGTATTTATTTGCCAGCTAAAATATTTTTCCTCCCTCTGTTTTTTTATTTTAGCTAAAATAAATTTTAATTAATTAAAATAAATTAAATTAAATTTTATATATATAACTTTTAATTAATTAAAATTAATTTAATTAATTAAATTAACTTTTTATATATATAAAACTTTTAATTAATTAAAATAAATTTAATTAATTAAATTATATATATTATATATAATATAATTATATATATATATATATTATATATAAATAAACGTTATATATACACGTTATATATATTTTATATCATATATATTTCACGTTATATATATACAAATAAATGTTATACGCAGTGTATATATTGATAGTTCCGCTGACCGTCACGTTTGCTGGTGGGGGGGTCACCTCCGTTGACCATTCAAAGGAAAAAACAAACTTTTCTCAACCGTATATCACCGCAGAGATTACACGGCACTGTGGACGTTTGCACAGGAATTCCAAGTCCAAACTTGACCAAACCGTATATCACCGCAGAGATTACCGGGCACTGTGGACGTTTGCATAGGAATTCGGTGGCGTGAGTTCGGCCTGCTACAGTAATCGGTGATCCTAACGAAAGAGATTGTGGCTGCTGTGGAATGTGGATGTCGTTGGGACAGTCAGCTTGTGCAGAGGGCAGAAGAGTGGTGGTTAAACGGTAGTGGCACGATGACGAAGGCGGACAAGATTTTGATGGCGACACACTAGTTATCAGTGGGTGACTACAACGGAATTGAAAATGATATGCATAACAAAAATAACTTAGGATGGATGCGTCAAAACGGAATGCAATGGAGCAAAATAATGAACGGAACTAGAATGCGGACGAGTAGAGAACAACGACAGTAGAGGGAAATCGATGGCAGCGGATCAACAAGGCTAGAGGAACGCACTGCTCTGATACCAGATGAAGTAAAAAAACTTCTGATACGCAGAAAATATATATAAATATTTTATTAAGAGATGAAAATTATAGATGATGTCTTTTACAATGGGGTTTCCTGGCTTAAATACTGCCACGGCACCCTTTGGGGAAAGGGCATGATCTTATGATCGTGCCCTTTCGTCTAATTAATCCTAAAATTAAATAATAAATCTAAAATTAAAGACTAACTAATTTTTTTTACATAACATTGTCGAGTCAGTTTTTCAGTCATTTTAGTTTTATTATCAAGTCATTTTGAGTCAAGTTTCAGTCAATAAATTGAGTCAAAACCTTGTATTGTTTGTCAAAATAATGACTCCATAGCCCAATGGACGGAGGCACTGTCTAGCTCTTCCAGAGATCTACCATTCTTGGCACCTCCAAGGAGCTACCATCCCCATTGGATCCAATGTTAGAGTCGGTCTGGTCATCCCTCCGTCAGAGATCAAAACTCTTTTTGCATTTCATGTTTAGGTGTCCCATCTCGCTCGATCAATTGCATTCTGTTAGGAGAATGCCATAAATCTGTCGCAAGGGCTTTTGTCATTCATTCCCCTCATGCTTTTCACTACTGGCTCAGGTCTGTTCATCAAAATCATATCTTAAAAGTCATTGGCCGTCCTATTTCAGTTTCTAGGTCATAACAGTCATTTTAGTCATTAGGTCTAGCGTTAGTCAATTTGGTCTTCGACAAAGTCTAATAAAGCCAGCAGGCCAGAGGGAGGTTCTTGATAAGTTGTTATTTCAAAGATTTTTATCATCACAGGATGGATTATGACTTTTCTTCAAAACTCTATTTTGAAGACAAGTCGACATTTTGTTTTTTGTAATAATTTTCCAAAATTTTCAGTTCTTGAATTCTTCAGGCGTAGCCCTAGTCTCCTTTGCCAAATCCCATGTCAGCTATTCTTGCAAAAATTTGCCAAGAAATTCATCATTTCAACCAAAAATCAATGAGGAAACAAAAAGTTAGAGTTCTATTAATTGTGAAAAACTGTCAATTGCAAAACATTACAAAAACGGGTTTTGGAGAACCAAAAATCAAATTGATATCTTTATAAATGTTTTTCCATGAAGATGAAAGTCATTTTGCATGCCAAGGTTGGAGAAAAGCATTTCAAGGCGAATTTGGGTGAGCAATGTGTGTTTTGGGACAAAAGAGTTTGCAACCCACCGGCGTGGCACACATAACAAGTGGGGCGGCGCACTGGGAGTTTCTGCCCAGTGTAATTTTGAATGGGCGTGGTGCACTGGGTTCTTAGCACAGCGCATATAGCCTCAAGCCCGAAAATTGCTTGAAACTTCACCAAATTGCTCGTACCTTAGGTATATCTTCCAGGTAGGCTTGTTATCTTGATGTTGCATCAAATTTTATGATAAGAGATGGTGGTGTAAGGGTGATAAAGGTTGAAACAAAAATTCAAACCCTCTTTCTATAAACACAAACAAATTTTCTGCCAAGGTTTCAAAGCTCACAGTTTTTCCACCAAAATCATTTTTCCTTCCCCTTGTTCCCTTATATTCACTAATCCCTAATTCCCTATCACCTAAATTCATTATTCCCTTCTCCTACATACTCTATCCCAAATCCTCTAACCTCACACCTCAAAACCTATACAACTAATCCTAAACTCTAAACCCTATTCCCATACATCAATCCCTCAAACCCTCTCCCATATTTCCCTATTAAATTTCTCCCAATAATTCCAATTCCTCACTATTGTTTCCCCCTCCTAACAATACCTATTGCATTTGTTTTTTCCCTTGGTGGCAGAATTTGAATACAACACCAAAAAGAGAAATCCAAGTACAGTTTATATACAACAGCTTTATCTTCAAGGTATTTTGAACAGCAGTCATGGCATCTGAGCATTCACCGGACTATGAGGTAGAAACCCAAAGTGACTCTCCCTTGGAAGAACAGGCACCCCGAAGGCCTCATAAAAGTGGCAGACATGTTAAGGAAGAACCGACCACCCTTACAGAATTGCAGGCCTGCCCTGTTGCTATGCAGTGTTTTCAGCATCAGTCATGCTATGAGTTTTGTCAAAAGGTGGCTAGTGTCCAATTTCATCATGAGTTGGCTCGTCTTTTTGTGTTGCACTTGCAAGGAGATCAAGCTATCTTGGCTGGTGTCACCTTCACACTTACAACAGAATTTGTCTCATTAGCAACCGGTATACCGAACATTGGTGAACCATGGCACAAGAAACAAAAGATTTACCGGCAGGATTATGAGCCCTACATCAAAACTAGTTTCTTGAGGCAGCTCAAGAGAGTGTTCCCGTTCTGATATCTGAAAGATGAATATGCTCCACCAATGAGATTGATAATGAAATATTTCAGCTGTGAGGGACGATTCTCTCATCTTTATGCATATCACATGAGATTGCTCATGCATTTCACCAGGGTATGGATGATGAACATTCCGTATTTCATTTGCCAGAACATAGAGAGGATGACCACCTTGATACAACATAAAACCCCTCAGCAGCAACTTAACAGTGTTTATCATTTTTCTCTTATCAAGATTTTGGTGGTTCATCAGCTTGGATTGCAAGGCATCACTTGGGAGGATTTCATCTCTCATGACTTCTTCAGAGCTTCATGGGATTATCAAAGGTTAAGAATGAAGGTGAACCTTCTCATCGGTATGAGTGCCATGAGACTGCTAGTGTGTCGGTATTCATCACATATCAAAAAGGCACCAGACGTTTGTTTGCAGCGGCAAAGTGCGTGTTATCTCCACCCGGGGTGGAAGGGGCCTCGCTTCCTCCATCAGCATCACAGGTGTTAGAGTCGGTCTAGTAGCCCTCCATCAGCGATCAAAACTCTTTGCATTTCATTAGTAGGTGTCTCATCAGTGTCCTCTTATTGCATTCCATTAGGCATGCCATAACCCTGATGGAGGAGCTTGTGTCTTTTATTCCCCTCTTGGCACTGCTGGATTAAGCTTGTTTCAGTCAATAAAATTCTTTACAGGGTCATTGGTCTTGTTATGAAGTCAAGGTCCTAAGTCTAGGGTTTAGTCCAACTTGTCTTTGAGGTCATGTTTTTAAGGTCAATAAATGCCCAGCAAGCCAGAGGGATGTCTATCAAAGCATCACTTCAAAGGATTTCATATTGTACAGCTAAATTTTTACCTTGAATTCAAAAACCCTGTTTTTGAAGACAAGGTCATTTTCTCATTTTTTGTAAAAATTTGTAAAAATTCAAATTCTCCAGAAGTTGGCATGCGGCCCTGGTCTCCTTTGCCAAGACTCCTCAGAAGCTACCTCTGCAAAAATTTTCAAGAAAAAGCATCATTTCAACCAATTTCAGGACAAAAAGGAAACCATAAGTCAACAGCATTTAAATTTTGAAAAGTGTCATGTTATAAACATTAGAAAGTGAGTTTGAGGGGAAATTAATTCAAATCATGTCTATAAAAGCCCCCCTCCCTTCATTTTATCATTATTTGCCTCCAAGACTCCAAGAGCAAGTGTGAAAGGCGACTTAGTGAAAAAACTGGGTGAAATTGCTGTGAGAGCCCGCGCGCTACGCATCAGGACCTACGCTCTACGTGTTGGGCAGGCGCTACACGTCGGGGCAGTCATCGCAGTGGGAAAAAGACACAGGCACTACGCGTTGGGCGCGCGCTACGCGTCAGGACCCGCGCGCTACGCGTTGGGGTTTACACGCAGAAAAATTGCCTTCAAACCTCAAATCGACCCCAAATCTCTTCAAGGTTGCAGGTAGGCCTCCAAAAATCAAAGTATATTGCTTGCTAAAGCTTGAATGAGCATTTAAATGTCATCATTTTGAAATGAGAAGTTCATGTGTATTTTGCTTACAAATGTCAAAGTGCAAGTAAGGCTAGGGTTTTGCTTTTGCTGCTCAAGGTCATCCCTTTTCACCCCCATTTTTTCCCCACATCCCATTACCATCTCCCTTGTCATTTTCACCTAATCTCCCTAACAAAAATACCAAAAGCCCTAAAACCCTACCCCTATCCCTAAAATTCAATAACATAACCCTAAACCCTACTTCCCGTAAAACCCCTGCAAATTATAATTGTATGATGTTGTATATGTCATGATTCCTTCCCTAAATCCCCTTTTACTTATATTTTCCCTCAGTTCCCTCAAAAGTCTCCCTTCCCTAACATCTCCCTTGTGTTATTGTCCCCTTGAGGCAGCATTTTAACAGTTAAAACAGTAGGTTTTTGAGCAGAAGCAGCAGTATATTTCAGCCACTTTGCTCTTGAAACCATGTCAGAAACCGAAACCGACTATGAGCAAAGTGATGACCGTGAGTCAACACCAGAGGTTGAGGTACAAAGGAGGCCTCACAGGGGTGGTAAGGGTGGTCACCATGTGAGAGAGGAGCCCACCTCTTTGACCTATTTACAGGCTTGTCCACTTGCAGTCACATGTTTCCACCATTAATCATGTTATGAATTTTGCGAGAGGATTTCTCAAATTCAGCACCATAGGGAATTGGTCCGCTTGTTTGTTTTGCATTTGCATGACGGGCATGTGAATCTTGCAGGGGTGGATTTTACATTGTCACCTGAGATTGTTGCTCAAGCAACAGGGATACCCAATGTTGGAGAAGAGTGGAACAAGCGCAAACTGTTGGACAGATTTCAGTATGAGCCCTACATTAAACCTGTGTACATGAGGCACATGACTGGTGTATTTCCTTTCAGATTTTTGAGGGATGAGTATGCTCCCTTGATGAGGCTCATCATTCGCTATTTCACCTGTGAGGGCAGATTTTCACGTTTGTATTCGTACCATATCCGCTTGTTGATGCATTTCACACAGGTACGGATGATGAACATACCATTTTTCATGTGCCGGAATATTGAGAGGATGGTGCCCTTGATGTAGAGAAAGAGCCCAGCACAGCAACACAGGAGCATCTATCATTATGGTTTGATCAAGCTTGTGGTCATACATCAGTTGGCCCAGCAGGGTATCCCATGGGAGGATTTCATCTCTCGAGATTTCTTCACAGCACCACCACCCCCTGAGGTTGTTCATGAGGAGGGAGGACCATCACAGCAGTATGACATCCCTGAGCCCAGACATGTCAGCTCCCCTCCATTGGTCACATATCAGAGAGGCCACAAGGCCTTATTTGCATCAGCTCGGCAAGTATTTTCTCCACATCAGGTGGAAGGGGTCTCGCCATCTTCATCAGCACCGCGAGTGTTATCTCCACATCAGGTGGAAGGGGCCTCGCTTCCGACAGCAGCACAGGTATCAGAGAGGGGCAAGCAGACCATGATTGAGGAGGGATTGTCAGGTGATCCAGATATCGACATCATTGATCTTGACACCTGTTCTCCTAACACGGAGCTTCACAAGATCATTCAGCAAAAGGAGGCTGAAAATTGCTTGTTGCAATAAAAATTAGAGATGGCACAATGGACGATTACATATTTGGAGCAGCGCAACAAGCAATTAGAAGATGAGCACACTCTTGATGAGTTGCGGAGGATCCATGAAGACCGCAACTTGGCTCGTAAGAGACCTGGTGATTTGGTACCCATTGAGCGAGAGGCTATGCTTCTCCAGGTAAATGCTCATTTGGAGAGGTTGCTGGCCAAGGCCAACAAAGGTAAGGACCTGCTCCGGAACATGAAGAACCACTATTGGGCCCGAATGCACGTATGCAAGGTGAGAATGAAGGTGCTCCAAGGACGGTTGGCCAAAGCACTAAAACGAAGAAAAAGGCCTGATCCCCTCCACATCTTGGCTGAGGCTTCCTTGAAGGAGCATGATGCTAAATGACTCAACTCCAGCACAAATTTCAAAAAATTTTGAGCATTTTTGGTCACTTGTGAATTTTTTGGGCTAAAAACAGGTTTTCTTCACCAACGCGTAGCGCGCCGCGTGCGACCCTTAAGATGGGCAACTCCATTTCAGGAAAACTTAGCATTTTTGGATTTTTCATGCAAAAATACACTTTCTCAGCAGTTGCCAAGAAATTTCACCAAGTTTTGAGCCTCCAGAAGGTCAAAAAACATGCAAAAAATGACTTTCTGCCACTTTTTTGACACACAGGAAGCAGTCTTGGGAGATTGAAATTTTGGAGGGGCAAATAGACACCAAATTCAGAAATTCCACTTGGGTTGGAAAGTAGACATCCAGAACTTTCCAACAAGCCCACTTTTGCCTCATTTGGACACCTGGAAGTGCCTCAAAAGTTGCTCCAAATGCGCGCTATGCGTTCAGAATCAGGGCGCTACGCGTTGGGCAATTTTCATAGAAATGCACCTACAGCTCAGCAAAACGCAGTTTTGATTGGATTTGACTTTTTGGAGTGGATTTTGATCCTCCTTGTTGTAAATGATGTAATTTTATGATATTTTGACACTCATTTATCTCTTCTAGAAGATTCATTCATGAGATAGGCAAAAATTTAATGAATGAATTGGTTTCCTAGCTTATAGAGGCAAATTGTTTTGACTGCCTAGTTTTCAGTGCTCAGTTTAGAATTGGTTGAAACAGTTCCTAGGATAGTGAGCTCGACCCCTAGAGGCAATGAAATATGTTAGATTGCCTATATTATGTACTTTCTTGGTCATTTTCATGGTTGGACTCTTGAGGGAGAAAGCTTCTATTGTATTACTCATTGTATCTCTGCAATTTTGGCAAAGGAAGAAAGACCAGGGTTTTGCAGTCCTTTTTGGTATTCCTGTGGTTACATGTATTGATGGTGTTTTTCTCTTTGTACTTGTAAGTTTTTTATGTGATTCATCTTCTTACTTTTCCTTCTGCAAATTAGGCAAATGAAGTGTTAAAGTAGAATTCATGATTGCCATGCTCTGCTTTTAAGTTTGCTTAATATTAATGTTTTCATCTGTTTAAGGAGAACTCAAGGTGTTTACTTGCTCTCCTTAGCTCCTCACCAGTCATTCTTGCCCATCTGACTCTTTCAAAGGCATCAATACAGTCTCCTACCTTGCCCCAAAGAACCCCCTACGAAAACTGTGTCCAATCCCCGCACCCAAAATTGCCTTTCCCCAATTTTCCACCAAAACCCTAAAAATCCCAAATCAAACCTTTTTATCAGTTTACTAGCCTAAAATCAGTGTTCTTTATTGGTTATCTCTGCCCGTTGAAGATCTTTGCCGAGATAGACCAGAGAGAGCCCTCTCCTGCCCCGTAGGGCTAGCTACAAGGCTAAGTGGTTTGATGTTGCCTTGGAGTTTACCTTTTTCAGCCTGAGGTGAAATTTCAAGCGCTAACAACAGGTACAAGACAAAGGCAAGGGGCCAATGCAGGATGAGGGGCCTTTAGGTGAGCTATCAGGTGAACGAGAGACCGACTTCATCCTCATTCATGATACAGATACAGATACGGGCCCACAAAGCGCCAAACTTAGAGAGATCATTCAGGAGCAGCAAATAGAGATCGAGGCATTACCCCTTAACTTGGAGAGGGCTAAGTTGACCATGAAGTACTTGGAGTAGAGGAACAAGCAGCTTTAAGATCAGCAGGCAATCTTGGAGCTACAAAACATTCGTGAGAATCGTCAAGCTCCACAAAGGAGAAGAATTGAGTTCACATCTTTGGAGCAAAAGATTAATGAGGATCAGGAGGCCAATCTCGAGAGATTCAACATGCACTTAGAGAGGTTGTTGGACAAAGCCAGCAAACACCATGCATTTCTGAGACACATGGCTTTCCACTACATGGCGTGAAACAAAGTGTCCAAGGCCCGAATCAGGAATTTGAAGGAGAAATTGAGGAAGGCAATCAAAAAGCAAAAGAGGCAAAGGGAGCTTGATCATCTTCAGATATTGGCCAAGGAATCTTTAGCCCAACATAAAACTTGATGAAGAAGCTCCAGTCCAGATTTCAAGAAATTTGGGACATTTTTTGTGTTTTTACAAATTTTTGTACAAAAACAGGGTTTTTCTCCCTGTGCATCGTGCCACGTGGCACGCGCTTACAATAGGAGGCTCCAAATGCAAAAAAAATTATAGTTTTGGATTTTTCATGAAAAATTATAAATTTTTGTGCATGGCCAAGAAGTTTGGGCAAGTTTTGAGCCCTCATGGAGGTCAAAAACACCCTAAAAATGACCTCTCTGCCCTTAATTTCACACACAGGAAGCAGTCTTGGGAGATTTAAGTTTTGGAGTGGTAAATGGGCACCAAATTTAGAAATTCCACTTGGGTTAGAAAGTAGACAGGTAGGGATTTCCAACAAGAACACTTGGGCACAATTGGGACTTTAGGAAGTGCCTCAAACTCAGTCTCAAAGTGGCACGATGCACAGAGAAATTGTCGCAGCGCACAGAGAATTTTGGCTTGTTTTTCACTGTTCAGCTCAACAATTCGCCCAGTTTTGACCAGTTTTGCTTCTTGAAGTTATTCTTGGCTTTTCATGATGTAATTTGAAAAACATGATGTAATATTGGCACATTTTTATTTGTTCTATAAGATTCCTTCACCAAAAGGTGAAATGTGAGTGAATGAATCAGTTTCCTAGCATATAGGGGTAAGTTGTTTAACTACCTAGTTTTCAGTTCCTTGTTTAGAATTAGTTCAAACAGCTCCTAGAATGAAGAGATCGAAACCTAGAGGCAAGGGAATATGTTTGGCTTGTCTACATTACGTAATTTCTAAGTCATTTTCATGGTTGGACTCTTGGGAAAAGTTTGGCACTCTATTTTACATTCACTTCTGCATTTTTGGCTAAGGAAAGACCAGGGTTTTGCAGCACTGTTTGGGATCCATGTGGCTTTATGTTTTTACGATGTGATTCTCTAAGTAATTGTAATTTTATCTAGTGTTATGTGTATCATTTTCTTGCTTCTTCTTCTGAATTTGAAACAAATGAGTGATTAAGGTGGAATTCATAACTATTATGCTCTGCCATTGAATTTGTTTAAATTTCCATGTTTTCATCTGTTTAAGGAGAATTCTTGAGACTCTCTTGCTCTCCTTAGATCCTCACCAGTCTGTTCTATCCATCTCACTTGCTTTAAAGCGTCAAAACGATTGCCTTCCTTGCCCCAATCGGAACTCTGCAGAAACTGTGCCTCATCCACGAGCCCAAATTTGCTTTTCCCATTTTTTCAACAAAACCCTCAAAAAACAAAATCAAATCCCTGCACTTAATACCTAGCCTAAGATCAGTTGCTAATTTAGTCATCTCGAGCCTCATCGATTAACTTTTGCCGAGATTGACTCGAAGAGAGCCCTCTCTGTTATTGACATTTTTGGGCACTGCAACCCCAATCATAAATGTCCATAAACCAAGGGCTCCTAAGTCCCTAAAAGTGTTGTTCCAACCCCTAAAAGAACAAGGTCAAAAACATCTACCAGAAGTTCTCCATGAAAAATTACTCAGAACTAGTCAAAACCGGACCATCTCACCTACTCCATGGTCAAAGTGCGTTGCATCCCACCTAAATTCACATGGGAGGTGCGATGCATATTGAAAGGCCCTTCTATGGGGTGCGATGAGCGAGAGTGGACAAATGGCAGGGTCAATCTGTGAGGTGGAGGATCATGGAATCTTCCAGAAACTTCTCCTGTGACACTTGCCTCTCTGCATTCGCCCAAGGATGAGTAAGAGATCATCAATCTCCAAGTGGAATCAAGAACTATTAGAGAGAGGACACTAATCAAATCTCAAAAGCTGACTCATCCCCCTTGCAAAAATCTATATATGGATCCGTCATCCCAGAGATCCAGAGGCTAGAATTTTGTATCTCGTAAGGAAGTGCTGCTAGTTTCTTGGTGTAACATCATAGTGTTGGGTGATCTAAGATTTTCATGAGGTGAAGAAGGGCTTTCTTGCTGAGAGGATGACGCTGGGTCAGAAAAATTGGTTGTAATCCTCTTTGCTATTCTTGATTATTAATAAATCTATTCAAGTTTTCCTCCACATTCTTGTATGATTGATGATATATGCATTTGTGTGGTCAATATATATCTGGTCCTATATTGTTTATGATTGTAGATCTCTGTTCTTGGATAGTGTTATGCTACTTTGATTCCACAGGTGCTCTTTGAAGCTGGGTAGACGAGGAAGCGAGTGGCAAAGACCTATCAGAAGGGAGAGGAATCAAGCAAGGAACCAAGCGCAAGACAGAGGTTGGTCTCCTCTTTTCCCCTTTTATCTACTTCTCATAAAGGAAAATAAAAGTGGTTTTAGTTTGTTTGTTTCTAAGGTAGCTACCAGCCTTAGTGGGACTAGCAGCTCTACATAGACACTAGATTTCCCGATAAAGAAATGGTGACTCCGCTGGGGAGCAAATAGATTTTTTGTTTTTCTATATTTGTTTGCTTTATAAACTTATAGATGAAGCCTGAAGTCAAGCCAGCTAGCCTTCAAACTGCATTTTCTATGCAAGTGCAAAGTAGATCAATGCTGCTTCAGTCTATCTCCGGGTTTTGTTTATAAACTGAACAATCGATTTACAAGCTCTCTAATTGCCCTTGTGGTGGCTCTAGTAACCTCCTTAGATCTACCCCTGTGATTTATTTACTGATTACCACTTGTTTGGCCAAAATCCCTGAACTGTGCTGCAAATTGTGATCAAGAACTGGATCAAAAGTCTTGCACTGTACCATCACACCCTCTCTTCAAGGATATCAGTATGCAAAGCACTTCTCGTGTGCTGTAGGTGGGATGCATACTGGAATCCCTGTGTAACAGGTGCGCTGATCAGAAACGGCTAATTTTGCCTTCAGACTTTGGTTTTTTCACTCTTTTCAGCTCTATTCAAGAGTTTTGTTGTCTGTAATCAATATACCTCTATTGGAAACCCCCTTCCTTGCCATTATTCTGCCTCCATTGTGCAAAGAACTGTAAATGTTTTTATGTATTGTGAGCCATTTTAAGTTCTCTTTTACAAAGAAGTAGCGTAATTGAACTGTCGTTTCTTGATTTGAAAGTGTCGCAAGTGTCATTTTCATTCATAGAAGAGAATCTGATTGTTCTTGATAGTCGATTACACTGTTACTCTTGTATTTGATTTGAATTAGTAGTTTTTCAAGTGTCGAAAGCAAGTTTTCAATTCCAAATAACAAAGTGTTGTCATTGTCTTCATTTTGTCTTGAAAAGAAACTTGTTAGTAATGTCGCTTTGAAAAATAATTCAGATTTGCGCTTAGCTTTCTTTCTATCATTCACACATTAAGAAGGCTGAAAACAAATACATGCATGTGCATTTGCATTTAGACTATCTGTTGGTTTGATTTAGGACAGTGAATATAGTGTGTGCTCTCTGCTCTATGTTGAAAGAATATCATCTCTCTTTCTTTAGTAGCTAGGATTTTCATTGCAAAAAGAAGATTAAACGATTGTTTATCATCTTAGATTGCATTTTAGGAATTGTATATCTACATCACGCGGTGAACCTAAAAGGAAAATTTCTTAAGAAAGATCAAATGTAAAATAAATTTAATGAATCTAAAAACGCTTTGGAACCTAACGCACAACATTTAGAAGTCTAGGCTAGAGACGTATTCCAGCGTCGTAAAGCCTGGTAACTATTGTTTTCATTGCTGGTTGGGTGATTCCTCCACTTTGAGACGACAAGTGCCAGTACAGACTTGTGCTCCCACGTACCGTCAAGTATATATTGGGAGACCACAATAGGCTTTATCCTTTATCCATAAGAAGCCATGTCTGCCACCCTATCGATCACAATGCACTAAACACAACATTCAGGAAGATTGACTGTTGTACCGTAAAAAGTATTATGCAGTTTTTCGATTGGTTTGGTAATCCCTCTATCTAGATTTCCAGAGTAGTCTCTTTCATTCCTTTTGATTAAAGGAAAAGGTCCATCTGAGCACTTGTCACTTTGAGCTCATTAAAAATCGAAGGTGACTAGAGTCATCTTTTGTTTTTTCTCGACTCTTAAAAATTGAAAAAATGAGTTGTGTCAAAGCATCTAAAATTTATTTTAATTGGAATAAACATCACCTTTCCTACATTGGTCTTAGGTTGAGAAAAATGGAGTCCACCAACCAAGGATTTTCCTTTGGAGGAAATCCTAGTCCTTTCTCCTCTTGGGGAGATGTTGGTGCACCACATATGGCCACATTGTCGCTTCTAGGATTGACAATCATCTTGCCCGTATGGCTCTTCTCGACCTCTGTCATTCAGAACACCATGATTCCTAAACAATCAAGTCAGCAACTAAATGATACCAGGGTTACCCCCCAACCTTCTACTTCGTCCAATTCTCACTCTCCTCCTTCCTTTTCGCTTGATGAAGCTAGTAAAGCCAAAAATCAAGTAACCGAGAAGAAGAAGGAGCCAAAGGCGAAAAGGGGAAAACAGGTGTCGTCTAGCGAAAATCCACACACTGCACTGTCCAGGCCTAAATCGCCATGTGTCATTTGCAAAGGAGACCACTATCATCGAGATTGTCCTTGCACCCCTCAGATCCTAAGGCTCCTCATTTGCACAATCCGGTGTCATCAATCTCTGACGATCATGTTGAGAATACATCGTCAACTAGTGAAAGTGAAGCCCCTGGACAAAAAGGAAAATGTAAATTTCCTTGTAAACTGTGTGAAGGCGATCACGCCATCCACCATTGTCCCTTCTTAGATGAGGCTAAACGAGTTTTGGACGACCATCCGGTTTCACCGTTACGGCTTCCTCCTAGATATAAGAAACTCTTACCGAGTCTGTCACTAGTTGAAAATCTGGCTGACACGCCATTGTGGTCGGTCGAAGCATCTATCATTGAAGATGAACCCTCTGAATCCACACCAGACGAAAGTCAAAAGGTTGAGGCGGTAGTTGACCCGGTCTTGTCTTCAGAAGGTCCATCTTCAGATGATACAGTCACCGGAGAGAACAAGAACGACACCATTCAAATTCTCTTCGTAAGCACAGACTCCAATGAACATGGGGGCAGTCTACCCATTCCTTTACCGTAGGAAGGAAGCTCATTAGAGTCATATCCGGCTGTCTATTCGATCCCACCTCCAAGCAACCTAGTTGTTTCCTTCGATTGGAATCTACTAGGCAGACCTCATTTACCGGCCAGTGTACCATTTCGAATCATTTCTCAAATATATAGAATGGTCATGGCCGGTACCATCATAGATGAAGGGGCTTCTGTGAGTATCCTTTCCTCAACTGCTTGGAAAGAGCTTGGTTCGCCATCGCTTTTGCCTGAAATGAGAAATCTAACAGGCTTTGACAGAGGAACCAGTCGACCATTAGGGATCCTTCCCAATGTGCCGATAACATTGAGAAGGAAAACCGTTCACATGAATGTAATGGTAGTCCAAGGACCCATGGATTATAATCTACTCCTTGGACGCGACTATATTTATTGCATGGGAGCCATTGTCTCCTCACTCTTTAGAGTAATGTGTTTTCAGCATGAAGGAAGAGTGATCAAGCTCATAGACCAGCTTTCATTCCTCAGTTCACACATAGCAAATAGTCAAATACCATCCTTGAATGGTCTTTTCATGCAAGGAATGTCTCATCAATCCCCAGTCCGTCCACCTGATGAGCGCGAGTGATTCGGAGGACATGACTGAAACCCAAGGGGCATGCACCCTGGTCTGTTTCGATAGGAAAACCTTGGGTATAGGGTAGGTTTCCGCGAAGAGTATATGATTGGTTTATGAGATTAGACTGGAATAAGATTCCTTTGTCAAAGTTATGTGAGTGGAGCTAGTTGCGCCACTCGCCTTTGTTTATTTTGGTAGACATCGTCGAGGAAGTGTTTTGTCCGCAGTGCGGATAGAACAATCTTTGGTAACTTGGAAATTTTTCGCTATACCCGGGGGCATGCAAACCTTTTGGCATGCAAGTGAAGAGCGACCATTTATTTTTTTAAATTTGTAGGTCCTCTAACCCTTTAAACTCGTAGGATTGGTCGTTTCCTAACTTGCATAAAGAAAGGATGTGGGGCAAAGATTTGAAAAAATTCCATTTTAAATGAGACATCCTTATTATACGACTGGATCGAGCAGTTTTAACGCAGAATTCAAGGTCATTAAAAAATAAACATAAGAAATGAGCAAACATTCCCCCAGAGTTTAAGCTCATTAAAAAATGAACCAATTTCTGGTAAATAGCCATTGCGAATGCATTATCATCAGCCTTTTAAGCCTTGGTCGTGTTCTCATCATCACCTCCACTCTGTATTGGCCGATCATTCACCTCCATTTGATTGTTTACCCTTTTGAGGAATAGCTGCGAAGAGTGATCCTATTAGCCATCCTTGCGACACTATCGTGATTGGAAAATTCCAAACCTTACCTGGAATTAGTTGCTACCCGAATTGATCACTCGTTCCTCGAAAAACGAGTCTCCTTTAAGCTCTTTTCATATGACTCATAAAATATGAAAATATTGCCGAGAAATTGGTCTCTCCAGCTCGTTAAAGTGACCAGAAGTGCCATCCCTCCTTTAGATTTTAATCTTTTTGGACCTGAGGGATTGTTACACAAAAAGATCGAGCGCTTGTTTTGTTCGGCTCGTTAAAATTACCGAAAATCCATCCCTTTTATATTATTTTATACTTTTTCGAACTTAAGGGATTATATGATGAAAAAGGATTATTGGAGTTTTCTTTACGTCCCTTTTTAGACTCTCTAAAATTGAAAAGGACCGAGTTATCTTTGTCGTTAAACTCGTTAAAACCAAATAGCGACAAACTTGTCCATACAGACAAGAATGAGTTTCACTATCGCTAGGCTCGTTAAAACATAGCGATGGGTTTGCCTGTAGGGCAAATTATATAACAAGCATATGTTATCCTCCTCAAGCTTGACAAAAATAAAGAGGTACTGGTCAACAATGACTGGGGAAAAATTGGGAAGAAAACTTGAAGAAACTTTATTGGTAACAAGTCGCTCTTGAACATGACACTTTCACTCTGCATCCGAGTCGGGTTGGGTTATTCCGTTCACTGGTCATATCACCATTGGTCTGTCACACCATCCATATTTGGGGTTAACGCTACCAATCCATCATGTCAGTGTCGCTGATATGTTCAAGAGAAGTCGCTCAGAGAATTCACCTGTGTCTCATCCACTGCAATACATTTACGCTCCATTCTTTCATGATCGCCACCCTGAACCTTTTATCATCAGATCGTTTTCACCTCCATTAAAACCATTTGCTCCATTCCATGTCATTGATGTGGGATTCACTAAGGCCCTCCTATGATGGATCTCTTCTTGTCGACATCAGTTCATTATCCAGGAAGTCGATCTAGGAACAACCCTTTCGGTACTTTGAAGCTTGCATGCCTCAATGGCAAGTTTCTCACTTCCGGAGACAGGTTTACATCAATGGCCTTCAACCGAAAGATTTTACGTGGTGTTTGACACCAACTCCCTTATTCAGACCACGTGAATTTTACTGTAGTACCTTGAGGGTCATCATCATTATCAGTGATTCCTTTCGCACCTGTTAACATCTTACATCATTGGCTGGTAATCAGGCGATGTCTTTCCATGTTCGACTCTAGAACATCTCTCACATGGATCGACTTGTACTTTGAGTGAAGATCGAATGAGATTGAAGACCCCGGATCTAATTTCATCCATCCAGGCTACGATATATATTCAGGAAAATAAAGGCATCAAATGTACATCATTGCTGCACAGATAATCATCCAATCCAAGGGATGATGTCTCTACCAGAATCATCAGTCTGCATTCAGATGATTGTATGTCTTATGTACATGAAAATGAATTTATAAAGCTAAGCATGGGAATGCCCTCCTCAGCTAGATCATTAAAATGTTATGAAGATAATGTATTGTATTGTATCTTAATACAGGTCGCCTTCCAGCTTGAAAAAACTTCGGATCCTCATGATAAAGCAGTTCACTTGCCATCAAAAGATTAACGACCTCATGCCTTAGGGGGCAACTGTTATAGACATTTTTGGGCACTGCAACCCCAATCATAAATGTCCATAAACCAAGGGCTCCTAAGTCCCTAAAAGTTTTGTTCCAACCCCTAAAAGAACAAGGTCAACTAATTACAGCATCTCCCAGAAGTTCTCCATGAAAAACTACTCAGAACTGGTCAAAACTGGACCATCTCACCTGCTCCTTGGTCAAAGTGCGCTGCATCCCACCTAAATGCACATGGGAGGTGCGATGCATACTAAAAGGCCCTTCTATGGGGTGAGATGGGAGAGATTGGACAAATGGCAGGGTCAATCTGTGAGGTGGAGGATCATGGAATCTTCCAAAAACTTCTCCTGTGACACTTGCCTCTCTGCATTCACCCAGGGATGAGTAAGAGATCATCAATCTCCAAGTGGAATCAAGAACTATCAGAGAGGGGACACTAATCAAATCTCAAAAGTTGACTCACCCCCCTTGCAAACATCTATATATGGATCCCTCATCCCAGAGATCCAGAGGCTAGAATTTTGTATCTCGTAAGGAAGTGCTGCTGGTTTCTTGGTGTAACATCATAGTGTTGGGTGATCTAAGTTTTTCATGAGGTGAAGAAGGGCTTTCTTTCTGAGAGGATGACGTTGGGTCAGAAAAATTGGTTGTAATCCTCTTTGCTATTCTTGATTATTAATAAAGCTATTCAAGTTTTCCTCCACATTCTTGTATGATTGATGATATATGCATTTGTGTGGTCAATATATATCTGGTCCTATATTGTTTATGATTGTAGATCTCTGTTCTTGGATAGTGTTATGCGACTTTGATTCCACAGGTGCTCTTCGAAGCTGGGTAGACGAGGAAGCGAGTGGCAAAGACCTATCAAAAGGGAGAGGAATCAAGCAAGGAACCAAGCACAAGACAGAGTTTGGTCTCCTCGTTTCCCCTCTTATCTACTTCTCATAAAGGAAAACAAAAGTGGTTTTAGTTTGTTTGTTTCTAAGGTAGCTACTAGCCTTAGTGGGACTAACAACTATGCATAGACACTAGATTTCTCGATAACACTCTCCTGTCCTTGTAGGGCTAGCTACGAGGCTGAGCGTGGTTTGATGTGGACCTAGAACCTTGTCTTTTCAGCCTGAGGCAAATCTAGGCTCTAATAGGGAGATCGGCCTTGTCCACAAGATCAATTTATCTGGCCAACACCTAGTAAGGAAAATGTTATTGCTAATTTTTTGTCTAGACTAGATTTGCCTGCAGGTGAAGAAGGAATGGTGGATGATCAAATGCCAGATGAGCACCTATTTTCTATCTCGGTACTCTCCCCATGGTTTGCTGATATAGCAAATTACTTGGTTTCAGCATAGTTTCCGCCACACCTGTCCTCAAAAGAGAAGAGAAAGATCATGAGGAAAAGTGCCCCATTCACCTAGATTGAGGGAAATCTATTCAAACTTGGGCCAAATCAGATTTTGAGGCATTGTGACAGGGAGGAGGAAGTTTTTGACATCCTCCTAACCTGTCATGATGGGCCTTGTGAGGGCCATTTTGCAGCAAAGAGGACTACCTTCAAAATTCTGCAAGCAGGTTACTATTGGACAACTTTTCATCAAGATGTCAGGAGATATACCAGCCAATGTGACTGATGTCAAAGGATGGGGAACCTACTCCAAGAGATGAGATGCCCCTACAACCTCAAGTGACTTTCGAGCCATTTGAGAAGTGGGGCATGGACTTTGTGGGGCCTATCAACCCTCCTTCAAAACAAAAATCTTACATCATTGTGTGTACTGATTTTCTGACAAAATGGGCAGAAACAAAGGCGATCAAGGTAGGAACAGAAGAAAAAGTAGCTGAGTTTTTGAGAGAGAATATCTTCTACAAGGTTGGCGATCTAAGAGAATTAGTCACATATCAAGGGAGTCAGTTTACCTCCAATTTTATTGAAGACCTGCTCACACATCAGAAAATTAAGAACATATCTTCCACCCCTTATCATCTGCAAGCAAATGGACAGGTGGAAGTCACTGATAGAGCTTTAGAAGGGATTTTGACCAAGGTAGTGAGTAGCAGAAGAAAAGGTTGGGGAGATCGATTGGTTGAGGCCACTTGGGCCTATAACACCACTTGGAAAACCACCACGGGGTTAACAACCTATGAGCTGGTCTATGGGAAGAAGGCTTTGCTGTCAATAGAATTTGAATACAACACATTAAGGATGGCAACTTAGTTGGACCAAGATCTCAGCCACGCACAAAAGGAAAGGTTACTTCAGCTAAATGGATTGGATGAATGTATATTGCAGGGCCTTTTCCACTCAGAGGTAGTCCAACTTCAAATAAAAATATGGCATGAAAGACACCTCAAAGAAAAACAATTCCAAGAAGGAGATTAGGCGCTGTTGTATGATTCAAGATATAAGGATTTCAAGGGAAAACTGAGGACAAGATGGCTGGGACCATACACAGTAGAAAAATGAAATTACAATGCTTATGTTCTGATCCGGACCATTGATGAAGAAGCCATCCCCATGCTCGTCAATGGGCATAGGTTGAATATCTACAGGAAGCCCCTCTCCAAGAAGGAATTCATTGAAAATCTGAGTAAAATAGTGCTGGTAGTGGATTAGGTCTCTGCCTCCACTCCACCCACACCCTAAAAAAAAAGAGAGAATAAAAGATCCCTGGGTGAAAACCCCCTAGAGGTTCCTAGGGCAGGCAGTGAGGGTGAAAACCTCTTGGAGGCGCCCCAACTGTCTCATAGAAAAAAAAAAGAGAAAAAAGGAAAAAAAGAAGAAAAAAACAGAAGAAACAGAAAAACTAACTTCTTTTGAATGCATTGTTGATTGTAGGAGGGTCACAGAAGAGGAAAGGACATGGCCAGGGTGCATACACCCTTGATATCTCATTTCTCCATTGCCATTGTCTTTTCCCAGGCCTTGGTCTCACTCACCCTGGAAATTTTTCATCCTACAGGAAACTCTGTGCATTCTACAGGAGGCTCCTGAAGAAACCACAGAAAGCTCAAAATCAAGTTCAAAAGAGAATCTGAGGGCTAGAAATTTGTCCAGAAGACCTATGGACCTCCCTACCACCATTCGTCCTCCCAACTCTCCATTCCATCCCTGTGCCACTACATTTCCACTCGTTTTTCCTTCCCTGCACAAAAAAAAACCGAAATTCTGTTTCTTTTGTCTCTTAAATAATAACAAAAAATGATGAATAAAACAGTAGCATTCTTCACTTGGTTCTTACCTGATGCACTCCAACAGCTTTTCCTTTCCTTCAAAACCTTCTTCAATTGTCTCTTCAGTCCCTTCTCAAGCATCAGTCAGAAATTTTAGAGGGAGAAGCAGCTACAGGAAATCCTGCAGGCTCCCTGTAGCAGTTGATCGCTTTAAAAAAATCAATCTCCAGAGACAGGGTCAATGCAACCACAGATGTATGCAACGTGCAAGGAGCAATTCTTGATTGAAAATCACCAGCATAGGGTAGCTAAGCCAATATTTCAGAGGCCATGAGCATCAACAGCAGAAACAATCAAAGAACAAAGTGCCAAAGTTTGAGCATGTAAAGCATGGTAGCGACTAACAGGTAAGTGGCTAAACTTGTTCCTCTATTGCATGAACATTATTTAAAAACTATATTAACCTTTGAGATGGTCGTGATTAAACAAAATTAGTGGCCAGCTAGTTGGCCACCCTCGTCCAGTTCAAACAAGGCTTGACCAATTTAGATAGCAGTCAGAAGGTGCAGTCAGCACGTGCAGTCCGTCAACTCGGGAAGAAAAACTCAGAACTGGTAGTGGTGGCGGCCTATAACCGGGAATGATGGAAGTGATGGCAGGCAAGCGACATGAAATACCATAATGGCACTGGAGTAGGGACCAACGGTCCATATGGGGATAACTTACCCTTCCTGCCACCTCACCTCATCACCATAGATCATGCCATAAGCTTAAGTACGTTGCAGTAGAAGCCTCCACCACCTTTTGTTTTCATTGCATTGACGAGTTCTCGACTGCAACAACTTACCTACCACCTGCAGAACCTTGAAACAATCACTCTCTGCTAGTTTTCAAAACCCTTCCACTTATCAGGCTCTACAGGATCATTATCGCATTCTACAGGATGAAAACACGGTCTACAGGAGCCCTTCTGCAGGAAGCCCAGAGAGCAGCTCTGCAAAGGTAAAATTCAAATTTTTTTCCAGAATTGAGCTCAAAAGAAGGTACGCTCAGACAACCCACTCTGCATGTTAAATATCTACAAAAGGTGGTGGATTTGAAACAAAGTACTGGGGTGAAAGAGAAAGGAAGAGTGAAAACAGAAGTCTGCCTGTGTTTTTCTGAAATATATACAGTGTCTCCATTTTACTCCCTGCACTAAAAATCTGTCTCTTTCTTCTCCAACCATAGGAAATTAAGCATGTAAAGCACTAAATTTGCATTGGGTGGTATATCAAAGAAAAACACTATCTTGCTTTCTGTGTTGTGTTTTTTTTTAAATTGATTTCCTCCAATAGCCCGAGAAGTACAGTGAGGTTGAGAACAAAGTTTGAAGGGCAGGAAAATTAATTTTTTTTTTTGGAAAGAAGAAACACAAAAAACCCTCTCTAGTTCCAGAAAGACAAGCCTCAGTTGTTCCTCTATTTTTGGTCTTGAAAATTTGTTACCTTCAGTTAGCACCTAAATCTGCCCTAGGCTGAAGGAAGGCAAAATTCATGGTAACCACAAACCACGCTCTGTCTGGTAGCTAGCCCTACCAGAGCAGGAGAGGGCTCTCTCTGAGTCACGCTCAGTGAATGGATAAGCAAAAATAGTCTGAGATGACTTCCAGTGGAATAATGATCTTAGGCTAGTAAGTGAATATGGATACAAGAAACAATTTTTATGAATGACCGAGCTTCTGGGATGGTATGGGACCAACGGTTAGCAAAGAACAGAGAAATTAATACAAAGGCACAGATTACTTCGTGAGGCAAGACAGATAGAAAGTGTAGCAATTTAGTTCGAAATAACGTGGAATGGAGAGATTTCTTAGGAGAGTGAAAAGGGCATAGGAACATGAATCCTTTTCAATAGAAGAAGAACACTGAACATGAAATTTTCCCACAGGCAGAGCAATAAAATTGAATTCTACCTTATCTAACTTAGAAAATTTCACTGGAAATGAACATGAATTGAGTTATGAAACATAACGAAATACATATGAAAACATAAGAGACACATTTTCTACACTCACAACCACATGAATCTCATGAAACAGAGCCGTTGTCTTTCATTAATTCTCTGTCAAAAATATACAGTGAAGAAGTAGAGTTTCTTTCCCACAGTCTCCCAGAAGTTACAAGCCAACCAACCCTTTGCAAATAGCTTGCATACAATATATAGAATGTGCCATGAATAGATAGAACGCCCAAGGGTTTGGGAGTTACTCGAATCATTACAAAATGGAGGTGAAGAGCCAACCATCAGCTACAGGTGCAGCGTTACAAACATGACAAATCGCTTGGGTGACCATTTGCCTTCTTTTGCCACTTGGATAGAAGCCAATCTGGAGAGAAAATACTTAAAATTCCACCTTAGGTGCGAAAAAACCGAAATGTAGATGAGCGGGCCCACTTGGAGAAGTTGCGAATTGAAATTTCGTGAAACAGAAGAAAATTTGGCAATTTTTCCTGTGTGTGCCACACCATTTTCTCTGTATGCCGCGCTACTTTGGAGCCTGATTTGAGGCACTTTAAGTTGTCCACAATGTGCCCAAGTGTGCTTGTTGGAAAGCCTATCCTGTCTACTTTCTAACCCAACCGGAATTTTTGAATTTGGTGCTCATTTGCCCCTCCAAATCTTCATTCTCCCAAGATTGCTTCCTGTGTGTCAAAAAAGGGGCAGAGAAGCCATTTTTGGGTGTTTTTGACCTCCTGGAGACTCAGATCTTGCCCAAATTTCTTGTCCAAGAACCAGTAGTCATGATTATTCATGATGAATCCAAAAATACAAACCATTCTTCATTTGGAGCTTCCAATTTTTAGGGGAGAAGAAACCTATGTTTTGCCCAAAAATTTCTCATCTGACCAAAATTTCCCCAAATTCCTTGAAATTTGGGCTGGAGGTCCTCTATGGGGTGCTATGTTGTGCCAAAGAAGCCTCAACCAAGATTCGAAGCCGATCTTTCTCTTTTGCCTCTTTTGCCTCTTTTGTTGCTTTGCTCAATTTTGCTTTCAAGCTCTTTATCCGGGCCTTTGCACTCATATTTCATGTCCTGTAATGATAAGCCATGTGTCTCAGCAAAGCATGGTCCTTGTCGGCCTTGTCTAGCAGCCTCTCCAAGTGCATGTTGATGCTCTTGAGATTGGGCTCCCGATCCTCATTTATTTCTTGCTCCAATGACATGAGCTCAACTCTTCTCCTTTGTGCAGCTTGGCGATGCTCACGAATGTTTTGTAGCTCCATGATCACCCGATGATCCTCCAGCTATTTGTTCCTCTGCTCCAGGTACTTCATGTTCCACTTAGCCCTCTCCAAGTCAAGGGATAAGGCCTCAATCACTGATTGCTGCTCCTAGATGATCTCTCTAAGATCTGCATTTGTCGGTTTTGTATCTGTCTCATCATCATGAAGGAGAACGAATTCTGTCTCTTGTTCACCTGATGGCTCACCTAAAGGCCCCTCATCATGCATTGGCTCCTTACCTATGTCATGTTCCTGTGTCATTGATGTAGGAAGCGAGGCCCCTTCCACCCCGGGTGGACATAACACTCGCTTTGCCGTTGCAAACAAATTTCTACTGCCTCTTTGATAGGTGATGAATACTGGCATAGTAGCAGTCTCGTGGTGCTCATACTGATGTGAAGGACCACCTATCTCATGCTCTGCTTCTTATACTACCTGTGGAGTGCTGAAGAAATCACAGGAGATGAAGTCCTCCCAACCAATGCCCTGCAATCCCAACTGATGATCCACCAAAATCCGGATAAGAGCAAAGTGATAAACATTGTTGAGCTGCTGCTGAGGGGTCTTATGCTGCATGAAATTTTTCATCCTCTCTATGTTCCCGCAAATGAAAAATGGGAGGTTCATCATCCGTACCCTAGTAAAGTGCATGAGAAACCTGATGTGATAGGCATATAGGCGAGAAAACCTCCCCTCACAACTGAAGTACTTCATGATCAATTTCATGAGCGGAGCATACTCATCTTTCAAAAATCTGAATGGGAAGACTCTTGTGAGATGCCTCGAACAACTGGCCTTAATGTAAGGCTCATAATATTGCCTATCCACCTTCTTCTTCTTATGCCACTATTCTCCAACATTTGGTATGCCTGTTGCCACTAAGATAGTTTCGGGTGTCAATGTGAAGGTGACCCCGGCCAAGATAGACTAACCTCCATGTAGGTGAAGCACAAAAAGACGGGCCAACTCATGATGAACTCTGACATTTTCCACCCTTTGACAAAATTCAAAACATGCTAGGTGCTGGAAACATGACATAGCAAGAGGGCATGCCTACAATTTAGTGAGGGTGTTTGGGTCATCCCTAACATGTTTTCCACTCCTATGATGTCTCCTGGGGGCCTGTTCTCCTGAAGCTGTATCACTGTGAGTTTCCACCTCATACTCTGATGAACCCTCAGATGCCATGACTGTTGTTTATATATAATATTAAGGCTGCCCTTTGTTGATGGTGAAGTTGGGTGTTGTTTGTGATATCTGCCACCAAGGGGAAAAATGAAACAAAGGGAGTATTTGGAGGGGAGTAATGTAATGGGAATAGGGGTTATAGGGAGAATTTTGTTTAGGGATATGTAGGGGTTTTGGGTATTTTGATAGGTTAGGGTTTGGGGTTTTAATTGAGCAATAGGAGGAAGGGAAAGGAAATATGATTTTGGTAGTGTTAGGGTAGTGATAATAGGAAAAATGGCATAGGGGAATAAGGAACAGGGGTAAGGTAGGGAAAATAAAGACTTGGCGCAACAACACAATGGCACAACCCTAGCAAAATGGTTTTTTGGTGTCTTCTTGTGGTTAACTTTATGAAAATTTTTTCATTTAATCACAGGAAATAAACCACCATATCTTTATCAAATTTGATGCACAAGTGAGTTTATGGAGCCTACCTTGCAATTATGTGCTTCACAAAAAAAATTAAGGGAGTATGGCAAATTCTGGGCACTTTGTCTTTGTGCACCGCGCTAGTTATAACTTTGCACTGCAGGCGGGTTCTGTGTCCGACGTGCCCTGTGTGTGCGCCATGCCCCTGCCTGTGTGCACCGTGCCCCTGAAACTTCCTCCAAACTGCTCCAAATTACGTGATTGCACACCCACGACTTTGCAATGCTTTCCTTCTGCCTTTGATTGCACAATGACTTGGATTTAGGTGGGAGTTTGTATATAAAGATTTGGAAGTGATGGGTTACATTTTTTCTTTTTCAAAAATCCCACTTTCTAATGTTATGTTTGACACTTTTTCACTGACTTTAAAACAACCCTGATTTTCACTTTTCCTCTGAATTTTGGCTCAAGTGATGAAATTTTCGGCACTCTTTGCAGGGATTGCTTGACAGGACATTTGGCCACGGAAACCATGAATGCACTTGAAGAAATCAACTAAAGACCTTTTTGAAAATTTTGTCACCAATAACACTGTTTGACTTTTCTTCAAAACAGAGTTTTGAAGAACAGTCGAAGTTTATCAATATGACGATGAAACTCTGTGAATCATTACTTTACAAGTGCATCACTCTAGCCTGCATGGCTTTACTAGACATATTTAAAGACAAAATTGATTTAATCCCTAGACCTAATGACCGAAAATTTCCTTTGTTTGTTAACGGCCCAGACCTTGACTGTTATGGACATTTGTGATTATTAACAAAAGACCTAAGCCAGCAGGAGCCAGATATGAGTGGAAATGACTAGCATGACCTTCTCCATTAGATCATGGCATGCCCCTAGTGGAATGCAGCTGAGTGAATGGAGCAGGACACCTAAAAATGAAATGCATGAAGAGTTTTGATTTCTGACAGAGGGCTGACCAGATCGACTCTAACATTGGCTCCAATGGGGGCTGGTAGCTCCTTGGAGGTGCCAAGAACAGTAGATCTTTGGAGGAGCTAGACAGTGCCTTTGTCCATTGGGCTATGGAGTCATCATTTCGACAACAACACAGGACTCTGACTCATTTATGAAACTAAAATGACCAAAAAATTGACTCAAACATGACATTGAAATGACTCAAAGACTAACTTGACAAACTGAAACCAAACTGAAATAAAAATGGTATTTAAAATGATAGTGGAAGAAGCGTTAATAACTCAGCAGTGATACCGCTTGAGCAACCGACCATTGGTCGGTCCTCCTGGACAATCTTCCCCGTTCGTTTCCTTCAAAAGAAAGGCATTCTGACCCCTATATGCTGCAATCCTGAAAGGACCTTTCCAAAGATTCTCGAACTTTCTGTGCTTACCTTTCTCCTCATTCCTTGCATCCCACTTCAGCACCACATCATCCAACTGAAATTTATCTGCCTTTGCTTTTCTGTCATAAATTTTCTTTATTTTCTCCTGCAATTTGGATGTGTTCTTGAAAACTTCTTCTCTTGTCTGCTGCAAGTGGATCATTTGATTCAACCTTCTCTGCATGGGATCTTCTTCACTGCCAGCCTCCTAAAGAAGTTTGACTACCGGGGCAGCGAGAGAGGTGGGAAATACTGTGTCAACTCCATAAACAAGCTCAAACGGTGACATACCAATGGATTTTTTCTGACTGATCTGATCTGCCCAAAGCACGTGGACCAACCTCTTATTCTAGTTCTTTTTATTTATTTCCAGCAGCTTCTTGATGATGTTGATCAATGATTTATTCAAAGACTCTGCCAATCCATTGCCTTGCGGATGATAGGCAGTTGAATGACCCAAAATGATGTGATATTTATGACAAAATTCTACCATCCTTTTTTATTTGAAAGTTGTTGCATTGTCAGTGATTAACTTATTCGGACAACCAAAGCAATGGAACACATAAAATATTGCAGAAATATAAACACAGAAAACGCACAAAACAAGAGAGACATAGATAGACACGGTTCACCCAGTTTGGGCTACGACCATCC
This sequence comes from Pinus tabuliformis, assembly GCA_031772625.1. Lineage (NCBI taxonomy): Eukaryota > Viridiplantae > Streptophyta > Pinopsida > Pinales > Pinaceae > Pinus > Pinus tabuliformis. Next base: position 395,034,516 of record CM062806.1, on the reverse strand, counting down.
CGAATAGCCAGTCCTTCCTTTCTATTATCCAGCAAAATGAAGAGACACAATATACAACAAATCCACTGTAATATCCTCTATTTTCTCTCACAATCTCACCTCTCTGCTTCTTGCTCACAGAATACACATCTATCACACAGCCTCAAATACAATACCCTCATACAAAGAGAGGGGTTGCCTTCTGGGGCAAAAAACCCTAAACTAAACATAAGTTCTACCGTCAGATCATCCGCCTAATGAATGGCCCAGATTGACTAGAAATTACTGTACTTTTACAAGGCAATTTTACAGTTGTTTTTAGCTTCGGGGGCACTGCCCCCGAAACCCCCCACCAGGGGGGGGTCCCAAAGGTCGCAGCCGCCCCCCTGGACCGCCCCTGCAACGAATATTTTACGAGCGGCGTTGCCGCCCCCATTTCGAACTGGGGTCCTATGTGGCGATACCTTTGAATATAGAAGATAATCAGGCTCCACACCCAACAATCTCCCACTTGGAGACTGATTGTAGCAACTTCACTGCTGCTTCATTTGCTGGACAATGACTCCTCTTTGGACCTGGTTGTTTCTCATCTTCATCGTCATCCTCGAAGACCAACTGAAACTGAGCATAATCTCAGTTTCTCCCTGGTTACAACTTTTGTTAGCATATCTGCAGGATTCTGGCTAGTGTGTATCTTTTCCAGCTTCAACTCTCCATCTTCCAACACTGATCGTATGAAATGGTACTTGAGCTGTATTTGTTTAGTCCTGGAATGAAATGCTGAGTTCCTTGCAAGATGAATGGCACTTTGGCTATCACTGTATAACGTGCCGATATCACGCTCCTTACCCAATTCACCCATAAACCTTTGTAACCAAATAATTTCTTTACTAGCCTCTGTAGCAGCAACATACTCTGCTTCTGTTGTTGAAAGTGCAACAACACTTTGGATTTTTGAAATCCAACTGACAGCTGTTTCACCAACAGTAAATACATATCCTGTAGTGCTCCTCCTGTTATCACTGTCACCTGCCATATCTGCATCAACATATCCCTGTAGAGAAATGTTTGCACTACCAAAGCATAATGCTTGATTTGTGGTACCTTTCAAATATTTGAGAATCCATTTCACTGCCATCCAATGTTCCTTTCCTGGATTGTTCATGTACCTGCTTACAACTCCCACTGCATGTGCAATATCAGGCCTTGTGCAGACCATTGCATACATTAAGCTTCCAACTGCTAATGCATATGGAACTTTAGACATATAATCCATGTCTTCTTGGGTCTTTGGGCACATTTCCTTACTAAGTTTGAAATGGCTAGCAAAAGGTGTACTAACTGGTTTTGCATTGTGCATATTAAATCTTTTCAACACCTTTTGTATGTACTCATTCTGAGACAATGTTAATTTGCGATTTTTTCTGTCTCTAGTGATTCTCATACCAAGGATTTGTTTTGCAGCTCCCAAATCCTTCATTGCAAATGAATTTGCTAATTTTCTTTTGAGTACATTTATTTCCTGCATGTTAGAACCTACAACAAGCATGTCATCCACATACAATAACAATATAATATAACTGCCATCATTTTTCTTTTTCAGATAAACACAATGATCAGAGTGACATCTAGTATAACCTTGTTCAAACATAAACTTGTCAAATTTTAGATACCACTACCTTGGAGCCTGTTTTAAGCCATACAAGCTCTTCTTCAACCTGCACACTAGTTTCTCCTTCCCTTTCACCTCATATCCTTGTGGCTGCTGCATATATATCTCTTCCTCCAAATCCCCATGGAGAAAGGCTATCTTTACATCTAACTGCTCAAGATGCAAATCTCTGTGCAAACCCCTTCACCACAAGTCTAGCTTTGTACCTATGTTTTTCTCCATCTTCTTCCTTCAGCCTGTAAGCCCATTTATTCTTCAATGTAGTTTTTCCTGCAGGCAACCTGACTAAATCCCAAGTCTTGTTATGCATTAAGGAGTCCATCTCTTCTTCCATGGCTACCTCCCACTTCTTCCTGCTTTCAACCTGCATTACTTCTTCATAACATTCGGGTTCACCAGAATCAGTCAACAATAAATAATATAATGAAGGACAGTATCGTTCAGGGGGTCTACTTATCCTGGTAGATATTCCAACGCCACCTTCAGGTGTTTGGGGTGCCTGTTGTTGTTGTTGTGGTTGTTGACTATTATTATTTTCAGGCACCTTTACTTTTTGAGCGATTTCATCAAGAACTGCGTATTCCTTGTTTTCCTTTTCTTGTTTCTTTTCCTGCAACTGATTCTTATACAAGACCTTTTCATTGAATATTACATCTCTGCTCCTAATGATTTTTTGATTTTCGTAATCATATAATCGATAACCAAAATCATTAACACCATATCCAATAAAGGTACATTTCTTTGACTTTGCCTCAAGCTTTGTTCTATTTTCTTTATCAATATGGACAAAGGCCTCACAACCAAAAGGCTTTAAAATAGAGTAGTTTACCTTTTTACCTGTCCATGCTTCCTCTGGAACACCACCATCCAAGGAACTTGAAGGCCCTCCGTTTATTAGATAAACAACAGTATCTACAGCATCTGCCCAAAACTGTAAAGGCAATCCTGCATGCAATCTCATGCACCTTGCACGCTCCACGATTGTTTTGTTCATCCTTTCTGACACACCATTTTCTTGTGGGGTTCTTGGAACTGTCTTCTCTTTGCGAATTCCATGCTCTGAACAGTACCTATAAAACTCTTTGTTGCAATATTCACCTCCATTGTCTAATCTAAGACACTTCAATTTCTTTCCTGTCTCAATCTCAACCAAAGCTTTCCATTTCTTGAAAGTATCAAATATATCAGATTTATTCTTAATACAATAAATCCAAGTTTTTCTAGTTGCATCATCAATAAAAGTAACATAATAGTGAGAGCCACCGAGAGATGATACCTGAGCAGGTCCCCATACATCTGTATGCAAAATCTCTAATTTTTCATTCTTCTTTTCTTTCCCAACTGTGAGAAATCTGACTCTCTTCTGTTTTCCATAAATGCAATTCTCACAGAAGTCCAAATCAACATTCTTCAAACCCGGCAACAAATTCCTTGAGTGAAGTATCTTCATCCCCTTTTCACTCATGTGTCCGAGCCTATGATGCCATAATGTTGCATCTGCTCCTTTGGAAGTTAAAGCATTAACAGAGTTAGAAATACCATTGCATAAATACAATGTACCAACCTTTTCGCCTTTTGCTATTACCAGGGTTCCTTTGGTGACCTTCCAAGCTTTATCTGTGAAAGTTGTCACACAACCTTCACCGCCTAACTGCCCTGTTGAAATCAGATTTTTCTTCAGATCTGGAACATGCCTTACCTCCTTTAATAGCCATTGGTTTCCATTCTGCTGTCTTACAAGAACCTTACCCATTCCAACGATTTTATAGGGTTTATCATCACCCAGACGAACTTGTCCAAAATCTCCTTGAACATAGTCATGAAAGTATTTCTTATTAGGTGTGGCATGGAATGAAGCCCCTGAATCTACCACCCAGGAATCAGTAATATTTTCGAAAGAAATAATCAAAGCATCTTGTAACACCTCACCTGTCACATTTGCTTCATGATTGTTTTCTTGCTGTGCATCTCCTTCTTTTCCCTTCCGAGATCTACAGTCTTTCTTTAGGTGTCCTTTCTTTCCACATTTCCAGCACACTATCCCCGATCTGGACTTGGATTTGCCTTTCTTTGATTTACTACGATATCCTGAGCTCTTTCCTCTTTCCATTTTTCTTCCTCTAGACTCTACACTCAAAGCATTTCCCGATGTCTCACCGAAACTTTTCCGTCGCATTTCCTCGCTAAGGATGGCACCGACAACATCATCAAACTTTAAAGTACTAGATCCAGAAACGGAGTTACTAATGGCCATTACCAAACCATTCCATCTTTCTGGTAATGAGCACAAGAATAGCAGAGCTCTAACTTCATCATCAAAGTTTACCCCTACATAAGTTAACTGACTTGTAACTGTATCTAAATCATTTAAATGGTTTGCAACAGATCCACCTTCTGACATATTCATATTAAATAACCGTTTCATAAGAAATACCTTGTTTGAAGCCAAGGGTTTTTCATATAGTTTCGACAACGTCTACATCAAACCCTCTGTCGTGGTTTCCTTCGAAATGTTGAAGGCGACTGATGCAGCAAGGCACAACCGTATTGTTCCGAGTGCCTTTCTATCGAGAAGGTTCCATTCTTCGTCTTTGATACCCGTCGGCATCTTTGTTTTTCCGCCCAATGGTAGGTATAGATCTTTCTGATACAGATAATCTTCCATCTGCATCTTCCACAGCGAGAAGTTTTGGCCGTTAAATTTCTCGACCCTAAACTTACCATCTTCTACCATTGCTCCCACTCGAACCAGGAACCCTTCTTTCCTGCGAGTTTATCACCTAAATAGACCTTCAGCTTTGATACCAGTTGTTAGAAAATTATATATTACGAAGCAATGGAACACATAAAATATTGCAGAAATATAAACACAGAAAACGCACAAAACAAGAGAGACACAGATATACGTGGTTCACCCAGTTTGGGCTACGTCCACCCCGAATAGCCAGTCCTTCCTTTCTATTATCCAGCAAAATGAAGAGACACAACCTACAGCAAATCCGTTGTAATATCCTCTATTTTCTCTCACAGTCTCACCTCTCTGTTTCTCGCTCACAGAATACACATCTATCACACAGCCTCAAATACAATACCCTCATACAAAGAGAGGGGTTGCCTTCTAGGGAAAAAAACCCTAAACTAAATGTAAGTTCTACCGTCAGAACATCCACCTAATGAATGGCCCAGATTGACTAGAAATTACTACACTTTTACAAGGCAATTTTACAGTTGTTTTTAGCTTCAGGGGCGCTGCCCCCGAAACCCCCCGCTAGGGGGGGGCTCCCAAAGGTCGCAGCCGCCCCCCCTGGACCCCCCTGCAGCGAATATTTTACGGGCGGTGTTGCTGCCCCCATTTCAAACTGGGGTCCTATGTGGCGATACCTTTGAATATAGAAGATAATCAGGCTCCACACCCAACAATCTCCCACTTGGAGACTGATTGTAGAAACTCCACCGCTACTCCATTTGTTAGACAGTGACTCCTCTTTGGACCTGGCTGTTTCTCATCTTCATCATCATCCTTGAAGACCAAATGAAACTGAGCATAATCTCAGTTTCTCCCTGTTTACAACTTTTGTTAGCATATCTGCAGGATTCTGGCTAGTGTGTATCTTTTCCAGCTTCAACTCTCCATCTTCCAACATTGATCGTATGAAATGGTACTTGAGATGTATGTGTTTAGTCCTGGAATGAAATGCTGAGTTCTTTGCATGATGAATGGCACTTTGGCTATCACTGTATAACGTGCCCATATCATGCTCCTTACCCAATTCACCCATAAACCTTTGTAACCAAATCATTTCTTTACTAGCCTCTGTAGCAGCAACATACTCTGCTTCTGTTGTTGAAAGTGCAACAACACTTTGGATTTTTGAAATCCAACTGACAGCTGTTCCACCAACAGTAAATACATATCATGTAGTGCTCCTCCTATTATCCCTGTCACCTGTAGAGAAATGTTTGCACCACCAAAGCATAATGCTTGATTTGTGGTACCTTTCAAATATCTGAGAATCCATTTCACTGCCATCCAATGTTCCTTTCCTGGATTGTTCATGTACCTGCTTACAACTCCCACTGCATGTGCAATATCAGGCCTTGTGCAGACCATTGCATACATTAAGCTTCCAACTGCTGATGCATATGGAACTTTAGACATATAATCCATGTCTTCTTGGGTCTTTGGGCACATTTCCTTACTAAGTTTGAAATGGCTAGCAAAAGGTGTACTAACTGGTTTTGCATTGTGCATATTAAATCTTTTCAACACCTTTTGTATGTACTCATTCTGAGACAATGTTAATTTGTGATTTTTCCTGTCTCTAGTGATTCTCATACCAAGGATTTGTTTTGCAGCTCCCAAATCCTTCATTGCAAATGAATTTGCTAATTTTCTTTTGAGTACATTTATTTCCTGCATGTTAGAACCTGCAACAAGCATGTCATCCACATACAATAACAATATAATATAGTTGCTATCATTTTGCTTTTTCAGATAAACACAATGATCAGAGTGACATCTAGTATAACCTTGTTCAGACATAAACTTGTCAAATTTTAGATACCACTGCCTTGGAGCCTGTTTTAAGCCATACAAGCTCTTCTTCAACCTGCACACTAGTTTCTCCTTCCCTTAAACCTCATATCCTTGTGGCTGCTGCATATATATCTCTTCCTCCAAATCCCCATGGAGAAAGGCTGTCTTTACATCTAACTGCTCAAGATGCAAATCTTTAGCTTTCTTCTGTGAAAACCCCTTCACCACAAGTCTAGCTTTGTACCTCTGTTTTCCTCCATCTTCTTCCTTCAGCCTGTAAACCCATTTATTCTTCAATGTAGTTTTTCCTGCAGGAAACCTGACTAAATCCCAAGTCTGGTTATGCATTAAGGAGTCCATCTCTTCTTCCATGGCTACCTCCCACTTCTTCCTGCTTTCAACCTGCATTGCTTCTTCATAACATTCAGGTTCACCAGAATCAGTCAACAATAAATAATATAATGAAGGAGAGTATCGTTCAGGGGGTCTACTTATCCTCGTAGATCTTCTAACACCACTTTCAGGTGTTTGGGGTGCCTGTTGTTGTTGTGGTGGTTGCTGTTGTTGTGGTTGTTGATTATTATTATTTTCAGGCACCTTTACTTTTTCAGTGATTTCATCAAGAACTGCTTATTCCTTGTTTTCGTTTTCCTGTTTCTTTTCCTACAATTGATTCTTATACAAGACCTTTTCATTGAATATTACATCTCTGCTCCTAATGATTTTGTGATTTTCGTAATCATATAAGCAATAACCAAAATCATTAACACCATATCCAATAAAGGTACATTTCTTTGACTTTGCCTCAAGCTTTGTTCTATTTTCTTTATCAATATGGACAAAGGCCTCACAACCAAAAGGCTTTAAAATAGAGTAGTTTACCTTTTTACCTGTCCATGCTTCCTCTGGAACACCACCATCCAAGGAACTTGAAGGCCCTCTGTTTATTAGATAAACAGCAGTATCTACAGCATCTGCCCAAAACTGTAAAGGCAATCCTGCATGCAATCTCATGCACCTTGCACGCTCCATGATTGTTTTGTTCATCCTTTCTGACACACCATTTTCTTGTGGTGTTCTTGGAACTATCTTCTCTCTGCAAATTCCATGCTCTGAATAGTACCTATCAAACTCTTTGCTGCAATATTCACCTCCATTGTCTGATCTAAGACACTTCAATTTCTTTCCTGTCTCAATCTCAACCAAAGCTTTCCATTTCTTGAAAGTATCAAATACATCAGATTTATTCTTAATACAATAAATCCAAGTTTTTCTAGTTGCATCATCAATAAAAGTAACATAATAACGAGAGCCACCGAGAGATGATACCTGAGCAGGTCCCCATACATCTGTATGCACAAGCTCTAATTTTTCATTCTTCTTTTCTTTCCCAACTCTGAGAAATCTGACTCTCTTATGTTTTCCATAAATGCAATTCTCACAGAAGTCCAAATCAACATTCTTCAAACCCGGCAACAAATTCCTTGAGTGAAGAATCTTCATCCCCTTTTCACTCATGTGTCCGAGCCTATGATGCCATAATGTTGCATCTGCTCCTTTGGAAGTTAAAGCATTAATAGAGTTAGAAATACCATTGCATAAATACAATGTACCAACCTTTTCGCCTTTTGCTATTACCAGGGCTCCTTTGGTGACCTTCCAAGCTTTATCTGTGAAAGTTGTCACACAACCTTCACCGCCTAACTGCCCTGTTGAAATCAGATTTTTCTTTAGATCTGGAACATGCCTTACCTCCTTTAATAACCATTGGTTTCCATTCTGCTGTTTTACAAGAACCTTACCCATTCCAACGATTTTACAGGGTTTATCATCACCCAGACGAACTTGTCCAAAATCTCCTTGAACATAGTCATGAAAGTATTTCTTATCAGGTGTGGCATGGAATGAAGCCCTTGAATCTACCACCTAAGAATCAGTAATATTTTCGAAAGAAAGAATCAAAGCATCTTGTAACACCTCACCTGTCACATTTTCTTCATGATTGTTTTCTTGCTGTGCATCTCCTTCTTTTCCCTTCCGAGATCTACAGTCTTTCTTTAGGTGTCCTTTCTTTCCACATTTCCAGCACACTATCCCCGATCTGGACTTGGATCTGCCTTTCCTTGATTTACTGCGATATCCTGAGCTCTTTCCTCTTTCCATTTTTCTTCCTCTAGACTCTGCACTCAAAGCATTTCTTGATGTCTCACCGGAGCTTTTCTGTCGCATTTCCTCGCTAAGGATAGCACCGACAACATCATCAAACTTTAAAGTACTAGATCCAGAAACGGAGTTACTAATGGCCATTACCAAACCATTCCAACTTTCTGGTAATGAGCACAAGAATAACAGAGCTCTAACTTCATCATCAAAGTTTACCCCTACAGAACTTAATCGACTTGTAACTGTATTAAAATCATTTAAATGGTTTGCAACAGATCCACCTTCTGACATATTCATATTAAATAACCGTTTCATAAGAAATACCTTGTTTGAGGCCGAGGGTTTTTCATATAGTTTCGATAACGTCTGCATCAAACCCTCTGTCGTGGTTTCCTTCGAAATATTGAAGGTGACTGACACAGCAAGGCACAACCGTATTGTTCCGAGTGCCTTTCTATCGAGAAGGTTCCATTCTTCGTCTTTCATACCCGTCGGCATCTTTGTTTTTCCGCCCAATGGTAGGTATAGATCTTTCTGATACAGATAATCTTCCATCTGCATCTTCCACAGCGAGAAGTTTTGGCCGTTAAATTTCTCGACCCTAAACTTACCATCTTCCGCCACTGCTCCCACTCGAACAGGAACCCTTCTTTCCTGCGAGTTTATCAGCCAAATAGACCTTCGGCTCTGATACCAGTTGTTAGAAAATTATATATTACGGAGCAATGGAACACATAAAATATTGCATAAATATAAACACAGAAAACGCACAAAACAAGAGAGACACAGATATACATGGTTCACCCAGTTTGGGCTACGTCCACCCCGAATAGCCAGTCCTTCCTTTCTATTATCCAACAAAATGAAGAGACACAACCTACATCAAATCCGCTCCTCTATTTTCTCTCACAGTCTCACCTCTCCGTTTCTCACTCACAGAATACACATCTATCACACAGCCTCAAATACAATACCCTCATACAAAGAAAGGGGTTGCCTTTTAGGGCAAAAAACCCTAAACTAAACATAAGTTATACCATCAGATCATCCGCCTAATGAACGGCCCTGATTGACTAGAAATTACTATACTTTTACAAGGCAATTTTACAGCTGCTTTTAGCTTCGGGGGCGCTGCCCCCGAAACCCCCCACCAGGGGGGGCTCCCAAAGGTCGCAACCACCCCCCGTGGAGCCTCCCTGCAGCGAATATTTTACGGGCGGCGTTGCCGCCCCCATTTCGAACTAGGGTCCTATGTGGCGATACCTTTGAATATAGAAGATAATCAGGCTCCACACCCAACAATCTCCCACTTGGAGACTGATTGTAGCAACTCCATCGCTGCTCCATTTGCTGGACAATGACTCCTCTTTGGACCTGGCTATTTCTCATCTTCATCGTCATCCTTGAAGACCAATTGAAACTAAGCATAATCTCAGTTTCTCCCTGGTTACAACTTTTGTTAGCATATCTACAGGATTCTGGCTAGTGTGTATCTTTTCCAGCTTCAACTCTCCATCTTCCAGCACTGATCGTATGAAATGGTACTTGAGATGTATGTGTTTAGTCCTGGAATGAAATGCTGAGTTCTTTGCATGATGAATGGCACTTTGGCTATCACTGTATAATGTGCCCATATCATGCTCCTTACCCAATTCACCCATAAACCTTTGTAACCAAATCATTTCTTTACTAGCCTCTGTAGCAACAACATACTCTGCTTCTATTGTTGAAAGTGCAACAACACTTTGGATTTTTGAAATCCAACTGACAGCTGTTCCACCAATAGTAAATACATATCCTGTAGTGCTCCTCCTGTTATCCCTGTCACCTGCCATATCTGCATCAACATATCCCTGTAGAGAAATGTTTGCACCACCAAAGAATAATGCTTGATTTGTGGTACCTTTCAAATATCTGAGAATCCATTTCACTGCCATCCAATGTTCCTTTCCTGGATTGTTCATGTACCTGCTTACAATTCCCACTGCATGTGCAATATCAGGCCTTGTGCAGAGCATTGCGTACATTAAGCTTCCAACTGCTGATGCATATGGAACTTTAGACATATAATCCATGTCTTCTTGGGTCTTTGGGCACATTTCCTTACTAAGTTTGAAATGGCTAGCAAAAGGTGTACTAACTGGTTTTGCATTGTGCATATTAAATCTTTTCAACACCTTTTGTATGTACTCATTCTGAGACAATGTTAATTTGCGATTTTTCCTATCTCTAGTGATTCTCATACCAAGGATTTGTTTTGTAGCTCCCAAATCCTTCATTGAAAATGAATTTGCTAATTTTCTTTTGAGTACATTTATTTCCTGCATGTTAGAACCTGCAACAAGCATGTCATCCACATACAATAACAATATAATATAGCTGCCATCATTTTGCTTTTTCAGATAAGAAAAATGATCAGAGTGACATCTATTATAACCTTGTTCAGACATAAACTTGTCAAATTTTAGATACCACTGCCTTAGAGCCTGTTTTAAGCCATACAAGCTCTTCTTCAACCTGCACACTAGTTTCTCCTTCCCTTTCACCTCATATCCTTGTGGCTGCTGCATATATATCTCTTCCTCCAAATCCCCATGGAGAAAGGTTGTCTTTACATCTAACTGCTCAAGATGCAAATCTTTAGCTTTGTTCTGTGCAAACCCCTTCACCACAAGTCTAGATTTGTACCTCTGTTTTCCTGCATCATCTTCCTTCAGCCTGTAAACCAATTTATTCTTCAATGTAGTTTTTCCTGCAGTCAACCTGACTAAATCCCAAGTCTGGTTATGCATTAAGGAGTCCATCTCTTCTTCCATGGCTACCTCCCACTTCCTCCTGCTTTCAACCTGCATTGCTTCTTCATAACATTCGGGTTCACCAGAATCAGTCAACAATAAATAATATAATGAAGGAGAGTATCTTTCAGGGGGTCTACTTATCCTGGTAGATCTTCTAACACCACTTTCAGGTGTTTGGGGTGCCTGTTGTTGTTGTGGTGGTTGCTGTTGTTGTGGTTGTTGATTATTATTATTTTCAGGCACCTTTACTTTTTCAGCGATTTCATCAAGAACTGCGTATTCCTTGTTTTCCTTTTCCTGTTTCTTTTCCTGCAACTGATTCTTAGACAAGACCTTTTCACTGAATATTACATCTCTGCTCCTAATGATTTTGTGATTTTCGTAATCATATAAGAGATAACCAAAATCATTAACACCATATCCAATAAAGGTACATTTCTTTGACTTTGCCTCAAGCTTTGTTCTATTTTCTTTATCAATATGGACAAAGGCCTCACAACCAAAAGGCTTTAAAATAGAGTAGTTTACCTTTTTACCTGTCCATGCTTCCTCTGGAACACCACCATCCAAGGAACTTGAAGGCCCTTCGTTTATTAGATAAACAACAGTATCTACAACATCTGCCCAAAACTGTAAAGGCAATCCTGCATGCAATCTCATGCACCTTGCACGCTCCATGATTGTTTTTCTCAGCCTTTCTGACACACCATTTTCTTGTGGTTTTCTTGGAACTGTCTTCTCTCTGTGAATTCCATGCTCTGAACAATACCTATCAAACTCTTTGCTGCAATATTCACCTCGATTGTCTGATCTAAGACACTTCAATTTCTTTCCTGTCTCAATCTCAACCAAAGCTTTCCATTTCTTGAAAGTATCAAATACATCATATTTATTCTTAATACAATAAATCCAAGTTTTGCTAGTTGCATCATCAATAAAAGTAACATAATAATTTGAGCCACTGAGAGATGATACCTGAGCAGGTCCCCATACATCTGTATGCACAAGCTCTAATTTTTCATTCTTCTTTTCTTTCCCAACTCTGAGAAATCTGACTCTCTTCTGTTTTCCATAAATGCAATTCTCACAGAAGTCCAAATCAACATTCTTCAAACCCGACAACAAATTCTTTGAGTGAAGAATCTTCATCCCCTTTTCACTCATGTGTCCGAGCCTATGATGCCATAACGCTGCATCTGCTCCTTTGGAATTTAAAGCATTAACAGAGTTAGAAATACCATTGCATAAATACAATGTACCAACCTTTTCGCCTTTTGCTATTACCAGGGCTCCTTTGGTGACCTTCCAAGCTTTATCTGTGAAAGTTGTCACACAACCTTCACCGCCTAACTGCCCTGTTGAAATCAGATTTTTCTTTAGATCTGGAACATGCCTTACCTCCTTTAATAGCCATTGGTTTCCATTCTGCTGTCTTACAAGAACCTTACCCATTCCAACGATTTTACAGGGTTTATCATCACCCAGACGAACTTGTCCAAAATCTCCTTGAACATAGTCATGAAAGTATTTCTTATCAGGTGTGGCATGGAATGAAGCCCCTGAATCTACCACCCAGGAATCAGTAATATTTTCGAAAGAAAGAATCAAAGCATCTTGTAACACCTCACCTGTCACATTTGCTTCATGATTGTTTTCTTGCTGTGCATCTCCTTCTTTTCCCTTGCGAGATCTACAGTCTTTCTTTAGGTGTCCTTTCTTTCCACATTTCCAGCACACTATCCCCGATCTGGACTTGGATCTGCCTTTCCTTGATTTACTGCGATATCCTGAGCTCTTTCCTCTTTCCATTTTTCTTCCTTTAGACTCTGCACTCAAAGAATTTCCCAATGTCTCACTGGAACTTTTCCTTCGCATTTCCTCGCTAAGGATGGCACCGACAACATCATCAAACTTTAAAGTACTAGATCCCGAAACGGAGTTACTAATGGCCATTACCAAACCATTCCAACTTTCTGGTAATGAGCACAAGAATAGCAGAGCTCTAACTTCATCATCAAAGTTTACCCCTACAGAACTTAATTGACTTGTAACTGTATTAAAATCATTTAAATGGTTTGCAACAGATCCACCTTCCGACATATTCATATTAAATAACCGTTCCATAAGAAATACCTTGTTTGAGGCCGAGGGTTTTTCATATAGTTTCGAAAACGTCTGCATCAAACCCTCTGTCGTGGTTTCCTTCGAAATTTTGAAGGCGACTGATGCAGCAAGGCACAACCGTATTGTTCCGAGTGCCTTTCCATCGAGAAGGTTCCATTCTTCATCTTTCATACCCGTCGGCATCTTTGTTTTTCTGCCCAATGGTAGGTATAGATCTTTCTGATACAGATAATCTTCCATTTGCATCTTCCACAGCGAGAAGTTTTGGCCGTTAAATTTCTCGACCCTAAACTTACCATCTTCTGCCATTGCTCCCACTTGAACCAAGGACCCTTCTTTCCTGCGAGTTTATCAGCCAAATAGACCTTCAGCTCTGATACCAGTTGTTAGAAAATTATATATTATGGAGCAATGGAACACATAAAGTATTGCAGAAATATAAACACAGAAAACGCACAAAACAAGAGAGACACAGATATACGTGGTTCACCCAGTTTGGGCTACGTCCACCCCGAACAGCCAGTCCTTCCTTTCTATTATCCAGCAAAATGAAGAGACACAACCTACAGCAAATCCGCTGTAATATCCTCTATTTTCTCTCACAGTCTCACCTCTCTGTTTCTCACTCACAGAATACACATCTATCACACAGCCTCAAATACAATACCCTCATACAAAGAGAGGGGTTGCCTTCTAGGGCAAAAAACCCTAAACTAAACATAAGTTCTACCGTCAGATCATCTGCCTAATGAACGGCCCAGATTGGCTAGAAATTACTATACTTTTACAAGGCAATTTTACAGCCATTTTTAGCTTCGGGGGCGCTGCCCCGAAACCCCCCACCAAGGGGGGGCTCCCAAAGGTCGCAGCTGCCCCCCCCTGGACCCCCCCTGCAGCGAATATTTTACAGGCGGCAACGTTCGAACTGGGGTCCTATGTGGCGATACCTTTGAATATAGAAGATAATCAGGCTCCGCACCCAACAAGACAAGATGTTATTTTCAGGAAATGAAATGATTACCGCATCTGTAGCTTGTCTGGTGGGAGTTGCCTCAATCCATTTTGTGAAATAATCTGTCACTGTGAGGATCCATCTATGCTGAACGGAAGAAGTGGGATGAATTTCACCAACGAAATCCAACCCCCACTGCTGGAAAGGAGCGCTCACCTCAATAGGCTTAAGTGGCAAAGGCTGTAACTTCTGATTTCCTTCGAAAATCTGACATTTATGACAGTGCTTGACCATCTTATATACATCCGCAAACAATGTCGGCCAATAATACCTTGCTCTCAAAATTTTATTTGCTGTTGACTTCCAATATAGGTGACCACCACACTCTCCTCCATGGAAATCCTCCATGACTTTCTTTGCCTCCTCTTCCACCAAACAATTTAACAAAACGCCACCGGGATCTTTCAAATATAGTGCAGAATTTAGAATGCAAAACTTGGCAGCTTTCAACTTGAGTGTTCTCGCTTTGTTTCTAGGCATGCCGAGTGGTGGTGACAAATTTTTAAGCACATATATGATATCTGAATACCATGGAGAAAGAGCAAACATTTCAGATACCTGAATTGATGATGATTCTTCATTCTCATCGAACATAGCAGCGATCAGGTTTATGTGAAAGGCATGCAAGTTTGGTTCGGCCATTAGCTTTGCCAATCCCTGTCCTTTGACCAGCTTTGTGGGATTTATTTCCACATCATATTCCAACAAGGCTGCAATCCATTTGCCTCTTCTTCCTTTAGGATCGGTCTGCACTAAAACATCCTTTACAGCAGCGTTAGGTACATAGGCCAGAATATGAGAATGTAGAATATATACCCGGAAATCTTTCAATGCCTTCACAAGTGCTAGGGCTTGTTTCTCAATGATGTTGTACTTTAAGGTTGCATCTCTTATAGCTCTGCTGAAGAATGAAATGGGTCTTTCATGATAATCTCTTTTCTGAAATAATACTACTGCCATAGTGTGCTCCGAAGCAAATGAAAACAATATGAAATCCTAAGTGTAGTCCGGGCTGACTAGAACTGGGGCTGAAGAAAGAGCCAATTTAACCAAATTGAAATATTTTACAGCCTCATCTTTCCATTTCACTTGGTTGTTCTTCTTAAGCATGTTGGTCATTTCTCTTAGGTGTTCAGCAAGATTAGGTACAAAGCGACGTAGAAAATTCATCTTACCATTGAACGATTATATCTCTTTTTTATTCCGGGGCAAATCAATTTTCTGAATTGCTTGCACACATGTTGGGTCAATACGAATGTCATCCTTTGAGATAATGTGCCCGAGTAATTTGCCTTCCTCCATGGCGAACAAGCTCTTCTTTGGATTCAGCGATAAACCATATTTTCTGCACTTTTGAAAGACAGTTTTTAGATGATGCATGTGCTCTTCATCAGATTTGGAAAACACTGTCAAATCATCCAGGTACACCACCAAAAACACATCCTTCTCATTTGCGAAAGCCAAGTCTATTGCACACTGAAATGTGGCACCTACATTCTTTAAACCGAAAGACATTTTGGTGTAATGAAAGGTTCCCCATGGAGTGGTGAATGCTGTTTTGTCCTGGTCATCTTCATGGACAAAAATTTGGTTATATCCAGAATAGCTATCAAGTAGTGACATATGAGATGCCCCCACTACTTGCTGAAGTATATGGTCCATTTTGGGCAGTGGATAGTTGTCCTTCAATGAAACTTTATTTAGATTTCTGAAATCAATGCATAAGCGGATCTCACCTGTATTCTTTCATACGGGCACCAAGTTAGATATCCAATCTGAAAATCTGATGGGCACAATGATCCCTGATTTGTACAACCTGTTT
Organism: Pinus tabuliformis; assembly: GCA_031772625.1. Lineage (NCBI taxonomy): Eukaryota > Viridiplantae > Streptophyta > Pinopsida > Pinales > Pinaceae > Pinus > Pinus tabuliformis. The sequence continues at coordinate 395,018,409 of CM062806.1, read as the reverse complement.
ACCTCATTTTCAATAGATGGCAGAAACTTTGGATTTATCCTACTCAACTTCTGTCTGAATGGTTTCTGATTGGGCTTGATGGGTATAGTGTGCTGAATTATATTGGTATCATTGGTCTTTAAATCAGAATAGTCCCAAGCAAACACATCTGCAAATGAAGCCAACAAACTGATGTAATTGTCCTTGATCTTTGGCGGCAATGCTTTGGACAATTTTACCAACTTAGGATTGGTAGTTGTTCCGATGTTGACCTCTTCTACACCCTTCTCTATTGGCTGCAATGTTGTCTTGCGGGCTACATCATCTTGATCAAAAAGTTCTTCTAAAGGTATCAAGCCTTTAGGAATAACGTTATTCTTCAGCTGCAACACGTCCATTTCATTGATCTGCACTTCATCTGCACCATTCCCTTTACCATCGTCATTTTCTACATCAATTGAGGTTTCTTTGAACTTGCCTTTGTTTTGTAGAAAATCCTTAATCTCCTCATCATCTTGGAACACTTGTCAATATCTCTAATTGTTTGGAATGGTTGGACGATGCTTGACATGGATTTCAAATTTATTTCTAGAATTCATTGGGATCTTCAAACTACTTGCTGCCTTGGCAAGAGCGTCAGCAATACTATTTTGTATATGAGGCACACATGTCAAGGTGTATTCTGAAAATAATTTTAGAATGTCTATAACTGCATTACGGTAGGCCCGCATCCTAGGATGCTTTGCTTGATACTCACCTCTAACCTACTTTATTACCAATTCGGAGTCGCCATATACCGAAATCCTCTTAGAATTCAGCTTTCTTAGAATCTTCAGGCCAGTAATCAGAGCTTCATATTCAGCTTCATTGTTTGAACACTCAAAAGCCAACTTGTAAGAGCAAACCCTCACGCTACTAGGCACTTTGTTTGGGGCGCAGAAAGGACTACGTACCCAAATTCCAATTCCAGTGCCATCATTTCCCACTACTCCATCAAAATCCATGGTCCAAAAACCTTCTTCCTCCTCTTGTAAGTGCTGGAAATCTGTTTTTTGTGCCTTGTCTGCTTGCTGTCCATTACTTTCAGCTAATTTCCCATCACTATTCTGCTATTCTTGTCCTTCTTTCTTTAAAATTTCTCTGAAATTTTTTGTTATTTCTGGAATATCATCTGCTTCTACTACCTGACTATCTATATCATTTAAACTATCTGAATACAAAACAAAAGACTCAAAATCTATATGTACATAGTTAATGGGATGATTTATTGGTTTCTCCTTGCTTGTGATCATATATTTCATTTTTTGTTCCCGATACAATTTCCTCGTTTGTCCAAACACCAGAATTGTTGCATAGGAGAAATCTAGCTATAGTGTCCCTTTCCATTTCGCTACCCAAGACCTGGAAAGAAGCATGCCAAACCTTGGAGGAATATCTGCTACAACCACATCCATCAAAACATTCTTCATTGGGAACTGATCCAGACTCACAACCAAGTGTTTGATGAGTCCTATACATCTTACTCTGTTGGAATCAAATGAATAGAGATCGTGGTATTGTCGGTTGATGTCCAGACCAAGTTTATCCATGATAGCCTTGGGCATGAGATTGTGAGAGGCTCCTCAATCGAACATGGCATTGTGTAACACAAATCATGCAATCTTAAACTAATATAAAAGGGTGGCACATCGCTATCAGGAGACTCACCATTCGATGCTGGTCCAAAAATCATTTCAGGTTGATCGTCTTCAACATTCACCATGTCAGACATTGGGTCCAAATTCAACATCTTAGATATTTGTCCTCTATAATTGTTGTTCTTCATTATTTCAGTCAAGGGGATGGATACTTTTAATTTTGAAATCTCATTTTCTAAATTAAAAGCGGGAATCTTTTCTACCTCTTTGACTGGGATTTCTTTCTTTTCCTTTTCTTTTGATGCAGCTTGCTGATGTGATTGTTCTGTTGATGTTGATTTTCTTCTCTCTAGACCAACCGCCTCCTTTCTTTTCCTTTGTGTGGCTGATGAATCATCCTTGATGCCTCAATATCCTTCCTTTTCTGAATTGGTTTGGCTGGCACATCTCTATTTCTAAGTGAATATCGCTGCTGCTGTGGGGACAGAGCATTCATATATCCCCTTTGATACTCCTCTGATTCTTCTTGTAAAACAATATCACTTGCTAGAATGAAATCTGCATCTTTGCGTGTAGCTGAGCTCACTGCACACTCCTCTTCTTCGGTAATGTAAGTAGCCAGCTCATCTAGAGTAAAGAGGTGGTTTTCTTCACCTATTACATTTCCGTCCTCATCTGGCTCTGGTCCATGCGCAAAATTTTGTTGCAAAGGTGTCTGTACTGGCTGTTGTGCTATCTTCTCTTGGGCGCATTGATCTCTCTGTCTTATTCTATATTGTGGCTGCTGCTGCTGTCCACGGAAGTTAAGATTTCTAACTTGTGGCTTAGGTTTGTCGAGCTTCACCCTTTCAAGCATCTGCTCTACCTTTTTCACTTCCCATCGATTTAAAAATTGTCTTTGTAGTTCAGCCAAGGTAGTGATACGTGCTGCCGGCAAACCTCTGAACCACTTCCTCACTTCACCTGCAAATGTCTGTACAAGGAGTCTCATTGCCACATTCTCTGCATCGATCTCATGAAGTTCATAGAAGTCTACCATTTTGTCCACATGTTGCTGGGTAGTAATGCTGTTAGGAGTGCCATCGAAAAATGGGATTTTTCTTTGATAATCTGTGGGCATGTCATCTAGAACTTGAGGCAGAACCAGGGGTGCAAAACGGGCAGCCATCACTCTTGGTGGATTTGGCCTTGGAGGTGTTGTAGGGGTATGTATAGTTTGTAAGGGGCTAGCAATTGGAGTTTGAGGTTGTGCCACAATATAATTATCAATTAACCGATTAGCTCTTTCGATTTCTAAGTCTACAAGAAATTGTGGATTGGGGATAGTATAATCAACAACCCTTTCGGATTTAGACTCAAACAATGATATTTCAAACTGCTCGTCAAACTCAAGCTCTTCAAGATACTCAAAACTGTCAGGACATGATTGGGATTTGAACACAGGAGTTATGGTGTTCTCTTGACAAAGGAGTCTCGAAATCAAATTGGGGTTTTCATAAATATGAGGAGGATCTGGGTCTGGATTGGCTCTGGTATATCGTCTCGAAGCCAGAATGCTATTAAGAAAAATCACAGGACACAATCAAATTACTCAGCTTATCCAATCCTAAACTTATCATCTGGAAGCTTAGAATTATTAAGAAATAAGGGGATTTGATTTCAGTTGATCCCCAATGGAGTTGCCACTATGTTAGCACCTAAATCTGCCCTAGGCTGAACGAAGGAAAAATTCAGGGTAACCACAAACCACGCTCAGTCTGGTAGCTAGCCCTACCAGAGCAGGAGAGGGCTCTCTCCGAGTCACGCTCAGTGAATAGATAAGCAAAAATAGTCTGAGATGACTTGCAGTGGAATATTGTTCTTAGGCTAGTAAGTGAATATGGATACAAGAAACAATTTTTATGAATGACCGAGCTTCTAGGATGGTACGGGACCAACGGTCAGCAAAGAATAGAGAAATTAATACAAAGGCACATATTACTTCGTGAGGCAAGACAGGCAGAAAGTGTAGCAATTTATTTCGAAATAATGTGGAATGGAGAGATTTCTTAGGAGAGTGAAAAGGGCATAAGAACATGAATCCTTTTCAACGGAAGAAGAACACTGAACATGAAATTTTCCCACAGGCAGAGCAATAAAATTGAATTCTACCTTATCTAACGTAGAAAATTTCACTGGAAATGAACATGAATTGAATTATGAAACATAAAGAAATACATATGAAAACATAATAGACACATTTGCTACACTCACAACCACATGAATCTCATGAAACAAAGCCGTTGCCTTTCATTAATTCTCTGTCAAAAATATACAGTGAAGAAGTAGAGTTTCTTTCCCACAATCTCCCAGAAGTCACAAGCCAACCAACCCTTTTCAAATAGCTTGCATACAATATATAGAATGTGCCATGAAGAGATATAACGCCCAAGGGTTGGGGAGTTACTCGAATCATTACAAAATGGAGGTGAAGAGCCAACCATCAGCTACAGGTGCAGCGTTACAAACATGACAAATGGATGGGGTGACCGTTTTCCTTCCTTCGCCACTTGGATAGAAGCCAATCTGGAGAGAAAATACTTCAAATGCCAACTTAGGTGCCAAAAAACCTAAATGTAGATGAGGAGGCCCACTTGGAGAAGTCGCGAATCGAAATTTCGCGAAACGGAAGCAAATTTGGCAATTTTTCCTGTGTGCACTACGCCATTTTCTCTGTGCACCGCGCTACTTTGGAGCCTGATTTGAGGCACTTTTAAGTGTCCAAAATGTGCCCAAGTGTGCTTGTTGGAAAGCCTATCCTGTCTACTTTCTAACCCAACTAGAATTTCTGAATTTGGTGCTCATTTTCCCCTCCAAATATTCATTCTCCCAAGACTACTTCCTGTGTGTCAAAAAAGGGGCAGAGAGGCCATTTTTGGGTGTTTTTGACCTCCTGGAGACTCAGATCTTGCCCAAATTTCTTTTCCAAGCATCAGTAGTCGTGATTTTTCATGTTGAATCCAAAAATGCAAACCATTCTTCATTTGGAGCTTCCAATTTTTAGCGTCGCGCCACTAGGGAGAAAAAACCTGTGTTTTGCCCAAAAATTTGTCATGTGACCAAAATTTCCCCAAATTCCTTGAAATTTGGGCTGGAGGTCCTCTATGGGGTGCTATGCTATTCCAAAGAAGCCTCAACTAAGATTCGAAGCCGATCTTTCTCTTTTTCCTCTTTTGCCTCTTTTGTTGCTTTGCTCAATTTTGCTTTCAAGCTCTTTATCCGGGCCTTTGCACTCATATTTCGTGTCCTATAATGATAAGCCATGTGTCTCAGCAAAGCATGGTCCTTGTCAGCCTTGTCTAGCAGCCTCTCCAAGTGCATGTTCACGCTCTCGAGATTGGCCTCCCGATCCTCATTGATTTCTTGCTCCAATGACGTGAGCTCAACTCTTCTCCTTTGTGCAGCTTGGCGATGCTCACGAATGTTTTGTAGCTCCATGATCGCCCGCTGATCCTCCAACTGTTTGTTCCTCTGCTCCAGGTATTTCATGTTCCACTTAGCCCTCTCCAAGTCAAGGGATAAGGCCTCAATCACTGATTGCTGCTCCTGGATGATCTCTCTAAGCTCTGCATTTGTCGGTTCTATATCTGTCTCATCATCATGAAGGAGAATGAATTCTGTCTCTCGTTCACCTGATGGCTCACCTAAAGGCCCCTCATCATGCATTGGCTCCTTACCTCTGTCCTGTTCTTGTGTCATCGATGTAGGAAGCGAGGCCCCTTCCACCCCGGGTGGAGATAACACTCGCTTTGCCGCTGCAAACAAATGTCTACTGCCTCTTTGATAGGTGATGAATACTGGCATAGTAGCAGTCTCGTGGCGCTCATACTGATGTGAAGGACCACCTATCTCATGCTCTGCTTCTTATACTACCTGTGGAGTGCTGAAGAAATCACGAGAGATGAATTCCTCCCAAGCAATGCCCTGCAATCCCAACTGATGATCCACCAAAATCCGGATAAGAGCAAAGTGATAAACACTGTTGAGCTACTGCTGAGGGGTCTTATGCTACATGAAATTTTTCATCCTCTCTATGTTCCCGCAAACGAAAAATGGGAGGTTCATCATCCGCACCCTGGTAAAGTGCATGATCAACCTAATGTGATAGGCATATAGGCGAGAAAACTTCCCCTCACAACTGAAGTACTTCATGATCAATTTCATGAGTGGAGCATACTCATCTTTCAAAAATCTGAATGGGAAGATGCTTGTGAGATGCCTCGAACAACTGGCCTTAATGTAAGGCTCATAATATTTCTTATCCACCTTCTTCTTCTTATGCCACTATTCTCCAACATTTGGTATGCTTGTTGCCACTGAGATAGTTTTGGGTGTCAATGTGAAGGTGACCCCGACCAAGATAGACTAACCTCCATGTAGGTGAAGCACAAAAAGACGGGCCAACTCATGATGAACTCTGACATTTTCCACCCTTTGACAAAATTCAAAACATGCTAGGTGTTGGAAACATGACATAGCAAGAGGGCATGCCTGCAATTCAGTGAGGGTGTTTGGCTCATCCCTAACATGTTTTCCACTCCTGTGATATCTCTTGGGGGCCTGTTCTCCTGAAGCTGTATCACTGTGAGTTTCCACCTCATACTCTGATGAACCCTCAAATGCCATTACTGTTGTTTATATACTGTATTAAGGCTGCCCTTTGTTGATGGTGAAGCTGGGTGTTGTTTTTGATATCTGCCACCAAGGGGAACAATGAAACAAAGGGAGTATTAGGAGGGGAGTAATGTAATGGAAATAGGGGTTATAGGGAGAATTTTGTTTAGGGATATGTAGGGGTTTTGGGTATTTTGACAGGTTGGGGTTTGGGGTTTTAATTGAGCAATAGGAGGAAGGGAAAGGGAATATGATTTTGGTAGTGTTAGGGTAGTGATAATAGGAAAAATGGCATAGGGGAATAAGGAACAGGGGTAAGGTATGGAAAATAAAGCCTTGGCAGCAAAAACAGAATGGCACAACCCTAGCAAAATGGTATTTTAGTGTCCTCTTGTGGTTAACTTTATGAAATTTTTTGCATTTAATCACAGGCAATAAACCACCATATCTTTATCAAATTTGATGCACAAGTGAGTTTATGGAGCCTACCTTGTAATTTATGTGCTTCACAAAAAAATTTGAGGGAGTTTGGCAAATTCTGGGCACTTTGTCTCTGTGCGGCACGCGCAAAACCCTGTGTGCTGCGCTCTGGGTGTGTGCCGCTCTAGTTATAACTTTGCACTGCAGGCGGGCTCTGTGTGTGCCGCGCCCTGTGTGCACGCTGCGCCCCTGCCTTTGTGCGTTGCGCCTCCGAAACTTCCTCCAAACTGCTCCAAATTACGTGCTTGCACACCCACGACTTTGCAATGCTTTCCTTCTACCTTTGATTGCATAGTGACTTGGATTTAGGTGGGAGTTTGTATATAAAGATTTGGAAGTGATGGGTTGCATTTTTTCTTTTTCAAAAAACCCACTTTCTAATGTTATGTTTGACACATTTTCACTGACTTTAAAACAACTCTGATTTTCACTTTTCCTCTGAATTTTGGCTCAAGTGATGAAATTTTCGGCACTCTTTACAGGGATTTCTTGACAGGACATTTGGCCATGGAAACCATGACTGCACTTGAAGAAATCAACTGAAGACCTTTTTGAAAAGTTTGTCACCAATAACACTGTTTGACTTTTCTTCAAAACAGAGTTTTGAAGAACAGTCGAAGTTTATCAATATGACGATGAAACTCTGTGAATCATTACTTTACAAGGGCATCACTCTGGCCTGCATGGCTTTACTGGACATATTTAAAGACCAAATTGATTTAATCCCTAGACCTAATGACCGAAAATGACCTTTGTCTGTTAACAGCCCAGACCTTGACTGTTATGGACGTTTGTGATTATTGACAAAAGACCTAAGCCAGCAGGAGCCAGATATGAGTGGAAATGACTAGCATGACCTTCTCCGTCAGATCATGGCATTCCCCTAGTGGAATGCCGCTGATTGAATGGAGCAGGACACCTAAAAATGAAATACATAAAGAGTTTTGATCTCTGACGGAGGGCTGACCGGACCGACTCTAACACCTTCCTCCTCACCTAAGAATTTCCATCAGTCACTAAACATCATACTAGGGGGTTTTATGAGAAAAAAGCCTCTGAATTCCACCAAATTGCATGAACACCCAGAAGTGGTAGCCCTCTTTACTAGGGAAAATTGGATGCCTTTCTTTGAAAAAATTCATGGGTATGATGACGAAGTCACAAAGGAATTTTTAATGTCTTTAAGACCACATTAAAAATCCCATGCTACAGTCAGTTTCAGGGGTCTAACCATCGAGCTTACACCAGAATTCATCAGCAGAATCACAGGTCTTCCACTTGGGCTCCCCTAGAGCAAAGAAGAAAAACCATTAGGACAGGTTGCTAAAAGGACATTTTTTCAACCTGATTAACATCCTATAGAGGATAAGAATGGGGTTAGAAGGACATGTATACCTCATCCATGGGGTGAGGTCAGCTACCAGATTATGAAATATATCTCCTATGAAGGGAGATACAATATATTCTATGGTTATCATTTCATATTATTTCATGAACTAAGATATGGAATGGACCTACCTGCATCTAGAAAACTCAGTCTCCCATATTTCCTCCTCCAATATTTGATAGAATGTGGCACCAAGTTGAATGCAGGGGTTCCAGACCAACTAGCCCACCATGGGCTCATTAAATTACTGGTAGAGGATGCCCTCCACACATACACCATCCCTATAGCCTGGGAAATCTTCAGGAACATGTCTAGGGAAGATGACATAAAAACTCTCACTGATGACCTTAGCCCATCTGGCAGTGAAGAGGAGGAGCAGAAAGAGGAACTTGAGAAGGGAATCCATGAGGAAGCACAAAATATTCAACTAGAAGAAGAGAAAGAGAAAAAACATAGAGAAAAAGAGAAACATGACACCACCACAGTTGAGCCTAAAGCAGAGAAGAAAACAACATCAAAAGTAGAGAAGAGGAAGAGGACAAAAGCTGAGCAGAAGAAGCCCAAAATAGCTTAGAAAAAGACTACCATAAGAAAGGAAAAAACTCAACAAGAAAAGGAGAAGACAACACTAGAGACAACAAAAACAAAATTAGGAACAGCAGACACAGGCAAGACTACAGAAGATGAAGAAGAAAAACAGCAAGAAGAAGTGTCTCCTGAGACACTAGCAAGAGAAGTAGCAGTTGTTCTAGTTGCACTTAGCACTCTAGCTAAGAAAAAATGGAAAAGAAAAAGACAGACATCCATGTACTTCAGGGCTCGAAAGAGAACTAGGATCAAGATAGGGAAGCCTCAGCCACCTTCAAAGGAGCCCATCATAATTGAGGATGCAGCTACTATGACAAAGGAGGAATCTCCCTCCAAAATCTCTATCACTTACGAGAGAGGGAGTCCTAAGACCTCCACCTCGAAGGAAAGGATCAAATCAATGGACTCTAAAGCAGTCCTACAGGAGGAACAAACTTCTCTATAGGAGACATTGGCCAAGCTCAAAGAAACTGAAAAACTAGAAAAGAAGGTAGAAGAACAGTCCCGAGAGGAAGGTAAGGCAAAAGAGATACCTGAGCCTAGCCCTCAGCCTAACTTAGGCTCCTACTACAACCTTCTGAAAGGTGGGATGATCATCCCACAAAATTTTGTTGTGCCCCTGTTCTTTGAATTGGAAAAATAAAAGGTTATAAGCCACAGATGGATGCAGATTGCAAAATCAAAAGGAGTAGAAGACATTGGGCATATGGAAAACAAGTTGAGAGAGATGGGCAGAGAATTGAGCATGGTCAAACATAGAGAAAGCATCAGAAGAGCTCAATTAGAAGAATAAAATGAAATGTTGAAAAAGAAACTAGAACAAGGGAACCTCAAGGGGGAAATGAGCTGTCAATCTTGAAAGGACAGCAACAAGAAGAAGAACCCCAGATAGATAGTGAGACACTGATGAAACAGTAGCAAGAAAAAGAATCCCAGGCAAAAACTGAAGTGCTAATTTTGAAGAGGAAACTACAAGAAAAGGAAGCCCAATTAGCCTGCATGGCCAGTTGAGCAATGGAGGCATTGCAGTGCGGACAGCTAGCTAAATCATATGCACTATATCTCAAATATCAGTGGCTCCAATTCTAGCTTAAGACACTGGCCTAGAGGGGCACAATATCATTTCAAGATTATGGCCAATTTATGCATTTATGTGATCATAGCTCAGCTGAGGATAAAGCAAAGCTAGAGGAATTTTACCTACACAATAAGGCACTTCCTTACATGAATTTCTGGGATCCAAATGCTGCATTGGGAGACTTACAGCTAATGGCTATGGCTTCGTGGATGAGCCATGAAGAAAAGAGAGCAGTGGAAATTTAGAAAATAATGACAAAAGAGCTGAGTGAGCCCCTAATGATTATAGCAGAACCAGTAGACCCATTAGCTCTCATCCATGCCCACCAACACCTTACATCTAATCCTCAAGTTCTCCCTAATTATGTTTACAGGCAAGCACACGCTATTGCTCATTTCGAGGATATGCAGAGATTGTTTGGCAATGACTGCTTTCATGCCTGCATGAGAAGGTGGAATACATTGTCACATAGCCTAAGGATTAGGGAGTATCACTCCCCAAACAAGATGAGGGAGGCCATGAGGAGAGTGCCCCTGTATAAACACTCAATGCAAAATTTAAAAGCCAACTGGATTGGTCTTAAGTTCAGCCCTCCATTACTGCTAGGACTGTTTGAAGGAGTTAAGGAGGAGGAAGAACATAAACAATGGGAGGAAGTGGATAGGAAAGCAGGTTTCCATGATAAAGAGGAAGACATCACATCAGAGGCTTGGGATGTGAGGGAATCTGTCAAAGCCCTTAAGGATGAAGAGTTAGATTAGTTGCTCAGAGAATGAGCAACCCATTCAGCAAGGGGGTGATGATGAGCCCCAGAAATGGGTAATTATATGGGCTCATTTTGCCTCTTATTTCGAATTAATCCACCATTATCATTAGTTTAATGCATTTTTTTGAATATATTTATTCTAATAGAGTGAATGGGGTTAGTCATTTTGCCATGTAGTCTAATGAGTGTTTTATGCAGATTTTTTGGACAATTTTGGACAAAGACAAGGAATTTATGAGCAAATGGCAACCAAACTCAAGGAAAACAGGGAAGAGGACTTGTAGGGGGGTGTCTCCTTCATTAATGACCTCTTTCCTCGAATCTTCCATCAGCAACTCGAAGCACAAAGGCCCACATTGATAATTCCAAGGGGAAGCCGAGCAAGTCAAGTAGGACTATTGTTCATATTCAGTTCTAGGAAGCTGAGCTCCTTGATTTTAGGAGGACTGTGGGAAATCCCCATTTGTATAAATAAGAAGGCTTTGAGCCTCAGTAGGTTAGCTAGTTATTAGTATATTTTCGCACTTTTTTGCAGCACATTGGTCAGCTTATTTTCGAGTTCTTTTTTAGAACAGTTTATGTGATGTAACTGCTATTTTTTGATAAATGAAGATGAAACAGTTTTTGAGGCAGCACTAATCTCTTTTAGAGGGATAAATCTCTTGGGTTAGGGCCCAACCCAAGCCGCCCAACACCTCCTTTCTGTACTTATATGTTTTTGTTTCAATTCATCAGTTAATTTCTATTGCATAGATTCATTTTGCTTTGTTAGAATAGGTTGCTTTTGATGGTTAGCATAGTAGTTTCTATTTCAGTTGCTCAAGTAGGTTGTTATATTGACAAAATAAGATTCAAAAGGGCCACAATAGGCCTTGATCTCATTTCTCCCTTCTTGGGACTATGATTTGAGATCAAGGCACTACTGCGGCCACCAAAAACACAGTTTTTGCTCTTCCATGCAACTACTAGTGTGATAACTTGATTTGGAAAAGTTGATATTGGTTCAGATTGAATTGCTTAGATCATTTCATGTTCCTTTTCCATAGTTCTCTTGCATGATTTCCTATTCATAGTTTACTGTTCAACATTTTCTGTTTGTAGATCAGAAATTAGGTCAAGCTAGACAAAGTTCTATTTTTAGTGCTTTCTTTGGTCAGTTTGGATAAGTAAGTGTGCAGATCTATTGCAAGCCCTTCTAGCTCACCATCCATCCATGCAACATCCAGCACCATCTCACTCCTCATAGATTTCCCAGCTCATTCGCAATGTTTCGCCAATATGCCCTAATTTCTGCTTTTTCCCATAAAGTTGTTTTCTTGCCATTTGAATAAGTCCAACCATCACGTTCATCCCTGATCTTCTTTGAAAAGTTCTAGACACCTCAACACCTTCATCTAGCCTTCAATTCCCTTTTCCCATCATTTTTCCACTTTCAAAACTCCAAAAATAGCTCTCGGCCTCCTCCTGTAGATCCCCTGCAGCCTCCTGTAGAATTTCCTGCGAGTGATTTTTCGAAGTCTGATCGCAATGGAAGTCTTCAGGAGGGTACTATGGGCTTCTTCGGATTCCTCCACACCTTCCTCCACCTCTGTAAAATCCCACTCCATCTTCCTTTTCCACCAAACCTCTACACAGTCATAACCAGATAAATCACAAGCATAATAATTTCACATAAAAACACTCAAAAGTACAAAAAAATGTTTCCTTCTTATTTCTTTTCAGAAGTAGCTTCAATAAATGCAATTTCACTTTTTAGTAGTCAATGGCACTCATTTCATTAGTTTTGATCTCTTTTCTTGCAACAGTAGGGTTAGTGGGTAGATTAGGGTTTGCTAGGGTTTGCGTTACATTTCAGTTTTCGTTCTCTTCCTGCAAGTAGAATAGCCTCTTTCGAGTTAGCTTTCTTTCATCACAGTTAAAATCTTCTTCTAAGAATTCATAGAAGTTGGCTTAAGCTCCTAGCGAACTTGCGCCAGCTGATCAAGTGATAGCCTGTAGTAAGAGCTAGTACTTGTGCATATAGCACCGTCGCTTCCAAGTTTGTTACAAACTATCAGGTTGATAAAAGTAAAGTAGGGAGCCCCATGAGTTGTAGCATTATTGCTGCAATACTGGTGCTCACCAATAACGTTGGTTCAAGAACTAGCATTTCAACAAGAGTTTATGTGCACCCTTCCTCCGCAGAGAGCATTCAGACCCCGATTGGACTAAGGGAATCTTGTAGGAGTTCTTGAAGAGTAAGTACTGAAACTTGTTGTTTTTCCTGTAGAAATACATCATGTGTGAAGGGTTCTTCGGGCTTACATTCCTATTTCCTATTCGGCTCCTCACCCTTTTCCATGACAAGCTGTTAAATTTTTCCTATTACATGAGGATGTCATCGATGAAGATGTCAACATCTTCTAAGGAAAGGGGGGCCAATTTAGAGGAAAACCTCTACCACCACGGGTTGGTGAAAATGATCTTGGTGGAGGTTTTGAAAGAGAAAAAGTGGACATGGGAGGAGTTCTTGGCCGAAAACTACTTTGCAGAGAATGAGGATTCTGATTCCTCAGATTCCATGGAGGAAGCACTGGTAGAAAAACCGAGGAAAAAGCCACGGACACATGGGCTACAAATAAAAGGGAAAGAAGAGGAGAAAAACTCTGATCCTTCAGAGTCTACAGCAGAAAAACCAGTGGAAAAAGCGAAGAAAAAGTCACAGACTCAGAGGCCACTGGTAAAGAAGGAAAAGAGGGACGACCTCAACTCTCTGAAGCCCACTGAGAAGAAACCTAAAGAAAAACCAAAGAAGAAGAAGAAGCCTCATACCCTCGAGCTACAGATGAAGGAAGCAAAAAAAGATGAGGAAGTGGTGGTGACAGGGGAGATTGTGGGCAAAAAGCCTAAGTCAAAGAATGGCACTTCCACCTCAGCAAAAAGATTTACCAAAAGCCAGGTTGTTTAGCTGGCAATAAAAGATACTACAGATGCAGAAGTATTTCTCGAGACACCGGATAAGAAGAAGGAGAAACACCCCGGCCCACACAAAGGTAAAGAGAAGATCGAGTTAGTTGATTTTATTGGCAAGGAAGTGATGTCCTTTCAATACTCCCCGCTGCATGAAAATGGGAATAACACAGAGGGGGAACAACAAGAAAAGGATGACCTTAGGTCCCCTTAATCTCTCTAAGGACATTAGTAAGGGGAAGTGACCCCTCAGAAGAGACGGTCCTGTAGGAATTGGAAGAAATCATCATCGAGCTCACCATTTCGAAGAGAGCTCTAAGAAAGGAAAATGAGACCTTGAAGGAGAACAACCTACATATCTCGAAAGAGCATGAAGAGTGGGTCCAGAAAACAACCCGAATTATGAAAAAGAAGCAGGCTAAGATCGACCATTTGAAAAAGAAGAATGAACTATACAAGGGTCAAATCCTTGTAGAATCCAGTGGTAACCAGCTGAACTAGTTGGCAAAAGTAGTAAATCAGTTGGTTGCAGTAGATGTAGCTCAGGATAAGGAATGATTTCCTTTTGTTTCTTTTTGGAGAGACGCAACAGTTTTGCTTTCATAAGGGGCATGCAAGGAGTTAGGTGTAGGGGAGATATTGGGGCTTGGTTTCCCCTAATTTGACACCTTTTTCTATACTTTCCCTCTCCCATTTTGACTATCTTTAACCTCTATATGCCTATTTTGGTTATAACACTTATTTTTTGCCAAAAGGGTGCTGTAGGCTGAAGGTATGCAAATTAATACTAAAAAGTGTATTTTACCTTAACTTTGAGTATTCCTTAGCTAGTTGTTCTTCCAACTAATCTCGAGTTCCTGTGTAGATTTTCTATGATTTGGAAACAACCCCATAATTCCTGCAGATAGTTGTGCGATTATATTTCCTGCAAACACTCTGGATTTCCTGTAGTCATGGATTTCCTATAACCACCCAGATTTCTTGCAGCAACATTGGCGGTTAGCCATGTTCCATGAATATCTAAGTCAAACGGGAACATGGGTTTTGCAGGGAATATATCATATATGGTTGCTATCCTATTGGCCTTTTCAGATCTACCAATAACACTTCCCAAATTCAAAAGCCTTGTTTCATTGGTCGTTTAAAGGAAAAACCACAGTCATGTAACGAGTTTCATCTAATCAGTGCTCTCAGTCATGGATTAGACCTAGTATGGCTAAAATCGATATTTTGTAATAGATTTGTTAGCCGAAGGCTTAGATTAGTAGTCTCATTTATTTCGAGCCATAAATGGGCTTTGTTGTGGAGGTAAATCCTCTCTGCGGATAGAGATGATCCCTACTAGCCCAGACCGGGTCTAGCAACAATCACACAATTCTATCACGCAAGTTCCTAATTGCAAATAAAAAGTGGATGGTGAGAACCTACTTGGATTCCAACGCTAGTGTTCGTAGAAGAGACGCCGCTCTCGTTCCTTTGCCTCGGCCGGTCACGATCCCCACGATCTCCGTGATTGGACACCTGCACATACAAGGAACAACACGAATACAAGCATAAAATCTAGTAGATGCAATTATATATCGGTCAGAAAAGATATAACTCAACATCAAACATAGGACAATGAGAGTGGAACCATAATGATAGTCATCTATTATTGATAAATAACAAAGAAGAATACAACCATTGTTCTGACGTCAAATCCTCCTTTGGCTGGGTCGTCAGCTACACAAGTCTTGCAAAGCTTGTTGGGATGGGAACAAGCCTCTCTCTCTTTGGATGACAAGAATCTCCTTACTTAGATTTGGCCTTATGGGTGCAAAGAAGGCTCTTGCAGCTTCAAACTCTTGAACTCCTGGAATTCTCTATCACTAGCACTCACTAACTAGCTTGCTCAAGGCATAGAGGCAAGCTTTTATAGATAGAGAGGGAAGAGATAGGATCAACCACATTATTCATGGGATTGGTTTTATCACTTGGAAACTTCCATGAAAGGTGGAAAACCACTTCCCTTCTATGGAGATTCGAAGCCAAACCATCCTAGCCCAACATAGATTCAGTTGGTGAATGGGTTGAAGAGAACCTTCGGAAGTTTGTTGGTTAAAAACTTTACTCAAGTTGGTTGGCGCGAGTGCGACTCTAAGACAGAGCGCCAATGGCGCACCTTCTTTAGAGGATTTCCCTCATTGGCGCGGGCATTACACTGCGGACCCGCGCTAACGCAAAAAGAGCTGTTTTCATGAATGTTTTGCAGGAGATGTCTTCAGGGCATATGAAGCTCATACTTAGAGGAATATGATGCAAGTGGTTTCAGGTCATGTCACTTCTCACAGGTCCCGAAATGAGTCCTCCAGGGGTAATAGGGACAGTGACAAATGGTGACAAATTGTTGTGTAACAGGCTTTGTACATGTATAAATTTTGTACTAGTTTCGATGATAGGGGTTGTTAGAGTGCTGGGTTGGTTTCAGCACAGACAATGTATCAAATTGTACTCAACTATATTTTCAGATTAATATAAAGATATATGTTCTGTCTATTGCAGTGAGAAAGCTCTTATAATTTGAAGGGGTTGTGAGTAAGGGAGGGCCCCCTTTGCTCACAAATCCCATAGTTTAGTTTCTATGCATTTTATTTATATTATGTAGCAATAATTTATTTTTACAGCTAATGTACTCTTTCTAATATATCAGCAACACTAGATTAAATGAATTAGTTTTCTGTTCATGTGTGGAATTCAGTCAATGAAGATTTGATTTCCCATGTTGATTGAATTTCTGAATTTTATAGAAGTTGATTTCTATATCTTTTCCTAATCATCATCAGCAATATTAAAAGATGTAGAGGGAATTTTGATCCACTCTATATCCTTTGCTGCTATGTGATTGATGCAGGAAAGCGCCATTGGTTTGTGTGATTGGCTAGTTAGATTAATCAACACTTACAGTGTTAGGCCTGTATATACTTTGCATGCATCTCACAAGCTTACTGTTGAGATTTTTCTGTTAATTAATTTTGGGAAAAAATCTCATGTATGTGACAACAATAGGATTAGTTGCTATATTAGCTCCAATATTTTTTGAGGAGGAGTAAATGCATCCTATATTTGTTGTGAGGGAATTTATGATTCAGTTTTATGCTCCAGCTATATAGAAAAGTAATCCCGTAGAGGATTGTGATAGTGTGTGTAGAGAAGATAGGGTGAGCTGAGAGTATGTGTGAAGAATTGAAATTGTTGTAATCTCCTGTTGAATAATAAGATTGTCGATGCCTCTGTTCTAGTGGACGTAGCCCAGATTGGTTGGGTGAACCACGTTAAATCTGTGTGTTATGGTTTTGTGATTTTATTTGTGCTGTGTATGTTTCTTTATTTTATTTCCACTGTGCATTGTTTAGTCTAACAAGTGGTACCAGAGCAGTGCAGCAGAAGCGTGGAGGGCCCATAACCTACAGGTCTCTGGTTGTGGAGCTGGTGCGTGTGACAAAACTGCTGAAGGTGGACTTTTGGTGATTGGCATGGTTTCGGCAGAGACAGTCGCACCAATTTTTGAAAGTGATCGGGTTGGTGCGTTTTATTTTGGAACAGACGCGCCAGTGGCGCGGATCTAAGTTTAATACTCGCGCCAGAGCGCCAGTATCCCGATTGGCGCGGAATCGACGGGTTTAAGCATGCCAATATTTTGTCACTCACACCGTTTTTGTTCCGGCGTAGATCGTCTGCTATCAAAGGAGCGCCAACGCACCAAGTGAGGATCGCTTTGGTAAAACTGCGCTTTTGTTATTTGTTTTTAGTTGTAATATGCAGTTGGTACAGCAGAGGGATTGTATGATAAGGTAAAGACAACACAGTAGAATGCAAAGGCATTTTTTTTAGATATTAACTTTATTTATTAAGTTGGAATTGGAGATTTAGTTTGTTACAACATGGCAAAAACTCAAAGGTTTGAGATCGAGAAGTTCAATGGAAAAAATAACTTCAAAATCTGGAAAGTGAAGATGCATGATCTACTTGTGCAACAAGGCATGTCGAAGGCGTTGTTGGGAAAAACCAAACAACCTTACACCATGACAAATGATGAATGGAATGAATTGGATGGAAGAGCTCTGAGCGGTATTCGACTGTGTTTGGCGGATGATGTTTTGTTTAACATCATGTAAGAGAAAACTGCTGCTGGTTTGTGGACAAAGCTTGAGAAGCTGTACATGACAAAATCCTTGACCAATAGGATTCTTTTGAAGTGACAATTGTACAGTCTATGCATGAAGGAAGGTACAGCTATTACTGATCATTTGAATGTCTTTAATACTCTCATGGTGCAATTAGAAAGTATAGAAGTAAAATTTGAATCATAAGATAAAGCTATAACTTTATTGTGCTTGTTGCCCGAGTCATGGGATCATTTTTTTACTTCTATAAGTCTTAGTACATCAGAAACCCTTGAATTTGATGATGTTGTTGGAGCTTTGTTGTCCGAAGAGACAAGGAAGAGGTCAAATTCTGAAACCTCTACATCAGAAGCAATGATGGCTAGAGGTCGTTGTTATCGGGAAAAGTGTCTATCTAGATCTGCTCTATCCCACTAGGGTGTGATAGCTACCCTAGAACAAACAGAGAAAACTACTTTTGTATTCTTCTTTATGAACTATAAACGAAGAGGAATAGGATGAACCAACCTGTGTCTTGCGCTAGTCCTTTGATCCAATCTCTCTTCTCTTTGACAGCTCCCAGCTACCTGCTCCCTCACTTGCCCAGCTTCACCAAACAACTGCAAGATCACAGAAGAAGGAAACTATACAAAGACATGGGTTTATATTCATAAATAACTTAGGATCAGATTTAAGTTAACCATACAAATGTAACAAGCATCAATGACACACAAGCATGGAGAAGAAACTCAAATAGTTTTATTGATATACAAGAAGATCCAGGAGGAGTTACAACCGATGATTCGTGACCCAGCATCAACCTCCCAGCAAAGAAATCCCTTCTTCAACCCCAACAAAGCATAGATCACCCAATTCTCTGATATGTATCTCAAAACCAACGGCAATTCCTTACAATGTGCAAAATTCCAGCCTCTGGATCTCTGGGATGAGGGATCCATATATAGATGTATGCAAGGAGGATGAGTCAGCTCATGAATTGATTAGTGGCTTCTCTCTGTCAGTTCTTGCTTCCACTTGGAGACTGAGAGCCTCTTACTCATCCTTAGTCGAATTCAGTGAGGCAAGTGTCATTGGAGAAGATTCTAGAAGCTTCCATTGTCTCTCCACCTCGTGGAATGACTCTGCCACTTGTCATTTCCCGCTCAACGCACCCTGGTAGTGCATTTAGGTGCATTGCAACGCACCTAGCTAGTGGACTTAGGTGCTATGCAACGCACTTGTCTAGTAGAGCAGCTGAAATGATCATGATTTGACATATTCTGAGCAGTTTCTGGTGGAGAACTTCTGGGAGAAGCTGTAATTTGTTGACCTTGTTCCTTTAGGAGTTAGAACAACACCTTTAGGGACTTAGGAGCCCTTGTTTTATGGACATTTCATGCTTAGAGTTGTAAGGCACAAAAATGTCTATAACAGTTGCCCCCTAAAGTATGAGGCCGTTTATCGGGTGAAATGCTTTATTAGGAGGATCCGAAGTTCTTTCAATGCTAGGAGGAGACCTGTAATAAGATACAATACAATACATTATCTTCATACTGTTTTCATGATCTAGCTGAGGCGGGCATTCCCATGCTCAGCTTTATAAATTCATTTTCATGTACATAGGACAGACAATAGTCTGATGGTAGACTAATGATTCTGATAGAGCCATCATCCTTTTGGTAGGATGATTATCTGTGCTGCAATGCTGTACATTTCAATGTCTTTATTTTCCTGAATATATATCGCAACCCGGATGGATGAAACTAGATCCAGGGTCTTCAATCTCGTCCGATCTTCACTCGAAGTACAAGTCGATCCATGTGAGAAATGTTTTGAAGTCGAACATGGAAAGACATCGCTTGATTACCAGTCAATGATGTAAACTGTTAACAAGCACGAGAGGAATCAACGATAATGATAATAACCCTCAAGGTACTGCAGTACAATTCACGTGGTGTGAATAAAGGACTTGGCGTTGAACACCACACAAAATCTTTCGGTTGAAGGTCATTGATGTATACCTGTTGCCGGAAGTGAGAAACTTGCCATTGAGGCATGCAAGCTTCAAAGTACTGAATGGGGTGTTCCTAGATCAAATTCTTGGATAATGAGCTGATGTCGACAAGAAGTGATCCGTCATAGGAGGGCCTTAATGAATCCCACATCAATGACACGGAATGGAGCAAATGATTTTGATGGAGGTGAAAATGATCTGATGATATATGGTTCAGGGTGGCGGTCATGAAAGAATGGAGTATAATGTATGGTAGTGGGCGGGACACAGGTGGCCTTTCTGGATGACTTATCTTGAACATGTCGGCGACACTTATGTGATGGATTGGTAGCATTAACCCCAAATGTGGATGGTATGGCGAGACCATGGCGATGTGACCGGTGAATGAAACAACCCAACCCGACTCGGGCACGGAGCGGAAGTGTCATGTTCAAGAGCGACTTGCTACCAATAAAGATTCTTTGATTTTTCTTCCCAATTTTTCCCCAGTCATTGCTGACCAGTACCTCTTTATTTTTGTCAAGCTTGAGGAGGATAACATATGCTTGTTCTATAATTTTCCCTTCGGGCAAACCCATCGCTATGTTTTAACGAGCCTAGCGATAGTGAAACTCATTCTCGTCTAAAGACAAGTTTGTCGCTATTAATCTTTTTAACGAGTCTAACGACAAAGACAACTCGGTCCTTTTCATTTTTAGAGAGTCTGAAAAGGTACGTAAAGGTAACTCCAAAATTCCTTTTTCGTCATCTAATCCCTTAAGTCCGAAAAAGTATAAAACAATACAGAAGGGATGAATTTTCGATCGTTTTAACGAGCCGAACAAAACAAGCGCTTGATCGTTTTGTGCAATAATCCCTCAGGTCCAAAAAGATTAAAATCTAGAGGAGGGATAGCATTTCCCGTCGCTTTAATGAGCTGGAAGGCCAAAACTCGGCAATCTTTTCATATTTTACGAGTCAATTGAAAAGAGCTTAAAGAAGACTCATCTTTTGAGGAACGAGTGATAAAATGTGTAGCAGCTAATTCCAGGTAAGGTATGGAATTTTCCAATCATGGCAGTGTCACAAGGATGGCTAGTGAAATCACTCTTCGCAGCTATTCCTCAAAATGGGTAAACAATCAAATGGAGGTGAATGATCAGCCAATGGAAAAGTGGAGGTGACGGGGCAAACACGACCAAGGCTTTAATGGCTGAAATGTTACATTCACGGTGGTTATTTACCAGGGAATAGTTCATTTTTTAACGAGCTTAAACGTGGGTGGAAACATTTGCTCATGTCTTATGTTTATTTTTTAACGAGCTTGAACTATGTGCTAAAACTGCTCGATTAATCGAGTCATATGATAAGAATGTCTCATATAAAAACGGTAACTTTTAGATTTTTGCCCCACATCCTTTCTTTATGCAAGTTCAGTGACGACTAATCCTACGAGTTTAAAGGGTTAGAGGTCCTAAAAATTTAAAAAATAAATAGCCGCCCCTTGCTTGCACTCCAAAAGGTTTCCATGCCCCCAGGTATAAAATATGGTTTCAAGGTTACCCCTCAATTTGCAGACAAAACATTTGTTCTATCAAGAGAGGCCTACCTCTTACAGGTTACCAAAGATTGTCTTATTCGTGGCGCAAACAAAACACTTCTTCGGCGATGTCTACCGAGATAAACAAAGGTGAGTGAAGACGTCCGCCAACTCACATAACTTTGACAAGAGAATCTTATTCTAGAATAACCCCTCTTCCTCTGACGGACGGGGTACAGACTAGTCATATTCTCCCGCAGAAACCTAACCTATACCCAAAGTTTTCCTGCCGAGGCAGACCAGGACGCATGCCCCCTAGGTTTCAGTCATATCCCTCCGAATTACTCGCACTCATCGGGAGGACGGACTGGGGATGGAGACATTTCTTGCGTGAAAAGACCATTTAGGGATGGTATATGACTATTTGCTATGCGTGATCCGGGAAATGAAAGCTGGTCCACGAGCTTGACCACTCTTCCTTCGTGCGGAAAACACATTACTCTAAAGAGTGAGGAGAAGATGGCTCCCATGCAATAAATATAGTCTCGTCCAAGGAGTAGGTTATAATCCAAGGGTCCTTGAACTACCATGACGTTCATGCGAACTGTCTTCCCTCTCAATGTTATGGGCACATCGGGAAGGATCCCTAAAGGTCGACTAGTTCCTTTATCAAAGCCTGTCAGATTTCTCATCTCAGGCAAAAGCGATGGCGAACCAAGCGCTTTCCAAGCAGTAGAGGAAAGGATACTCACAGAAGCCCCCTCATCTATGATGGTACCAGCCATGACCATTCTATATATTTGAACGATAATTCGGAATGGTACACTTGCTGGTAAACGGGGTCTGCCTAGTTGATTCCAGTCGAAGGAGACAACTAGGTTGCTTGGAGGTGGGACCGAATAGACGGCCGGGTATGGCTCTGACGAACTTCCTTCCTGTGGTAAAGGAACGGGTAGATTGCCCCCATGTTCGTCGGAGTCTGTGTTGATGAAGAGAATTTGGACGGTGTCATCCTTGTTCTCTTCAGTGACTGTATCATCTGAAGATAAAACCTCTGAAGGCAAGACCGGGTCAACTGCCGCCTCGACCTTTTGACTTTCGTCTGGTATGGATTCAGTTGGTTTTTCTTCAATGATAGGTGCTTCAGCTGACCACCTAAGCGGGCCAGCTGGATTCTCAACTAGTGACGGACTCGGCAAGAGTTTTTTATATCCAAGAGGAAGTCGTAACGGTGACACCGGACGATCATCCAAAACTCTTTTAGCTTCGTCTAAGAAGGGACAATGGTGGAGGGCATGGTTGCCTTCACATAGTTTACAAGGAAATCTAGCTTTCCCATTTTGT
This sequence comes from Pinus tabuliformis, assembly GCA_031772625.1. Classification (NCBI taxonomy): domain Eukaryota; kingdom Viridiplantae; phylum Streptophyta; class Pinopsida; order Pinales; family Pinaceae; genus Pinus; species Pinus tabuliformis. The sequence continues at coordinate 394,995,873 of CM062806.1, read as the reverse complement.
CCTGGGGCTTCACTTTCACTAGTTGACGGTGTGCTTTCAACATGATCATCAGAGGTTGATGACACCGGATTGTGCAAACGAGGAGACCAGTCCCTTAGTATCTGGGGGATGCAGGGACAATCTCTGTGAAAGTGGTCTCCTTTGCAAATGACACATGGCGATTTAGGCCTGGTCGGTGTAGTGTGTGGATTTTCATTAGACGACACTCGTTTTCCCCCATTCGCCTTTGGCTTCTTCTTCTTTTTCTCTTTCTTCTTCTTTTCCTTCTTCTCCTTAGGAACTTGGCTTTTAGCTTTACCAGTTCCATCAAGCGAAGAGGAAGGAGGAGAGGAAGAATTAGAGGAAGTAGAAGGATGGTGGGAAACTCTGGACTCGTCTAATTGCTGATTCGATTGTTCAGGAATGGTGGTGTTCTGAACAACATTGGTTGAGAAGAGCCATACTGGAAAGCCAATTGTCAGTCCTGGAAGCGACAATGTGGCCATGTGGGGCGCACCAACATCTCCCCAAGAGGAGAAGGGACTAGGATTTCCACCAAGGGGAATTCCTTGGTTGGTAGGCTCCATTTTCTCAACCTAAGATCAATGTAGGAAAAGGGTATGAATATTCCGTTTAAAATAAATTTTAACACGCTTTGACACAACTTGTTTTTTTAGTTTTTAAGAGTCGAGAAAAAACAAAAGATGACTCTAGTCTCCTTCGATTTTTAATGACCCTGAAGTGACAAGTGCTCAGATGGACCTTTTTCGTTAAGGAGTCTGAAAAGGAACGAAAGGGACTGCTCTGGAGGTCTAGGTAGAGGGAGTACCAAACCAATCGCAAAACTGCAGAATACTTTTTACGGTACGACAGTCAATCTTCCCGAATGCTGTGTTCGGTGCATTGCGATCAGTAGGGCGGCCGACACGGCTTCCTATGGATAAAGGTTTTAAGCCTATAGGGGTCTCCCAATATATACTCGATGGTACGTGGGAGCACAAGTCTGTACTAGCACTTATCATCTCAAAGTGGAGGAATCACCCAACCATCAGTGAGGACAACAGTTACCAAGCTTTACGACGCCGGAATACGTCTCTAGCCTAGACCTCTAAATGTTGTGCGTTAAGTTCCAAAGCGTTGTTAAGTTCATTGGATTTATTTTAAGTTGATCTTTCTTATGAAGTTTTCCTTTTGGGATCACCACGAGATGTATATGTAATTCCTAAAATGCAATCTAAAGATGATAAACAAACTTTTATCTCCTTTCAGCAATGAAAATCCTAGCTATTAAGGGAAAAGAAAGACACAATCTTTTCGCAAAGAGCAAAGAGCACACTGTAAATGCACTTTTCCTAAATCAAGCCAAACAAACTACCAATATGCAAATGCACATGCATGTGTTTTGTTTTTCACTTTCTTAATATTGATGCCTAAAAAGAAAGTTGTTGTACAAATCTGAATTTGCTTTCAAGTGACAAACACAAACAAGCTTTTTTTCGAAATCAAAAGGTAGAGACGATTACGACACTTTATGATTTTGAAATAAATACTCGTTTCGACACTAGAAAGTGACAAATTCAAGCCAAAGGAAAAAGTAAAAGCATAACCGACTATCAACAGCAAATAAACTTTCTTCTATGATCAAAATTGACACTTGTGACAGATCTAAATCAAAGGACGACAGTACGACTATTCTACTTTTGCAATGGGAAATTGTAAACGACGCAACAAACACATAAAAACATCTACAGTTTCTTTTGTACAACTGAGGCGGAATATCAGTAAGGAAAATGTGTTTGAAACAATGAAATACTGATCACAGGCTGCAAAAATCAGAGACAAAACTGGAAAAAATGAAGCAAAGAACCTCAGCTGTAGAAGGCTAGGCTGATCAGTGCATCTGTTACACAGAGAAACTGCATTGCAGCGCAGGTAGCCCTCTTGGGAAGTGCGTTGAAATGCAGAACCTCTTCACAGAGCCTGCGCTGGGGCAGAAACGAGAGTTCTATCCGGGTTCTGGGTCACGGTTTGCAGTTTAATCTATGGTTTTTGGCCGAGTAAAAGCAATCAATAATGCACAATCAGGGGCAGATCTAAGGGGGGTTTAAGAGCTATCACAAGGTCAATCAGTTGGTCTATGAATCAGCTATTCAAATCATAAACAGATCCAGTGAATGGATTGAAGCAGCAGATGTCTACTTTGCATTTGTAAATGGCAAATGCAGTTCGATCGCTACTTCTAAGTTTATGAAACAAACAACAAGAGAAACACAAACAAACTAACTAGACACGATCCCCAGTGGAGTCGCCATTTTGTTATCGGGAAAAGTGTCTATCTAGATCTGCTCTATCCCACTAGGGTGTGATAGCTACCCTAGAACAAACAGAGAAAACTACTTTTGTATTCTTCTTTATGAACTATAAACGAAGAGGAATAGGATGAACCAACCTGTGTCTTGCGCTAGTCCTTTGATCCAATCTCTCTTCTCTTTGATAGCTCCCAGCTACCTGCTTCCTCACTTGCCCAGCTTCACCAAACACCTGCAAGATCACAGAAGAAGGAAACTATACAAAGACATGGGTTTATATTCATAAATAACTTAGGATCAGATTTAAGTTAACCATACAAATGTAACAAGCATCAATGACACACAAGCATGGAGAAGAAACTCAAATAGTTTTATTGATATACAAGAAGATCCAGGAGGATTTACAACCGATGATTCCTGACCCAACATCAACCTCCCAGCAAAGAAATCCCTTCTTCAACCCCAACAAAGCATAGATCACCCAATTCTCTGATATGTATCTCAAAACCAACAGCAATTCCTTACAATGTGCAAAATTCCAGCCTCTGGATCTCTGGGATGAGGGATCCATATATAGATGTATGCAAGGAGGATGAGTCAGCTCATGAATTGATTAGTGGCTTCTCTCTGTCAGTTCTTGCTTCCACTTGGAGACTGAGAGCCTCTTACTCATCCTTGGTCGAATTCAGTGAGGCAAGTGTCATTGGAGAAGATTCTGGAAGCTTCCATTGTCTCTCCAACTCGTGGAATGACTCTGCCACTTGTCATTTCCCTCTCAACGCACCCTGGTAGTGCATTTATGTGTGTTGCAATGCACCTAGCTAGTGGAATTAGGTGCTATGCAACGCACTTGGCTAGTAGAGCAGCTGAAATGATCTTGATTTGACTTATTCTGAGCAGTTTCTGGTGGAGAACTTCTGGGAGAAGCTGTAATTTTTTGACCTTGTTCCTTTAGGAGTTATAACAACACCTTTAGGGACTTAGGAGCCCTTGTTTTATGGACATTTCATGCTTAGAGCTGTAAGGCACAAAAATATCTATAACATTCGTTCTAGAGAAAGACGCTACAGTAAGCACAGCAACTCGTGTTCAAAATCGAAAGGGAAGAAGAGTAAGGTAAAGTGTTGGTTTTGTGGCAAATCGGGACATTTGAAGAAGGACTGTTGGAAGAGACAGAAAGCATCCCAAGAAGACTCTTCACCAGTGAAGCAAGAAGCAAACACGACAAATACAGGTTCGGCATCCAAGACAGGTATGAGTGATGAAGTGTTACCAGTTGATTTGTCTAGTCATGATCAACATTGGCTGTTAGATTCTGGTGCATAAAATCACATGTGTATTCATAGGGAATGGTTTAAAACTTATAAACCAATCAATGATGGAGTAGTTTACATGGGAAATGATGTCATATGCAACATTGTGGGAATTGGAACTATTCAGCTTAAAATGTTTGATGGAACAAATAAAATTTTAACTGATGTAAGACATGTACCTGAACTAAGGAAAAACCTCATTTCATTAGGAGTACTGGACACAAATGGATATAAAACCTTTGTTCAAGGTGGAGTAATTAAAATTTATAAAGGAAATTTACTAGTAATGAAAGCAAAGAAGGTTGGAAATATTTTTCAGTTAGAAGGAAGAACATAGTCATATTATGTTTCTATAGTGTCTGAAAATGACAGTAATTCTATTAGTTTATGGCATCAAAGGTTAGGCCATATGAGCAAAAGAGGATTAAAGATTTTATCTGATCGTAAGTTACTTCCTAGTCTAAAGTCTGTTAAGTTAGATTTCTGCAAACATTTTATGTTTGAGAAACAAAGCAAGCAGAAGTTTCAAACTGGAAAACATACTAGTAGGGGAATCCTTGATTATATCCATTCTGATGTTTGGGGTCCGTCTCCTACAACCTCATATGGAGGTTCGTCATATTTTGTATCTTTTATTGATGATTTCTCTAGAAAAGTGTGGGTCTACATGTTAAAGAAGAAGTCTGATGTGTTTATAGTTTTCAAACAGTTTAGAGCATTAGTTGAAAAAATCACTGGAAGAACTATTAAATGTTTAAGAACTGACAATGGTGGTGAGTTTACTTCAAAGGAATTTGATAATTATTTCAAGGAAGCTGGGATCGAAAGACATAAAACCACTGTCTATACTCCTCAGCAAAATGGAGTTGTTGTACGCATGAACAGGACTCTTTTAGAGAGAGCAAGAAGTATGTTGAGTAACGCCAATTTGCAGAAGGAATTGTGGACAGAAGCGGTTGCTACAGCTTGCTATTTGATAAATCTATCACCATCAACTACAATAGGATGCAAAATTCCTCAAGAGGTATGGAAAGGTCATCCCTGTGATTATTCTAAACTGAAAGTTTTTGGTTGTGATGCATATGCTCTAGTTCCAAAACATCAGCGTTATAAATTAGATCCTAAATCAAAAAGATCTATCTTTGTTGGATATGGTGATGGCACTAAGGGATACAGATTGTGGGATCCTACTACTCACAAGATCATCATTAACAGAGATGTTAAATTTAATGAATCCTCACTTGAAAATTCAGATGTAGATGATAAATTGAACCAGGATAGTGTATCTAAGCTTCAACACATTCAGTTTGAAGCCAATCCAAATATTGATGATGATCAAGATGAACATGGTTCAGATGTAAGTCATGAACAAGTTTCAGATGCAGGCCATGAACAAGTTTTAGATGTAGATCATGAACATGATTCAGATGCTGGTCATGAAGAAGTTCCTACAGACAATAATCAGCAAATTGTGGAAGTACCAGAAAGATCTTTAAGGAGGTCCACAAGAATTAAATGTCCTCCTAGAAGGTATGATGATTATGTTACTTCAGTTGCTTTAACCGCTAACGATGATGAACCTTTGTGCTATCAGGAAGTTGTAGAAGGTTCTAAAAGTGAGAAGTGGAAAGAAGCTATGAAGGACAAGATGATGGCATTAGACAAGAATGACACATGGGATCTAGTAGAACTTCCTAAAGACAGAAAAATTGTGGGATGTAAATGGGTGTACAAATTGAAAAGGGGTGTTGATGGTTCAAAGGACAGCTACAAAGCAAGGCTGGTCATGAAAGGTTTTTCTCAGAAAGTAGGCATTGATTTTCATGAGATCTTTTCACTCGTTGTAAAAATTGTTTCAATTCGAATTGTATTAGCATTAGTTGCCTTACTGGATTTAGAATTACAACAACTAGATGTTAAAAATGCATTTTTACATGGAGATTTAGATGAGGAGATTTACATGGAACAACCGGAAGGGTTTTTTCAAGATCGCAACAAGAAATTTCTCTGCAGGCTCAAGAAATCATTGTATGGTCTGATGCAATCGCCTCGACAATGGTACAAGAAATTTGATTCTTTCATGTTGAGTCAAAATTATATAAGAAGTGAATATGATCATTGTGTTTACTTTAAGAAATTGAGTAATGGCATGTTCATTATCTTAGTGTTATATGTTGACGATATGCTTTTAGCAAGCAAAAGCATAACAGAGATCAATAGGTTAAAGGCTCAGATGGCTAGGACATTTGATATGAAAGATCTAGGAGAAGCAAGACAAATTTTGGGCATGGATATTTTCAGAGACATGAGCAATGGTAAGCTATGGCTATCACAATTCAAGATCGCAACAAGAAATTTGTCTGCAGGCTCAAGAAATCATTGTATGGTCTGAAGCAATCACCTCGACAATGGTACAAGAAATTTGATTCTTTCATGTTGAGTCAAAATTATATAAGAAGTGAATATGATCATTGTGTTTACTTTAAGAAATTGAGTAATGGCATGTTCATTATCTTAGTGTTATATGTTGAAGATATGCTTTTAGCAAGAAAAAACATAACAGAGATCAACAGGTTAAAGGCTCAGATGGCTAGGACATTTGATATAAAAGATCTAGGAGCAGCAAGACAAATTTTGGGCATGGAGATTTTCAGAGACAGGAGCAATGGTAAGTTGTGGCTATCACAACAGAAGTATATTGAGAAAATACTCTTGAGGTTTGGTATGAACAATGTGAAACCTGTTTCAGTCCCTTTAGCTTCCCATTTTAAGCTTTCTTCAAGTTTATGTCCTAATACAAATGAAGAAAAGGAATATATGTCTCGAATTCCATATGCCAATGTAGTAGGTTGTTTAATGTATACGATGGTTTGTACTCGACCATATATTTCACATGCAGTTGGGGTTGTCAGTAGGTATATGGCAAATCTAGGAAAAGAACACTGGTCGGCAGTGAAATGGGTGCTTCGGTATTTGAGAGGCACAAGTGATTATTGTATCACTTATAACAGAAGTAGTGAATTTGTTTGCGGTTATGTTGATTCCGATTTTGCAGGTGATTTGGATAAGAGAAGGTCAACTTCAGGGTATGTCTTTACTCTTGCAAGTGGAGCTATTAGCTGGATGTCAAAGCTACAGAATATTGTTGCTTTATCCACTACTGAAGCAGAATACATAGCTGCTTCGCATGCTTGCAAAGAAGTGGTTTGGTTGAAAGGTTTGATTGGTGAGTTTGGTAGGTTACAGGACAACATCAAGTTATTTTGTGATATTCAATGTGAAATTCATTTGGCTAAGAATCCGGCCTATCATAGTAAATCAAAGCATATACCTATCAAGTACTATTTTGTAAGACAGGTTATCACTGAAAGGGGTGTTTCTCTTGAAAAGGTGCATATGAAGGAAAACTGTGTAGACATGTTCACGAAACCAGTTTTGTTAGAGAAGCTATGTTTGTGTCTAGCTTCTCTTGGCTTGCAAAAAAGATAAAAATAATAAATGAACAGGGTATTAGGGTAATTGTTGTCAAGGTGGAGATTGTTGAGATTTTTCTGTTAATTAATTTTGGGAAAAAATCTCATGTATGTGACAACAATAGGATTAGTTGCTATGTTAGCTCCAGTATTTTTTGAGGAGGAGTTAATGCATCCTATATTTGTTGTGAGGGAATTTATGATTCAGTTTTATGCTCCAGCTATATAGAAATGTAATCCCGTAGAGGATTGTGATAGTGTGTGTAGAGAAAATAGGGTGAGCTGAGAGTATGTGTGAAGAATTAAAATTGTTGTAATCTCCTGTTGAATAATAAGATTGTTGATGCCTCTGTTCTGGTGGACGTAGCCCAAATTGGTTGGGTGAACCACGTTAAATCTGTGTGTTATGGTTTTGTGATTTTGTTTGTGCTGTGTATGTTTGTTTATTTTATTTCCGCTGCGCATTGTTTAGTCTAACACTTACATGCTCGAGTTGATGATTTGTTTTAATGAAATTATAAGGCTCTAATTTGACTCAACAACAATGAGACTGGGTCAAGAAATTGGAAGCTAGAACAAGGAGACATAGCCCAAGAGGGGTGAACTCCTTTATCAATTGTTAAGTGTATTACTATTATGGTTATTGTTCAATGTTTTTTTAATTCATGTTTTAAGCTCGTGAATTACATATAAAGACATAAAAACTCATGTAAAACTTGCAATTTACCTCATAATCCTCAAGCACTTCATTTACTATTCTGAATTGGAATTTAGCACAAAAAGTACTAACTTTCCTATTGCATGTCCCCAGAGTTGGGCATTTTGTAAAAATTGTGTTTGTGAATAAATCACTTATATGCAATAGTAACTTCTTTGGCATTGTTATGCTGTTTTGGCTTGATGATGATTCAATTTGTATGGGGATTTGGGAGTCAAATTTATTCCATATTGTAAGATGCATTTCCATTTTTGGATATTTTAGTAAGCATCCTAAACTTTGAGATGAGTAGTTACAACACATTCAGTGTGTTACAAATGTGTCAAGCACTCATTTATACAAGTATTTCCATGTGAATCTTGTTTGGGTTATTTGCCAAAGTCTTTTTGAATTTTATCCTTAGAAAAGGTTTTGCAGAAGATCGCCATTGGATTTCATTCTTAGGAAGGATGTTGCTATTGATGGTCATAGCGACAGAGACAAAGACAACAAGTTCATTGAGAAAATCCAATTGGTACATCAAATAGTTCAAGATCAAATTGAAACTTTCCAAGGGCAAATGGATAGAGATTGGAAAGGTAAGGGAATTATACCCTAAACTGCTGAACAACTCAAAGTGATATTTTGGGGTCCAAAAGCTCCCAATGGGGAGGAGTGATTCAAAGCTCAAAAATTTTCTCAAAATTACAAGTTGTCAAATCAGTGTGGAACATGAAAAACAACATAGTTCTCATCATCCTAAATCTGGAGCAACTCATTTCGTGCAAAAAGGGCATCGTATGCTCCCAGAAATGAGTTCTATTCGTTTTCCAAAACAAGAAAATTTTTGCAAAAAAGACAGTCCACTCAACAGTCTGTACTGATGACATGGTGCTGACTAGGAATACATACGTGGCAAGTTGACTAGGCCTACTATCTAGGTATGGTTGACTAGGCTCTGTTGGGCCAATCATGTCTCACCACTTGTCTGAATATTATTAGCGCTGATTTGGCAAATTTTCATTGGTCGGTTGGTAGCCAACCATAGGCTACTACATGGTAGCATGGGGGCCACCAAAAAATTGTTAAGAGGCCAAACTACACCTCACAGGATTCAAACTACAAACCTCATGCCAACAATTATCCACATATTCCATTGCGCCAAGGGTGGGCCTTGTTAAAAGGACCCACCCAAACCTTATTTGAATATTAATTGGGGGCGGATATGGGGTGAGGGCTGAGGGCTAGCCCCAACCTTATTCACTACACCCAAAAGGACCAAGGGCTATGGCTTATCTCTGGTCCCCTAACCTTAAAACAATATAGCATGCAACCATAGCCCAAGAGCCAAGAGCCGATTCAAAGGGGGCTAGACCACGAGGGCCAACCCTAGGTCACATGGGGGGTCCATGTGACCAGGAGGGCATGCACATGTGTCATTGGGAAATTTAATGAGCCCACAACTAGCGCCGACATTGCGCCAAGTTGTTTCTCTGTTAGCAAAAAATTGGGCGAAATTTTAGGGCAGTTAGCCAGACTTGGCGAATTTGTGGGTCAACTAGAAGCAAAACTTGGAAAGCTCATAACTTCTTCAGTTTTGGTATTTTCGGGAGAAGGAAGAGGCTAGACATGCATTTTAGGTCTCTTGAAGCCAATGGAATGGGTTTTAGAGCCATTGGAGCAATTCTGAAGAGACTTTTTGCAGGTTTAAGTCTATGGGTGCTAGGATCAACCAGGGGCTTGAATCCATTTTTGAAGGCTTTTGAGAATGGATGGGACCTTGTACGGGTTTTCCAGACTTCATATGTTTTCTGCAGTAGTTGAAACATCTATGGTGTAGCTCATGTTTGTCTTTTCTCATTATGTCTTTGAGGAAAACTCTTTTTTAATACTTTAAGTGAATTATTGTACTTGTTATGCTCATTGTCAAATGGAGTATGGGATCTTGATTTGAGAACCCCTTTCTTGTTGATTGTTTCATGACTGACTGTAGGTTGTCATGTTTTTAGAGTGAGAGTTCCTTGCAGAAGAATGTTTCCTTGAAGGGGAAACTAGCCACTCTTTTGGTCAGCACACTTCATGTACTCGTTATCACTGAATTATTTTGAGCGTAATGAGATTGGGTCAAGTCATTGGAAGCTAGACCAAAGAGATGTAGCCCAAGAGGGGTGAAATCCTTTATCAATTGCTAAGTGTATTACTATTATTCTGTTGTTCAGTGTTTTTTTTATTCATGTTTTAAGCTCATGAATTACATATAAAGACATAAACATTCATGTAAAACTTGCAATTTGCCTCATAATCCTTAATCACTTTGTTTACTATTATGAATTGGAATTTAGCACAACAAATACTAACTTTCCCATTCAGATCGGAAAAGAAGAAAACTATAGTTTTTTAATTGTATTTTTGGCTTATCTCCTTATAGGTTTACTCAAATTTCAAGTGTAGACACTAATTCAATGAAGAATTAAATTCCACATCCAACGAGTACTCATCATGCATATTTTTGAGAAGACCCACATTGATAAAAAATTTACATTAAAAAAATGTGTTAAACATGCTTTTTTAACGTATTTACAAATTTTATCAATTTGGGTCTTCTCAAAATTATGCATGATGGGTACTCGTTAGATGCAAAATTTAATTCGCATCCAAAGAGTGTCTATAGTTGAAATTTGAGTAATCCTATAAGGCAATAAGTCAAAAATACAATTAAAAAAAAAAAAAAAATTTGTCTTCCTTTCTCTCCAAAATATTAACATGTACCTCTTTTTAAATTTAAAGGATTTTGATTGGTTTACATATTATGACATGGAAATTACGTGAAAATTTCATGGGCACTTTTAGGTTAAAGTTTTCTCTAATGAATCTACAGACAACTGGTAGGGTCCTTAATGTATCTAGTGAACACAATGCCCAACATATGTTATGCAGTTAATCCGCTGAGTCAATTTATGGTGAAGAATACAGAGCTTCACTGGAAAGCTACAAAACATGCACTTAGATAACTCAGAGGCACGAAATTTTTTTGGGCTATGGTATGGGAGAACTGAAAGTGTGAAGCTTCAAGGCTTCACTAATGAAAATTGGGTAGGGACTCTATCAGATAGGAAGACAACTTCAAGAGCTATCTTTAATGTTGGGTCAGCAACTATTTACTAGTATAGTAGGAAACATAGATTTGTAGCACTCGACTCAACAGAGGCTGAGTATATGGCTACTAGTTAAGCAGCATGCAAAGCTATTTCGATGAGGAGAATTATTGATGGTCTTTTCAGTCAGTAGATGGATCCTACTGTGATTTATTGTGATAGCTAGAGTTGTATCAAACACTCTAAAAATCTAGTATTTCATGATAGGCCCAGGAGCATTGATATCAGGTACCATCACTTAAGAGATTTTGTTCAGAGGAGAATCATGATGTTGTAGTACATTCCTACAGTGGAGCAGGATGCAGATATTTTGACAAAGGCATTGTCAAGAGGCAAATTTGAGTTCCATGGGAACAGTATAGGGGTGGTGCAGAACTCTTTTCTTGCTAAGAGGGAGTGTTAAAATATAGTAAGAAAAGTATTCATTTGACTTGTGCCTTAGTCATATAGAGAAATTTTATTTTCAACATCAATGAGATGACTTGGATTGGCTTTGTCTATATTGACACCTAATATTTGGGATTAGGCAAATCCATGTAAATAATGTAAATAAGGAAATAAACGGAATGGAAGATGAAGAGACATTGAGAAATGATACCCAATAGTCTCCCTCTCCATGCATATATTCATGTTATATGTTAATGAAAAATCATAATTGGCGTTCAGGAGTTACCTCCTAGTCTGACATGGTATCAGAGCCAACCCCATTTTTGGCTTCCTTCCTACCCTTGTAAATCCTTCCTGCCTATGTTATGCATTTATGCAGACTGATACCTCTATCATATTCCTACAAAATCTCATGTATTGTTTTTGAATGTATTGGTCCAGATTGCATGTCATATTCCTACTGTTGAAAGGGATGAATTGTTGCATTGAGGAATTGCTTTGCTACCTGGGGCGTAGAAGGTTGAATTGGTGTGAATACTGGAGCGAGGTTTTGCATTGAATGGTTCAAGTTAAATGGCGTTTGGCATGTGATAAGTCTGTTTTAAGATCCTGGGAAATTTTTTGGTAAATTTTAAGAGTGTATATGCTAGAGTTATATGCTGGAGTTAAGTCTGTTTTAAGAGCGTATATGTTGGAGTCAAGTTTGTTTTAAGAGCGCAACTGTGTCTATGTATTGCATCAAACCCACATTTTGTTATTACCCGTCACCAATGCTAATGTCCAAGCATCATCTACGGCTCACCACCTCCCAACATCCCGATCAATGGTTTGTATGGACATCGGGGGGTCCCATCAATCTGGAAGTTAACGGGTGGGGTGACCCCACACCTTAGTTTTCCCCACACCACAATTTTTCCCTCTCCTTGTTACGACACCACACCATATATCATCACAAACCACCTTTCATGGCCCCAAAAGCCACCATACCTCCTTCGTATATCCTCCACTCTCCTTGTATATCGTATATCACCCTTTGTATATTGTATATCGTGTACCTCCTATCTCTTCCATTGAAACATATAAAGCTTCCACATTATATAACATATATCTGATAGTAATAATATATACCCTAGTTGTAATATATAACTCTGACAATTATATAACAGCTCCCCCCATATAAATCCTTCCCCATACAACAGCTCCCCCCATATAAATCCTTCCCCATACAATAGCTCCCCCATACATTGACTTCGCCATTTTAGTTATACTCTCCACCACATAACCCCTCCCCAAAGTAATAAATTTGATATAAGTCCTCACTATTTTCCAATGTTAAACTCCTGACCATATGGAGTTTGCAACCAAAATTGCATTTTTTTTGCCACCAAAAGTGCAATTTTTACAATATATTGCCCACAGAGTGAATTTTGTTTTACACAGTACATAGATTTTATTCCTTAAAATGCATTCACTAATATCAATTGTTGGAGTAGTTCTCTCTAGAAAAGAGAACTATCTTGAATGGTCATGGAAGATAAAACACACTAATTTTCAATGAATTATGGAGAGTAATTTGTGAAGTAGAAGGAGATAATGCACAAAGCCCACTTCAAATAAGGAGATTACGATTTGGGAAAATAAGAACAGAAAGGCCTATGCTTTGATTGCAGCATCTGTAAATGAAGAGGTGAGTCACCATATTTCGCTATTTTCAAATTCTTTTGAAGCCTTAAAGAAGGTTAAGGAATTGTATGACTCACACTCTGAACTTGAAGTTGTTCAATTGATGATTAAGTTTTTTAGTCTTGAATTAAAAAATGATGATGTTCTTTCCTTAGCAGCAGAAGTAAGATCCATTATGTATGATATAAAAACCACTAGTGTTGAAGTAGATATTCCTCTCATAGCTTATGTCAAAGCACTATATCCCACATATTTACATTATATTGAGTCATTGCAAGCAAGTTGAAACCTTAAGGAGATTACCTTTGAGTCCCTTGAGAATAAGATTGTTGAGAGAGAGAAGGATTTTGGAAAGAAGATAGCTCCTCAACCTTCTGAAGAAGTTGTGTGTCTTGCTAATAGAGAGAAGAATCGTGAACACGATTCTTCTAGAGGAAGAGGTGACAAAAGAGGAAGAGGAAGGAGGAATTTTAGAGGTAGGAGGGGCAGACAGTTCCAAGGAGAAAAGTTTGATCTTCATTGCACATGTAAGTTTCCTTTGGATAGAATTGAGCAAGAAAGAAACGAAGCAAAAGGTAAAACCAATGACAAAGGGAAAGGTAAAGCAATTGAATCCGCTCATTATGTTGTGGCACATTGTAATAATGGAGTAGTTGAAGACTTGTTTAATGCTTCACTTGCTTCATTGAAAGATGATTGGTTGCTTGATTTAGGAGAAACTTGCCACATGACCTTTAGGAGAGTTTTTTTGAAAAAATCACTGACAATGTTGATGGAGCAGTATATTTTGTAGACAAGTCAAAACTCAAGCCATCAAGGCTTGGCATCATTAGGCTCAAACTTCCTAGTCTTTCAGACTTTCTTCTACATGATGTTCTATATCTCTTGGAGTTGAGGAGAAACTTGTTGTCTTTAATCCACATCTGCCAAAAAGGACACTCCATTCATATATTTGATGGCAAGGTTGAGGTCATAAAAGCATTAGATCACTCACTTGTCATGAAGAGGATAGAAGAAGAAAAACTTCTGAACCTACAAGGTACCTTTGCACGTGCACAAAAATTTTCATATAGTTTTCACTATGATTAAGGTACATTTCCATCAAGTCTTTTATGGCATGCTATATTAGGACACTTGAACTACAACAAACTTCATTTGTTGAAGAAAAACGGTGTTACTAGTTTGCCTACAATTCCTAGGAAATTTAAGCAATGTGATGCTTGTATCTTAGGAAAGCACAACAAACAACCTTTTCATTATTCTCATTCTAGCGCACATAGAAAATTTGAACTCATTCATTCTATTTTATGTGGTCCAATGCATGTTCCTTGTAATAAATATATGATGAAATTGATTGACTAGTACACCATAATATGTTGGGTTTAATTATTGAAGAACAAGTATGATGCTTTTGAAACATTCAAAAACTTTCATGCATGGATTGAAAATGATGCAAAATCTCATATTGGCTCAATTTGCACTGGTAATGGAAAAGAATACACTTCAAATGAATTTGAAAACTATATTCACCAGCATGGGATCAAACATCAAATAACTATGCCTTATAATCTCCAACAGAATGGAGTAGCTGAAAGAATGAACAAAACAATCTTAAATATGGTATGTTCCATGATGTTTTTCAAGAATGTTAACCTGATGTTTTGGACTGGTGCAATTCTATGTGTTGTGTATATAAAGAATAGGTTTCCATCTAATGTTATAAAAAACAAGACTCCATATGAAATGTGGTATGGCCACATTCCTTCAGTGAGACATCTTAGGGTTTTTGTTTCCACATGTTATGCCTTGATACCTAAGGAATGAAGAAACAAACTCGGTGCAAGGAGTCGCAAGTGTATCTTTTTGGGGTACTCAAATACCTCCAAAGCATGCCGTCTCTATGATGAAGTCAATAAGAAGTTTATAATATCTAGAGATGTGATCTTTCTTGAATCGTCCAAGGCTAACAATGTCGCTAAGAAGCAAATTGATCGTTTGGATAGATTTGGACATGTAAAATCTTTTCAAGAGTTTGATAATGAGATTCCACATCTTGAAGGGGGGATTCCTATACTAGATCAATCTGTGGAATCTTATTCTAAAACACTCTCTCCTTGCATCAATCTATGGAATATTCTTCTAAAACACTCTCTCCTTGCATGAAGCTCTAGCCACTGATGACACTTTGAGTGATGTGATTGATAGAATTGGGAGGCTAAATCTTGATTCAGCACTATCTCTGTTAAGTGATTATCCTAGGCCATCTCAAAAAGGTCCTCCGAAATGGCTAACAAAGACACTTGAAAGTGTTCATCCTGATGAGGTTGGAAAGACAAGAACAAGAAGCTCAACCAGAAAAAATTAGGTTTTAACCCCGTATAAAAATTACCTGTATACGAATTCTAAAACACAGAAAATAAACAATGCGAGAGCATAACACATAAAACACATATACAAAGAGATTTTCCCTTGGATCTCAAAACTGGGACTACCAGCTTGATTTTTCATTATGTTCATTTCAATTTTATAATACATATTTATACATGCCGAAGCATCCAATACCATGGACTAAAAACCATCGCGTCCAATACCATGGATCGAAAATCATCGCGTCCAAAAACATGTGCAAAAATCATGCACAAAACCATAGGTGGGTCCGCCCAACCTAACATAGGGTCCAAAACCAAAATTTTCTGGGGCGCTGCCTCGGACCCCATAAAGTGGGGTTACGGGTACGCCTCAAACCCCCTATGACCCCCCTCCCCGCTACACAATCAATGCAACGGAAGGGGGCTGCGGCCCCCCTCTAACCCCCCAGTTAACTACGTCGGCTAGTCATGGAAAGAATATAACACAACCCAACAACAAAATGGAGGTGATGTAAATGATTCTAATTCACCTATTGATATAGATGTTTCTTGTGATTGTGAACTGAATTTGCCTACAGATTTAAATCAAATTCCTTTAAAGAAGCCGCTTCATTAGAGGGAATTTTAGTCTAAAAGTGCCCACAAAATTTTCATGTAATTTCCATGTCATAATATGTAAACCAATCAAAATCCTTTAAATTTAAAAAGAGGTACATGTTAATATTTTGGAGGGAAAAGAAGAATTTTTTTATTTTTTTTAATTGTATTTTTGACTTATTGCCTTATAGGTTTACTCAAATTTCAACTGTAGACACTCTTTAGATGCAAAATTAAATTCTGCGTCCAACAATTACCCACGATGCATACTTTTGAGAAGACCCACATTGATAAAAATTGTAGATACATTAAAAAAACGTGTTTAACAAATTTTTTTAATCAATGTGGGTCTTCTCAAAAGTATGCATGATGAGTACTCGTTGGATGCGAAATTAAATTTCGCATCTAGTGAGTGTCTACACTTGAAATTTGAGTAAAACTATAAGGATATGAGCCAAAAATACAATTAAAAAAGTAGTTTTCTTCTTTTCCCTCCAAATTTCATAACTCTTATTTTATTATTTTAACTATTATTTTATTATTTTTCTGGGAAATCTAGTGTCCACTCGGAGTTGCTAGTCCCACTAAGACTGGTAGCTATCTTAGAAACAAACAAACTAAAACTACTTTCGCTTTCCTTTATGAGAAGTAGATAAGAGGGGAACAAATGACACCAACCTTAGTCTTGCGCTTGGTTCCTTGCTTCGTTCCTCTCCCTTCTAACGGATCCTTTCCATTTTTCCCTCGTCTACCCAACTTCAAAGAGCACCTGTGGAATCAAAGCAACATAATACTATCGAAGAAAAGAGATCTACAATCATAAACAATATAGGACCAGATATATATTGACCACACAAATGCATATATCATCAAACATACAAGAATGTGGAGGAAAACTTGAATAGCTTTATTAATATCAAGAAAAGAAAAGAGGATTACAACCAATTTTTCTGACCCAGCGTCATCCTCCCAGCATGAAAGCCCTTCTTCACCTCATGGAAAGCTTAGATCACCCAACACTATGATGTTCCACCAAGAAACCAACAACACTTCCTTACAAGATACAAAATTCCAGCCCCTAGATCTCTGGCATGAGGGATCCATATATAGATGATTGCAGGGGGTGAGTCAACTTCTGGGATTTTGATTAGTGTCCTCTCTCTGATAGTTCTTGATTCCACTTGGAGATTTATGATCTCTTACTCATCCCTGGGCGAATTCAGAGAGGCAAGTGTCATAGGAGAAGTTTCTAGAAGATTCCATGATGATTCACCTTGCAAACTGTCTCTACCATTTGTCTACTCTCACCCATCACACCCTATAGAAGGGCTTTCCAGTATGCATCGCACCCTTTACACTGAATAGGTGAGATGCATCACACCCTCTGCACTAGGCAGTCTGTATGGTCCAACTTTGACCAGTTCTAAGCATTTTTCTGTGGAGAACCTCTGGGAGATGATGTAATCAGCTGACCTTGTTCCTTTACGGTGTGAAGCAACACTTTTAGGGACTTAGGAGCCCTAGGTTTATGGACATGTATGATTGGGGTTGTAGTGCCCAAAAATGTCTATAGCAGTTGCCCCATAAAGCATGAGGTCGTTAATCTTTTGATGTCGGTTGAAATTCTTTATCATGAGGATCCGACGTTTTTTCAAACTGGAAGGCGACCTGTAATAAGATACAATACAATACATTATCTTCATAATATTTTCATGGTATAGCTGAGGCGGGCATTCCCATGCTCAGCTTTATAAATTCATCATGTACATAAGACAAACAATCGTCTGTTTGGCAGACTGATGATTCTGATAGAGTCATCATCCTTCGATTCGGATGATCATATGTGCAGCAATGATTTACATTTGATGTTTTTATTTTCTTGAATATATCGTAGCCCGGATGGGTGAAACTAGATCCAGGGTCTTCAAACTTGTCCAATCTTCACTTGGAGTACAAGTCGATCCATGTGAAAGATGTTCTGGAGTCGAACATGGAAAGACATCGCCTGATTACCAGCCAGTGATGTAAGCTATTAATAGGCGCGAGAGGAATCACCGATAATGATGATGACCCTCAAGGTACTACAGTACAATTCGCGTGGTGTGAAAAAGGGACTTGGCGTCGAACATCACGCAAAATCTTTCGGTCGAAGGCCATTGATGTAAACCTGTCACCGGAAGTGAGAAACTTGCCATTGAGGCATGCAAGCTTCATAGTACTGAAAGGGTTGTTCCTAAGTCGACTTCTTGGATAATGAGCTGATGTCGACAAGAAGTTACCCGTCGTAGGAGGGCCTTAATGAATCCCACATCTACGACACTGAACGGAGTAAATGATTTTGGAGGTGAAAACGGTCTAATGATACAGGGTTCAGGGTGGCAGTCATGAAAGAATGGAGCGTGAATGTATTGCAGTGGATGAGGCACAGGTGAATTCTCTGAGCGACTTCTCTTGAACATACCAGTGACACTGACATGGATTGGTAGCATTAACCCCAAATATGGATGGTACAGGGGACCAATGGTGATAAGACCGGTGAACGGAATAACCCAACCTGACTCAGATGTGGAGTGAAAGTGTCATGCTCAAGAGCGACTTGCTACCAATAAAGTTTCTTCAAGTTTTCTTCCCAATTTTTCCCCAGTCATTACTGACCAGTACCTCTTTATTTTTGTCAAGGTTGAGGAGGATAACATATGCTTGTTCTATAATTTTCCCTTTGGGCGAACCCATCGCTATGTTTTAATGAGCCTAGCGACAGTGAAACTCGTTCTTGTCTATGTGGACAAGTTTGTCTCTATTTGGTTTTAACGAGTTTAACGACAAAGATAACTTGGTCCTTTTCAATTTTAGAGAGTTTGAAAGGGACGTAAAGGAAACTCCAATAATCCTTTTTTGTCATATAATCCCTTAAGTCTAAAAAAGTATAAAATAATACGAAAGGGATGAATTTTTGGTACGTTTAATGAGTCGAACAAAACAAGCAGTTGATCTTTTTGTGTAATAATCCCTCAGGTCCAAAAAGATTAAAATCTAGAGGAGGGATAGCACTCCCGATAGCTTTAACGAGCTGGAGAGGCCAATTGCTCGGTAATATTTTCATATTTTAAGAGTCAGATGAAAAGAGCTTAAAGGAGACTCGTTTTTTGAGGAACGAGTGATAATTTCGGGTAGCAGCTGATTCCTAGTAAGGTTTGGAATTTTCCAATCATGGCAGTGTCACAAGAATGGCTAACAGGATCACTCTTTGCAGCTGTTCCTCAAAAAGGGTAAACAATCAAATGAAGGTGGTGATAACATGACCAAGGCTCAAAAGCTGATGATAATGCATTCACAATGGTTATTTACTGGAAATTGGTTCATTTTTTAATGAGCTTAAACTTTGGGGGAAACATTTGCTCATTGCTTAGGTTTAATTTTTAACGAGCTTGAACTTTGCATAAAAACTGCTCGTGATAATGGTCATTGATTATTTGATTTCACTGCTAACCTCTTTGTTCCTTCGACGGTTGTACTGCATGTTCAATTGCTTCATCAAACCGATTAGAAATGAACAATACATGCTTGAAAAATGAGTTAAAACAATAATACTTTACTAGAGTTACGTGAAAAGTAATTTAAAAGTGGTTTTTACCCCTCATTTTACCATTTCATTTGAACTTTGGTTTGTTGGAGCTCTGGAGGTGCTTTTCCCTGTTGATTTTCATCAGCTGATTCCGAGAGATTCTGTGGACGATTCTTGGCACCGTCTAGACCAGGTAGGAGCTAAACCTGAGCTCTTTAGTTGCTTTCCTTCCTTTTTGAATTCTGAGCATGTTTCCTTGTTTTTCTGAGCCCCTGGGGTTTGAAAAATCCGCCCTGGCTCCATCGCACCCTTTCTATATCGAAAGGTGTGATGCATACTGGCCTGGCCATTGGCCAGTTAGTATGCATCTCACCCAGTGCACTGTTGGGGTGCAATGGGTGTGAGAAAGGAAACTTTTGCACTATTTTCTCATGGAATTTTTGCCTGTTTTTTGCCAAATCAGGACCCTGAATCTTCTCTTGCTTGTTTTGCAGAGATTCATCGAAGCAAAATGGTTGTTACATGGCGAGAACGTGAGCATGAAGAAGAGGACATGGTTGCTTTACATGATCCAGTTACGGTAACTGCACTGTGGAACTGTGGCTTGTTCAAGTTTTTCCGCATCTCTAGCATGAGGCAACAAATCAACTTGTTGCAATATCTTCTTGATGCATGGGATCCTACCAACCAGGTGTTTCAGATCAGAGGCAAATCCATCCCCTTGACTATCGTGGACATCTATTTTTTGACCGGTTTATCGAGGCGTGGTGCCCCTCTTTCATTATCAGGTTCTGCCTGTGGGGGCGAATCTGTGAGAGATTATATTCACCGGTATTGCAGAGAGGGATCTCAGCCGAGTAGGGACGGTAAGATCAACATTTGAGATGTCACTGAGCGGTCCTTGAGGACCATATTGTTCACTTTTTCTAGACTAGCTGGTAGTGCAGCTCTTCACGTGGCTAACAAGTCCCATATACAATACGCCTTGGAATGCCTTGAACCAAAGGTGTTCAACTGGTGCGACGCAGTACTCCCTGTGATGAAAGAACAACTGACCAAGGTAAAAAGCGGAAAATCCAAGAATTTTTGCTATGGTTCTATTTTGACCATTTTCGCCTTGGAAAAGATCCCACTGATGCAGCCGCAGTATAGTTCACTTAGTTTACCTCCGCCGACTGAGCCATGGATGCAGAGATGGGTCGACCTCATGGCCCGACATGCTGGTCAATCCCAGGTTTCCTTCTCTGATACCTTCTTCGAGTGGTTCAACCATCACGAGATGGTTTTTTCCGAGTGTCCATATGCTGGTATGGATTTCCGGGGTGATCCCGATTTGGTGCTGTCGGATGGTGAGAAGTGGGGTGCTATCGATAAATTCTCCGACCATATCTTTGTTTATTGTTTTTTATATAATTTTCTCGTGCTTTATTCTATCAAGACTAATCAAAACTCATGTGCTCATGCAGATATTGGACCGGTTCGACCAGCAGCATGTCTGAGAGCACCAACTGCCATTCCAGCCGGAGAGGCTGTGGGGAGGGCTATCCTTCGCGACCTTGATGTGGCCGAGAATCTTTCAGCATTGTAGGATCAGGTCGAGGGTCTCATTCTTGGTATTCCGAATGTGAGGACCGACGAGCTACCTCTGAGGTTGTAGCGACATACTACAAGTGTGCTGAGTCAATGGGCTAGGCTTTTGCGCATGATTGCACAGGCGGTGACTGGTTATCACCAGCATCATTAGACTAGGGTGCCTCCTAGCATTTTGAGTTTTGGGTCATTTGACCAATTTTGTCTTGGTTATAGAACATTATGTGTAAACCATAAACAGTTATATATAGATTTTTTATTTTCGGAGCTTTATTTTGGTTAAGTTACATGATTTCGTTGCAAATATTGATGAAATTCTTCTTTTATAAATGTTGCAAATGTATATCTAACACATAATTTGCTAATGAGTCCGTTAATGTGTTTAAGTTTTTGGAAATATGCTGATATTGAATAGAATCAAACTGCCTTTCCAAAATCTTAACCCTTAGGAACATGCGATAGATAGCTGGATTCCGTACGGAGTAGATACCGATGAGCTGTAGTGTTATCACTTAAGAATTCTAATGCCAAAATGTCTCACATTAGTTTGATGGTAAAAGTCAGTGCTAGTCTAAGTTTTATTTTTGTTTGCCTTAGAGTCTGAGTCTTAGGAGTCTTAAGTCAACTATGCATTCTCACCGGTCATTCTCATTCATTACCGATCTCATAACCATGTGTCAGTTTGTTCAAAGGTTACCATGTGCCACAAAACGCTTTAGGTGAATTCGTAGCGCATGTAATCATTTTGAAGTGTTTTCGCAGTGCATAAATCCTTTTTAGCAGTTTTGCAACGCAACATGTTTTAGGTGATTTCGTAGCGCAACATGTTTTAGGTAATTTCGTAGCGCATAATTCAAAATTTACACTGACTACACTACGAAATCGGAGATTCGTGCATTCCGCAGCGAATCTTTCATAAATGTCAAATCTGTCAAGTTAAGTTATGGTTGCGTCATTCATTGTCAGTTTATGCACTCCACATATCATGTCCAACCGCTTATCTCCATTATTACAGCCACTAGGTACATTGGTACACATGGATTGCACGTTCCAAGAAAATCCAGGTATTCACAGTCTTAATGATGATTGTATTCGTTGCATGAGCAAAAAGTCTGCAAGTTTTCAATTTGAATACATTGTTATCAAGCAAGGTAGTTATCAAGCGAGGAAGCCATTCAAGCGAGGCAGCCATTCAAGCAAGGCAGAGATTGAAGTTTCAGTAGCGACAATGTTTCAAACCTTCATGGAGGGATCAGCAGAAGGAAAAGACCACAGATTAGGCAGATGTTTGAGAAACGAACCTGAAGGTTTAGACATAACCTTGAAGAACAGAGAAGTCGAGCATGCATTTAAACAAGCTGGATGTTGGAATTTTTGCAAGAAACTCCAAGGAGGTCATGCACAAGTCACCAAGGAATTTGCCCTGAATTTCACAGGACTAAACTCAAAGGTTGGTATGCTGGAATTGCAAGTCTCACCAGACATAATATCCATAGTTACGAAGATTCCAAGGGGGCAAGAAAGTTGGTTCAATAATTTCAAATTTGATATGACCCCATGCAAAGAATTTCTAAAGCAGGAGTTCATTAACTCAGATTTAAACAAGTCTGTTCCTAGAAGTTATGTCAAAGAATCATATGCCCATTTGCTTACCTGTATACAGAAGTACCTTACCTGTGAAGGGAGATATAATAAGGTGTATTCATATCATTTTAAACTTCTGTTGCATTTCACAGGAAATACATCTATTGATCTACCTTTTTACTTATTCCGCAGCTTAAGCAAAATGTGCGACAAGGTGCAGCTAAGGAAAGAAGCCTGTGAGACCTCATTGTTCCACCATGGATTGGTTAAGTTGATTGTTTCGCATGAACTCCAGAGGGTAGGTATTGACTGGCACACATTCATTTTCATGTCTGGTTTCAAGAACGAGACCGGTCTCAGTCCTCAAGCTGCAAAAGATCTTCCAACAACAACTGGTCATCAGGCAGAAACAAGATCCAAGAGGTTTTCAAAGTTAAAGGCAAGGAAACAAGTAAGAGAATCCACTAGGCCACTGACTATCCAGGATACACCTCAGCTCCTTTAAAGAGAAAACTCAGGTTAAAGAAAGTACACATGAATAAAGCACAGGTGAAGGAGTTCAAAGAAGAAGGACTAGGAGCCAAGTAGCTAAAGAGAAAGGCAAATTAGTGATTATTGAAGAAAGCCATGTTTCAAAGGGAGAATTAAATGACTTATTGCAAGCCATTGACATTGAAGAATCACCACTAGTTCAAGCAGATTTGATAGAGTCATGAAAAGACAAGGCTAAGAGAGTTAAAGCCTCGAAGAAACTCAAGTTTTATGATCAAGTTGATCAATTTGTCTTTAAGCCCAGGAGACCCATAACAAGGAATTTCAAACAAGTACAGGAGGTACTGCCAAGAGCATATGAAATAGGGGAGGTAACATAGCTTCATGAAAGAAAGGATAAAAGAAAAGCAGTTACCATTCAAGAAGAAGATAGTGTGGAAGAGTTGAAAAGGAGGTTGGAATTGGCAAACTTTGAAATTGCTAGATTGAAGAAAGCTACCATGAAATTTTCAATCAAATAGGCTTATTTTAACCAA
The DNA here is from genome assembly GCA_031772625.1 of Pinus tabuliformis. Taxonomy (NCBI): domain Eukaryota; kingdom Viridiplantae; phylum Streptophyta; class Pinopsida; order Pinales; family Pinaceae; genus Pinus; species Pinus tabuliformis. Next base: position 394,972,144 of record CM062806.1, on the reverse strand, counting down.
ATGCAAGCTCGGTGGGAGGACCAAACATTTCAAATACCCGAGGTAGTTGATTTTAATGTTCAATTCCGTAGCTGGACTGTCCCTGCTATAAAGGAAGCGCAATTCATCAGAAGGGTTAATTCAAACTTGAGAGCTGGGATTAGAGGCATGAAGAAACAAATTGAAGACTTAAAGATACAGTTAAGCCAGCTGAAAGAATCTCCTTAAAGAAATCCCACTTCAAGTAAGGCTATGTTTCAAATTTTGATGGTTTTTCTTGGTATAATCTTTCTTGAAGAATCATACATTTCCATTCAGTTTTGAAAGGCCTTGGAGCAGTTGAAAGAATGTTTAAATAGCAAGAGGCTCAAAATAGCAAAATTTTGGGTTGAAACTGTGTTTTTTGGAATAACACAGCAGTTTCGTAGCGCGCTACGAAACTGCTGAAGATGATGACTAACGCTCAGCAGTTTCGTAGCGCGCTACGAAACTGCTGAAGCTACACAATCTAATCTCAGTCAACCGATTTTGAAATACAAGCGGAAATTTTGAAAAGGGAATATCTTCAAGGGATCATCTAAAGCTATCAACTCTCAACAAGGTCAAGACAGGTGGAAGAAACATATATTCGAATCCAACTCTAAACTTTTTGTGATAAAGTGATCTCATTTACTACAGTCCAAGATATGTCAGACAGCTTGGAGGAGCTTTTGTCTTCACACATGGAAAAGGTTGACAGCACATCAAGGACGCGGCATTCTGAGATGTTTTGTATAATCAAAGATGAAGGGCATAGTTCATTGGATTCGAACATCTTTGAGGAAAACCAAAGATCGATAAACAGGGACAGTTTTCTATCTTTCAGGGGCAATGGAGAAGATGTGACATTGAAGACTAGTATGGAGCTTTGAACATCCACCACAGCCAAACTAAAAAGGGACCACATGTCAAAGAATGAGAATGATTGTAATTAAGGCTATTATTAGCATAATATGGAGTTAGACTCCTATTTGATTTAGATCTCTAGAAAGTCTAGTTGTCATTTGTTACATTTAATAGACAGTTAAAAGTTGAATAGGTGTCATTAGAAGTAGATTTTGAGTTCCCCTCATGCTTGAGGAGGAATCTCAATCAGGTAGAAGAGCTCTATATATAGGAGAAATAAAAATGTAATAAGGGTTGGAAATTTATGTAAAAAAGCTCTGATATTTGGCTTATGTAAAGACTCTGTTTCTTTTGGTAATATAGTACTAGCTTCTGCTTCTCAAGAATCATAGAGAGTTCAATGTATGAGTTTCTTTTGTTGTCTCTTCATGTTATCTATAGTGTTATGAGTATTTGATTACTTAGAAATCACTTGCAGTGTTCTAATTTCCTTCATATACTCGTAGAATGTCCTTTTGTGTTTGGTGTGCTCTACCTACATTGAAATATGAATGCCTTGACTTTTATGCAAAGCCAATTCTACTGTTAATACCAAATCACATATGACTCCATAAGCCCAATGGATGCTTGTTAATTTTGTTTCCACCATCTTCATTCCTATTTGTTTCACAAAGACTTAGCCATCTTGATCATAATCAAAAACCTTCAATCCTTTGAGAGAGCCCTCTTAGGCTAAGGAGGCTAAGCCTTAGCCAAAATATTGGTTTGAAACCGTTACTTGAAGTCTTCCTGGTCTACAGCTTTCCAGGGCCTGATTTTGAGATAACATGTAGGATGATGATTTGTGAGTCTAGCCTAACGATGAATCGGTGTATGCCACGTGTGATGGAATCATAGAGGAGTTCTATCAACGCACTGCATTCAGCAATATTGTTTGTTGACCGACCAATACATACCCCTCTGAAACTTACTAACTCGCCGCTTGGATCGAAGATGGCCCAAGCCACAGAAGATAGGTTCCACGAACTACGACTTGCTCCGTCGGCATATCCAACAAATGATTCCAATAGGTCCGACATCTGCAACAAATGTGAAAGTGGATCACTTAACCAAAATGATTACCCTTAGCGAAAACAAAAATGTAACAAAAGCATAGGGGTTACTATCTTGAGTCAAGCATAGTAACGCTTAAGGTACAACTCGTTGCGGGGTTGCGCCAGCAGAATCCCATCATAATCCACTAACTCGTAGGCTCCTTTTTCTAATACACGCTTAACAATATAGGGGCCCATCCATAAAGACTTGAATTTTCCTGCTCCCAATTTATCGGACTCCTGGTCGTAAAGTAAGACCAGGTCACCTTCTGAGAAGACACGGGGTTTGACATTCTTGTCGAACTGCGCCTTGACTCATTTCTTATGGGCTTCGTTAGCCAAAGCGGCATCACGACGGGTTTCATCCAATTGAATTAGTTCCAAGAAACGAGCCTCCTCTTTTGAAGTTCCGAAGAGAAGATCAACCGCGAGTTTGAGGGACGAGATTTCACACTGAACTGGTAAGATTTCTTCCAGGCCATACACCAGTTGAAAGGGCATAAACCTAGTTGCATTCCTCACCGATGTTCGATATGCCCACAAGGCTGAGTACAGGATTAGGTGCCAACTCCTTTTGTGGACTCCAATCATCCTTTGTAGCATCCGCTTCAGGACCTTGTTGATTGCCTCAACTTGTCTGTTGGCCTGCGGATAATATGGAGTAGAGCTGTCGTGGGATAGCCCTAGTTTGGCAGCCAACTCAACCATCATGTGATTGTGAAAATGTGATCCATGATCTGTGACTATGGCCTGTGGAATGCCAAATCTGGAGAGTACATGATTGAAAAAGAAGAGGGCAGCCATTTCATCGCTGTTGTTTAATGTAGGCATCGCCTCGGCCCATTTGGTAAAATAGTCTACTGCGACTATGATATACCTATGCCCCCCGGCCGAGGTGGGGTTACATATCATGAAATCTATGCCCCATTTGGCGAATGGCCCAACAGTTACTACTGGTTGCAGAGGTGCGGGTGGTATTATGGTTTTGCGATCGAAGATTTGACAGGCATGGAAACTTCTGACTGCGGTTATACAATCTTTGAACATGGTTGGCTAGAAGTATCCTTCCCGTAAAATATGTTACGCCGTAGCATAACCAGATTGATGCCCCCCACACGCACCTGAATGGCAATCATTCAGGACTTTTTCGGCTTCCTCGTGGGTGAGGCACCTCCGCAGAACTGTATCGACACCAAGACAGTAAAGCGTATCACCGACGATCATGTAGTCTTTTTCTTGGTATCGAATGCATCGTTGTTCCGAGTGGGAGGTATTAGACCTATATTTTTGGGTTTGGAGATAGATGATTATGTCTCCATACCACAGATTGCTTGAAGATATTAGAAAAAAATATTCTTCCACGATCGCTTCTTCTGATGTTGCATCGTTGGGAGATCGCATAGTAACTCCGCGAAAACCAGGGATTGCTTTGATTTGGATTTTATAAATTCCAGATCAAACTCTTGTAGAATTGCTATCCATTTTGAATATTTTCCCCCCAGCAACTGTCGCGACAATATATAAGTCATGGGGTTGCAATCTGACAAAATGGTAGTTTTTCGAAAGAGGACATAGTGTCGAAATATTTGTATTGCTTGAACAGCTGCGAGAGCTAGCTTTTCAATGTAGGAGTACTTGATTTTTGTATCATTTAAGTTTCTACTCAAATAATATATAGGATGTTAAATTCCATTTTCTTGAACTAAAACCATTGCGATGGTCGTATTTGTTGCAGCCAGATACAGGTTAAAGTCTTTTTGATAATCAAGAGCATACATTAATGATGCTTTTATTAGGGATTCCTTTAAAGCATCAAAGGAAGCTTGTGAGACCTGATCCCAGATGAAGGGTACTTCGTTTTTCAATAGACGAGTATAACCTTTAGCAAGTTCAGCGTAATTTGGAATGAACCTCCTCAGAAAGTTTGCTTTCCCTTAGAGTTTCTGAATCTGAAGCAGATTTGAAGGTGGAGGCAAATCAATGATTGCCTGAACCTTACATGGGTCAAGACGAATCCCATCCTTTGAGACCACAAAGCCAAATAAACGACCAGAATTGACACAGAACACACATTTGTGTGGACTGAGTCGTATCTTATAGTGTCGACACCGTAGAAATATCGCTCTCAAATACTATGGATGATCGATCCGCTTTCGCGAATGAGCCGGAAGAAATGAAAATGCACATGCATGTATTTGTTTTCAGCCTTCTTAATGTGTGAATGACAAGAAGAATGCTAAGTACAATTCTGAATTATCTTTTCAAAGCGACAGTACTAACAAAATTCTCTTCAAAAACGAAAGGAAGATAATGACAACACTTTGCTATTTTGAATTGAAAACTGCTTTCAACACTTGAAAAACTACTAATTCAAATCAAATACAATAGTAACAGTATAATCAACTATCAAGAACAATAGGATTCTTTTCTATGACTGAAAATGACACTTGCGACACTTCCAAATCAAGAAACGACAGTTCGATTACGCTACTTCTTTGTAAAAGAGAACTGAAAATGGTGCACAATACATAAAAAAATTCATAGTTCTTTGCACAATGGAGGTGGAATAATGGAAAGGAAGAGAGTTTCTTCAGTGGTATACTGATCACAGACAGCAAAACTCCTGAATAAAGCTGAAGAGAGTGAACATAGAAACCAAAATCTGAGAGCAGAAGAGGTCTTGTCTGATCAGCGCACCTGCAACACAGGGAAAGTGTGATGCAGTGAACCTACTGCACACGGGAGGTGTGATGCAATGCACCTACTACACACAGGAGTTGTGATGCATCTAGATTCCCAAGAGAAGAAAGTGCGATGGTCCAGGGACGAGACTTCAACTTGGTTCCGGGTCACAGTTTGCAGCCTAGTTCAGGGATTTAGGCCGAGCTAATGATAGTCAGTAAATAGAAATCACATGGGTTGATCTAATGAGGTTACTAGAGCCACCACTAGGGAAATTAGAAGGTTTGAAAATCGATTGTTCAGTTTATAAACAAAACCCAGAGATAGACTGAAGCAGCATTGATCTACTTTGCACTTGCATAGAAAATGCAGTTCGAAGGCTAGATGGCTTAACTTCAGGCTACGTCTGTAAGTTTATAAAGCAAACAAATATAGACAAGCAAATAATCTATTCGTTCCCCAGTGGAGTATCCATTTTTTTATCGGGAAATCTAGTGTCCACTCAGAGCTTCTAGTCCCACTAAGACTGGTAGCTATCTTAGAAACAAACTAACTAAAACTACTTTCGCTTTCCTTTATGAGAAGTAGATAAGAGGGGAACAAAGGACACCAACCTCAGTCTTGCGCTTGGTTCCTTGCTTGGTTCCTTGCTTGGTTCCTTGCTTGGTTCCTCTCCCTTCTAACAGATCCTTGCCACTTTTCCTTCATCTACCCAGCTTCAAAGAGCACCTGTGGAATCAAAGCAGCATAATACTATCGAAGAACAAAGATCTATAATCATAAACAATATAGGACCATATATATATTGACCACAAAAATGCATATATCATCAAACATACAAGAATGTGGAGGAAAACTTTAATAGCTTTATTAATATCAAGAAAAGCAAAGAGGATTACAACCAATTGTTCTGACCCAGCGTCATCCTCCCAGCATGAAAGCCCTTCTTCACCTCATGAAAAGCTTATATCACCCAACACTATGATGTTCCACCAAGAAACCAACAACACTTCCTTACAAGATACAAAATTCTAGCCCCTGGATCTCTGGATTGAGGGATCCATATATAGATGATTGCAGGGGGGTGAGTCAGCTTCTAGGATTTTGATTAGTGTCCTCTCTCTGATAGTTCTTGATTCCACTTGGAGATTGATGATCTGTTACTCATCCCTGGGCGAATTCAGAGAGGCAAGTGTCATATCAGAAGTTTCTGGAAGATTCCATGACGATCCACCTTGCAAACTATCTCTGCCATTTGTCTACTCTAGCTCATCCCACCCTATAGAAGGGCTTTCTAGTATGCATCGCACCCTTTACACTGAGTAGGTGAGATGCATCGCACCCTCTGCATTGGGTAGTGTGTATGGTCCAGCTTTGACCAGTTTTGAGCAGTTTTCTGTGGAGAACTTCTAGGAGATAATGTAATCAGATGACCTTGTTCCTTTAGGGTGTGAAGCAACACTTTTAGGGACTTAGGAGCCCTAGGTTTGTGGAAATGTATGATTGGGGTTACAGTGCCCAAAAATTTCTATAACAAAGAGGCCACTTTTAGGCTGAAATTTTCTCTAGTGCCCATGATGAATGGAAAGAAGTGATGCAGAAAGAATATGATGCTTTGATAAAGAATGGCGCCTGGAATCTGGTTGATCCTCAATTGGGAACCAAACCAATTGGCTGCAAGTGGGTATTCAAAAACAAGTATAAAGCAGATGGGTCACTTGAAAAGCATAAAGCCAAGCTTGTGGCAAAAATTTTTGCACAGAAGGAAGGGGTCGACTATGAGGAGACTTTTCCCCCATGGAAAAATGGGCTACCATCTGGACACTCTTTGCTTTGGTAGCACAGAATGGTTGGAAATTCCATCGAATGGATGTAAAAATTTCTTTCTTAAATAGGTATCTGAAAGGCAATGCTTTTATGTCCCAACCAGAAGGATTCATTGTAAAGGGTTATTAACATAAAATATTGAAACTTGTAAAATCCTTGTTTGGCCTCAAGCAAGCTCCACAAGCCTAATACGAAAAGTTAATTGAACATCTTCTGAAACTCAAGTTCAAACATTATGATCTTGATGATGCAAATTTGTTTGTCAAGAAATTTGGAAAAACAGTTGTATATCTTGTGGTGTATGTAGATGATCATTTGATGATAGGGAACAATGAGAGCTACATTGCATCCATAAAGAAGCAATTGAGGAATGGTTTTGAAATGAAAAAATTGGTATATGTTCACTACTATATTGGTAATGAAGTAATTCAACATCCAAAGTTTATATTCCCCTCTTAGAAGAAGTATATTGAATATCTGTTGAACATATTTGGCATGGCTAAGTGCAATCCTCCGACTACTCCAATGAACAGAACTCAAATCTCACATCCACTGAAGGAAAAGAATTTGAGGATGCAACAAAGTATAGAAAACTTGTAGGAAGTCTCAACTACCTAACTACTACCACACTAGACATTTCATTTGTTGTTGGAATCCTCTTTAGGTTTATGCAAAAGCCTTGTTAGGGACATTGGTCTACTACAAAAAGAGTTCTAAAGTACTTGAAGGTAACTTAATACGTTGATGGAGATATGTTAAGTTTAGGTATGTTCTATGCTTGAGAAATTTATTTAAATTTTCACAGTTAGCAATCACATCAGCTTTATGATAAACTGCAGATAGAACATAAATATAAAATGCAGAAGACAAGCCAAGACAAGAGGACACAAGATGTGGCGTTAGCCAGGGACAAACCCCACAATGTGTGGGGAAACCCTTCATCAATTCTTCTTTTATGTTCTTCAAAGTTCAGCAGAGAAAGAGAGAGAAATGATAGTACATTTACAACAGAAGTCAACACTTTGACTTATCTAGATCTAGCATAGATCATTTCGTATAACGATGGGATCAGTTGAAGACATTCTGCTTCAACTGATTCTCCAAGGTGATGGCTTCTATCCATTTCATTCATTTGTTTCACCTTACCGTGTAGCATGTATCATCATGCTGCTCATGATCTCATCACTATGCTACCCATACATCGTGCTGTACTCCAAGTCACTACTGCATGTCACAAAGATCCATATACCAGATCTATAATCCTCTTTTTCATCGCTACTGATATCCTCCTTATTTCAGCACCATTGGATCCATTATTACGAAGATCTTCACTCTAGCTTCATATCAATGTGTTCCACTCATTGTGATATCTATGCTTTCATTGATGCACTAAGATAGTGATTATTGAAGTCATCATTATGTGGACTGTTGCAATATATCTTTGTCATCACTGTATATTTGTTGAGACAGTGAGTCTCATTACTGCTTTATTATGTAACCCTTGTCACTGTTATACTGCTGAGACTATTCTTCACTGCGATGATGTTATTCATTGTCCTTGGCATTGAGATTGTGACTGCACCGAAACCCTAGGTGCAGTCAAACCCTACAGCAGCTCTTCTCTATGTGACTGCGGCTTCTTATATCCATAGCAACGTATACCATATCTGCGTATGACCTTCGTAGAGTTGCTGTGTAAAATTTTCTCTTCATGAACTGTACATATAGATCTTTATGAACAGCGGTATGTCATGTGGTCAGCGTGTATATATTCAACATTGGACAGTGTTGATATATGTTATATGAAACAGCGTGTATATATATGAACGTGTATATATATATTCCTGCGTATATGATGTATAATGCCCAACGTGTATTCATGTTATATCATTTCCTGCGTATCCATAATGATGCGTGTAATTATGTTGACTGAGTGATAACGTGGTGCCTGAGTGACTGTGTTCTTCAACCACGCTGCCTTAACTTCCAAGTGTGTTTCCCATCCATGTAGTGTTGTTGTGTATATTGTTGGGGTTGTCCACGTAGGCTGCGTATCACTGTCTTCATATTACCAGCGTATATATTTCCATTGCCGTGAACAGATCTCCATGCTAGGATTGCATTTAGATGTCATTGCCTACGTGTAGGTCTTCATGACCAACGTATTTCATAATCTGACCAACGTGTAGATGTCTTCATAATCTGCGTGTAGGTCTTAATGACTAGCGCTATGACTACGGCTCTTCCAAGAGCAGATTCTCACGTTGACTGTGGCTTAGGGCAACGTACAACAGCTAGGGTATCAGGGCATCACTTGAAGACTAGCATATCACTCTTGGTGTCTCACTCCTCCCAAAAACCAAGACGTGGAGAGGAAGAGATCACTCAAGAATGAGTGTGCCAATTGACATCAAAACTCTTCTATTTATACTAAAGTGAAGAGGTTGAATAGACATGACGTTTGGGCTTCTAGAGCCTACATAAGATGTGGTCGGCTTGATAATAAATCCATAATCAAAATAAATTCATGTCTCCATAAATACTTATCGGAATCAGATGATCTTTGGATCAATCCTACACCTCTCGACGAGAGGGATCCAATAAAAATATCAGCTACCATAAATAAGCTGACCCACATGGAGTTTGGCCCTAGTTGCCAATTTAACACTCCCTCTCAACTAGGGAGAACTCCATCCATTGATCCATAAGTCCGACTGTACTATCTCTGCCATCAGTGCCCTGCACTGTTCTGCCCAACTCTGCTCATCTCTGCTGGCTCTGCTTTACTCTGCTCAGCTCTGCTAGCTTTGCTCTGCTCTGCTGGCTTTGCTCTGCTCTGCTCAGCTCTGTTGGCTTTGCTCTACTCTGCTCAGCTCTACTAGCTCTGCTCTGCTCAGCTCTGTTGGCTCTGCTAGCTCTGCTCTGCTTAGCTCTCTTGGCTCTGCTAACTCTGCTCTGCTGAACTATGAAGAAGAAGAATTGATCGAGAATGTCTCATACCATTCTCCACTAACCCGAAGTCAGACTTAGAGTGCATACCACTGGTCCCAGACCAGTCTCAACCGACCCAAAGTCAACGTCATAGTAGGTACCACTCCTACTACTGGTCCTAGCCTAGTATCGTAGTCTCAGAGAGTGTACTACTGGTCCCAGACCAGTCTCAACGAACTCGAAGTCAGCGTCATAGTATGTACCACTCTCACTAGTCCCAGACCAGTCCTACACTGACACGAAGTCAGTCTCAGAGTATGTACCACTGGTCCCAGACCAGTCTCAGCCGACCCAAAGTCAGCGTCATAGTATGCACAGCTCCTACCACTAGTCCCAAACCAGTATCGCAGGCTCAGAGAGTGTACTACTGGTCCCGGACCAGTCTCAACCGACCTGAAGTTAGCGTCATAGTATGTACGACTCTCACTGGTCCCAGACCAGTCCTGCACTGACACGAAGTCAGTCTCGGAGTATGTACCACTGGTCCCAGACCAGTCTCAGCCGACCCGAAGTCAGCGTCATAGTATGTACAACTCCTACCACTGGTCCCAGACCAATATTGTAGGCTCAGAGAGTGTACTACTGGTCCCAGACCAGTCTCAACCGACCCGAAGTCAGCGTCATAGTATGTACGACTCTCACTGGTCCCAGACCAGTACTGCACTGACAAGAAGTCAGTCTTGGAGTATGTACCACTGGTCCCAGACTAGTCTCAGCCGACCCGAAGTCAGCGTCATAGTATGTACAACTCCTACCACTAGTCCCAGACCAGTATCATTGATCCCAAATCAATGGAGGACATCCTAGCATAGGGAGTATGGTAGATACAACGATGCGTACATCGGTACTACTATGGTCCCTAACTTCATTTCCCTACTGTTATAGACATTTTTGTGCCTTACAGCTATAAGCATGAAATGTCCATAAACCAAGGGATCCTAAGTCCCTAAAAGTGTTGTTCCAGCTCCTAAAGAAACAAGGTCAACAAATTACAGCTTCTCCCAGAAGTTCTCCACCAGAAACTGCTCAAAACTAGTCAAATCAGGATCATTTCAAGTGCTCCACTAGCTAGCTGCGTTGCAAAGCACCCAAATACACTGGCTAGGTGCATTGCAATGCACTTGAATGCACTGCCAGGGTGCGTTGAGCAAGAAATGACAAGTGGCAGAGTCATTCAACGAGGTGGAGAGACAATGGAAGCTTCCAGAATCTTCTCCAATGACACTTGCCTCACTGAATTCGACCAGTGATGAGTAAGAGGCTCTCAGTCTCCAAGTGGAAGCAAGAACTGACAGAGAGAAGCCACTAATCAACTCATGAGCTGACTCATCCTCTTTGCATACATCTATATATGGATCCCTCACCAAGAGATCCAGAGGCTGGAATTTTGTACATTGCAGAGAATTGCTGTTGGTTTTGTGATAGATATCAGAGTATTAGGTGACTTATGCCTTGTTGGAGGTGAAGAAGGGATTCTATGCTGGGAGGTTGATGCTGGATCAGGAATCATCGGTTGTAACTCCTCCTGGATCTTCTTGTTTTATCAATAAAACTACTTGAGTTTCTCCTACATGCTTGTATATCTGATGTATGTTATATTTGTATGTTTAGCTTAAATCTGATCCTAAGCTTTTTATGAACATAAATCTATGTCTTTGTGTAGTTTCTCTCTTCTGTGAACTTGCAGGAACTTGGTGACGCTGGGCAAGTGAGGGAGCAGATCGTTGGAAGCTGGCAAAGAGAAGAGAGATTGGATCGAACAACTAGCGCAAGACACAGGTCGGTTCATCTTAATCATCTTCGTTTATAGTTCATAAAGGAGAATACAAGAGTAGTTTTCCCTGTTTGTTTCTGAGGTCTCTGTCACAACCCAGTGGGATAGGGTCGTTCTGAATAGACACTTTTCCCGAAAACAAAATGGCGACTCCACTAGGGATCGAACCCAGAATCTAGTAGCTTTGTCCTTCCAAAGATAGTACTGTATTTTTCAACTGCGTCATCAAACTAGTTAGAAATGATCAATATTTGCTTTGAAAACGAGATTAAAACGCTAATACTTTACTTCGAACTACGTGAAAGTAATTAAAAAGTGTTTTTTACCTCTCATTTTACCATTTCATTTGAACTTGGTTTGTTGGAGCTTTGGAGGTGTTTTCCCCCTCGATTTTCATCAGCTGATTTCGGGAGATTCTGTGGACGATTCTCGGCACCATCTGGACCAGGTAGGAGCTAAACCCGAGCCCTTTCATTTCATGGTTTCCTTTTTGCATTCTGTGCCCTATTCCCTGCTTTTCTGAGCCCCTGGGGTTTGATGGGCTCGTTCTGCCATCAACGCACCCTGGGTACATCGAAACCTGCGCTGAATGTTGGTCCTCATGAAGGCAGTTTGACATTCAATGCACCTATAACACTGCTGCAGGTGCGTTGGGCGCAGAAAGGAAAGTTGTTGCACAGTTTTTAATGGAATTTTTCCCTGTTTCTCATCAAAATCAGGATCTAATCTCCTCTCTTGTTTGTTTTTGCAGAGATATTGGAGCAAAATGACCCTTACATGGCAAGAACGAGAACATGAAGAAGAGGACATGATTGCCCTACATGATCCTGTTACAGTGAATGCGCTGCGGAACTGTGGCATGCTGAAGTTCTTCCGTATCTCTAGCATGAGACAGCAGATTAACTTGCTGAAGTATTTGCTTGACTCTTGGGATCCTATCAACCAGGTTTTCCAGATTAGGGGAAAATCTATCCCCTTGACTACAGTAGACATCTATTTCTTGACTGGCTTGTCGAGGAGGGGTGCCCCCATCTCTTTGTCAGGTTCGGTCCGAGGAGGCGATTCTGTGAGAGATTATGTCCGTCAGTATTATAGGGAAGGATCTCAGCCGAGTAAAGATGGCAAGATCATCATCCGTGATGTCACTCATAGGTCCCTTAGGACTATCCTATTTACCTTCGGTTGGAGGCATTCCAAGGCATGCTGCATATAGGATCTGTTGGCTACATGAAGAGACGCGCTACCAGCCATCCTACCAAAAGTAAATAGGATAGTCCTAAGGGACCTATCAGTGACATCACGGATGATGATCTTGCCGTCTTTACTCGGCTGAGATCCTTCCCTGCAATACTGACGGACATAATCTCTCACAGAATCGCCTCCTCGGACCGAACCTGACAAAGAGATGGGGGCACCCCGCCTCGACAAGCCAATCAAGAAATAGATGTCTATTGCATTCAAGGGGATAGATTTTCCCCTAACCTGGAAAACCTGGTTGATAGGATCCCAAGAGTCAAGCAAATACTTCAGCAAGTTAATCTGCTGTCTCATGCTAGAGATACGGAAGAACTTCAGCAAGCCACAGTTCCGCAGCGCGTTCACTGTAACAGGATCATGTAGGGCAATCATATCCTCTTCTTCATGTTCTCGTTATCACCATGTAAGGGTCATTTTGCTCCAATATCTCTGCAAAAACAAACAAGAGAGGAGATTAGATCCTGATTTTGATGAGAAACAGGGAAAAATTCCATTAAAAACTGTGCAACAACTTTCCTTTCTGCGCCCAACGCACCTGCAGCAGTGTTACAGGTGCATTGAATGTCAAACTGCCTTCATGAGGACCAACATTCAGCGTAGGTTTCGATGTACCCAGGGTGCGTTGATGGCAGAACGAGCCCATCAAACCCCAGGGGCTCAGAAAAGCAGGGAACAGGGCACAGAATGCAAAAAGGAAACCATGAAATGAAAGGGCTCAGGTTTAGCTCCTACCTGGTCCAGACGGCGCCGAGAATCGTCCACAGAATCTCCCGAAATCAGCTGATGAAAATCGAGGGGGAAAACACCTCCAAAGCTCCAACAAACCAAGTTCAAATGAAATGGTAAAATGAGAGGTAAAAAACACTTTTTAATTACTTTCACGTAGTTCGAAGTAAAGTATTAGCGTTTTAATCTCGTTTTCAAAGCAAATATTGATCATTTCTAACTAGTTTGATGAAGCAGTTGAAAAATACAGTACTATCTTTGAAAGGACAAAGCTATCTATGGTAAAAAATCAAAACAAGACTGGCATAATCGAGCAGTTTTAGCACATAGTTCAAGCTCGTTAAAAAATAAACATAAGATCGAGCAAATGTTTCCACCCACGTTTAAGCTCGTTAAAAAATTAACTATCCTCCGGTAAATAACCATCGTGAATGAAACATTTTCAACCATTAAATCCTTGGTCATGTTTGCACCGTCACCTGCACTTTTCCATTGGCCGATCATTCACCTCCATTTGATTGTTTACCCATTTTGAGGAACAGCTGCGAAGAGTGATTTCACTAGCCATCCTTGTGACACTGTCGTGATTGGAGAATTCCAAACCTTACCTGGAATCAGCTGCTACCCGTTTTATCACTCGTTCCTCAAAAGACGAGTCTTCTTTAAGCTCTTTTCATCTGACTCGTAAAATATGAAAAGATTGCCGAGTTTTGGCCTTCCAGCTCGTTAAAGCAATCGGAAGTGCTATCCCTCCTCTAGATTTTAATCTTTTTGGACCTGAGGGATTATTGCACAAAAAGATCGAGCGCTTGTTTTGTTCGGCTCGTTAAAACTATCAAAAATTCATCCCTTCTGTATTGTTTTATACTTTTTCGGACTTAAGGGATTAGATGATGAAAAAGGAATTCCGGAGTTATCTTTACGTACCTTTTCAGACTCCCTAAAAAGGAAAAGGACCGAGTTATCTTTGTCATTAGACTCGTTAAAAAGATTAATAGCGAAAAACTTGTCTTTAGACGAGAACGAGTTTCACTATCGCTAGGCTCGTTAAAACATAGCGATGGGTTTGCCCGAAGGGAAAATTATAGAACAAGCATATGTTATCCTCCTCAAGCTTGACAAAAATAAAGAGGTACTGGTCAGAAATGACTGGGGAAAAATTGGGAAGAAAACTCAAAGAAACTTTATTGGTAGCAAGTCGCTCTTGAACATGACACTTCCACTCCGTGCCAGAGTCGGGTTGGGTTGTTTCATTCACCAGTCACATCACCATGGTCACGCCATACCATCCACATTTGGGGTAAATGCTACCGATCCATCACATAAGTGTCGCCGACATGTTCAAGAGAAGTCATCCAGAGAAGTCACCCGTGTCCCATCCACTACCATACATTATACTTCACTCTTTCATGACCGCCACCCTGAACCGTATATCACCAGATCGTTTTCACCTCCAACAAAATCATTTGCTCCGTTCCATGTCATTGATGTGGGATTCATTAAGGCCCTCCTTTGACAGATCACTTCTTGTCGACATCAGCTCATTATCCAAGAAGTTGATCTAGGAACACCCCTTCAGTACTTTGAAGCTTGCATGCCTTAATGGCAAGTCTCTCACTTCCGGTGACAGGTATACATCAATGACCTTCGACCGAAAGATTTTGCGTGGTGTTCGACGCCAAGTCCTTTATTCACACCACGTGAATTGTACTGCAGTACCTTGAGGGTCATTATCATTATCGGTGATTCCTCTCGCGCTTGTTAACAGTTTACATCATTGACTGGTAATCAAGCAATGTCTTTCCATGTTCGACTTCAAAACATTTCTCACATGGATCGACTTGTACTTAGAGTGAAGATCGGTCGAGATTGAAGACCCCGGATCTAGTTTCATCCATCCGGGCTGCGATATATATTTAGGAAAATAAAGACATTGAAATGTACAGCATTGCAGCACAGATAATCATCCTACCAAAAGGATGATGACTTCATCAGAATCATCAGTCTACCATCAGACGATTGTCTGTCCTATGTACATGAAAATGAATTTATAAAGTTGAGCATGGGAATGCCCGCCTCAACTAGATCATGAAAACAGTATGAAAATAATGTATTGTATTGTATCTTATTACAGGTCTCCTCCCCAGCATTAGAAGAACTTCGGATCCTCCTAATAAAGCATTTCACCCGATAAATGGCCTCATACTTTAGGGGGCAACTGTTATAGACATTTTTGTGCCTTACAGCTATAAGCATGAAATGTCCATAAACCAAGGGATCCTAAGTCCCTAAAAGTGTTGTTCCAGCTCCTAAAGAAACAAGGTCAACAAATTACAGCTTCTCCCAGAAGTTCTCCACCAGAAACTGCTCAAAACTAGTCAAATCATGATCATTTCAAGTGCTCCACTAGCTAGTTGCGTTGCAAAGCACCCAAATACACTAGCTAGGTGCGTTGCAACGCACTTGAATTCACTACCAGGGTGCGTTGAGCAGGAATCGACAAGTGGCAGAGTCATTCAACAAGGTGGAGAGACAATGGAAGCTTCCAGAATCTTCTCCAATGACACTTACCTCACTGAATTCGACCAGTGATGAGTAAGAGGCTCTCAGTCTCCAAGTGGAAGCAAGAACTGACAGAGAGAAGCCACTAATCAATTCATGGGCTGACTCATCCTCTTTGCATACATCTATATATGGATCCCTCACCAAGAGATCCAGAGGCTGGAATTTTGTACATTGCAGAGAATTGTTGTTGGTTTTGTGATAGATATCAGAGTATTGGGTGACTTATGCTTTGTTGGAGGTGAAGAAGGGATTCTATGCTGGGAGGTTGATGCTGGATCAGGAATCATCAGTTGTAACTCCTCCTGGATCTTCTTGTTTTATCAATAAAACTACTTGAGTTTCTCCTACATGCTTGTATATCTGATGTATGTTATATTTGTATGTTTAGCTTAAATCTGTTCCTAAGCTTTTTATGAACATAAATCTATGTCTTTGTGTAGTTTCTCTCTTCTGTGAACTTGCAGGAACTTGGTGACGCTGGGCAAGTGAGGGAGCAGATCGTTGGAAGCTGGCAAAGAGAAGAGAGATTGGATCGAACAACTAGCGCAAGACACAGGTCGGTTCATCTTAATCATCTTCGTTTATAGTTCATAAAGGAGAATACAAGAGTAGTTTTCCCTGTTTGTTTCTGAGGTCTCTGTCACAACCCAGTGGGATAGAGCCGTTCTGAATAGACACTTTTCCCGAAAACACCTACTCATTGATCAGATGAGAGGTACTTCCCATGAGTCCCAGACTGCATGGGTAGGATGCCTCGATAGGAGAACTTAATCAATCTTGTCCTCACAGGAGAACACATCAATCCTGCTACACCATGGAGAACACATCAATCCAGGTCGCCATGGAGAACACATCAATCCAGGCCTCATAGGAGAACACATCAATCCTACTACACAGGAGAGAGAATCATCCTGTTCCACAAGAGAGTGAATCATCTTGTTCCAGTGCACACCACCAGGGGAGGGTGAGTCACCCTGTGGTCGTATGTTGCTCCAGTAGAACTGCAAGACCCCCAAAGCTCCAAGAGCTCAATGTATGCAACATGCAGGACCCTTTTACAAAGGTCTCTTCATGACTCCAAGTCGTTCGGGAAAATCACCAAATTTGATCTTTCCTCGGGGCTCTGTCCTATACATCATCTCAGTGCGATGGAGCCTCCTTGATCATCGACTTACCATATCCCAGATAAGGCAGTATTTGATGTCTATCTTCTCGAGCAATTATCAAATACGGGATTCCTCAATAATCAAATCCCACCTCTGGTTGTCATAGAGAATCACAGTGGTATTCATCATGTGTACAAACAGCTCACTGAAGAGCTTCAGCAACCAGACTGCCTCATAGAAGGCCATATTATCAGCGATGTATTCTGCCTTGGTGGTGCTCATAGTCACTGACTTCTGCTTCCTACTCATCCAGGATATCGAGGCAGATTCCAAAGAGAAACAGCACTGAGAAGTGCACTAGTGATCCTCCATACTACCTACCCACTCATCATTCGAATAATCATGTGGTTTCATATTTCCAACAGTGATCTCAATTTATGAGAGATTGTGCCCTGAAGATGTATCAGAAGATTCTTGGCACCAATCCAGTGAGGCTCAACCAAATATGAGCTCACCATGCTAACTGCAACACAGATGTCCGGACGGAGGTTCTCCAAGAACATCAATGCAAATGAGTTTATGAAACTTAGAGGCATTTCGCAAATCAGGTCCGACATCACTACCATATAACTTCTGAAAGTTAAGATCCTTGAGGTAGTCATGGGCTTGCAGCTTATCTTTCCACATTCAGAATCCAACTCCCTCTGTCTTCTATAAATGAGAGGGTCTGCACCTGTCAGACATAGGTGTTGGTACGAGAGGTTTATCATCCACAACCTTCGAGTAATGGTTTGGATCGGTTTCACTCCTAGTGAATCTCAGCTGCATTAGACAGCTATCAATCCTCTCATACTACACCCGAGGTGTTTTTATTCAAGCCATAGAGGGCTTTCTTCCACCTGTATACATGAGATTCCCGATCATGAGTCTCAAACTCCTCGGGTTGTTCCAAGCCTGTGGACCTGCTGCATGAGGGGAATGATCCCCTTATAATATTTTCCTTCGGTACATTTCAAACATGTACCTTCATGCTTCTTTTTGAATTCAGGCATCCTAGTCACCATCTGACTTACAGACCTCTGGTGCTGAGTCAATGGACATGGTCCCTAGTGGATTTCCAGTAACTTGATACAACCCTGAACTCAAAAACATTTTTGAAAGATCTATTTTCAAACACGTACCTTTCCATCGATAAGTGCCAACCTGTAACCTTTTACTTCTATTTCCGAGATGGACATCAGGTTCTTCTTGTGATCAGGTACATAAATGAGATTTTGGGGTTTCTTGCTTTCGTGGAGGAGTCGACCACTTCCTTGATGACCTGCATTACCAGTCATTCCTTTGATTATTGAAGATGTCTTAGGAATGATTTTTATCTTCATCAAGAGATGTGTCTCTGCCATTCGGACACTCCTTCACATAACAAACTTATTTCAACAAGGCATCCGCCTTTCCTTCCACCCTTAGGTCCAAACTTCCCAATGAAATGATCTTTAGATGGGCCATCAGAAACTTCCACTGTGCCATTCTGATAACATTCTCTGCTTCGACTTCTCCCTTAGTGAATGAGAAGCGGGATAATGATCCCATTGATCATTTTGTCTTGTCCCAACTGTCTTCGGTGATTTCTCTTTCACTCTTTCTCGGGCATTGTCTTCACCTCAGCTCTGATACCATTTTAAGTTTAGGTATGTTCTATGCTTGAGAAATTTATTTAAATTTTCACAGTTAGCAATCACATCAGCATTATGATAAACTGCAGATAGAACATAAATATAAAACACAGAAGACAAGCCAAGACAATAGGACACAAGATGTGGCGTTAGCCAGGGACAAACCCCACAATGTGTGGGGAAACCCTTGATCAATTCTTCTTTTATGTTCTTCAAAGTTCAGCAAAGAAAGAGAGAGAGAGAGATAGTACATTTACAACAAAAGTCAACACTTTGACTTATCTAGATCTAGCATAGATCATTTCGTATAACGATGAGATCAGTTGAAGACATTCTGCTTCAACTGATTCTCCAAGGTGATGGCTTCTATCCATTTCATTCATTTGTTGCACCTTACCGTGTATCATGTATCATCATGATGCTCATGATCTCATCACTATGCTACCCATACATCATGCTGTACTCCAAGTCACTACTGCATGTCACAAAGACCCATATACCAGATCTCTAATCCTCTTTTTCATCGTTGCTGAGATCCTCCTTATTTCAGCACCATTGGAGCCATTATTACGAAGATCTTCACTCTAGCTTCATATCAACGTGTTCCACTCATTGTGATATCTATGCTTTCATTGATGCACTAAGACAGTGATTATTGAAGTCATCATTATGTGGACTGTTGCAATATATCTTTGTCATCACTGTATATTTGTTGAGATAGTGAGTCTCATTACTACTTTATTATGTAACCCTTGTCACTGTTATACTACTAAGACTGTTCTTCACTGCGATGATGTTATTCATTGTCCTTGGCATTGAGATTGTGACTGCACCGAAACCCTAGGTGCAGTCAAACCCTACAGCAGCTCTTCTCTATGTGACTGCGGCTTCTTATATCCATAGCAACGTATACCATATCTGCGTATGACCTTCGTAGAGTTGCTGTGTAAAATTTTCTCTTCATGAACTGTACATATAGATCTTTATGAACAGTGGTATGTCATGTGGTCAGCGTGTATATATTCAACATTGGACAGCGTTGATATATGTTATACAAAACAGTGTGTATATATATGAACGTGTATATATATATTCCTGCATATATGATCTATAATGCCCAGCGTGTATTCATGTTATATCATTTCCTGTGTATCCATAATGATGCATGTAATTATGTTGACTGAGTGATAATGTGGTGCCTGAGTGACTGTGTTCTTCAACCACGCTGCCTTAACTTCCAAGTGCGTTTCCCATCCATGTAGTGTTGTTGTGTATATTGTTGGGGCTATCCACATAGGCTGCGTATCATTGTCTTCATATTACCAGTGTATATATTTCCATTGCCGTGAACAGATCTCCATGCTAGGATTGCATTTAGACGTCATTGTCTGCGTGTAGGTCTTAATGACTAGCGCTATGACTGCGGCTCTTCCAGGAGCAGATTCTCACTTTGACTGTGGCTTAGGGCAACGTACAACAGCTAGGGTATCAGGGCATCACTTGAAGACTAGCGTATCACTCTTGGTGTCTCACTCCTCCCAAAACCCAAGACGTGGAGAGGAAGAGATCACTCAAGAATGAGTGTGCTAATTGACATCAAAAATCTTCTATTTATACTAAAGTGAAGAGGTTGAATAGACATGACGTTTGGGCTTCTAGAGCCTACATAAGATGTGGTCGGCTTGATAATAAATCCATAATCAAAATAAATTCATATCTCCATAAATACTTATCGTAATCTGATGATCTTTGGATCAATCCTACACCTCTCGACGAGAGGGATCCAATAAAAATATCAGCTACCATAAATAAGCTGACTCACATGGAGTTTGCCCTAGTTGCCAATTTAACAAGATACTTCATCTCAATTGGATACTCCGATTTAGACTTTGATGGAGATAAAGAAACTGGGGTATCTACTTCAAATTATGTTATGAGTCTTGGATTAGGATTTGTCTCCTAGAGGTCACAAAAACAATCCTTTCCATCAGATTCCACAACTAAGGTAGAATATGTGGCAGTAGCTGAAGCAACAAAGGAAAATGTGTGGCTCAGTAAAATTCTAGAATATTTTCAGGAGAAACAATTGCATTCAACTCCTCTCATGATTGACAACACTTTTGCAATAAATTTTACCAAGAACCCAAAGTTCCATGATCAAACGAAGGACATCAATAAAAAAATACCATCTGATTCGACATCATGTTGAGGCCAAGACAATCCACCTATGCCATTGTTCCACAAATGAGTAGATCACAGACATCTTCACTAAAGCACTTGGAAGAGAAAAGTTTGAAAGATTCAAAATGATGCTTGGACTCACCAACATCCCTTCAGATTAAGGGGCGGAATGTTGACACCTAATCTTTGGGATTAGGTAAATCCATGTAAATAATGTAAATAGGAAAATAAAAGGAATTGGAAGACGAAGAGACATTCAGAGATGAAACCCAATAGCCTCCCTCTCCATGTAGATATTCATTTTCCATGTTAATGAAAAATTACAATTCGTTTTTCAGGAGTTACCTCTTGGTCTGATAGTCTCCTAGTCAAATCAGTAAATTCGAGTTTGTGGGCTAGAAGTAGAGTTCTACATAGATTTATTACTCTAGTAGAATTTAGAAGTGGGCTAGAAGTAGAATTTAGTAATGTAGGTTTTAACCCCATACAGAAATTACCTGCATATGAATTCTAAAACACAGAAAATAAATAATGCGAGAGCATAACACATAAAACACATATACACTGAAATTTCCCCTGGATCCCAAAACTGGGACTACCAACTTGAATTTTCATTATTTTCCTTTAAATGTTACAATACATATTTATACATACCGAAGCATCCAATACCATGGACCGAAAACCATCGTGTCCAAAACCATGGACCGAAAACCATCGCGTCCAAAACCATGGACCGAAAACTATCACGTCCAAAACCATGTGCAAAAAATCATGCACAAAACCATAGGTAGGTCCGCCCAACCTAATATAGGGTCCAAAAACAAAATTTTCCAAGGCGCTGCCCCAGAACCCATAGAGTGGGGTTACCTACAGCCCTCAAACCCCCTATGACCCCCCCGGCTATGCAATCGACGCAACGAAGGTGGGGCTCCGTCCCCCTTCTAACCCCCTGGTTAACTACTGGGCTAGTCATGGAAAGAATATAACACAACCCAACATTCTCCCACTTGTTGTTTTTTTCCATAGGGGGCCACAAGAGAGCTTAGTCATTTATCCAGCCTTGCAATGGCCATCGTTTCTCTACACCAAGAGATCTTCTCAGAGCTCACAGATTTTGTCAATGCATCTGCAGTATTCTTCAAAGTGCCCACCTTTAGTAGAAACACCTTTTTGCCTTCTATCATATCCCTCACAAAGTGATACTGAACATCAATGTGCTTTGTCTTTGAATGATATGCAGGGTTCTTTTCCAAGAAAATTTCACTTTGGCTATCACATCCTATCCTTATAGCTCCTTGCACTAAGCCCATACTTGAACACAATCTCTACAACCAAACTGATTCCTTGCTTGCATGAGTGGCTACCATGTATTCTGCCTCTGTAGTTGATAGTGCCACTACAGATTGTTTCTTACTCATCCAACTGATTGCACCTCCAAATAGGTTAAACACATATCCACTTGTAGATCTTCTCTAATCCAAATCTCCAGCCCAATCTGCATCAATAAAGCCGTGAATATCCAACACTCTATCCAATCTTGGTCTTCCTTGGTAGCACAAGCCATAATCACTAGTGCCATGCAAATCCCTGAAAACCCACTTCACTACTGTCCAGTGCTCCTTCCCTAGTTTTGACATAAACCTACACAATACTCTGACTACATGTGCAATGTCTGTTCTAGTACAGACCATCGCATACATCAGGCTACCGACTACACTTGCATATGGAACACGGGACATGTCCTCTTCCTCTTCTTGTGCCTTGGGACATTGTTCAGCAGATAAATTTACACCTACAAGAATATGAACCTTCACTGGTTTACTATCCTGCATATTAAACCTCTGCAATATTGTCTCGACATACTTCCTCTGGTTTAACGAGAGCTTCCTCTTTATTCGATCTCTTTTAATTTCCATGCCCAAAATATAGTTTGTAGCACCAAGATCTTTCATATCAAATTTGGAGGACAAATGGGTCTTCAAATCCTAGATAATTTATTTGTCATTTCCAACCAACAACTTATCATCCACATACAAGACCAGATAAATAACACGGTCACCAATTAATTTAAAATACACATAGTGATTTGCTTTACTTCTGGTGAAGCCAAGTCCCTATATAAATGTATCAAATTTCTGATACCACATCCTTGGTGATTATTTTAAGCCATACAGAGACTTCTTTAACTTGCATACCAGTTCTTTCTTACCATTCACCGCAAAACCTTCAGGTTGCTTCATGTAGATCTCCTCTTCCAGATCCCTGTGAAAAAATGTTGTCTTCACATACATTTTCTCTACCTCAAAATCAAAAGCAGCAGCAATAGATAGAAGTAATCTAATAGAAGCTACTCAGGCAACAAGAGAAAAAATATCACCAAAATCAATTCCCGACACCTGGGAATAACCTTTTGCTACCAACTGAGTTTTGTATTTCTCCACCTTTCCTTTTGCATTTGTCTTCTTCTTGAACACCCATTTGCTGCCAATGGGTTTCCTTCCAGCCAAAAACTCCACCAAATCCCATGCCTCATTTTTGTGCAAAGATTCCATTTCATCAACCATGGCCTCTTTCCATAGTTTTCCATCCTCTAAATCTACTGCTTCCTTCACAATTCTGGGATCATCATCAGTAATAGATAAAGCAAAATTTGAATAGAAAGTAGATGGAATATACCTTTCTGTCTGCCTTCTTTCTCGAACTGATCTTCTCACACCCGAAGTTTGTGGCTCTTCATCTTTTGAGTCCTCCTCTGCTGTAGAGTCTGAATCTTCCTCCTTAAGCTCAAACTCTATCTTCTCAGGTTGCTTTGGTTGGACTTCATGTTTAATAACATCTTTCACCTCTCTGAACACCACATCTTGGTTGTACACAACCTTCCTTGTTACTGGGTTCCAAAGCTTATAACCCTTTAAACCATCCTTATACACAATAAAGATGCACTTTTCAGATTTACTATCCAACTTTGTGTTGGATATAATACTGAGGGGGGGGGGGGTGAATCAGTATTAGCAAATAACTAACTTTTTCATTTCCATAATCAGATTAATATGCGCTACTTCAGTTAAGGGAACTCGTGTGTACACGCAACTGTGTTTAATGCAACTAGTGTATATCTAGTAAACTTATGATTCAGTTAATCCATTATATGTTGATCTTTAATCAGTGCATTAGAATTTCATCAACCATATAAACAGTAAATAGGTACAGTAAGATAGAACAGATCATCACACATAAGAAACACATGAACACCATGATATAAGGTGGAAACCTAATGTGGGACAAAAACCACCTGCTACCGTGTTCCTTTAATATAAGAAAAACCTATTTACAATCTTGTACTGGTGCAAACTCATACCAGTACGCAGGCACCCACCTGTAGAAGGCTACAACCTTCTCTTGTTCTCCAGCTACTACTAGAAGGGAGCTCCAACCCCCTGGCTCTTGCACTGGTCGATATGTTTTCCAGTATGTAGGCGTGTTAGGCCTCTATACTACTAGTGTAACCCCTTATTAATATTAGTATAACCCACTTATTATATTGATGTACCCATGTAGTGCCCATATTGTTACTATTGTGCCCCATAGAAGCCCACTATTGTTATTATTGTGCCCTTACATTATTATTGTTATGTCGGCTCTGATTATGTTATGACCCCTTAGACTCCTATATATAGAAAGGAGGTCTTTTCATTTGTATCATCCAAGAATTGTTCATTTATGTAATGTAAAGGAGGTTGCCCCCTCAAAGAGGCTGAATTCTAAGGCATTGATCTATCTTTTCTATCTTTTCTTGAGCTGGTTTCATAACATTTGGTATCAGAGCTTTGGATTCTAGGGTTTCGCTGCTCCAAACAGGTCATCGTGGCATTTTCACTATAACTTTTTTTCTATGACGTTTCAGAAGTCGCAAAAAAAAAAATTGAGAATAAATCGTGTTGAACCTTGGGTCCGAATTTTAGAGCGTTTCACGCAATATTTGCGGAGATATGATCTGAGGAAGTTGGTATTTTTCCAGACTCCTGAATTACATTCAAAACAGGTGACCTGGGGAAAATCGTCATAACTTTCTCTCTGGGGATCGGATTGAAATTTTGTAAGAAGGTACAGAAATAGGACGGGCTGTAGTTTCTTGTATGCATTTTGCAGATCCAAAGGTTGAAACAGTGACTCGTGGCACGTCGTACAAGTTCGCTCTACTGAACTAGTCTATAATCAGGTCATCTTGGGAGATTGTGCATAACTCTTTCTTGGAGAATCCAATTTGGATCAGATTGGTGGCATTGGAAAGAGGACACAGAGGGATACTACAGGTCACAATTTCAGAACTTAAAGATCCGAAAGTATAGAGTTACAGTTGTTTCAAGGTAGAGCTCCTAAAATCAAGAAAAAGAAAGATGAGAAAGTTTGATGGCAAGGATCCGATAAATTGGATACTTCAGATGGAGCAATATTTTGATACACATGGTGTACAACTGTTACAAAAGGTATGTATTGCATCTTCATATTTAGAACCAGATCAATTTTTATGGTACAAAGGGCTTTGTTCTTGTAAAAAACTTGTTGCGTGGTCAATTTTCACAGAGGAAATGATAGCACATTATGAGGATACAAAAAGAAACACCTTCTTTAGAGCAACACCACAACAATTGGAAAGAGTAAAAGGGCTTTGTGACATAGTGGAAAGAAAAATTATGGAAACCAGGAAGTGTACCCCTCACAACTATAAAGATGGAAGTGTTGTTTCTCCTAGCCTTCCACAACCTACAAGGGTTACACCACAACAATTGGAAGAAAAAAGAGAAAAAGGGCTTTGTTACAATTGTGATAGCAAATGCACTAAAGGTCATAAGTGTGCTGAGAAGAAATTATTTTACATAGAATATGAAGAGGAGGAAGAAAAGGATCAAGAAACAACAAAAGAAGAAGATATATGCCATTACCCCACCCCAGAGAAAGAAGAAATGAATCAGACCATATCTTGTAAAGCATTGGCAAGAATTACCACTCCTCAAACTCTCAAGATAGAAGGACATATCAAGAAGAAAACGGTGCAAGAAGTGAAAGATCACATTGAGAAAGAAGAAATGAATCCAACCATATCTTGTAATTCATTTTTAAAAATTACCACTCCTCAAACTATCAAGATAGAAGGACATATAAAGAAGAAAAATGTTCAAGAAGTGAAAGATCACATCGAGCATCAAGAAATAAATCCGACCATATCTTGCAAAGGATTGGAAGAAATTACCACTCCTCAAACTCTAGAGATAGAAGGACATATCAAGAAGAAAAAGGTTCAAGCTGTGAAAGATCACATCGAGCATCAACAACAAGTTCTCCAACTTTTAAAGGATAACGCCACTTCGGTGCAAAATCAAACGAAACAACAGGCACTTAAAAAATGGCGACCTTACCGAATGGGAAGACTTTTCAAGGATGAGGATGTGGAAGCATTGTTTTGTGCTATTTATATTATCCAACCAGATTGGATAAACATAGCAAGGGATGAATGGAAGAAGGAAGAAGAAGTATGGCCACTTATTCAAAAGTTGCAAAAGATCCCAATTCAAACAATATTGCTAGAAATTAAAGAGGAAGGAAAAATCATATTGGAACCTGGAGCAGTCACAGAAACAAGAACCCGACAGCTACAAAATCGATCAATTTCACAGTATCTTATCAAGTGGAAGAACTTACCCGCTGAATATTCCACATGGGAGGACAAGAATTTTATACAGAAGCATCAAGAACTACTCAAGCATTGAGGACAATGCTTTTTGAAGGAGAGGGGCATGTTAGGCCCCTATACTACTAGTGTAACCCCTTATTGTTATTAGTATAACCCACTTATTATATTGATGTACCCATGTAGTGCCCATATTGTTACTATTGTGCCCCATAGAAGCCCACTATTGTTATTATTGTGCCCTTACATTATTATTGTTATGTCGGCTCTGATTATGTTATGACCCCTTAGACTCCTATATATAGAAAGGAGGTCTTTTCATTTGTATCATCCAAGAATTGTTCATTTATGTAATGTAAAGGAGGTTGCCCCCTCGAAGAGGCTGAATTCTAAGGCATTGATCTATCTTTTCTATCTTTTCTTGAGCTGGTTTCATAACAAGGTGCCAGCCTATAGAAGGCTACGACCTTCTCTCTTCCTCCAGGGACCACGTTTCATAACTTTTCAGACTGGATACTCCTGGATCACAACACCATAATCTGAAGGCCACATTTCATCCAATTCTCATATTGGACCCATCAACAACATTGAAGCCCAAAATCAATCACCATTGCAATACACCAACATCATCAATCTCTGAATCACCCAATCACTAGATCACTGAAACCCGTCATCAAAACACAACCACCAAAACACAGAGCAGAACCCAGAAATCTGCAACAACAACTAGAACCAACAACAACCTCAAATATCAAATCTCATAATGTATACACTACTCTGATGAACCAAACCCGCGTGTATACGCGCTTTTACCAAAGCCAACCAGCGTATAGATCTGAAAATAAATACTTATACCTTCGTTGCAATTTTCTACTTCAGACAAACCCAAATCATCATATATAAAGGTTAAAACATACGTTAGTATCAGATCTGAGCTATTCATACCATATGATGATAATGCATTTTAGTCTTCATGATCTCGGTTCATCAACCTTCATTCGCCACATAGGTGCATCCTTAGCAAAGCATCACAAACCCATAACCTACATGCTGGATCTCACACTTCATCATATATTCATCACTTGCACCACTTGCACACACTGGCCTAATGATATTCTCCTCCTTATATAGGTTTAGGCCACTCTCAATACCATGGTCCAAAACCACGTAGGACCAATACCTTGGACCCAATACCTGGGGTCAATACCTCAGACCAAATACCATGGACCAATACCATGGATCAAATACCATGGACCAAAACTTAGTTTTCTAACATGTACGCGCCTTTCCTTCTGTGAAAGTGCGTGTGTACATTATACGCTCCTTTCGGTATGCTAACCCGCATGTATACACTCCTTTTTCATGGTGAACCTGCGTATACCTCTCTCTGATCATTAATTCTTTGCTATTGACCTGCTGCACTATGATCTGTCATCTAAGTGAATTGCCATCAAGGAAAACACCTATATCATACATGTATCATAATGCCAATAATCTCCCCCTTTGGACTTGATGGCAACAACAACAACAAGTCACTCTCCCCCTTTAACATGAAGGGCAAAGAGCAGACCAAGATATTATCTCCCTTGATATACATTTTGTTGTCCATACTCCCTTTGAGTAGATGTTGAGATGTACCAATCCGTCCATGCTCCCCCTGAGCACATGCAAAGTTTGCAAAAATATTTTTCAAAAGAATAACATGACTCTACAACTCAACCAAGTGAGTATGGCTTTCCTATCAGCAATGACTCATACATACATCAATATCCCAACCAAGTGGGGATACACCATTTTGACTCATCCACCCAACCAAGTGGGGATATACCAAATGTTTATACATTACTGAAATAGACATTATTACATCATCCTTCCAATGCAAAGTGGGGTTACAAATTAGGTCTTTTCATGACCTTTACATCAAATGATATACAAGACTTTTATAACAATGACCAGCAATCTAAACAAGACCATGATAGTCAATAGCAACTATCATACACCATATAGGATCTGCATCATAAGCATCTGTCACCAGCATCCGGACCTATAACGTGCAATACCATTCTCTTGACCAACCAAAAGATGTATCATTTAGCCACATAGCATCATCATCAAAGATTTCTAACCATATTGCCAACAATGCATTATTCGAAGCATATGCTCCCCCTGAACCTGTGTCAATCAACACATACCATGGCCGAACCATATCAGACTTCTTTTCTTGAGTCTGTCCTACTGCTTTTTTTTTAGAGCACCATATACGCGACTATGCAGCCTTTAACTTGTCTATATATGTGACTTCGCTTCATAATAGCTTTGTATGAAAATTGGAATACTGAAGGTTTAACTTTCAGCTTCCCCTAGGTCTTTTATGTTTACAAACTGAGCTATGCCACATCTTTCTGACAATAATTCTGTCTTCTTCAATACCTGGGATTGTGATGATATATGCTTCTTTTGGTTTGGTGTCCGAATTTTGCTCCTGCATTCCTTTACTTTATGTCCAAACTTGTTACATGCATAACATCTTACATGTTTCATATTCCTTCTATAGCAGTCAATGACTTTGTGACCAAATATATTGCAAGCAAAACAATATCCCTTAAAGTACCTGGAAGGTGATGATATTTCTGTGTGATGGTCTTGAACCATTCTTCTTCTGCATTTAGCTACAACATGTCCAAAGCTATGACATATAAAACATTCAACATCATTCTTTGAGGGAAATAACTGACTATTACTTCCATAGTTAGGAGTAACAGATTTTCTTTGAAGAATCTCTTTCCTTGGTTGTTGATGTGGTTGATTTTCTATTACCTTGTTGAGCATCTCAGATTTTTCATTGGAGTTTCTTACCTTACCTTGTGAACTAGATTCACCTTCATGAGAACCAAGACCGGTCTTTATAATGGGCGGACACTGAACTTTGAGGATTTCATCTAACGTTTCTGATCCTTTAGCAAATCTAAGATTCAGAGTCTTTGTCTTTTAAAGTTATTTTCTTAGACTTACCACTTCACATTCTAACACTTCATTGTGTTTATCCTTTTTAGTGAATTTATGTGTCACTATGTTTATGATTGTATCCTTTTCTGCCAAACTGATTTTAAGTTGACTGATTTCTTTAATGAAATCTTCCTTTTCTGAGTCATTATTTTCATGTGCCATGAATAGTCTAATTCCTTCTTCATCTTCATCACTATTGGACAATCCATCACTATCATCATGAGTATAATAACTTATATTACCTTCTTTAGACATTTTCCCTTTGTTATGACGGCATCTAGTAGCATAATGACCAACTCTTCCACAAGAAAAACATTTGGAAGGTAGCTTTCCTCTGAACCTTCTAGAACCCCGTTGAAGCTGCTTGACAAAATTTACCTCATCTTCTTCTTCTGAGATGTGTCCTAATTCATAGAGTTTTTCTTTTCCTTTTGCTGATGCTTTAAATGTTGCTTCTCTATTATCTGATGGTCCTCCTTTTCTCATCTCAAATGCAGTTAATATTCCGTGAAGCTGCAACATAGTGATATTCTACATATCCTATTTTTCTTCTATGGCAAATACTTTGGGTTCAAATTTAGCAGACAAGGATCTCAAAACTTTCTCAACTAAGACAACTTCCTTAATTTCTACCCAAATTATTCATACAATTGACAACCTCATCTATCGTAGGAAGTAACTAGCTATGCTTTCATCACTATGCATCTTAAGAGTTTCATACTGAATTCTGAGAGTTTGAAGCTTAGCACGTTTTACCTGAGAGTCTCCTTTGTAGCTCAGAATGATTTTGTCCCATATTTCTTTGGCTGATTTGAGCTGCATGACCTTGAAAAACTCTAATTTTGACAAACGTCCCAATAAAATAGAAACAACTTTGGCATTGGTTTCATATTTCTTTCTACCTGCCGTATCTGTAGGAATTGTTGGCAGAAATGTATATCCTCCTTCCACGATTTCCCAAACATCTATTCCAAGAAATTTTAGATAGGTTGTGGTTCTTATCTTCCAGTAAACAAAATTTCTCCCATCGAAGATTGGCGGTCTGATGGATCCCTCTCTTTCTTGATTACTCATGATGATGGATCTTCCTTCAAGTGATCAAGCTTCTTCTAAAGGACCTCCTCTGATACCAATTGTTGGAAATAATATTGAGAGGGGGGGTTGAATCAGTATTAGCAAATCACTAACTTTTTCATTTCTATAATCAGATTAATATATGCTACTTCAATTAAGGGAACCCGCATGTACACGCAACTGTGTTTAATGCAACTAGCGTATATCTAGTAAACTTATGATTCAATTAATCCATTATATGTTGATCTTTAATAAGTGCATTAGAACTTCATTAACCATATAAATAGTAAACATGTGTAGTAAAACAGAACGGACCATCACACATAAGAAACACATGAACACCATGATATAAGGTGGAAACCCAATGCGAGACAAAAACCACCTGCTGTCGTCTTCCTTTAATATAAGAAAAACTTGTTTACAATCTTGTACTGGCGCAGACTCATACCAGTACGCAGGCACCCACCTGCAGAAGGCTACAACCTTCTGTCATTCTCTAGCTACTACTAGAAGGGAGATCCAACCCCCTGGCTGTTGCACTAACCGATATGTTTACCAGTACGTAAGCACCGACCTACAGAAGGCTACGACCTTCTCTCTTCCTCTAGGGATCACGTTTCATAAATTTTCAGACTTGATACTCTTGGATCACAACACCATAATTTGAAGGCCATGTTTCATCCAATTTTCATACTGGACCCATCAACAACATTGAAGCTCAAAATCAATCACCATTGCAATACACCTGCATCATCAATCTCTGAATCACCCAATCACTGAATCACTGAAACCTGTCATCAAAACACAGTCACTAGAACACATAGCAAAACCCAGATCTCTGCAACAACCACTAGAACCAACAACAACCTCAAATATCTAATCTAATAATGTATACACTACTCTAATGAACCAAACCCACGTGTATACGCACTTTTACCAAAGCCAACCAGCGTACAAATATAAAAATAATTACTTATACCTTCGCTGCAATTTTCTACTTCAGACATACCCAGATCATCATATATAAAGGTTAAAGCATACATCAGTATTCAAATCTGAACTATTCATACCATATAATGATAATGCATTTTAGTCTTCATGATCCCGGTTCATCAACCTTCATTTGCCACATAGGTGCATCCTTAAGAAAGCATCACAAACCCATAACAAGCATGTTGGATCTCACACTTCATCAAATATTCATCACTTGCACCACTTGCACACATTGGCCTAATGATCTTCTCCTCCTTATATAGGTTTAGGCCTCTCTTGTTGGGTTGTGTTATATTCTTTCCACGTAGTTAACAGGGGGTTTGAGGGGCACTCGTAACCCCACTTTATGGGTTTCGGGTCAGCGCCCCGGAAAATTTTGGTTTTGGACCCTATGTTAGGTTGGGCGGACCCACCTATGGTTTTTTGCATGATTTTTGCACATGTTTTTTGGATGTGATGGTTTTTTGGTCCATGGTATTAGACGTGATGGTTTTCAATCCATGGTATTGGATGCTTTGGCATGTATAAATGTGTATTATAACATTGAAAGGAACATAATGAAAAATAAAGCTAGTAGTCCCATTTTTGGGATCCAGGGGAAAATCTCTATGTATATGTGTTTTATTTGTTCTGCTCTTACATTATTTATTTTTTGTGTTTTAGAATTCATATGCAAGTAATTTTTGTAAGGGGTTAAAACTTACATTTGGTATTAGAGCAGATTTGGCTTCAAGGGGACGCCTTTATTGCTAAGGGGTTTTGCTTGGGCCTGTGGTAGACCCTGTTCAGTGGGAGATCTGTGAGATCGATTCTGGTGGTGAAAGAAGATGGTGAGCAGTGGAAAGATAGAGATCGAGAAATTTAATGGTCATAGTTTTGAGTTGTGGAAACTCAAGATGGAGGATCTGTTGGTGGATAAAGCTAAGTGGATCACGGTAGATCCAGGTACTAAACCAACGGGAGTGTCTGATGAAGAATGGAAGAAGTTGGATTAGAAGGCAAAGAGAACAATACAATTGTGTGTCTCAGATTCAGTATTGCTGAATGTATCAGGGGAAGCTACAGAAATTGATTTGTGGGACAAGTTAGGGACTTTGTACCAATCTAAATCTTTGGTGAATAAACTGTTCCTGCGAAAAAAGCTGTATAACCTGAGGATGAAAGATGGAGACTCGGTGACAGAGAATCTGAACGCATTTAATACTTTGGTAAGTTAGTTAGCATCTGTTGATATTAAAATTTCAGATGAAGATAAGTGCATCAGTTTGTTGTGTTCTCTACTAGATTCGTGGGATAGTCTGGTTATTGCAATAGGTAGCAATGCAACTGCCTTGCAGTTTGATGAAATAGTCTCAACCTTGCCGATGGAGGAGATGAGATGGAAAAATATGGAGAGCCAAAATGGTGATGCCTTGTTTGTACGAGGACGGTCCCAGAACAGAAACAACAATAAGTCATCGAGTGGGAGATCTAAATCTCTAGGAAAACCTATAAAGGTGGTGTGCTGGAAATGTGGAAAGGAAGGCCACTTCAAAAGCGACTGTAAATCTAAAGCTTCTAACAAAGGAAAGGGATCTGATGAGGCTCCTTCTGCACAGGCAAAAACCACCTCAGATGAAGGTGGGGATGTGTACTTGGCTTCTTCAAGTACACATGTAAATCTTGAGGCATGGTTGATTGACTCAGGTGCATCCTTTCACTTCACTCCCCATAGAGAGTGGTTCTGTGAGTATGATAAATATGATGGTGGTGATGTGTTATAGGGAAAAGTGTCTATATAGAACTACTCTATCCCACTAAGGTGTGACAGCTGCCTTAGAAACAAACAGAGAAAAGCTACTTTCGTTTTTCCTTTATGAATTATAGATAGAGAGGAACAGAAAGACCAACCTCTGTCTTGCGCTAATCTCTTGATTCGATCCCTCTCTTCTTTGATAGTCCTCAGCTACCTGCTCCCTTGCACGCCCAGCTTCACAAAGTACCTGTAAGATCACAGAAGCATAGCATTATACAAAGACATGGATCTATAATCATAAACAATCTAGGATCAGATGTAAATTGACCATACAAATGTAACAAGCATCAATGATACAAAAGCATGGAAGAAAACTCAAATAGCTTTTATTGATAAACAAGAAAAGAGCCAGGAGGAGTTACAACCAGTTGTTCTGACCCAGCATCAACCTCCCAGCAAAGAAGCCCCTCTTCACCTCAAACAAAGCTTAGATCACCCAACAATCTGATGTTTGTCTCAAGAAACCAACAACAATTCCTTACAATATGCAAAATTCCAGCCTCTAGATCTCTGGGATGAGGGATCCATATATAGATATTTGTAAGGGGGATGAGTTAGCTTGTGATTTGATTAGTGTCTTCTCTCTGATAGTTCTTGCTTCCACTTGGAGACTGATGGCCTCTTACTCATCCTTGGTCGAATTCAGTGAGGCAAGTGTCACAGGAGAAGATTCTGGAAGCTTCCATTGCCTCTCCACCTCGCGGAATGACACTGCCATTTGTCATTTCTCGCCCATCGCACCCCACAGAAGGGAATTTTGAAATGCAACGCACCCTCACAGTGTATTTGGGTGAGATGCAACACACTTAGCCAGTGGAGCAGCTACAATGATCCTGTTTTGACCAATTCTGAGCAGTTTCTCATGGAGAACTTCTGGGAGAAGCTGTAATCTGTTGACCTTGTTCCTTTAGGGGTTAGAACAACACTTTTAGGGACTTAGGAGCCCTTGGTTTATGGACATTTCATGCTTGGGGTTGTAGGGCCCAAAAATGTCTATAACAGTTGCCCCCTAAAGTATGAGGCCGCTAATCTTTTGGTGTCGGGTGAAATGCTTTATTACGAGGATCCGAAGTTCTTTCAATGTTGGGAGGAGACCTGTAATAAGATACAATACAATACATTATCTTCATACTATTTTCATGATCTAGCTGAGGCGGTCATTCCCATGCTCAGCTTTATAAATTCATTTTCATGTACATAGGACAGACAATCGTATGAGTGTAGAACGATGATTCTGATAGAGCCATCATCCTTTTGAGTGGATGATTATCTGTGCAGCAATGATGTACATTTAATGTATTTATTTCCCTGAATATATATCGCAGCCTGGATGGATGAAACTAGATCCGGGGTCTTCAATCTCATCCGATCTTCACTCAAAGTACAAGTCGATCCATGTGAGAAGTATTCTGAAGTCGAACATGGAAAGACATCGCTTGATTACCAGTCAATGATGTAAACTGTTAACAAGCGCGAGAGGAATCACCAATAATGATAATGACCCTCAAGGTACTGCAGTACAATTCACGTGGTGTGAATAAAGGACTTGGCGTCAAACACCACGCAAAATCTTTCGGTCGAAGGCCATTGATGTAAACCTGTCGGCGGAAGTGAGAAACTTGCCATTGAGGCATGCAAGCTTCAAAGTACTGAATGGGGTGTTCCTAGATCAACTTCTTGGATAATGAGTTGATGTCAACAAGAAGTGATCCATCACAGGAGGGCCTTAATGAATCCCACATCAATGACACGGAATGGATCAAATGATTTTAATGGAGGTGAAAACGATCTGGTGATATAAGGTTCAAGGTGGCGGTCATGAAAGAATGGAGTATAATGTATGGTAGTGGGTGAGACCTGAATTCACTGAATGACTTCTCTTGAACATATCGGTGACACTGATGTGATGGATTGGTAGCATTAACCCCAAATGTGGATGGTATGGCGTGACCATGGTGATGTGACCGATGAATGAAACAACCCAACCCGACTCGGACACGGAGTGGAAGTGTCATGTTCAAGAGTGACTTGCTACCAACAAAGTTTCTTTAAGTTTTCTTCCTAATTTTCCCCAGTCATTGCTGACCAGTACCTCTTTATTTTTGTCAAGCTTGAAGAGGATAACATATGCTTGTTCTATAATTTTCCCTTCGGGCAAACCCATCGCTATGTTTTAACGAGCCTAGCGATAGTGAAACTCGTTCTCGTCTATAGACAAGTTTGTCGCTATTAATCTTTTTAACGAGTTTAACGACAAAGATAACTCCGTCCTTTTCAATTTTAGAAAGTCTGAAAAGGAACGTAAAGGTAACTCCAAAATTCCTTTTTCGTCATCTAATCCCTTAAGTCCGAAAAAGTATAAAACAATACAGAAGGGATGAATTTTCGATACTTTTAACGAGCCGAACAAAACAAGCACTCGATCTTTTTGTGTAATAATCCCTCAGGTCCAAAAAGATTAAAATATAGAGGAGGGATAGCACTTCCTGTCCCTTTAACGAGCTGGAGAGGCCAATGGCTCGGCAATCTTTTCATATTTTACGAGTCAGTTGAAAAGAGCTTAAAGGAGACTCGTCTTTTGAGGAACGAGTGATAAAACGGGTAGCAGCTGATTCCAGGTAAGGTTTAGAATTTTCCAATCATGGCAGTGTCACAAGGATGGCTAGTGAAATCACTCTTCGCAGCTATTCCTCAAAATGGGTAAAAAATCAAATGGAGGTGAATGATCGGCCAATGAAAAGGTGGAGGTGACGGTGCAAACAAGACCAAGGCTTTAATGGCTGAAGTACTACATTCACGATGGTTATTTACTGGGGAATAGTTCATTTTTTAACGAGCTTAAACGCGGGTGGAAACATTTGCTCATGGCTTATGTTTATTTTTTAACGAGCTTGAACTATGTGCTAAAACTACTCGATTGAATGGTCCCATTTTGATTTTACCATAGATAGCTTTGTTCTTTCAAAGATTGTACTGTATTTTCAAATGCTTCATCAAATTAGTCAGAAATGAACAATATATGTTTGAAAACGAGTTAGAATACTAATATTTTACTTTGAACTACGTAAAAAGTAATGAAAAAGTGTTTTTACCTCTCATTTTACCATTTCATTTGAACTTTGGTTTGTTGGAGCTTTGGAGGTGCTTTCCCCCTTTGATTTTCATCGGCTGATTTTGGGAGATTCTGTGGATGATTCTCGGCGCCGTCTGGACCAGGTAGTAGCTAAACTTGAGCTCTTTCATTTCATGGTTTCCATTTTACATTCTGAGCTTGATTCCTAGTTTTTCTGAGCCTCTGGGGTTTGAAAAACTCGTTCTGCCTTCAGCGCACCCTCTGTGTATCGAAAGGTGCGTTGAATGTTGGCCAGTCTGAAGGGCATCTGACATGAAACGCACCCAGAGCACTGTTGTAGGTGCGATGGGCACAGAGAAGGAATTCTGTGCACAATTTTTGATGGAAATTTTGCCTGTTTCTTACCAAAATCAAGATCTAACTCTTCTCTTGTTTGTTTTTCAGAGATCTTTTGAGTAAGATGACCATTACATGGCGATAACGTGAGCATGAAGAAGAGGACATGCTTTCCCTCCATGATCCAGTTACAGTAAATGCACTACGGAACTGTGGCTTGCTGAAGTTTTTCCACATTTCTAGCATGAGACAACAGATCAACTTACTGCAGTATTTGCTCGATTCTTGGGATCCTACCAACCAGGTTTTCCAGATCAGGGGAAAATCTATCCCTTTGACTGTAGTAGACATCTATTTCTTGACTGGCTTGTCGAGGTGGGGTGCCCCCATCTCTTTATCAGGTTCGGCCCGAGGAGGCGACTCTATGAGAGATTATGTTCGCCGGTACTGCAGAGAAGGATCTCAGCCAAGTAAAGACGGCAAGATCATCATCCGTGATGTCACTGACAGGTCCCTCAGGACTATTCTGTTTACTTTTGATAGGATGGCCGGTGGTGTGGCTCTTCATGTAGCCAATCGATCTTATATGCAGTATGCCTTGGAATGCCTCCAACCAAAGGTGTTCAACTGGTGCGACGCAGTACTTCTGGTGATGAAAGAACAGTTGACCAAGATAAAGAGCGGGAGGTTGAAGAACTTTGGGTATGGTTCTATTTTGACCACCTTTGCCTTGGAGAAGATACCACTAATGCAGCCGCAGTATATTGCACTCGATTTACCTTCACCTACTGAACCACATATGCAGAGATGGGTTGACCATATGTCTAAGCATGCTGGTCAGTCTCAGATTTCATTTTCTGATACCTTCTTCAGGTGGTTTGATCATCAGGAGATGGTTTATTCTGATTATCCATATGCGGGCATGGACTTCTGGGGTGATCCAGATTTAGTACTGCCGGATGGTGAACAGTGGGGCGCCATTGGTAAAATCTTTGACCATATTCCTGTTTATCGTTTTTCATTTATAATGTCCTTGTGCTTTATTCTATCAAGACTTTAATCAAACTCATGTGTACATGCAGATGTTGGTCCTATTCGTCCAGTAGTTCACCTGAGAGTACCAGCTGCCACCCCAGCAGGAGAGGCTGTTGGAAGGGCTATCCTTCGTGACCTCGATGTGGCCGAGACTCTTACAGCGTTACAGGAGCAGGTTGAGGGTCTCACTCTTGGTATTCCAGATGTGAGGACTGACGAGCTACCTTTGAGGTTGCAGCGGCATACTACTGGCGTGCCAAGACGATGGACTCATCTCTTACGCATGATCGCACACGCTGTGACTTGCTATCACGAGCATCATTAGACTAGGGTGCCCCCTAGAATTTTGAGTTTTTGGGTCACTTGAATGATTTTGTCTTGGTTACAGAACATTATGTGTAAACCATAAATAGTTATATATATATTTTTTATTTTCGGAGTTTTATTTTGGTTAAGTTACATGATCCAAATGCAAACATTGATGGTATGTTTCTTTTTATAAATGTTGCAAATGTCTATCTAACACATAAATTTCTAATGAGTCAGTTAATGTGTTTAAGTTTTTGGAAATGTGTTGATATTGAATAAAATCAAATTGTCTTTTCAAAATCTTAACCCTTAGGAACATGTGATAGATAGCTGGGTTTCAGACGGAATATATACCAATGAGTTGTAGTATTACGAGTTGTCAGTCTAGCCTGACAATTAGTTGGCGTATACCATGTGTGATGGCATCAGAGAGAAGTTCTATCAACGCGCTATATTCAACGATGTTATTTGTTGATCGACCAATACATACCCCTCTGAAACTTACTAACTCACCGCTTGGATCAAAAATAGCCCAGGCTGCGGAAGATAGGTTCCGCGAACTACGACTCACTCCATCGGCATACCCAACACATGACTCCAATAGGTTTGACATCTGCAACAAATGTAAAAATTGGATTACTTGACCAAAATAAACACTTTAGCGAAAACAAAAACATAACAAAAGCATACAGGTTACCATTATGCATAGTAATGCTTGAGGTACAACTCGTTACGAGGTTGTGCCAGTGGAATTCCGTCATAATCCATTAACTCATAGGCTCCTTTTGCTAACACCCGTTTAACAATATAGGGGCCCATCCATAAAGACTTAAATTTCCCTGCTCCCAATTTATCGGATTCTTGGTCGTAAAGCAAGACCAAGTCACCTTCTGAGAAGACACGGGGTTTGACATTTTTGTCGAAACTGCACCTTAACTCGTTTCTTATGGGCTTCGTTAACCAAAGCGGCATCATGACGGGTTTCATCCAATTGGATTAATTCCAAGAAATGAGCTTCTTCTTCTGAAGTTCCGAGGAGGAGATCAATTGCGAGTTTGAGAGACGAGATTTCGCAATGGATTGGTAACACTGCTTCCAGGCCATATACCAGTTGGAAAGGTGTAAACCCGGTTACATTCCTTACCAATGTCCGGTAAGCCCACAAAGATGAGTACAGGATTAGGTGCCATCTTCTCTTGTGAACTCCAATCATCCTTTGCAGCATGCGTTTTAGGACTTTGTTGATTGCTTCAACTTGTCCGTTGGCTTGCGGATAATATGGAGTAGAGCTGTCATGAGACAACCCTAGTTTGGCAGCTAATTTAACCATCATGTGATTGTGAAAATGCGATCCATGATCTGTGACTATAGCCTGTGGTACGCCGAATCTGGCGACTACATGATTGAAAAAGAAGAGGGCAGCTGTTTCACCAGTATTATCCAATGTAGGCATCGCCTCGGCCCATTTGGTAAAATAGTCAACTGCGACTATGATATACCCATGCCCCCCAGTCAAGGTGGGGTTACATGTCATGAAATCGATGCCCCATTTGGCAAATGGCCCAATAACAACTATTGGCTGCAGAGGTGCGTGTGGTCTTCTGGTTTTGCTATCGAAAATTTGACAAGCATGGCAACTTCTGACTGCGGTTATGCAATCTTTGAACATTGTTGGCTAGAAGTATCCTGCTCGTAAGATTTTTTGCGCTGTAGCATATCCAGATTGATGCCCCCCACACGTGCCTGAATGACAATCATTCAAGACTTTTTCGGCCTCCTCATGGGTGAGGCGCCTTCTCAGAACTGTATCGATACCACGACAGTCAAGTGTATCACCGACGATCATGTAGTCTTTTACTTGGTATCGAATACGTTTTTGTTCGGAGTGGGAGGTGTTTGGCCTATATTTTTGGGTTTGGAGATAAATTATTATATCTCCATACCACTTATTGCTTGAAGATATCAGAAACAAACTTTCGTCCACAATTGTTTCTTCGGATGTTTCATCGTTGGACGACGATGGGAGATCGCACAATAATTTTGCGAAAGCTAGAGCTTTCTTTGACTTGGATTTTACAAATTCCAGATCAAACTCTTGTAGGATTGCTATCCATTTTGAATATTTTCCCCCAAGCAATTGTCGCGACAATATATAAGTCATGGGGTTGCAATCTGACAGAATGGTAGTTTTCTGAAAGAGGACATAGTGTTGAAATCTCTGTATCGCTTGAACAGCTGCGAGTGCTAGCTTTTCAACGTAAGAATATTTGCTTTCTATATCATTTAAGTTTTTACTTAAATAATATATAGGATGTTCAATTCCATCGACTTCTTGAACTAAAACCATTGTGATGGTCGTATCTGCTGCAGCCAGGTACAAGTTAAAATCTTTTTGATAATTAGGAGCGTACATTAATGACGCTTTCATTAGTGATTCTTTTAAAGCATCAAAGGAAGATTGCGCAACCTGATCCCAGACAAAGGGCACTTCCTTTTTCAAAAGACGTGTATAACCTTTAGCAAGTTCAGTGTAATTTGGAATGAACCTCCTCAGAAAGTTCGCTTTCCTTTGGAGTTTCTGAATTTGAAGCAAATTTGAAGGTGGAGACAAATTTATGATTGCCTGGACCTTACATGGGTCGAGACAAATCCCGTCCTTCGAGACTACAAAGCCAAGTAAACAACCAGAACTGACGCAAAATACACATTTGTGTGGATTGAGTCGTATCTTGTAGTGTCGGCAACGTAGAAATATCGCTCTTAAATGTTGCGGGTGATCAGTCCACTTTCGCGAATGAGCCGCAAGGTCATCGAGGTATGGTTGAACGATGTTTTTGATGTCATGGAAGGCATAATTCATTGCCCTCTGAAACGTCACCCCTGCATTTCTTCAAACCAAAGGGTAATTTTCGATATGCGAATGTGCCCCACGGACAAATAAATGCAGTCTTTGACTGGTCCTGTGGGCGGATATTTATTTGATTAT
This sequence comes from Pinus tabuliformis, assembly GCA_031772625.1. Classification (NCBI taxonomy): domain Eukaryota; kingdom Viridiplantae; phylum Streptophyta; class Pinopsida; order Pinales; family Pinaceae; genus Pinus; species Pinus tabuliformis. Next base: position 394,931,108 of record CM062806.1, on the reverse strand, counting down.
ACCCGAAGAACCCATCCATGAATGAAAAGATTTCGCATCCGGCACATTCATCAATTATCTGGTCAATGAAGGGTGTAGGGTAGTTGTCTTTTGGACAAGCTTGATTTACATCCCTATAATCGACGCACACTCTAATTGTTCCTTGTTTCTTCATAACAGGGACAATATTCGATACCCAATCGGTCAGAGGAATGGGTAGATGAAACCATCATGGAGAAGTTTTTCAACTTTTGCCTTAATGGCAACGGCTTTCTTGGGGTGCACCTGCCTTAGCCGTTGTCGTATTGGTTTGACATCTGGATACATCTTAATTTCGTGTTCAACGATACTCGAGTCAATGCCTGGCATTTCACTGTATGACCAAGCAAAGACATCTCTGAATTTGTGAAAAAGAGCGTTATATATTTCCAGTTCTGAAGGAGAACAACATTTGCCAACATAAATATTCTCTACAACATTTGTTTTGGTCGATATATTTATGGCAATAGTCTCTTCAATGTTGGACAAGTTTCGCTCAAAATCCACCGTGTTTACAGTATTTGATAGGAAATCAAAGACTGAAGGATGATAAAGGTCATCTTGAGTATCTTCTCCACAATCCGGAAGAAGGGAACGATGGTGGGAATCATTCCATGGTGCCCCTTCAATTACCATTGATTGTAGAATTCCTTCGTCGGTGACATGCACTCGCGACCAAGGATCTGAAGGGGTACCATATTCTTTAGACCTATCTATCCAAACGCTTGATGAGCGTTGATTTGGATTTGCCTCCCATGCTAGGAACATTGATTGCTACAATATTTCCGTTGGGCTTGGGGGCAAAACCATTGCATGATCCATGTCAATATCGTTTTTTGAGATCTTTTTAGAAGATATCATATTGCAGGTTCCTACCGATGCTACTTCTGCCAGGTTGATTGGAGGTGGAAGGGTGAAAGTTCCCATTAGTATAGGATCTTTTAGTAGGCCTACTCTGATATTTTGAAGCGAATGGGGGCTTCCATGGATCATGGGAATGCTTCCCGTAACTTGAGAACCATTGGGGAGGAATTTTTGTTGATCGACGATTGTAATCCCTCCTTGAAAGGGAAATGCAATCTTCCTAAAATAGGTCAACACAATAGCCGCCATAGCATATATCCATGGTCTTCCTAGTAGGATGTTGTAATCAAGATTTCCATCGATGACTTCAACATCTATTTCTACCGTTTTCCCTCCTAGTTCAACTTTCAAGTTATTTAGAATACCATATGGGGTATATGTCCTTCCGTCGAATGCTTTTAATGTCGTCGAAGATCGCGACAAGGTTGGAGATCCTAAAGTTTTCCAGCAACTCATCGACATAATGCATGTAGATGCTCCCTCATCAATAATTGTTCGATGAACAGTTTTGTTGAGGGCTTTCACTTGAACAAGGAAAGCTAGTTGAGCTGGTAATTGAGGATCGTATCCTTTATGGTCGAAGGATACAAGATTGGAATCCTTTGGGTCTATCCCACCAATGGCTGATAATAAAGCTTGCCTTTGGGATGGGCAATTCTGTAGTACTTCAAGAGTCGACATAGCGGATGGTGATTGGGCCAAATCTTCCACTATATTATAATGTTGTGCCGCTCTAGCGCGGGGATTAAACGTCGACTTGTGTACTACTCCCTTTGGCAGTTTTATTGTCAATTCAGGAATGATAGGTGGCGCAACTTCTGTCGAAGTTGTTGTCGAACTACTAGGTTGATCTTTATCCTTGTTGTTCGACAGCTGTGGATTCCCATAATCTTTGTTCCTTGTCGATATCAAAGCATCATTTTGTTGTTTTGAAACCGACAACATTAGCACTTGAGACGGGGAGGCATTTCCACTTTCAACCAGATTTGTTCCCGGATTTGGAAACGGATCAGTTAACACTGCAGAGGTTTTTGAATTCTTGAAGAATTTCTTAAGCTCAGCTCTGTGTGGACAATGTGCAGTCCAGTGATCCTCATCGCATATAAAGCATGGATTTTTTGGTTTCCTATCTCCAGGAGGGTTTGAAGAAGATTTTTCAGGTGATGGTTCCTCCTGTTTCTTCTTCTTCCCTTTGCCTTTCTTCTTGCTCCCAGGTTGTTTGGTTTCTTTACCTTTATCTGTTGATATGGCATTTACTTCCGAAGCAAGAAGTTCATCTTTTGCATTTTGACCTGAAATCTTACGGGCCTTTTTGGATGTAGCCTTTGTCGATTTCGCGTCTGTTGTGCCAATCACGCCATCGCTGGAATGAGAGTCATTGTTTGATTTAGGAGGAGGAGGAATTGAGAATTCCGGTCTAGCGGCATCAGGTATTTTATCGTAGAGCGTGTCGGACTGGGTGTAAATCAAGTCCAGATATTGCGCACGAGCGATAACTTGCTCTTCTGTTACAACTCCCCCCTTTGCCACATCTTCCGTGATGGAAGGTAGTAATGACTTGATAAACCATTCAGCTAAGAGCTAATCGGGGACATACGTTTTTACCATTCTACGACGACGTCGCCACTCATGTATATGATTAGATATGTGAGTGGCCGTTGTCTTTTTGAAATTGGTAAGAAGTTCTGTTCCCATTTCGTACCTTATTGGTAAGTGAAAATGGGTTAAAAAGGTTGTGGCTAAGGTACTGAAGTTGTCGAACGAATCTCTAGGCAATTCGATGTACCATTTTGCCGCCGGACCCGTTAACGTCCTCTGAAAGAGGTGAAGTCTTATCAAATCATCATTTAGGGTGTTTGATGAACACCATAGATGAAAGGTCATCACGTGATTCGATGGATCTTCACCCAGATTTCCATTAAATTTAGGAATATCTGATGGAAGTTTATGCGGAATCGCTGGCCACCAAGGGGCGTAAGAGATTGGATCGTTTGTTGACCTATTTAAATCAGGTAACTCTAAAGTTGCCACAAAGGGTAACTACTGATTCAGGTTAGGTGAAGCATACCCAGGATAAGATGGGATTGCCTGAGCAGTTGGTCTTTGCATACCGGCATAATGCATTTGATGCTGGTAACTTTGGTAAGGTTGGTGAGCATGACCATTGTAAAATGGTTGATTTTGACTATTTTGAATGTACGGCTGTCCACTATTAGCAAAGATTTGTTGCTCAGAACCTTGGTATACTTGTTGGAATTGCGGTTGTTGGTATTGCATTAGCCATGGTTGTGAAGCCATGTGTTGTTGCCTGATACTAACAGTTTGACCAAGATGAGGGGTAATTTTACCCGTCTGAACCTGTGTCATTCCACCAGTCGGCAATTGTTGAGTCACAGGGTCAAGGGGTTGTTGCATTACAACTTGAGAAACCTGAGGTTGGCATACAACAGGCAGCGCTTGAACTTGCGACACCGTCACAATAGCAGGCGTAGTTGGGATATTTGACGTAGGTAAGCATTGTTGCATCGAGTATACAACTCTTGGTTGTTGAGGTAGTATAGGTACCCAACCGCTTGAGGTAATCCCAGTATAACCTGAATGTTGTTGTGAACTCCCGTATGGATATCCTCCCGGAGGGGATAATGAAAGCGTATACTACCCCCCATACGGTGGTAATCCAGAACTCAAGGGAATTGTTTGCCCTTGGGGGCCAGACTGCCCAAATTGACCTCCAAATGGATCAATTTTTTGAGACTCAACATAAGAGTTTCCGGATATTATTCCAGATGAACAAACAGGAACAGACCATACTGTCAAAATGGCCCCTGAGTGGGCTCCTTCCAACGGTTGAGAGCTAGTCGGGACAGATGGTATACCGGCGAACATTGTCGGAGTGATAGCAGGGAGTTCTGTCGTTGCTGTGTCAGACGATATAGTCTTAGATGTTGACGGTTGTTCAGACATTTGTAGTCTATACAAAAGATTACCTAGCGATTCTACAGGAGCTTCCGCTGGTGGTAGACTAACTTCTGATGAAGAAGGATATAGAGTGATCCTGACTCCAAATTGCGATGGAGTACTCGTTGGAGGATCTTCCACAATTTCTTCTATGGCAATCAGACCAGGTGGAAGGGGAAGACCGTCAGGTCCGTAGAATATTTCTGGTGCCAAAGAAGGTATGGAATCAACAGTGGCAGATGTTTGAAGAGCAAGACTCTCCGAACCGGTCAAAAATGGAACTGGTTCGGTAACACAAGTGTTTACTCTTAGACTAGGATCAGTATCACTGTCCTTCTGTGTCTGCTGAACTTCTTCTGTAGAGGCAGAGATTCCAGAACTGTTTGGAGTAATCGGAGTCTCTGATGTTGTTGGAACACTTGTTCTAACTTTAACAGGAGATTTGGAACCGGTTAAACGAGTTCGCTTTGTCCATACTGGCTTCGATTCCGGAGACAAAGACGGTTGACTCGTAAGCCTCCGCGAATGACGGGGTTTCAATTGACTTTCTTCCACGATTGCGGATTACTCGATCAACTAAAATAAAGGGGAAGTATGTTTCTGAATTAAATGAATTTTAGATGCTTTGACACAACTTGTTTTTTCAGTTTTTAAGAGTCGAGAAAAAACAAAAGATGACTCTAGTCTCCTTCGATTTTTAATGAGCCTGAAGTGACAAGTGCTTAGATGGACCTTTTCCGTTAAGGATTCTGAAAAGGAACGAAAGGGACTGCTCTGGAAATCTGGGTAGAGGGATTACCAAATCAATCGCAAAACTGCAGAATACTTTTTACGGTACGGCAATTAATCTTCCCGAATGTTGTGTTCAGTGCATTGCGATCGATAGGGTGGCAGACACGGCTTCCTATGGATAAAGGATTAAGCCTATTGGGGTCTCCCAAAATATACTCAACGGTACGTGGGAGCACAATTCCGTACTGGCACTTATCGTCTCAAAGTGGAGGAATCACCCAACCATCAGTGAGAACAACAGTTACCAGGCTTTACGACGCCGGAATACGTCTCTAGCCTAGACTTCTAAATGTTGTGCATTAAGTTCCAAAGCGTTGTTAGATTCATTGGATTTATTTTAAGTTGATCTTGTTTATGAAGTTTGCCTTTCAGGTTCACCACGAGATGTAGATGTAATTCCTAAAATGCAATCTAAGATGATAAACAAACTTTTTATCTCCTTTATGCAATGAAAATCCTAGCTACTAGGGACAAGAAAGACAGAATCTTTTCACAAAGAGCAAAGAGCACACTCTAAATGCACTTTCCTAAATCAAGCCAATCAGACTGTCTATATGCAAATGCACATGCATGTATTTGTTTTCGACTTTCTTAGTATATGAATGCTAAAAAGAAAGTTGATGCACAAATCTGAATTTCTTTTCAAGTGACAAATATCAACAAGTTTCTTTTCGAAATCAAAAAATGGAGATGATCACAACACCTTACGATTTTCAAATGAATACTTGTTCTCGACACTAGAAAATTACAAATTCAGACCAAAAGCAATAGTAACAGGATAATCGACCATCAACAGCAATCAAACTCTTTCCTATGATTGAAATCGAAACTTGCGACAGTTTCAAATCAAAGGGCGACAGTACGATTATGCTACTTTTGCAAAGGAGAACTGTAAATGACTCAACAAACACATAAAAACATCTACAGTTCTTTTGTACAAAGGAGGCGGAATAACAGTAAGGAAAAGGGGTTTCAAACAGACATATATTGATCACAGGCAGCAAAATTCAAGAATAGAACTGGAAAGAATGAACCACAGAAGCCACAACTACACAGAGCTAGTCTGATCAGTGCACCTGTAACACAGAGAATCTGAAATGCAGCGCAGGTTGTCCACTCGGGAAGTGCACTGAAATTCAAAATCTCTGAACAGTACCTACGCTGGGCCAGAAACGAGACTTTGTTCGGATTCCGGGTCACAGTTTGCAGTTCAGTTCTTGGGTTTTGGCCGAGCAAAAAGCAATCAGTAATGCAACAATCAGGGGTAGATCTAAGGATGATCTAAGAGCTATCACAAGGGCAACCAGATAGTTTGTGAATCAGTTGTTTAAATCATAAACAGATCCAGTAGATGGATTGAAGTAGCAGTTGTCTACTTTGCATTTGTTATGGCAAATGCAGTTCGAATGCTACTTGTAAGTTTATGAAACAAACAACAAAGAATGATAAACAAACAAACTAATTAAGTCCCCAGCGGAGTCACCATTTTGTTACAGGGAAAAGTGTCTATATAGAACTGCTCTATCCCACTAAGGTGTGACAGCTGCCTTAGAAACAAACAGAGAAAAGCTACTTTTGTTTTTCCTTTATGAATTATAGATAGAGAGGAACAGAAAGACCAACCTCTGTCTTGTGCTAATCTCTTGTTCTTGTGCTAATCTCTTGATTCGATCCCTCTCTTCTTTGATAGTCCTCAGCTACCTGCTCCCTTGCACGCCCAGCTTCACAAAGTACCTGTAAGATCACAGAAGCATAGCACTATACAAAGACATGGATCTATAATCATAAACAATCTAGGATCAGATGTAAATTGACCATACAAATGTAACAAGCATCAATGATACAAAAGCATGGAAGAAAACTCAAATAGCTTTTATTGATAAACAAGAAAAGAGCCAGGAGGAGTTACAACCAGTTGTTCTGACCCAGCATCAACCTCCCAGAAAAGAAGCCCCTCTTCACCTCAAACAAAGCTTAGATCACCCAACAATCTGATGTTTGTCTCAAGAAACCAACAACAATTCCTTACAATATGCAAAATTCCAGCCTCTGGATCTCTGGGATGAGGGATCCATATATAGATATTTGTAAGGGGGATGAGTCAGCTTGTGATTTGATTAGTGTCTTCTCTCTGATAGTTCTTGCTTCCACTTGGAGACTGATGGCCTCTTACTCATCCTTGGTCGAATTCAGTGAGGCAAGTGTCACAGGAGAAGATTCTGGAAGCTTCCATTGCCTTTCCACCTCGCGGAATGACACTGCCATTTGTCATTTCTTGCCCATCGCACCCCACAGAAGGGACTTTTGAAATGTAACGCACCCTCACAGTGTATTTGGGTGAGATGCAACGCACTTAGCCAGTGGAGCAGCTACAATGATCCTGTTTTGACCAATTCTGAGCAGTTTCTCATGGAGAACTTCTGGGAGAAGCTGTAATCTGTTGACCTTGTTCCTTTAGGGGTTAGAACAACACTTTTAGGGACTTAGGAGCCCTTGGTTTATGGAAATTTCATGCTTGGGGTTATAGGGCCCAAAAATGTCTATAACATGATGTCTTCTTGGGGGATGACAGGAAGGCTAGAATCATTGGTCGTGGAAAAGTAAAGTTGAAGTTGCAAGGTGGAAGGGTTAGAACACTTCCGGGTGTTCTGCATATTCTTGCATCAGCCAGAAATCTGATTTCTGTTAGTAAGCTGGATGATGCAGGTGTAAAAACAGTGTTCGAGAAGGATACGTGCAAGATGGTTCGAGGAGCACTGGTATTGATGCGGGGAGCTCGGATTGGAACTTTGTACAGCTACAAGGTAGCACTATTGTTGATGTGTGCAATAGTTTCGTGGTTCTTGAAAGTGGAGTAAAAAATCTAGTGGTCTCTGGAGAAAAGACCATGTTGTGGCATCAAAGGCTTGGACATATTAGAGAGAAGGGCCTTCGAATACTTCATGGTAAAGGTATGGTAGAAGGTATAACAAATAGCTCTCTGGATTTTGATTTCTGTGAAAATTGTGTATACGGGAAGCATAATCGGGTGAGTTTCCCCTCTGATGGTAAGAGGGCGAAACATATATTAGAGCTTGTGCACAGTGATATGTTTGGACCTGTGAAGCTTCCATCACTTGGGTAAGTCTGTGTACTATGTATCATTTATAGATGATTTCTCAAGGAATACATGGATATATTTCCTTAAGAAGAAATCTGAAGTCTTTGATAGGTTTAAAGAATTTAAGGCTCTAGTGGAAAACCAGACAGAGAAGAAGATAAAGGTGCTGAGGACAGATAATGGTGGAGAGTTTTGCAGTAAGGAATTTGAAGAATTCTGAAAGAAGTGTGGTATAGCACAGCAGAAGACTACTCCATATACACCTCAGCACAATGGAGTTGCAAAAAGAATGAACAAGACATTGATGGAAAGGGAAAGAAGCATGCTCAGTGGTGTTGGGTTAGGATAGGAATTCTGGGCAGAGGCGATGGATACGGCATGTTACCTAGTCAACAGGTCACCTTCATCAGCGTTGGAGGATAAGACTCCACAAGAGGTATGGACTAGTAAGAAACCCTCTCTTTCACATCTGAGGGTATTTGGATGTGATGCATATGTACATGTTCCAAAGGAGAAAAGAACAAAGTTGGATAGTAAATCTGAAAAGTGCATCTTTATTGGGTATAAGGATGGTTTAAAGGGTTATAAGCTTTGGAACCCAGTAACAAGGAAGGTTATGTACAGTCGAGATGTGGTGTTCAGAGAGGTGAAAGATGTTATTAAACATGAAGTCCAACCAAAGGAACCTGAGAAGATAGAGTTTGAGCTAAAGGAGGAAGAATCAGACTCTACAATAGAGGAGGAATCAGAAGATGAAGAGCCACAAAATCCAGCTGTGAGAAGATCAGTTCAAGAAAGAAGGCAGCCGAAAAGGTATAGTCCATCTGCTTTCTGTTCAAATTTTTCTTTGTCTGTTACTGATGATGATCCTAGAACTGTGAAGGAAGCAGTGGATTTAGAGGATGGAAAACTTTGGAAAGAGGCCATGGTTGATGAAATGGAATCTTTGCACAAAAATGAGGCTTGGGATCTGGTGGAGTTGCCAGCCAGAAGGAAACCTATTGGCAGCAAATGGGTGTTCAAAAAGAAGACAAATGCAGAAGGAAAAGTGGAGAAGTAAAAAACTCGGTTGGTAGCAAAAGGTTATTCCCAGGTGCCGAGAATTGATTTTGGTGATATTTTTTCTCCTGTTGCCAAGGTAAATTCTATTAGATTACTTTTATCTGTTGTTGCTGCTTTTTGTTTTGAGGTAGAACAGATGGATGTGAAGACATCGTTTCTTCATGGGGATCTGGAAGAGGAAATATACATGAAGCAACCTGAAGGCTTTGTGGTGAAGGGTAAGAACAAATTGGTATGCAAGTTAAAGAAGTCTCTTTATGGGTTAAAACAGCCACCAAGGATGTGGTATCAAAAATTTGATACATTTATACGGGGACTTGGCTTCACCAGAAGCAAAGCAGATCACTGTGTGTATTTTAAATTAATTGGTGTTTGTGTTATTTATTTGGTCTTGTATGTGGATGATATGTTGTTGGTTGGAAATGACAAAGAAGTTATCCAGGATTTGAAGACCCAATTGTCCTCCAAATTCGACATGAAATATCTTGGTGCTACAAACTATATTTTGGGCATGGAAATTAAAAGAGATCGAGGAAAGAGGAAGCTCTGGTTAAACCAGAGGAAGTATGTCGAGACAATATTACAGAGGTTTAATATGCAGGATAGTAAACCGGTGAAGGTTCCTATTCCTGTAGGTGTGAGGTTATCTGCTGAATAGTGTCCCAAGACACAAGAAGAGGAAGAGGACATGTCTCGTGTTCCATCTGAAAGTGCAGTCGGTAGCCTAATGTATGCAATGGTCTATACTAGACCAGACATTACACATGCAGTGGGAGTATTGATCAGGTTTATGTCAAAACCAGGGAAGGAGCACTAGACAGTAGTGAAGCGGGTTTCCAGGTATTTTCGTGGCACTAGTGATTATGGTTTATGCTACCAAGGAAGACCAGGATTGGATAGAGTGTTGGATATTCATGGCTTTGTTGATTTAGACTGAGCTGGAGATCTAGATCAAAGAAGATCTACAAGTGGGTATGTGTTTAACTTATTTGGAGGTGTAGTCAGTTGGATGAGTAAGAAACAATTTGTAGTGACACTGTCAACTACAGAAGCAGAATACATGGCAGCCACTCATGCAAGCAAGGAAGCAGCTTGGTTGCAGAGATTGTGTTCAAGTATGTGGTTAATACAGGAAGCTATAAGGATAGATTGTGACAGCCAAAGTGCAATTTTCTTGGCAAAGAACCCCGAGTATCATTCAAATACAAAGCACATTGATGTTCAGTATCACTTTGTGAGGGATATGATAGAATACAAAAAGGTGTTGCTGGTAAAGGTGGACACTTTGAATAATACTGTAGATGCATTGACAAAATATGTGAGCTCTGAGAAGTTCTCTTGGTATGGAGAGACAATGGGCATTTCAGGGCTGGAAAAATGACTAAGCTCTCTTGTGGCCCCTTATGGAAAGAAAACAACAAGTGGGAGAATGTTGGGTTGCGTTATATTCTTTCCACATAGTTAACAGGGGGTTTGAGGGGCACTTGTAACCCCACTTTATGGGGTCCGGGGCAGCGCCCCGAAAAATTTTGGTTTTGGACCCTATGTTAGGTTGGGCGAACCCACCTATGGTTTTGTGTATGATTTTCGCACATGTTTTTTGGATGTGATGGTTTTTCGATCCATGGTATTGGACGCGATGGTTTTCGGTCCATGGTGTTGGATGCTTTGGCATGTATAAATATGTATTATAGCATTGAAAGGAACATAATGAAAAATCAAGCTGGTAGTCCTAGTTTTGAGATCCAGTGGAAAATATCTGTGTATATGTGTTTTATGTATTCTGCTCTCACATTATTTATTTTCTGTATTTTAGAATTCATATGCAGGTAATTTTTGTACAGGGTTAAAAACTACATCTATCAATACCATGGTCCAAAACCACGTAGGACCAATACCTTGGACCCAATACCTGGGGTTAATACCTTGGACCAAATACCATGGACCAATACCATGGATCGAAATACCATGGACCAAATACCACAAACCAAAACTTAGTTTTCCAACATGTACACGCCTTTCCTTATGTGAAAGTATGTGTGTATGTTATATGCTCCTTTTGGTCTGCTAACCTGCATGTATACGCTCCTTTGTCATGGTGAACCTATGTATACCTCTCTCTGGTCATTAATTCTTTGCTATTGACCTGCTGCACTATGATCTGTCATTCGAGTGAGTTGCCATCAAGGACAACACCTGTATCATACTTGTATCATAATGCCAACATTTTGTTCTTTTCTCCTTTGGAACATGTACACATGCAACACATTCAAATACCCTCAGATGTGAAAGAGAGGGTTTCTTACCAGTCCATACCTCTTGTGGAGTCTTATCCTCCAATGTTGATGAAGTTGATCTATTGACCAGGTAACATGCAGTCTCCACTACCTCTACCCAGAATTCTTGTCTTAACCCGACACCACTGAGCATGCTTCTTGCCTTTTCCATCAACGTCTTGTTCATTCTTTCTGAAACTCCATTCTTTTGGGGTGTATATGGAGTAGTCTTCTGCCATCCTATACCACACTTCTTACAGAATTCTTCAAATTCCTTACTGCAAAACTCTCCACCGTTATTTGTCCTTAGCACCTTTATCTTCTCCTATGTCTAATTTTCCACCAGAGCCTTAAATTCTTTAAACCTGTCAAAGACTTCAGATTTCTTCTTAAGGAAATATATCCATGTCTTACTTGAGAAGTCATTTATAAATGATACATAGTACACAGACTTACCCAGTGATGGAACCTTCACAGGTCCAAACACATCACTGTGCACACGCTGTAATATTTGTTTTACCCTCTTACCAACAAAGGGGAAACTCACCCGATTCTGCTTCCCATATACACAATTTTCATAGAAATCAAAATCCAAAGAGCTATTACTCATACCTTCTACCATACCTTTACCATGAAGTATTCGAATGCCCTTCTCTCCAATATGTCCAAGCCTTTGATGCCACAACATGGTCTTCTCTCTAGAGACCACTAGATTTTCTGCTCCACTTTCAATAACCACGAAACTGTTGTACCCATAAACAACAGTGCTACCTTGCATCTTGTACATAATTCCAATCCAAACTCCCCGCATCAATACCAGTGCTCCCCAAACCATCTTGCAGTTATCCTTCTTGAACACTATTTTTACACCTGCATCATTTAGCTTGCTTACAAAAATCAGATTTCTGGCCAATGCAAGAATATGCAGAACACCCGGAAGTGTTCTAACCCTTCCACCTAGCAACTTCAACTTTAATTTTCCACGACCAATGATTATGGCCTTCCTATCATCCCCTAAGAAGACATCACCACCGTCATATTTCTCATACTCGTAAAACCACTCTATATGGGGAGTGAAGTGAAAGGATGCACCTGAGTCAATCAACCATGCCTCATGATCTACATGTGTACTTGAAGAAGCCAAGTACACATCCCCACCTTCATCTGAGGTGGCTTTCACCTCTGCAGAAGGAGCATCATCATATCCCTTTCCTTTGTCAAGAGCTTTAGATTTACAGTTCCTTTTGTAGTGCCCTTCCTTTCCACATTTCTAGCAGACCACCTTTATAGGCTTTCCTGAAGATTTAGATCTCCCTCTAGATTTAGATCTCCCACTCAATGACTTACTTTTGTTTCCATTATGGGACTGTCCTCGTACCGACAAGGCATCACCATTCTGGCTCTCCATATTTTTTCGTCTCATCTCCTTTGTCAGCAAGGGTGAGACTATTTCATCACACTGCAAGGCAGTTTTCTACCTATTGCAATAATCGGACTATCCCATGAATCCGGTAGATAACACAACAAACTGATGCACTTATCTTCATTTGAAATTTTAATATCAATAGACAGTAACTGACTTATGACAATATTAAATGCATTCAGATGCTCTGTCACCGAGTCTCCATCTCCCATCCTCATGTTATATAGCTTTTTCTGTGGGAACAGTTTATTCACCAGAGACTTAGATTGGTACAAAGTCCCTAACTTATCCCACAAAGCCTTCATCGTAGCTTCCCTTGATACATTCAAAAATACTGAATCTGAGACACACAATCGTATTGTGCTCTTTACCTTCCGATCCAACTTCTTCCATTCTTCATCAGACACTCCCATTGGTTTAGTACCTGGATCTACTGCGTCCACTGATCTTTATCCACCAACAGATCCTCTGTATTGAGTTTCCACAACTCAAAACTCTGACCATTAAATTTCTCGATCTCTATATTTCCTCTGCTCACCATCTTCTTTTACCACTAGAATCGATCTCGCATATCTCTGACTGAATAGGGTCTACCACAGTCCTGAGCGAAACACCTTAGCCACAAAGGCGTTCCCTTGAAGCCAAAACAACTCTGATACCAAATGTAGGTTTTAACCCCGTATAGAAATTACCTGCATATGAAATCTAAAACATAGAAAATAAACAATGCAAGAGCATAACACATAAAACACATATACACAAAGATTTTCCCCTGGATCCCAAAACCGAGACTATCAACTTGATTTTTCATTATGTTCCTTTCAATGTTATTTTCATTATGTTCCTTTCAATGTTACAATACATATTCATACATGCCAAAGCATCCAATACCATGGACTGAAAACCATCGTGTCCAAAACCATGGACCGAAAACCATCACATCCAAAACCATGTGTGAAAAATCATGCAAAAAACCATAGGTAGGTCTGCCCAACCTAATATAGGGTCCAAAAACAAAATTTTCCAAGGCGCTGCCCTAGACCCCATAGAATGGGGTTACCTACACCCCTCAAACCCCCTGTGACCCCCCTCCCCCCCCCCAAAAAAAAAAAACAAATCGGCGCAATGAATGGGGGACTCCGCCCCCCTTCTAACCTCCTGGTTAACTATGTGGGATAGTCGTGGAAAGAATATAACACAACCCAACAAGTAATCTAGTAGATTTGTTGGTAGTTAAACTTAGTTAATTAAGCTCTAGTCCTTAGTGGAGTCAGTAGGAGTTTAGTTGAGTAGTTATAATAGTTGTTAACTCATCGATCTCTTAGTTGACTGATCAATCTACTAAAACTAAACCCAGTCATGCATGGAATTCAAATTTCCTAATTGGAGTGGAGGAAAAGGCTCATTGTAATTGTCATTAGTTGTATACTAGTTGAGTGTATAGAGTTTTGCATTGAGCAGGTGATCAATTCCTTCAGATTTGCGCAACAAAATAGGGATTTCTCTTATTTTTTAGGGGCTAATTTCCTCAAGGATTACACAAGGAAATAAGAGGGTAGCAGAGGCCTATTTCAGCTAAGTGTTGGTCAAAGCAAGTCAGTGAGCAAGAGATCAGAATTGTAGTGCAGGTTATGCTTTTGGATTGAAGCATGACATTGTAATTGATCCATATTCTCATCTGAATTAATGCAACGCAACAGAGGGGTTTTTCTCAAGTGGGTTCCCCTATAAAATCATTGTGTTCCTTATGTTTTGATGGTTGCATGTTATTACATGTGTTTCTATCATGTGCTTTCCCTTCTACGGAATAGTAGAATAAATTTATGTCTCTTGATTTCAGTTTGATTTCAATAGTAGTAGCAAATTTCTTAACATTTATACATTAAAGAGTTTAGTTCATAAAATTAAAAAAATTAAAAATAAAGAAAAAGGGTCCCCATTTTATTATGACTAAGTTTAAAATAGGGGAGGTTGTTTTTTGCCACAATAAACCATTAATGATGCCTTGGCAGACCAACCAACCAATCCATCGAATAATATGCACATGAACAAATAATTATAGGCATTGATTAAATTTTGAAGAAATCAAATCCCATTGTTAACACTTCCAATTTAGCATCTTGATACCCTCACATATCATTCAACTTTTTGTCTACAAAAAAACTTCAATTTGTTGTAGTCCTAGCTTCCACTATCACTAATAAGGTTGCCTTGTAAAATGTTATTCTTGCATTTATTGTAAAGAGAGCATTTGCCATGTTGTTATATCACCAAACCCTGCACTCTACACTAGATTTATGTTTTCCCTTTACTCATAATAACTAATGAAACTTTGATACATATCTACGCTTTATTTTAAGTTGGAAGAATCTATCTTATTTCAATTGTCAGCTGACAATGAGGACAACCATCACCAATTGTTATCTACAAATGTTGGCTAACTCATCACTATTATTCAAGGAAAACCATGCCACTTGAAATTGTTTGCTCGTAGTCTATAAGGAGGTAGAATTCCACTCCTGCTAGATGTGTCTAGGTCTTGTGTCATTAACCTATTTATATCCGAGGAAGATGAACTCATATCCAATAGAAAGTAATTTTAGGTCTTACTCTAGGACCAAAAGGAAATTCAACCTAATTAGTATACATCCACTACCTATTTTTTATCATTTTTTTCAAAGGTGGAAAAAACCTATGAGGACAACCATCTTTCTTTGTGATTGATAAATGCAGCCTAGCTCATCATTGTTATTAAAGAAATCAACACTACACAACACTACATAAAATGAGACAAAGTTTCCCTACTTCCATTGCACATACCTCTAGGTCTTCGACAATAACCCTATTTCTTTATATTCAAGGAAAATGATCTTTTAGTGAATCAAGCATAATTTTAGGTCTTTCTCTAGGACCAAAAAGATAATTTAAACTCCCTATAGTATCCCCTAGATACCCAATATCCCATATGCTAGCAAAATTCATGTGATATCATGTATCATGTATCCCTTATGCTAGCAACTACAAATATGCCCAAGTCAACAATAGTCAGTTTTCCTTAACTAGTCCTTTAGTCAACAATCAAACAACCCTTCAAAAGCTCGGTCAACATTAGTCAACTTTGGCCTCAATTGTTGGTCAAAGTCAACCCAAAACAATAGTCAAAAATATAGTCCAACTCGGTCAAATGAGAGAGAAGGTATGCAGCCCAAATCTACAATTTCCTACGGTCAACACAAGTCAAACAACCCAGAAAATTTTGGTTTATGTGCCAATGAATTCAGCCTAAATAAATTGGATCTTTTCTAGTCAAATGGAGGAGTCAAACTCGGTCAAACTGATGCCAAAACTTCCAACAAAAAAATCAATGTAGAAAAAGCCAAAGATGCCTAAGAAAACCTCACACGTGTGAAGAGAATAAGGCTACCTCAAACCTGTATGAACTAATAGAATCAAGAGAGAGAAGGAGAATGTGATGTGATGATGTCAAAATGAGCTTGAGGTAACTTGTATTCTTAAGAGTTAGAGGAGGGCAAATTTTTCCTTAGGCTGACCTTGACAATTTAGGTACCTATGGGCTTCACTTCAAAAATAAACTCTCCCTTGTCCAAATCAAATGTTTCAAACACCAAATTTGGTCCTCTTGAAAAGAGAAATTTAGTCCAATGGTTCGAATTTGTCACTAAGCTTCAAAATCAACAATAAGGGGTAGACTTCCATTCTTGCTAGATGTCTCTAGGTCTTGTGTCGTTAACCTGTTTCCTTACATCCAAGGAAGATGAACTCATAGCCAATTAAAAGTACTTTTAGGTCTTAATGAGTTCTTATTCCATCAAAAGTAATTTTAGGTCTTACTCTAGGACCAAAAAGTAATTTAACTTGATTAATATACACATATTACCTTTCTTTTTTATCATTTTCCAAAAGTAGCAAAAACCTATCATAACTTAGTTGTCAACTAAGAGTGAGGACAACCATCATTCTATATGATTCATAAGTGCAGGCTAGCTCATCATTGTTATCAAGGAATTCAATACTACACATCACTACATAAAATCATGCAGAGTTTCCCTACTTCTATGCCACATACCTATAGGTATTTGGCCATAACCCTATTTCTTTATATTCAAGGAAAATGAGTTATTAGTAAATCAAGCATAATTTCAGGTCTTTCTCTAGGACCAAAAAAACAATATCAACTCTATATAATATCCCTAGATACCCAATATCCCATATTATCATGTGATACCATGTATCCACACTCTTTACATGACACTAGGATATTATACCAAGTTGCAGTTTTCTCTACTCCTTATATTTACTATATTATTAGAGGTCCTAATTCATGTTGATGTTTTTAGAGAACCCATATAGAAACCTAATGATCTAGCTCCTAATACTAATATTGATGAGTCAATCCATGTAGAATCCTAATGATCTAGCTCCTAATACTAACATTGAGATTGATGAGTTTTTTTTCCTAAATCTATTACATAAATAATTTTAGTGTAGAGGTTTCAAACCATAAGTATCTTTTATCCTTAAAATGAACCACACTCAAATAGTTCAAAAAATCAGCACTTAAACTACTTATATAACAAATCCAGGAAAAAAAACTCATCATAATTCAACTCATAAAAAGCTCAATTTTAAAACACTAATATTATAGTGCAAATCCTTTAAACCTTCCATTAGTTGCAGGTTTATGTTGAATCAACCTATATCAAACAAACATCATCGGTGTGCTGGTTGTAGTTATCATTTTTAACACTGGGTTAGGTTTAGTCTAATCGGTTAACTGGTGATTATATTAATCTTGAATCAACAAAGCATAGTACAGCTCTGATTCTGATCAATCCAACTTCCTTCCCATCAATCTCATCTGCTATATCTATTTTTTTTTTTCCATTTTTATCAATTCCATCAAAAACTACAACGGCCCTCCAAAACTGAAAACTGCAGACTGCAGCAAGCCTTCTATCATTCTAATTTCTCGTGAATTAAACAAACTAATGAACTGACCACATTCCAAAAATAATCATTTGCTCCCGTGCTCTCTCTTTTCAAGGATACAGTTTACAGGAAAAATTGCAGAAATTGAGTTAAGTTACAATTACTATATATTCACAGTCTGGTATTGCATCATTAGCACCGTTTCTTTCCTTTTTTCTTGATGTAAATTCAGAGTAAATTCAACTCTGATATCTCGTGATGTGATCTCGACAGGAAAATAGAAAATTCTTCCAAAAAAGACATTGCCCACTGGTTTGGTCGATGAAAGCTTTCAGGACAAACATTTATTTGGCTGCACTGCTAAAACAGGAACATGGACCTATAAGAGGATAAGGCTTGCGGCTGTAAACAAGTTAGTACTTGCTGGAAGTGGAAAAACTTGCATGCCAATAGCCATTGGTGTGGCAGAGAAGAAGGGCTGCATCTGTCATTCAAGCACGGTTACATTAAATGAGAACCACAGACGGCCGAATGGAATGATTTGCATACAGTGTCATTCAGAAAAATCATCCGCCACCCTTATTCCTCCTGAGTCATGTCATCATTTAACCCACAAGCTACAAACTGGCAGCGCCCGCTTAGTACAGATTTGCTGTTAAGCTGTAACTATTAACTATGTGCCGAAATTGTTGCAGCAATGTGGAGAGGGAAGTGGTGTGTGCCCAACGGTGGAGATAACGAACAAGGGACCACACCCATAAGAGATCCTTATCTTCTAAAATATAATAATACTACTAACGATACGTATAGTTTAAAATTAAAATTTGTTAAAGTTTTTTTTAAATCAGAGTTAGAAGTAATTTATTTTGCAGAGTTGGAATTTGCCAGAGTTTTTTAAGGTACTGAATTTATTTATATATTCAAAAATTTATTTTAAACAACAATAAAAAAATCATAATATTGCTTTAAATTATATGAAAAAGTTATTTCATATATTAGTTAGACTGTACCCTAATAATAATTTCATTCAATAATATTATGCATATAAAAGTTTAATGAGAAAGTTTTATTCCTCTATTTTCATTTTGATTGTGGATTGAAGGTTGGCAGAGGTTGTGTGGGTGATGTAGACCTTTCAGACTTTGGGTACGTAATAATTATGGAGTGGTTTCATGTGGTTTGAGTTTTGCTACTTTATGTGGTAGTTTTGTTGATGTAAGCATTTTTCTTGTTGTAGAATTGTAAAAGTGCGGACTTGGCTTATGTAGCTTGAGTTTTGTTATTCTATGTAGTTTGAGTTTTGTTATTTAAAAAAAAACTTAGAATTGTTTAATGGATATGGATATTGTAATAAGATTATAAGTGTTTGAGTATAGAGTTATAAAGTTAAGTGATAGAAAAAATATAAATGTTTAATAAATATGAAGTTAGATTTGAAATGTAAATTTCATTATTAAAACAAAAATATATTTAGTAATTGTGAAAATTGGGTTCTTTAATAGTTAGTATATTAAGCATTGAGAAGAGTCAATTTTCTAAAAGTGTAAACTTTCTCTCTAAAAAATATTTGGACCTCCAAAAATTTGATCTATATTGATGTTTGATAGATTTAAGTAAGTGTATAATGATCATATTTTTCTCTTTTATGATAATAGTATGCTCAATTTTATTTTTATAGTTATTATAATTATACTATGTAAATAATATTTTTGGTTAATATGTCACATCAACACTATACTCACATCCTCATGATAACTTTTCTCATAGCGAGTTATAAAATGTGATTCTTATTACAACAATAAAATTATATTTGAGATGTGAGATTTCTTATATAAGAACTTATATAAAAACCAAGATTGATGCACTGAGTTATGTTTTAACCATGAGCTTAATCACTTGCAAAATCAAAACTTAAACAACAATTATGAAAAGATGGATGGATAATAAGAATGGAGTTATATTTTTGCTATCAATTTCCCCTTTCAAAATCAAATCCTATGCACTAAGTTCCATTTAGCATATGAGCTTCACCACTTCAAAAAATCAAATCCTGTGCACTAAGTTACATTTAGCGCATGAGCTTCACCACTTCAAAGTCAAAACCAATTCACAATGAAAAAGAAAATGAGAATGGAGTTACATTTGAGTCATGGTCTTCACCAACTCAAAAAAACATAACTTTAAATCACTATCTCATAATCAAAACCAATACAAAGTCATCCTCACCAACTCAAAAAAGCATAACTTTAAATCACCATCTCACAATCAAAATCAATACAAAGTGATTGTAAAAATCTGGAGGCCTAATAACTATTAATCACACAAATATTGAAACTTCAAAGAATATGGGTAAGTGCTAAGCATACAATTATATGTGAGTTTGGTGGATAATTTTTCCATTATTTCAAAATCAAATTTTAAATTTCATTAATCTAAAATCAAAAGCTTAATAATATAAATTTATATGAGCTTAGATTATAACTTTGTTATTTCTTCAAAATCAAAATTTATCATTAAACTTCCCCACTTTATAATAAAAAATGTAACATTCAACTTTATCATTTCCTTCCAATAAAATAAACATAAAATTACATTTACACTACACAACAAAAATTAAAAAATAAAAACTTCCCCACTTCAAAATAAAAAATTTAACATTCAACTTTATCATTTCCTTCCAATAAAATAAACATAAAATTACATTTACACTACACAACAAAAATTAAAAAATTAAAAGTTTATTTTTTTTAAAGTTCTTTTAACACGTCAGACTAAAAAGATATGAAGTTACATTTGAAACATGAACTTCAAACTTTCAATAAAATGAATTTTTATTTTTATATTTAAATTTTAAAATAAACATATTAAATCTAAATATGTCGAATATTAAAATGATGAAATTTTTTATTATTTAAGATGAACTTGTATGATTGTAATCATTCGGGTTAATAAAATTCAAATTTATGTTTTAATTATTATTTATATATTTATATTTATATTTACATTTAATATTATATTTATAAAAAAATTAATTATGTTTAAATTAATTTTATATATTTATTGCGGTGAAAATTTATTATTATAATTCAAAAAGTCACTTTCTTGGGTCCATATAAAGAGATAATGCTTGTAATTCAATGTGTTAAAAAGTGATTTGTGGAAGACTCCATAAAGGTGAAATTGGACGCTTCAACGCTCTTTTGTAATTTTAGTTAAGCAACATTAGGCCTAATAATGCCTTTTGCCAAAGTAACTTGAGTAACAGAAAGCTAATAGCCCCCAGTATCACTGAGTTTGAGCAATAGAGAAATTTTTTTGCATGGATAAAGTTGATTAGGTCAAGTTTGATCACTTAGAGTGGATAAGGATCAAAGCACCAAACACGGTCAAGAAAGTATCTAGGTTCAATGTGATCACTCCTGAGAAAAACCTATATAAGCAAGATCTACATAAGTCACAAAGGGAGGAAAAATTAGAATACCAAAATGTTGTCGAAAGTTTGAACTACAATATACTTATGCAATAAGCTTGCATGAATAGGTCCAGATACTAGTTTGTGCAGGTGAGGAGGTGGCTTGGGGGCAAAGGCTTTAGAAGGCACAACTATTCACACTTGATTGGTATTAAGGTAAAGTGATGAGCTTTCCTTATTTCATTCATGTATTTTTTTAATGTTTACATGTTTGATTTGAATTTATATGCATGTATGCACTAATATTTTGTTGCAAGGAAAATAGTGGTTTGGTTTCTTGTTTGGCATCAGGGATTTAGAAGGAGTAGGAGATGAGATCTTTGTGAGATCTCCTTCAAGTTGGGAACACCAATTAGAGTGGATTCCTCGCAATAGGAAGGTGTTAGCTACCTATACCAATAGGTTTCATTTTTCATGATTGGCAGGGGAAGTGCCAATATGATCTACTTTGGTGATGCAAAGATCTCATATTCTTGTGGAAGACACATATCTACAGTTGGTTGATACTGTCCTACTTCTGAATGGGTGATCCAACAGTCTAAGCTGGGTCATGCCATGTTTCAATTTTTTGTTGTAGATTAGAGAAAGAAATATGTCCAAACTATTCAATCTTGGCAGATAAAGTAGTTAGGTAGAGAATGAAGGTTCCCAACTGTTTAATCTGGGGCCTTGGAAGTAATAAGGCTAGCCTTAGATAGAAAATCAAAAGAAAAAAGCCAAAGGAAAAGAAAAGGCACATGAGGGTTTGCAAGTCTAAGTGCACCCTCCTTGAAGTAACAAAAAATGCTAGGCAATAGAATGGGTAGGTAGATGGGGTTGCAGAAGCATGATTTCTTTCATATCACTGGCCTAAGCAAAGGAAACACATGGTGCCAGTGCAGATCTCTTATTCAGCAGTTTTGCAGCAACAAAATGAAGCATGTCTAACTTCCCAATCATCCCCCATCACATTCCTTGCTAACATCCCAATACCACCTTTGCTCATGAGAGAAAACAAACTCATTGATTGATTCTTGTTGCATAAAGAGCCACATTTCCTGTGTAAAAGTCTTTTCATTTTGATCTACTCTCCTAACTAAGTTTGTTCCCTAACAACTTAGTCTTTGCCTCCTCCCATTCCTTTTCCCCTCCAATACTAACCACTAACTCTATCTATGCTTAGTTCCCTATGTTCCCCTTTCCCTATTACTATAGCACTATGGTGTATAAAATCCCAAAAAAAATATGTATATTCCCTCCCCTTTGGCATTATAGCCATATGCTCAAATATTGGAAAACCATGCAGAAATAAAGTCTTGGTTATATGTGGTTGTGAAAAGTCAGGGATTAAACTGACCCCTGGTTGGTTTAATAACCTAAGCCCTACCCTTTTTCCCGTTACAACCCCTTTGAAAGGCTTTACCCTCCCTATTTGCAACAAACCTTGTAAAAACCCACCTTTACCGCCTATCCAAAGTTTTGGGTTACAAAGCGCATTTCACAAAAAACATTGAAAAACCCAAAAATCCGCCGAAGTCCAAAGTCCCGCCCGGGCGCACATTTCAAGAAATATAATAAATTATTGCTCACCCCGCTGCCGTATCGTCCTATCATTTTTATAACCCGTCGACCGTCGGATCTGGGCTTTCCCATCCGACGGCCCATATCAATATCGGGCCGCCCCCGATGTCCGGACTATAGCACCCGAAAAGTGTCAGAGGGTGACGTCAAGGCAGTGCCACGCGTCGCTCCCAGGTTATATCAGGAGGCCGCCTGCCAATACCACCCCCGTACAATAAGCGGTCTGAAATTACCGCTTACCGCTTTGGTTTACCGCCCGCCCACGCCATGCCAAGTCAGCGTCGCGTCAGCGCCCGGCCCGCCATCGCTCCGACCTGTCTGCCACATCACCAGTCCCCGTGGACCACTCACAGGCCGCCATGTCGCCTTTCCGTACCCGACCCCACCCGATGACGTCATGCTGACGTCATCCAAAAAAAGCGCGCCAAAGCCAAAATTGTCCATATTTTGCCAAAATTCACGGTTTTTTCGCATTTTTTAGCGAAAGACTGTTCTGCCTCCTACATGCGAATTATGTCCATTTCACCGCCAACCTACTGAAAGTTACTCCAGAGCTGCTGCCGCCTACAAGTCGACTTCAACCAAGCCTCCGCCATTGCTCCACGACCAGGTACTTACCAAATTCTCCATCCACCTGGTCTATTCCATTCTGCATTTGTAAAAAAACGCTGAACTGCCCGTTTCACCTAAGAATTCGACCTGCACTGCCTTGGAATCAATCTAATTGCTCCTACACCAGCCAATTGTGCCCAATTGCACCTAAATTATCCTGTCAACACTGTAAACCTGCAAGTTTACCTTAACCTGTTGCGCAAAACTGCATTTGCCCAAAGTTTGTTATAATTCCGATTGAAAACACATACAGACCATGGAAACACCAGTAGCATTGAACATTCCACCCTTGAATGCCCCACACAGAGAGCTAGAATGGCAGGCCCTGGGTGATAGAGATTACCAGATGACAGAAACACTCTCAATGGACACCAAATATAATATTCATGTACTCAATGAGCTGAAGGCCAAGCACCTCAGTGGAACTGATATTCTAGGGATTTGGGACTCCAATTTGCCCATTTATAACCTTCCTCAAGTCAATGTCCTTCCAGATTTAATTCATAGATGCAGTGCCAACTATGACCCATGTCAAAGAGCTGTCCTCAATTCCTCAGGTTCAGTTTTGTTCCATGTCACCCCTGAGGCTATAAATCAAATGCTGAACTTTCACTCTACAAAGCCATTGACTCCTCTTTCCATGATGGACTTGCTAAAGAAAGGAGGCAAGCTGTCTAGTGCCCAAATCATAAAGATTAATCAGCTATTCATTGAATCAGGCTCTCAAACTGTGAGGACCCCTCCTATAGGAAATGTATATTTCAATGAGTTGGGCAAGTTGCTTGTGGATTTGATCAGTTATGTCTTGGGTTACAGATCAGCTGAGGATGCTGATGAAACCATTCTGGCAATGATGTCTATCTTCTCCCCTGGAATGCCTCCTTCTGTGCACTATGATTATGCTGCATACATTGCCAATAAGATTCATGAACAATTGATGAATCTAGAGAGGGAAAAGGTGTTTAGATACACTTCATACATCTATCACTTGTTCCTATTTTATCAACCTGATGGCTTCCCTATTTCTCTCAAGAAGTTTGATGCTCAGGGAAACCCAAGGTCTGTGGTATTTTGGACTTCAGTCTTTCATCACACATCTTATTCACCATACAGCTACTGTGAATTCATAGACCTCTTTATCCATCCAGCTATGTCCTTGCTATTGGGTACCCCTCCTCCAAGATTGACAGATGAGATGCAAAGGATTCTCCAGCTCTCAAAGGCCTACAGCATTGGGGATTGGTACTTTTACCAAAACCATATAGTGATCAGAATATATGGCTGTGAATTGGCCCCATATAGGCTGCCAAGATATGTCCCTATGAGACTCTTTGCCTTAGAATATTTCAGGCAATTTGGAAATGCAGACATGGTCCATTTCCACAGCAAAAACAAGAAGGTACAACTCAAAATCAGAAACCAGCTAGGCCCATTTCTTTATAATAAAAGGGAAGAAGGATGGAAAGAAGCAGATAAGATCCTAGAGGGCCTCCAATTGCAAACCAGTTTCCTCTGGTCACCCTATGACCCCAATCACTTCATTAGTCTTAGAAGGGTCAAATATAAGATGGCTAGTTATGATCATGTCAGGTTGCCTCATATTGAAAAATATGCAAACCTGTTAAGATGGAAAGAGGGCACTCTAGAAGAGGCAAGTACTAGAGAAGAAATAGCACAAAGAGAAGCAAAGAAACTTGAGAAGGAAGCTGACTTGGAACATTGTGAACAGGTTTCTTCTTCTTATCATATCCGACTTGGAGCAGCTGCCTCATCCTCTACAGCCCCCCAGCAAGCAGCTCAAACTACTTCTCAGGCTGCCAGCAAAGGTAAAGAAAAAGAGATGGAGCAGGAACAGCCACCCCCTACAGCAGAACAGCAAAAAGAGCAGCCCAAGCAGCAAGAAGAAACAGCTGAGGCCCCAATATCTAAAGAGCAGCAGGCTCAAGAAAATGTGCCTCCTAGGCAGGAAACGACAGTGGAGGCCTCGGTCCTCCAAACTCCACTAAACGAAGAAAGAAGCAGGAAGAGGGATAGAGAGCAGGAAACTCCCCTCACCACATCCACAAATCAAGGGGAGAAAAGGCAGAGATTAAATCCCCTTTCTGAAGAAGAGATGCCTATTGGGCAATCCTTGGGCATGGGCCCCCCTAGTATGGAGGCATCTGCCAGTTCCTTTCAGCAGGAACAAGAAAGAACCCTTGGAGGAGAGGTCAGCTCCTCAAGCCAGCAAAGGAGAGTTGAATCAGGCATAAAACAACAATTTATTGATATCAAGAAGAGAAATGAGCCAGTCAGGCTCCAACTGTACAATCACTTGCTTAAAATGGCCCCTACAAACCAGAAGAGGCTTATGTCAGCATATGACATAACAGAGGGGAAAATGACTATGAGTCATTTCATGCCTACTATGCTGCAGCCACAGTCAGCTGCAGATTATATAAGGACCAACCTGGAGGTACTTGCAAAGTACATCCACCCAATGGACCAGATTGAGCTTCACAAGAAAACGGGTGAGATGGTCTATTCAGCTCTGGCAGACAAGACCTTCCTGGCACACAAATTACAAAACAGTCTACACAATACAACTGCCCAACTTGAGTTGGAGAAGGCATCCTCTCAGGCCAAAGACAACAGGATCAGGTCTTTGGAGGATATTATTATAGAGCTTGGGCATGACCCAAAGGATCCCAAAGCTGTGCAAGCACTGCTAAAGGAAAGAGATGCAGATATAGCAGCTTTGAGAAAGATGGTAAAAATTCCAGCAACCCTTCACCCTCAAACAGAAGAGGTTGCTCAGCAGAGGAAGGACCAGGATGTGGCAGCCATGCTGCTAACACTACACAAACAGCTGGTCCAAACAGAAGGCAAATTAGTAGAAACAGAGGCTGCATTACAGGCAGCCCTGCAGCAGAGAGAAGGAGGCCAAACATCTCAGCCCCCTCAGCCAGTGATCAACCTTGAGGAGCCCCCTCAAATCATCACTCCTCCCACAGGACAGACAGCTGAAACAGGTCCAACAACATCAGCACCAGCAACAACATCAGAACAGGCTCCAAGCCTTGACATGCAGAAGATGATGAAAGAGATTCAGGTTCTAGAAGCCCAGATGGCAGAGCTGAATGAAGCCAAGGAGAAATTGGCCACAGTGAATGAAAAATATGACAAATCAAAACAAAGTGTAGCTGAAAAAGCAAGAGAGGTGAAGGCTCTTAAGGAGAAGATAAAAGAACTGGAGAAAGAGCTCTCTCTTGACAAGGTTGTGGCTGAGATCAAGAAAGTTTTATGGGCCAATATTGGCCAATCAATAACAGATCAATGGCAGTACATAGAAACCATTCATGAGCACATGGAGCTCATAGGCAGGGCACACAAGGAAAGCCAAAGAGCAAGGGCATCTCTAGGCACTATGCCTGAGATAGCCAATAGAATGATCAATGTTCTCAATAACCGCACAGGCCCTCAGCTGGCAGCAATAGGAATCACCAATAGAACTGACACCATCTTGCTGATAAAGAGGGTCCTCACTTTGAGAAATCTGGTGCAGACATTGGATAGAAGGTGCCAGGAAATGCAAACAGAGGTAAACAAGTTCACAGATAAATTCACAGCATTGCATAGCAGAGGCCTTCCCAGCTTACTGAACAGCGCAGGAAGGCTACTATCCCATGAGAACTATGCAAAAAGGGTAAATACATTTGCCACCAATCAGATCACTGCAGGATCAAGTATCCCAGAGGAAGCAGGGCCTGCATCTGGGCAGAGCCTCTATGAGAAAATAGAAAATTTGTTTTTTATCATGAATGAAATCAGGCATCTGTTTGAAGTGCCTCCTAATTACTTCAAATATACTGAGGCAGATGAGACATTAGGCACAATTTTGAGACATCAGTTGCCTACACAGGAATGGTGGACCAGCATGATACAGATATTGCTGTGAACAAACAGGTCTTCATCAAGTTTTTTCATCAAAATATAAGTCATCATGTTCAGAAAAATTGATGCATTCAGTATGACTGGAGAAGAGTGGACAGAGCCAACTCAGCAGACAGATTCGGCCACTAAAGCAACACTGACAGGTACAGATGACAGGGCCGAGAAAGCTACAGCACGATAGAGCATTAAAGGCATATCATTCAGAATTAATGCAGAGCGCTCAACCGACTCAGTGGCCTCCAAAAGTCAAAAAGACTTCTGACAGAACTAAAGGGTATTCATTGTATATTTAGAATAGCAATAACTCTCTTATCTGCTATTCTGAAAGTTGGTGAACGCATTTATTAATCAAATGACTCAGCGATTCAGATATTTTGTAAAACCGATTGTATATATTTCCCCTCGCATAAGCTTGCAGGGGTTGTTGATTTTCTATTCAAAAGAACCTATGCTGTAAATTTCAGAGTTTTAATACAGAGAGCTGATGGAATTTCCAAAGTTCTGAGTTGTTCGATGTGTTGCGGTGTGATGGCTTACTGCTACAGGATTCCTGTGTATTTCATGGCACAATAAGTTTTCTTGAACTCTTTTGTTATGTATTTCATTCTTTCATAATCCGTTCATGTTCTATATTTCACAGTTTAATAGCACAGAAAAAGAATAGTTTCAGGATTTGTTCATTGAATACCCTGAACTCAATCTATGTTGTTATGAATGTTTTCCTCTAAGTATTAGTTATGAAAGTGTAATTCTTAATTGCTTCACCTTCAGACTAAAACTTCACAGTGACTATTATTCAGGAATTCAAATCTGCTCCTGGGTGATATATCTCTTTCTCACATCACCAGCTTAGTGAAAAACTCTTAATTGCCTTTCACTGGCTAATTATATTTCATCATCACAATTTTAAGTTTGTTTCATGACATATCTAAATGGCCCTGCAGTTCTAAGCAATCTTACTCAATACCTCAAACAACCCATAATCACAGACTCCATTGCCCAATGGACTGAAACTGTCTGAAGATCTCATCTTAGATACTGAAAGACATCACTCAACCAAAATTTTAAACCAAACCCTCACCTCATAACTAGCCTAAGATCCTCAAGAACACAGTTAAAAATCAAAAGAGAGAGCCCTCTCTGATTACAGGTTGGCTAGAACCTGTAATCCAAAGCTTGGTTAGTGGTTACCCCGGCCGTATTCCCTCAGGAGTCAAAGGGAACAACCTGGGTGTTAACAGTAGGTAATGTTCTCCACTTTCGTTGTGACTTTTGTTTGTATACTTGGGATTGTTTGTCTTGCATTATATCGCACTCTATTCACACACCTCCTATCTAGGCAAACCCTCGACAGGTTTGTTGGATGTAAAGTAACTCATTAATGTGGGCAAAATTCATCTGTAACACTTATCATAACTCACTGATCAAACCAACAATGAAAACAACCATCACTAACTGCTATTTGCAAATATATATACAGTTTCAGTGGGCCTAATGGTTAAGAGCACATGTTTCCTCATAAGAAGTCACAAGTTCAAAACCAAAGGGGGTAGAGGATGTATGCCTTCATAGACTTAGCAATCAAATCGTTGTACAAAAGTAGAACCCTCGTCCTACAAACAAAAAAATATCAATAGATCAATTTAGTGTGGATCCCTCGTCCTATAAACAAAAAATTCTCATACACCAATTTAGTGTTTAGTTTAACTATAACTATATACATAACTATCTTTTATTTTAATAAATTATAAAATTAATCCATATTCACATAAAAACTTTTATTATTTCGAAATCAAAAACCCAATTACGAATATCAAAAATCAAAATTACTTTTAAAATCAGATCAAAAGGATTAATTAAATTCCACCCTATAATTAAAATGTTAACTTAGAACTTCGCCATCACCTCAAAATCAAAATCTGATAAAATTAAAATGTTAATATGTGGCTTTGACATCACTTCAAAATCCAAGTCATACTCTTAGAGCTCTGTCATCATCGCTGTAAGTAAAAATTTAATAGTAAGTTGCGCTATTTAATCAAGATCAAGATCATAATTAAATAGGAGAAAATAAATATGGAATTTCAGTTAGACGATATATTTTGGGGAAAAAAATGTCTAGACACTTATTTGTTTTACTAGATAATAATACCATATTTTTATATTTTTAAATATTTATAAATGATTGGTAATTGGTGAATGTTAATAAAAACTAATCTATAATAAATATTAACATAATTCATTATATATTTTATTTTAAATTATTAAAATTATTAAAATATAAAAAATAATTAAATAATAATTTTATTTAAAATTATTATTAATAATAATAAATTAATATATAAATTAAACATATATATAAGAAATGCAATAAAATTCTTAATTGTAAATATTTAGTTTTATTTTAAATAGGTTTTGTTATAATACCATAAACCAATAATATGGTTTATCAATACCACATGTTTAAAAATCTATAACTCATTTCATATACACTTGTTCATATACTATTTTTTTTAATGAATTTAGTTAAAAAGACAAAAACAAACATGGCTACTTTGGAAATAAATATGTCTTTGATTTGTGTATAATACTAAAAATATTTTAGATTATTCTATAAAGTTAAATCCCTACAATCTAGCTCAGAATTATTATAATCAAATTAAAAATCTAAAAATCTAGACATTCCTATCAACGTAATATTATATATTCATTATTATAATTAAATTGCAAAGATGCCATTGAACTAGAAATAATGAAGAGCCTAAGACAATGTTGACCTTCTTTTGAAGTGTTGGAATTAACCTTTTTTAATAAAAGGAAGCATAGATATTTTTAGAAAGACTTTGAATACTTGAATTTTTTTTTATATTTTTCATTGAAATTGAGTGATATGATTTTGGTAATTGTGTTTTTTTTTTGTATGACTAGGGGAATCAACAACTAGGGTGATCTCATACTTGAATGATACAAGGTCAATTGCAATTGTTACCACTTTAACCCCTAGGTGTCTATATAAGCCCCTTCCACAGGCATAGGTGAATTGGGGAGATTTGAACCTCAAGCATTCTTTCACACAACACTTAATTTGCACGATCATCGTTGATTGCACTGCCCCTAGAGGCTATTGATAATTGTGTTTTAAAATAAAAATGAATAGTAAAAAAATAAAACATTAAATGTACAGTAATTTTATAATTTAAATTTACAACTAAACTTGAGACAGGCCTAGGTCCATCTTAACTCCATATCTACCAAAAGCCTAAAGTGATCAAATATCTTTTCACTCTAAAAGAAGTGCAAATCTCAATAGATTTGATCCCTCTCGGCGTTTGTTAGATCCAGAGTTAAGATGGATCTAGACTAGTTAAATTATTAGTTTTTTTTAAAGCTATTATGATATGTGTGCATAAATTTCTCTTCATTTTATAATTAAAAGATTTTTTTAATTTTCTTTTAAATATATATATTTATATATTAAAAAATGCTCTAAATATTTTTTATTGATTTAAAATATGGAACATATTTAAATTGATCTACTATGTATGGATCATTATTAAGGGGTCCCCAATGTGAAAGTAATGAGAATTCTCTCCATAATGTGACTGACAATCATAGACCTCAGTTCGAAATCCTTAATGCCATAAGCTTCTTTCAACCACTTGGTTTTTTTTCCTTGGATTGGTAACTCAACTAAGATTTGTTGAATCTATCGGTGATACGTGACCAAGGGCATGGACGTTGGACATTTAATGACACACAACCCTTAGATTTGTTAAGATTATTATTGCTACACAACGTGGCCTAATCTTGGAGTTTTATGAAAAACCACTAGTCGAATTCAAACGTGATACCAAGTAAACAAGGTATAAATTTTACATAACTCATTTTGGGCTGAGCAGAGATAAATGACACTAAAAACTCCAACAAAATCCTTCTCTTTGGAAAATGGAAAATTCATTGGACTTTACATCTTTAAATACGCTACATTAGAGAAGAATACCATGGGGAAAACTATAAGATGTCAAAACCCAGAGTTTGAATACACTAATGTTTGAATATCTGAATAGAGCCTTTTGTGAGTAGATTTATTCATAGATCTGTCTTACAGATCCATCACATAAAACATCTGAATTGTCGGTGTGTTTCAAACCAGCTAATGTGGTTCATCATCAAACCAATTAAATGAAGATAATTTGATCTAATAGGGGGAATAAAAAAGGGAGAGAATTCCCACAAGCTCAGAAACTAGGTCAAAGGTGAGAGAAAATAGTTATTAGAAAAGAAAATAAAATAAAAATATCCTAAGTCAAATTTCAAGGTTAATAATATTGAGGGGGAATAAAACGGGAGAGAATATTTACAGGCTAAAAGATTACGTTAAAGGTTAGAGAAAATAGCCATTAGAAAAATTATAAAGAAAAAAAGAAAGAAATTAAAAATAAAAATAAAAAATTTATTAGCTCAAGAAAATACTTGTTAGGAAATAAATAAAATAAAATAAAAATACCCTACATCAATTTTAAAGGTTTATGATTTTAAGAGTTAAATATGCAATAATTTAAATAATAATAATAAATACATAAATAAATAAATCCTAAGACCAGAAAATATAAATCTTGATTATTAATATTAAAAAATAAATATAAAAATTCAATAGTAATATAGATCAGAATATTAATAAAAGTAAATAAATATTTAAGAATTTTTTTATTAAATATTTATAATATCAATTTATTCTAAATAAATATTTATTAAAAAACAATAAACTAAGGGTAAATAAAATCATAAGCAAAGAAATATAAAAATTAGGGAAATTAATATTACGAGTTCAAAGTATTGAGGTTGTTCATTTTATGTATCAACGTTTTCCTTTCTTGAAATAGTGTTACAGTGCGGTGTTTGAATCTTCGAATCTTAACATGACTTAGCACCAAGTTTCATTAAATTGTCCATATATATATATATGTAATCACTTCACTTTATGGATCTTAGCTTGACTCATATACTTTATATAGCCTTTATTTAACATTAATGATGTATGGGAATGTGTTATGATATAAGGGTCTACCGCAAATATTAATTCCACAGCATATTTTGCTCTGATAAAGAGGGTTGCTCACGTTGAACGCATTGCCTTAGTAGGTGGTAAATTAGTAGATCGTTACCTTTTTATTCAACAATTCCTCACTACCTTAGGTTTTGTTTCCTACAGGTACGGAGGTAGCACTGACCTCTGGCATGCTTGCGTATCATTCCAACATGGAGGAAATTTTGTCCGCTAATAGTGCATTGTACTGCCACAGGTCGGTTCCATGCATTTGTTGCAGTGAAATGCCTCCCGAGAACCCTTGGATCGAATCTCTTTATTATTTAAGTTTAATATGTAATGACTTACACTCAGAATTACTTCCTACACGACTGTTCCACTAGTAGACCATTTCGCTTTAGCATTGGGACCTATACTTAATAATTAATTTGCGTACCTGTTTATCTATTAAACTTTACCAGTGCTTGTTATGCCTGGAATTATACCTGTTTATCTATTAATAATTTTTGAAAATAAGTTTGTTTAATTCAAGAGTAATCTAGGCGGATATTGGTGGTCATTTCTCTATTCCACTTGGATTCTCAACATTTTCTCTTTCAGTTTTTCGGTTTCTTTAATTGTAATACAATTTACTATTTTTGGGAGTTTTTCGGGTCGTGAACTTCCAGAGCCATTTTGAGGCCCTAAACAATGTTTTTAGGGAAAACAAAGAGACTAAAATGATTTCAAATGGCTTGCCGATCTGTTTTTAGTCTTCTCTTTGAGATCTTTGAAATGAGGTATTAAGATAACCAAACGGAGATCGTATGCCAAAGTTATGGCCCGGGGAAGTTGATGTACCAATTTACCCAAATGGGGCCCATAGTTTTGGCACTTCATCTCCTAGGGTTAGGTTTTTGGATGTTTAGAGTTTTCCATTGTTTCTCAATAATAAATAGACCTTTGAGCCCCATTGTAACATAGTTCAGATACTGCTACATCTCTTCTCAGAGATAAGCTACCATTGCCTGTGCTAGCCTTATTTCCATTTTGTTTGTAAGCACATTTCAATGTTTGATATTAATGAAATGAAGTGTTATTTCTGTTGCATCTCTGTATTTATGGTTATATCTGTATTTTGTTGCGTTCCTATTTAAATCCAGATCAAAGAGAATTATTGGTATTTCTTAATTCTTAAATAATTTTTGGTTATGCTTATCAGTGTATTTTTTTCTTACCTCCAATATGTTTTGATGGTATTTTATTTCCTTCACTTACTGATGCTGGAAAGAATGGTTTTATTTCCTTGTTGCATTCAGAATACGGGTTATGGAACCTACGCATGTACCCATGTATATATATACTTATACCCAAATTGCATGTAATTCGTCTGACTCTTAAACTTGTTATACTTTCCTTTTTATGGAGATCAAATCTATCTTTATAACTGTGTATCCCTAATGATTATTTCATCATTTTCTCTATTAAATTCAAGATTATGACCTCATTTTGTTCTCCAAGACAGGAAATCACTTAGGTACGGGTTTGAGTCTGTAACTACCTTTTCCAAATCATTATCTTCCCAAAAACAAACATATATCGTTTTCTACCAGATGACCTTCTCATTCTATTATATTTAAGCTTGTTTTGTTTTTCTTATTAGTAGTATAACATTACCATTACCCAAGACTATTATACGAGATTTACGATTGCAGACAAAAGTATCTCTCCTAGGTTGGTGGCTAACCTAGACTGTTATACGAGATTTACGATTGCAGACAAAAGTATCTCTCATAGGTTGGTGGCTAACCTAGAACAATAGAGAGACAATGAACACAATGATTTTCCTTAAATTAAATAGATGAGGGAGAGAGGCCTACCTAGAATCCTTCGCAAACCTCACTCTTTATTTAGCTTGGAAGCTACAATTCCATCTATGAATGCCAAAATTAGAACCTGCACAGTAAGATAAGACAAGCCTAGAGATATATGCAGTATCATATAAATATTTCATTGAATATATCAACATGGTACTGAAATATATGAAATAACAACATCACATATAGGAAAACAATGAATTCTTTGCATTAATATAAATGGAAGGAGATTACAACCATAAGTAGCAGTTGATCTTGTAGAAGAGCTCCTCTAAGTTGTTGACTTGTAATTTCCTTGTCACAATATGCACCTCCAATCACCCTAAATGCATGAGATGATAACCACTCATTACAACAATATAAGGCTAGAATCACTCTCCCAAAGCAAACCCCCAGCCATATAGAAGGCTGGGAATATATATAGAAGTAGGGTAAGTTGGGAGTTCTTATCCAATTACCAATCCAAGGTTCGATATTCACCTTTGATAGAGGGATGGGATCGAAGGATAAGTAGTGAAAACTCCAAAGTAGGGAAGGATAGGATCTGAATGTTTTATCAAAGGTAAGTAGGTAAAACAACTTTTGGAAACTCCTAGAATGGGAAGCTTTCGGAATCCCAATTATTCTCTCAAATTTATAGAACCAACACAAGTGCAAAGGGGAGCAACGGTAAGTAGGTAAAACAACTTTTGGAAACTCCTAGAATGGGAAGCTTTCGGAATCCCAATTATTCTCTCAAATTTATAGAACCAACACAAGTGCAAAGGGGAGCAACGGTAAGTAGGTAAAACAACTTTTGGAAACTCCTAGAATGGGAAGCTTTCGGAATCCCAATTATTCTCTCAAATTTATAGAACCAACACAAGTGCAAAGGGGAGCAACCTTCTAGTGACCAATGCAGGCCAAAGTGGAGCAACCTTCTAGTGACCAATGCAGGCCACAGTGGAGCAACTTGTAGGTGATCACACCCTAGTAAGAATACATGGAGCGTTGGTTCTCAAACTGGCTCAGATGATGCATTTTAAGGCTAAAATTATGGGGCGAGAAGGGAACATGTTTAGGGCTTTGTGCAAGATGGTTACAAGGGGGAATAGGATGTTGATTGATCCCATTAGGAGGCTCACTGATCAGATGTGAAAAAATGGCCTATAAAAAAAATGCCCCCTAAAGTGCAAAGTCAAAGATGATGACTAATGATTGAAGTGATTTTTACCTTGTGACAAGTCCGAGATCAAGGATAACCAACGAGCTTCATCTGTTACAATACATTTACAATATGACATATTTGTTTGTTGAGGGAGGCATACCGATAATCAACTCATAAGCTAACATAACATGTATAATGATCAAAAGACGCGTCCACAGATGCAACTAGTGGACCCATGACTAGATGACTATCTATATCATCATGGCCATCATACATTGTGATATTTGTATAACTCCTAAAATCGCAGCCCAGATGGATGAAACTAGGTCTGGGGTCTTCTATATCGTTCACATGACCAACCAATGTATGAGTCTAACCATCTGAATTAATGAGCTTGAGTCGAACATGGTAGACACCATGTGATTACTGGCCAATGATGTAAGTCGTTAACATGTGAGAAAGAAATCATCGATGAGTTTAATGGCTCTGAAGGCATTCCAATACAATTCGTATGGTGTGAGTAAATGAGCTGATGTCGAACACCACACAGAGTCTTTTGGTCGAAGGCCATTGATGTAAAACAGTTGCCAAGAGAGACGAAACTTGCCATTGATGTATGCAAGCACCAAGGTACCAAAGATGTGTTTCTAAGTCAACTTCCTAGATGATCTGCTGATGTCGATAGGAAGCGACTCATCGCAGGAGGGCCTTGATGTATCCCCCATCAATGACACGAAACAGGTATCATGATTAAGACAGAATGATTAGAATGATGTTGATATGGTACTGGATCAGGAGAAGCAAACATGAAATGAAGGCTTGCGAGTATTGTAGTAGAGATCAACTAAATGAATTTTCTTCAACATATCA
Organism: Pinus tabuliformis; assembly: GCA_031772625.1. Classification (NCBI taxonomy): domain Eukaryota; kingdom Viridiplantae; phylum Streptophyta; class Pinopsida; order Pinales; family Pinaceae; genus Pinus; species Pinus tabuliformis. The sequence continues at coordinate 394,895,168 of CM062806.1, read as the reverse complement.
GCGACACTGAATGGAATTGGCAGCATTGACCCAAAACCAAAATGGAAGCTCTAAAAATGGTATGATAACCAAAATACAAGTAGATTACACAACCCAACAACCACATAGATGAAGTGGAAGTGTGTTTTGTTCAAGAGCGACTCATTGCCATTAGAAAAATGGAATCCCTTGTTTTCCCAATTTCCCCAACCATACTCGCTAGTACCTCTTTATTCTTTTAAACAAGCTTGAGGAGGATAACATATGCTTGATCTATAAGTTCATCCTTCGGATGAATCCCTCCGAGTATATTTAACAAACCTTAAGAAGGAGTGGTTCGGCCTCGTCATGTTTGACAAGTCCATCATTGTTTTATGTTTTAACGAGTCAAGTGAAAGTAAAACTCGACATATTTTTCATGTTTAGAGAATTTGCGAAAGAGGAAAAAAGAAAACCCAAGATGTCCATTTTCGTAGGTAGTCCCTTAGGTCCGAAAAGGTAGAAAACAATACCCAAGAGAACCTCTTAGCCATATTCGACTAAGGTATTCCTTTTTCGTAGCTAATCTATCTCAGTCCATAAAAGGTTTAAACTTATACTGAGGACACATTTTTTCATTTACTTTTATGGGTTTGAAAAGACAAGTGCTCAAAAATCTTTTCATATTTTGAGAGTCTGAAAAGAGCTAAAAGAGGACTCCAAGGGGGTTCCTTTTTCATAGTTTTATAATGCCTAAAAAAAAGAGAGAAAAAATTATACTCTTTGGTCAAAGTAACGTATTCAAAACATAATTAAAACTTGCTAACAGTTGTCGATCTGCTCAAAACAACACAAGAAGGATTAAACATACTTGTTTCATAGTAAAAATGAAGCATATCTAGGTCAAAATAATAAAAATGAATAAAATAATGAGAAAATGACCATAAATTTTCAAAATGACTTTTCATTTTCACCATTTCACATTTTACCTTCAACAATGAGTATTTGGATCCCTTTTTCCCTCAATCTTCTGTAGCTGATTACAATCAATATAGGGAACCATTTCGAGTGTTTTTGCTTCCAGGTAGTAAATAAAACTTTTCTCTATCTTTCCATGGTTCATTTTTGTGTTTTCATGCAAAAACATTTAAGGTTTTGAAGCCCCCTAGGGTTCATAAAAAAACACCCTAGGACCAACATGATGCAGGGTTACCCCGACACTTGCCCACATTATGAATAAATATGCATAAACACATCTACCCCAGGTTTTTTCACTCACAAAGGAATCAAATCTTCCATCTCTAATGGTTAAGGCCCTCTTTTATACAGTTCCTTTTATATCGGAACCAATCACCCTGCTTGAACCACCTATCGGGACTATTTAACCCTTCGTAACCTTCATATAAGACTTTATTAAAGCCTTCCTTCTAATTCCTTCTATCGGGAATTAAAACCCTCTTCAATCCTTTATAAAACCCATAAGCTCGCATATATATCAACCTTTCCCTCTTTCAACATTGGTTAATATATATATTTACGCATAAAACCTTTCATCGACGCTTTTCCTTATAAAACCCATTAACAAAGGAAAATGCTCCCAAAACATACATTTCCGCCTTTAGTATGGTTCCTGCATAGTTATCGAGGTTGTACCTTTATCACAATCAGCTATCGGGACTTTCGCAGGCCATATTACACTTATCGAAACCCTTATAACTATCGGGATTTCCTTTAGAACCCCAAGACCATACATTAATTGCAATACAAAGGAATAACAGGAAAACCCACTTGAGCATAGATAACTGGATTTCAAATCTTATAGACCTGCCACTATAAAGTCTGTCGGGTCCGTATCTTCTGTATTAATTCTTCCACCGCTTCGATTGCCGTCCTCCGATTCCTCTGATCACCGATCAACGCTTATTGCTATTGGCATATCGACCCTTCATTATAACACTATAGCCAACCCTTTGACCTCTCCGACATGCGATCACCGATCTCATTTGGACTGTCAATCTGAGTCTTGATCTGACGGTCCACACTTAATCGCATGATCGTGATCGCTCCATTTCAAAGGCTTGTTCTGATGTCTTTAAAAGGATTCCGCCGATGTGACTTAATCCTGGCCGTTGATCTTAATGATCTGATGGTTGCTGAGCAACCATCCTTTACTTCTCTGCTCGACTCTTTTCATTTCGTTTTTCCGCGTTTTCTTTAATTTTTTCTTTGTGGTTCGGGTTTCTTCAAAGGTTCTATTCTTCGTTGTTTCCACTTCTCAACTCTTTTTGAGCTTAACTCCTCGAACTCTCAACTTCACTATCTCTCCAGAGCTCCGCTCTGATGCTTCAATTGGACTCGATGATCCATTATGATTCTTCTGAATCGTTCTCCTCTCTGTGTTTCACCTCGACTCTGCCTGCATACAACTATTGCAGAATTCCAATTCACAATAATTTCAACACTCGAAACACACTTATCCAAGGTCGAAATTAATCTCTGTATTTATAAATATACACAACGATTACAGAATGAGACTCTCTGTCTCTCATGTAGGCCTGATCCTCAACTATTCATGGCCTCCTTCTTGCACTATGCCCATAGGCTTACATTTATATCAGGAAGGTTCGTTGAACTACTCCTGGTTCGACTCCTAAATCTCCTGTACTGACTCCTAAATCCTGTATCCTCTACGTCCACTTCTATTCTCCATTTAATGCCTAAAAACTCTCTCTCGCTCCTAGAATCATGAAACTGCTTAAAGAGTTATATTTGACTTTTAACTCTTTATCTTTATTAACCACTCATGTTCTATTTATTTGAGAGCATTTACAACTTCCTCTAATTATCTAATTAAATCACTTTAAGCCTAAATATTACATTAACTTGAGACTTTAGGAAACTACTTCTTTAAATATACATGACCCCCTATGTCTACTTATTTACGATGATTTTCTCTTGGGTGAGTGCTCCTGCATCAGATTCCCAAAGTAGAAAACATTCATGATCTTCTGATCATGTGTCTTCTGATCTTGGTCTTCCTGGATCCCACACTTTGTTGTGTAACTGCCCAAATGTCTTGTTCATTTGTTGTTGTTGCACTTCTGTTGTCTTCTGCTCCATTTTTTTCTTCTTGTCAATTAGATTCAAACTCTGATTGTTCATACTTCCTGCTACTACCGTTTTCCTCCATTTGAACAACTTCATCATCAGCTGCCACATTTCTTCAATTTCTTTTTCCAACACATCTTTGGGTTGGTCCATATTCTGCCTCTTACTTCTCCCTCCTTCTCTTTGTTTCAGGTTGCTGCTGCTGTCCACTAATTCTTTAAACTGCTGTTCTTTTTCTTGTTATGTTATTCTTTCTTTTGCTTTTCTTGCTCCAACTTTTTCTTTGCTTACTATGTTGACTTTTATGTTGACTCTTATGCTGACTTTTAATGTGACTCCTATGCTGGCTGCCTCCCTATCATCCTTACCCTCTTTCATGATTGAATCATGACTATCCAACACTCTCTCCAGCAATTTAACATCTTTGTTCAATGGATTGAATTCTTCCATAGATTCTTCTTCTTTCATCTCTATTTGGCTGTTCAGCTGTGCAAAATCTCCTTTAATATATGCAACTAAACCTGCATTCACAAAACACTTGTTAAAATAAAAAACACAAGACTTATGTTCCTTATCTTCCTTTCACAACAATTTAATTTGTTGCTCTGTTTCTTCCTCCTCTTTTATCAGTACATCGATATGCTGATTTTAATTCCTAACAGAATTCACAAGAATGTCAGCTAGTCTCTCTTCCATGCCATTTGCTTCTATGGTTTCTCTCTACCCTTGTTTACTGAAATGAACTTCTTCCTCTGTAATCACACTGTCATACCATGAATTTCTCAGCAAATATTACAGCAATGCAATCTCTTTGTGACACTTCATAAGTATTTCATCATCACTTATGTTTCCTGCATTTATACACAAATTATTAGTTTGGAAATCATAAGGTTCAACAGTCTCAACTATTGCTTCACACATCAGCTCTTCAGACTGAATTTCATCTCCTTCCTCCACAAGAACTTGTTCTTGTGTTGTCACATATTCACACATCTATGCATTGTTAAATTATTTATGCTGCAATAAACCACTGCTTCTCTTAGTTAAGAGACATTATTCATCCTCCTTTACTTCAGAGTTTTTATCTTCTGAAAGATAATTCTTCATACTTCTAACAACATCAACAGATTTCTCATCCTCTACAAAACACTCCTTTATTAGTGTTCTTTCTCCCTTTGCTAAGTCTTTTGCATAAACTTATTCCTCCTTAACATCTTTCAGTAGATATCCTTCTTCCTCAATAGCTTCCATGGCTATTTCCACTGTGCCTATCACCATGATGAATTGATGATCCTTTACTATGTTTTCAGCTAACATAGTCTTTTCTTCAAGTTTGCCTTCAATCTCTTGTTGTTTATCTTCTCCAAGAACTATCCTTGTCTCACCGTCTGCATTAACATTCTCTTGTATTTGTTTTCATCAATAACATTAATCAAACTCATTTGATTACCTTTCTAAGACAGTATTCCTTCATTCTTCATCAGAATAAGATCCTGATTCTTCATCTTTATGACAGCTTCTTTAGACTCCTCCATATAATTTTTCTTTTGTATGCAGTCAAATTATTCTTCTTCTGAGAATTTTTCTTTGTCACCTTTTACTTCTAGATCTTCATCTCCTTTGAATATATCTTCAAAAGGTTGCTTTCCTCCTGCATTACCTTCAATCATACACAAAATATCAGTTTTAAAAACATAAGACCCTGTGGTCTCACTGGATGCTTCAACAATCATATCTCCTTCCTGTTCCAAGTTCTCTTTATGACTCAAAAATTCTTCGATAGTCTCCTCTTCAATCTCCTCAAGCCCTTCACTTGGTTGGTTGATATCTTTCCCCAACTGCATATGAGACTTATCTATCTCATCTTCTTCCAGAACAAAATTTAGATTCTGCTTGTCTTCTTTCTCCTTTATGACAATATCAACAAATTGTCCTTATTTACATGTTTCACCTGCAAACATACACAAATTGTTACATTTAAAACCATCAGACCTTTTGGTCTCACTTGAAGCTTCAGTCTTCAAGTCTTCATCCTCAATTTCTCCCAAAATTTCTCCTTGTTCTAGTTCACAAATGGTGTTGAGAATGCAACAAGATGATGGAGCTTAGTGGAAAGGAGTCGCCTTCACTAAGTGGGCCCGCAGGCAAATTATGGTGCAAAGTCTATTTTTAGACTATGTCTATTTTTAGACATATGGATCATGGTCTATGAGTTGCAGAATGTTGTTTATGGATGATTGGTCATGTTGGGAAAAATAGATGGACTTCTATTTCTGGTTCACAGCAGGAGTGATCAAAGTCTATTTTTAGACTGCCAGGCTAAAAATAGAAACGGTCAAATATTATTATCCCTTAGTAATATTTGGACTATAAACTTTATCTTATTCTCTTGGAGCACTTCAGTTCAAGCTACGGATGTGGCACATGTAGCTTTCAGAAGGAAATACACTTTCTTTGTGGGTCAGTTGAGTTATTGCATTGTTGACTTCAGTTAGAACTCATGCATGTGGGTTCTGTGGAGTTGGATGTGGAGTTGATGGAGTTGTGTTCAGTTGAACTAGTTGTATTCAGTCTAACTGGAGAATGCACTAGTGATGAGTTGTGTGAATTGATTGTTAATTAATTAACTAATTATTAACTCATAAAGTAACTGAAGAATACATCAGTTAACTCAGTGCATGGACAATTCAACAGAGACAGGTGTTAGAGGTAAGTGGAAGGGTGAGTTGTGACTATCAGTCATGCATGAGGATTTGCACAAGCATGGATTGAGTTATGCCAATGAGTATTGCACAATATTTTCCTAGTAGAATAGCCTGTGCTCACGTGATTTCCAGTGTGAGTGATTCTCGGCAGGGATTGTGCAGTGGAGGCAGGCAAAGCAGTGGAGAAGATTTGAACCTGTGACTTGTTCGGATCTGAGCTAGTTTTGTGTGTAACATGTGGAGATAGTGTTGGATACTTGAGAGGAGTATTGTACTATGTAATGTTACATGTTCTCAATCATTAATATATAGATAGTGTGGGGTTTTCAGCTGTAAGCTTTCCTTGGGTTACATATTGTGTTAATGTGTGCATGCGATTGATGTATCATTAATTTTGATGCTGCTAAATTTATGATCAACGTAGAGGAGGTTATGTATTATGAATGTATTCCGCAATAGTGTATAATCAGGATAATCTCTGTGAATAAGTGTCATATTATTAAAAATTTCTACATGGTATCAGAGCTGTTGATCATCAGATCTATTATTCAAAAAGTGTTTGCATCTTATTTCTTCAGGCAGAGTCTATAGTTGGGCCAGGTAGCCTCTGGATTCATCCTTCCTTTGGAAGGTGAGGTATTCTGTAAAAGACCATACAGTCAATCTCTGTACGAGAAATACTTTGTTCTCACGAATTCTAGATTGGAGGCGGTTGAGTTTGGAGCTGGTGGAATTTGAATTTGCAGTAGTGTTTTCTTGGTATCAACGTGGCAATGTCTTTCAATGGATTGCGATTGGAGTATGCTCTTGAGGGCAGCTCGAACTATATTGCATGGAAGGATAGGATGGAGGCAGTGTTGGATGATAATGGGCTGAAGGATTTCATAGAGGCTGATGTCCCAAAGCCTACTGATGCAGCGCAGGTTGATGCTTGGCAAAAGAAGACAATAAAGTGTCGAAGGATTCTGTTGGAGGGCGTGAAGGATCACATTGTGTCTAGCCTGCATGGTAAGGCTTCTCCATACTTGATGTGGAAAGCTTTGACAGATCTATTCCAAAGAAAGAGCGATCAGAGGAAGCTGACACTCAAGGATAAACTCAGAAACATCAAATGCGAGAAGGGAGACAGTATGCCCAAGTATATCACGAAGTTCACTCAGTGTCGGGATGAGCTGGGAAGTGTGGGGGTGACTGTCGATGATGAGGACTTGGTGAGCTTGGCTCTCCTTGGTCTTCCGAAGAGTTGGCATTCCTATTAGGACTTTGTCAATGGTCGGGAGAAATTGCCAGGATGGGAGAGACTTTGGTTAAATCTTGTGCAGGAGGAGATCAGGCGGAATACCAAGGACGAATCTTCATCAAAGGGAACTGATGAAGAAAATTGTGCTTTGGCTGCCAAAGCAAAGAAGGGGAAGAGCAAGAAAGCTTCTCAGTCTGGTGCGAAAGGCAAGAAGCAGGACATGTCCAAAGTGAAGTGCTTTCACTATCACCAGCACAAACACTATGCCACTAATTGTCCGCAGAAGAAGAAGAACAAGCAAGCTGCTGGATCTGCAGCAGGAGAGGCTCTAGCCTTGCAGTTTGAGCTTGATTTTTCATTGATCGCATGCTTGGTTTTAAGTGTGATGGGATCAGTGTGGTTCTTGGATAGTGGTGCATCTTTTCACATGACATGAGATCGAGATTTGTTTTCTGATCTGGAGGACAAAGATCTTGGAGTGGACATCGAGATGGGCGATGATGGTAGATATAGTGCGACCGGTATCGGCACCATTTCCTTTGAGAGGGAGTCTGGTAAACCCTTCGTATTGAAGGAAGTGATGCATTTTCCAGGATTGAAGAAGAATCTTATCTCTGTGGCGATGTTAGAAGACAAGGGATATGATGTTGTTTTTAGCGAGGGAAAGGCTTTCCTGCACAGCAAGACAACTGTAGAAACCCAGAAGATAGGGGTTCGAGTGAGGAACCTTTATCAGTTGCATGTAGATGGATGCGTAGCAATGGCATGCAAGGCAGAAGGATTGGTGAGATGGGATGATGGCGAACTGTGGCACAGGAGATTGGGTCACCTTCACCATGGAGCCTTGAAGATATTGCAGCAGATCACTACAGGGCTTCCTAAAGGCACTCTTGCGCAGTCAGATCAGTGCAAGGGGTGTACTTTGGGAAAGTTTGTGAAAGCCACCTTTCACGAGAAGGATAGTCACGCCACGACGATCCTTGAGAGAATTCACACAGACATGTGTGGACCTTTCTCAGTAGCTTCGACAACAAAACACAGGTATTATGTGATATTTGTTGATGATTTCTCTCGTAAGTGCTGGATCTTCTTCATGCAGAAGAAGAGCGAGACATACTCAACGTTCTGTGAGTTCAAAGCATTGGTCAAGGAGGAGTCGGGGAAGAAGGTGAAGGCTCTTAGGAGCGATAATGGTCGTGAATACATCTCTGGTGAGTTCAAGGATTTCTGCAGTGCAAAAGGGATTCGAAGAGAGCTCATAGCTCCCCATAACCCACAGCAGAACGGGGTTGCTGAGCAGAAGAACAAAACGATCCTGGGTGATACACGGGTGATGTTGCATGATCAGGGCCTACCCCTTCACTTGTGGGCGGAAGCATGCAATATTGCAGTATATGTGTAGAACCGTTGTCCTCACAGGATACTTGGCATGAGTACACCCGAGGAGGTTTATTCTGGTAAGAAGCCTGATCTTTCTCATTTGAGGATTTTTGGTGCTAAATTTTACATGCATGTGACCAAGGATGCTAGGAAGAAGTTGAAGCCGACCGCAGAGGTTGGGATATTTGTGGGGTACACTGATATGCCCCACAACTATCATGTGTATTTTCCAGACAGTGGTAAGACTGTTGTGCGACGGGATATAAAATTTCAGGAGGAGAAAGCCATGAAGTGTTCGCTTGAGAGGGAGATACACTTGCATGCAGATGAGGAGCTATTAGTTCCTAAGGATGAGCTTCAGGATGTGGATCAGCCACAGGACAAGGTTCATGGAGTGGAAGAGACCACCCATTCAGTGCCAACCATCAGAGGGCGAAAGTGCTTGACAGAAGCTGAGCGACTGGCTCAAGATGTAGAGAAAGTTATAGGACCACCTACAACCCAACGCAGGTAGAGACAGTCACCTGATCGGTACACTGGATACATGGCTCTTATGAGCAAATGTGTTGTGACTGAGCCATCTTCTTTCGAGGAAGCTGTGGAGGATCCCGCATGGGTAGACGCCATGGTGGAAGAGTATGATTCTATTGTCAGAAATAGTGCATGGGAGATTGTTCCTAGACCGGAAGGGAAATCAGTGGTGGGTTCGAGATGGATCTACAAAGTGACGCAGATGGGGTGGCACATTCATCAGATGGATGTGAAGACTGCGTTCCTCAATGGAGTCATTGAGGAGGAGGTGTACATTGAGAAGCTTGAAGCTTTTGAGATCTTCAACAGCGAGTCGCATGTGTGCAGGCTCAAGAGAGCGATGTATGGGTTGAAACAAGCACCACGTGCTTGGTACACACGGATAGACAGTTATTTCACCGGACTTGGATTCTCCAAGAGTGAGGCGGATCCAAACCTATACCAAATTGTGGTGGAGGGTAAGTTGCTTATCATTGTACTTTATGTAGATGATTTGATTCTAACGGGTGATGAGCTGTTGATACTTTCATGCAAGGATGATCTTGCTAAGGAGTTTGAGATGAAGGACTTGGGCCTCCTTCATTATTTCCTGGGATTGGAAATTTGGCAGCGTAGTGATGGACTATTTGTTTCTCAGGGTAGGTATGCTCGGGAGATACTGGAGAAGTTCAACATGCATGGCTGCAAGCCTGTTGATACTCCTCTTCCTGGAGGTTTGAGGAAGGAGGATGCCACTTCGGCAGAAGAAGTGGATGCCACTGTTTATCGACAGTTGGTGGGGTCGCTTATTTATCTGGTCAATACACGACCCGATATGTGCTATTAACCAACTTTCACAAGTTATGGTTAAGCCAACCAAGCTCTTTTGGAAGGCAAGTAAGCATGTAGTGTGTTATTTGAGAGGAACATCAGGATATGGATTGTGGCACAGACAGGAGGATGAGGTGAAGCTATGTGTCTTCACAGCTGCAGATTGGGCAGGGAGCCTAACGGACAGAAAGAGCACACCAGGAGGGGTCTTTAGTATCGGGTCGATATCAGTTTCTTGGTACAGCAGGAAGTAGAGATCCGTGGCACTCAGTTCAGTAGAGGCCGAGTATATGGCAGCAAGTTTGGCTGCATGCGAGGCTATATGGATGAGGAAGATTCTTGTTGGTTTGTTCGGTTCTCACTTGGAGCCTACTGTGATTTATTGTGATAACCAGAGTTACATTAAACTCTTGGCTAATCCTATATTTCATGATAGATCTAAGCACATTGACATTAGGTACCATCATATCAGAGATTGTGTGCAGCGGAGAATCATGTTACTTTCATACATTCCAACAGAGGATCAGGATGCTAATATCTTGACGAAGGCACTCACCAAGAGAAAATTCGAATACCACTAAGGCAGGATAGGGGTTGTTGATAATCCATATCTTGTTGAGAGGGAGTGTTGAGAATGCAACAAGATGATGGAGCTTAGTGGAAAGGAGTCGCCTTCACTAAGTGGGCCCGCAGGCAAATTATGGCGCAAAGTCTATTTTTAGACATATGGATCATGGTCTATGAGTTGTAGAATGATGTTTATGGATGATTGGTCATGTTGGGAAAAATAGATGAACTTCTATTTCTGGTTTACAACAGGAGTGATCAAAGTCTATTTTTAGACTGTTAGGCTAAAAATAGAAACAGTCAAATATTATTAGCCCTTAGTAATATTTGGACTATAAACTTTATCTTATTCTCTTGGAGCACTTCAGTTTGAGCTACGGATGTGGCACATGCAGCTGTCAGAAGGAAATACGCTTTCTTTGTGGGTCAGTTGAGTTATTGCATGGTTGACTTCAGTTAGAACTCATGCATGTGAGTTATGTGGAGTTGGATGTGGAGTTGATGGAGTTGTGTTCAGTTGAACTAGTTGTATTTAGTCTAACTGGAGAATACACTAGTGATGAGTTGTGTGAATTGATTGTTAATTAATTCACTAATTATTAACTCATAAAGTAACTGAAGAATACATCAGTTAACTCAGTGCACGGACAGTTCAACAGAGACAGGTGTTAGAGGTAAGTGGAAGGGTGAGTTGTGACTATCAGTCGTGCATGAGGATTTTCACAAGCATGGATTGAGTTATGCTAATGAGTATTGCGCAATATTTTCCCAGTAGAATAGCCTGTGCTCACGTGATTTCCAGTGTGAGTGATTCTCAGCAGGTATTGTGGAGTGGAGCCAGGCAAAGCAGTGGAGAATATTTGAACCTGTGACTTGTTCGGATCTGAGCTAGTTTTGTGTGTAACAGGTGGAGATAGTGCTGGATACTTGAGAGGAGTATTGTACTATGTAATGTTAGATGTTATCAATCATTACTATACAGATAGTGTGGGGTTTTCAGCTGTAAGCTTTCCCCGAGTTACATACTGTGTTAATGTGTGCATGCGATTGATGTTTCATTAATTTTGATGCTGCTAAATTGATGATCAACATAGAGGAGGTTACGTATTATGCATGTATTCCGAAATAGTGTATAATTGGGATAATCTCTGTGAATAAGTGTTATATTATTCAAAATTTCTACAAATGGACTCTTCCATTTCCAGCTCAGCTTCCTTGAGTTTTTCTATCAAACACCTTACTTGCTTTTTATGTAGCCTTCTCTGCATCTCACGCAACTCCACTGGATTCATCCTTAATACCCAACCTTGTCTCTGGCTTTCCTTAAGTATCCTCCTTATTGCATCGAGTTGTTATTTTAACTCTGTAATCTCCTAGTCAATTTCCTCTGGACTCATTTTCTTGCCATCTTCTTTGGTATCCTCTTTCTTCATATTTCTTTTGCTGTGCCTTCTCTCTGAACCTCTGCTATGAATATTAGTAGTCATCTTCTTCTCTTATTTCTTCATGAGCCTCTCACTCATCTGCAACAAGCCTCTGCAATAGCTATTCCTCCTTGCTGCAATCTTACCTCACTAATCTCTCCTCACTCAGTCTTTTGGTAAGTACGGTCCTCTATCTGGAACCTCCTCTTGAGCAACAAATTTTCTCCTTCTAGGCTTCTGCAATCTTTCACTCTCTCTTGAGAAAACTTTAGATGTCCTCTCTGTCCAATCACTTGTTGGATTATTCAGGTTCACTGCCACTTCTCCATCAGAGTGTTTTCCTTACTCTGACTTCAAGAACACATCTGGTTCTCCTCTCACAGCTTCTCTTGCTTTCACTTGTGCATTTGTGTAAAAACACACATTCTCAATTTAAAACAGAACATAACATATTACCTCACCTTCAAGATCTCAGCATGATCTTGTTTCACCATTCCACCTGTGCCTTGGATGGATTTTCCTCTGTTTCTTGCATCTACAAGTTCTGCTATGCATCACCTCTGTGTGCCTTCCTTCTGTCAGATTAGAATTTGATCCTTCCTTGCTTGCATAAATACCTTAACACATAACTTTGCTTTTAATTCTTTCACATGGAATTTCTCTGTTCTGTTTAACCCCAACGGTTTTAATTACAACCTGCTCTGATACCACTATGATGCAGGGTTACCCCCGCACTTACCCACAATATTCATAAATATGCATAAACACATCTGTCCCTGGATTTTTTCACTCACAAAGGAGTCAAATCTTCCATCTCTAATGGTTAGGGCCCTCTTTTATACAATTCCTTTTATATCGGAACCAATCACCCCGCTTGAACCACCTATCAGGACTATTTAACCCTTCATAACCTTCATATGAGACTTTATTAAAGCCTTCCTTCTAATTCCTTCTATCGGGAATTAAAACCCTCTTCAATCCTTTATAAAACCCATAAGCCCACATATATATCAACCTTTCCCTCTTTTAACATTGGTTAATATATATATTTAAGCATAAAACCTTTCATCGGTGCTTTTCCTTATAAAACCCATTAACAAAGGAAAATGCTCCCAAAACATACCTTTTCGCCTTTAGTATGGTTCCTGCACATTTATCGAGGTTGTACCTTTATCGCAATCGACTATCGGGACTTTCGTTGGCCATATTACACTTATCAGAACCCTTATAACTATTGATATTTCCTTTAGAACCTCGAGACCATACATTAATTGCAATACAAAGGAATAATGGGAAAACCTACTCCAACACACATAACCGGATTTCAAATCTTATAGACCCACCACTATAAAGTCCATGGGGTCCGTATCTTCCGTATTAACTCTTCCGCCGCTCCGATTCCTCTGATCGCCGATCAGCGCTTATCATTATCAGCGTATCAACCCTTCGTTATAACACTGTAGCCAACCCTTTGACCTCTCCGACATGCGATCGCCAATCTCATCTAGACTGTCGATCTGAATCTTGATCCGACAGTCCACACTTAATCGCATGATCGTGATCGCTCCATTTCAAAGGCCCGTTCCAACGTCTTCAAAAGGATTTCGCTGATGCGACTTAATCCTAGCCATTGATCTTAATGATCCGACAGTTGCTGAGCAACCATCCTTTACTTCTCCGCTCGACTTTTTTCACTTGGTTTTTCTGCATTTTCTTCAATTTTCTCTTTGTGGTTCAGGTTTCTTCAAAGGTTCTATTCTTCGCTGTTTCCGCTGCTCAACTCTTTCTGATCTTAACTCCTTGAACTCTTAACTTCGTTGTCTCTCCAGATCTCCGCTCTGATGCTTCAATTGGACTCAATGATCCATTACAATTCTTCTGAATTGTTCTCCTTTATGTGTTTCACCTCGACTCTGCCTACATACAACTATTACATAATTCCAATTCACAATAATTTCAACACTCTAAACACACTTGTCCAGGGTCGAAATTAACCTTTGTATTTATAAATATACATAACAATTACATAATGAGACTCTCTGTCTCTCATGCAGGCCTGATCCTCAACTATTCGTGGCCTCCTTCTTGCACTCTACCCGTAGGCTTACATTTATACCAGGAAGGTTCGTTGAACTACTCTTGGTTCGACTCATAAATCTCTTGTACTGACTCCTAAATCATCTATCCTCTACGTCCACTTCTATTCTCCATTTAATGCCTAAAAACTCTCTCTCACTCCTAGAATCATGAAACTACTTAAAGAGTTATATTTGACTTTTAACTCTTTATCTTTATTAACCACTCATGTTCTCATTTATTTGAGAGCATTTACAACTTCCTCTAATTATCTAATTAAATCACTTTAAGCCTAAATATTACATTAACTTGAGACTTTAGGAAACTACTTCTCTAAAGATACATGACCCCCTATGTCTACTTATTTACAATGATTTTCTCTTGGGTGAATGCTCTTGCATCACAACAGATCCCCTTTGTGTTGAAAAATGTGTTGCAGCTAGGCAGATTAACATTGTAGATGGAGGTGCAATGCTCTAGCAAACACTGTTGAGGTGCATTGGGCACATTTCTCCAAATTTTCTTTTAGTTTTGCCTCAAATTTTGTAATATTTTTTTGCAAGGGAAAGAGCCTAATGGATTCCTTATTGATGTTTCAGGTACCCATTAGAAAAAAATGGCATTCATTTGGAGAGAAAGTGAACATGAGGAACAAGGCTTAAATGCAGAAAACAACCCTGCTACCATCTAGGCGCTCAAAAACTGTGGGTTATTGAATTTTGTTTGGCTTCCTGGTATGAGGAAATAGATAGAGTTGTTGAAATACCTTGTCTGTTCATGGGATATTTAGGCACAAGAATTTAGGTTTGGGGAAAATCTACTTGAGATATAGGTAGAGTATATTTACTTTCTGATAGGTTTTTCAAAGCGAGATGCCCCCATATCTCTTCTAGGTGGAAGAAGTGGTGATGAGACGGTGAAAGACTATATCGCTACCTACGACAGACCTCGAGCCCTTCCTACTAGGGATGGAAACATTAGCATAAAGGATGTCACCCAATTACCTTTTAGAATGATGTTGTTCATTTTTGCAAGATTGGCAGGAAGCTCAACACTACATATAGCAAGCAGATCATACATGCAGTATGGGATAGAGTGCCTAGGGCCGACATTATTCAACTAGAGTGAGGGTGTCTTGGTCAATTTGAAGGAACAACTTACTAAAGCAAAGGAAGGGAAGTTGAAGAACTTCGACTATCGAGCGATCTTAGTTTGTTTTTCTCTAGAGTGGGTACCATTATTGCAACCTCAATAGATTGTACTCGAACCCATCGATCCGAGGACCCCGTAGATGAGGAGGTGGACAGACCCTTGGGGGAATTTTGAGGTCTAAAATGGGCCTCCTAAGGAAAATGTACAATCAAAATTCATTTTATGAGAACCAATCACATTTTAGGGGATGACATCATCCCCAATGGTTGAGGTGGCATTGCTCGAGTTAAAATTACTTACTTGTTACATTCTCAATGGTGGATAAAAACTCATAGTTAACCATGGTAGTGTTCTAATCACTTTTAAAGTCATAAAGTAAAGTATTCATAATAAAGGTCATTTCACACTTTTTGAATAAAATATTAGTATTGTCATTTCATATTTTTTGAAAGAAACAATGCATATCCCAATACAATCTTCATGTTTTTACACACTTTTCAATAAATATTATATTTGTATATTTTCATATATTTATTTTTAAATTATATATTCATCTCATTTTATTTAATATTACAATTTCAAATTAATTATAAGTTAATATCTATACATATATATTATACATGTGAAATCAAAATAAATAAAATGTAATCTTTTAATTTTAGGACAAATCAAATCTATGAATAATATTATTATAATATTCATAACAATACAAGCATATTAAAATTAAAGAAAAAAATATATTGCTTTTGTAATTTATGGTTTTTTTAATAAATTTATCTTACAAATTCTGCTTAATTTCAAGTTATTGAATAATATGTAAAATTATGTTATTATAACATTTTTGAACAAATTAATGTGACAAAGATAATAAAAAAATTATAATGTTTTTCCAAAGTAGAAAATAATAATTTTTTATTATGTTAATTACAATAATAATTTTATTAAAATATTTAATGATTAAAAAGTGACTATAATTATTGTTCCTACAAATCAAAGAGATTTAGAATAGTCAGTGAAGGAGCGCGTTGTTAAGGCGCTCCGTAAGCAAAGGTCACCAGTTCTAGTCTTGCCGATACCAAAAATCTAGCATGGTTTCTGCTAGTGCAGCTCAGGCTGGGTGCGATCCCCGGGTGACTTTGACGGCTTAGACGCCCCTAAGTCGTGGCCTCTCAGCCACAGGGTAAGAGTGATTTTCAGGATTCACCCACTTATCAACCAAAAAAATAATTATTGTTCCTACAAATTCGCTTATATTGAACTTGAAATTGTAAAATAATATGCAAATTATGTTGTGATGTTTATCTTAAAAAAATCAATAATATTGATTTTTTTATGCATATTTTGCAATTTTTTTTTTTTAATTTAAACTAGTGAAAGAATATATTACATTTATGATATTACTTTATTTTTATATAGTAAATTAATTACATGTTATTATATAATTTAATTTTATAATTTAAATTTTATATATATATATATAGATATATATTTGGTAGGTAAGCACCCATAGGTTATTTGAACTAGTGACCTATCACAAGGAGTGCCTTAACAATGCACCCATTTATCATCAATCCAAAGCCCCGTGGGCCTTAAATAATATAAATTTTAATTAATAGTATATTATACAATTAAGAATTCATGAATTTATATTTATAATTTATTTTAAGTTATTAATTACAAAGGACAAATGTGTTAGTTGTTCAATGATAACGACTTTTTTTTGAAAAACTCATTCTTACTTATAGTTACATCAATACAATTTTTTTATTAAATTCATTTTGGTACAACTTTTCAATTGAATTTAACCATGGTTACATGGATTGTGGTGCAAAAATTGAATTGAAAATTCATAAATATTATTACATTGGTTTAGCTATGATTCTATTATTTCCTTAGGAGGCCCATTTTAGACCTCAAAATTCCCCTAATGATGAGTCAACATGCAGGTCCATCGGCGATCAACTTTTCACCACCCTTCTTTGGGTGGTTGCGTAGAGAGTTCATCATTATTGATGATTATCCTTATGTAAGGATGGATTTCCGTAATGATCCCGAGCTCGAGATACCTGAGGGTGAGAAATGGGATGTTTCAGGTAAGATACTTTGAGCATTGAGTTTTGAAATTTTTATTATTTTTTTTTTGTGTTTTTTTATGTTCTCGAGACTTAAACTATTTAATGTTTTCATGAAGATATCAGACCTATTCAACCAGTAGGTGATACATATCTTCGTCACACAGAGAGACAACCACAAGAGGAGGTAGTGGAACCAGTATAGGTCGCTACAGTAGAACGGGATGCGCTACGGGATCTTGAGGTAGCTAAGATCCTATCAGAGGTGGAGCACCACATGGAGGGATTGACACACAAGATTGATGACACTGTGGTTGATCAACTCCCATTGTGACTTCAACGACACACAATCAGAGAGCCTAGTCATATTGGTCGATTACTGTGCAAAATAGGTCATGCAGTGTCATTTTATCATGATCGCCACTGATTTTTCTACTTATATGTTTTGCATGTAGTTTTTATATGGGTGATGTAGCGATATGTGTCTCGGGGCACACATTTTTGTAAAACCAAACTTTATATATATATATATATATATATATATATATATATATATATATATATATATATATATATATATAGATATATATATATATATATATATATATATATATATATATATATATATATATATATATATATATATATATATATATATATATATATATATTCTGTGTTTCCTATATGATGTGATGTGAATTGAAATTTATTTACATTCGTTACAAATGTTTATCTAAAACAAAATTAGCTAGGACATATGCTAATGTGTTAATATTTCTAGAAATATGTTCATATCGTATGAAATTGAAATGTATTTCCAGAAGACGCACTCTCAAAACCATGCGAAGGATGGCAATATTTCTCATTGAATAGATATTAGCGAGTTGTAGTACTACGAGTTGTGAGTCAAGCCTGATGACTATACAATGAATACCATGTGAAATAGCATCAGATAGTAGCTCAACCACTGTGCTATACTCAACGATGTTGTTAGTAGAGCGACCAATGCAAATCCCTTGCATGCTCACTAGCTCGCCATTTGGAGCAAAGATAGCCCATGCTACGGAAGATAGGTTCCAAGTACTACGACTAGCACCATTGACATAACCAATATACGGTTCGAGAGAGGTTGACATATGCAATCCAAAAGTAAAAAGAATCAATAGAAACCATGGGAAACTTTGAAAAACACACTGCAAACACACTCAACACACCTATAGATAGTATGTACACAATGTACTACACATGGGATCAAGCATAGTATTTTTTGAGGTACAACCCATTTCTAGGATGCACTAGTGGAACTCCATTGAGGTCTAACTCATAGGCCCCTTTTGCAAGGACACGCTTGAAAATGTATGGTCCTAGCGACATAGGCTAGAACTTTCCTGGAGCTAACTTATTAGCCTCCTGGTCATATAAGATAACTATATATCCTTTCAAAAAAACTCTAGGCTTGACACTTTTGTCATATTGCGCTTTAATGCATCTTTTATGAGCTTCACTGGCCAAAGAGGCATAGTGCTAAGTTTCATCCAAATGAGTTAGATGTAAAAGATACTCCTCCTCTGTGGAAGTAGCAGGAAGAAGTTTGATAACTAGATTCAGTGATGGAATTTTGCATTCAATGGGGAGGATTACTTCTAGACCATAAACCAACTTGAAGGGTGTGAATCCCGTAACAATCCTAACTAAGGTTCGGTATGCCCAGAAGGCAACATAGAGAAGTAAGTGTCAGTCTAATTTATAGGCCCTTATCATGCATTGAAGCATATTCTTAAGAACTTTGCTGATAGCCTCAACTTTTCTATTAGCCTGAGGATAATAGGGAGTGGAATTTTCATGTGAAATTCCCAATTTAATAGCTAATTCGGTCATCATATGATTCCGAAAATGCTTCTCGTGGTCTATAATAATTGCTTGTGGAACACCAAACCTAGAAATAACATGGTTGAAGAAAAATTACGTAGTTGTTTTTCGAGTGTTGTTAAATGTAGGCATCACTTCGTCTCACTTTGTGAAGTAGCCAACAACGACAATAATATAGCCATGCCCCCTAGCTGAGTCAGGGTTACATGTCATAAAGTTGATACCCCATTTCACAAAGGGACCACACAACGTGATGTAATAGAGCAAGTGAAGCGCAGATTTTAAGATCATAGATCTGGCACGCATGACACTTTTGGACTACGAGGATACAATCGTGGAAAATTGTGGGCGAAAAGTAACCAGCTCGTATGATCTTTTTCGTGGTAACGTAACTAGATAAATGTCCATTGCATGCCCCCGAGTGGCATTCATTGAGGAATTTCTCGGCCTCCTCAAGAGTGAGGCACCTCCATAAAATCGTATCGATACCATGATGGTAAATGGTGTTGCTAGTAATCACATAATTCTGGGATTGGTACCAGATATGTCGCTGCTCTTAGCGAGAGGTATTAGGTCGGAAAGTCTGGGTCTAGAGATAGATCATAAAATCTTCGTACCATGGGTCAAATGATGATATCAGAAACAATGACTCATCGGGGATGGAATCTTTAGATGTAGATTCAACATCAAGGGAAGGAAGATCGTACATTAGCTCGGAAAAAATTAAGGATGTCTTTGACTTGGATTTGATTAATTCTAGGTCGAAAACTTGGAGAATAACGATCCACTTAGAGTATTCCCTCCCCTCGCAATTGCCATGCTAATATGTATGTCATAGGGTTGCAATCTCAAATGACCATAGTTTTTTGAAGAAAAATGTAATGGTGAAATATCTAGACGGCTTGAACAACCGCCAAAGCTAATTGTTCTACATTAGTATACCAGATCTCGGTATTGTTGAGGTTCTGACTCAGATAAAAATGGGATTTTTCAGTCCCTGTATCATCTTCTTGGACCAACATAGTAGAGATGGTAGAAACAAGATATAGTAAATAGGTGCGCTGATAGTCAGGGGAATATAAGAGAGATGCCTAAACTAGTACATCTTTCAAGGCATCAAACACTTTTTGGTTCAACATCATCCCAATAGAAGGGGATCCCTTTCTTCAGTAAGCAAGTAAATCCTTTGGTCAGTTCATCATACTTAGGGATAAACCTCCCTAGGAAGTTAGAATTCCCTTGGAGTCTTTGTAACTGAACGAGGTGTTGGCTTGAGGGGTCCTGACCCAGGTTCAGAGTTAGTTGTGCCAACCAATAAAACCCTAATTTCTGGCCCTTTCAACAACAACCCGCATAGCACAGGCTGCAGTCTCACCATAAGTAATATTGGGGGATGACAGAACCAGGTTTCTACATCCAGAGGTCAGTGTGATGGGTTCCTATGAATTTTAGGGCTTCTTTCAGTCTTCACGAATCCTAACCCTTAAAATATAAGTAATTGCAGTAACTCGCAAAAAAAGAATCTAAACTTTCATGAAATTCTCTAAACATTCATAACAGTAAGTAAATAAGCAGATCTTCTACCTTTCCACATCAACTAAGCATTACTTCATATAAATTCAGAATAATAGAGAGAATATACAAAAAATGCATAAGTAAAGATAAATGCACAAATACACAAGTATAGCTCAAAATAGTCTTTATTACATGTATTATTTGCTGTTACAGACTCTTCTTCCCTGTGCACTCAGTTGCAGGGGCCCGCACACTCAACTTGTGGACTTACCAAGGTCTCCGTGCACTCAGCAGCAAGAGCCTTCCCCTTCCCATAAGTATAGGAAACAAACTTTCTTGTCTTATCTTAATTGCCCCTACAATGATCTTTTATTCTATTCTTCTCCCTTAGACTCGTTATGACTTCTTTATATATATCCTTATCTTTTACAATATCACAGTTCATGAACCATGGGCGGGTCACAAAACCTCCTACTTTCTCAAAAACTAAGGGACTAAGCCCCTTTTGACTCCTATGACCTTCGCGCTCCACTCCCACAAAATGTGGAGACTTTACAAGTATAACAAAATTAATGACAAAATTTACCCCATGGGACCTTGTCCCAACAGCCCCCCAACACAATTTGGTGACTCGTCCTCGAGTCACTCTGCTGGTGGTGCCTCAATATTCTTCTGTAGCTCATTGAAATCAATATTCAAAACCTGCAGGTCTACGGTTCCCTGTGTGGCATCTTGCTACACTTCTTCGACAAAATTTTCAGTAATTGGGCCTTCAACTACAAGGCCCATGGTTCTTTGACTCTACTACATCCCTTTGAGCTTACTCTACATGGACAGAGTCAACTGGCTGGCCTCATCTACCCATGGTTGTGTCCTTGAAGAGATGATCGTTTCCTTGTGGTGCAAATCATCGATCTCACTTTGAATTAACTTTCCTTCCTGCAGTCTAGCAAACCTTTGCATTGGTGCTAAGGTCCATGTCATTGACCTAATTTCGTTGAATTTCCTTTGCTTCTCCCTAATGTCTACAACAATCTTTTGCAAAGTGGGATCCTCCTACAGTGAGGTCCATAATTGCAGGGCTTGCTCAAACATCTCAGTGCAGGCCTTGAATGCACCTTCCAAGGTTTCCATGCCTGCTTTGATAGCAGCTCCGCACTTCTCTCTAACTTCTAGAGGAGTCATGGGCTGTAGTTTACGCTGTAATTATGATATCTGTATCTCTAGCTCAAACTGGACGAGACCGATTTCATCCTTGGACTCCTTCACAAAAATGACAAGTTTCTGAATCTTTTCTGTTGAGGATGTTTCTGTAGGGATCTTGAGTTTTGGAAGCTCACTATAGGCCTATGCGAGGGCTGCTTCCAACTATTGACTTTGTACTGTGATCTCCTCTTTGTCTTTAAGCGCCTATGCCTTCTCCTAAAAAATCTGTTGATTGTTTGTCTTGACTTCACTGATTATCAGCAAGGTCACATTGCTCCCAAACCCTCAATTCATCAGACACCCCTTAGTGTAGTTCATGCAAGGTCTGGATGGGGAGCACCATGAGATTTAAGCTCAGGTTCTTCATCTGCATCAGATGGGCCCATTCTTCCTCTGTCTCAGCACATAGAGATCATTCTAGTAATTTAATGGTGCATAGATCTAGAGTCATATCTATGTCCAGAATTGACTCGCTCGCTTGACTCAGGCTCGCTTGCTTCCCGCTCGCCTGTCCCATGCTCGCTTGTACCCTACCTATTTGGACCTGAAACTCATGTAGGTCTTGTTGAACCTTTCCCAGCGCCAGCTAGTACTGTTCCTCAATGTGGCCCCAAAGCTCTAAGGTAGTGTTGTGGACCACATCACTGATTTCATCTAAGTCCCCCTCAGTGAGGACCAAAGGCGTCGTACCCTTTGTTTTGTCATACTTTTTCTTCTTACAGTGCCTTGTGGTAGTCCTCTTCTTCTGCTTTTAACCATGAAGGGGGATCCCAACTCTGCGCCCCCTTCTTCGTCCACCTTAGTCTCTTCCTCCTATTGCATTTTTTCGGTGTCTAACTCTTCAACCTCAATCGTAATTTTTGCCTGCTCAACTTCTCTTTCCTTGGCTACCGCTTCCATAGCTACCCTTACCGCAGCTGCTTTCTCCTACGTAGCCTTTTCCTGGGCATCTTTCTGAGTGTCCTTTCGTTTCTATTGTTGTGGTCTATGTTGTTGGCCCTTCAACAACCATGTTGGTACATGTGTCAATATCCAAAGGGGTGAGCCAATCACTTGGCCACTTGCTAATGATCCCTACAATATATTCTTTGGAAACCAAGTAAAGTAACTTGTGCCATATGCCCTGAGCATCCTTCTTCGCCCGCATATGAAGGTTGTGGAAATATTCCTTGAAGTCTACAATGTTAGTGCACTACATGTGCAAAGTAGGTGATAACCTTGGTCGCTAGCTAATCACCGTTTAGAGGTCCATTTCAAACAATACACAAAACATTTTGGTCTCCATAACACACATGGGGTCTTTAGTAGCCCACAATGAAGTGAACTTCGTTGCCTCTGGTAGATCTGAATCCTGCTGAGGAAATTGACTTTCCTTGGGCATCCTCCATGCCACTAAAGCAATCAACAACAACAACCAGGCATAGGGAAACACCTTTCCCTCATCATGTGATTCCCTGTATTCCTCCAAAAACTCCTTACATAGGTATTGAGCCCAGTTATACTGGACCCCTTGCACGCACTGTGTAGCCAATGAAACAACGGGCATCGATACTTCATTGGCGCGACACTTTGACCTATGTAGTGAAATACACCACGACATATGATATGGATTTGATAGAGTATCCACGTTATTTATTGAGCTGACCAAATTTTCCTTCATCTGGTCCGCCAACTTCTTTTCCTGTGACTTTCTTACGAAAGCCTCCACAGGGTCCACTCCTTGGGATGACATCAACGTGATCCGATGTATCAGCATGTTTGTAATTGCGATGGGCTCTCCCATATAGAGACACCCATTGTTCACTAATGTCAGAAGTTGGCACACACAAACTATGTTGATGATGGTGTGGCTGAAGTTCGGCACCCATAATATGTTGAGGAGCCTCGTGCCCTCAACTCAAGCCACCCAATTCGTTTGTTCAAGGTGTGTAATGCCTAACTCCTCATAATAGACCTTTTTGAGGTACTTGGGTAGCACTAGCTGAGGAAATTTCTCATGGTCCCCAAGGTCCCAATCCCCCATTTTTAGATTTAGTATACGACCTAGCAATGGACCCTCAAATAGCATATTCTCCAGTAGTAAAGGCATAGAGTGTTATATACCTAGGGGGGATAATATGGGGTACCAAGGGAGGTACCCAAGGTAATAATGTAATAATGGGATGGGCCATAGTAATAAATAAGGTGGTTAACCCATGTCATGTAAGGGACCACGAGTAGTTAATAATAATGTAATTGGCCCATGGTATTAGTTTGATGGTATGAGGGAACCATGGTAATGATACATGGTATTGTATGTATGAAGCCTATATAAAGGCTAGAGACTCCACATGGAGGATATGAAGTGAATGATTATTTTATGAACAGGCATATGGCTTGTGGAGTGTTCTCCTTCCTTAAGGAGTGAATGTATGGTGTTGCCCTACCTTAAGGGTTTGATATCAATAAAGAATCATTTCTATATATTTCTATCTTGTTATTCTTGGGTTATTTTCTATTCTCATATATTTTTTGGATCAGATCTACAACAATTGGTACTAGAGCACTTTCTTGGGCAAACCGTGGAGATTTTTTTTTTTTAGTTTTTGCAGGGATTTTTGGGTGGCGAATTTGCAGATCAGATCTGTACGTTTTGGTGCAAGATCTGCAAACTCTAATTGCAGATCTGTATTCCTTGTAAAAAAATAGCCGATTTCAAAAAAAAAAAAAATGGTTGAATCAGAGTCCGGATAAAGGAGATATCGCTGATTTAAAAATCAGTGGGTTTGCAGACAATTTTCAGGGCAGCGAGTTTGCGGTGCAGATCTCGATGTTCTGGTGCAAGATCTACAAAATCTAATTGTAGATCTGAATTGTTTGAGAAACATTACCCAATTTAAAAAAAAATCATTCGAATCGGAGTCCGAATGAGGGAGATATCGCTGATTTAAAATCAGCTCTTTTTGCAGAGATTTTGCTGACGACGGGAGAGTTGTAGCGCAGATCTAGAATTATAGTGCCTGGATCAGGATTTCTATCACATGGGCAGATGCAAAATGATTGTTCCATTTCTAAAAACAGGTCATAATAATGATTCTGAGCAATATTGACAAAACTGTGACAATTACAAATTTTCTTTGAAAAACTACTTTTAGACAGATGGTCTCATGCTAGAAAACAAGATAAGGAGAAACATGTGGGGTTATTTCCTACTGGTATATCCTTATTGCAAGTTCATGGATTGATTCTGAAGGAGAAAATAATTGTGTCTATAAATCCAAGTTGCAAGCATAATTTTATCAATGTTAATTTGGCAAAAAAATTGCAAGTCCCAGCAAAATAAATTGAACATACACAGGTTGATGATAAGGATGTTCAAATCTATAAGGAATTGAAGCTTTCTATGGATAAGTATGTGTTTCATGGTGATTTTTATGCTTCAGATATGAATAACATGGATGTTGTTTTGGGATACCCTTGGATGGAATTAGTGGGTACTACCAATATTAATGTGTAGAAGAAATTCTTGAAGCTCTGGTATAAAAAGAAGAAAATTACATTACAGGATATTTCCATTAATAAGCAGGTAGAGTACAAGGAGGCTAAAGCAGAATATGTTCAAGGGACTGACACATCAGATGATGAGCCTCTAATGATCAACAATCAAACACAAACAGAGGTTGCAGAAGAAAAGGTTACAGGTGATGATACATCAGAGGAGGGCTCAGTGGTTGAAGTCATATTGAAAAAGAAGACACCACAACAGGCACCACAACAGAGTGAAGTCAAGAAAAAGCCATCGTGGATTAAAAGTTCAACATATCATCACCCACATCACCCCGCAAGACAACCATCAAGATGGAAAACAAGTAGTCACATGAAGGATAGCGAGGAGAGAAGATCCACCTACTACACATCAACACAGAAGAGCTGCCACGGTCAACTTCCATCTCAAGCGAGTGAGACACCAGCGAGATCAGGGGTTCACTTTTCTCTGGGATGGAAAGATGCACGTGCATGGTACCAGTGGACTACTCTTTTGAGTAGATCTTATTATTTATGTTCTTCCCATGTTTTGGGGACGAAACATGCTTAGGGGGGTGGAATGTTATATACCTAGGGGGGGATAATATGGGGTACCAAGGGAGGTACCCAAGGTAATGATGTAATAATGGGATGGGCCATAGTAATAAATAATGTGGTTAACCCATGTCATGTAAGGGACCACAAGTAGTTAATAATAATGTAATGGGCCCATGGTATTAGTTTGATGGTATGAGGGAACCATGGTAATGATACATGGTATTGTATGTATGAGGCCTATATAAAGGCTAGAGACTCCACATGGAGGATATGAAGTGAAGGATTATTGTATGAACAAGCATATGGCTTGTGGAGTGTTCTCCTTACTTAAGGAGTGAATGTATGGTGTTGCCCTACCTTAAGGGTTTGATATCAATAAAGAAGCATTTCTATATATTTCTATCTTGTTATTCTTGGGTTATTTTATATTCTAATATATTTTTTGGATCAGATCTACAACATATCCAATTCCGTTAACGGATTGGGTATCGAATATTGTTCATATTAACAAAAAGAAAGGAACAATAAGAATATGTATCGATTATAGGGATATTAATCGAGCCTGTCCAAAAGACAATTACCCAACTACCTATATCGATCAAATCATTGATGATTGTGCCGGCAGTGAAATATTCTCCTTCATGGATGGTTTTTCCGGATACAATCAGATAAATATTCTACTTGTTGATCAACCAAAAACGGATTTCATTTGTCCATGGGGGACATTTGCTTATTGCAAATTACTTTTTAGGCTCAAGAACGTCGGGAAAACTTTTCAAAGAGCCATGTCTTACCCTATCTCGATGATTTACCTACTCATTCATTACATCGAGCCGATCATCTCATCCATTTACGAGCAATCTTTATGAGGTGTAGGCATTATCGATTTAGGTTGAATCCACACAAGTGTGTTTTCTGTATAGAAACGGGTTGGTTACTGGGGTTTGTTGTTTCGAAAGCCGGCATTCGCGTCGATCCCTCGAAGGTTGAAGCTATTGTCAAATTGCCTCCTCCTTCGAGTCTTCACCAACTCCAAAGTTTGCAAGGAAAAGCAAACTTTTTACGTCAATTCATTCCTAACTATGCCGAGATCACAAAGGGTTTACCCAGTTGTTGAAACAGAACACTCCATTCTTTTGGGATGAGATAGCTGACAAATCTTTTGATGCACTAAAACACACGTTGACCCATGCACCATTATTGCATCCTTCCAACTACAACCAGGACTGCTTCTTATATCTTGCCACCTCGCATTCCACCATTGGAATGGTGTTAGTTCAGGAAGATGAATTTGGTAGTGAACATGTGATATATTACCTTAGTCGAACCTTAAATCCAACTAAGCTAAAATATTCACATGTGGAGAAATTGGCATTGGCAGCTGTTCAAGTTGTCCAACGTGTTCGTCATTACATTATACTACGCAAAACTACAGTAATTTCTGATTGCAACCCTATGATCTATATTTTGACCAAACAATTGCTAGGGGGCAAGTAATCCAAATGGATTTTGATCTTGCAGGAGTTCGACTTAGAATTTGAAAATTCTAAGTCAAAGAAATCTTTAGTTTTTGCGGAGTTAATGTGTGACTTCTCGCGTGCTGACACTGAAACTGTGGCAGAGGAGCCCATTGCGGATGAATCCTTGTTTCTAATCAACAATTTAGATCCATGGTATGGAGATATCATCATTTATCTCCATACCCAATCCTTTCGGCCAGAAATTTCAAGATCAGAGCGTCGAAAGATACGATTCCAGTCCCACCAATTCAAAATTATTGGAGATACACTTTATCGTCGTGGGGCGGACTCTGTTTTCCGACGTTGTTTAACTCATGAGGAAGCTGAAATGGTTCTAAATAAATATCACTCTGGAGCGTGTGGCAGTCATATGTCTGGGTTTGCCACAGCCCAAAAGATATTGCGCACTGGCTATTTCTGGCCATCTTTGTTTAAAGACTATATTAATGTGGTCTGAAAATGCCACAACTGCCAAATTTTTGATCGAAAGATGCACGCTTCACCTGCTCCTCTCCACCCTATAATTGCCGTCGGTCCTTTTGAAAATGGGGTATCAATTTTATTACATGTAACCCTCACTCGGCCGGGGGGCATGCATATATCATCCTTGCAGTAGATTATTTTACCAAGTGGGCCGAGGCAAAGCCTACATTTGAGGTAGACAACAAAACTGCTGCGATTTTCGTGTTCAATCATATAATTGCTAGGTTTGGTGTTCCACAAGTAATTATCACTGATAATGGGTGTCATTTTCGAAATATTATGATGACTGAACTTACAGACCAGCTTGGCCTACGTCAAGATAGTTCAACTCCATATTATCCATAGGCTAATGGTCTGGTTGAAGCCATCAACAAAGTTCTAGTCATCATGATCCGACGAATCATTGGGATTCATAGGTCGAATTGGCATAACATGCTGTTTTCAACGCTTTGGGCGTATTGAACCTCAGTAAAAATGTCAACCGGTTTCACTCCTTTCCAACTAGTTTATGGTTTGGAAGCTGTGTTACCCATTGAATGCGAAATCCCGTCATTGCAAATGGCCATAGAATTACTTCCAGCCACTTCTGAAGAGGAAAAATGTTTGTTGTACTTGGCTCAGCTATATGAGAATCGATGAGATGCTGCATTAGCAATTGAAACTCATGCCAAACGTATTAAAGCTCAGTATGATCGAAATGTTACCCTTCGTAATTTTTCGGAAGGAGACCTAGTCTTATTGTATGATCAAGAAAATGATAAATTAGGCGCTGGAAAATTCGTACCCATGTGGCATGGTCCTTATGTTGTTAAGAGAAAGTTGGAAAAAGGGGCCTATGAATTGGTAGACTTTGATGGGGTCTCTTTAGGTAAACCTAGAAATGGTCTTTACTTGAAGAGATATTATGCTTAAATCTGGGTGTGGAGATTTTTAGTTAGGTTAGTTTTCTTTCTAGATGGTGTGTTTTAGATTAAAAAGTGTGCTTAGCTTAGAGAGTGTTTTTGTCATTATTCCTGCTTATCTTGATTTTACTCTTGATATTGCAGATGTCGATGTCTCTCCAAACATACATTGGTTTTGCTGATGGTGCTTGTCGTAATACATGGAACATTTCTTCTGCAGCTTTGGTTATCTATTCGCCCTCTGATGAGTTGGTATATATGCATGGGGTAACCCTTGGTCAAACAACGAACAACATTGCAGAGTATAGTGCAGTGATTGAGTTATTATCTGAATCCATCTCATTTGGGATTCAGAGTTTGATTGTGAGATTAGATTCTGAACTCGTTGTGTTACAACTTAATAGAGTATATGCCATTAGAAATCCAGTGTTATTGAGATTATTTTTGAGAGTTCATCTCTTGGAATGTGAATTTGACTATATTGAATATCAACATATTCCAAGATATTTAAATACATTAGCAGATGCAATTTCTTCTCGAATGTTAAGTAGACATTTTCAATAATCATACAAGTAAATTTAAAAACATTCCATAACATGTTTTACAAGATAAGCCGATAATAGTGATAAGTATAGCATAGAAGTGTGTCAAATATACATCGTCTTCGATCATAGGTTGAAAAACACCTTATGATCGTCAAAAATGATAGTACAAAAAGCAAAAATGTCATATGAGTCTACAACATGCGATCATCTTATCACTGGTGATGATCACGATAAGAAACCACTGTATGGGCCACCCTACAAAGGAACCTCCTGAAAGGTCCTGGGACCCCAATCACATAGCGCTGTAGCCTAAGAGGAACGTCATCTATGCTGGTATCTGAAATGTATACTATCAAATGCTCTAGATGACTCTCCAATTCGGCCAATGTCTCTGTAGATTCGTCCTGTGGGGCTGGTGCTGCTGCAACTGGATATTTCCTCTCATAGGACCAGAGAGTGTCTGGCCATCGTGGACCTACATCTGCATTTGAAACTTTTACTATCAATTTTGGGACGATTCAAAAACAACAAAAAAAATTAAATTAGAAAATGTTGAAAATGATTTTACCTAAGTCATCCCATTGCTCTCCTGGTCGAAGAGCCATGTCTGGGTCACCACGATAATCTACCCCAGCATAACGAAAATCTTGAATAGAAAATACTTGGTTCTCCAACCAATGAAACTACTCAAGAGTAAATCAAACGACTTATGTTCCCTTGTCAGGATGACAGACCATAACTGTAACCCAACGCATCAGTCTGGGCTCTCGGGGAAGTCCAGCTCCAATGGTAAGATGTTGTGGGACCAGCATTGGGACCCTCTCTAGCATAGAAAATTTTAGGGGAAAATTTTTGCCCTTTGTCGAAATTAAGGGGTTTTAAATTTTTAGCGGGCGAATATTTTGTATCATAGTACATTTTTACAAATCACCTCGAATATCCCACCTTATTTTAAGGGAGAGGGTAAAAAAGGTAAATTTATCCCTTGAAATTAGGAGTTACAACCTTCCATTCGCCCATTTTCAAGAATAGGTTTTATTTAAGTGAATCCATTCGCCCATTTTCAAGAATAGGTTTTATTTAGGTGAATCCTATGGGCCAAAGGAAGAGGTATGGTAAATTAATAAAAATATAAATAAATGAGAGGTATGGTAAATAAATAAAACATTTTTTATATTTACTCCATAAGTCACCTTATATACATGCAAGGGTGTAAACAAATAAAAATATAAGTAAATTGGATGTATGGTAAATAAATAAAACGTCTTTTTATATTTACTCAAAAGCTATGGTAAATAAATAAAAATATAAATAAACTAGATGCATGGTAAATAAATAAAACCTCTTTTTATATTTACTCCATAACCCTCGTTCTATTTATGAAGGCTCAAGAAAGAGGTTTTATTTAAGTGAATCCTATGGGCCAAATACCATATTTATAAAAGAGGTATGGTAAATTAATAAAAATATAAATAAACGAGAGGTATGGCAAACAAATAAGACATTTTCTTATATTTACTCCATAAGTCACCTTATATTTACGAACACTCAAAAAATGCGTTATATTTAGGTGAAACCTATGGGCAAAATACTATGGGACAAATACCATGGACTAGATTGTTATTTTTTTCCTGAGTAAAGACTATTTCTATTAAAAAAGATAAAAATATTTACAGAGAGGTCTAGACGTCTGAGGGGGCCGAAGCCAGCCCTCCATCAAAGAAGCTTAAACATGTAGCTTTCTTCAATCGCCTTACATAATTGAGAGACTTTGAAGCGAGGATTGAAGAATGCTAGAAGGCAAAAAGCTAAGAAGAACTATAGTTGACATAATAGCTTCAGTGGCTACTCTTCGTTTGCTGAGATACAATCTTTTGAAGCCACCATTACAAAAGAAGCAAAAACTAGGCTAGCTGGGCCATTAGTGTTTCTAAACTGAAAACTGTAGCAATTCATACTTATACCAAAAGCAATGCTAGAGGCATGATTAGATATAACAAAAACCATATATGCATAACCTGAGAAAAACAGATCATGGACGAGAATGCTGACAGAGCCCTTGAACCAGAATTCTTTAATCATGAGTATGAGAGTCGGTCGCGTCCTTATTTACCTGGCTAGGAGAGCCTATCCATGTGACCATTTTGTTATCTTCAGCTTCCAAACACCGCCATCTAGAGGGATTACTAGATTCAAAATGCTTCCTGTAAAATGCACCGGTTCACAAGCAAGAACTTGATCCTATGAAGACGCTGGCTGGGGTTGAAGGGCTTCCGGGAATCCACTCTCGTTCTGCATATTATCAGCGTTGAGCACTACCCCAGCAATCTCACCCTGAAATCCGCTTGCATTTTGAGACTGAGACTGAGACATGGAAATGTTGTCCGAACTGCTGGGCACATCTTCCTCCTCTATAAAAATTACAGTGATATTGGCAGAAATCAAAGGCTTATTGAGCCTGCTCCTGAACTTAAAACGGGTGACTTGAAAGGAACTATTCAGAGAAGGCCGAGAATGATCAGAAGGGGGGAGGACGGAGAGGCAGAGGCTAAAGGAGTGATGTTCTGAGGAGCAAAACCACGACGACGACGTGAGACGCTGCGATTGCCAGAATTACCACCACAACGTGGAACTCCGCGACGTCGAACCATGGCTGGATGAATAGGGAGCTTAGGAAGGGAAGATGACCAGAGCTGGAGGGAAGAGGACCAGGCGCAGGCTGAACAAACCAAACTGAAGAACCAGAGGAGCTTCCAGACAACCTAAACAGAGCAGGGGTGTGGAAAAAATAACAAGCAAAGGAAGAAGGAACTGAGAATGTCACTTGCAGAAAGTAGAGAGCGGGTCATGGTTAAATCAACTTGCCGAATTTCTCGAGCCGAATGCACATTGAATGCCATTAACAGAGCCATAATGTTATGCCTTTCATATTTCATATCAAATGCTGCGAGAATGTGTAAGTTGCGTCCACCGTCCAGGTGCTAGGACAACTGCCATCTATGCATGCGGCTCATTAATTCCTATTAATAACACCCGCATCCGGGTATGGACTAGATTGTTATTAATACCATGCAAAAAAAACATTATTAACCCTAATATTAGTATTAATAAAAATAAAAATGGCACATGGTATTGACCCATGGTATTCACCTGGAATGTAGCCTATTTAAATGGGGGAATTAAACCAACATAGATCCATCTTTACTCTAGATCTACTAACCCTCGAGAGGTATCAAATATCGTGATATGAAAACTAGCATAGAGTGAAAAAATATTTTATCCGATCAAGAGTAAATATGGATGTTATAATTTAATGTATGTTAAACATTTTAGCTTGGTTAAAATAAAAAATAAAATAAAAATCAACTATTAATTTTATTAATTTTTATAAATTACTAATAGTGATTTTTAAGCTCCAGGTTTATGATAACCCATGGTATTGACCCATGGTAATACCATGGTATTCATGTGAGCATAGACTATTTAAAGGGGAAATTCTATCATCTTAGATCCATCTTAATTATGGGTCTACCAAGTGCCCAGAGGGATAAATAGATTTCATCCCCCTAAGAGTGGTAGATGTGGAGTTGGATATAGGTTGGTTTTTATGATAATGAAGATATTAAATAGACTTAGGAAATTATATTTTAAAAACATCTTAAGGTGAATGGTTAAAGCATAGACATTGGACAAGTATATTTGTATAATTTTGTTTTAAACTAAAACAAATCCAGGGCTAAAAGGAATGGATTGATTGCACTAGTCATCCTTCTATAACTTTCCAACATATGCCGGAGTAAACAGATTGTAATTTGGGTAATTTTTCTAATTGCAAACAGGAACATACTTGTGTATTGGCAGGGTGGTTACGAGGTCCCTAGAAGTGATGAATTTGAATTTTTCTTGGTTTTACATATAGTATTAGGTTTTTTCTCATGCTTTCTGTGAATGGCACGGGTGAATTTTATCCTACACCAACTAGGTTATTGATATGTAATTTCGGTAATTTTGATTTCAAAAGATATTTTAAAGAAATGAAATGATTTCATTTGTGTATTCAATAAACACAAGATTTTATAATTGATTAAAATATTCGCCATGCCTGGTGAGAGATCTGCCAAAAAATTATATATACATATCATATTATTGATAAAATCACCTTCCATTTTTCCTATATACCATGGAGATTCGCCCATTTATTATACATGTAAATTTAGGGGGGGTTATTAAAATTTTCCCTATTCTCTAGACCAAAGCTCACAACTAAAGCACCATATCCAAAGGTCTTCAGTTGTCCGTTCTTCGCTCTAGTCAGTTGGCCTTTTATATTAGGCAACACAGCCTCGCACCAGTTGAAGATGGTGCCTCGAAAGTAGTCTACTGCCATCCGCATTTGGGATCCAGTGGCCACATGTAGTACTACACTTCCACAGAGCCTGGTAACAGCAAACGCAATCACTTTGAGCTCAGGATGGGATATGGTTTTGATATTAATCCCTTTGTCTCTAGTTTGGTCATTGCAGAACTCTAGCCGGAGGCTATCGACAGACTGGCCACCTGGCCTACTCCCGAATAGAGTCAAATGTTCACCTCTCTTAGGCAAACCAGTCAAAAAGTAAATGTCTTCCGGCTCCATTTCGAGCTGGTGGCCACCTATAAAGAAACAGTAGTCCTGTATATTCCACTTGTCTATCAGCCACTGCAAAAGTCCACCTGGGACCTCATGCCAGGTATGGCCCAGAATTTGTATAAATAACATGCCTTCAATGCATCAATCGAAGGTTGATGATTAATCACGGCGAGATCCACATCCTCGTGCTCCCATTCTCGCCAATCAAGCATGATGTATATCCTACATTCAATAAAACGATGGATTAGAATATTTAAAATAAAAAAATTTGGGTGGAATTTGAAAAATTTAAGTTTAAAAACCTTTGCTGCGGGGACTGCACCCTCTGTGTTAGAGACAGTGCGTGGGTCCGCACTCTGCTTTAAGGGTAGGTGCGGGCCCTTGACTTTTTTCTTTTTACGAAAAAGTCGGGGTCCGTAGGTTTCCTATGCTATTCCTGCGGACCCCCGTGCACGGGTTTTTAACCTAAAAATTTCCTAAAAAACAAAATAAAACCCTAAAAACAATTTTCAAACGGATGAAATGAAAGAGTAAGATGATGTGGATTACCTGGAGGAGACGGTGTTTGCTTCCAACAGACGGATTTTCCACAATCTTCACGGGAAGTTTCTGACCAAAAGCTCTCTTTTCTCACTCTAAAGTCAAATGGTAAAAATGAATTTACAAAAGCCCTTTTTATAAGTTTTTTTGAATAAATGAGTTTTTAATTTGTTTATTTTTCACTTTAAAGAGGTAACTTTTGAATCGTTTTTATCTATTTTAAATAGGTATGAGTAATTTTTGAGTTTTTGTGTAGGTTAATGAATTTTTCAAGCAGAATTGATCATTTTTGACAAAAAAACATTAGAGTCACCTTTAAGCTCTTTTTTTACTCCTAAAATATGAAAATATTGCCGAGTTTTTCTTTTTAAGCTCGTTAAAACGGAACTAAAAAGACAGTCCACCTACAGCCCTTTTCTGACCGTAAAAGTATGAAAAGATCACTAGATTTTTGTCGTTTCAAATTCGATATTGGTTATAAAACGACGTGTCATTGATCGCTTTTTTACTTTTTCGGATTAGAGACACTAATTATGAAAAGCACTCCTTGGTCATAATGATCAAGCGGTTCTCTCAAGTATTATTTTATACTTTTTCGAGCTTGGGAGACACAAATTTACGAAAAAGGACAACCATGGAGTTTTCTTAAGTTTTTTCAGACTCTCTAAAATTGAAAAACGCCGAGTTTCTTCTATACTGGACTCGTTAAAATTTAACGGTAAAGGACCTGTTCAATTACAAACAGGAACGGACCACTCCTTCTTAGGGTTCGAATTTAAACTAAGTTGGACTCATCCGAAGGATGAGCTTATAATCAAGCAAATGTTATCCTCCTCAAGCTTATTAAAAATAAAGAGGTACTTGCTAGAAATGGTGGTGGAAAAGAGAGAAAAATGAGCCTATTTGGCATACTTTGTCTCAAAAAAACATTTAACCACTCTTGAACACGACACTTTTTATTCACCTGGGTTGGGAAATCCTTTGCCTAACAGTTGATCAAACCATATTGAAAGTCTTTAGCCTGTTTTTGGGTATTAACTTTGGGTCAATTGTCACCAAACCATCTGCTGTGTCGTTATGTGTTCAAGAGGTCAGTGCAAATAAACCATTCATCTGAAAAATATCTATTATCCATCTTGACCATACCTAAGTCAGTCCTTGCAACTATATTTCTTCAAACTTGATCTATGATTTTGTGTTGTGGGCTTGCCTATGACGGATCGCTTTCTATCGACTTCAGCTCATTATCTAGAAAGATGATCTAGAAATTGTCAGTACCTTGGGATCTACATGCCTCAATGGCAAGTTTCTCACCTTCGATGATAGGTTGCATCATTAACCTTCGATCAAAGGATTCCATGACATGTTTGACATCAACACATCTATTCACATCTCATGGATTGTACTGAGTACTTTGAGAGCCATTGACATTACTGGTGGTTTCTCTCATACTTGTTAACAGTTTACATCATTGACTGGTAATCAAGTGGTTTCTACCACGTTTGACTTCGACACATTCATTCACATGGCTAGAGTCGTACTATTTCGGGAAGTAGAAATTAAGACCCTGGATCTAGTTTCCACCATCCAGGCTGCAAGGAATTTTGTATTCATTATACAGTAGACTATTCATAAACAGATGGCTGCATCCATACTGTGTCTACATGTGTCTATACTTGTGATGTATTACAAGATCATTCCTATATCAGAGCAGTAGCTAGTTTTCTAGTCAGTTTTGATCTGAGTATGGGAATGCTTACGTCAGCGATGATATGATCTCATATATATATTTTGTATTGAATGTTTTTACAGGTTCCAACTGGGCTCTCCACAAGATGATCCTCAAAATGATAAAGTACTTCACTCTTCTTAGATGATAAATGAAATCCTTATCTACTACAGACTTCGCACTTTAGGGGGCAATCTGTTACACAAAATATTGTCACCATGACTATTTGAAGTCAGTATGGATCTATCATCATTCATACTGTCCTCCTTAGCAAGTCTCAGACCTCAGCTCTTCATGTCAAGCTTTAAAAAGGAGAGAAAGACTTTGAAAATCAATAAATCTTTGGTTCCACACTTTCTCTCACTATTACCTACAGTCCCGTACCCCTTTTTCATGTTACCTGTGGACCTGCCTGCTCTGTCTCTAAAGGAGTGGGTGCGGACCCCTGTGAAAGTCAAAAAGGCGCAAGTTTATTCTTAAAAACTCACTTTGGGTTAATTCTGGATGATTCTAGAAGGAATCTTGACATGGATGGTTCGCTCCTAGGTGGTTCATGCGTCCCAAAACTAAAGGAGCTAATCCCTTGATGAGAGGAGCTTATCGCTTTGAAGGAGGGCTTTATCCCTTTGAAGGTGGACCTAGTAACTTCCCTCCATTGCACTATAAATTAAGGCATTGGGCTGGTTACTAGGGAGGTTAGAAGCTGAACATTTTTGACTTCCTAGTTAAGCTTGAGAGGAGAGATTAGATACCTTTTGGCTTCATTGAGAAGAGAGTGAAACTTGTCAAAGTAGAGGAGATTCTTGTTGGACCCTGGGAGGATCTTGTACAACATCAAGGCACCAAGGTTGTAAAGTTATTCTTTGATTAAAGTTAATACAATCAGATTCATTTTTCTCAATAAATTGTCTTATATGGTTTGTTTCATGAATTCCTTGATCATCATGATAAATATGCTTTATTATATTGGCTTTTCAGGTGCTATTTAATGTGTGTGCTTGTTTGTGTTTGCAGATTCTTTACAAGGGAGATCATTTGGATCAACGGAGCGTGGCTTCCACAAACTTGCACTCGACCCGAGGTAGGCCTAAAACACTTGTTTTCCTTTACTTATAAATTGCATATTTAGAGAAAGATAGAATTTGTTTGGTTTGCTTGTCGCTAGATATCATTAGATACTAGGGAGGTCGGTCTTGTCCACAAGAACGACTTATCCGGCTGACAAGCACTAACAACAGAGACTGAAGTTGACAGACTTTCTATCAGCACACTCGAGAGAGATGGACTCAACCTGGCCGCACTTCCGAATGAGGCACTTTACCTTTTTTAGGATGGCTTGATCGCGGAACTTCGAGCCCATGAACATCGTGCATTATAGGTGATTAGTGAATAGAGTCTCAAAAACGGCCAGTTAACTATGCAGAGAGACTCCATCCTTAACCTTGTCAAAGACATCACATACAAGAACCAGCACATTACCACCATTGTAACTGAGGCGTGCAGGGCTATCCTAGAGTTGGGCATTCCCAAGGTTGAGCCAATCAATGTGAGGGTTCAAAAGCTCTCTGGTGGAGTGCAAGATGCATGAACTGAATTGGAAAAGGTTCAGCTGGAGCTGAACCTCAAAACTGCAGAATTGCAGTTGAAGGCCCAACCTTCGACTCTGCTAGAGATCAGAGAGCACTGCAAAACCGCTGTGAAAGATGTTGTAGCAGTAGTGGAGAGCGTAGTAAAGGACTGTACCATGCTCTTCGAGCAGTTGCTCGAGGTAGTCACCTGCCTGCAAGAAGATCCTACGATATAGCAGCTAGAAACAGAAGCAGGAGAGCTACAACAACACTACGACAAAGTCAAAGCAATAGCGCGCACTGTCACCATCACGTAGAGGTTAGCTAAGCTACAGGAGGCCAAGGTGTTGAAAGAGTAGGTAGATGCAACTCAACACAAGGAAGTTGTGTTGAAGGCTCACTTGAAGCCTTGGTTGGACGAGGCCTACTTGATCATGACCACTATTGAAGGAAAGCTGGCTAGTCTGCAAGAGACTCAGTAGAAGATTAAGTCTGACAGTGTAGGGCCAGCGACAGAGCAGTTGGTCGAGGAGATGAAGTAGGCGGCAACATAGTGCATCGCTGAGGTAGTAGTTGTCCAAGTCAAGCTAGGAGGTCTTCGCAACAAGATCTCCACGCCAGCTGAGTGACTCGAGGGTGAGTCACCATGTTTGTGTTGGGGGCCTGTTGGGAACGGGTCCCCTGGGGGTCAATTTTGGGGTTAAAAACCAAAGTTTTGGGGCAGAAGGCCCAAGTTTGTATAAATAAATGTAAAGCCTCCACATTTTGTGGTCACGGAGTGTGAAGATATCTAAAGTCAAAAATGGTTTTCTGCCCTTAGTCTAGATAGGTTGTGTTGGTTTTGGAGATCTTCCCTTGGTTCGCGGACCATGGGATTATATAAAAAGGAGGTCTTAAGAGGATTCTAAGTCAGTAGTAGAAGAGAAATTAAGTGAAGGAGAAGTACTTGATGAGTCTGTAAGGGGCTAAGAGAAAGAGTCTTAGTGTAGGAAGAGGCTTTGTAGCTGAGTGCACAGAGGCCTAGGGTAGAAGTCCACCGTTAAGTGCGTGGACCCTTGAAACTGATATCCATTCAAGGGTTCATAACTCCGGGCGAAGACACTATTGGTGCCTACAGTTTCACAGACTTGCATTAGAGGTATAGTAGAAGGAGTTGAGATTCTGCATGGGTACATACAATTACTTCAGTCAAGGGGAGATGTTGGGTGTGGTTTTTTACCTATTTTCTACACATTGTTTCCCTATTTTTGACCTTTCTGACCTCTAGCCTATGACTTTACATGATCAAATTCCCTGTTTTGTTACCTTTTTAACCTATTCTACTGTCATGTTACTTTGTTGTATTTTACCGAACAATACGAGGCTTTATTCCTTTTTGTGGCTAACTGGGAGAGTATTGAAGAAGTATTTGGGAAGCTCTTCCAGGTGATGGATTGCGAGAACAAAGCTATGAAGCAGACATGTAGTGCGGATTAACTGCAAAAAAGGGTAGAACAGTTCACTGTTACACCCTAGATGTTGTTATAGGTTGTTTTTACACATTGGACATTGTTACAGGTTGCTGTTACACATTGGATGCTATTACAGGATGTTGTTACACCACGCACTGATACAAGAATCCGTCGTCACACCAAAAGTGATGTCGCCAGTGATGTTGCGACATCCTGAACCACCATTCACTCGATGTTGTTACGCCGAAGCTGGAAAATGTGGGTACTATTCCACATAACAATTGTGGGTAGTAGGGATTGTTTATTTTTAAAGCAACAAGACCCAAGCAGTTGCAATCGTAACTGATGTATATTTGTATTTAGCAATAGGTTGTAACTACTTTTATTTTTTATCAGCATGAGAATCATGAGATTCTCATGACTAATCTGTTTCTAATTTCGGGATGTAATAACTATAAAGGAACTCGATTTTTCATGTACAAGGACATGGCATATAGAAAATCATTGTTACTCTGCTTCTGTAATTCTGAGTTTATTTTTAATATCAATCAGCACAGTGATGCTGTTACTGTTCTTCAACTAATTTGTTAATCACTTTTGTGTTATTCCTGTGCCCTGCTGAGGAGGAAGGGCCCTCCTCTTTGGCAAGGATTGCAGTGATAGAGGTAGTGTACATTCTAGTTTAGTCAATTGATTTATGGTTTCTCATTGTTGTTGTACAAATCGTGGGTTACATTCATTGTTGTTTCCATTTATATTATGTTGTTACACTGAGTTAATCAACAGAATGGTAGTAACCAGCTGGAGTAGATATTAGTTCCTGTGTGGAACGCCCTTTCTTTGATAGTTGTGAAGTGTGATTTAATTCTGTAGAGTGTTTTTATGTCTACATTCATGGTTTGATTCATAAATTTAGATCAGCGACATCCTTTACCGTTTTATGCATTTTCTTATTCTTGGCTGGAGTGTATGGACATAGACAATGCGAACTCCATTGAAATAACAAGACCTACCCTAGGTTGACAATTAAATGTTGTAGTCTCAGTCAATTAAGATTGATTAAAACAACACTACACAATGTGAACTGGAGTTTTCTAGGGTGACATGTTTAATTTCAGACAAACTGAATATGGCATGATATTCGAAGAAGCACGTGAATCTACCAAGCAGTTATGTACATTTTTATTAAATATTATAAAAGTCAAAAGAAAAGGAGGAGTATCTTAATTAGACTTGTCACCTATTAGAATATCATCAGAGGAATTGAATAATGAATTACTAGGAGGTTTACACATTTCGTTAGAAGCTTTGGATACCACAGTAGTAGGAAGAGGAGAAGCAGGTACTGTGTTAGTTTCTTTCAGTAAAAAATTATGTTGTTGTTTGAGTTTAGTGATTTCATGAAGGGAAATGTTTTCTTTTATTTTCTTCATATCCTCAGCTATATTGTACTCAATAGTATTTGAAACTACTAAGGTTCTGGAGTGGAAGTGGATTTTTTAAGAGCAACTTTATCTTTAGCAGTGGAAGTTGAAGGTTTCTATTTTTTAATTGGTTGTATAGGATCAACTGGACCTTTACTTCTTGTGATAACAGGTAATGCTTCATATTCATTTTCACTTTCAGAAATAGGAAGAATAAAATCCCACATTTCATTTAACTCAATTATTTGTTCATCTTGGGATTCATCAATAGAAAATGTTGCTTCCTCCTCATCTTCATCATCAGTTTCTGCATTAGAGATCATGTTTGGGGGTTGTGGATTAGGTGGTTGATTTCTTCTGAATGTTCTAAAAGGTTTTTTGGAAGAAGATTTAGCTACTTGTTTTTTTATCTCTACCATCTCATTAGACAAATTTTTAAGGACTTTTTGCAAGCCTTCAAGATCAAAGGGATCTTTAAGTGCTTTATTTTTTGGCTCATCTAGAAATGTAACTTTTTTAAATTTTTTGTCGACCTGGTCTTTTTTCTTTTCTAGTGCATTTATCCCCTTCTCTATAGACACAACTTATTTCATGTTTTCTACCAAGGTATTTTTATTAGCTCTATCTACAACAATTTCTATGTTAGAAGGAAGAGACGAAATATACCATTGTACATCGACACCAGGTTTAGAAGTAGCTGGGATTTTATTTAACAATTTGTTAAATATGGAATTGAAATCTTTAATCTTTTCTCCTGAATTCATTTTTAAATTGGAAAGGGCATTGATAAGAGATCCAATTGAGCGATCATCACCAAATTTAATAAAAAATTGTTCTTCAAAAATATCCCAACTAGTAATAGAATTGGCTGGTAATGAAAAGCACCAAGACCCTACTAATCCTGTAAGAGTGTACGGGAATAATCTAACAACAATGTCTTATTCGCCTACATCATTAAGATTTATTGCTAGCATATAATTATGGAGGTGCTATTCAGCTGGTAACCCATCATTAGGATTGAATTTGGGAAGCCATGTCTCAGGACGTTTTGGTAGAGGATGAAGTGGTGTTGGTATTTGAACAACTCCTAGATTGGACCATGGTCTAGCTTCCATTGTAACAATTGGGGAGGTGGATGTGATGAAAGAATAATTGGTGGTTGTAATAATACTGCTTAAGGTAGTGTTAGGTTCATATACCAATAGGAGTCATAATTTTGAATGACTAAGGTTAAGTCTTGTCATATTGTACATACCTTTGCTTTCTGCAAATGTTTTCCATATTAAAAAGTTAAAAAAAAATGTAAAGAGGGTATGTCCTAAAAGAAAATTCAAAGGACAAAAAGAATGAGAAAAGGTCAAAAAATGAAAATAAACAAAAAGAGACCATGAAGGTGTCCAATTCTAAATGGCACTACTATTTACTTTTATGCATAATAATGATTGTGTGCAGCGTGTTATTTGTGCCACAATCCATGGTAATCAAATTGTTTAATCTTGGTTATTTCATGCTTTGAATTTTATGTTTTTAGTTAGAGAATCAAATCTGACCAAACAGCTTAATCTTGGTAGATCATAGATAAGGTAGAGAAATAAAAGGAGCTCATAAGCTTAATCTGAGTCCTTGGATGATATAATATTAGAAATAGATAGTTTGTCTTATAAAAGAAAATATAGAATAAGGGTTTGCTAGCCTAAATGCACCCAAAGAAATGAAGAAAACATGTTAGGGTAAGAAATGGGTAAGTAGAAGAAAGGTTGCTGAATTATAAGGTCGATTGGGTCAAAACACATTCATCATGCTTAGATATATTTCTAATATGTATGATCAATTATGAAGGCAAAAGCAAAGGTTTAAAAGTTAATGTGATTAACTCCCCCTCATTCATTTTCCTCTTTACTTACTAATTTCCTATCCACAAGTATGTTCTAGTACTTTTAATCCTACAAGTCAAAGAGGCACAGAGCCTTTCTCTTACTTTTGGTGGGACTGGACCCTCGACTTAATGGCTTATGGACATCAAGTGCTATAATCCTCTTCATGAAATCCATTCCCCCTCCATTACCCAATAAAACCCCTTTTCCTAAGGTTAAACACCATTTGCCTAGAAAAAGCGAAAACTCCCATGTAAATCCTATTTCATTTAAAAACCCACAAAAAACACTTTATCCTAAGTATAACGTGAAGTGCGCAAATATTAAACTTTACCTTTTTACTTAAGGATATACCCACTTCGCCACATTTTATATTAATTATTAATTTTATTATATAATTCCCGATAAAACCTTTTCTCGTATATTAACTAAATCCCTATGTAAATACTCCCAACCCTTAGTTTTAATGAAAACT
This sequence comes from Pinus tabuliformis, assembly GCA_031772625.1. Taxonomy (NCBI): domain Eukaryota; kingdom Viridiplantae; phylum Streptophyta; class Pinopsida; order Pinales; family Pinaceae; genus Pinus; species Pinus tabuliformis. Next base: position 394,852,352 of record CM062806.1, on the reverse strand, counting down.
ATATGTTTACCCCTTATCCCAACCACTGTCCGATCATTTGCACCCAAATCCTATGATGCACAGCCATATCAATCTTACTTGATGCTTGACCTTTACTCAAAGAGTTAAACCTTGTTATTAAGCCCTGCCCGATCATTTTAAACCCTTGATTAAACCTTAAATAATCCTATACCACCGAAATTTAATGTGTTGGGCCCCCTCTAAACCCATGCTTTTCTCACCCACACGTTTCCCTTGCCCGATTGTTGTCCAATCAACATCCACTTCATCTAATGGTCCACAGCCATATCGACCGCGCTTGATGGTCGAACGTTACTTGCCCGATAAAGTGGTTTTCCTCAACCCCCCGATGGCTACGTGTCAAGCCCTGAAGTATATCAGGTGACCCCTCCTAAAAACTACCTTCACCTCATAAGCGGTGCGATGACCGCTAATACCGCCTCCCCACCAACCCGATAAACCACTTATTATCCATAAATATGAATTTCTGTGCCATATTTAAAAATTTGCCCATTAAGACTAAAAACCCGAAAACCCTCGTTTTTGTTCCTTTTGCCTGTTTCACAGTATAAACCCATTAAACCATTTGGTGCCACCCTGAACCTCTAAAACACAATTCGACCTCCAATTAGTTTCAAAAACATTTCCACAACTCCTTCCCCAGACATCCCCGTGCAATAAAGCTACCAATTGCCTTTCTTGCCAACCTGTGTTATTAACCAATTGTTGTATTTTGCAGGTAATTAGCATAGGACCAGAGTTTGGATAAACAGTTTTGATACTATTCACAAAACTTGTTTACTCCAAGATTCGAAAAGAAATTTATTCAAAAGCCTATATTAAGAAAAAGAAGACAATTATACACAGAACAAAGAAGAAATCATCCACACAGAGACATTGATTGTCAAAACAGAGGAACCAGACAGAGTATATAGTTAGAAGAAAAAAAGTTAAAACATATAGAAAGTTTATCAATATCCATTAACATATGCTGATACATATAAAAACTAAATGATTTATTGTTGAAACACATAATAAAAAGTTAAAATGTACAGTAAAAGTAAAAACACAGTAAAGGGTATTGACAGGTCATCAAAGTAAAATTGTATCAGATGAAAGAGTATCAGTAAAAGTGTATCAGATTGAAAAATCAAAGTGAAGATAGATGAAAAAAAAAACAAAGCAGAAATGGTACATCTTACAGAAATTTCCTAAGTCATAATTTTGCAGAAACAATTTTGGCCAATCTAAGATGCATTTTGAGAAATTGGAGGAGGTTTGTGTTCCTAAAATGCCATTCTACAAAATACTATCTCACATTTTACATAGGTATTAAGGAGAGAAATTCATATCTTTAGAGCCTATTTTTCGGACTGTTCAAAGTCTTGTTTTTGACATCTTTTTGCAGAGAATATTGTGAACAGCTGGAGATGAATTTTGGGAAAATGAGAGAGGTTTATCTCAATAACATACTTATATACAATACCCTCTTTCAAATTTTGCATATATATCTTGGATTGATATATACAAAGGTATCATTGGACCCTAAGTTTGCAGAATTTCTGGGGCAAAATGCACAAAGGAAGGAGGCAATTAGTGACTTGGAAGCCTCATCATCAATTAAGAGTTGCTATCAAATTCGACTTTCTCTTCTTTGTCACCCTCAATCCATAAATATAGTGCCAAATAGATTCATTAGTTTTGAGTGTCCTTTATTTAAGTTCTATTAATGTAAAACAATTTGAGATATTTGTAAAACCAATCTTGATATTTTTTCAAGATATTTCAGTTTAGAATTTGTATAAATACTTCTTCATTTGAAGTATTTTAGGGTGGATTCTTAGACATTTCTATAGACTTCTTGATCAAAAGACTATAAAGCTATTGGAGCATTGACTGAGCCAGCAAGCTGGATTGATGAATAAAGACTAGATATTTCAAAGGATTCATGTGTTGAGTGAAGTGCAAACAAGTATTTTCTCACGTTGTTGTTATCTTTCTTAAAGTTTTTCCATAATGTATATTTGAATCTGAATGCTATAACTAGAGTATTATCTCAGAATTTGTTTAATTACACTCTGTTTTAACAGTTAGGCATATAAATGTTTTCTATTGATATCTAAGTTAAGGAATTCTTAATTGCTCCTTAGTTTAGGTTGTTTCTTTATAATCTATAGCAAATGATTCTCAATTGCCCTTTGTTTCCAGTTACCCTTTGTTCCTCGTTTAAGTCTCGGTATGATAATTCTTTATTTCTCTGTCACCCTGATTCAATCCCTTTCACCGTTTTGGCCCAAAGACCTGCACTCTACTCTGCTATCTTTCCCTTTGAACATTCCCTTTAGTGAGTTGATCTAGTTTTGCTGCCCTTCTGTTGACTCCATAGCCCAATGGTCTAGATACATCATTCTATCCATCTGTTTAAAGAACCTCGCCACCCAATCTTCAATACAAATCAAAAAACCCTGAACATCCATAACTAGCCTCAAATCCCAGCAAACAAAGATAAATCATATAGAGAGAGCCCTCTCTGAGCCATAGGTTGGTTAAAGCCTATGCTCCAAATGTGGTTTGTGGTTACCTCGGTGATTTCTTTATTTAACCTTGAGAAATTACTGAGTGATAACATAGTGGCGACCATATCGAGGAAGACTAACATTTTATTCATAAATATTTTAAAGGTTTTAGATTTGATCTACGATGGTGGACAGTGCTTAGACACACAAAGTTTAAAATCATCCACCTGGCGACTCCAAATCAATTTCACAATCAAGACTCCACTGGAGGAATGAACCTGAAAGAACAATATGAAAATATTAGGCTTTTAACTTGGATTGTTATCCAAGACATTATGTTCTTTCTCATCAATAAAGTTTTTCAATGTATATTGTATTTTAGAGAAGATTTTAGATTAATTTTTTATTATTTCCCTTTGAAAATTGTAGATATAAAGTCTCCTTACACATTTGAGCAGCATTCTTCTAACTCTTATGAAGATCATTTTCCAATTGAGGAGCATCAAACAATCAAGACTAATCATACAATCCTTGTACATATTCCTGTACCTTATAAAGTTCTTGATAGATATAAGCCACTCATCTTACCTCCTACACTCCATGCTTTCCCTAACAATTATTACAAGTATCTCCCTAGGTTTGATGGAGAGAATGGTATCACTGCCCAAAAACATATTCAAGGTTTTGAGAATTATCTGGACTTATTTGAAATTGATGAAGATGATGTTATTATCAGGCTTTTTTCTCTTTCTTTGCAAAGTAAAGTAAAGAGTTGGTTCAAGAATTTACCTATTGCAAGCATCTCAAATTTCCAACAGTTTGTCAAATTTTTCCTTGATAGATGGATAATCAAAGTCAATCTTTTTGTGATCATAGAAGAATATAATCAGTTAAAAAGACAACCAAATGAAACAATACAACAATTTTCTAATAGATTTAATCAAGTCTATTATTCAATGCCATCAAATATAAGACCTCCTCCTAATTTAGCTCTTTTGCATTATCCAAAAGCATTTGATCCAGAGATAGAATTTCAGCTAAGAGAAAGAAACCCCTCAACACTGGAACAGATGCAAAACATTGCAATAGATGTAGAAGTTAATCTACAAATTAGAAGAGAAAAGTTGAAAGCAAAAGCAGAGGAAAACAACATTGCAGAGGTAAAACTTGACATTTTGGTAAGAAAGATAGAGGAAAGGATACAGAAGATCCCCATGAAAGATAACTTTTTTTCTTAAAATCACCATGACACATTTATTTCACAAAAGAAGAGGTTGATAGACATGAACAAATTCCTGCTAATTCCAACTACCATAGATCAGTAGATAAATTAATAGAGTAATATGTGGAAAAACAATCTGCTTATCTAATGTGTATGTTTGATGACATTACTTCTTTTAATGATTTTCCTAAATATGATCAGTATGATGATAATTATGTTCTTCAAATCCAAACTAACTTTACAGAGCAATCAGAAACTAGTTTGGGAAATAAAGGAATTCAGTTTTAGCAGCTTGAAAACAGTGATCATCTTATCCATATCAGCTATGAAAGTGAGGAAGAAAGTGCAGAAAATTTGGAAATAAGTGAAGCTTCTTTACCACTATGTTTTGAATCATTTCAATTTTTAAAGGAAATGTGGTATGAAAACTCTAAAGTAAAGGATGAGCAACTTGTAGAAATTTGTGAAGTCCCATTCGAACCTATGAGTAATAAGTTGCAGCAATCCTTCCAAGTTTTTCATGATCCCATAACTGATAGGTTGGATGATGAATGCAATCAGAATTTTTCTTCATTAACTAACAATCAGATTCAGGATCAAAATGATAAAGGTTTCACCAGTCAAACATTTCAATCAGAAGAAATATCATCACAAAGCTTGTTTGAAAATATGCAGGGTGATAAAGGTGAAAGTGATATTTCAGTTTCATGGCCTGGAGGCCATCCAGAGTAGATGTACAGTTGCTTAAATTAGTTCAAAAATAGTGTATATATTTTGGAAGATCCTTTTGTATAGTTTTTAGAGTCCACCAAGGAAATCAAGTATTTCCTTATCTTCTCATTGGTTGACAAGGTTATATTGGGCTGTAGAACTTCAGTTTTAATCACAAACAAGCACAAGTAGCAAAATCCACCAATGTATATGATACTTGAATGGTTGCATTGGTTGTTTCATTTTACCTAACCAACAGTTGGATAGCTAATTAGAGTAAGTAGGTAGGATTTTAGTTTGAATAAATTCAGTTTTTCAGCAGCAAGTTTATGTTAGATCAGATTTCAGTTTGCAGAAAAGGATGTATTTTCAGTTCAAGAGTTTCAGTCATAGAGATTATACAACAAAGCATATACATGTTTGGGATTGGCCCAATGGATCAGGCTACTAGTTGACGGTGTTCTTGAAATCTCACAAGGAGATGGCATCCCCATGTAGAGCCACTATTAGGTTCCTATACCAATAGGAGCCATAGTTTTGAATGACTAAGGTTAATCCTTGTAATATTGTACATACCTTTTCTTTCAGCAAATGTTTTCCATATTAAAAAATTAAAAAAATGTAAAGAGGGTATGTCCTAAAAGAAAAATCAAAGGACAAAAAGAATGAGAAAAGGTCAAAAAATGAAAATATATGAACCCAAAAAACAAAAAGAGACCATGAAAGTGTGCAATTCTAAATGCCACTACTATTTACTTTTATGCATAATAATTATTGTGTCTAGCTTGTTATTTGTGCCACAATCCATAGTAATCAAACTATTTAATATTGGTTATTTCATGCTTTGAATTTTATGTTTTTAGTTACAGAATAAAATCTGACCAAACAACTTAATCTTGGCAGATCATAGATAAAGTAGAGAAATAAAAGGAGCTCATAAGATTAATCTGAGTCCTTGGATGATATAAGGTTAGAAATAGATAGTTTGTCTTATAAAAGAAAAGATAGAATAAGGGTTTGCTAGCCTAAAAAGAAATGAAGAAAACATGTGAAGGTAAGAAATGGGTAATTAGAAGAAAAGTTGTTGAACTACAAGGTTGATTGGGTCAAAACACATTCATCATGCTTAGATATATTTCTAATATGTATGATCAATTATGAAGGAAAACGAAGAGGTTTACAAGCTAATGTGATTAACTCCCCCTCATTCATTTTCCCCTTTACTTACTAATTTCCTATCCACAAGTATGTTATAGTATTTTTAATCCTACAAGTCAAAGAGGCTCAAAGCATTTCTCTGACTTTTGGTGGGACCGGACCCTCAGTTTAATGACTTATGGACATCAAGTGCTAGAATCCCCTTCATAAAATCCATTCCCCCTCCATTACCCCAATAAAACCCCTTTTCCTAAGGTTAAACACCATTTGCCTAGAAAAAGCGAAAACCCCCATGTAAATCCTATTTCACTCAAAAACCCACAAAAAACACTTTATCCTAAGTATAAAGTGAAGTGCGCAAATATTACACTTTACCTTTTTACTTAAGGATATACCCACTCCGCCACATTTCATATTAATTATTAACTTTATTATATAATTCCCGATAAAAACCTTTTCCCATATATTAACTAAATCCCTATGTAAATACCCCCAACCCTTAGTTTTAATGAAAACTATACGTTTACCCCTTATCCTGACCACCGCCCGATCATTTGCGCCGAAATCCTATGAGGCATAGCCATATCGGGCTTACCCGATGCCCGACCTTTACCCAAAGAGTTAAACCCCATTATTAAGCCCCATACGATCATTTTAAACCTGGGATTAAACCTTAAATAATCCTATGTTGGGCCCCCTCTAAACCCATGCTTTTATCAACCGCGTGTTTCCCTTGCCTGATTGCCATCCGATCAACATCCACTTCATCCAACGATCCACAGCCATATCGTCCACACCCAATGGTCGAACGTTACCCACCCAATAAAGTAGTCTTCCTCGACCCCGCAATGGCTACGTGTCAAGCACTGGAGTATATTGAGTGACCCCTCCTAAAAATCGTTTTCACCTCTTAAGTGGTGCGACAACCTCTAATACCGCCTCCCCACCAACCCGATAAACTACTTATTATCCATAAATATGAATTTCCACACCACATTTAAAAATTTACCCGTTAAGACTAAAAACCTGAAAACCCTCGTTTTCATTCCTTTTGCCTATTTCAAAGTATAAACCCATTAAACCCTTCGATGCCACCTTGAACCTCTACAACACAATTCGACCCCCAATTACTATCAAAAACATTGCCATGATTCCTTCCCCAGACATCCCTATGCAATAAAGCCATCAATTGCCTTTTTTGCCAACCTGTGTTATTAACCAATTGTTGTATTTTGTAGGTAATTAGTAGAATACCAAAGTTTGGATAAACAATTTTGATACTAGTCACATAACTTGTTTACTCCAAGACTAAAAAAGAAATTTATTCAAAAGCCTATATTAAGAAGAAGAAGACAATTATACACAGAAAAAAGAAGAAATCATCCACACGGAGACATTGGCTATCAAAATAGAGGAACCATATAGAGTATACTGTTAGAAGAAAAACAGTTAAAACATACAAAAAGTTGATTAATATCCATTACCATATGCTAATACATATAAAGACTAAATGATTTATTGTTGAAACACACAGTAAAAAGTTAAAATGTACAGTAAAAGTAAAAACACAGTAAAGGATATTGATAGGTCATGAAAGTAAAAATGTATTAGATGAAATAGAATCAGTAAAAGTGTATCAGATTGAAAAATCAAAGTGAAGATAGATGAAAAAAAGCAGAGCATAAATGGTACATCTTCCAGAAATTTCCTGTTTAAGCCATAATTTTGCAGAAACTATTGTGGCAAATCCAAGATGCATTTTGAGAAACTGGAGGAGGTTTTTATTCCTAAAAGGCCAATCTACAAAATCCTATCTCATGTTTTACACAGGTATTACAAAAAAGGAGATAAATGCATATCTTCAGAGCCTATTTTTCAGACTATGCAAAGTCTTGTTTTTTACATCGTTTTGTAGAGAATATTTTGAATATTTGGAAATAAATTTTGGGAAACTAAGAGAGGTTTATCTCAATAATATATGTATCTACAATAACCTCTTTCACTATTTACATATCTATCTCGGATTGAGATATAAAAATATATCACTGGACCCTAATTTTTCATAATTTCTGGGGCAGAATGCACAAAGGAAGGAGGCAGTTAGTGACTTGGAAGCCCCATCCTCAATTAAGAGTTGGTATCAAATTAAACTTTATCTTCTTTGTCACCCTCAATCCATAAATATAGTTCCAAATAGATTCTTTATTTTTGAGTGTCCTTTATTTAAGTTCTATTAATGTAAAATAGTTTGAGATATTTGTAAAACCAATCTTGATATTTTTTCAAGATATTTCAGATTAGAATTTCTATAAACACTTCTTCATTTGAAGTATTTTAGGGTGGATTCTTAAACATTTCTATAGACTTCTTGATCAAAATACTATAAAACCATTGGAGCATTAACTGAGCTAACAAGCTAGATTTATGAATAAAGACCAGATATTTCAAAGGATTCATGTGTAGAGCGAAGTGCACACAAGTATTTTCTCACGTTGTTGTTATATTTCTTAAATTTTTTCCATAATGTATATCTGAATCTAAATGATATAACTGGAGTATTATCTCAATTTTTTTTTAATTACACTATGTTTTAACAGTTAGGCATATAAATGTTTTCTACTGATAGCTAAGTTAAGGAATTCTTAATTTCTCCTTAGTTTACGTTTTTTCTTTATAATCTATAGCAAAGGATTATTAATTGCCCTTTGTTTCCGATTAACTTAGGTTCCTCGTTTAAGTCTCGGTCTGAGAATTCTTGATTTCTCTCTCACCCTGATTCAAACCATTTCACTCTTTTGGCCCAAAGACCTGCACTCTACTCTGCTATCTTTCCCTTTGAACACTCCCTTCAGTGAGTTGATCTAGTTTTGCTACCCTTCTATTGACTCCATAGCCCAATGGTCTAGAGACATCATTCTATCCATCTGTTTAAATAACCCCACCACCCAATATTCAATACAAATCAAAAATCCCCTGAACATTCATAACTAACCTAAAATCCCAACAAACAAAGCTAAATCATATAGAGAGAGCCCTCTCTGACATAGGTTGGCTAGAGCCTATGCTCCAAAAGTGGTTTGTGTTTACCTCGGTGGTTTCTTTCTTTAACCTTGAGAAATTACTTAGTGATAACAGGGAGCACTATTTGTTTTTGTAGAGGAAATGGAAATAGATGAAGTGATCGGTAGGGAAAAAGGAAATGAAAAAGGAAGAAATGGAGATGTTGGTGAATGAAAGAATGAGGTAATCTTACTAGTAGATGTTTGGGAATTTTATGTAGTAGTTTTCGTTCGGTGAGATTGAAGTGGAAATTCAAATGGCGAGATGCCAAGTTTTTCACTTCGGGAGAGATTCAAAACACTAGTTCCGTGAAAAATAGAAGTTATACTTCCTTCAGAAACTTCAAATGATTCAGGATCTTCTGCTAAAATGGAGATGTCTTCCAATTTCTTTAAGTTGTAATTTCTGGTGATTTTGGAGTATAATCCACATGGATTACCTCAAGAAGTATTCTAGGAGACTTCAGAGGTGATTGCACAACTCTTGATCTAAAAGTAGGAAATTTGATCTGGAAGTTGTATGAGATTTGGAGGGAGAATGACTCTTGGAATGACCTTTTGTTTTTAAATTGGACTTATTTGTCATTCATAGTCAGAAAGACCTCCTTCTAGTGCCAAAAAGTTTTGAGACCTCGAAAATCATTGCATTAACATAGCGGGAAAACCACCTGATCTGGACCTTAAGACAACTCCTTTTCTGTTTAGGTAGTGGCTCCCACTGGGGATAATGGGACTAGTTTTCCAATGAAAATTTATTGAATGGATGTTTAATTCTTAGAGTGAAGTGAAATAGATGTATTTGCAGTAAGGAATTAAATGGAAAACATATGCATTATTCAACTCTATAATCCGGGATTGTTTAACTTTTATCTAGATGTGATCTATAATGATTTTCCTTAGTAAATGACAATATAGATTTCTCAAACACCAATGGAAATGAAAATATCTCAAGATGATTATGTTGATTAAATAGTTTATCAAAATAATGTGTATAACTCATATCATATTTAGAATATCAAAGAAAATTGCTTAACATATATTTAAAAGATATCAATGGCAGCATGATCAGAAATCAATACATGTAACAATGTTCTTTAAATAACAAATAATAGGAAATATGAAAATATAATTTCACTACTTATTTATGAACAAAAAAGAGGTACAAAGATAGAAATGTTAGATGTACATTTCTCGACTCATAAAATAAATAGTAGTATTTTATTCCTTCCCACAAAGATGATTCTAGGAGTACAATAATGTAACTTCTAAAAATTCTTTATGAAAATTCCTAAACAATGTTCCAGTCATTCCATTTAGAAAAGTATGAAAGTACAGTAGTGCGAGCTTTTGTAAGCCTTTCTTCATAAAATTACGGACCTTAATTTCGTACAAAAAGCAAGCTTAAATAGCAGAAAAAAAATTGAATGTATTGTGTAGAGCGTTGAGGGAATTTAAACAAATCCCTTCAATATGCTTAAAGAAAACAAATTTTTTGGTAGAAATGCTCTGAATGTGATTTGTTGTATTTATAAGCTTTGTTTGTTCCATCAGATTCTCTGTATGTTTTTCCATCTGCTTGAATTGAATTGTCTCTTACTAGCATAGTTGTCTTCTTCTGTCATGAACCTCAACACGAAAATAGGAATTGATAAGCTGAAAATAAATGAGACTGATAAGCAAGTTTTATTTGAAACAAATCATGCTTTGCAAAAAATCAGGATAAAAATATAGAGCATAATAAATTCGAATACAACCATGATGGAGAGGAATGCGGAATGAGGTCTATGACAAGACAAGTCAGATTTTACGGTCTTATCACATATCTCTTTTATACCAGGGGTATAACTCAAAAGAATTGCAATTGCTTGGAGGTCAGGTGTACTTCAAATAAAATCGTAATCGCAATCGTGGAAAGCTGAATAGCTAAAGGTTTTTTCGGAGGGTATGGGAAGTGGTAAGTGGTTTGTGAAGAGGGTGGTATGAAAGAACCAAGGAGTGAAACGTGGATATGGGGCTTGGATGAAAAACCACTTTTTGGACCCCCCCCCCCCCTTGAGAAACTTAAAATGAGCGCAAGGCGGTATGAAGTCTTATCTTTCGTTGATCCGGGAAGATTTGAGTCATTTATTAAATCAAGGCAAGTTGAGCTTTTATATTTTATCGCAATTGGTGTTTGGAGTGGAGGAAAAGGAACATGCAAGAAGCGATGATCTTTTTTATTTGTGACAGTTGCGAACGCGGGGAAAGTTATGAATTGACATGTAATTTCTATCGGGTTTGGGGCTTGATCGCATATCACAATACTTGGGAATATTGCAACCACAATTATGGAGTGGAAAACATTAATAGGTGGCAAAAAGACTTGCGATTTGTGATATGCAGAATGATATAAGGGATGACATCATGGTGACATCACTACGATGTGGCAGATCCATGTGGAATGGTGACATGGTAGATGATGTCATGTCACAATCAGCATGAGATATAATATCGCAATCGCAAATCCGCTGGCCTAATTGCAATTGCAAATCGGCTAAGGTAGGAGGCATGAACCTTTGGTAACTGTGATAGCTCCAGATGCATGAGATTTATGGAATGGATTTTATAATCTCGTCGGGTCTAGACTTTATCGCATATCGCAATTGGTTAAGGTATGAGACTTAATTTCTGTGGTTTATTGTGATAGCAGCGGATGCGAGGGAATAATATAATTGTATTAATCTTGTCGTTGGGTCCGGGTTTAATCACATTTCAAAAGTTGGAGTTGGTGGAGGGGTATTTTCCTTTGGAACTTTGTTTATTTGCAATGCGGGGAAGTCTTAGCCTTTAGAAACTTTGCGATGTGGGATTTTGGATGAGTTGGAGTTTATAAAGATAAAACCTTTGGGAATAAAAAACTGTGATTATTTTGTTTTTTGATTAAATAACCCATATTTTTTAATACTTAAGGTTTTTGAAGTCTAAGTATAGTTTTGTACTCGGGGGCTATTAAAATTTTGTTTTTTTGTATAATCAAGGCTTAATACTTGGGTTTTAATTAAAAAGCCTAAATATTAAACTTTGGTTATAGTTATTTATTAACAAATCTTTTTGTTGATTTTTTAGAACTAAAGGGTCCCTATCTTAATATAATAAATTTCATAGGAAATTTATAACACATTAGAATGGGGGTTGTTGAACAGTACAACACAACCTTTTTGAGATGTGGCATGCAACATCTTACATGACCAGCTTATCCATGGAAAATTGCAGTAAAACATGCAGAGCCTTCTTTGTGTTATACATCCGGATGAAGGTTCCAAGGGGTGAGGCATATTAATCTGCCATGTCAACCAATGCCTCCATCGCTGCCTATGACATGCAAGGTTGATCTTGCTCCAAGATCATCTTGTACACCAGATTGTCAAAGTGGTCTAATACTTGTATTGTAACTCCAAGCAAGCTACATTCAGAGAACAACCTGGAATATGTGTGCAAAGAGGTTTATGAAGTTGTCCATGCCTAACCTAAGCCTGGGAATTGTTGGTAGGCATAGATTGCATCAAGTATGTAGGAAGACATCAAAATATTTTCTTGCCGACCCTTTGAGTGGATGTCAGGCTTATGTTACTTTTCCCTTTAGCTGGAGAGCCAACATGTCAAACCAGTTTAAAGGTCTTCCTTTGTTCATTAGCTGATCCAACACAATCACCCAACTCTACGGGAATATTTTTGTACTCTCTTGGTCATATAAGTGAAATGCAAACATGACCAAGAGCTGATAAGCCTTCTGCAGTATCCTTGTCTTGTAAACCTGGTTGCGTGTTTTCCTAAACTTAGATGGCTCTTTCACTCACCTCTTTAACATGTCTCTTGAGTTTGCACTGTTGCTGGTCCTGGTGAAGGGCACATCCATTGTGACCATCAGCTGCGGAAAATGATACATCTCCTTAAAGTCCTTTTTACTAAAGGTAGCAAGTTCTATTCCACTGACACTGATCAAAAAGATTTCCTCTGGATTAGTATGCAAGACAATCCAGTGGATCATGTCCGCGCATGGAAACGCATGATACCTACATGCAATCCAGTACAAGTTAGAGTTTTTTATGTTGACATAGACTTTGCGGTCCTCCAAGTTCTCCTTGAAGGTGCTTGAAAATGTTTCATTGATGTCCTGCCATTTTATCTTGATCTCCTTGTCTATGAACATATTAGTGTCTTCATAGATGGGAAATCTCATAGACACTTTCTTCACCACATCTCCAGTTGTGCTCTCAATGGTGTCCTTTGACCCTGCTCTCTTGGAAATCATTGTACCTATACTACTGAGAGATGAATGAACACCTATAATACCTAGAGATAGAGAAACACTCATGGCAAGAAAATCGTCAATTGAAAAGCAAAAGAAACTTGAGGATTGACATGCAACACACTTGGGTGATTCACTGGAATATTTGCACAATTTTCACTAGGAGGCTAGGAGACTGACTGTTAGAACTGTGCAGAATACAGTCTGGACTTTCAGTGAGTTGACTGACTGTTGGAATTACACAAAGCACAGTCCATCTTGGCCTGTTGAGGACTGAAACTACGCAATGCACAGTTTTAGTCAACATAACTGCAACCTGGTAAAACTGCATTTTGCAATTCTGGGGGCCAACGAGGCACTACCTCTTAGAATTGTGTAGAGAAATCCTTGGAGGCTAGTGTTGGGAAATATTTGCGCAATTCTTGGGAGAAAGGAATGGTCTTCCATCCCAGGAATGCGTAGTGAAAGTCGGGTAAGGCAAGGTCTAGGCCAAGGCAGACCAGACCCACCGATGGGGGACTGAAAACAGTAAAGACTGAATGCATGTGTGAAGATGAGTGCAAACCTGAGTGAATGAACATGTACGAAATCAATAGTGTAGGATTAAGTAAAACGGGAAAAACAACTAAGTGTGTAAAGTGAGTTGCTGCAACGATGACCGATAGTGCAGAAACAATGTCATGCATGCGACAACAAGGAGATCCAATGGAAAACATGAAACAATGTGTCTACAAGCTAACATGCATTAAAAAAATAGCAAGCATTCATAAAAAATAAGAAAATAAAACTCACACAAACCTAAATACAAAAAGAGACAGAAAATCATCTAAAGACATGAAAAGAGGACTTACACAACAAAAGTTGAGTTGAGTGTCTCGAATGCTCCTAGATGCGATGGGGATGCTAGAGCTCCAAGATCGAAGTGAAGAATGATCTTTGAAGCATCGAATAAATAGTTTTGATAAGATCAAGGCTTGTGACGTGCATGCCACAAATTTGGGAAAGAGTTACACTTGGCGGGAGGTTTCTAAAACAACTTTTGCATGTAACCCTTAGCTGCTAATAAAGGATCCCTAAAATCTAGGGATGATTTTTGCTTTTTTCTTTTTCCTTTTTCAGGAAAAAGAAACCCATGCATGCAAAGCAAGATTGCTCCGTCTTGTAGGGAACCAGTCAACTTGGGAGCACATGAAATGGCTGCAAGCCCTAGATTGACTTCTGTGTAGTTTCTAGGTTGAGTGGCTCTCGCTGCCCCTTAGGCTCTGTGAAATTTCTGGACTAAAGCCAAGGTTATCATCCAGATCTACACAAATGTTGAGAGCAAGCCCAGTGATGGGTTGCTCTACACAATTTTCAGAGGGAAAGCAGTCTGCTTGCTCTGCGCATTTCTGGAGAGCAGCAGGATGCCTTGATTTTATGTGAAATTCTAGAGAGCAATGCTAGCTTCCCTCTAGTTCTGCACAATTCAGCAAGTGATCACAAGAGTTGGTCAAAAACCAAGTCTCTAGATTTCAGCTTGTCGGTGCATGACAAACAAGTTAGCAAACACAAGCTGATAGGAAAAAGAAAGTCAACTGAGGCATAAGTACCTGTCAGTGCAAGACACGTTGCTAAGGATAGTTGGTAGGGAGGCTCCAAAATGAAGCTAAGGCAAAATTTTGGAGGATGGTTGTAGCCACTACAACATTGGTGACACACTGGTAGAACTCCATCTCTCTGAATGGACCTTGTTTCATGAAAAGAAAGTCTAACTCCTCTGGAAGTATTGTTCGATTCTTAGATCATCGTGGTTTCCACACTAGCTTGATTGAAAGATGTAGCACCTTCCATGCTCTTGATCAGTCAACACACATTCCAAGCCAAGTTAAATTAGGTTTTTCGATTAGGGATGAGAGGCATATTGGTGCACAAGTAATATGACTGTCAGAGTTTAAGTTTCATCTCTGGTTTTGCTCGCTGCCAACATGCCTAGACAATACCCCGATGGAGTCATGCAGGAACACAAGCATCTCTCTGCTGCCAGCGAGCCTGGTCAGAACCCCAACGGAGTTACTTGCATCATGATACAGATCTTGGGGGTAGGCCCCCAAGATATAAAACATTGAAATGGATCTTGGGGGCAGAGGCCCCCAAGATCTGAAAAATTTCTAGAAGAAAAAGAGTAGAATGCCCAATAAACAAAACCACAAAGAAATTTTTTATTAAAATGGAGAATAACTATAAGAGCTACATTGTGGTGGACGAATTGTCCTTTTACAAAATGTGACTTGTTACTTATAGTATTTTTCAGTTACAATACCACGGGTCAATTCCATGGGTGGATGTCACAATACCACAAGTCAATTCCATGGGTGAATGAATACCATGGGTGGATGCCACAATACCATGGGTCAATTTCATGGGTGAATGAATACCATAGGTGGATGTCACAATACCATGGGTGGATGTCACTTACAATACCATGGGTGGATGCCACTTACAATACCATGGGTAAATTCCATTGGTGCATGAATAATATGGGTGGATTAATACCATGGGTTGATGCCATTTTCCATTCAGATCATTCCTCCCTCCTTAAGAAGCAATGGTCCCCATTGCGTAAAGTTCCCTCCTGCGAAGCCTTTGTTGAATATGAAGAGCCACTGAAGATAAGGGTTTTATGTGCTTAACCCATAACCATGATGAATGAAAATCCGAGGATTGAGATACCCTGTAATGCTTGTGACCAACTGTGATTCTAACAGTGTGCAGCCTAGCAAATGGACTTCGATGAAGTGTGGGTTTGTGGATGACCCATAACCATGATAAATGAAGATTCAAGGATAGAGATACCCTGTAATGCTTGTCACCAACTGTGATACTAATAGTGTGTAGCCTAGAAAATGGACTTCGATGAAGTGTGGGTTTGTGGATGACCCATAACCATGACAAATGAAGATCCGAGGATAGAGATACTCTGTAATGCTTGTGACCAACTATGATACTAACAGTGTGTGGCCTAGCAAATGGACTTCAATAATAAGGATTTTGTGTGGTTGACCCATAACCATGATGTTGGTTGTTGATAAAGTAGCAGGTGCCTACATAGCCTAGGGTAGGAGGGCACATCTCCAAATAACCCAAGCTGAATGTTGCTATGCTGAAATTGATGAATGTGAAACAAGTGCCTACTAAAGTGGGGTTGGAGGGCACGACTCCAAATGTTGTTCCAAAATTAAAATGGACATAACTCGGTCAATATAACTCCGAATATTTATTATAACCTGTTTTTTGAAATAGAAGGACCACTTTTCATCTTCCCATGTGTCAGAAATCCTTATCTGGACACTCTAGAATCTCATATTCGTGCTGCAACTTTTCTGCCCTAACAAAAGTTCTGAAAAAATAGTTGATTGTAAATCAGCGATATCTCCCACATACGAACTCCAATTTGACCCATTTTTTTGAAATCAAACAATTTTTCGAGAGGAGCTCAGATCTATAATAACTTTTATAAAATTATGCACCAAAATTGCAAAAAAAAATATATAGGAGAGCCACCATCCATGAATTGCCGTCAGAAACATTTCTGCAACATAGCTGATTTTAAATCAGTGATATCTCCCTCATTCGGACTTCGATTCAGTTGATTGTTTTTTTTTAATTTGGGTATTTTTTCACAAGGAATCCAGATCTATTATTTTTTTTTTGTAAATTTTGCACCAAAAAATTCAGATCTGATCTTCAAACTCGCCGCCCAAAAACATTCTTGCAAAAAAATGAAAAAATAAAATTCTTCCTGCTTGGCCCAAGAAAATGCTCTGTGGAGGACGTAGCACATGCCTGAAGTTTGTTGAATATTGTTGCAAAATTTGAAACTGAAATATGCATCAAACCCTCATTCCCATGGAATCATAACCTGGCTTTGATACCACTGATCCAGATCTTGGGTGGAGGCCCCCAAGATTTAAAACTTTGAAATGGATCTTGGGGGGGGGGGGGGGAGGCTCCCTAGATCTGAAAAATTGCTAGAAGAAAAATAGTAGAATGCCCAATAAACAAAACCACAAAGATTTTTTTTATTAAAATGGAGAATAACTGTAAGAGCTAAATTGTGGTGGATGAACTGTCCTTTTACAAAATGTGACTTGTTACTTATAGTATTTTTCAGTTACAATACCACAAGTCAATTCCATGGGTGAATGAATACCATGGGTGGATGTCACAATACCAGAGGTCGATTCCATGGGTGAATGAATACCATGGGTGGATGTCACAATACCATGGGAAAATACCATGGGTGAATGAATACCATGGGTAGATGTCACTTACAATACCATGGGTGGATGCCACTTACAATACCATGGGTAAATTCCATTGGTGGATGAATAATATGGGTGGATGAATACCATGGGTTGATTCCATTTTCCATTCGGATCACATCACCTCTTTGCGAAAGAAGCCTTTCTCTTCTTTTGCCTTATTCATTTTTTTCAAATTTTTTCACATTTTCATTTTTTAAGACTTTGCATAGGCACTTATTTATTTAATAGGTGGAAGATGGATCCTGACTTATAGAGCAGAAGAGGTTGTTCCTTTAGAGAAGTATTTTATATTTACCTCTGACATACTTATTAATGTTTTCCCCCTCACCTTACTCTACTTAACTGACTTAACAAGGATTAACCCAAAAACAACCGACTAGAGTAGGTAGTACTAGTTAGAGTGCAAGTGTTGTGTTTTCACCAAGATTCACTTCGAACAAAGTGTATTTTACATTGGTGTATCATTGGTTGAAGATAACAAGTTATACATAAAGAGAGAGGATAACAAATAACCAAGTGTTGATAGCTGTAAAATCCTCTTGTACTTTACCCTACTTGTCTTAATAGTCGTACAAGGTTTCATGCGAAACTAACCTACAAACGTAACAAGAAAACAAAACAATAAAGCAAAGAGAAAAAGAAAATGTGAAAGCAAATAAAGTAAGCAAAGCAAGTAGGCAAGAAAACAAACAAAGAAAACAATCATGCAAGGAAACAAGACATAAAGCAAACACTACTCCTACTCCTAGGCTAACGGTGCATGGGTGCTCACATGAAGTGATATTTCCAATGCAGCCATCGACACATTGGTTGACCCATGTTGGTGAAGGAATGGTTTGTGAAAAGTAAAATCAAGTGAACCAACAAACATGAAAGATATAACGATGAATACCAACACACTACGAGTTTAAATGCGTCCACAAAAAAAAATATATAGTGAAATACAAGACAAGCACTCTGTGAACTTACCATGGTGTTGTGACACAATACGTGTAGATGATAAGCATGCACTCTCTTGACTGTGAAAGGCAAGGAAACATGAGAAAGAGAGACAACTTACATCTTGCAAGTGTGTTTTTTGTGTATGATTCCGCCAATGCATGAGCGATAGTATCATGTGATTCAGGTGGAGGAAGCGAAATTTGTGTGCTGGATTGATCTTCAATGAATACATATGAGTGATGAGGAGCCTTGGGAATTTCAACAATTTCCTGATCAAAAGCAAAACTAAACTCAAGATAGCAAGGGTATAACATAACCGTCAACTCGAGCTGAAGTGCCTTGGCAGCCTGCATGGTTTTGACTTCATTGACAGATAGATCATCATAAATAGGTGGCTTTTAAATATCAACAATGATTGAATCAACATCGTGATCGAATACAAGAGTAAATAGATCATGACAACTACGATTAGAAAAATCAATGAGTTCAGGGCATCCTCATGATCTGATGAATCAAAAAGAGGGGTAGACGAGAAGCAAGAATGTTCACCCTCTACATTTCTGGAAAATGTAGATGATAAATCAAGTGGATTTTCAATGAAGAATTTGTCCTCTCCGCTGTCGAATGATGCACTGACATCAGGTGTGTTCTGCGAATGATCAGAATTAGATGCATCTGGGATGAATTTACACAAGGAAAATCAGAGATAAGAGAATCACCAAATATGTCAGGAAAAATCGGAGGAGGCAGAGACAAAAGGAGGTCATCCTTCGCAGGTTGGTTGTGCAACACCAACTTCATCGATGGCTTGATCCCCATTCACAACATGTGTAGAGTTCGGAATAGGAGAACAAAAGACAACAGAATCTGGAAGATCAGTAGAATGCGGAGATGTAGGTTGAGGTAACAAATACATATGACAACCCATGGGCTTCCCAACCAAATCAGCTTGTGGGGTTTTAACTTCATTGATAGATAGATCATCATAAACAGGTGGCTTTGAATATCAACAATGATTGAATCAACATTGTGATCGAATACAGGAGTAAATAGATCATGAAAACTACGATCAGAAAAATCAATGAGTTCAAGGCATCCTCATGATCTGATGAATCAAACAAAGGGCTAGATGAGAAGCAAGAATGTTCACCCTCTACATTTCTAGAAAATGTAGATGATAAATCAAGTGGATTTTCAATGAAGAATTTTTCCTCTCTGCTGTCAAATGATGGACTGACATCAGGTGTGTTCTGCGAAAGATCAGAAGTAGATGCATCCGGGGATGAATTTACACAAGGAAAATCAGAGATAATAGAATCACTAAATATGTCAGGAAAAATCGGAGGAAGCAGAGACAGAAGGAGGTCATCCTTCGCAGGTTGGTTGTGCAACACCAACTTCATCGATGGATTGATCCCCATTCACAACATGTGTAGAGTTCAGAATAGGAGAACACAAGACAACAAAATCTGGAAGATTAGCAGAACACAGAGATGGAGGTTGAGGTAACAAATACATATGACAACCCATGGGCTGCCCAACCAAATCAGCGCAGAAATTAAGAGTAGTGAGGGTGGAAGCATGTACCATCTGAATAAACATGTGTGCATTCTCTCCCACACCAATTTGACAGGTGGAGCTATTTGATGAGGGGAAGGTGGACAGTCACTTGTGACAACAACTGTGTCTGCTTTTGATTGCGCAACTCCATCAATGAAGTATGCTAAGAGGGGTTTGAACTTTTTCTTCACTTTGGGATAGATTGATTTGTGACAAAAATATTCAAAATTTCCCATAAGATATTGGAATTTCATCTGACTTTTCGGAGCTTCAAACATGAGCAAATTTGAAGTGCTTCCAAAAATCCATAGGCGACTCATGCAGGGCCTTCCATTATTTTAACATCTATTTCAAGAGCTTTAGGATCAAAATGATGGAACACAGATTCAATTAGATCAGTGAAGTTCTTAAATGAGTTTACACAATTGAGAGATAGGTTGCAGTACCATAGCTTCAGGAATCCATGAAGTCTATACGCAAGCAACATACTGACCTCTGCTTCATCAAAATATTCCTCGTTCCCCAAGAATGCAAGGAACTCATGTAAGTGCTCAGGCCAGGCCACTTTTCCTTCACCATCATACATGAGTTCCGACAAGTGATCAAAGAACTCCCTAGTAACTTCAAAGGGATGTGCGTTGGACAAACATCGAGGACGGTTAACTACAATAATATCCATGATAGATGTGCAAAGATTCAAAGAAGGATGTGAGGACTCAGCTTGTCCTCTGGCCCTCCTTCTAGTTCCAGAAATGTTGACGGTGTTGGACCCACCAACATGTCATGGGATCTCCATGATGAGAAGTCCCAACTAGACCTCAGACCAGTTGGAGTAGGAGTCCCAATAGTGGGTAGTATGATATTGCCTTGACTGCGATTGTGCATAGAGGTAAGTAAGATGTCCTTGTTGGAAGCAAGGGTGTGACCTTGCAGTAAGTCAAGGAAGGTGCATGAAAGTCTCTAACACGCGGAAAGGGGGATGAGTGTGCCCCTTAGAAACATGTGATAACACACAACTTGAAAGAGAACACACGAGCATAAATACATCATGAGATGGAAATCAGGATAGCCGATGATCCAAAGTGATGGGTTATACCAAAAAATGCTTTGATAAGATTCATACAAACACATATGGAATAGTCCATGCATACATGTGTAAATTACAACTACATAGATCATTAAAGTTGTTATCACCAAAAAATTGATCACCCAGCCTAATTTACTAGATGGACCGAAGTACACCATAGTAAAATTGCTTTCACTATGAGAAATTACTTAATAAACCACCTTTGTTAAGTAATTTATAGTTAAACCCATGAAGAATAATTAAATAAATCACTATTTATTTGATTTTCTTCTAGGAATAATTAATTAAACCATTGTTCAATTATTATTCCTTGTCATATTTGACCCAATCATGAAAAATAAATAGATAAATCATTAATTATCTTATTTTTCTCTAAGAATAATTAATTAATCACTAATTAAGTATTATTCTTTGTTAAATTTGACTAAATCTCTTAGGAATAAGTAAATAAATCCATATTTATTTATTATTCCTTAACTAATTCCTTGAGATGATAAATAAATCATTTATTTATTTATTATTTCTAAATAAAATTTTAAATACTTTTTCCCTCCTAAAAAAATATAATAAAATATTCCAAGTGGTTATTCCAAGAATGGGATCAATAATATTTTATTATTGCTCATTATTCAAGGATAACTCAATATTTTGTTATAAATAGAAGGGTTTTCCATTCATTATTCACTTTTTATTATTTTCATTGTTGCACTCACTGTTGTAACTCTAATTATTTTCATTGTCGCACACCATATTTTTGTTGGGTTTACACATTATAGAGGAGAGAGACTCTACACAAGCTGAAGACATTTGAGGATAGCCAAGAACCCATCCCATAGAGGGGGACTGGTAACATCTATTTGTTCCCTTCACAGGTGTTATAATAAAAACTATTCTTTGTATATCTGGTTTCCATTGGATGATTGGAGTTATTACTCTTTCTTTTTGTTGTTTAACTATGATTGTGGCATAGATCCGGACTTTGGCAGGTTTTGTTTCTATCAGTTGCTACAGATCTACAATGTTTAGCAGCCATTTATATTGTTGATATTATTTTTCATCCACAATCTTAAGTGGGTTATTTTCGTACATCTTTGAGAAGAAAACACTACAACAAAATTGGCAACTCTGCCATGTTTTATAATTCAGATCTAGAAACCTGAGTGACCTTTCGTTTTTAGCTTAGGGTTTCTTCTTTTTTTTCAATTCTCTTAATATTTCCTATTTTTTTCACCCTAGATCTGTTAAATTTCTGACTTCTGCGAGATTTCTGACTTTTCCACAGGTCACAGGAGCCAGCCGTGATAAAGGTGACACTTTTTTTTCGAGATTTGTTGATCGAGATCCACGGAGCAGGAACCACACTTTTTGGCCCAAAAAGTGTAATCTAGAGGCAAAAACACACTAAACATTCAAAAAAGTGTGATCCCTACAAAGACACAGGCAGTATCTGCGATTTTTCAGTTTTAGGCTTTTTCTCATATATGTTTCTGGGTTTTACATAGAGTTGTCTGCTAGGTTGTCTAACCTTTGTCTCATCCCACTTAGGCTTTGATCCACTCTGATTTACTCGTTGAAGTCTAATTTAGTCTCCCCTAGTGCTTCTAGTACGCTTCCACATTTCTAGTAGGAGTTTAGCTGAGAGAGTAGTTTGCGTTTCTACAACGCTTTCAGCCACATTTTCCAGATTTGTACCCTTCTGTTGCATTTCTGTTAAGATAGGTTGTTGCCATCCATAGTTTCACATTTAAACTTGTTTGGTCATTTTCCTTAGGGTCCCATCGGTTGCCCTATGTGTTTCACCCATCTCCCTATCTTTTTGCAGCAATCTTCACCTTTGTTTTTTATTGTTGCTGCCCCACTTTCCAGCAGTTTAGTGTCACTTGAGCCCAGTCACACCGATATTTAGATCTCTTGACCATTTTAGTGTATTTTCCATTGATCTAACCGCCAAGCATTATAGTGTTTGAAAGCCCAATTTGGGTGGGGTTTAGTTAATTTTTTTGTTGTTCATTTTTTGTTATTAATTTCAGTTTATTTTCAGCAAGCCTTTTTTCCTTTTACAAACACGATCTAGGCTTAATCAATTAATACATTTTCACACACAAGCACACCTTAAGCAGAGGGCACTTGGTTTACACAACCAAGCCAAGACTTAACATAATAAATTTATCTCCCCTCATCGAGACAAAGGCATATTATTGATATCCCTTCACCATTTTTGTGTCACTTTTGTCTTACCACCATTGCACCACCAAGGTGTTTGCTATGGAGAATATTAGGCCTTCACCCCTAGTTTCTACTTGGGAAAATTACCCCTCCTCATCGGGTTCGAGTTCGTGGCCCTCTGAGTCCCCATATCGACTCTTCTCCTAGTTCTTCTAATTCCTCATTTGATTTCTGTAGGTTTGAACCCCATACAGAAATTACCTGCATACGAATTCTAAAACACAAAAAATAAACGATGCGAGAGCATAACACATAAAACACATATACTCATAGATTTTCCCCTAGATCCCAAAACCAGGACTACCAGCTTAATTTTTCATTATATTCCTTTCAATGGTACAATACATATTTATACATGCCAAAGCATCCAATACCATGGACCGAAAACCATCATGTCCAAAACCATGGACTGAAAACCATAGGTAGGTTTGCCCAACCTAATATAGGGTCCAAAAAAAAAATTTCCAGGGGCGCTGCCCCGGACCTCGTAGAGGGGGGCTACCC
This sequence comes from Pinus tabuliformis, assembly GCA_031772625.1. NCBI lineage: Eukaryota > Viridiplantae > Streptophyta > Pinopsida > Pinales > Pinaceae > Pinus > Pinus tabuliformis. The sequence continues at coordinate 394,828,775 of CM062806.1, read as the reverse complement.
ACCCCCCGTCAAACCCCCCCATGTGACCCCCCCCACTACATAATCGGTGCAACAAAGGGGTGGCTCTGCCCCCCCTCTAACCCCCCGCTCCACTACGTAGTTTAGTCATGGAAAGAATATAACACAACCCAACATTCTCCCACTTGTTATTTTCTTTCCACAGGAGAGCTTACTCATTTTTCCAACCCTGAAACACCCATTGTTTCTCTACACTAGGAGAACTTCTCAGAGCTCACAGATCTTGTCAATGCATCTGCAGTATTATTGAAAATGTCCACCTTTACCAGCAACACCTTTTTGTCTTCTATCATATCCCTCACAAAGTGATACTGAACATCAATGTGCTTTGACTTTCAATGATAAGAAGGGTTGTTTTCCAAGAAAATTGTACTTTGGCTGTCACAGTATATCCTTATAACTCCCTGTACTAACCCCATACTTGAACACAATCTCTACAACCAAACTGCTTCCTTACTTGTATGAGTGGCTGCCATGTATTCTGCCTCTGTAGTTAATAGTGCCACTACAAATTGTTTCTTACTCATCCAACTGACTGCACCTCCAAATAGGTTAAAAACATACCCACTTGTTGATCTTCTCTGATCTAGATCTCCAACCCAGTTTGCGTCAACAAATCCACAGATATCCAAAACTCTATCCAATCCTGGTATTCCTTGGTAGCACAAACCATAATCACTAGTGCCATGCAAATACCTGAAAACCCGCTTCACTGCTGTCCAGTGCTCCTTCCTTGGTTTTGACATAAACCTGCTCAATACTCCCACTACATGTGCAATGTTTTGTCTAGTACAGACCATCGCATACATCAGGCTACTGACTGCACTTGCATATGGAACATGAAACATATCCTCTTCCTCTTCTTGTGTCTTGGGACACTGTTCAGTAGATAACTTTACACCTACAAGAATAGGAACCTTCACCGGTTTACTATCCTGCATATTAAACCTCTGTAGTATTATCTCGACATACTTCCTATGGTTTAACCAGAGCTTCCTCTTTGCTCGATATCTTTTAATTTCCATTCCCAAAATATATTTTGTAGCATCAATATATTTCATATCAAATTTGGAGGAAAATTGGGTCTTCAAATCCTGGATAGTTTCTTTGTCATTTCCAACCAGCAACATATCATCCACATACAAGACCAGATAAATAACATAGTCACCAATTAATTTAAAATACACACATTGATCTGCTTTTCTTCTAGTGAAGCCAAGTCCCTGTATAAATGTATCAAATTTCTGATACCAATCCTTGGTGGCTGTTTTAACCCATATAAAGACTTCTTTAACTTGCATACCAGTTCTTTCTTACCCTTCATCGCAAAACCTTCAGGATGCTTCATGTAGATCTCCTCTTCGAGATCCTCGTGAAGAAATGTTGTCTTCACATCCATCCATTCTACCTTAAAATCAAAAGTAGCAACAACAGATAAAGGTAATCTAATAGAAGTTACCTTGGCAATAGGAGAAAAAATATCACCAAAATCAATTCCCGACACCTGGGAATAACCTTTTGCAACCAACCGAGCTTTGTATTTCTTCACCTTTTCTTCTGCATTTATCTTCTTCTTGAACACCCATTTGCTGCCAACGAGTTTCCTTCCAGTGGACAACTCCACCAGATCCCAAGCCTCATTTTTGTGCAAAGATGCCATGTCATCAACCATGGCCTCTTTCCATAGTTTTCAATCCTCTGAATCTACTGCTTCCTTCATGTTAGAAAATTATATATTACGGAGCAATGGAACACATAAAATATTGCAGAAATATAAACAAAGAAAATGCACAAAACAAGAGAGACACAGATATACGTGGTTCACCCAGTTTGGGCTACGTCCACCCCGAACAACCAGTCCTTCCTTTCTATTATCCAGCAAAATGAAGAGACACAACCTACATCAAATCCGCTGTAATATCCTCTTTTTTCTCTCACAGTCTCACCTCTCTGTTTCTCGCTCACACATAATACACATCTATCACACAACCTCAAATACAATACCCTCATACAAAGAGAGGGGTTGCCTTCTAGGGCAAAAAACCCTAAACAAACATAAGTTCTACCGTCAGATCATCCGCCTAATGAACGGCCCAGATTGACTAGAAATTACTATACTTTTACAAGACAATTTTACATTTATTTTTGGCTTCGGGGCGCTGCCCCCGAGCCCCCGCCGGGGGATCGCTAGCCCTCGTACCCCCGCGGGGGGGGGGACAAGTCCCCCCCGCACCCCCCCACGTGGAGGGCTGTACAAAACATCCTGGGGTATACATCCGGCTGAAACAAAGACCTCTGAACAATCATTCTCCACACACAACACTTCATAGTTCTGGGATCATCATCAGTAATAGATAAATCAAAATTTGAATAGAAAGCAGATGGAATATACCTTTCTGGCTGCCTTCTTTCTTGAACTGATCTTCTTACACCCAAAGTTTGTGGCTCTTCATCTTCTGATTCCTCCTCTGTTGTAGAGTAAGATTCTTCCTCCTTTAGCTTAAACTCTATCTTCTTAAGTTCCTTTGGTTGAAATTCATGTTTAATAACATCTTTCACCTCTTTGAACACCACATCTCGACTGTACACAACCTTCATTGTTGTTGGGTTCCAAAGCTTATAACCCTTTAAACCATCCTTATACCCAATAAAGATGCAGTTTTCGGATTTACTATCCAACTTGGTTCATTTCTCCTTTGGAACATGTACATATGCATCACATCCAAATACCCTCATATGTGAAAAATGGGGTTTCTTACCAGTCCATACCTCTTGTGGAGTCTTATCCTCCAACACTGATGAAGGTGATCTGTTGACCAGGTAACATATTTTCTCCACCACCTCTGTCCATAATTCTTGTCCTAACACAACACCACTGAGCATGCTTCTTGCCCTTTCCGTCAATATCTTGTTCATTCTTTCTACAACTCCATTTTGTTGAGGTGTATATCGAGTAGTCTTCTGTCGTGCTATACCACACTTCTTACATAATTCTTCAAATTCCTTATTACAAAACTCTCCACCATTATCTGTCCTCAACACCTTTATCTTCTTCTCTGTCTGGTTTTCCACTAGAGCCTTAAATTCTTTACACCTGTCAAAGACTTCAAATTTCTTCTTAAGGAAATATATCCATGTATTCCTTGAGAAGTCATCTATAAATGATACATAGTACATAGACTTACCCAGTGATGGAACCTTCACAGTTCCAAACACATCACTATGCACAAGCTCTAATATCTATTTCACCCTCTTACCACTAGAGGGGAAACTCACTTGATTCTTCTTCCCATATACACAATTTTCACAAAAATCGAAATCTAGAGAGTTATTACTCATACCTTCTACCATACCTTTACCATGAAGTATTAGAAGGCCCTTCTCTCCAATATGTCCAAGCCTTTGATGCCACAATATGGTCTTCTCTCCAGAGACCACTAGATTTTCTGCTCCACTTTCAGGAACCACAAAACTATTGCACTTATCAACAACAATGCTACGTTGCAGCTTGTATAGAGTGCTCGTCCGAACTCCCCACATCAATACCAGTGCTCCTCGAACCATCTTGTAGGTATCCTTCTCGAACACTATTTTTACACCTGCATCATCCAACTTGCTTACAAAAATCAGATTTCTAGCTAATGCAGGAATATGTAGAACACGCGGAAGTGTTCTAACCCTTCCACCTTGCAACTTCAACTTTACTTTTCCATGACCAATGATTTTAGCCTTCCTATCATCCCCTAAGAAGACATCACCACCATTGTATTTATCATACTCGCAGAACCACTCTCTATGGGGAGTGAAGTGAAAGGATGCACCCGAGTCAATCAACCATGCCTCATGATACATGTGTACTTGAAGAAGCCAAGTACACATCCCCACCTTCATCTAAGGTGGTTTTGCCTCTGCAGAAGAAGCATCATCAGATCCCTTTCCTTTGTCAGGAGATTTAGATTTACAGTCCCTTTTGTAGTTCCCTTCCTTTTCGCATTTCCAGCACACCACCTTTACATGTTTTCCTAGAGATTTAGATCTCCCACTCGATGACTTATTTTTGTTTCTGTTCTGGGACTGTCCTCATATAGACAAGGCATCACCATTCTGGCTCTCCAGATTTTTCCATCTCGTCTCCTCCGTCAGCAAGGATGAGACTATTTCATCAAATTGCAAGGTAGTTGCATTGCTACCTATTGCAATAACCAAACTATCCCACGAATCTAATAGAGAACACAACAAACAATGCACTTATCTTCATCTGAAGTTTTAATATCAACAGATAATAACTGACTTACCACAGTATTAAATGAATTCAGATGCTCTGTCACTGAGTCTCCATTTTTCATCCTCAGGTTATACAACTTTTTCTGTAGGAACAGTTTATTCACCAGAGACTTAGATTGGTACAAAGTCCCTAACTTGTCCCACAAAGCCTTCGTCGTAGCTTCCCCTGATACATTCAGCAATATTGAATCTGAGACACACAATCGTATTATGCTCTTTGCCTTCCGATCCAACTTCTTCCATTCTTCATCGGACACTCCCATTGGTTTAGTACCTAGATCTACTGCGATCCACTAATCTTTATCCACCAAGAGATCCTCCATCTTGAGTTTCCATAACTCAAAACTCTAACCATTAAATGTATCGATCTCTATCTTTCCACTGCTCGCCATCTTCTTTCACCATCAAAATCGATCCCATAGATCTCCCACTAAACAGAGTCTACCACAGACCCGAGCAAAACCCCTTAGAAACAAAGATGTCCCCTTGAAGCCAAAACAACTCCGATACCAAATGTAGGTTTGAACCCCGTACAGAAATTACCTGCGTATGAATTCTAAAACATAGAAAATAAAAAATGCAAGAGCATAACACATAAAACACATATACACATAGATTTTCCCCTAGATCCAAAAATCGGGACTACGAGCTTGATTTTTCATTATATTCCTTTCAATGTTACAATACATATTTATACATGCCGAAGCATCCAATACCATGGACCGAAAACCATAGCATCCAAAACCATGGACCAAAAACCATAGGTAGGTCCGCCCAATCTAATATAGGGTCCAAAAAAAAAAATTCTCGGGGCACTGCTCCAGACCTCGTAGAGGGGGGCTACTTGCCCCCCTCAAACCCCTCTATGACCCCCCCATTGCACAATTGGCGCAACAAATGGGGGGCTTTGTGCCCCCTCTAACCCCCCTGTTCAATATGTAGGTTAGTCATGGAAAGAATATAACACAACCCAACAATTTTGAGCCTCCTTCACTGCATATCGTCACCATGTCTGGACCCAGAACGGGTGCAGGAACCAAACATGGTGTTGTCTTTGGTTCTATACCAATGGTCACATCAAGCGGAATAGTCTTAGGAACCGTTCTGGCAGCCCCTATGCTCCCCTTTATGGCTGTTTTAAGTCTACCATATTTTAACTAGTTGATAAATGACCCCATACACCATGATGTTGGTTGGCCTTCTATGCTGACTAAGATTCCCTTAGACATCCCAACGTTTGAGGGTAATGCTAGAGAGGATCCTTCCAACCATGTCTGATCATTCCACATGTGGTTTTTGTCCAACTCCATAACCGATGACTCCATTCATCTTCAACTATTCCAAAGCACACTCACTGGAGACGTTGCAACATGTTATGTAGACCAACCCTCTGCATCTCATTCCATTTTCGCCACGCTTGCTAAAGTGTTTCTTTCATATTTCTAGTTACCTCTCCGGTACAACAATGGTACAGAGCTATTGACCACATTCCATTAGTCCTCCGCCACTCGCCTTTCTGACCATGTTCAAGAGTGGCATCGAAGGAGGAGCACATGTCATGCTCCATTTTCGAACACGGTGTCTATCTAGATTGGTTTCTTAGGAGCCTTCTATCTCCCATTGGAAAATAATTCGCGTCTCATTTTACTCAAACCAAGGAAGAAGCTCTCCAAACCACTTTGAAATATGACATTATTTATGCACAATCCAGTTATGTCTACACCATCATTCTAGACCTCCCTCGTCTTGGAAGTTCCAATTCACTGAGGACATCTAACACCGCCGATTGTATGGTTGGATCCCTTTCACACTCTTCGCCATAGACTCAGCAGAGTTGTGGCTATCCACAGGGGGCACCAGTGCCTCTAACACTTATGCCCCTTCTTCTAGAAACATGTTTCCAGGGCCCCAACCCATCTACCAAACTGTTGCTCCTCCTTTTGCACAGTTGAGCACTCCAGCCCCTCAAGCATTAGCTTCGCAGCCTCCCATGCATCCTCAATCCCAGTGGCCACTGCATATTACATATCCATTTGGTCACATCACTCCCATCATCCAAATTAGTGTTTTAGGGCTCATCAAACCCTAACTTCAGTTTCTACAAGTCCTAAACAAGTCACCCTTATGAATGCCTCCTTCCAATAGAATTTCATGACATGAAGACATCCTAAAATGACCTCTAGAGGGACCAACACAGGTAGGCCCATGTAAGGGTGCACTACAGAGTAATTAAGTCCATGTCAGGGTGCTCTGCAGAGCACTTAGGCTTCCTTTCACTTGCACTGGGTGGGTTTGAGTGAAATTCACATAGGGTTTGGGGAATATTCTTATATTTTGGAGTCATCTAGAAGGTTCCCTCATTTATCAACTCCTATGAGCTCAAAAATGGATGAGGAATGAGTTAAGATGTATCCTATCCTCTCATCCCTTCCTCCATAGAACTAATTCTAAGTATGGAAGGCCATTCAATACCACCATTTATGACAAAACCTCCTTCATCTCCCTATAAATTGACCACTCATCTAAGTGATCAAGGGTTGGACTATGTTGAATTGTAAGGAGATAATGTTGCTATGAGAATTGGCTTTGAAGCAAGTATTGTAATGCTACAAGTTTGTCATGATTTTGATGTGATGTGGATGGGATCCAAGCTAGAGGAATGAATTTGAATCAGCCACAATGGTTGTATTTCGTTCTTATATTCAATAAAGTATTTGAACCTTTCTCCCATATGTTTGTATTGTCTTATGATGCTTATATGTGTGAAATGTATCTGATTCCATTCACTTGTATTCAATAGATATTTTGCTTTGATCAATTCTTTGTCTTCTGTTTGTGTTTACAGGTACTTCTCAAGTGTGTTAAGTACGGGAAGGAGAGGGTCGATACAAAGGAGACAAGAGGAAAGTGGAACTACAAGCAGGTCTTCTCATCCTCTTGTCTTATCGATTGATTATAGGAAAAGACTAAAATTCTTTAAGCTGTTGTTCTAGATATGGCTACTTATCTAGGGAATTAATATTTATCTGTATATACCAAATTCTCTAAAACAAATTGGCGACTCTGCTGGGGAAGATCATCCTTCCTAGTATCTTATCCACCTCCTAGGAAATTATTGCAGAGCCTACCTGTGTTCATTCATTGTATTTTAGCACTTTTGCATTGAATTTTTGGTCAAAATTGTGTCAAATTGCCTTTTGAAATGGCTCATTGTCACTAGCATAGGCTTATGAGGGACATAGTGCGCTGCAGAGCACTCTTGGCTTAGCGACAGTGCTCTGAAGCACACTATCTCCTACGGTCAGTTTCCCACATTTGGAATGAGTTTTTGACAACTTTTCTTTGTTTGTTTGTTTGTTGATTGATCAACGAATGTCATGTCTCAGAGAACAAGTTTTTATCTCCTTTGCTAGCCCTACTTTGACTTGATTGATTAATGTTTCTTAAATGTTTTCTTTGTCATTATCAGTCCATAGTCAAAATTAGAATATAGTTGATCAATCTTTATTTGAAATAAAGTGTCGTAAAAGTCTTCTTTTCCTTTGAAACAGAACTGTCGTAAAGTCTTCGTTCTTGTTAAAGATTGATTGATTATATGTGCATAGTTTCCTTTTTGTTCAGATTCACATTAAGCAAATAAAAAAGAAATACATGCATGTTGCATTGAAAAAGTTTGTGTGTGCTCATAGGAATAGTTTAGGGAAATTGCATTAGATTGTGCTCTTTGCTCTTTGATCGAAAGAAATCAAATTTCTCTATCCATAGTAGCTAGGATTTTCATTGTTAAATTGAATGGAAAGTATGCTTATCATGATAGTTTCATTCCTAGGAATTCTAGAATACATCATGTGGTGAACTTGAAAGGAAAATTCCTAAGCAATATCAACTTAAAATTAACATCAATTTACCTAATGGAGCATTGTCATTAACGAAAAACATTTAATGGTTCTAGGCTAGAGATGTGTTCCGGCATCGTAAAATAAAGCAGCTATCGTTAACTTGTTTGCAATACATCCCAAGTGTGATACCTCATTCCACATATGTGAGTATATCAAAGCTCATCCACGTACCTTCAGGTATATATGGCGGTGTTACAGTACGTAAAGTATATGGGAATGCCCTCATTGTGCGGTTTTGCGTTAGACAACACTTATACAGATTGGGCCTCCACGTACCTTCAGGTATATATGGGAGGACAACACTAGGTTTCTATCCATCCTTAGGTAACTGAGTTAGCTGCCTTGTACACTGTGATACATCGAACACAGCATTCGGGGAGATTTCCTGCCCGTACTTCTTGGTTCGCCAGGAGGTATTCTGCAATTCACAGTTGCTTGGTAAACCTTTTGCCTAGCTTACCCCTTTTTGTTTATTTATTTTTTGATAATAAAATTAATCAGCAATCATGGAGGAACATCAACCCTTACCCCGTCGTTCGCGGAGAACAGTGAGTAAACCACCTTTGCTGCCCGAAGCTACACCTATTCAGTCAAAGCGGTCTCACTTAACTGAGTCAAGTACATCAAGAACTCCTAGTTCTTCATCTGAATTACCTGAATCATCCATTTCGGTAAGTATTGAGACTCCAGTTACTCCAACTATTTTTGGTACATCCATTTCTGAAGAAGAAGTTTCACAATTACCTGAGGACATTATCACTGATCCTAGTGAAACAGTAACCAAAGTTGTTCAACAACAAGTTGATCCTCAACTTGAAGTTTCTCAACAAGAAATTACTTCTAAACTTGAATCAGTTCAACCAAAAGTTAATCCAGAACCTATCACAGTTCAAATAGAAGTTACATCTAAACCTAAAGTTGTTCAGGAACCTCTCCCTGAAACTGTTGTTCTTTTACTGGAACATCTAGACTTCGAATTTGAACATTCAGAAGTTGTTACTTTACTGGAAGGCGATCAACCGGTTACCCATCAAACATCAGTAACTACTGAAACTTCCACTTTATCAACACCAAAAATCTATTATGAACCAGATGGTAAAGTTCTTCCACCCGGTTTGATTGATGTCGAGGAAGAATTGGAAGAAGATTCTACACCTGGAACCCCATTCCATTTTGGAACTGGGCTTAATATTTATCCTTATACTCCTTGTTGGGCTAATTTATTGACTAAATTAACACAAGTATTTAATTGTCAATCCGGGTTTGTAAAACTTGGAGGCAAATCCACTGTATATGGACATCAGATATAATCAAGTTTGGAAGATAAAATTTGAAGAATTAGGGAAGTACATATTACAACTATAAACCTATTTTAACAATTTCTACTTCATTTACGTAATATATGAGGGAAGAGGCTCCTAACTTAGGAGAACCGGGTTGTCCTTCCCTACAATACTACTTTCATGAAGATAAATCTAAGAGCACTAATTAACAATGGTTTATGATGTAGAAGATGTAAAAGAGGAGGCTCCTAACTAAGGAGGTCCAGATTGTCATTTTTCACAATCCTACTATATCACAATCACCATTGCTTCAAACCAGAAATGCATAAATAACTCAAAATAAGAAAAGGAGAACGAAATTCAGTTTTAGTTCAAGATCAAATAGAAGGGGAATTTAACTTAAATTCCTGTGTGTTCCTTCATATATAGATTAGAATTAAACCAATATTCATTCAACAATCATCACACATCTAAATACATTTGAAACAAAAACTAGTCTATGAAAACTATGAAAATTGAACCAAGAAGTGTACTTAGCTTGGTGTGGGGGCCCTCCACCCTTGCCTTGCAAACTTGAAGAAATCTCAGCTACAACAACTTTAGTAAATCATCCAGGCATGAACAACAAATTGGAATGAAACAAGTTCTTCAAATTAGCTCCCAACTCAAATTATACAACAGTTACATACAAATTTCCATTACCAAAGCCATCAAAGTCTTGGCTTTAAATAGAGGTTTAATGAAACAAACTGATCTATATTATCTCTAACACTCATATCTACTCATATCCACCTATCTAAGTCGAACTCATCCAATCCATCCCAAGAAATATGGTCAATCCCATAAAATCTCAAAACTGCCCTATTTCCTAGGGATTTTCTGGTGACTAGTCATGTTTGACCAGCCTTGACCGGGCCTAATAAAGCTTGTTCTAGCCGAACCAAGTGGAGTTAGCTTAGTCCTAGTTCCCAAGCTATCCATCCATGCATCAAACGCGAGCCCAAGTGTCCTGCAAACATGTCATCCACATAGCTATTACGGGAATTTCTGATTCAGTCCAAAATTGCACTTGAAACTCAATTTTCATAAAAACTTCTAGAAATTGCAAAATTAAAATTAAACACCTGAATATGCATAAAATACATCAAAATGAGATGGATGTGATGGAAAATGGATGGAAAATATAAGGATTAAGTAGGTTTACCTAAGCAAAAATAGACCAAAACTGAGGGCCAACATCTCCCCCTTGCTGATCTTCAAGCATGTCCTCATGCTTGTCTTTGTCTCATTGATCTTCTGCCTCTGTATGCTGACTGATCTGCTGATGTACCTGTGGCTCTGTCCTTTGAAGATGAAGCTTTCTCTTGAGCTACCTGTAAAAGGATATCTATGCTTTCATGTACTTCTTCTCTTTTCTTGTGGATGACTTTCTTTACCAATATATCATTCTAGATGAGCAGCTTCAGACGACAAATAAAACTTGAATTTTGCAATACATTCTGACACAGGATTCATGTCCCTCTCAAATCAACAATTTTACTCAAAGGATCTAATATCCAGTTTCCCTTTGTTACACTAAAAAATGTCACCTTGACTACTCACAGTTAGTATGGCTCAAATCAACAGTCATGCTACCCTCTTAGGCAAGTCTCATGCCTCTGTTATCCATCTCAAACTCAAAGAAGAGAGAAAGTCTTGTAAAAACTATGTTTATCTCTGGGGTCGCAGGTTCTCTCTAGCCTTACCTGCGGGGACGCTGACCATGTTCACAAAATCTGCGTCCATGGACGCTCTGTATGTTAAGGGACAGGTGCGTCCCTCTGTAAAAGGCAAAATGCGCGAGTTTTATCTTGAAAAAGTTACTTGTGGTTACTTCTAGAACATTCTAGAGGTCGGTTTGATGAAATGGATGCGCCTCCAGTTGGTTCATGTATCTCTATTAAGGGGGAACTTATCCCATCAATAAGGGAGCTATCCCACCCATAGAGGGGGATGATCCCATTGATAGTGGACCTGAATAACCTCTTTACAGCACTATAAATAAAGGCATTGAGCCAGAAGGAGAAGAGGTTGGAGCTATACATTTTCTTTGGGTAAATGCTGCAGGATTTAGGTCTTCCATTAGAGCCTTTGTGAGGAGAGATTGTCTTCACTTGATTCTACTTGGGAGAGGGTGAGCTTTGTCAAAGTAGAGGAAAACCCTTGATGGACCCTGGGAGGAACTTGCACAACACCAAGGCCAGGTTGTAAGAGTTTCTTTGTTTCGTTATTAATACAAACTGGTTTATTTTTCTCAATAGCTTGTGTTAATGAGTTATTTCATGTGTTCCTTGGTCTGCATGTTGAATATATGTTTTATTATATGAAATGCAAGTGCTTGGTAATTGTTTGATTGTTTGTGGTTGCAGGAATTGACTTGAAGGAGGAGCTCATCCGGATCGTCAAGAACGGACTTCAACAACAGCGTTTTGGAATAAGGTAAGCCTAAACACTTGTAGTTTTCATGTTGTAAAAGGTGTATTTAGAGAAAGATCACTCCATTTTGTCTTGTTTGTCATTAGAATGTCTTAGACTTCTAGGAAGGTCAGTCGTGTCCGCACCCTTGACAGATTCCGTGTGACAAATTGGCGACTCCGCTGGGGAATCCATTAATGAGAGAGTCTTTTCCTTTATATGAACTTTGCTTTGAGAAAATCATTTTTATTTTCTGGTTTTTGACTGTGAGAATTAGTATTTGGGTGGCTTAGCTGTAGATTTAGTTGGCTTTAGTTTTTCTTCCTTTTTCCAGAAGGACGCAGTCTCTGTGTGCTGCACAGTGCGTCCTTGGACGCGCTGTTGTCGACTGCACAGTGCGGGGCCGCACCTGTGACAACGGGTGGCCTGCGTCTTCCTGTAAAAGTTAAGAAAATTCCATTTTTGCTTTAAATTACTTTTAGATTTTGTTTTTCCTTAGTGTTTTCTGCCCAGATCCTTTAGTACCCTGTCAAGAATTCTCACCTGAACTAGTTTTGTGAGCTTTGAGTGTTTTAGTGGTTTTCAACGAAGTTTAGACCTAGGGTTTGATTTTTGGAAAGGCTTTGTAGTGACTTTGATAGTAGAAAGTTGTCCAGCCTTAGATATCTCTGGTTAGTCAACCTTCTTAGAAGTTGAGCCTGTCGTAAAGTCTCCTTGTTTGAGCAACTTGTCATTTGAGTTGTTTTGGGTCAAATTTCGCATTGCTTGTTTATAAAGTATTGATTTCCATTTTACAAAAAGAACAAAAAGATTAGAGTTTTGTTTTGGCTAGTTTTTGATTCTGCAATAAGCTAGTCCTTGATTTGATTGTGATCAAGTAAAACACCTTAGAAATAATCATTGTTAGTTTTGGCCTCCTTAAGATTGCTTAGAGTAAATTTGCCTTTAGTTTGCTTATGAGTGCATTTTCATAGATTTTAAGAGTTGTTAAGATTGATTTTTGGTTATATTAGATTTATTTGTTTTATTAAAAGAAAAATACAAAAACATCTTCTTAAAAAGTCTTGTTTCAAGTAGCTTTTTGTTTTCAAAAGAAGAAAAGAGTTTTTTTCGTGCATGTAAAGAGAAGTTATGTTTTTATGCTTGGAAAAGAAAAACGAATTGTTTCTTTGATTGTCTTCAATTAAGAAGTTGCTTTTATAAAGATTGCATTCTCTCAACTTTTTAGTTAAGCAATTCATCGAAAAAGTAAAGTAGTGGATAAATCATTCTAGGTGCATTTTGTAGTGGTTTCGAGTCGAGTCAACACACCACTAGTTTCACTTCCATCACCTTTTGACTTAAGAAACAACCTTAAAAGTAACGCTTAAATTAAAATCAATCTAGTAATCTTTATTTTTCTAGGGCTCTGAAGCACCAACATAGCTTAGGCTAGGGTCTTGGAGTAGGTGAGTACTTAACTCTCCAAGACTACAAAACCAAACAGATAGTCTATCTTGAGTAGAACAAATCCAATTGTTTCAGTTACATTCTGGGAAAGCTCCTCTTAAAGGAGAAACACGAGCTCGTGTCCGAACCAGTGAGGGGATCATTCCTCCCTCGTTGGGAACGACGCCAGGCAGTACGTATTACAAACGGTAAACCTCGGATTAACCATTGTCGAGGAGCCAGGGGTCACTTATCGGTAAACCTTGGATTGTTGTCAAGGAGCCGGTAAGGGGATTGGAGCTTGCTACTCTGCCCTTGCGTGCTGTCGGAGTTTAGACTGTTCCCCCAGGTGTAATTGTTGTGATTGGTAACCTTAGTGGCCATAATATCTAGGATTCTACCCAAGGTGACGGTGGAGGGAAGGTCCCACTGTACCTGGAGCAGACGTCGGTTATACTCACTTGGATTTTCTGGGGGGTTCGCTTCACTTCGAGACGGTTAAAGTGGAGGAACTTGGTCCAGTCTATTCATTAAGCAGGTTGCCGGGGTAACTGTTCCACCCACTATTTCTGTACTGAATCCTGCGAGGTTGGGCCTAATCACCAACTAGCGCTTTTGGTCCGGAAGACTACTGTTTGTGTGTGGTTTGACGCTCTAGATTATTTAGGCGTGTGCTTCAAATTTGATTGGTTCTTTAGAAGACTTTAGGTGGTTTGATTTGAAATTTTTTACTTTGTTTTCGTGTGTTGTAGTTAAAATCTTTAATTGTGGCGGAATTACCGAGACAGTCCCGTAGACTTCGGGCAAGTCTCCTGAGATTGTTACCGGAATAGATTTGTTAAGAAAACTCCGTAAATCGCGGGGTGAATCTCCTGAAGACATTCCGGGTCATTTAGAAGGGTTAAAGGTCCTTGTAACTCCTCCTAGTGGCAGTAGAGTAGGTTCACCTGAAGAAGGAGAATCTTCCTTGGTAGTCCATCCAGATTACCAAAGATTAGAAACAGGTTACAATCCCGAAGCTGTTACAGTTTCCGAGCTTGCTGGTAGTTTTTCATCTGCCAGTGAAACAGGCGAAGAACCTGAAATTTCAGAACCTGTTACTCCAACTCCTAGTGTTCCTGATTCACCAAGAATAGAAAGAATTATCACCGAAAATCTTCCTGTTGGATTAATTGCTATAGAAGAACTTGTTCCAGAGGAAGAAATAGGCGTTTCTGATTCTGAAGATCTAATTACCCTTGATCTAAGGGAGCGTGAATCCATCTTTTACAGTCCTCCTAGAAGTGAATCTTGGTACCTTGCATTAACCAATTTTTTAGACAACTCAGTAGGTTTTTCTACACCTCGTACTCCGGTTCCACCTAGAGGAATTCATTCTCCTGTAAATATGTCTGGTCAGTCATCTGTGTTTTCACAAAGTCCTGAATCATTTTTACATGGCGGTCCTTCTGTTCCTACTGGGTATCAATCACTTTCTGGTACCTTTGCGGGAGCATCTCCTCAACCCATTGATCATGGGTTATTAGTTGGAAACAGTGGTAATGTACCATTGAGTATAGGTGAAGTTTATATGATGTCAGGTTCAACTCCCATTAACCAACCTCAAGGTGGCCAATTACCGCCTGGGGGGCAACCTTCGTTAATGCCTGGGGGGCAACCTCAAGGTACTTCATTCGTGACTGGGGGGCAACCTCAAGGGTATCAACCCCAAGGGTATCAACCCCAGCCTCAATATGTACCCCAAAGTCAACCTCAGTATCAGTATCAACCTCAAGGATGGCAACCTCAAGGATGGCAACCCCAAGGGTATCAACCCCAAGGGTATCAACCTCAAGGATACCAACCTCAAGGTCAAGGTCAACCCCAGTATTCGTATTTACCTCAAGGTTATCAACCTACGGGTCAATACCCTGGTCAAGGTTATCAACCACCTCAAGGGCAATCATATGGGACTGCACCTTACAGTTATCAACCCTATCCTCAATACGGCTATGGATCTCAGTATCCTCAACCTGTTACGAGTCAATACCCTGGAATGTTAACATGGGATCCGTCACAGGGTCAACAGATGTCGCAACCAAGTATACAGTCGGTACCTCAAGCAGGACAACCTGCAGTTCCTGGTCCACCCCAGCAACCGCAACCTGTCCAGTCAAGTGTTCAGACCCCTGTAACTTCTGTAGTTACTCAGCCGCCAATTGCACCGAGTACTCCTCCTCACACGGCTGCAGCAACTACCGCTTCATCTACCATGCTTACTTCTGGAGTATCGGCAGCTCCGGTTTCTACTGTCCCTGTAACCCACTCCTCAGACATCTGTACCGTTGTCTGGACCCACGGTTCAAACCACAGTCCAGATGCCTGCAGGCCAACCTGGTACAAGTACGGTTGTTACTACTCAACCTCAATTTGTTCAACCTCCGTACCAGGGACAGTATCAACCTGGGCAAGCTGCCCAACAACCGGTTTACCAGTATCAACCGTATCCTGGGTACACTTATCAACCACCTCAGCAACCCCAGTACGGTCCGGTTAATCCTGGTTTTCCAGGAGGATATAATATCCCAAATGCGACTCCTGTTCCTAGTTATCCTGGATATCCTCCTCCTGGGGCTGGTATTGTGACTCAGAGTTTTAGAGATCCTAACCGGCAGTTACCGTTTATTGCGACTTTAGATTTACCCGACTTGACGCGCCTAACGAACGATCCAATTCAATATCTTCCGTTCTGGCCGCCAATGCCAAATAAGTTGCCCAGCGATATACCCAAGTTCGAAGGTAAGTCTGGAGAGGATCCGTCTAATCACGTGATGACTTACCACCTCTGGTGTGCATCAAATTCCATCTCAGATGATTCTATCCGCTTACGTCTTTTCCAGCGTACACTCATTGGTCTCGCAGCCAAGTGGTACATTGAGTTGCCACGGGCTTCTTTTTACAACTTTAGCCAGTTAGCTACTTCATTCTTAACTCATTTTCAGTTACCAGTCAGATACGATAATGGTACAGAATTATTAACTTCGCTAAAACAATCGACATCCACGTACATTTCTGATCACATCCATGAGTGGAGACGTCGAAGAAGATTAGTGAAAGTTTTTATCCCGGACCAAATCTTAGCTGAATGGTTTGTAAAATCATTATTACCAAGAATTACTGAAGATGTAGCTAAGGCCGGAGTAGTTACTGAGGAGCAAGTCATTGCTCAGGCACAATACCTTGACTTAGTTTACACTCAGTCGGGTACGTTACACGAGAAAATTCCGGATCTTCCAAAGTCAAACCAAATCGCTGCTGCTCCTTCGGGATCTCATGCCGCTGATGGTATGATCGGTATCGTGACTACGAAGAGTAAGAAGAAGTCTTCCAAGACCTCCAATACTCCAATTATCACTTTGCCTGATTCTCCGACAGGAGAGTCTTCTCCTCCTGAACTTACCGCCGACATTCACGCTGTAGAGTCATCTACGGCCAAATCCAAAAACGGTGGAAAGAAGAAAGGAAAGAAGAAGGCTAAAGCAGACAAGGCTCCAAAGGAGAAAACGGAAAAGTCGGAAACCAATGACGAAAAGCGCAAACCTCGTTATCCTTGTCTCATTTGTGAAGAAGATCATTTTACGAGAGACTGCCCTCATCGGGCCGAGGTAGTGAAAATAGTCAAAGGTTCTCCCACTCCTGCTGTGTTAAAGAATCCATTTCCCGAGCAGGAAAATAAGATGATAGGTTCTTCTTCGAATGCCAGTGAAGAACCCATTTTGATGATGTCTCATGTCAGGATTGCGACTCGATCGCAAGATTATGGTAGTAAGGCTCCTGTTGATGGTAAAGAAGCAGAATCTTCTCACTCTAACCCATCAACCTCAGCTCCTGGTTCCGATCCACTACAGATCGAAAAACCTAACCCAGACTTAGTGATTAAGCCGCCCGCCAAGGGTGTACTTCGAAGGTCTGCTTTCAATCCACATGCGAGAGCAGCCCAGAATTACAACATTGTTGAAGACTTAGCTGTTTCACCTTCAGCAATGTCGGCACTCGAAGTGCTGCAATCATGTCCAGCGCAACGAAAATTGCTTTTGTCGGCTATTGGAGCTGTCGATGTTCAGGACCCGAACCTAATGATCTTTGATCTAGAAAGTAGTACACCGCGTCTCCCCCATCAAATGGCTTTCCAAATTCCAGTGATAGTCAAAAACAGGCCTATTCATCGGACTGTGATTGATGAGGGAGCTTCTACGTGTATTATGTCGATTCAATGTTGGAGATCGCTTGGTTCTCCTTCGTTGAACCAATCCCCCACCATCCTTAAGGCCTTTGATGGCCGTGGGTTCCGTCCGTTTGGTATTCTACAAGAATTGCCTATAGGGGTCGAAGGTAAAACCGTTAGTCTGGATGTGGAAGTGGTTGATGCCCCTCTAGACTACAACCTTCTTTTGGGTCGAAGTTGGTCATATGCTATGACAGCGGTCGTTTCATCGGTCTTCAGAGTCATTAAGTTTCCACATAACGGTAAGATCGTGACTATTGATCAGCTGACATACTTTTCATCCGACCCAACCTCTTTAGAAACTATCCAGCATGTTGGTAAAACGACAATCCCTTATAGGGACATTGGTGTAGGTTTAGTTAAGGATTCCGGTTTACTGGGAACTTTTCCTCTCCCTCCACTCAATGCAGACCCTTCGTTTGCAACAATTCATATGATCACGTCAGAAAACATTATTTATGATGATCCTTGGTATGTTCCCTCTGACTCTGAGCTAGACTCACTCGGTGATGTTATGCCGTTGAGTCCGTATGAGATTGCTTATGAAGCTCTTATGTCTTTTACCGACTTTCATTCAACCGACCAAATGAATGTGGTCAGTGAAGAGTCACTTTTCACCTCACCCTTAGAACGGATAACGTTTCCCGAAGAAGTGTCATCTGACGAACAACTTCGCGAAATCCTAAGTGTAGATGATCTACCATGGGAAGATCTCCATCACAGATCTTCGTTTTTACCTAAGGATGATGCATTTGAAAATGATTTTTCATCTATCTTTACCGCTGAATATGTCAAAGACGCTCAGGATCCAACGAAACATTCTGATTCAGAGCTGAATTTAGGGAATATTTCTCGTACTATTCCCATTGATATTTCAGTGAAGCCCGGAATCGAGGAGAACATTCATATAGGTGCCGCATGTACTGAAGAAGAAATCCAAACTTACAAGGCCCTATTCCAAGAATTCCGCGACGTGTTTGCCTGGTCTTACGAGGAAATGCCGGGAATTGATCCTGCCATTGTTGTTCATGAAATCAAAACCTACCCGGATGCTAAACCCATTCGGCAACGGTTGCGTCAGATTCACCCTCGAAAAGCAGCTGCAATCAAAGCCGAAGTCGAAAAGCTGTTGAAAGCAGGTTTCATTTATCCGATCCCGTTAACGGATTGGGTATCGAATATTGTTCCCGTCAATAAAAAACAAGGAACAATAAGAATCTGTATCGATTATAGGGATATCAATCGAGCTTGTCCAAAAGACAACTATCCTACGCCTTATATCGATCAAATTATTGATGATTGTGCCGGAAGTGAGATGTTTTCCTTCATGGATGGTTTCTCAGGTTATAATCAAATCAATATTCTACCTGCCGATCAACCAAAAACGGCATTCATTTGTCCATGGGGGACATTTGCTTATTGCAAATTACCTTTTGGCCTTAAGAATGCCGGTGCTACTTTTCAACGGGCCATGTCTTATGCATTTCATGACATCAAGCACATTGTGCAACCCTATCTCGATGATTTGCCTGCTCATTCTTTACACCGAGCTGATCACCTTGTCCATTTACGAGCAATCTTTATGAGGTGTAGGCATTATCGAATTCGGTTGAATCCCCACAAGTGTGTTTTCTGTATAGAAACAGGTCGATTGCTGGGATTTGTTGTTTCCAAAACCGGCATTCGCGTCGATCCCTCGAAAGTCGAGGCTATCATCCAATTGCCTCCTCCTTCGAGTTTGCGCCAACTCCAAAGTTTGCAAGGGAAAGCGAACTTTTTACGCCGATTCATCCCTAACTACGCCGAGGTCACTAAAGGTTTTACACGGTTGTTGAAACAGAACGTACAATTCTTTTGGGACGAGATTGCTCAACAATCTTTTGATGCACTGAAACACGCGTTGACCCATGCACCGTTATTGCATCCTCCCAACTACAACCAGGACTACTTCTTATACCTCGCAGCTTCGCATTCCACCATTGGAATGGTGTTAGTTCAAGAAGATGAATTCAAGGCAGAGCATGTGATATATTACCTTAGCAGAACCTTAAATCCAACTGAGTTAAAATATTCACATGTGGAGAAATTGGCCCTGGCAGCCGTTCAAGCTGTCCAGCGTTTTCGTCACTACATTCTTCTCCGCAAAACTACTGTTATTTCGGATTGCAACCCTATGATTTATATCTTGACAAAACAACTGCTAGGGGGCAAGTACTCTAAATGGATCGTCATCCTGCAAGAGTTCGACTTGGAGTTTGAGAAGTCCAAGTCTAAGAAATCTTTAGTCTTCGCGGAATTGATGTGTGATTTCCCGAGTGCTGACACAGAGACTGTGGCAGAGGAGTCCATTGCGGACGAATCTTTGTTTCTTATTAGCACTGTAGATCCGTGGTATGGGGATATAATCATCTATCTCCAAACCCAAACCTTTCGGCCTGAAGCTTCCAAGGAAAACCGTCGAAAAATTCGGTTTCAATCCCAGCAATACAGAATTATTGGAGATACACTTTATCGCCTGGGGGCAGACTTAGTTTTTCGACGTTGTTTAACTCACGATGAGGCTGAGAGAGTTTTGAATGATTGTCACTCTGGAGCATGTGGCGGTCATATGTCTGGGTATGCCACAGCTCAGAAGGTGTTGCGCGCTGGCTATTTCTGGCCGTCTATGTTTAAAGATTGTATCCTTGCCGTCAGAAAATGCCACAACTGTCAAGTGTTTGATCGCAAGATGCGCGCTCCACCTGCTCCTCTCCACCCTATAATTGCCGCTGGTCCATTCGCCAAATGGGGCATTGACTTTATTACTTGTAACCCTCACTCGGCCGGGGGGCATGCGTATATCATCCTTGCGGTTGATTATTTTACTAAGTGGGCCGAGGCGATGCCTACATTCGACGCAAGCGGCAAGACAGCTGCACTTTTCGTATTCAATCATATCATAACTAGGTTTGGTGTCCCACAAGCAATCATTACGGACCATGGAAGCCATTTTCGAAATGTCATGATGACTGAGCTTACAAGCCAGCTTGGTTTGCGCCACGATAGCTCTACACCTTATTATCCGCAAGCCAACGGTTTGGTTGAGTCAATCAACAAAGTTCTAGTCGTCATGATTCGACGGATCATTGGTATCCATCGAACGAATTGGCATAACATGTTATTTTCGGCGCTATGGGCATATCGAACTTCAGTGAAAAATTCAACAGGTTTCACCCCTTTTCAGCTAGTTTATGGCTTAGAAGCTGTGTTACCTATTGAATGCGAAATCCCATCACTTCAAATGGCTGTCGAATTACTTCCAGCTACTTCCGAAGAGGAGAAACGGTTGTTATACTTGGCTAAATTAGATGAGACTCGACGTGACGCTACTTTAGCTATCGAGACTCACGCGAAACGAATGAAAGCTCAGTACGATAAAAATGTAACCCCTCGAAGTTTTTCGGAAGGAGACCTAGTACTATTATATGATCAAGCTAACGATAAGCTAGGTGCTGGAAAATTCGTTCCCATGTGGCATGGGCCCTACATTGTAAAGCGAAAGCTAGCAAAAGGGGCTTATGAGTTAGTTGATTTTGATGGGGACTCTTTGGGCAAACCCAGAAATGGACTTTACCTAAAGAGGTATTATGCTTAAAATGATGGATGGAGAAATTTTTAGATAGGTTAGATTTCCTTTCTAGCTAGCAAGTGTGTTAGTTTAGTCAGTGTGCTTAGCTTAGCAAGTGTGGTTTTTCGTCATTATTTTGGCTCATCTTGGTTTTACTCTTGATATTGTAGATGTCGACGCCTCTCCAAACATACATTGGATTTGCTGATGGTGCTTGTCGTAGTACACGGAATATCTCTTCCGCAGCTTGGGTTATCTATTCGCCCTCTGACGAGTTAGTTTCTATGCATGGGGTAAGCCTCGGTCAAACAACGAATAACATTGCAGAATACAGTGCAGTGGTTGAATTATTATCCGAATCTATTTCATTTGGAATTCGACGTTTGATAGTGAGGTTAGATTCTGAACTTGTTGTATTACAGCTTAATAGAGTTTATGCCATTAGAAATCCTGTGTTATTAAGGTTGTTTTTGAGAGTGCGTCTCTTGGAACGTGAATTTGATTACATTGAATATCAACATATTCCAAGGTCTTTGAATACATTAGCAGATGCAATTGCTTCTCGAGTGTTGGACAGACATTTATAATAATCATGCAAGTAAATTTAAAGACATTTCATCATACATGTTAAACAAGATAAGCCGGTAATAGTGATATATAGATATAGATAGAAGTGTGTCCAAAAATATATACATCGTCTTCGATCATAGGTTTAACACACCTTATGATCGGCAAAATGATAGTACAAAAAGTCAAAAATGTCACATGTGACTACAAAAGTGACTAGTCAATCACTGGTGGTGCTCTCTGTACGACACCACTGCGCGGGCTACCTTGCGCAGAAATCTCCTAAACGGTCCAGGGACCGCGACTACGAAGCGCTGAAGCCTCATAGGAATATCATCCATAGCAGTCTCAGGTATATCTGCCGTGAGACGCTCTAGATCATGCTCCAAATCAGCTAGTACTTCTGCTGTCGCATCCTGTAGGGCCGGTGCCGGTGCAGCTGGATGTCGTCTGTCGTAAGGCCGGAGATTGGCTGGACGCTGTGGTCCAACATCTGCATTTTTAAAATTTTACTGTTACTTTGAGACGATATATATGAAAAATAAAAAATACATAATTAGAAAACTTGTGAAAATGAAAGTACCTCTGTCATCCCATTGTTCTCCCTGTGGAAGAACCATGTCCGGATCACCTCTGAAATCCATTCCGGCATATGGAAAGTCTTGTATCACAAAAAGCTGGCCCTCTAGCCAGTCGAAGTAACTGTCTGAGAATCGAACCACTGCAGCACCCTCGTCAGGATGCCGGGCCATCACCGCAACCCATCGAACAAGCTTTGGCTCCCGAGGACCCAAGTCATCAACAGTGAGTTGCTGAGGGATCAGCATAGGAACTCTCTCCAAGGCAAAGCTCACGACTAGAGGCCCATATCCAAAAGTTTTAGTCGTCCGTTCTTTGCCTTGGTTAGTTGGCTCTTCATATGAGCCGACACAGCTTCGCACCAGTTGAAGATGGTGCCTTGGTAACAGTCAACTGCCATCCGCATTTGGGATCCGGAAGCAATGTGCAAGGCGGCCGCGCCACAAATCCTAGTGACCGTAAATGCAATAACTCTAAGTTCCGCCAGAGCGATGTGCTTTATCTCCACGCCTTTTTTATGGCGAGTCCCTGGTCTGCACCACTCCTCGCGGAGATCATCAAGGGATTGGCCACCCGGCCTGGTCCCCGCAAGGTTGAGTTGCTCACCTCTGTTTGGCAAGCCAGTGAGAAAGTATACATCCGAGGGCTCTATCTCGAGCTGGTGCCCTCCAATGTAAAAACATTGATCTTGAACGTTCCATCGCTCAACCAGCCATTCCAAAAATCTTACCTGGCCCCTCATGCCCGGTATGGTCCAATATTTGTACAATCCACATGTTCTTAAGGCATCCAGAGAGGGTTGGTGGTTAATCGCAGCTTCATCGTCCTCTACGTGCTCTCTCTCTCTCCAGTCTAACATGTTTTAGGCCCTGCACATCAAAAGAGTCAATTAGAAATTAATTTGAGAAAATTTGGTGGTTTTTTGAGAGAGTTGGGGTTTTGAAATGCGCCCTTTGCGGAAGACGCACCCCGGCTTTGTAGCACAGGGCGTCCGGACGCAGCTCGCCTGAAGGCGGACTGCGTCCCCCGACCTTTTTCCCGTGTGAGAAAAAGTCGGGGGACGCAGGTCACCCGAAGGGCACCTGCGTCCGCCGAGGGGCGCATTTTGAACCCAAAACCCCCCCAAAAAATGAAACAGAGACCAAAAACAAAAAACTAAACGGATAAAAATGAAGAGTGGGATGTGTAAAATACCTCGGTGAAGCGGCGTTCGATTCCGACGGTCAGATTTTCCGCAGCAACCACGGGAAGTTTCTTGTCAAAAGCTCCTTTTTCAACCTCAACAGTGAAACGGTAAAAATGACATGGTAAAAGGTCTTTTTATAGGTTTTTTGGATGAATTAGTTCATTTTTTACCATTTTCGAATGTATTTTTGCCTATTTTAAACAGGTATGAGTAATGTGTCGCTTTTGTGCAGGACGAAGGGATTTCGAGGGAAATTGTAATTTTTCACAAACAAAATTTCAGAGTCATCTTTTAAGCCCTTTTCTGACTCCTAAAACATGAAAAGATCGCCGAGTGTTTCTTTTTCACTCGTTAAAACGGAATTAAAAGACGGTCCCCTTTTAGCTCTTTTCTGACCGCAAAATCAGGAAAAGATTGCCGGGTTTTTGTCGTTTCAAACTCGATAAGGAAATAAAACGACGTGTCTTTGATCGCTTTTTACTTTTCAGGTCAACGACACTATTATGAAAGTACTCCTTGGTCGCAAGATCAAGCGGTTCCCCCAGGTATTATTTTATACTTTTTCGGGCTTGAGGGACACAAATATACGAAAAAGTTCAACGTGGAGTTTCCTTAAGTTTTTCAGACTCTCTAAAAATGAAAAACGCCGAGTTTCTCCTATACTGGGCTCGTTAAACTTTTACAGTAAAGGACCTGTTCAATTACAAACAGGAACGAACCACTCCTTCCTAGGGTTCGAATTTAAACTAGGTTGGACTCGTCCGAAGGATGAGCTTATAATCAAGCATATGTTATCCTCCTCAAGCTTGTTAAAAATAAAGAGGTACTTGCCAGAAATGGTGGGGGAAAAGAGAGAAGAATGAACCTATTTGTCACCTTTTGTCTCAAAGAAACTTTATTACCACTCTTGAACACGACACTTTTTCATTCACCTGGGTTGGGAAATCTTTTACCTCACAGTTGACCAAATCACTTTGAAAATCTTTAACCGGGTTCAGGGATCAACTTTGAGTTATTCGTCACCAAACCATCTGTTGTGTCGTTATGTGTTCAAGAGGTCTGCAAGCAAAACTTTCATCTGCAAAATACTTGTCATCCATTTGACCATCCCTGAGTCAGTCCTTACAGCAACATTTCTTCAACTTGAACAATGATTTCGTGTTGCGGGCTTGCCTGCAACGGGTCGCTTTCTATCGACATCGACACATTATCTAGAAAGATGACTTAGGAATCGACAGTACCTTGAAGTCTGCATGCATCAATGGCAGGTTTCTCGCCTTTGACGTCAGTTTACATCATTGACTTTCGATCAGAGGATTCCGTGAAGTGTTCGACATCAAAACATCTATTCACATTTCACGGGTTGTGCTTGGTACTTTGAGGACCATTGACATTACTGGTGGTTTCTCTCACGCTTGTTAACAGTTTACATCATTGACTGGTAATCAAGTGGTTTCTACCATGTTCGACATCGAATCATTTAATCACATGGCTAGAATCGTACCAATTCGGGAAGTAGAAGTGAAGACCCTGGATCTAGTTTCTACCATCCAGGCTGCGAGGAGTTTTGTATTCATTGTCTATGTAGACTTATCATAAACAGATGGCTGCGTCCATACTGTGTCTACAAAAGTCTATAAAAATGATGTACTGCAAGATCATTCCTGTATCAGAATAGTTAGTCCATTAGTTAAAGTTTTGAATCTGAGTATGGGAATGCCTACCTCAGTGATGATATAATCTTATCCATGTATTTTGTGTTGAAAATTGCAGGTTCCAACCAGGCCATCCACAAGGCAATCCTTGAAATGATAAAGCGCTTCACCCTTCCTAGAATTACAAAACCCTATTCTATTCCAGGCTTCGCACTTTAGGGGGCAATCTGTTACACTAAAAAATGTCACCTTGACTACTTACAGTTAGTATGGCTCAAATCAACAGTCATGCTACCCTCTTAGGCAAGTCTCATGCCTCTGTTATCCATCTCAAACTCAAAGAAGAGAGAAAGTCTTGTAAAAACTATGTTTATCTCTGGGGTCGCAGGTTCTCTCTAGCCTTACCTGCGGGGACGCTGACCATGTTCACAAAATCTGCGTCCATGGACGCTCTGTATGTTAAGGGACAGGTGCGTCCCTCTGTAAAAGGCAAAATGCGCGAGTTTTATCTTGAAAAAGTTACTTGTGGTTACTTCTAGAACATTCTAGAGGTCGGTTTGATGAAATGGATGCGCCTCCAGTTGGTTCATGTATCTCTATTAAGGGGGAACTTATCCCATCAATAAGGGAGCTATCCCACCCATAGAGGGGGATGATCCCATTGATAGTGGACCTGAATAACCTCTTTACAGCACTATAAATAAAGGCATTGAGCCAGAAGGAGAAGAGGTTGGAGCTATACATTTTCTTTGGGTAAATGCTGCAGGATTTAGGTCTTCCATTAGAGCCTTTGTGAGGAGAGATTGTCTTCACTTGATTCTACTTGGGAGAGGGTGAGCTTTGTCAAAGTAGAGGAAAACCCTTGATGGACCCTGGGAGGAACTTGCACAACACCAAGGCCAGGTTGTAAGAGTTTCTTTGTTTCGTTATTAATACAAACTGGTTTATTTTTCTCAATAGCTTGTGTTAATGAGTTATTTCATGTGTTCCTTGGTCTGCATGTTGAATATATGTTTTATTATATGAAATGCAAGTGCTTGGTAATTGTTTGATTGTTTGTGGTTGCAGGAATTGACTTGAAGGAGGAGCTCATCCGGATCGTCAAGAACGGACTTCAACAACAGCGTTTTGGAATAAGGTAAGCCTAAACACTTGTAGTTTTCATGTTGTAAAAGGTGTATTTAGAGAAAGATCACTCCATTTTGTCTTGTTTGTCATTAGAATGTCTTAGACTTCTAGGAAGGTCAGTCGTGTCCGCACCCTTGACAGATTCCGTGTGACACCCTTACATCTCATTAAAAGAAGAATTTTTTTTTTATGTCTAGGCATTCACTCTCAATTTAGCCACTCATTTACCCATGCAATCTGCAAAATATGGGTCAAAAGAACCATAAAAATATCCCAAATAGAAGTGAATTTGAGAAAATTGTCCGTGTGGAGCCTAGTTAGGCTCGTTCTGAAGAAAACCCATGTTTTTGTTTTTCAAATTTCATTTTCATTTGCCCAGAAAAAACAATGAAAAATAGTGGCTTCTAAAAATTGAGATGCATTTCTGAGATTGAATGATCATTCAATTTGAAATCAATTTCCCTCTTCAAATGCTTCTTCATTATCCTTCTTACCTCTTTTTTTTTTATTCCCTTTAGAAGCAATTGAATTGCAAGTTTGTTTAATTTCTGTTTCACTGCAACAATAAGTGACTGTTTTTTAAGCATTACCCTTTGTAGAAAAGAAACACCTCTGTAAAAAAAAACGGAGTGCTGCTTTGGAATAGAAATTTTTTTCCTCTGCTCTCTGTACAATTCATCATGCAAACTAGGATTCCATTCACTGTTCAGTCTTCAATGATTTATAAATCTTCATGCAAGCCTAATCTTCAGCATATCAATCGACATATGACTTTGTTTATTCATGGATATATCATGGCAAAATAAAATTATTCTTCTTTTGAAAACTTCTTCAATCTTCCTCTGTTCTGGTTTTAAAAGGGAATCCTCTGCGTTTTTTAAAAAACTGATCTGGAATAATTTAACTGTGTGAGAGATCAATAAAAAAAATATTAGCACCATTCCATTGCTCAGAAACTCGTGTTTCGATTCCTGTCTTCTGAAGCTCTGTTTTGAGAAAAATGTGCCCACCGTGTAAAAAAAATGATATAAAAGTTGTGCTCCTTGTGCTTAGAAAATTCTCACTGTGTATATAACAGAACTCTCATATTGCCCATTGTAGATTAAAAGAAGATTTTTGTGTTTTCTCAAATAACCAATTTGCACAATCGATGCATGAGGAATTTGAGTCTCAAAATACCCGTTCTAGAATAAAAATTCTTCTTTCGTCATTTCAAAATTTACAGGAGGCAGCATGTGGCAGCGTATAAAATTGGGAAGCTCGATGTCTCCATCCCCAAAAGGCCCGTGTTGCTGGCTGTTATTCTCAGGCATCTTGTCTTCTTCAGAGGATGATTGAAAACAATAAGAATTATTCGGAATAACTCTTAGTTCATTCAGAATAGCAATAACAATCCATTGCTTAAATGTATATAATCAAAGTCTTCACTGCCGTAATCAACAAATTGTAAACCCTGTACTATGTTTTTATTGATCATTTCCATTATATAATCAAACTCAAACTTGGTTTTTTTGTTATCACACTGTCTGATCATAAATAAAAATGAACAAGTGTATTGTAAACTTGGCTGGCTGTGCGTTTTACACGTTTCAAAACTACACAAAATTCCTCATTTCATGTAATCAAAATTTATGAACAGACTCTGTTTTGAATTACGATTTTTCATGCACAACTGAGTTCATTTGCTACCTCCTACAGTTATCAAAACGTGTATTCCCCAGCTATGTCATAGTTTTATTAACCACTGCCTGTGCATTAAACTTTACGTACAAACACTTCATTTTAGCTGAAGACTTGGCGATTTTTCTGTAGAAGTTAAATCGATTTACCTGACTGTTGTTGAAGTGTCATAATCCCTTGATTTGTGGCCCACTTAGCTGCGTTTCATATCATTTCCCACTGTTAAGCATTGTTTTAGAAAACCGTTGGGTTGACTGGTGGCACAAATGGATGACAAACAGAAACATATCCCGGCGATCTTTAGAAAAATCCCCAGATTTCTTCATGAACCTCTGTTGCATTTATTAAACATCCGATCTTACCTTATTTTCTTGCGCAATCCATGGGATTTAATTTAGCGTTAAAACTTATGTATAACTGCCTTATTTCTACGCTCCTTGCTTAGCTTTGCATTCCTCTCTGCGTTTTTTATGGCTCCAGCTTCGTTCACACGATGAAAGGCTCAATCACTGAGCTGGGTTTGCATGGTAATAACATTACAGAGTTTTTTAATGTAGTTTGACTTTTTTACCTCTCCAAGTCATTTTCTGTTCTACGTACCTGAAGCTGCCATGGTTGCATCCTCTCTTCCGCTGTCAAAACGTTTTTCTTCTCTCAACTGCGCATCTACCATCTTTCCTGAGCCTTAAATGGCTGTGATGGCAAAGAAATTTACAGCTCTGAGCTCAACAATGGCAGAGCTCTTCTTTTCTCAACGCACAGGGTTTTTTCTCTGCTGTTTCAAAACGTTTTTACTATTTACTGTCCTATTGACTGTAGCTGTAGCTCTACGTAATTCTCGGCAGCTCTACGTTTTGCCCATTCCACTGTTTGGTTGCATAAATCGTACAACTGCTTGCATCATTTAATCACAGGTTTGTTTGCCTTGCCAATGCATCATCCGTTGAAGTGGTTGAATGCACCAGCCATGCAAATGTATAATGGTTTGCGTGCATCATAATTCTGTTTGCATACTTGCTACTACCCACGATTTTTACCTCAGCATAATATGAACCATGTATTCTGAAATTACATTGTTTCAATGGTTGCAAGCTCGTTGTAATTATATGAAATCATTTCCTTGTTTGCCATTTTCCGTGGAGACCTGGGCAGCACCACCATTATGGGCAAGAATATTGTGTTTAATACATTTCAAAATGGACGTGTCTTTGTTTTATTTTCATTCAAAATGCGCATATGGTGTTGTATTACCTTTCTCACTTCCTTTCAAAAATGTGCATATATTTCCTTATGAAATATTGCCTTCCTTATTTCCTTTGCGCATGTATTTACTATTTATTGAAATGATCTTACCCTTTACCATATGCTTGATATTGTTGCATCTTTCCATAAGGTTTGCATCATATCGTATTCCATTTGCCATTATAATCATTTCAACTTTGTTTGCTTGATGTTCCATATGTATTGCAATGATTTCCTTAATTTTAAAATGACCATTTTTTAGGTCATGTTTAAAATTGTTTCCATGATGCTAATTGCTTGGTTTGTTTGTGCAGGTTCATTTTTTTTTTAAAATCCTCACTTTGATCCATTTTTCTTTATGGAAAAATACTTAGGGTTAGGGTTATGAAATGAATATGGAATATATGAAGGGAATGTAGAATATAAGGGTTATGGAATGAAAAATATGTACATATGTACATTGGATTAGGTCTAGGGTAAATGTAAATGTAGAATATAGGATAATGGGCTTAAAAGAATGGATATAGGATGAAGGTAAATGTAATGAATATAAAATATGCATTCAGGTATTAACTCAATTTTAACAAAGTCTACAAATTCCTACAAAAATTTGAATTTACAAGAGCAAAATTTTGTACTTACTATTCTTGTACTTCCCTGTAGTATTGGATGAATGTTGTTGTTCTTTAACAATATTGGATGAAGTTGTCGTGATCAAATAGCATAGATAGATAGAAACATAGAGCTTATTTATGCTTCATGTTCTAGCATCCTTCATTGATTCTAGTCCATTGCTTGTTGATGTCGTTCAGGTCCCTCTGCAATTGATTCTTAATAACTCAGGTCCCTTCTGTCATGTACATTTTTATGCAATATATACATGTTTTTGCTAACATTTCAGGTCCCTCTGCAATTGATTTCAAACATATTTCAGGTCCCAACTGCCAACAATACAAGTTCCGTTGTCAATGCAGCTGCATAACTAAGTTTCTTTTTGTGAACCTTCCCCCTTGCTGATGGGAAGACTTGTCCTCAAGTCTTCTTTATTTTGGAGGATGATTCCTGCAAACTCAAACTGAAGAAATGGTAAAACAAAATAGAGAATTCATATTGGCCAAACAAGTTGGTTTTCCGATATGAATTCGAGTTTGTATTGTGCCACTTTCGTGGATTTTCACAACCAAACTCCTTTATTATTTTTGATCTTTTTCTATATTTTTTATGTTTTCCTTTTCTAGATGGAGGTGGGGTGTAATGGAGTAGGGATGTATGAAAAGCTTATGGAAATAGGTTATATTGAAGTCATGATGTAGTAGTAAGTCTGGACTTCAACATGCTTGGTCATGGAGCTTAACATACAGTATGGATGATGAACAATATGAATTCAAATCATGAACAAATGATGATGATCAAATCATGAACAATATGAATTCAATATGAAAGGCTTCTTTGAAGATTGATGTGACTTGACATAGTACTGAACTTGACTGCTTCTTCTAATGATTGTCTTCATGTCTTTTTGCCTTGATCTCGATCATGTTGTAGGGTTTGGTGGTGTTGTTGGTCAACATTGAAGAGCAAGCTTCAAGAGTTTGAGTTTCATTGAATGAACTCAACATCAGGTGTATCTTCACTTTTCTTTGACTTGAACATTTGTATTCATATTCTGAAATATGAATTTGATTTGGAAAATTACTTCATCTATGTAGTTCACTCCTTCATTCTTCCTATGACCTACAAAAACATAGCACTTGCCTGCAATACAACATTAGATGATGGAGGAAGAGAGGTGTACAGTCTCTCTTCTTCCAATAAACAGGTAAACCATTACAAGCATTTCTTAGAAAACAAGTCCAAATATGATAGACAAACATAATGCATTTATTTACCCCTTTGAGGAATGGTGGCCAGCATAGACCTCCTAGCGGTATTTGGTTTACAAAACATTTGTTTGATATTCAATTAGAGTGATTCCAAATCCAAGTTGAATTGAATTCATATGGCTACCTCAAGTATAGACAGGTTTTCAAAATGATTTAAAATGATATGGTAAAAATTATAAGGAGTGCCATGTTTGATAGAGCTGTTTGTTAATTTTTAACTAGACCAACAGTCACTATTTGAAGCGTAACTTTTTCGATAAAGATCAGATCAATGTGATTCCACTTGAATATTAAAGTAGATTCATTTTTATATTTCCAGTAGAAACAGGTTTTAAAAATTCTTAGGCTTGATATCACAAAATTGGTGATGAACAGACCTAGGAGGCAGAGTTTTGCTATACTGTTTTGAAGACATGCAGTCATTAAATGTGGCTTAACTTTTTCATTTCACCTCCAAATGGGATGATTCAAATTGTGTCTTAAACTAGAATGGAAAATATATCTCCCATATAAACAGGTTTTGAAAAGAAGATGATTTGGTATGTCAAACATGCCAATGAACAGTCAAGACCTAGAATTGTCACCATGCAGATTTGTCAACAAACAGTTAGTATTTCAAGAATAACTTTTTCATATGATACCTGATTGAAGTGATTCAAATTGATTTGGAAACTAGATTCAAAGGGCTATCTTCCCTATGAATTTCAGATAAAAATGTTTCCATTAGACACTTCAAATATATGTTGTACTAACTCTGTCTTCAACATTTCACTTGAGACATAGTTTTGATTTTGATCACATTTTTATTTGTGATATGAATTGAGAACTTCAAAATGGATTTCAAAACTAGATTTCAAGATATATGTAAAATAAACCATGATTTCAAAATGATCCTATATGGTTACCCAAAATAGGCTTGGTCTTACTGCATTTTTCCATGTAGTCCTTTCAAATGAATATTGAACAATGATTTGAAGAAACTGTTTGAAACAAATTTATTATGGAAGTCTTATTGTGAGTTCTTTCTACTTGTTTATTTATTCTATTCTATCCTATTCTATTTTAGAAAAGTAATTCATTTTCTCAAGTATAAGAGAATATCCAGTGCATCCACTTTCGTAACAAGATCATAAGTAAGCTCATATCCAAATTTGAAAAATATGTTTTAATGAAATTTTGGACATGAAGATTTATTTGATCAAGATTTGATGAGAAAGAATGTTGAATAATGGAGTATTGTTGTGAGCTAATGACTAGTTGAAACCAAGTTTTAAGATGATCTTTGTTTGCTTGGTTCTCATTAATTGTCATAGCACAAAACTCTTCTTGTGGTACTTGTTCAAAATCTTGTATGCACAAGGGATCGTGTGATATACTTGCTAGAAATTCTTCAATTTATGGCTCTAATGTTTGATCTTCATTGCATGTGATCCATGATTCATTCACCTCCTCACAAAGATAGCTAGAAGAAATTTCTAGGTTCTCTTCCCGTGGTTCATCTTCATGGATGTCTTGTTGCTCTTCTATCCTTTGACATAAAGATTCAACCCTAGTGAGCATTCTAAATTGAGGACAAGGACTTGAAAATAGTTTTGTGGTAGCATACCCTCCTCTAAGTGATTTCTTTAACATCATTCTTTAGATCTTGTCTTGCAAATGGATTTTGTAGTTATTTTTTATTTTATGTTTTTGTTGGGGGGTTTGTTTTGGGAAATCTACTTCTAGGATCTCTATTTCTAAGCATAAAGAAACATAACTAAGAGAAATGCATACTAACTAGATTTTTAGTGTTTTTGTTTATCTTCTATTTGACTATGCTGATAATTACCTCCCCGGCAACGGCGCCAAAATGTTGGGCTAATTTATTGACTAAATTAACACAAGTATTTAATTGTCAATCCGGGTTTGTAAAACTTGGAGGCAAATCCACTGTATATGGACATCAGATATAATCAAGTTTAGAAGATAAAATTTGAAGAATTAAGGAAGTACATATTACAACTATAAACCTATTTTAACAATTTCTACTTCATTTATGTAATATATGAGGGAAGAGGCTCCTAACTTAGGAGAACCGGGTTGTCCTTCCCTACAATACTACTTTCATGAAGATAAATCTAAGAGCACTAATTAACAATGGTTTATGATGTAGAAGATGTAAAAGAGGAGGCTCCTAACTAAGGAGGTCCAGATTGTCCTTCTTCACAATCCTACTATATCACAATCGCCATTGCTTCAAACCAGAAATGCATAAATAACTCAAAATAAGAAAAGGAGAATGAAATTCAGTTTTAGTTCAAGATCAAATAGAAGGGGAATTTAACTTAAATTCCTGTGTGTTCCTTCATATATAGATTAGAATTAAACCAATATTCATTCAACAATCATCACACATCTAAATACATTTGAAACAAAAACTAGTCTATGAAAACTATGAAAATTGAACCAAGAAGTGTACTTAGCTTGGTGTGGGGGCCCTCCACCCTTGCCTTGCACACTTGAAGAAATCTCAGCTACAACAACTTTAGTAAATCATCCAGGCATGAACAACAAATTGGAATGAAACAAGTTCTTCAAATTAGCTCCCAACTCAAATTATACAACAGTTACATACAAATTTCCATTACCAAAGCCATCAAAGTCTTGGCTTTAAATAGAGGTTTAATGAAACAAACTGATCTATATTATCTCTAACACTCATATCTACTCATATCCACCTATCTAAGTCGAACTCATCCAATCCATCCCAAGAAATATGGTCAATCCCATAAAATCTCAAAACTGCCCTATTTCCTAGGGATTTTCTGGTGACTAGTCATGTTTGACCAGCCTTGACCGGGCCTAATAAAGCTTGATCTGGCCGAACCAAGTGGAGTTAGCTTAGTCCTAGTTCCCAAGCTATCCATCCATACATCGAACTCAAGCCCAAGTGTCCTGCAAACATGTCATCCACATAGCTATTACGGGAATTTTTGATTCAGTCCAAAATTGCACTTGAAACTCAATTTTCATAAAAACTTCTAGAAATTGCAAAATTAAAATTAAACACCTGAATATGCATAAAATACATCAAAATGAGATGGATGTGATGGAAAATGGATGGAAAATATAAGGATTAAGTAGGTTTCCCTAAGCAAAAATAGACCAAAACTGAGGGCCAACACTCCTCACTTTACTGCTCCTTTTGATCCTGCTTCTTTTCAAGTACCCATCGATTCTTTTGGACAAATTTTGGGTCTCTTAACTATGGTTGAACAACCGTCAACATCCTAGACTGTATCATTTGATGTAGCTGTGGCAAAATCTTCTGTCGTAACCTCTTCGATGTTTTCTACTACACTTGAGTCGCACCTATATGGTGAATCATTTTTCCCGATTGGTTACCAATCTTTATCAGGAACCCACTCAAGGGTTGCTTCTACACCATGGTCATCACCCTGGTCCTCAACCCGAATTCTACTTGGTTCTTCATTAACAGGAACTCAACAGTTTGATCCTGCATATCAATATCAAACTGCACAATCTAGTCAACAAATACCTATGTATCCATTACAAACTGGATTCCCTCCATATGGAGAGCAGTATGCTTATTCACCTTATGCTCCATATCCTGGAGGACCATCATATGGTAGTATCCCCCAGTATTCAGGTCAGCCTGGAATTCGAGTTTGTCAATGGTAACTAATAATTCCAGTTCAACCAAGGCTTGTGTATCCAACACAACCAATGCAAACTATGTCAGCTATTCCTACAACGCCTATTGTTACCACTATACTATAGTCACAAGTCTAAACAGTTGTATCTCAACCTATACAAACTGCTCCTTCTACCTTGCAACCACAAGTTTCGGGTCAAGAAGTTCAAGTTTCTCAAGCTGTTATACAACAACCACTTGTGTCTGGGATCCAACAACCTTACGTTAGTATACCTTTATCCAGGGTGACTAAGGCTTACAATGGTATAGTTTATTCACAACCTAGCCAACCTTTCATTGTTGGGAAACAACAACCATTAAATCAAGAATAGTTGTACCAACAACAACAAAATTTGATTCAACAACTGTGGCAGCCTCAATATCAACAACCTTGATTCCAGCAATTCCAATGCCAATTTGGACTTGCTCAACAGGATCAACCTGGGGTTGGACAATATCAAGCTTACCAAGGTCCTAATCAACAAGGCTTGGTTGGTTATGGAAAACGGCAAATTCAACCTGATTATCAACAACCACCTTATGTCAGATTTGTTCAATAACCACCTTATCAAGGTTACCAAATGAAGATGCCTTATGTTGGTATGCAAAGACCTATTGCTAAGGAAATTCCATCATATCCTGCGTATGCTCAACCTGACTTGAATCGATAGTTGTCATTTGTAGCAACTCTAGAATTACCAGATTTAAACTGGATACGAATGATCCAATCTTATATGCACCTTGGTGGGCGGTAATTCCGCATAAGTTACCTTCTGACATTCCAAAATTTAATGGAAATCCAGGAGAAGACCCATCAAATCATGTCATGACCTTTCGTTTATGGTGTTCACCAAACTCCTTAAATGATGACTCTGTTAGACTTCGTCTTTTCCAAAGAATGCTTATTGGTCTGGCTACGAAGTGGTACATTGAGTTACCACAAGCTTCTTTCAACAACTTTATGACTTTAGCCACCACATTCGTGACCCACTTCCAGTTACTAATCAGATACGAGACTAGAACAAAACTCCTAACAAACTTTAAACAAACTACTGCTACTCATAAATCAGATCATATTCATGAGTGGCGTGTCATCGTCGAATGGTTAATACCTATGTTCCTAATTAGCTTTTGGCTGAGTGGTTCATAAAATACTTGTTGCCGTCAATCACCGAGGATGTGGTGAAAGGTGGGGTTGTCACAGAAGAGCAACTAATTGCTCGTGCCCATTATTTGGATTTGATCTATACACAATTCAACACGTTCTATGACAAGATTCCCAATGCAACCCGACCATCTTTCACTGTTCCTCCTCCTCCACAATCGAGTAAGGACTCTCATGCTAGCAACGGTCTGATTGGTTCTTCGAGCATGCAAATGTTAGGAATACCATCTGGTCAAACTCTTTCTATTACCAATCAAACTACAAATGCGTTAGAAAACACTCTTGCTTCCGAAGTCAATTTCGTTTCATCTAACAAAGACAAAAATCAAAAGCAACGAGGAGCCAAGAAGAAAGAGAAAAACAAGAAGAAACAAGATAATTCCCCTCAAGAGATATCATCTAATTCCTATACTTCAGCAAGGAAACCTCATTATCCATGTCTAATATATAATGATGAGAATTTTATAAGAGATTGTCCACACTTCTCAGAAGTCTCTTAACTTCTAAAGACTTCTAACGCATCTGTAGCATTGACTGATCTATTCCAAACTTGGAGACACATTTGGTTGCGATAGACCATGCTTCCACATCCCAAGTACTTATGTTATCCATCACAAAGGCACAAAATGAAGTTTTGGCGTCAACGAGAAACAAAGATTATGGAAATCCATCATCATCATCGAATAATTAGCAGGGCACTGATCAACCTAATCCTTCAACTTCAACTTCATCTGAAAATACTCTACCACCTATTGTGCCAGAATTGACAATAAACCCACAAAAGGGAGTTGTGCATAAATCAAAATTTAACCCTTGGGCTCAAGCAGCTTAGAACTATAACATAGTGGAAGATCTAGCTCAATCAGCTTCTGCTATGTCAACACTCAAGGTGTTACAAAATTGTCCCTCCGAGAAGCAGACTTTACTATCAGTAATTGGTGGAATAGACCCTATGGATTCTAATCTTGTGGCTTTTAACCATGTAGGATATACACCATAGTTACCAGCACAACTAGCTTTCCTAATTCAAGTAAAAGCTCTCAATAATAATTCTCACCAAACTATTATTGACGAGGGGCCATCTATTGGCATTATGTCAATGAGCTATTGGAAAACACTTGGTTCACTTTTGTTGTCACGATCACCAACCATGTTAAAAGCTTTTGATGGATGAACATATACTCCTTATGGGATCTTGAGTAACCTGCAAATCGAACTAGGGGAAAAAACAATTACTGTTGACGTTGAGGTAGTTGACAGACCCCTCGACTACAACATGTTGGCATTATGACACAGGTTTGGCTCTATGACATAAGTGTTGTCCTTGATGGAAACTCACTCAAATGGAAAATCATAGTTCAAGCTCTCAGAATGAAAGAAAATGAGGTATATGTAGGTTTCTCTTAACAAAGTCACGTATATACGTGGTATTACCAATCAAAATGCACGTATACGCATGCACGCACTTTAATGCAAAGAAACACACGTACATGTGGGAAAACTTATGTTTGGTCCATGGTATTTAGTCCGTTATATTTGAACCAATGGTTTTGGACCTTGGTATTGCATCCAATGTTGAACCCAAGTATTGGGTCCCTAGTATTGGTTCTAAATGGTTTTGGACAATGGTTTGAGTAAGGCCTAAGATTATAAAAAGGGAAGGAGATCATTTGACACGGGTATGGACTTAAGCATTGAATATCTTAAGAGGAGCAAGATCTGGAATACTGGTGATTGGTTTGTGATGTATAGCTGGATCTGAATCACGGAGGAACCTGAGCACTACAAGATGGTTAAATTCTATTGATGGGTCGAGAGCTTAAGGCTTGAATAGTAGTATCATTGTGTGATTTTGATCTATTATAATTGGCACATGATTAGATCTATAAATATGATAATATAGGTATAATTGATGTCTGATTAACTAAAAGGGTAAATTATCTTTTAT
Source organism: Pinus tabuliformis (assembly GCA_031772625.1). NCBI lineage: Eukaryota > Viridiplantae > Streptophyta > Pinopsida > Pinales > Pinaceae > Pinus > Pinus tabuliformis. The sequence goes on along the minus strand of CM062806.1, from coordinate 394,790,811 downwards.
AGATCTGTACGCAGGTTCGGCACAACAGAGGCGGGTATACATGCAGGCTCAGCAACTGAAGATAGCGTATACGCTGGTTGGATTTGATACAGCTGCGTATGTACATAGTTTTCTACATAGTGAAGTAGCGTACGTCTCTTGAAATATGTTTTAGCTGCTTCTGTTTATTGCTGCAGTGTTTTGGGTTCAGAATTGGTGTCTGGTTACTGGTACTGTTTTCTGGTTACAACATTCTTAGAAGTTATTGATTGATTCAATATTTGTTTGTACAAACGAGATTGGTTGATGCAGATATACTTGATGTTTGATTGATATTCATGGATCCAATTTGAAAATTTATGAAATGTGGTCCCTGGAAGAAAAGAGAAATTTGTAGCCTTCTGTAGGTCAGCACCTATGTACTAGTACTTCAGCTAGTACAAGAGCTAAGGGGGCTGTAGCTCCCTTCTAGGAGAACCTGGAGAATGAGAGAAGGTTGTAGCCTTCTGTAGGTAGTAGCCTACGTACTGGTATAAGACTGCACCAGTATATAATCCTTGTAAAAAGAAGTTTCTAATTTAAAAGAAGACAGAGACAAATTGCAACAGGTGTTTTTCAGCCACATTGGGTTTCCACCTTACATCCTGGTGTTCATGTGTGTTTTTTATGTGTGATGATTTTTTCTACCCTTGTTGACTGATCATATGGTTAATAATATTCTGATGCACTCATTAAAGAAGCAACTAACTGATTTATAAGTTTACTGAATATACGCTGGTTACATTATACACAGTTGCGTATGCACGCGGTTTTCCTTAACATAAGTAGCATATATGAATTTGAATATGGAAATGAAAAAGTTTTATTGATTTGATAATACTGATTCACCCCCCCCCCCTCTCAGTATTATTTCCAAAAATTGGTATCAGAGGCAAGTTCTTTAGAAGAAGCTTGATCACTTTAAGGAAGATCTATCATCATGAGCAACTATGAAAAAGAAGCATCAATCAGACCACCAATTTTTGATGGGAGCAACTTTGTCTATTGCAAGGTAAGAATCACTGCCTATCTTCAATCTCTTGGTATAGAAGTTTGGGATATTGTGGAAACAGGATACACATTTCCATCAGCAACTCCTACAGATACGGCTGGTAAGAAGCAGTATGAAACAAATGCAAAGGCTGTCAATACTCTATTAGGGAGTCTATCCCAATCAGAATTCATCAAGGTTATGCAGCTCAAAATCGCAAAAGAAATATGGGGCAAGATCGTTCTGAGCTATGAAGGAGATGATCAGGTAAAACGAGCAAAACTACAAAATCTCAGAGTTCAATATGAAAATCTCAGAATGCACAATGATGAAAGCATGGCTAACTATTTCCTATGTATATATGAGATTGTTAATTGTATGAAAAACTTGGGTGAAGAAATAAAAGAAGTTGTTTTGGTTGAAAAGGTTCTAAGATCTTTGTCTCCTAAGTTTGATTCAAAAGTTTTTGCCATAGAAGAAAAGCAGAATCTACAGAGCATTACCATGTCACAGTTGCATGGAATCATAACTACTTACGAAATGAGAAAAGGGGGACCATCAGATAGGAGAGAAGCTACATTCAAAGCCTCAGGAAAAGGAGATTACAATGAGTCAGGACATATGTCAGAAGAAGAGGAAGAATCAAACTTTGTCAAAAACCTTCAACGGGGAACTGGAAGATTCAGAGGTAAGCTGCCTTTCAAATGCTTTGCTTGTGGAAGAGTCGGTCACTATGCTGCCAAGTGTCCTCATAAAGATAAACTTGACAAAGGTAAGGAACCAGTTAGATGGAACAGAAAACAGAATGTAAGTAAGAAGAGCTATTATACACATGAAGACAGTGATGGATATTCAAATAGTGATGAAGATGAATAATGTAATGATTATAGACTTTTGATGGCTTTTGAAGATGATGATTTCTTGGATGCTATAGATGAAGAAGGTCTCTATGAAGAAATTTCTAAACTCAAAATTTGTTTAGAGGAAAAGAATATGATTATAGATACTTTGACATTCCAACTTGCTGAAAGAGAAAAACACAATGAAAAGTTAGAATGTGAAATTGTGGGACTTATAAAAGATATTGAGAAATCAAAAGCTCTTAATATTAGATTTGCTAAAGGATCTGAAACTTTAGATGAGATTATCAAAGTGCAACCTTCTCCTCTAATCAAGATAGGTCTTGGATATACTGAAGAAGTGTCTCAAGCATAGAATCAAGCACAGAAGCCATCCACCTCCAAAAGTTATCTTGATGCAGCAAGGAGAAGTGAACATGTTAAAAATCGATAGCAAAAGCATAATGTAGATCACCAGGTAAATCAGGGACAATTTACTTCAAGGAAGAACAAAGATTACCAGGTAAATCAAGGGAAATCTAATTCAAGGATGAACAGAAGCTACAACCAACCATAGGTAAATCATTCTCAATTTGCCTCAGGAATGGATGTCAATGGAAACTACAATCATTTGGTCGGTAGGTTTGATAATCACAGGAATTTCTTCAATGGCCAATGTTTCTCTTGTCATAACTTTGGTCACAAAGCTGGTCAATGTGTTGCCTACAAGACCATCATGACTAGAGAAGCTCAAAAACAAAGGAGTATGACTGGGATCATGAAAAGGACCTACAATAACTTTTCTGCTCTTGAGAATGAAATCAAATGTTCTACTTGTAACAACTTCGGTCATGAAGATTCTGAATGTAGGAGTAGGTTTCGGCAAACAAATCAGAAGGAGCAAGTTTCATTGAGTCCCAAAACATGGAGAAAGAAAGAATCGCAACTTGAAAGATGTGGGATAGCCTTATATATGGAAGGACAAGAAAATCAGTGGTACATCGATAGTGGATGCTCAAAACATATGACAGGTGATAAAGAAAAACTTCAGTCATATAGTGGCTTAGAAAAGGAAAGAAAGGTCTCATTTGGAAATGACACTCCTGCACTCATAAAAGGTAAAGGTTATGTTCTTTTGAAAGAAAAGATCAAGGCTAGAAATGTTATGTATGTTGATGGCTTAAAGCATAATGTATTGAGTGTCAGTCAAATGTGTGATCAAGGAAATGAAGTAATATTTCAATCAAATGGATGCATTGTTCGTGAGCTTGATACAGGAGAAACAGTGATCAAAGGCATAAGAACTCCAAATATTTTATACATACTCAAGGGAGGACAACAACAATGTTATCTAAGCAAGAATAATGAACACTGGCTATGGTACAGAAGATTGGGGCATCTAAGCTTCTCTCAGATAAGGAAAGCATGAAAATATCAGGCGGTTCATGATCTCCATGACATCAGAATTCTAGACAATACAATATGAAAATCATGTCAATTTGGTAAGCAAACCAGAACTAATTTCCCTGAGAAGGAAGGATCAGCCAGTAGGCCACTTGAACTTGTCCATAATGATGTATGTTATCCATCTAGGAAAAGGTCACCTCGAGGAGAAGAATATTTTATATTGTTCATTGACGACTTTTCCAGGATGTGTTGGATAGGACTTATGAAGCATAAAGACGAAGCTTTTGATAAGTTCAAAGAATTTAAAGCCTTGGTTGAAAATGAATCAGATTGCAGAATTAAATGCCTTAGGTCTGATCAAGGAGGGGAATTTACATCTGATGAATTTTCGATTTTTGTGAAGAACATGGAATAAGAAGGGAATTTTATACTGCAAGGACCCCTCAACAAAATGGAGTAGTGGAAAGGATGAACAGAATGGTTTAACAAATGGCTCGTGCTATGCTTGATGAATTTGGAACTCCCAAAACCTTCTAGGGTGAAGCTACATTTGCTGCAGTTACTATTCTCAACAAGACAAACGTCCGGGTAAATAGCACTCAGACTCCTCATGAACTTTGGTATGGTAAGACTCCCACAGTAAAATACTTCAAAATTTTTGGAAGCAAATGCTACATCAAAAAGACCGATGAAAACCTTGGCAATTTTGAACCTAGGGTAGATGAAGGCATTCTCCTTGGTTACTCTCCTCATAGCAAAGCATATAAGTGTTACAATAAAAGACTTGGAAAAATTGTTGAAAGTATTGATGTAGTGGTTGATGAAGAAGGAAATGCTCCTAGGCAAGTAAAATCTGAAGATTTCGAAGATGATGAAGACTATCCTTCAACATAAAATTAGATTCATGATGAAGAAGAAACCCATGAGGCACTAGAAGAACAAATATGGATAGAAGAAAAGACTCCATCCAGGTACGTTCAGAAGAATCATCCAGGAACTCAAATTTTGGGGCAGAAAGAGGCAGGTGTACAAACAAGAAGAACCATTTCAGAAGCTTCAAGCTATCTAGCATTGTTCTCCTCCACTAAACCACAAAATGTAAGAGAGACATGCAAAGATGAATGCTGGGTCAAGGCCATGGAGGAAGAACTTGAGCAGATTGAAAAGAATAACACTTGGGAGTTGGTTGCTATACCAAAAGATAAGAATGTCATAGGGACAAAATGCATATTCAAAAATAAGCTGAATGAAAATGGAGATGTGATTAGAAACAAGGTTAGACTTGTTTGTAAATGGTATGCTCAACAAGAAGGTATAGACTTTGAAGAAACTTTTGCACCTGTTGCTAGACTTGAGGCCATAAGAATGTTCCTTGCTCTTTCTAGCTTTCAGAAGTTCAAATTATTTCAAATGGACGTGAAGTTTGCCTTTCTGAATGGAGACTTGGATGAAGAAGTGTATATTGAGCAACCAGACGCATTTATTCTTGGAAATTATCCAAAACTTGTATGCAGACTCAAGAAGGCTCTCTATGGCCTTAAACAGGCTCCAAGGGCTTGGTATTATCATTTGGATAAGTACCTTCATCAACAGGGATTTTCAAAAGGATCAACAGACAACAATCTATATATAAAAATTGACAATGAAAAGCTACTAATACTTGTTGTGTATGTTGATGATATCATCTTTGGAAGCAATGAAGAAGACATGAGTCAAAAATTTGCTTTAGTGATGCAAAAAGAATTTGAAATGTCCATGCTTGGTGAACTCACATATTTTCTTGGTTTACAAGTTCAACAAAACAAAGACGGTATTTTTATATGGTAACAGGATGCAGCCTCAGTGCAAATGATGAATCAATAGCAGTACATCAACCAACCTATAGATCCATGATTGGTATTCTGCTCTATCTAACAGGTACCCAACTAGACATTATGCATGCAGTGGGAATCGTTGGAAGGTTTTACGCAAATCCACAGGAAACTCATCTTCAGGTAGTTAGAGAATTTTCAAGTATCTTCAAGGAACTCAAAACTTTGGCTTATGGTATCCTAGAGGTACAGATCTCACACTTCACACATATACAGATGCAGATTGGGCAGGAAGCATGGATGAAAGAAAAAGAACTAGTGGTGGTGCATTCTTCATGGGTCCTAGATTAGTATCTTGGTTCAGCAAGAAATAAAGTTCAATTGCATTATCTACAGCTGAAGCAGAATATGTAGCTGCTGCATGTTGCTGCACACAACCCTTTTGGATGATGCAAACATTGCAAGACATTCAAATCACTTGTACTCCACCTATATCCATTTTTTGTTACAATACAAGTGCAATTATTATTTCAAAGAATCCTGTCATGCATTCAAAGACCAAGCACATACCTATTAAATATCATTTTCTTCAGGAACAAGTGCTTGAGAAAAAGGTCAAATTGGAGTATGTTTCCTCTAAGGAACAGGTTGGTGATATACTCACCAAACCACTACCCAGGGAGATACTTGAATACCTCAGACAGAAGCTGAGAGTAGTTGATGCATCCTCTTGCTGCTGAAACTTTTTTGTTTCAGAGATTAATGGTATTACGCAAGTTTCATATGGAGGATCTGCGTACATACGCCAGTTTATGAAGATACAATAACGTATATTTTGGTTTGAAGACATTCTGTGGGCCAGGCTCTAGATGGAAAGAGTCTGATATGGGTCTAAAAGAGACCATCTGGCACAGGTTTAGGGGGAGCATATTCTTATAATAATGCATTGTTGGCATTATTTTAGAATATCTTGGTTCAATTTCACAGTTGTTTTGATTTCAGGTGGAACATGTGCAAAGGAAGAACATGGGTGTTGGTCTGAATAATGATTGACAGATGTTGGTGATGTTAGTTGTTGATATCTATCATAGTCTTGTTGTAGATATTTTGTCTCTATGTTTTATATTTATTTTATCAAGGTCATATAACGACCCATCTTGGTTTCCCCACTATGCCTGGGATGGATGATGTAATGTTCTTGTTTTATCATGTATCCCCACTTGGCTAGGTCAATGAGTCAATATTGGTATATTCCCACTTGGTTGGAAGATGGATATATGTATGAGTCTTTGGTGATAGGAAGGTCATTTATGATGTATAAAGTCATGTTTCTTTTGTAGAACATATTCTTGCAGACCTTTCCTACAAGTCAGGGGGAGCTTGGACAGCACAACCGAGCAGAAATTTCAGCAGGTACTCAGGGGATGCATAACCCTTTGCCCTTGATGTCAAAGGACGAGAATGACTTTGAGTAACTTGGGGTTGCCATCAAGTCCAAAGGGGGAGATTGTTGGCATTATGACACAGGTTTGGCTCTATGACATAAGTGTTGTCCTTGATGGCAACTCACTCAAATGGCAGATCACAGTTCAGGCTCTTAGAATGAAAGAAAATTAGGTATACGTAGGTTTCTCTTAACAAAGTCACGTATATACATAGTATTACCAATCAAAAGGCGCGTATCTGTATGCACGCACTTTCATGCAAAGAAACACGCTTACATGTGGGAAAACTTATGTTTGGTCCATGGTATTTAGTCTGTTATATTTGAACCTATGGTTTTGGACCTTGTAATTGCATCCAAAAAGGTTGAACCCAAGTATTGGGTCCCTAGTATTGGTTCTCAATGGTTTTGGACCATGGTTTGAGTAAGGCCTAAGACTATAAAAGGGGAAGGAGATCATTTGACATGGGTATGGACTTAAGCATTGAATATCTTAAGAGGAGAAAGATCTGGAATACTAGTGATTGGTTTGTGATTTTTAGCTGGATCTGAATCAAGGAGGAACCTGAGCACTACAAGATGGTTAAATTCTATTGATGGGTCGAGATCATAAGGCTTGAATAGTAGTATCATTGTGTGATTTTGATCTATTATAATTGGCGCATGATTAGATATATAAATTTGATAATCTTGGTATAACTGATTTCTGATTAAGTAAAAGGGTAAATTATCTTTTATAGATATGTACGTAGGTTTGGCACAGCAGAGGCAAGTATACACACAGGCTCAACAACTGAAGACAACGTATATGCTGGTTGGATTTGATACAGCTGCATATGTACGTAGTTTTCTACATAGTGAAGTAGCGTACATCTCTTGAAATATGTTTTAGCTGCTTCTGTTTATTTCTGTAGTGTTCTGGGTTCAAAATTGGTGTCTGGTTACTGGTACTATTTTCTAGTGACAACATTCTGAGAAGTTATTGGTTGATTTAGTATTTGTTTATACAAAGGAGATTGGTTGATGCAGATATACTTGATGTTTGATTGATATTCATGGATCCAGTCTGAAAATTTATGAAACATGGTCCCTAGAAGAAAAGAGAAGGTTGTAGCCTTCTGCAGTTTAGCACCTACATACTAGTACTTCAGCTAGTACAAGAGCTAAGGGGGTTGTAGCTCCCTTCCAGGAGAACCTAGAGAACGACAGAAGGTTGTAGCCTTCTGTAGGTAGCAACCTGCGTACTGGTATAAGACTGCACCAGTATAGAATCATTGTAAAAACAAGTTTCTAATTTAAAAGAAGATAGAGACAAATTGCAGCAGGTGGTTTTCACCCACATTGGGTTTCCACCTTACATCTTGGTGTTCATGTGTGTTGTTTATGTGTGATGAATTGTTCTACTCCTATTGACTGATCATATGGTTAATAATATTCTGATGCACTCATTACGCTGGTTGCATTATACACACTTGTGTATTCACGCGGTTTTCCTTACCATAAGTAGCGTATATGAATCTGAATATAGAAATGAAAAAGTTTTATTGATTTGATAATAATGATTCACCCCCCCTCTCAGTATTATTTCCAACACAACATTTTACTGGGAAAGCCATGGGTATATGTTATTGCTACCATGGTTTCCATGTACTTTTGTACTATCACATTCCCTCGTAAGGGTGGAATCACAATTATCGACCAGCTTGCCTTCTTTGTATCTAGTTCATAGGCTACGGGAAGCATTCCATTGGTACACGGATCCCCACTGTCACTTCAAAGTGTTGGTGTATGTCTCTTTAAAGATCCTTCCCTAATGGGTACTTTTACGCTACCATGACCATTTGATTTGGCGTAAGTGGGAAGAGTAGAGACTTGCAACATGATTTCCTCCACTTCATCTGATTTAAGGAGGATTACCAAAAATTCTGAAGTTGATAGTAATACTGAGATTTTTCCGCTAAGCCCCATTGAGCTTGCATAGCAATCAATTTTTCTAGCTTGTGCAACAAACCCAAATCAACTTTCACCAATTGTATGGGTAGACCGTTCATTAGAATATGGTACTTCTTCGGATCCTTTTTCACGTATACATTCTACAGATGAAGGAATCATCCAATCAATGATGATAGGAGAAGAACCTTGGGAAGATTATCATCATCATTCCCATCTTCCAAATGACATCGAAGATTATTCAAATGAACTAAACCACCCTTCAGTTGTTGATTTCCTTTCGAATTCAGTTTTCATAGACACAGTAGATTCTGAGCGAAACCTGTCAAATATTGAAGAAACGATTTCTATTAATATTTCAACCAAGCCTAATGTTGTAGAAAACATTCATGTCGGAAAATATTATTCTCCATCAGAACTTGATAATTACCATACTCTCTTTCATGAATTTCGAGATATATTTGCATGGTCATATGAGGAGATGCCAAGAATTGACTCTAGTATTGTTGAACATGAAATAAAAATGTACCCTAATGTCAAACTAGTACGACAGTGGCTTCGACCTGTTCATCCAAAGAAAGCCGTTGCCATTAAAGCAGAAGTTGAAAATCTTTTGCGTGTTGGCTTCATTTACCCTGTACCTCTTACTGACTGGGTTTCCAACATTGTTCCTGTCATGAAGAAACAAGGGACTATTCAAGTGTGTGTTGATTATAGGGATGTAAATCAGGCATTTCCAAAGGAAAATTATCCTACTCCTTTTATCGACCAGATTATGTGAAATATTCTCATTTATGGATGGTTTTTCTGGCTACAATCAAATCAATTTCCACCCATAGGACCAATCTAAAACTGGTTTTATTTGTCCATGGGGCACATTCGCATATAGGAAACTCCCATTCAGTTTGAAGAATATAGGGCCAACATTTTAGAGGGCAATGAACTATGCCTTCCATGACATCAAGCACATTGTTCAACCCCACCTTAACAATTTATCTACTCATCCACAAAAGTGAACAAATCACCCGAAACACTTGAGAGCAATATTTTTACGGTGCTGACACTACAAGCTATGACTCAATCCACACAAATGTATTTTTTTTGTTGGTTCTGATTGATTTCTTGGATTTGTAGTGTCTAAAGATGAAATTCAGCTTGATCCATTAAAGGTTTAGGCAATTCTTGACTTGCCTCCACCTTCAAATCTTTTACAGTTACAGAGACTCGAAGGGAAGGCTAACTTTCTAAGGAGGTTCATTCACAATTACGCTAAGATGGATAAAGGTTTTACGCATATTTTGAAAAAGGGGATACCCTTCCATTGGGACCAGGTTGTGCAAGCTTCCTTTGATGCTCTTAAATATACCTTGATTAGAGCATCATTAATGTATTCTCTAAATTATCAAAATGACTATTACCTGTATCTCACCACTGCAGATACAACCATTGGCATGGTTTTAGTCCAAGAGGAAAATGGGATTGAAAATCCAATTTATTATTTGAGTCGCAAGCTCAATGATACAGAAAGTAAGTACTCTTATGTTGAGAAACTAGCTTTAGCAGTTGTGCAAGCTATTTAGAGATTTCGCCATTACATCTTGCTTCAGAAGACCAATGTCATTTTGGATTGCAATCCTATGACATAAATTTTGTCATGTCAATTGATGGGGGGAAATACTCAAAATGGATAGTCATTTTGCAGAAGTTTGATCTGGAATTCATCAATTCCAAATCAAAGAAATCTCTCATTTTTGTCTAGCTACTTTGTGACCTTCCCTCAACCTCTATTGATTCAACATTCAAACCATCGATTTTGGATGAGTCTCTATTTCTCATATCATCATCTGACCCGTGGTATGGAGATATATTGATCTATGTCTATACCCAAACTTTTTGGCTTGATACCTCTGACTCGCAATAGCGACATATTCGATACCAAGCCAAAGATTATCTAATCATTGGTGACACTCTTTACTGCCATGGTATCGATACGATTTTACGAAGGTGCCTCACACATGAGGAAGCCAAGAAAGCATTAAATGATTTCCATTTAGGTGCCTATGGTGGACACTTATCTATATATGCTACCACACAAAGAATTCTCCATGTCGGTTACTTCTGGCCAACTATATTTAAAGATTGTATTATTGTCATCAGAAGCTGTCACGCATGCCAGATTTATGACTGAAAAACAACATTACCACCTACACCATTGCATCCAGTCGTTGTTGTTGGACCTTTCGCCAAATGGTGCATTGACCCCATGATATGTAACCCCACCTCGGCCGAGGGGCATGGGTATATTATAGTAGTCATTGACTATTTTAGCAAATGGGACGAGGCAATTCCAACATTAAACAACAATGGTGAAATGGCTGCTATCTTCTTTTTTAACCATGTGGTTGCCTGGTTTGGTGTACCACAAGCCATAGTTGCAGATCATGGGTCACATTTTCACAACCACGTGATGGCTAAGTTGACTGCCAAGTTAGGACTATCACATGATAGTTCTACCCCTTATTACCCACAAGCGAATGGACAAGTTGAGGCCATCAACAAAGTCCTAAAGCGGATGTTGCAAAGAATGATAGGGGTGCATAAACGAAACTGGAATTTAATCTTGTACTCTGCTTTGTGGGCATATCAAACCTCGGTGAGAAATGCAACTAGATTCACACCCTTTTAGTTGGTGTATGGTTTGGAAGTAACCGTACTGATGCAATGTGAAATTTCATCTCTCAAACTCGTGATTGACCTATTAACTGACACTTCTGAATAAGAAGCATGTTTCTTGGAACTAATACATCTAGATGAAACCCATCGTTATGCCGCAATGGCTAACAAAGCACATAAGAAACGAATCAAGGCCCAATATGATAGAAATGTCAAGCCTCATATCTTCTCAAAAGGCAACCTGGTCTTGCTTTATGATCAGGAAGCTGATAAACTTGGAGCAGGAAAATTTGAACCAATGTGGATGGGTCCTTATATTGTCAAGCGTGTTTTGGAAAAAGGTGCCTACGAGTTAGTAGATTATGATGGGATTCCATTGTCGCAGCCTTGAAACGGGTTGTACCTGAAACATTACTATGCTTAATTAAGTGTAGTAAAACTCACTGTATATATGCTTTCATTACATGTGTGTGTGTCAGTGTGTGTCTTTTAGCGTTTTTTATCTGATCAGTAATATGCTTTGCATTTGTTGTAGATGTCAGAGTCTTTGGAACCATTTGTTGGTTACGTCTATGGTGCTAGTTGTAGTACGCAAAACCTATCTTCTGCATCATGGGCCATTTTCGCTCCAAGTGGCGAGTTAGTGAGTTTTCAAGGGATTTGTATCGGTCGATCGATGAACAACATTGCTGAGTATAGCGCGTTGATCGAACTTCTCTTTGATGCCATTTCACTTGGTATTCACCAAATCATCATTAGGCTAGACTCACAAATTCTTGTACTACAACTAACAGACATTTATACTATCTGAAATCCAACAATTCTTCATATGTTCCTTAGAGTTCGTATTTTGGAAAGGTATTTTGAATACATTCAATATCAACATATTTCTAGAAACTTTAACACATCGACTAATTCTATAGCAAATTATGTGTTAAATAGATAGTTGCGACACATGTAAAAGTAATATTTTCAATTCACATCATCAGTTGAATAGGATTGCACATAACCATAGAAAACTAGGAAAGTAAAATAGATAGATGTTTAAAAAGTTTTTACAAACTTTGTGTCCTAAGTAGATCTAGTGGTGCTCATGATAACAGGTCACAACCTGTGATATCATGCGCAAAAGCCTCACCCAATGGCTAGGAACACCAATAGTGTGGTGCTGCAACCTCATAGGTAACTCCTCAATCCGGACATCCAGAATACCAAGGGTTAATCCCTCTATGTGATCCTGCAACTCTGCCAAGGTTTCGGCCAAATCCAAGTCCTGGAGAACTGCTCTCCCAGTGTTTCTCCACGTTGGCCCTCTTGCACCTTGTTGGTGCCCCACAGATCGAATATTTCCCACATCTGCATACATGATAATGATTTTAGTTTAGTCTTGGAAACATTAAAAACACAAAAACATGTAGAAACTTGAAAAATCAAAAAACACTTTGGTCAAACGATTTAATCAAATCTGGATCTCCACGGAAATCCATCCCTAAGTATGGATGCTCCTCGATGAAGAGATGTTGTCGATCGAGCTAACTGAAGAATGCAGTTGAAAAAATGATTTTTGACTGACCCACATGTCGAGCCATCAATTCAACCCACCTCTGCATATTGGAACTCTAGAACTAGCTACACCCAGTGATACATGTTGTGGTTGCATCAATGGGATTCTCTCTAAGGTAAAAGCAATTAAGTCAAACCATAGCATAAATTCTTCATCTTACCACTTTTTACCTTGGTCAATTATTCTTTTAATGAAGAAATCACAGTTTTGCACCGATTGAATACCTTTGGCTCTAGACACTCAAGTGCATATTGCATATATGATTTGTTCACCAAATATAGTGTCATACTGCCAGCCAATTTTGCAATTGTGAAGAGGATCATTCTCAAAGGAAAATCACCTGCATCCCTAATGTTTATTTTCCCATCCTTGCTAGGCTGTGTACCTGGCCGACAAAATTGTCGAATGTAATCTCCCACCGATTCACCTCCACGGGCAAATTCAGAAAGTGAGATGGGGGCACCTCACCTTGACAGTCCGATAAGAAAGTAAATATCATCAATGGTAATAGGGACCATCTTATCCCTTATGTCAAATGTCTGATCTGTCAGATCCCATGCATGAAAAAGGAACTGCAATAGTTCTATTTGTTGCCTCATTCTCGAAAACTTGAAGTATTTGAGTAACCCATAGTTCTTGAGGGCCTCAACTATACTCGAATTTTTTAGGGAAACCATGTCTTGTTCTTCATGCTCTCTTTCTCACCATGTAATTGACATTTTGATCCGATGAAAACCTAAAACACAATCATAATATTAGTTAGGATCCTTTACATGCAAAAAACAGGTCAAATTTTGGAGCAAATATCTAAAACAAATTGGGGAAACTCACCCAGCACAGCCCAGGCACAGAGACAGTGCACTGCAGAGCAGGCAAACTTCTATCTGGGTGCTCTTCAATGCATTTTTCACTATGAAAGCCTGGGTTGATCCTAGGGCGAAAAAATGAAACCCTAGAGGCCCCTAAGAACCCTAAAACTTGCATGAAATAAAAAAATAATAACCTGAAAAGAAAGAGGAGGGGTAGATCTCCTACCTAGTCCAGGTGGCATGAGAAATAGTCCATAGAATCTCTCGTAATCAGTTGATGGAGTTCGAGGTAAAAACTAGCCCAGAGCACAAAACTGAATGGTAAGTTCCAAATGGTAAAAATGTCATGGTAAAAACTTGTTTTATGTTTATTTCATGTTCATTAATCAAGTAAACATTAGTATTTGCCTATTTCTCTTATGAAACAGGTATTTTTAATCCTGTCACATAGAATAAGTCGATCTTGCGGACAAGATAGACCTTCCTAGAATCTAAACAAGACCTAATGACAAGCAAACCAACCAGACACTATCTTTCTCTAAATATGCTTTAATAAACAATAGCAAACAAGTGTTTTTAGGGCCTACCTTAGGTCCAACGCTAGCTTGTGGTTGCCCTCGCTCCTTTGATCCGAATGAGCTCCTTTTCGCGAATCTGCAAACACAAACAAGGCAAACGAATTAAATAGCACCTGAAAAGCCAATTGCATAAAACATATTTAACATGAAAGTCAGGGAGTCCATGAAACAAATAACATAAGATACTTGTTGAGAAAAATGAGTTTGATTGTATTAATTCAAAAGAAGAAGAACCTTACAACCTTTTCCTTGACGCTGTAAAAGCTCCTCCCAGGGTCCAGCAAGAAGTCTCCTCTACTTTGACAAGTTTCACTCACTCCCCAATGAAACCAAAAAGGTATGTGATCTCTCCTCTTTAGGCTTAACTAGGAAGTCTTGATTTCACCAGCATTTACCCTAAAAAATGTTCAGCTTCTACCCTCTCTAGCAACCAGCCCAATGCCTGTATTTATAGTGCAATGGAGGGAGGTTACTAGGTCCTCCTTCAAAGGGATAAATCCCTCCTTCAAAGGGATAGCTCCTCTCATCAAGGGATTAGCTCCTTCTCTTTTGGGATGCATGAACCACCTCATAGCGAACAATCCACTTCAAAATTCCTTCTAGAAACCTCTAGAATTAACCCAAAGTGAGTTTTTAAAGATAAAACTTGCACCTTTTGACTTTCAAAGGGGTCCGCACCTACACCGTTAGGGATAAAGCAGGCAGGTACGCAGCTTTTGTACACAGAAGGTGCGGGACCGCAGGTGACTATGAGAGAAAGTGCAGAACCAGAGTTACATTGATTTTTAATGTCTTTCTCTCATTTCCAAAGCTTGATTTGAAGAGCTAAGGTCTGAGACTTGCTTAGGAGGACAGTACAAGTGATGATAGACCCATACTAACTACAAATAATCGTGGTGACGATATTTTTGTGTAACAGATTGCCCCTTAAAGTGTGAAGTCTGTAGTAGATGAGGATTTCTTATCATTTAGGAAGAGTGAAGTACTTTATCATTTCGAGGATTATCTTGTGGAGAACCCGGTTGGAACCTGTAAAAACATTCATTGCAAAATATATATATGAGATCATATCATCGCTGAGGTAGGCATTCCCATACTCAGATCAAAACTGACTAGAACACTAACTACTGCTCTGATACAGGAATGATCTTGTAAAACATCACAAGTATAGACTCATGTGGACACAGTATGGATGCAACCATTTGTTTATGAATAGTCCATTATATAATGAATACAAAATTCCTCGCAGCCTGGATTGTGGAAACTAGATCCAGGGTCTTCATTTCTACTTCCCGAAACAGTACGATTCTATCCATGCGAATGAATGTGTTGATGTCGAACATGGTAGAAACCACTTGATTACCAGTCAATGATGTAAACTGTTAACAAGTGTGAGAGAAACCACTAGTGATGTCAATGGCTCTCAAAGTACCCAGTACAATCCATGAGATGTGAATAAATGTGTTGATGCCGAGCATGTCACGGAATCCTTTGATCGAAAGTCAATGATGTAAACTGTCGTCAAAGGCGAGAAACCTACCATTGATGCATGCATATCTCAAGGTACTGACGATTCCTAGATCATCTTTCTAGATAATGAGCTGATGTCGATAGAAAGCGATCCGTCGTAGGCAAGCCCACAACACGAAATCATAGATCAAGTTGAAGAAATTTAGTTGCAAGAACTGACTCAGGGATGGTCAAGATGGATGATAGATATTTTGCAGATGAATGGCTTATTGGCAGTGACCTCTTGAACACATAACGACATGACAGATGGTTTGGTGACAATTGACCCAAAGTTAATACCCAGAAACTGGCTGAAGACTTTCAATGTGGTTTGATCAACTGTTAGGCAAAGGATTTCCCAACCTAGGTGAATAAAAGTGTCGTGTTCAAGAGTGGTTACAAAGTATGACAAAGAGGCTCATTTTTCTCTCTTTTCCCCCACCATTTCTGGCAAGTACCTCTTTATTTTTGACAAGCTTGAGGAGGATAACATTTGCTTGATTATAAGCTCATCCTTCGGATGAGTCCAACTTAGTTTAAATTTGAACCCTAAGAAGGAGTGGTCCGTTCCTGTTTGTAATTGAATAGGTCCTTTACTGTGAAATTTTAACGAGTCCAGTATAGGAGAAACTCGGCGTTTTTCAATTTTAGAGAGTTTGAAAAAACTTAAGAAGACTCCAGGGTTGACCTTTTTCGTAAATTTGTGTCTCCCAAGCCCGAAAAAGTATAAAATAATACTTGAGAGAACCGCTTGATCTTTTATGACCAAGGAGTACTTTTCGTCATTAGTGCCTTTGACCTGAAAAAGTAAAAAAGCGATCAATGAGACGTCATTTTATAACCAATATCGAATTTGAAACGACAAAAATCCGACAATCGTTTCATGTTTTTACGGTCGGAAAAGAGCTGTAAGAGGACCGTCTTCTAATTCCATTTTAACGAGTTTAAAAGAAACACTCGGCAATCTTTTCATGTTTTAGGAGTCAGAAAAGAGCTTAAAGATGACTCTACATGTTTTTCTGTTGAAAATGATAGATTTCGCCTGAATAATCCTTTATTCTACACAAAAACACAAACATTACTCATACCTGTTTGAAATGGATAAAAATGTCAGAAAATACCTTTTCAAAGTGAAACATAAACAAATTTGCGATTTATTTACTCAAAAAACTTATAAATAGGGCCTTTGTCAATTCATTTTTATCGTTTGAGTTTGGGTGAGAAAATAGTGCTTTTGCTCAGAAAACTTCCCGTGAAGATTTCGGAAAATCCAACCGTCAAAATCGAGCATCGTCTTCTCCAGGTAATCCACATCATCCTACTCTTCATTTTTAACCATTTAATTTTTTTTTTAGTCTTTTATTTCATTTTTGGGAGGGTTTTTAGGTGCAAAACCCACGCACAGGGGCCCGTAGGTTTACCATTGCGGGCCTGCGGACCCCGACTTTTTCTCCATTGGGAAAAAGCTCGGGCTCCACACCTTCCGTGTAGACAAAGTGCGGTCCCACGCACTGTGTCTAACCGGAGGGTGCGTACCCCGTCGCAAGGGTTTTGAACCCAAAAATTCTCAAAAATGGACCACACAAAATATTTTCTAGCATTTTAATTTGTCTTTATTCTTGATGCAGAGAGTACATCATGCTAAATTGGCGTGAATGAGAGCAAGAGGACGTGGATGTTGTTGCATGGAATCATTAGCCTTCACTTGATGCTTTGAGGGCATGCAGATTGTACAAATTTTGGGCCATTCCTGGCATGAGGGCTCAGGTGGATTTCTTACAGTGGCTGGTTGACAGATGGAGCATACAGGACCAGTGTTTCTTCATTGGCGGCCACCAGCTTGAAATCGAGCCGGCGGACATATATTTCTTGACTAGTTTGCCTAAGAGAGGCGAAGACTTGACTCTGCATGGGACTAGGCCAGGTGGCCAGTCTGTCGATAGCCTCCGGCTAGAGTACTGCAACAGCCAGGCTAGAGACAAAGGGATAGACATAAAGACAATATCTCGTCTTCAGCTCATGGTGATTGCATTCACTATCACCAGACTTTGCGGAGCTGCCGCATTACATATTGCCACCGGATCCCAGATGCGTATTGAAGTTGATTTCTTTCGAGGCACCATCTTCAACTGGTGCGATGTTGTGTTGGCCAATGTGAAAGGCCAACTGACCAGGGCCAAGAACGGATGACTAAAGACCTTTGGTTATGGGGCTTTGGTCGTGAGTTTTGGCCTGGAGAGGGTTCCTATGCTGATCCCACAGCACCTTACTGCTGGAGCTGGGCTTCCTCGAGAGCCCAAACTGATGCGATGGGTCGCAGTCATGGCCCGTCACCCAGACGAGAGGACAGAGGTTGCTCGCTTCAAACCTGAGTATTTCCAATGGCTAGAAAACCAAGTCTTTTCCATTCAGGACTTCCCTTATGCTAGGATAGATTTTCGTGGTGACCCAGACATGGTTCTTCCACCAGGAGAGCAGTGGGACGAGTCAGGTAAAATCCTTTTCAACATTTTTCCTATTTTAAAATTTTTTGTTATTTTTCCATCGTCTCAAAATTGATAGTAAAAATTTCAAATGCAGATGTGGGTCCAGAGCGACCAGTCGCTCTCTGGCCCTTCAAGAGGAGGCAACCAGTTGCACCTGGGCTAGCCCCACAGGACGAATCAACAGAGGTTTTGGCCGAGTTGGAGGGTCATCTTGAGCGCTTGACAGGAGATATTCCTGAGACCACTATAGACAACATTCCTCGTCGACTTCAGCGCTATGTGATTGGAGTCCTGGGACCTTTTCGGAGTTTCCTTTGCAAAGTGGCCCGTGCAGTTGTTTCTTATAGAGATCATCACCAGTGATAGGATGATCGCCTATTGTGGGCACATGTGACATTTTTGTTTTTTGTACTTATCATTTTTGCCGATCATAAGGTGTTTTTCAACCTATGATTGAAGAAGATGCATTTTTTGACACACTCCTCTATATATATATATCACTATTACTGGCTTATCTTGTAAATCATGTTATGGAATGATTTTAAATTTACATGTATGATTATTGCAAATGTCTATTTAACATTCGAGAAGCAATTGCATCTGCTAATGTATTTAAAGACCTTGGAATATGCTGATATTCAATGTAATCAAATTCATGTTCCAAGAGACGCACTCTCAAAAATAATCTTAATAACACTGGATTTCTAATGGCATACACTCTATTAAGTTGTAATACAACGAGTTCAGAATCTAACCTCACTATCAAACTCCGAATCCAAAATGAAATAGATTCAGATAATAACTCAATCACTGCACTATATTCCGCAGTGTTGTTCGTTGTTTGACCGAGGCTTACCCCATGCATAGATACTAACTCATCAGAGGGCGAATAGATAACCCAAGCTACGGAAGAGATGTTCCATGTATTTAGACAAGCACCATCAGGGAAACCAATGTATATTTAGAGAGGCATCGACATCTGCAATATCAAGAGTAAAACCAAGATAAGCAGGAATAATGACGAAAAAAACACTCTCTAAGCTAAGCACACTGTTTAAACTAAAACACACTAGCTAGAAAGAAAAACTATCCTAACTAAAAATCTCCATACCCATTCTTTTAAGCATAATACCTCTTCAAGTAAAGGCCATTTCTGGGTTTACCCAAAGAGTCTCCATCAAAGTCTACCAATTCATAAGCCCCTTTTGCTAGCTTTCGCTTGACAACATAGGGACCATGCCACATAGGAACGAATTTTCCAGCGCCTAATTTATCATTAGCTTGATCATAAACTAAGACTAGATCTCCTTCCGAAAAATTTTGAGGGGTCACATTTCGATCATACTGAGCTTTCATTTGTTTTGCATGAGTCTCGATCGCCAATGCAGCATCACGTCGATTCTCATCTAATTGAGCTAAGTATAACAAACACTTTTCCTCTTCGGAAGTGGCTGGAAGTAACTCGATGGCCATTTGCAGTGATAGAATTTCACATTCAATGGGTAACACGACTTCCAAACCATAGACTAGTTGGAAAGGAGTGAACCCTGTTGATGTTTTTACTGAAGTTCAGTACGCCCAAAGCACTGAAATAGCATGTTGTGCCAATTCGACTGATGAATCCCAACGATTCGTCGGATCATGATAACTAAAACTTTGTTGATGGGCTCAACCAGACCATTTGCGTGTGGATAATAAGGGGTTGAACTATCATGACGTAAACAAAGCTGGCCTGTAAGTTCGATCATCATAACGTTTCGAAAATGCCACCCATGATCAGTGATTATTGCTTGCGGGACACCAAACCTAGCAATTATATGATTGAACATGAAAAATGCAACTGTCTTGCCATCTGCCTCGAATGTAGGCATCGCCTCGGCCCACTTAGTAAAATAATCTACCGCAAGGATAATATACGCATGCCCCCCAGCCGAGTGAGGGTTACATGTAATAAAACCGATACCCCATTTGGCAAAAGGACCAACGACAATTATAGGGTGGAGAGGAGCAGGTGGAGCGCGCATCTTACGATAAAAAATATGGCAGTTGTGGCATTTTCGGACCGCCGTGATACAATCTTTAAATAAAGACGGCCAGAAGTAGCCAGCGCACAATATCTTTTGGGTTGTGGCATACCCAGACATATGACCGCCACACGCTCCAGAGTGACAGTCATTTAGAACCCTTTCAGCTTCCTCGTGAGTTAAGAAACGTCGAAAAATAGAGTCCGCCCCACGACGATAAAGAGTATCTCCAATAGTTCTGAATTGTTGGGACTTGAATCGAATTTTCTGACGTTCTGACCTTGAAATTTCCAACCGAAAGGATTGGGTCTAGAGATAAATAATGATATCCCCATACCACGGATCTAAAGTGCTGATTAGAAACAAGGATTCGTCTACAATGGGCTCCTCCGCCACAGTTTCTGTGTCAGCATGCGGGAAGTCACACATTAACTCCGTAAAAACTAAAGATTTCTTAGACTTATATTTCTCAAACTCCAAGTCGAACTCTTGCAGGATAACGATCCATTTAGAGTAATTTCCCCCTAGCAATTTCTTGGTAAAAATGTAGATCATAGGGTTGCAATCCGAAAGTACCATAGTGATGAGCCCCAAATTTTGGTACAATTTGGGCTCATTTTGGCCTATTCTACTTGCTCAAACCATTCATTTTTTATTGCTTATGCATGCATTTCTTAGTTTATTCATGTTGTTTGTAGGAAGAAGGGTAGGCACTCTATCTATGTGACTAATGCATTATGATTCCAGGTTTTGGAATTAAAAGGGAGCAAAAGACAACGAAAAAGGAGACAAGGAGACAATGAGGTGGCACTGCTGGTTGTTAGGAGAGGATGTCCACGGTCTTAGGGACATTCCTCGTGATTCCCACCAAGAACTCCGAGCTCCAATCCATCTCCCCTCCGAGCTTAGAAGCAACCAGCTGTTCTACAGGAACAGCAGTTATAAACTGCTCTACAGGAACAACAGTTATGACCATCCTATAGGATCAGCAGTTAAACTCTAGTTGGACAGCCGAGCTCCTAAAATCAAGGACACTTGTTTGATCATCGTTTTTGTATAAGTATAGAGGCCTTAGCCTTAGATAGGTTGTTGAAACTCTCGTATTGCTATTGTAATTTTGGAGCACAGCTCGGTTTTTGTTCCTTTTTGTAAGCCAATTTGGCATGACATCAGATTATGAATAAAGAAGGCAGATTCTGATCTAGTTCTGAGTTTTCTTAAGGAGACTATAGCTCTCAGGTTAGGGCCCAACCTGAGAGCCATAGATCCCCTCTGCTGTAGTGTTGTTTCCATTTCATTTCAGCACTTTGAGCTTTTCATTTGCACATGCAATTCAAATTACAGGTTGTTAAGTTGGTCTTTTTCATGAGTTAGATAGGAGTTGCTTATGGTGAATTTGTTTCCACTTGCTTAGTGTAGCAGAGGTTAGATATAATCGATTGGAGCTCCAACAAAATGGTTGTTAAGGCTCACTGCCACCTCATCTGGGATTGGAGTGAAGTCCATGACTAACCACCAAAAATACGCATGTCTTTATTTCATGATTGTTGCAAACACAGTCACGTTATGTTAGATGCTTCCACATGATTCACACCTGCACCACACTCCTTTACCACAGCTTCATGCACATTCTCCTTCGCGTTTTGGATTGCTGTTCATTGAATTTACAAGCATAGGTAGTTTAGGTTAATGCATTTTCGGTTTGGTGACAGTCATAAGCATTTGTTTCACTTACACTGCTTTCTCTCATTCCATCACTTCGTCCTCCATCTTGATCACGCATGCAAACACATCTCTGATCCCTGCTCCGCTCTGCCATCTCCCAAAGTCTTTCACTCCTCACGTACTTCCATTCTCTAGCCCTTTCGTTGACATAGCCCTTTACCTTCCACCCTACTCCCTACACTCACTTCCCATCCTATTCTTCCACTTCTACAGCCATCACCAGCCTCATTCCTACCTTACACATCTCCCTCTACCATTTCATCACTCCTCCATCACGCCAAACACTCACGGTAGGTCATCCTGTAGCCATTTGTAGACATCCTGTAGAAACCAGAGTATCCTGTAGGATCCCCTGCAGCCATCCTGTAGGAGGACACTCTCTCGGTTGCTGAGCATCTGAATGCGAGGAACCTCTGTGGATGGATGCTAAGGATCCCTAGGGACCTCTCCTAGCCTCCCCAACCTGTCCCACGCTTTCCTTCCTTTTCCATCCCATCTGCACAACCAAACCCTAGTTAGCACAAAATCACAATCATTCCACACACTTAAAGGAAAAAATACAAAAACATGTCTTTTATGATGCAAGCAGCTTAGATCCATGCATTTTCACTTATTAGAGGTAACAGCAGCATTGGTAGAGGTTTCATTCATATTCTTTGCATTGTAGAGGTTAGACTAGTCAAATTAGGGTTTCCTAGGTTTACATGCTTTGATTTGCTTTCAGTCCATTTTGTCAAGTAGAGTGGTTTTCCTTTGAGAATAGCTTTCGTCCATCAATTAGCAAGCTTCTTCTGAGAGCCTATAGAAGTTGGCTTGAGCCCTAGCGGACTTGTACCAGCTGACCAAGTGACAACTGCGACAAGAGCTAGTACTTGTGCATATAGCACCGTCGCTTCCAAGTTTGTACGAACTACCGGGTTGATAAAATGAGAGACAGGAAGCCCCAGGAGTTGTAGCATTATTGCTACAATACTGGAGCTCACCATCTTTTTGGCGCCGTTGCCGAGGAAGCGTCAGAGTATTAGTAATTGTTGCTTTTCTTCTACTTTCGTACTCTTACTTCTGCTCAGTAGTTTATTTCATTTCCATTCTGCAAAAGTAGATTAGCATTTCTTGCTTTCCTAGATTAATATTCCCTGCTTTCCTAGATTAGCATTTCCTGCTTTCCTAGATTAATATTTCTTGCTTTCCTAGACTAATATTTCTTGCTTTCCTAGAGTAATTTTTCTTGCTTTCCTAGATTAACTTTCCAATTCTGCAATTTCATTTGAGCAATATAGTTAGTTGTAGATCACTTTGTTTCAGTTTTGCAGGTACCAAAGAAAAAGCAAAAGCACTCAAAAAAAAAAAAAAAGTCCTTTCCATTTCATGCCTCGTAGGAACCGAGATAGATCAGGCAAATTCCTACCAAACACCCCCACCACATCACTGAGTCACCCTTCTCTCTTCTTTGGTGACAGTGACCCAGAGGAACCTATAGGTGAACATCCTGAGCTATACCAAGACCCTATAGAAGAATAAGAGTTAGAGACCACTCCATCTGAAGCCATGGCTGATAATAGGAGAGAAGATGAGAGAATAGAAGGAGCTTTCCCCATCCGAGAGACCAATGGAGATATGAAAATGAAAAACATTAGCCCCTCCGCCTTGCCTCACTTCCATGGCCTGACCACTGAGGATCCTGATACCTTCTTGTTTGAGTTTGTTGTCCTCTGTAGAACCTATGACTATACTGAAGATGAGCAAAAGCTGAAGCTTTTCCCTTCCACTCTTAAGGATGTAGCACTACGCTGGTTCATGGGATTACCTGGGAATAGCATCGCCACTTGGGCTCAGATGCAGCGAGCCTTCAATACCAAGTATAGGGATTATTGTAGGTCCAAGGAAACCAAGGGAGAGATCTTTCGAATGACCATGGGGAATGATGAGTCTTTAGAGGATTATGAGGAGAGGTTCCAACTTAGCTATAAACGGGTCAGGTGCACACTTGACCCTGAATCCCTCAAGTTGGTTCTACTCTGAGGAGTCCCTGAAGATCTCTTAGACACCCTTCACATGTTAGCTGGGGGGGACATTTACCAACTGCCTTATGAGGACATCAAGACTGTGTTTCGAAATCATTCCAGGGCAGCTAGAAAACGAGGTAGAGGAAATCTCCTCTCCACTGGTGTCCCTTTCTCCAAACATGAGCTTACAAACCAATTAGAAGATCTTAAGAGTGAGGTGAGACAGACCATTGCCATGCAGCTGGACACATTCAGGATCCAGCAGAAGAAAGAAGAAGCTGAGAGAGCCTTGGCTGTCTTCTGTCCTAGGTGCACCAGAAGAAACCCTAAGAACGAATGTCCATTGCATTCGGTTGAAGTGTGTTTTGTTTGTGAGGAGGACCACCCAACAAATCAGTGTCCAACCTTACTTGTGTTTAAGGCCATGTACCGAGGAACCGAAGCCCCCACCGAACCTCTCTACTTCATCAACCAAAGGAGGCCTCAAGGGTCTAGACCTTATCAGCAGGGGATGCAAGGGGCATCTCAAGCTTATTACAACCCCAACCACTCGACTCCCATGCCTTCCTAGGGTCCCCCTGCTCATCCTTCTTGGTCCATGCCTCCTCCATGGTCTTATCCACCTCAGTACCCTACCCAACCTACTTCTCATCCATATCACTCACATACCCAGTCGTAGCCTCAATGGAGTGCTCCTCAGTCGGGGTAGAGGCTCCAATACAACACTCCTCCTGCCATTTTGCCTCCACCACCAGTTCAACCTCAGCCTTTACCTCCTGCTCCTCCAAGGCCACCTCAGATACCTGCTCAACCGAACCCGAACCCCAACAATAGACAGGCTCAACAGGTATATACTGGGGAGACCTCATGCCCTACCTATGCTGTGGAGATCTAGGAGATCAATCTTAGATCTGGAAAGACTCTTCCAGATCACCAACCTCCTCCCCCAGAGGATGAGGAAAACCATTAGGAGAGTGAACCAAAGCCTATTCCACCCTTTCCTGAGAGACTAACAGCCACCACACAACCTAACCCAGAAGAAGATGAGCTTTTGGGTGAGCTCAAGCAGTTGTGTGTAAAAATCCCACTTCTCCAAGCCATCAAGGATGTGCCAATATATAACAAGCTGGTTAAGGAGAAGTGTTTCAAACACCCAGGCAGACGGAAGAAAGATGCCTCAACTATCAATGTCATAGGACAACTGTCTGACCTTATGCTAGGACAAGTCATCTACCCAAAGTACCTAGATCTTGGAAGCCCTGTAGTAGATGTTCACATCAATGGCACCATTATCCCCCACACCTTGATTGATCTGGGGGCAACCATCAATGTGATGACCAGGGATACCATGCTTAAACTCAATCTTCAGGGTTCCTTGAGGAAGACCTCGACAGTACTGCAATTAGCAGATCGCTCCACCGTGACTCCCGAAGGGATTGTGGAGGATGTCTTGGTCTCTATTGATTCTTGGGAATACCCTGCAGACTTCCTGGTTCTGCAACCAAAGGCCAAGCTTACTGGATATCCTCTCATCTTGGGAAGGCCTTGGTTAGCTACTGCAGATGCTTACATAAGTTGTCGGGCAGGAAACATGACCATCAAAAATGGTCCCATGTCCAAGCAGCTAGTCCTATACCCTCCTGCCCAACCTTCTTTAGAGCAGGATTTACCACTTTGGTTGGAGGAAGGAGAGGAAGACGAGGTGTACTCTGCACCTCTGTGCACCCTAGATACCACGAGAAGAGACCCTCCTACCGAGGATGATTTCATTGAGACCCTGATCCAGAATCCACCTTCCAGTGCACTATCTTTAGAGAAGTTGGTGGAGGATGCCCAAGCTAGCACCTTAGTGGACCTTTGTACAACTAGCCCTGTCACTCCCAGAGTCAAAAGTGTGGAGTTTGGCCCTGAGAGAGCATTAAAGATCAGCTCCTCCCTATCTCCTTCCCAGGAGAAGGAGTTGTGTAGCCTATTGGCCAGCCACTTAGATGCTTTTGCTTGGAGCTATAAGGAGATGAAAGGAGTCCATCCATCGGTCTGTACCCATCATATATACATCAAAGAGGATTGTAAACCAGTTAGGCAACCCCAGAGGAGAATGAATCCAGCCCTTAAGGACATTGTCAAGGAAGAATTGCAGAAACTGTTGGATGCAGGATTCATCTACCCCATCTCAGATAGTGAATGGGTGTCCCCTCTTGTGTTGGTTCCCAAGAAGAATGGGAAGTGGAGGATCTGTGTAGATTACCGTGAGCTGAACAAGGCTACCAAGAAAGACCATTTCCCTCTACCTTTCATAGATCAAGTGTTGGATGGACTGGCAGGAAAGAAGTTCTTCTCTTTCCTGGATGGGTTTAGCGGGTACAATCAAATCCAAATCAGCCCGGAAGACCAAGATAAGACCACCTTCACTTGTCCTTGGGGTACCTTTGCCTACCGAGTCCTTCCCTTTGGGCTATGCAATGCTCCTGCTACTTTTCAGAGAGCTGTCTTGAGCATCTTCTCGGAGTTGGTCCATGATGCAGTGGAAATATACATGGATGACTTTAATCCTTATGGGGCCAACTTCCAGGAAGCATTGTCCAACTTGGGAAAGGTCCTAACCAAGTGCATCGAGATGAACTTGTCCCTTAGCCCCGAGAAATGTGAATTCCTAATGACTGAAGGGACTGTGCTAGGCCATAACATTTCTTCCCAAGGATTGCAGGTGGATCCCAACAAAATTGCTCTCATCAAGAGGGTTCCACCTCCTCAAAAGGTAAGGGATGTCCGGAGTTTCTTGGGATTAGCAGGATACTACCGGAGATTCATTAAGGACTTCAGCAAGTTAGCCCCACCATTGTTTGGTCTGTTGGCAAAAGATGTGGAGTTTCAGTGGACTAACGATTGTCAGAGGAGTTTGAATGAGTTAAAGGACAAGTTGGTGTCAGCACCAATCTTGAGAGGTCCAAACTGGGCCCTACCTTTCCACATCCACACTGATGCCTCGAACAAAGCCATAGGTGCAGCCTTAGGACAAGTTGAGCAAAAACTTCCATATGCCATTTACTTCGTTAGCAAAAACTTGTCCAAAGCGGAGCTGAATTACACTGTAACCGAGAAGGAATTCGTAGCTGTGGTCCATGCACTGAACAAGTTCCGACATTATATTACTGGTTACCAGACTTTTGTACATACTGACCATGCTGCTATTAGATATTTGATGAATAAACCAGTTGTGAATGCTTGTATTATTAGATGGTTACTTTTATTGCAGCAGTTTGATCTAACCATTGTTGATAAACCAGGGAGAGAAAATGTTGTTGCTGACTTCTTGTCTAGATTGGATTTGTCTGCAGATGAAGATGGGACGGTGGATGACCAGATGCCTGATGAGCATCTGTTTGCTATCTCAGTACTCTCTCCATGGTTTGCTGATATAGCAAACTACCTTGTTTCAGCTCAGTTTCCTCCGCACCTCTCTTCAAAAGAGAAGAGAAAAATCATCAGAAAGAGTGACTCATTTACATGGATTCGGGGAAATCTGTTCAAGCTTGGCCCCGATCAGATCTTAAGGTGTTGTGTAAGGGAAGAGGAAGTCTTTGACATCCTCCTCACCTGTCATGATGGGCCTTGTGGAGGAAATTTTGCAGCAAAGAGAACTGCCTTCAAGATCCTGCAGGCAGGCTACTATTGGCCCACACTTCATCAAGATGTCAGAAGATATGTCAGCCAATGTGACCAATGCCAAAGAATGGGGAAACCGACCCAAAGGGATGAGATGCCTCTCCAACCTCAAGTGACTCTTGAGCCATTTGAGAAGTGGGGCATGGACTTTGTGGGTCCAATCAATCCCTCTTCGAGGCAAAGGTCCTACATCATTGTGTGCACTGACTACCTGACGAAGTGGGCAGAGACCAAAGCAATCAAAGCAGCAACAGAAGAAAAAGTGGCCGAGTTCCTAAGAGAGAACATCTTCTATAAGTTTGGCTATCCAAGAGAGCTGGTCACCGATCAAGGGAGCCAGTTCACCTCCCACCTGGTTGAAGATCTCCTATCTCATCACAAGATCAAGCATAGAACCTCCACTCCCTATCATCCTCAAGCAAATGGGCAGGTGGAAGTCACCAATAGAGCATTAGAAGGGATCTTGACTAAAGTGGTGAGCAGCAGCAGAAAGGACTGGGCAGATCGCCTGGTTGAAGCCACATGGGCTTACAACACCACTTGGAAGACCACCACCGGCTTCACACCTTATGAGCTGGTCTATGGGAAGAAAGCTTTGCTGTCCATTGAGTTTGAGTATAACACCTTGAGGATGGCAGCTCAGCTGGACCTAGATCTTAGCCATGCACAGCAAGAAAGGTTGTTGCAGCTGAATGGACTCGATGAGCACCGCATGCAGGCCCTCCTTCACTCAGAAGTGGTTCAACTTCAGAGGAAGGTGTGGCATGACCAACATCTCCATGACAAGCAATTTCAGCCGGGAGATTGGGCTTTTTTTTATGATTCCAGATACAAAGATTTCAAGGGGAAGTTGAGAACCAGATGTCTAGGACCATATTCAGTGGAAAAGTGTCATGACAATGGATCCGTCCTCATTCGAACCATTGATGAGGAAGCCATTCCCATGCTTGTCAATGGGCA
Organism: Pinus tabuliformis; assembly: GCA_031772625.1. Taxonomy (NCBI): domain Eukaryota; kingdom Viridiplantae; phylum Streptophyta; class Pinopsida; order Pinales; family Pinaceae; genus Pinus; species Pinus tabuliformis. The sequence continues at coordinate 394,762,351 of CM062806.1, read as the reverse complement.
TTGATTGAAGATCTACAAGAAGCCTCCCTCAAGACAAGAGTTCATCAAAACAATGGAGAAGGCAGTATTGGTCATAGAGAAGGGTCCTGCCCCTGCTTTGGGCACACCCTAAAGCATCTAAAAAAAAAAAAAACAAATAATAAAGATCCTTGGGTGAAAACCTCTCTGAGGCTCCCAAGGCAGGTGGTAGGGGTGAAAACCTCATTGAGGCACCCCTGCTATCTTTCAAAAAAAAAAAGAAAAAAAGAAAAAGAAAAAAAATAAAGATCCTTGAGTGAAAACCTCTCTGAGGCGCTTAAGGCAGGTGGTAGGGGTGAAAACCTCATTGAGGCGCCCCTGCTATCTTTCAAAAAAAAAAAAAAAAAAAACAAAAAGAGAAAAAAAAAACAAAATCAATAAGTCATTATGTGAAATTTGCATGCAGATTGCAGGTGTTCTATGGAGGAGAGGAAGCCTCTCAACTCAAAGCCAGAAGTCCTTATCATGCAGCCAGGACACCTCACCAGCACCTCCTCCAAGAATGCCTATGTTCTTCAAGGTATGTGCACTTTTATTATAAACTGAGTCTCCTACAGGAAGACACAGATTTTCTACAGGAAAGTGCGATTTTCTACAGGAAGGTGCAAATTTCTATAGGAAGAGCTGCCTGTCTACAGGAAGCTCTGTACTTCTACAGGAAACTTCCTGTAGAAGCTCAGAACGTGCCAGAATGCGTTTCATGAGCAGATCTGATGACTATGGGTTGGTGTGGACGCATGCAAGCCTCTTTTGGGCTCATGCACGACGCTGATACCTTGCTCCACCATCCTCGTCACCATGCAACTAAGATCCCTGCACCAGCAAACCAGATCAATGAGTTCTCGTGGAAAAATCAGTTGCCAAAGAAAAATGAACACCGAGAGCTCATACCATGTCCATGTCGAGCATCAGAAGCTTCGGGAGTGCGATTAGCAGGTCATCTCCATTATCAAGTAGCGTGCACCCAAGGAGGTGAGACTGTTACAAGGCCCCCGCGGGCATCCTGTAGCAGTCAAACCTGCAGGAGTGGATACCATTCATCGCCCAACCATCTGCAAACAAAACGCGGGCGCATGCAACCAGAGCGTCCACCACAGCGCCAACATCCTGTAACCACGAGCCTCCGGGACTGTGTAAGCCACATGCAGCAGGTAGATCCGTCGTCCAAAAGACTGAAATCATGTGCAGACGAGCGCAGGTAAGTGTTCTAATCCTTCCTTCCATCAAATCGCATGAGTATTACTTTGATTTGTTTGCATGGCGTAGAAATGAATGGTTGAGCGGCTGTAAGGCCAGTTGACTGGCCACGTCGGCTAATGAAGGGATAGTCAGATGATGGGGTGGCAGCCACGAAAAAGGGAACACGCAGCACGCATGTGAAGATCAGTCCCGTCAACCGAGAAACGAGTTTAACCGAAAAGGGCGGCGGCGGATCTGTGGGAATGAATGCGGCAGCAAGTGAATGTGCAGGCGGATGATGGGTGACGTCACCCAACGGTCTGGCGGGGACAGCTCACCCTCCGCGCCACGAGCTGCGTCGATTCAAAATCTAATCGGCTAGATTGTGCGTGTATATCCATCCATCTCCACTTCAAAACTTGAGTAACTCTTCTGAATACCTCTACATGTTGATATGCCAAGCTTTCGGCAGACTGAACACCAGTGAAGTGCACCTCAACCGTAGTCCAATTGCAGTCCTCCCCGAAGTTTGCACACTGCTCCTACAGGAACAGTTCCTACAGGAACAGTTCCTACAGGAACAATTTCTACAGGAACGCAGTCCTACAGGACGCAGTCTTCTACAGGAACGCGGGTGTTCACGAAAAAAGGTGGCCAAGTAACGAGGTAACACTGGACCTCTCATGAAAATTGCTCATTTAAGGTGGTAGGATTGTCAGTTACTGTCAGGGTAAATGAGCAAGTAGACCAATTGCTGTCTGTGTGCCCATACTGCAATTCTACAAGATTGTTGCGTGGTTAGACTGTGTTGTAAAATTTTTGTGGGTTATACGCATTGTTCTGCACTCTGTCACCGAAACTAAACTCTCTTCCACCATCACCACCTCCGGTTAAGAAAATTGTGCATCATGCCGGGTGGATTTATCAGGCGAGAACCCAAAGATTCCACCAGATTAAGGAGAAATCAAGTAGTGGTAGATCTCTTTACCAGGGCACAATGGATGCCTTTTTGTGATAAGCTATAGGGCTACGATGATGAAGTAGCCGAGGAATTCTTGCAGGCATTGAAGCCTAAATCCCAGACACTGGCCATAGTAAGCTTCAGAGGTCTCAGCCTCCAACTCACCCCAGAGCATATAAGTCGAATCACAGAACTGCCCATGGGTCTGCCGTGGGATAAAGAAGAGCGGAAGCAGAGCCAGCAAGCAAAGAAGGAGTTCTTCCCACCCGAGGAAGAATTCTCTGAGGATAAAAACGGGGTGAGGAGGACCAGCCTGTCACCACCATGGAACGAAATCAGTTTGCAAATTATGAAATATATTACTTGTGAAGGCCGGTTCAGTATCGTGTATGCATATCACTTCCGGCTCCTCACTGAGTTAAGGCACGGAATTGACCTTCCTGTAGAGCAAAAACTAAGCATCCCTTATTATCTCCTGTAGTCCCTAATGGAGTGTGCTACAAAGCTAAGACAGGGCATCCCTGATCAGATAGCCCATCATGGGTTAATAAAATTGCTTGTGGAGGATGCACTGCACTCATATAAAGTTCCCCTCTCCTGGGAGTCATTTAGGAATCTAACACGAGATGGGGACATTAAAATGTTGATCGAAGATAGTGGCTCCTCCAGCACTGAAGACAAGGAAGCGGTGGCTGAGGAAAAGGAGGCTGAAGAAAAAGCTGACTCCCCCATCCCGTCAGCAAGAGAAATAAGGTCAAAAAGCAGAAGAGACAAAGTTGGGGCAGGCCATGTCAGCCCAATTACCTCTTCAGCACTCACAAGCAAACAAAAGGATCAAACCCCTGCAGCAAAGCAAGGGAAAGTAAAGACACCTGCCACTACAGGAAAGAAGAAGCGAGCTTCTACAGGAAGCCCAAAAGCAAAGACCAAGGCTTCTACAGGAAGCCCGATAACAGCTTCTACAGGAAGCACAAAAGTGCAAAAACAGGCTTCTACAGGAAGCCATGCAAAACCAAAATCTGAGACGCAGAAGGTGGATGTTTTAGCCCGAGAGGCAGCGGCTGTATTAGCTGGCCTCAGTACGCCACCTAAGCCAAAAGGAAAGAGGAAGAGGGACCCCCCTCTCTACTTCAAAGCACGGAGAAGTGTTCGGATAAAAACAGGGAAGCCACAGCAGCAGTCCAGCAGCCCAATTGTCATTGCGGACACCCCTGCTTCTCCCAAAGAAAAATCCCCCTCAAAGGTCACAGTTACCTATGAAAAGGGAAGCCCGAAGAAGAGCACATGGCAAGACTGAGTGGACCTGTTGGACGAGAAAACCAGGCTACAGGAAGCTGAAAACGTCCTACAGGATACCTTGGCTCGACTACAGGAAACCGAACAAAGAGAAGAAGGAGGGCCCTCATCACCAAGGGCGGATGAGGCAGAACTACCGGAAGAAATAGCAAGAGAACATATCCCCGAACCTAGCCCTTCGCCCAATCTGAATTCATATTATACCTTCTTGGAGGCGGGAAAGATCATCCCACAAAAATTTACTGTACCCCTATTCTTTGAATTAGAGAAAGAAAGAGTTCGCTCCCATACATGGATGCAAATTGCCAAATCAAAGGGGGTGGGGGACATAGGCCCTCTACAAGATCAGCTCAGGGAAGTCAGGAGCGAGTTCACCATGGCCAAACATGTGGCTAGTTGCCAGTAGGCACTTCTACAGGAAGAAAACCAGAAGTTAAGGTTGCAGCTACAAGAACTCAAGGCGGGGGCAGAAAGATCCTCCAAAGGCATCAAAAATGAACGAGAAGGCAAGAAGGAGCTGACCACCAATCTTGAAGAGCCAAAGACATTTCTACAGGAAGAAGAACAGCAGATAAGAATTGAAGTGCAAGCCTTAAAGGAACAGCTGCAACAAAAGGAAACACAATTGGCTTGCATGGCCAGTTGGGCCATGGAGGCCCTGCAGTGCAGACATCCTGCAAAGTCTTATGGGTTGTACTTAAAGGATCAGTGGCTACAGTTCCAGATAAACACACTAGCACAAAGAGGTATTGAGCAAATCCATACTCCACAACAATTTGCTGAAATATGCAATACTAGCTCAGCAGAGGACAAAGCCAAGCTAGCAGAATTCTACATCCACAATCTGGTTTTTCCCAATGAAGTCTCTTGGGATCCCAATATCGCCTTGGGCGATCTGTAGTTGATGGCTTTTGCTTCGTGGCTGAATCATGAGGATCAGAGAGCCACTGAAGAAAAATCGGTCATGAGCCGAGAAGTGAGTGAGCCACTGTACATTCGGGCAGAACCAGAGGATCCGGTTGCCCTCATCTCAGCCCGCCAGCAGTTATCCAATGATCCCACAGCTTCCTTGAAATTTATGGACCAGCAAGCCCAAGCAATAGCCCACTTTGAGGACATGGACAGATTATTGGGAGAAACTGCTGCCCAGGCTTGTGCACATAGGTGGCATGCCTTGGCACATAGTTTGAAGATCCGGGAGTACCATACCCCGACCAGAATGAGGGAAGCATTGGCAAGAGTGGACCTTTACAAGAGATCCGTGCAAAGACTTCAGGCCAGCTGGATTGGCCTTAAACTCAGCCCTCCATTACTGCTAGGATTGGTCGAAGGAAGTACACGAAAGGATGACCAGGCACAATGGGAAAAAGTAGAAAACACAGCAGGGTTTCATATTGACCAAGAAGACATCACCACAGAAGCTTGGGATGTAAGGGGAGCAGTGACAACCATGAAGGATGAGGATCTTGACTAAGTTGCTCAAGGATGAGCAAATGGTTCAGCTGGGGGGTGATGATGAGCCCCAAATTTTGGTACAATTTGGGCTCATTTTGGCCTATTCTACTTGCTCAAACCATTCATTTTTTATTGGTTATGCATGAATTTCTTAGTTTATTCATGTTGTTTGTAGGAAGAAGGGTAGGTACTCTATCTACGTGACTAATGCATTATGATTCCAGGTTTTGGCATTAAAAGGGAGCAAAAGACAACGAAAAAGGAGACAAGGAGACAATGAGGTGGCACTGCTGGTTGTTAGGAGAGGATGTCCACGGTCTTAGGGACATTCCTCGTGATTCCCACCAAGAACTCCGAGCTCCAATCCATCTCCCCTCCGAGCTTAGAAGCAGCCAGCTGTTCTACAGGAACAACAGTTATAAACTGCTCTACAGGAACAGAAGTTATGACCATCCTACAGGATCAACAGTTAAACTCTAGTTGGACAGCCGAGCTCCTAAAATCAAGGACACTTGTTGGATCATCGTTTTTGTATAAGTATAGAGGCCTTAGCCTTAGATAGGTTGTTGAAACTCTCGTATTGCTATTGTAATTTTGGAGCACAGCTCGGTTTTTGTTCCTTTTTGTAAGCCAATTTGGCATGACATCAGATTATGAATAAAGAAGGCAGATTCTGATCTAGTTCTGAGTTTTCTTAAGGAGACTATAGCTCTCAGGTTAGGGCCCAACCTGAGAGCCATAGATCCCCTCTGCTATAGTGTTGTTTCCATTTCATTTCAGCACTTTGAGCTTTTCATTTGCACATGCAATTCGAATTACAGGTTGTTAAGTTGGTCTTTTTCATGAGTTAGATAGGTGTTGCTTATGGTGAATTTGTTTCCACTTGCTTAGTGTAGCAGAGGTTAGATATAATCGATTGGAGCTCCAACAAAATGGTTGTTAAGGCTCACTGCCACCTCATCTGGGATTGGAGTGAAGTCCATGACTAACCACCAAAAATACGCATGTCTTTATTTCATGATTGCTGCAAACACAGTCACGTTATGTTAGATGCTTCCACATGATTCACACTTGCACCACACTCCTTTACCACAGCTTCATGCACATTCTCCTTCGCGTTTTGGATTGCTGTTCATTGAATTTACAAGCATAGGTAGCTTAGGTTAATGCATTTTCGGTTTGGTGACAGTCATAAGCATTTGTTTCACTTACACTTCTTTCTCTCGTTCCATCACTTCGTCCTCCATCTTGATCACGTATGCAAACACATCTCTGATCCCTGCTCCGCTCTGCCATCTCCCAAAGTCTTTCACTCCTCACGTACTTCCATTCTCTAGCCCTTTCATTGACATAGCCCTTTACCTTCCACCCTACTCCCTACACTCACTTCCCATCCTATTCTTCCACTTCTACAGTCATCACCAGCCTCATTCCTACCTTACACATCTCCCTCTACCATTTCATCACTCCTCCATCACGCCAAACACTCACGGTAGGTCATCCTATAGCCATTTGTAGACATCCTGTAGAAACCAGAGTATCCTGTAGGATCCCCTGCAGCCATCCTGTAGGAGGCCACTCTCTCGGTTGCTGAGCATCTGAATGCGAGGAACCTCTGTGGATGGATGCTAAGGATCCCTAGGGACCTCTCCTAGCCTCCCCAACCTGTCCCACGCTTTCCTTCCTTTTCCATCCCATCTGCACAACCAAACCCTAGTTAGCACAAAATCACAATCATTCCACACACTTAAAGGAAAAAATACAAAAACATGTCTTTTATGATGCAAGCAGCTTAGATCCATGCATTTTCACTTATTAGAGGTAACAACAGCATTGGTAGAGGTTTCATTCATATTCTTTGCATTGTAGAGGTTAGACTAGTCAAATTAGGGTTTCCTAGGTTTACATGCTTTGATTTGCTTTCAGTCCATTTTGTCAAGTAGAGTAGTTTTCCTTTGAGAATAGCTTTCGTCCATCAATTAGCAAGCTTCTTCTGAGAGCCTATAGAAGTTGGCTTGAGCCCTAGCGGACTTGTGCCAGCTTACCAAGTGATAGCTGCGACAAGAGCTAGTACTTGTGCATATAGCACCGTCGCTTCCAAGTTTGTACGAACTACCGGGTTGATAAAATGAGATACAGGAAGCCCCAGGAGTTGTAGCATTATTGCTACAATACTGGAGCTCACCACATAGTTTTATGTAGTAGAATGTAGTGACAGAAACGTTGGACAGTTTGCACAGCTACCAATGCCAATTTCTCCACATGTGAGTATTTTAGCTTAGTTGGATTTAGCGTGCGACTGAGGTAATATATCACATGTTCCGTTGTGAATTCATCTTCCTGAACTAAGACCATTGCAATGGTGGAATGAGAGGCGGCGAGATACAAGAAGTAATCTTGGTTGTAATTGGGAGGATGCAACAACGGTGCATGGGCCAACACGTGCTTGAGTGCATTAAAATATTTCTGAGCTATCTCATCCCAATAGAATTGACTGTTTTGCTTCAACAACCGGGTAAAACCCTTTGTAAAATCGGCGTAGTTAGGAATGAATCGTCGTAAAAAGTTTGCTTTCCCCTGCAAACTTTGGAGTTGGAGAAGACTCGAAGGAGGAGGAAATTTGATGATAGCTTCGACCATTGAGGGATCAACACGAATGTCGGCTTTCGAAATTACAAATCCCAGCAATCGACCCATTTCTATATAGAAGACATATTTGTGTGGGTTCAACCGAATCTGATAATGCCTACACCTCATAAATATTGCTCGTAAATGGATGAGGTGATCAGCTCGATGTAAGGAATGAGCAGGCAAGTCATCGAGATAGGGTTGCGCAATGTGCTTGATGTCATGAAACGCATAAGACATCGCCCTTTGAAAAGTTGCTTCGGCATTCTTAAGCCCAAAAGGTAATTTGAAATAAGAAAATGTCCCCCATGGACAAATGAAAGCCGTTTTTGGTTGATCGGCAGGTAGAATGTTGATTTGATTGTATCTGGAAAAACCGTCCATAAAGGAGAATATATCACTGCTGGCACAATCATCAATGGTTTGATCAATATAGGGAGTTGGGTAATTGTCCTTTGGACAGGCTCGATTAATGTCACTATAATCAATGCATATTCTTATTGTTCCCTACTTTTTGTTAACCGGAACAATATTTGGTACCCAATCCGTTAACGAGATCGGATAAATGAAACCTGCTTTCAACAATTTTTCAACTTCTGCTTTAATTGCAATAGCTTTTCGTGGGTGAATCTGACGCAAACGTTGCCGGACGGGTTTAACATCCGGGTAAGTCTTGATCTCATGAACAACAATCGGGGGATCAATTCCTGACATTTTCTCATAGGACCAGGCAAACAGGTCGCGGAATTCTTGAAATAGGGCATTATATATTTGAATTTCGTCATTTGTACACGAGGCACCTATATGAATGTTCTCAAAAATTCCGGGCTTAACCGAAATGTCAATAGGAATAGTTCGAGAGATGTTTCCCAAATTTAACTCTGAATCGGGATGTTTCATTGGATTCTGAGGTTCCTTGAGATATTCAGTTGCAAAAATTGATGAGAAATCAGTTTCAAAATGATCATCCTCAGGTAAAAACGAAGATCTGTGATGGAGATCTTCCCATGGTAAATCATCTATACATAGGATTTCACGAATTTTCTCATCAGAGTGAACAAGTTCAGAAAACGTGGTTAAATCTGAGGTTGATTTAAAAAGTGATTCCTCACGGACCACATTCATTAAGTCATTTTTGGTTGAACACGGGTCATCTAAAGACTGCACGGCTTCTTAGGCAATTTCATATGGACTCAAAGGCATGGAATTGCCAAATGAGTCTATCTCAGATTCAGAAGGGACGATCCAAGGATCATCATAAACAATGGTGTCTGACGTAATCATATAAATGGTTGCGAATGAAGATGATGCGTTGATCGAAGGAAAAGGAAAAGCTCCCAGTAAACCAACATCTTTAACTAGTCCTAATCCAACATCCTTATATGGGATAGTCGTTTTACCAATATGCTGTATACTCTCCGAAGAGGCTGGGTCGGATGAAAAGTAAGCCAGCTGGTCTATTGTTACGATCTTTCCTTTGTGTGGAAACTTTATTACTCGAAAGACCGATGAAACGACCATTGTCATAGCGTAAGACCAACTTCGACCCAAGAGAAGGTTGTAATCTAGAGGGGCATCAACCACCTCCACATCTAGACTAATGGTTTTTCCTTCAACCCCTATAGGCAAATCTTGTAAAATGCCAAAAGGATGAAACCCACGGCCATCAAAGGCCTTTAGAATTGTCGGGGATTGATTTAGCGAAGGAGAACCAAGTGATCTCCAACACTGTATCGACATAATACACGTTGAGGCTCCCTCATAAATTACAGTCCGATGAATAGGCCTGTTTTTGACTATCACTGGAATCTAGAAAGCCATTTGATGAGGCAAATGCGGTGTACTATTTTCTAGATCGAAAATTATTAGGTTCGGGTCCTGAACATCAACAGCTCCTATAGCCGACAAAAGTAATTTACGTTGTGCTGGGCATGATTGCAACACTTCCAAAGCTAACATTGCCGAGGGTGAAACAACTAAATCCTCAACAATGTTATAATTCTGAGCCGCTCTCGCATGTGGATTGAAAGCTGATTTTCGAAGTATACCCTTAGCGGGCGGTTTGAATACCAAGTCTGGATTAGGTTTCTCGATCTGTAGTGGATCGGAACCGGGAGCTGAGGTTGATGGATTAGAATGAGAAGATTCTGCTTCTTTACCATCAACAGGACTCTTACTACCATAATCTTGTGATCGAGTCGCAATCCTAACATGGGACATCATCAGTATGGGTTCTTCATTGGCACTCGAGGATGAACCTATCATCTTACTGTCTTGAGCTGGAAAAGGATCCTTCAAAACAGCAGGAGTTTGGGAACCCTTGACAATTTTCGCAACCTCTGCACGATGAGCGCAGTCTCTTGTAAAATGTTCATCATCAAAAATGAGACAAGGATAACGAGGTTTGCGCTTTTCGTCATTGGATTTCGCCTTTTCAGGTTTCTCCTTTGAACTTTTGTCCGTTTTATTCTTCTTTTTCCCTTTCTTCTTCCCACCAGATTTTGATTTGGCTGTAGATGATTCTACAACGTGAATATCGGCGGAAATCTCTGCAGAAGAATCTCCTGTTGGGGAATCAGGAAAGGTTATGATAGGGGAAGAATTCTTGGAAGACTTCTTCTTACTTTTAGTGTTAATCGTACCGATCATACCATCAGCGACATGAGATCCCGAAGGAGCTGTAGTGATTTGATTTTGCTTGGGAAGATCGGGGATTTTTTCATGTAACGTGCCTGACTGAGTATAGACCAAGTCAAGGTACTGTGCTTGAGAAATCACTTGCTCCTCAGTAACAACTCCGGCTTTATCAACATCTTCAGTGATCTTTGGCAACAAAGATTTTACAAACCACTCAACCAAGATCTGATCCGGAATAAATACCTTCACTTAACGTCGTCGATGTCTCCACTCGTGAATGTGATCTGAAATGTAAGTGGATGTCGATTGTTTTAGCAAAGTTAACAATTCCATGCCATTGTCATATCGGACTGGCAACTGAAAATGAGTTAAAAACGAGGTAGCTAACTGACTAAAATTATAAAAAGTGCCTCGCGGTAACTCAATGTACCACTTGGCCGCGAGACAAATTAGAGCGTGCTGGAAAAGTCTAAGATGGATCGAATCATCTGTAATGGAGTTAGACGCACACCAGAGGTGGTAAGTCATCACATGATTCAACGGGTCCTCTCCTTATTTCCTTCGAACTTGGGAATGTCACTGGGCAACATTTTCGGCATTGGCGGCCAAAACAGAAGATAATTAATGGGATCGTTCGTTAGGCGCGACAAGTTAGGCAAGTCCAAAGTTGCGATAAATGGTAACTGCTGATTAGGATCCCTGAAACTCTGGGTCATGAGACCAGCCCCAGGAGGAGGATATCCAGGATAACTAGGAATAGGAATCGCGTTCGGGATATTGTATCGTCCCGGAAAACTAGGATTAACCGGACCGTACTGGGGTTGTTGAGGTTGTTGATAAGTGTACCCAGGATACGGTTGATACTGATAAAATGGCTGCTGGACAGCATGACCGAATTGGTATTGTCGCTGGTACGGTTGATAGGTGAATTGTGGTTGACTTGTGACAACCGTACTTAAACGAGGTTTTCCTACAGGCATCTGAACCGAAGTTTGAATCGTAGATCCAGACGGTGGTAAAGATGTCTGAGGAGTAGATACAGGAATAGTAGAAACCGGAGCTGTTGATACTCCAGAAGTAGGTGGGGTAGATTGAACAGATGTAGCGGCAATCGTAGCAGTCGTTTGAGGCGGAGTACGAGGTTTACTGGGCCCAGGCTGAGAAACTACCGAAGGTACAGAAGTTCGAATGTTAGACTGGACTGGTTGCTGGGGTGTACCAGAAACTAGGGGTTGTCCAGTTTGAGATGAAAATTGTACACTTGGCTGCAACACTTGTTGGGTTTGCGATGGATCCCACACTATATTCATTCCGGGGTACTGACCCATAACAGGTTGAGAATACTGAGGACCATAACCAAGTTGAGGGTAGGATTGATAATTGAAAGGTACATTTCCCGTTCCTTGAACATACGTTTGACCTTGGGGTGGTTGGAAACCTTGGTTCGAGTATTGACCTTGGGGTTGATACCCTTGAGGCACATACTGATACTGGGGTTGACCTTGAGGTATAAATTGATACTGGGGTTTACCTTGGGGTACATATTGAGTCTGGGGCTGACCTTGAGGGATGTACTGTCCCGTAGGTATGTACTGTCCTTGAGGTTTCCCCCCAGATGAAAATTGTGTACCTTGAGGTTGCCCCCCAAGCGTTAATTGAGGCTACCCCCCAGGCGGTAACTGGCCACCTTGACGTTGAGGATTGGGAATAGAACCTAACATCATAAGAATGTCTTCTACGCTCAACGGCTTTGTACCATTGTTTCCACTTAATAACCCTTGCTCAATGGATTGAGGAGATGCTCCCAAAAAAGTACCAGAAAGAGACTGATACCTAGAGGGAACAGAAGGACCGCTGTACAAAAAGGATTCAGGCGATTGAGTAAACATGGATGACTGTCCTGCCATATTGATGGGGGTATAAAAACCTCTAGGTGTTGAGTGATGAGGAGCACGAGGTGGTGAAAAACTTAACCCTGAGTTTTCTAAATAATTAGTCAAAGAAAGATACCAAGAACTACTCCTAGGTGGACTGTAAAAAATTGATTCACGCTCCCTTAGTTCAATGACAGGTTGATTTTCAGGGATAGGGATGCCTACTTCTTCTTCTTCCGGAGCAAGTTCTTTAATAGAAATAAGTCCAGAAGGAATATCTTGAGTGATTACTCTTTCTACCCTAGGTGAACCAGGACCACTAAAAGTTGGACAAACAAACCCCGATGTCGAGTAGCAGCAAATTCACTTTCAGGCTCAGATATTTTGGGTTCTTCAGCTATATCACTAGTAGATGAAAAGCTACCAGCGATTTCTGAGACAGACACTTACTGTGGATTATATTCTGCTACTGGCGTTTGAAAATCAAGATGTACTATCAAAGAAGATTCTCCTTCTTCCGGTGACCCAACTCTACTGTCTCTAGGAGTTACGAGGACTTTCAAGCCTTCAAGTTGGCTCGGTACTTCCTCAAGAGGTTGGCCCCGAAGTCTACGGGACTTCCTCAATAACTCAGCCACGTTTACAATCTCAGGAGACTGGCCCTGAAGTCTACAGGACTATCTTGGTAATTCAGCCACAGTTAAAAAATTTTAACTACTTCACATGCAAACAAAGTAAAATCTCAATAAAAAGCACCTAAGGTCTCTAAAGAACCAAACAAATTTGAATCAAAAGCCTAAAGAATCTAGGAGAATAAACACACACAAACAGTAACTTTCTGGACCGAAAACACTAGTTGGTGACGAAATCCAACATTGTAGAGTTCAATACAGAAATGGCGGTTGGAACAGTTACTCCAACAACCTGCTTAATGAATAGACTGGCACAAGTTCCTCCACTTAACCATCTCGAGTGAAGTGAACCCCCTAGAAAATCCAAGTGAGTCTAGCCGACGTCTGCTCCAGGTACAGTGGGATCTTCCCACCACTGTCACCTCAGGAAGAGTCCTAAAGAATATGGCCACTAAGGTTACCAACTGAGACAAATACACCTGGGGGAACAGTCTACGATCCGATACGCACGCAAGGGCAGAGTAGCAAGCTCAATCCCATTGAAGGCTCCTTGACATGATCCAAGGTTTACCAACAAGTGACCCCAGGCTCCTCAACAATGGTTAATCCGAGGTTTACCATTTGTAATACATGAATATCTGGCGTCGTTCCCAATGAGGAAGGATTGATTCCCACACTGGTTCGAATACGATCTCGTGCTTCTCCTTTAAGAGGAGCTTTCATAGAGCATAAATGCAACAATTGGATTTCTTCCCTACCACAAGATACATCTACTTGTTTGTTTTTACTGTCTTGGAGAGTTAATTACTCTCCTACTCCAAGAAACTAGCCTAAGCTAAGTTGGTGTATCAGAGCCCTAGAAATAAAAATGTTACTAGGTGAATTTTACTTTAAGCGTTAATTTTAGTGGTTTTTGTTTAAGTCCAAAGGTGCGGAGATGAAACTCGTGGTATGAAGACTCAACTCAAAATCACTAAAAATTCACCTAAGATGATCTAAACAATCTTTTTCTCTTCGATGAACTTCTTAACTAAGAAAGAGTTTGAGAATGCAAAAACTTTGAAAACACAAATATTTCTCAATTTAAATAAATTAAAAGAAGAGCTTCTCCTTTCCAAAGCACTCAAAACGAGACAACTAATTATTTCACAAAAAATTCCCTTTTTCATTTCAAATTACTCAATCACTACAAAAAACAAACTTTTTCCAAAAGAGATTTTTTTTTTTATATATTTTTTGCAAAACACTCAAAACTAATGAAAATGACTAACTTTGAGATCTACAAATTATAAAAACCTATTTGAAGTCAAAGCCTACTAAAAGTCTTTTTTAAGGATGTTTTACTCAGCTAGATGCAAGCTAAGGACTAATTTATGCAGAATCACAAATCAGTCAAGAACAACCAATTTCGTTTTCTTTTTGAAAATGAAAATCCAAACTTTCAAATACAAGCTTTTCGAAGTTTTGAAATGAGAAAATACAAAGCGTATTCCTCAACAAGGGGAGATTTCATACATGGTCAGACTCATAAGAAGGTTGGTAGACACTAATGTGATTTGAAGTCCCTACAACTTCTAAGCTCAGAGCCACTACACAACCAAAATGAAAAAACAATCCCAACAAGCAAAACTCCTAGGAATTTCACCTAAAACCCTAACACTAGTGAAATTAAACCAAGGAATGTTTTTGACAGGGTACACGTAGGTCTGGGAAATGGCTAAAACCTATAAACAAATTATAAACTGATAAAAAAGAGAAAAATTTAAAATTTCTCAAAATTTTGACAGGGTACGCAGGCATCCTGTTTACACAGGTGCCTTCACGCTCTGTGCACAAAGGAAAAGCGTGTACAGGTACGCACTGTGCTTAACTCAGAAGGTGCGTACTTCTCCCAAAACTATGAAAAATAAAAGCTAACTCAAAATTAACTAAATCCACCCAATCCCACAATCATCAAGTCAAAAATAGAAACAAAAAATACAGTTTCTCAGGTCAAAGTATAAACAAGGAAAACAATCAAGTCCCCAGCGGAGTTGCCATTTTGTCACACGGAATAAGTCGATCTTGCGGACAAGATAGACCTTCCTAGAATCTAAAGAAGACCTAATGACCTAGAAGGTGATGTTTTGAGCAGGTTTTACAGCTGACTTACAGAATTCGACGTGATCAATTGTAAATTGTACCTTTGACCATAGAGCATACTTTTATCTCTTTTTCAAGCTCTAATAAAAATGAAAAAGGAACCCCCTTGGAGTCCTCTTTAAGCTCTTTTCAAACTCTTTAAACACGAAAAGATTGTCGAGCGCTTGTCCTTTTCAGCTCGTTAATGGATTGGAAATAGCATCTCTCTCATATTATTTTACACTTTTTTCGGCTTGAGAGATTAATTTACGAAAAGGAACTTGTGGAGTTTTCTTTCTATCCCTTATTTGTCATTAAACTGGTTAAAACATAAAATAGCGATGGATTCACTGAAAGGATGGAATTATACAACAAGAATATGTTATCCTCCTCAAGATTGATAAAAAATAAAGAGGTAATGGTCAGCAATGACTAGGGAAAATGGGAAAAAGGGGAAAAAGCACTTTATGGTAGCAGGTTGCTCTTGAACATGACACTTTCACTCCATCACCATGACTATTTGGGTTGGGTTATCAGCTTGATGGTTATCATATCGTTGGTCTATCATACCATCCATCACTTTGTTTTGGGTCAATGCTACCAATTAGTTTTAGTGTCGCCAACATGTTCAAGAGAAGTCATCCAATAAAATTTCATCCTTTGCAATACCATAAACCTTCATTTTCATGACCACCATTCCTGAACTTTGTGTCACTAGTCAAATTCCATCTCCAAAATCAATACACTCATTTCATGTCATTGATGTGGAATACATCAAGGCCCTCCTGCGACGAGTCGCTTCTTGTCGACATCAACACATTATCCAAGAAGTTGACTTAAAAACACGCTTCTAATACCTTGAGGCTTACATACATCAATGGAAGGTTTCTCACTTCCAATGATAGGTTGAAATCAATGGCTTTCGACCAAAAGACTTTGTACGGTGTTCAATATGAAAACATCTATTCACACCATGCAGAATGTACTGCAATACCTTGAGGATCATTATCATTATTGGTGATTTCTCTCACATCTGTTAACGACTTACATCATTGGCTGGTAATCAGATGATGTCTTCCCATGTTCAACTTCAGATCACATATTGGCATGGTTTGACTCGTACTTGAGTGAATGATTGAATGAGATAGAAGACCCCAGATCTAGTTTCATCCATCTGGGCTGCGATTTCAAGAGTACTAAATCATATGTACAATGGCTTTACATTGATGGTCATTCCAATCATAGGTCTATATCTATAGATGATTGTCTATGTACATGTAATGAAAGTTTATAAGCTGAGCATGGGTATGCCTTCCCTCAACGATTCATGTAAAAATAAAAATATCATGATATATGTATTGTAATTGATGCAGGTCACCTTCCACTTCGAAACCTCCTCATCACATCGTAAAGAATTTCATTTGACATTAGCATTTTTCCGACTTCATGCTTTAGGGGGCAGCTGTTACAGATCCATTTGGGCACATCACTCCCATCATCCAGATTAGTGTTTTAGGGCTCATCAAACCCTAATTTCAGTTGCTACATGCCCTAAACAAGTCACCCTTTTGAATTCCTCCTTCCGAGACAGTTTCATAACATGAAAACATCCTGAAATGACCTTTAGGGGGACCAACGTAGGTAGGCCCATGTAAGGGTCTGGTGAAGAGCAGTTAAGTCCATGCCAAGGTGCTCTGCATAGAACTTAGGCTTCCTTTCACCTGCGCTGGGTGGGTTTGAGTGAAATTCAAATAGGGTTTGGGGAATATTATTATCTTTTGGAGTCATCTAGAAGGTTCCCTCACTTATCAACTCCTATGAGCTCGAAAATGGATGAGGAATGAGTTAAGATGCATCCTATCCTCTCATCCCTTCCTCCATGGATGAGCCAGGTGGATTTTGATGGCCACCCACCTATCCCACTTGGACCCCCACAACTGTCTATTTTAGTTTTTCAGTTTCCGTAATTGTAGCACAATTTACTATTTTTAGCAGTTTTTCAGGTCCTGAACTTTCGGAGCCATTTTGAGGCCCTAAACGACACTTTTTGGGAAATCTAGGAGCAACGTGGGTCCATGGACTGATGTTACTCTTCCCAAAGTTATAGTTCTCGGATAGATATTTCTAACGAGCTATTTTATGCATAAATGAAGATGAAACGCCAAATTGTGGGCCTCATTTTGGGTAAGTTGGTACATCAACTTCCCTGGGTTGTAACTTTGTCACCTGATCTCCGTTTGATGCGTACAATAGCTCGTTAGAAAGATATATCCAAGAACTATAACTTTTTGAAGAGAAACATTGGCCCACAAACACATGTTGCTCCCATATTTCCCAAAAAACGTCGTTTAGGGCCTCAAAACAGCTCCAGAAGTTCAACACCCAAAAAAACTGCTAAAAATAGTAAATTGTCCCACAATTACGGAAACTGAAAAACTAAAACAGACAGTTGTGGGGATCCAAGTGGGATAGATGGGTGGCCACCAACATCCACCTGGATCATTGGAACTAATTCTAAGTATGGAAGGCCATTCAATACCACCATTTATGACAAAACCTCCTTCATCTCCCTATAAATTGACCACTCGTGTTATGAAACCAGCTCAAGAAAAGATAGAAAAGAAAGATCAACGCCTTAGAATTCAGCCTCTTCGAGGGGGAAACCTCCTTTACATTACATAAATGAACAATTCTTGGATGATACAAATGACAAAACCTCCTTCCTATATATAGGAGTCTAAGGAGTCACAATATAATCCAGCCGACCTAACAATAATAATACAAAGCCACAAAAATAACAATAGAGGGATTCTATGGGGCACAGAAATAACAATATTGGGGTAATAGGGGCACAACAATATAAATAAGGGGTATAAATACAATATTAATGGGGTAATCACTAGTATTATAGGGACCCAACATGCCCCTCTCCTTCAAAAAAGTGTTGTCCTCAACGCTTGAGTAGTTCTGGATACTTCTGCATAAAATTATCATCCTCCCATGTGGAATCTTCAACGGATAAGTTCTTCCACTTGATAAGATACTCTGAAATTGATCGATTTCGTAACTGTCGAGTTCTTGTTTCTGTGACTTCTTCCGATTCCAATATAAGTTTTCCTTCCTCGTACAGTTCTGGCAATATTGTTTGAATTGGGAGCTTGTCACCTATAACCTTCTTTAAACATGAAACATGGAAAACTGGGTGCAATCGAGAAGCTGCATGAAGCTCCAATTTGTATGTCATAGTACCAATCTTTTGCAACACCTTGTACGGACCATAATACTTTTGTGATAATTTATTATCCTTCTTAGCTTGCTTTAGGGACATTTGCTTATATGGTTGTAGCCGTAGGAATACCCAATCACCTACATCAAAACTTCTTTCACTGCGATGTTGATCTGCCTGTTGTTTCATTCTATTTTGTGCCAACACGAGGTTATCCTTTAAGAGTTGGAGGACTTGTTGTTGATGTTCGATGTGATGTTCCATTGCCTGAACCTTAGAATTTTCTCTTAAATATGATGTGATGGATGGTGGTTGATACCCATAAAGTGCCATAAATGGGGTCATTTTTGTTGCTGTATGGAAGGAAGTGTTATACCACCATTCAGCCAGAGGCAACCATTTGACCCATTGTGTCTGTTTATCAGATACAAAGCAACGAAGATATCCTTCCAAACATTTGTTTACTATCTCAGTTTTCCCATCAGATTGAGGATGATAAGATGAGCTATGAGCTAACTGAGTACCAAGACAAGAAAATAATTCTGTCCAAAAATTTCCAGTGAAAATGGGATCTCTGTCACTTACAATAATCTTTGGGTTTCCATGTAGCTTTTGAACTGTTTCCATAAATGCAGTAGAAACTGTACTGGCTTTAAATGGATGTGATAATGCACAAAAGTGTGCATACTTGGTAAGTCTGTCAACTACCACCATGATGACACTCTTTCCCTCAGACTTGGGTAAACCTGTGATAAAATCCATTGAAACCTCCTCCCAACGTTGGCTTGGAATGGATAAAGGTTGTAATAGACCCGGTGTCTTAATTGTTTCAACTTTATTTTGCTGGCAAACCAAACATTCCGCCACAAACTTTTGAATATCTGATTTAAGGCCATCCCAAAAAAATTCCTTCTTAACCCTGTGGTAAGTTTTTAAAAATCCTGAGTGCCCTCCTAAGGGAGAAGTGTGCAATTCCATAAGAATCTTTTGTTTTAGCTGGGAATTCTTACAGAGGTATAAGCGATCTTTGTACCATAACGAATCATTTTGCCAGCTAAATGTATCAGAAGTACTGGAATCTTGTTGTAGCTTTCGAATAAGTGCCCACACTTCTTCGTCATTCTTCCATTCCTCCCTTGCTTCGTTTATCCAATCTGGTTGGATAATAGAAATGGCACACAACAATGCTTCCACATCCTCATCCTTTCTTGAGAGTGCATCTGCCACCACATTTTGCTTCCCTTTTTTGTAGATGATTTCAAAGTCATAACCCAACATCTTTGTGACCCACTTTTGTTGCTCTTCAGAGGATAATCTTTGTTCTAAAAAGTATTTAAGGCTATCATGATCCGTTTTTACCTTGAAGTGTCTTCCCATTAGGTAGGGTCGCCATTTCTTAAGTGCATGGAGTATTGCCAACATTTCCTTCTCATAAATAGCTTTGCTTAAAAACTTTCCCTTGATTGGACGACTTTCAAAAGCAATGGGTCTTTCATCTTGCATTAGAACAACACCAATTCCATTTCCTGAAGCATCACATTCCACAATAAAGGTTTTTGTGAAGTCCGGTGTAGCTAAGACCGGTGCTTGGCACATTGCCTCTTTAAGATGTTCAAAGGCCTTTGTTGCTTCTGGAGTCCATGAAAATGAATCTTTCTTCAATAATGTTGTTAGAGGTGCTGCTATTCTCCCATAATTCTTAACAAACTTGCGATAATACCCTGTCAACCCAAGAAATCCTCGCAGATGCTTTATGGATGTGGGGATTTTCCATTCCTTAATGGCTTTAATTTTGCTAGGGTCTACCTTAACTCCTTCATGAGATACAATATGACCCAAATATTCCACCTCCTGGACTCCAAAGAAACATTTGGATCTTTTTGCATATAATTGTTTCTCCTCCAATAGTTGTAGCACCCTGTCAACATGTTCAACATGATCCTTCCAAGACTTGCTGTAGATTAGTATATCATCAAAAAATACTAACACAAATTTTCTAAGGAATGGTTTGAAAATTGAATTCATCAAACCTTGAAATGTTGAAGGTGCATTGGTAAGGCCAAAAGGCATGACCAAAAATTCATAATGACCCTCATGAGTTCTAAATGCCGTTTTCGAAATGTCTTCAATCTTCATTCTGATTTGATGATATCCCGAACGAAGATCCAACTTGGTGAAGTAAATTGATCCATGCAATTCATCCAGTAATTCATCAATAACAGGAATGGGGAACTTATCTTTAATAGTGAGCTTGTTGAGCTCCCTATAATCCGGACACATGCGCCATGATCCATCCTTCTTGTGCACCAATACTACTGGAGCTGAGAAAGAACTTTGACTCGGTTGAATTATACCAGCCTCTAGCATTTCTGCAACCATACGTTCAATTTCACTTTTTTGGACATAGGGATATCTGTACGGCCTGATGTTTGGAGGAACACTTCCTGGAATCAGATGAATAGCATGATCATGATCACGCATAGGTGGGAGACCTTTGGGAGTCTCAAATACCTTGGAATGATTGTCCAAGACTTTTTGGAGATCTGGAGAAATAGATGATTCCAATGTGGAAACATCTAGCAAGCATAATTGTGCAATTACACCTCTTTGCTCCTTTTTTAGAAGCTTTGTCATACCATTAGAGCTGATTATCTTTCCTGGTTTCCCTGCAATACCCCTTAATTCAACTTCCTTTCCTTCTCTAGAAAATTTGATGAAAAGTTCTTGAAAATTAAAAGCTATTGTACCCAAGGATTGTAGCCATTGGACTCCTAGTACAACATCTGCACCTCCCATTGGAATGGAAAGCATTGGGCTAGTCAATACATATTCTCCTATGGATAGCTTGATATTATGGCACTTTCCAGAGCAATTTATTGTTCCTCCATTTGCAATCATCACTTGACACTCTGGTGCTGGATATAGGAAGCAATTCAATTCTTTTGCTACCCTACAATGAATAAAATTGTGGGTGCTTCCTGAATCAATCAACACTATTACCTTTTTCTTCTTGATTTGTCCTTCTATCTTGATGGTTTGAGGAGTGGTAATTCCTGCCAATGCATTACAAGATATGGTCGGATTTATTTGTTCTTCATCTAGGCTTTGTTCTTGGAGTATATCTTCTTCTTTTGACCTTTCTTGCTCCTTTTCTTCTTCCTCTTCACAATCTATGTAAATAATTTCTTCTCAGCACACTTATGACCTTTAGTGTATTTGCTATCACAACTGTAACAAAGCCCTTTTGCTCTTTTTTCTTCCAATTGTTGTGGTGTCAACCTTATAGGTTGTGGAAGACTAGGGGCAACAACACTTCCGTCTTTATAGTTGTGAGTGGTATGCTTCCTGGTTGCCATAATTTTGCTTTCCATTTTTCTTGCTAACCTGAATGCCTTCTCTAATGAATCAGGTTCCCAAAGGCGAACATCATGTTGGATATTATCCTTTAAAGACCCTATGAACACATCAATCCTATGCTCCTCTGGAATATCTTTTACCCTTATGTTCAATTTTTGGAACTCCTCAATGTGCTCCATTACTGAACCCTTTTGTTTGAGACTTATCAATTGGATAAAAAAAGTGTTGCTTTATATCTTCATAATGTGCTATCAATTCTTCTGTAAAAATTGCCCAAGTAATAAATTTTTTACGAGAACAAAGCCATTGATACCATACAAACTGATTTGGTTCCAAATATACAGTTTCCATACGTACCTTTTGTGCGTTTTTGATCCGGATTTAAGCAGGAACGCAATAGATTACAAAGATAACCATAAATACAGAGATGCAATAACCATAAACACATAGATGTAGCGGAAATAATGCTTCATTTCATTAATGGAAAACACTGAAATATGCTTACAACCAGAAATGGAAATAAACCAGCTAGGGCGATGGTAGCTTATCTCTGAGAAGAGATGTGCGGCTACATGCCTCTGAACTGTTCCGAAATGTATTACAATGAGGCTCGAAGGCCTATTTATTGTTGAGAAACAATGGAAAACCCTTCACATCCCGAAACCTAACCCTAGAAGATGAAACGCCAAATTGTGGGCCCCGTTTGGGTAAATTGGTACATCAATTTCCCGGGGTCGTAACTTTGGCATACGATCTCCATTTGACGCGTACGATAGCTCGTTAGAAAGATCTATCCGAGTACTACCACTTTGGGAGGCAACATCGGTCCATGGACCGATGTTTCCTCAGAATACCAAAAAAACGTCGTTTAGGGCCTCAAAACGGCTCCGGAAGTTCAGGACCCGAAAAACTGCTAAAAATAGTAAACTGTGCTACAATTTAGGAAACTGAAAAAGCTGAAAGAGATAGTTTTGGGGGTCCAAATGGGATAGGTGGGTGGCCACCAACATCCACCTGGATCATTCCTCCCCCCTTAGGAAGCAATGGTCCCCATTGCGTTGAGTTCCTCCATCTGCTGAACTTGGTCCCTGGTGAGCTGTTCTGCAATCTCTGATGTGTTCAGAAATGGTGGGAAGCATGGTTGACAATGGTCCACATTGAACATTCGGTGCAAGCGAAAGAATGGAGGAATATTGTGCTTCAAAGCGTTGTTTCCCGTAGCCTTGGTACTGGTGTAAGGACCATGTCGGAGTGGTCTGAGTTTCTGATGGGTTCTGGTAAGGCGTTCTCTCTGCAGATGCAACCAGACTTTGTTGCCCACTTGAAGCTTGTGTGGTATCCCTGTGGATGAGGAGAAGTTGTTCTTGTGTTCTGTCATGACCGTATTCCTTTGCTGCTGCTGCTGCGTAGAGGAACCCTTTGCAGGGGTCATGGATGTAGCAACGATCTTCCCCTTACTTTGGGAGTGAACCAAACAGATGAATTTCCTGGTCTGTGATATGAGCTTGCTGGATTTCTTAGCAGTGATCAAAGATGTGGTAGTAGGTGGGGCTACCTCTGGTATCCTGTAAAATGAATTATTTAAAGAAATAATGACAGCACGAGGCCTTGACTCATACACAACATGTCGCCTCCACAAGTATGGTTGGCCTAATAATACATCACAAACATCCAGAGGTGTAACATCACACAATACGTCGTCTGTGAAGGGCTTGATGCTGTATGGAAGGCGGCACTGCTGGCGAACTTTCAGATCTCATCCTTCGTGCAGCCACGCGATACTGTACGACTGTGGGTGCGGTGTAGTCGGTAGGCCCAACCGCTTCACAACCTCTGTTGAAATGAGGTTCTTTTGGCTGCCGCTGTCGACAATGAATTGTAGCGGCGAACCCTTCACCCACATCTGTGAGTGGAAAAGACGCTCCCCCTCTTCTGGATCTGCAGGGTCATTCTTCTGGATCTTGGCAGTGGCAACAGTGGCGCTGGGATCTGCATCAATGATCTGCTTCCCTTTGCCATTCCCCTTGTCGGGTTCTGGCTCAAGATCAGAACATGCATCTGATTCGGAAACCTTCAACTCAGCCACCAATGACTGCTTGGTCCGACACTCACTTGTGTTATGAGTGGGACTTTTGTGGAACTCACACCACTTTCCTGTGTCCTTCTTCAGCTTCGTGGTGTTGTTCTTTTCTTGTGGCTTTGACGGGTTATCTTGGGTCACCCCGCCTTGGCTTTGTCCTTTGGGCTTCGGATTTGCAGATCGAAAGTCTCGCTTCTTCTGTTTGAACTTTTGCTCGATTTTGACAGCGTATCGGTATGCTGTGCCGAGTGAGGGGATGTTCAAGAACCCCATCTCTTCCTGGATGTATCTGTGTAGGCAGCCGCGGTATTTTAGTACCAGATGCAACTCAGAATCTTTGATACCCAACTGTGTGCGAAGGGTATGAAAAATGTTTGTGAACTCCGGCACAGCTTGGTCTCGTCTCTGCCGCAGTGTGGTCCATTTGATGTATTTGTCCTCATAGCTTCCGACAAGGTAGTACTGCTCCTTGATGGCGTCCCGGAACTCATTCCAAGTGGGTGCGGATGAAAATAGTGAGCCTGTACTTTCATCCTTCTGCTCGCAGTAGGTTTCCCACTAGTCCTTGACGTGGGGGGTTGCTTTGAGAAGAGCGAAAACAATCTTTTCCCGATTTGAAAATTCATGAACAGAAAAATACCCATCTAGCAGATTTAACCATTTATCTACGGCATCTGCGTCTATTTGACCCTCGAATATGGGGATTTCAAAATTAACTTGTACCTTGAAGGGTGTGGCATTTCCAGATTCGCTGTTGGAAGCCGATGCGTCGCCTCTGGGTAGCCGCTGAAGAATCTGCGCAAAGCTATCCATCATCGCGTTCCTTTGCCGCTCGAGCGCTTCTTCGAGAAAGATTTTGATAGGATCTCCTACCCCCTCGTCTTTCTTCTCATCCGCCATGGGAGGCCGTCGGGATTTGCGAGGCTGGTCTTGCAAAGGTTCGACCAGTTCAAGCCCTAACTCCTTATATCCCGACCTCGTTGGGGACATGCAAAGAAAAACAGAGAAAAAGCAGACCGCTCTGATACCACTGATCTGGATTTAAGCAGGAACGCAATAGATTACAAAGATAACCATAAATACAGAGATGCAATAACCATAAACACATAGATGCAGCGGAAATAATGCTTCATTTCATTAATGGAAAATACTGAAATATGCTTACAACCAAAAATGAAAATAAACCAGCTAGGGCGATGGTAGCTTATCTCTGAGAAGAGATGTGCGGCTACATGCCTCTGAACTGTTCCGAACTGTATTACAATGAGGCTCGAAGGCCTATTTATTGTTGAGAAACAATGGAAAACCCTTCACATCCCGAAACCTAACCCTAGAAGATGAAACGCCAAATTGTGGGCCCCGTTTGGGTAAATTGGTACATCAATTTCCCGGGGTCGTAACTTTGGCATACGATCTCCATTTGACGCGTACGATAGCTCGTTAGAAAGATATATCCAAGTACTACCACTTTGGGAGGCAACATCGGTCCATGCACCCATGTTGCCCCAGAATCCCAAAAAAACGTCGTTTAGGGCCTCAAAACGGCTCCGGAAGTTCAGGACCCGAAAAACTGCTAAAAATAGTAAACTATGCTATAATTTAGGAAACTGAAAAAGCTAAAAGAGACAGTTTTGGGGGTCCAAATGGGAAGGTGGGTGGCCACCAACATCCACCTGGATCGGTTTTTCACATTATTGAGATCGAAGAATTGCTCCATTTGTAATATCCATGTGGCGGGATCCTTGCCATCAAACTTCCTCATATCGATTTTTGGAATATGGTGATTCTTCGATCC
Organism: Pinus tabuliformis; assembly: GCA_031772625.1. Classification (NCBI taxonomy): domain Eukaryota; kingdom Viridiplantae; phylum Streptophyta; class Pinopsida; order Pinales; family Pinaceae; genus Pinus; species Pinus tabuliformis. Next base: position 394,737,092 of record CM062806.1, on the reverse strand, counting down.
AACATTCGCGTCTATGGAATCATGATTAATATTTCTTTTGTTCTCATCATGAGTTTCCTTTACTACCTTGTCACCATTAGTGACCCTTTCTTGTAGCAACTTCTCCAATTCTTCCATGTCTGTCTTCAAATCTATCTTCAAATCTGCCATGTCTCTCTTCAAATCTGTCTTTGACTCATCCATCTTAGCTTCCATGCCATTTATCTTAGATTCCACGCCATTTACCTTAGATCCCACGCCGCTTATCTTAGCTTCCACGCCATTTATCTTAGCATCTGTTAACTTTTGTGAGCGTGACATTTGTTGCACTTGTTCTTGTAATTTTGATATATCATGTAACATTTCTTCCTCTTCTTCATGAGTCATGATAGAGCTTTCAGGTTCCTTACTAGGTGTTTGCATTTTCTTTCCTTGGGCATCAGTTACCGATAATAATGCTTTACTATGCCCTTTGAATTCCATTAAACCAAGCTTACACAAAAATTTAAAAAAAAACTACACACCTTTTTTCACTTTATAGAAGCCTGATATTGAATCTGATGTATCTCTATAATTTCAAATCATCAAGTTCTGAAATTGCTATCTGTAGTAGCCTTCTGCGTCCTATTTCCAATGCCACAAGTCTGAGCCAAATTGGATTCTCCAAGGAAGCGTTATGTGAAATCTCCCATAGTGACTTGCTTTTAGACTGGTTCAGTAGAGCAAACTTGTACGACATGCCGCGAGTCACTGTTTCAACCTTTAAATCTTAAACACACACACAAGAAACTAGAGTCCGTGCTCTTTCTGTACCTTCTTACGAAATTTCAATCCGATCCCCAGAGAGAAAGTTATGACGATTTTCACCAGGTCACCTATTTTGAATGTAATTCAGGAGTCTGCAAAAAGACCAACTTCCTTAGATCATATCTCCGCAAATATCGCGCGAAAAGCTCTGAAATTCTGACCCAAGGTTCAACGCGATTTCTTCTCAAATGAGTTTTGTTTGCAACGTCTGAAACGTCACAGAAAAAAAGTTATAGTGAAAATGCCACGATGACCTGTTTGGAGCAGCGAAACCCTAGAATCCAAAGCTCTGATACCAAATGTTATGAAACTAGCTCAAGAAAAGATAGAAAAGAAAGATCAATGCCTTAGAATTCAGCCTCTTCGAGGGGGAAACCTCCTTTACATTACATAAATGAACAATTCTTGGATGATACAAATGACAAAACCTCCTTTCTATATATAGGAGTCTAAGGAATCACAATATAATCCAGCCGACCTAAAAATAATAATATAAAGCCACAAAAATAACAATAGAGGGATTCTATGGGGCACATAAATAAAAATATGGGGGTAATAGGGGCACAACAATATAAATAAGGGGTATAACTACAATAGTAAGGGGTAATCACTAGTATTATAGGGACCCAACAACTCGTCTAAGTGATCAGGGGCTGGACAATGTTGAATTGTTAGGAGATAATGTTGCTATGAGAATTGGCTTTGAAGCAAGTATTGTAATGCTACAAGTTTTTCATGCTTTTGATGTGATATGGATGGAATCCAAGCTATAGGAATGACTTTGAATCAGACACAATGGTTGTAATTCCTTCTTCTATTCAATAAAGTATTTGAAGCTTTCTTCGATATGTTTGTATTGTCTTATAATGCTTATATGTGTGAAATGTATCTAATTCAATTCACTTGTATTCAATAGATCTTTTCCTTTGATCGGTTCATTGTCTTCTATTTGTGTTTATAGGTACTTCTCAAGCGTGTTAGGTATGGGAAGGAGCGACAGGATCGATACAAAGGAGACAAGAGGAAAGTGAAACTACAAGTAGGTTTTCTCATCTTATTTTTCTTATCTATTGCTTATAGGAAAAGACTAAAATTCTTTAAACTATTGTTCTAGATATGGCTACTTATCTAGGGAATTAGTATTTATCTGTAGATACTAAATTCTCTAAAACACCACCCCTTTAGGGTAAAGTGTTTGCACAACAGAGTGCTACCAATCCCTAAATTTTGAAGAAAAGGAATAAGGGTAAGGGTAACAAGGGTAACCAGGGTAATCAAGGTAACCAACCTAGTGAACCCTAGGGGAACCAGCCTAACACCAACAACCAGCAACAGGGCATCCATCCCAAGAAAAACAAGGCTATTCGTATGAACAAGACTTGTGCATGTTGTGCTATACATGGCCATTATACACATGAGTGTCCTCTCTTACCACAGATGCGCCAAATATGGGAAGCTCAAGTAGCCTTTAGAGGTCAACGATCACCTCAGAATCCTACATTATCTCAAATGGCAATGCTCACAGATCCTTTCCCTCAACAAGGATTTGTTGCTACTAAACCTCAACTAGGTCAAGAAACCCATCCCCCCCAACCTTCTGGTCCTGGTGACTACCATATCCTTATGATGAGCTCTAATGAGGTTAACCCCTCCAATATCAACTTGCAAACTTAGTCGCGTCAATATGACAAGACCTCGACGTCATCTACTACCGATTCCAAAACCAAAGTATCTGTTAAGCCTCTTATGACACCAAATGGTCCTTTACAGATCCCTCAACCTAAATTTGAGGTCATTCCTAAGATCCCAAAGGGAACATTATGTCATAATGCGGCTTCTAACAAATTTTCCCATACATACAACATAGTAAACGACTTGGCACAATCACCTGCTGCCATGTCGATGCTGGAATTCCTCCAGTCATGCCCATCTCAAAAGAAAGATCTACTAGTTGCCTTGGGTGTATTAGATCCTTCTGATGATTGTGTGATTGTCTTTGTGGTTGATACATCAGAGCATCCCCCATTTACTTCATCTATTTCTTTCCAGATACCAGTTCGAGTTCGTAATGCCATCATTTCCTGATTCATTATTGATGAAGGTGCATCCCCCTATGTGATCTCCACTACTGTCTAGAAACAACTTAAGTCACCTGAGTTGTCCCCCTCCACCATCACTTTGCATGCTTGGGATGGAAACTCTTCCCAACCATTTGACATGTACCACAACTGTCCAATGACTCTTATGGGCAAGATTGTTCATGTCGAAATTAAAGTCATTGATGCCCCTTTGGATTACAACATTCTCTTAGGTCGTAGTTACGCATATTCCATGTCAGCTGTTGCGTTTGCGGTGTTCCGCAAGATGTTATTCCCCCATAAAGGGAAGATCATTATCATCGATTAGTTGACTTACTACGAGCCAGCATCCATTACCTCCCCTAAGTCCATTATCTCATCAATTTCTAACAAACAAATCTTCAACCCCTCCAATTAGTGTTTCACCAGGAGTCTACAAATATTCCTCATTATTGGGTGATTTCCCTGGTCCTCCCCGCCCCATATCAGAGCCTAACTCTATGAGTGTTTTCATGTTACAAGTGTCACAGGCTACCCTTAAGTAGTCCAGTACACCTGATCAACAGCCAGCTCCTCAGAACCCTGTTGTTTCCCTTCTAGTTGAGCCCTCTGGATCTACCCCACAATACCTCTTTCATTTGTGGGTGCCTCTCCTATGTTTCCATGAGGACTTGTTCCTCCAGGTTTCAGCCATCCAGGAGATATTGTGTTGGGACATTACCCTGATGTCCAGATAACTTTCATATTCCCCCCATGGGAGTATTTTTTGTCCCTTTCATGGCTTCGTTGGTCCTTCCCAACATGACTTTGGGGATCCCAGTATGATACATCGATCCCCTTGCAAACATTCCTCTTAGTCAGCTCTGACCTTATCATGCTTTGACCCCGGTTCAACTGGTCCCCATGACCCCTGCCACTACTTCAGTTCCACCATAACCTCAATAGGAACCACTTCCTATTGCGAAAGCATATAGCCAGGGGGATAAATCTAAAAGGAAAGAATCAAAAGATAAGGCTCCCCAAGCTCTTCCAATCCCTAAGGCCCCAAAGCTATCACCTCCGTGCGCTTTGTGTAAAGTTGTCACCAATAATTATCCTAAACTTCCTCAACTCAAACCTTTGGTTCATGAAGCGTTCCCTAAGTTGAATATCCTGGAAGTCCATGTTAACTTGCCAGGCCCACCTCAAAAACTCAAAATGTTGTGCACAAATCACCCTTGTGCCCTTTGTGATCATCATGGTCACTATTCCCATTGTTGCCCTCATCTCGATGAATTTCGCAATTGGCTCAGGGTGATTCGAGAATATGAGGCCACTCATAGTGGATCATCTACTCCTTTACCCATGGATTCTAGTACCACTAGTCAACCATAACATGGGGAATCTGGACCCAACATAGTGATCCCTCCCCCCGATGTCAAGATGACGGACACCAGAGGCCATATACTTTACTTGTCGTCATCCTTGAATTCCTCGCAGGAAAGCCTCTCTGACATTTCTGCGTGTGCTTCTATCAAACCTCTTTTGATAGAATCCTAGGTCTCAACATCTGTAGATCATCCATCTACTATCTCGTCATCTACCATTCCAGATGATGTGTAAGTGAACCTTCTTTCTCAGGTTTATGCACTAGGTAATGTCGCTGCTTCATGTAGTCAGTCTTCCTCCCATACGCCCATATCCCAGCTTGATGAGGACACCATGGAATCTATGTCTAACCCTGATTACCCCTACACTTAATAAAGGGGGCATTTCTTCAGAGGATTTTGAAGGCCATTTCCATCCTAATTCTCCCAATGCTCTCTACCTCAAGAAATTCCGCTCATAGAACATTTCTTTGATTTGTGTGTCTTTATTTCTACCATGAAGTTACGTAGATTGCATCATCTCATCCATTGTCTTTTGTACCTTTCAGATGGATCCATCATCCACACTATATATCGGTCATGCCGACGGTGCGAAGTGCTTCTCCAGGAATCTAGCTTCGGCAGCCTGGGTCATTTTTACCCCCTTGCATATGTTAGTTCTTTCAAATGACATGTGCATTGGATCTACCACCAATAATCAGGCTGAATATGATGCAGTGATAGGTTGATTAGTTTATTCCCTTGCTCATTGCATCCTTCATCTTCATGTTCATTTAGATTCCTTTCTACTCGTCATGCAATTGAATGGTGTGTATCATGTGCATAACCAAGTCTTATTTAGAAAATATCTACGAGTTAATTTGTTGGTACGTGAATTTGAAACCATTACATATAGTCATGTGCCTAGAGCCCAAAATCACTATGTAGATACCATTACAAACAACATTCTATATTGGCATTTATCACATGTATACCATAGAAGATAACACAACAAATCGCGAACCATCATTGTCGTATAAAATACATAATCATATAAGTGTTTGGAGCCCTTAGCTCTAAATACATCTAGTACACCCATAGCATACTGGGGGGTCACATAGGCCCTTACATCTCCATATCATCCTTTGGAGGATCTCATGCCAAGTTGGGCGAAGATGCTTGAATCCCTTTTCCAAGCACTCAGAACACAAAAGCGTTCCACAAAATCCTCCTACTAGGGGACATCATTCCCACTTTTGCATATCAAATCAGCATCCCATGCATGGGGGCATGATGGTAGTCCCTTGGCCATTGATTAACATAAGGCTCAGCCTAGATCCCACTGGATCTAGGTATGGTCGATTATCCTCCCATTCCTTGGATAGTTTGTCCTACCGGCCTTTTTGAAGAGCCATATGCACATCACATATCATAGACATTTGATACCATATCTTCAAATATTCTACTCTATGTCCACATAGTCCCCATGTTTGACTTAGTGGGCGAGGATGATTCTAGACCTCCTCTAGTAGTTCATTCTCGTTTTCCTCTTCCCTTAATTCTTCATCGGGAACCATTGTTCCTAGAAGCATTAAGGCCGCATTTAGACATGTAATGCCACTTGCCTGAAAGTCACGGATCCAAATTCTGATGGTCGATTTGTTTTCTACGATCTCCACAAGAATTAGGGCCTCCTCCTCCTCTCAAATTGGAGGGAAAATGCCCTTTTATAGAAAAATCCCCAATTTTTATATCGCCCATTGTGACTAGACCATAGCTCAGTTTGATGAACCATCAACACCATTGGAAATCTCTCCCAAAGCTTTATAATGGGTCTTCCTCAGTTTTGGATAATTTAAAAAATCACCAAGAAACCATTTTTCCAAGGAAGGTCACTTCGTCACCTCTCAAAATCGAATTTCGTCATAAAGAGGCACTTGTAATTTAAGGTCCACCTCCTCCTAATACTTGTCATACCATATGTCAACTTTCTTCATGAGTCACCATCATTTATTCATGTTTTGATGGTCCCCACCAGGCCTAGTCTTTGTGGCAGCGTCAATGAATCACCTTGTTCATAGCATCTGTGATCAGATACCCTTGCACTCTTGGAGTCAATTTCATGTCCCAAGATATCATGTCATAGTATTCCATCCATATTTTCATATTTTTCATCCTATGTTGCCCATTTTGGCCTCCAGTCATACTATCCCCATCCCCTCTGGAGTTGAGTCAATCGTTGTTAGGTTAACCATGCACTTTATGCTCTGACAAGGGGAGTCATCTGTTTGTCCGTTAGTCCCACTTTTCCCCATTATCCTTGGTGTCATTCCATCAGTCACATTACTATTTTCCCTCTCGCTTTAATTGAGGATCCTCATTTCCTCATCTATTGTGGGCCCTATTCTATTGACATCAGCTCATTTATTCCAGAAGAATGACCTAGAGGGCGGTGTACCTTGGTTCTAGCTTCCATTTTTGTTTGGTGCCTTGGATCGAGTAGAAGGAATCATTATTTCCCTTTGACTTGGTCGTTTCATGTTTGTGATTCATACACTTGATGGGCAAGTGATGTAGCAGAATGTACCAGTGATTCCTGGGTGTGTGTGAGATGTTTCAAACCTCATGAGGGGATGACCCTTTAGGTATCCCCCCACATGCCTGGATGCATACCTACTATGCTACAGCCTCAGATGCAGTTCCGCAGAGTTGATGGGTTCAGTTCCTACTAATCACAGTGTTCATAGCATGCATGTCTCCTCCAGATGATCCATTCCGTTTTGTAGACCCCTTCCTTGTTCAATAGAGCTTCTCTAGTTGTTCTACCCTCCCTCCCACCCATTTTTTGAGGGAAGGGCCTTTGTCTCTCATGTACTCAGATATTATTGTATTTAGTCTTGGCTCATGTTTTTCCATGTCCATTATCTATATGGGACACATTGTATTATTTTCTAGCTCTGTTATGCCAGCATGTCATGTACCATTCAACATGTACTTCATTGCTCAGTTTATATTTCTGGGCGAACCATTATTTTTGTACTAAGTTATCTCGCCGGTTATGGGTATGCCTCCCCCGCCTCATTGAGGTCCATACCACAACATAAAAGGATACTTTCATTAGTCTCGACCCCTTTGTCCCTATCCTCTTTCAATTCAGCTTCATTTGTCTCTCTCTCTCTCTAACTCCCCTGTGTTGTCTAGTGATTCTGTCTTTACAACGAACTTCAATCATACATTTTTCTCCTAACACTCATACATTGGGGGGGCAATCTTTTATCACCAAAAAATTGATCATCTAGCCTAATTTACTAGATGGATCGAAGTACGCCATGTAAAGCCAATTTTACCATAGTAAAATTGCTTTCACTGTGAGAAATTACTTAATAAACCACCTTTGTTAAGTAATTTATAGTTAAAATCATGAAGAATAATTAAACAAATCATTATTTATTTGATTTTTTACTAGGAATAATTAATTAAACCATTCTTCAATTATTATTCCTTGTCATATTTCACCCAATCATGAAAAATAAACGGATAAATCATTAATTATTTTATTTTTCTCTAAGAGAAATTAATTAATCACTAATTAATTATTATTATTTGTTAAATTTGAATAAATCCCTTAGGAATAATTAAATAAATCCTTATTTATTTATTATTCCTTAACTAATTCCTTGAGATGATAAATAAATCATTTTATTTATTTATTATTTCTAATTAAAAGTTTAAATACTTTTTCCCTCCTAAACAAATATAATAAAATATTCGAGATGGTTATTCCAAGAATGGGATCAATAATATTTTATTATTGCTCATTATTCAAGGATAAATCAATATTTTTGTATAAATATAAGGGTTTTCCATTCATTATTCACTTTTGATTATTTTCATTGTTGCACTCACTGTTTAACTCTGATTATTTTCACTGTCGCACACCATATTTTTGTTGGGTTTACACATTATAGAGGAGAGAGACTCTACACAAGTTGAAGATGCTTGAGGATACCCAAGAACCCATCCCATAGAGGGGGAATGGTAACATCTATTTGTTCCCTTCACAGGTGTTATAATAAAATCTATTCTTTGTATATCTTATTTCCATTAGATGATTGGAGTTATTACTCTTTATTTTTGTTGTTTAACTATGATTGTGGCATAGATCCGGAATTTGGAAGGTTTTGTTTTTATTAGTTTCTGCAAATATACAATGTTTAGCATCCATTTATATTGTTGAGATTGTTTGTCATCCCGAATATTATGTGGGTTATTTGCATGCATATTTGAGAAGAAAACACTACAACAAAAGTAACCAAGATAGCCGAACTACAATAACAATATATATATATGAAACATGTTGGATCTGCTATATTAAAAGAGTGAAAGATCCAATCATACATACAACCATGACAACCACTAGCCCCGATAGTGGAACATTATAGTCACTATCAATTGCTCCTCCAAAGAGATGTACTAGATCTTCATTATGGAGAAGCCAAGGCTCGTTACAATACACTTCAAACTTTCTCTAAGTTATACCTATAGGAAGTTGGGCTCCCTAAAACTTATGAAATGAGTTATGAGGTACTATAAATATCAAACGGTGGGGTGACCCTTGACATTCCCCTCTGTGACTCTTCAACTACCCTCATGACTCTTCTACTTACACCTGACTGTTACATTCTACTATGGACGCTTGCTCTTTCACTTTTACAAAATGTTTACAATACAATAGGCACATGTACCTATGTGAGACAAAATGGGCTTGAGTAAGCCATACAAGACATCACTAAGACTCGGAAATATGTGGTAAGAATAACTCTTTGACGTCCTCTCGATGATTGTCAGTGGTGAACTGATACTAAGCTTGGTATTCTGTTATGGTGTCTGCGTACTCTGTGGTGACATCCTTCTGAAAGAGAACCCTTGCCTCTGTTGCATCCGGGTACACTAATTTGGCACCTTTTTCCAACTCATCATATAACATGTTCATCATCTTCTTGAGTGCAGCCGGACCAGCAACATACTGGTGCATAATGTTTGCACTCATCTGCAATTCTATGTTGGTGGTTATGCGCATCAACTAATCAATGTACATGTCCAGCTCCACTCAGACTTGGTTCTTTTCTTTCACCTTGGTGAGTGTGCCAATGGATGGGATCACATGCGTGTGCATACTGACATCCATACTCCTGAACACTTGTGCATGTGAAGCTTGTAAGCTGGTGATGAGCTGTGGGAGTTCCTCATAGTTCCAGATCTGACTCTAGATGTGTGCCTTCAACTCCACTACATTTAGCTTCATCATCTTTGGCAAGTGTATTGGGGCTCCCTTGTATCTCATTGTCCATATCTACATGTGAAAGACAACATTATGCATCTCTGACAAGATGCGTTATCTCCTAACATAGCTCTGTTGCCAACCATTAAGATGGACAACTGACTTATGCATGGTGATGAACTTGAAGTACAACTTCTGCATGACTGTCTCGAGAGTCGATACTTCATTAAGTATCGCTTTCCTCAAATCTTCTCTAGCTGATGTTGTAACTTGCTCTTCTCCCTGCTTGGCCACTAATGACTCCTTAGCCATGCGCTCGTTCTTAGCTATCAAGAATCTAACACTTGAGAAGGTGGATTCAACATATTCTTTGGTAGCATCAACCAATGTAGTTGGATTTCTGCGCACATCGGACATGATCACTCATTCTTCAAACTGCACAGGAGATACACAGACATTCGGAGAGGGAACTCTACGCGACTGCAAAAAATTGTGTTTTGATTCATCGAAAGATATATTGTGCACATCCGATTCCAGATTATCCTCAAGGATTTCAATGTCTCCTTGATCGCTTGGGACTTGCTCTACTCCTAGATCTAGTGAATCTAGTGGAGTGACCTCTTGGTTCTGATGCATGAGGTTAATGTCCTAATCTAACTCTAGTTGAACCAAATCTATGTCCATGTGTTCAAACATATGTTCAATCTATTAATAAAAGTCTCACTCATGTGATTTCTCACCATGTCTGATATGTGCCAGCTGCTCAGATGAATCAATAACCTGTATGAGCACAGTTTCATCAACATGTGCATGTTGTGCCTCTGATTGTTCCTGTTCCTCCCATGCTTCCTTCTCTCTTATGTGCAGCTATTTTTCTTCCCTAATTTGTTTCTTCAACTCCTGTAGCTCCTTTTCTACCTCCTCCATCTTCTTCTTCTCCCTTTGTCTTTGTGCAATCCTTTTGTCACACTATCACCTCTTAGCCTCAATCTCCAAATATGCTTTAACACAAGTGGATATGCTTTGAACTTGTAGCTTTTCTCCACCTCTACGCTGTCAGCAACCTTCCTCTTGCCTTTGTCAAGAATATGTCTGTTGCCCTCTATTGTTGTTGATGATGTTACTCTCTAAGATGCTGATACCTTCTACCTTGTTAACCACTCTACAACCACTCTAACTGGTTCATTGAGCCTTGAGAATTTATAGCAGTATCTTCATGGGTCTTCCTCAAGCCAATGACACACCCCGTGGATCCAAGGATGATACACTCTTGCACAGGGGTCCTTCACTAAGAAATCTGGCTCATATGGATTAAAACTTCTAGTGCCAAAGGTGAATCTCTTGAATTCCTCCGTATCGGCCTTAGAATGCTTGAGTTTTTGGATCTCATACAAACCGATCTACAAAGGAAAAGTGGGCCAAGGTTCCTTCTTCTTCCTATCCAATCTCACTCATAGCCCTGTCGAGATGTGGTATGCAACCTCTTGCACTACCAACTTATCCATGGCAAACTTCAGCAAAACATGTGGAGCCTTCTCTGTGCTATACATCCAGATCAAGGTTCCAAGGGGTGAGGCATACCAAACTGTTATGTTAACCAATGCCTCCATTGCTGCCTGCAACATTCAAGGTGAATCCTACTCCAAGGTCATCCTATACATTGGGGTGATGAAGTGGTCTAGCAGTTGTATTATAATTCCAGGAAAGCTACATTGAAAGAACAACCTGTAATTGTGCATAGAGGTTTCTGAAGATGTCCATGCCCAACCCAAACCTAGAAACTGCTGATGGGCACAGATTGCATCAAGTATGTAGGTGGACATGAAAAGCTTTGCTTGTTGACCCTTGGGTGGATTTCGAGCTTCTGTTACTTGTCCCTTTAGCTACAGAGCCAACATGTCAGACCAATTCAAAGGTCTTCCTTCATTCGCCAGTTGATCCAACAAAATCACCCAACTCTATGAGAATGTTTATGTACTCTCTTGGTCGTATAAGCGACATGTGAAGATGACCAAGAGCTGATAAGACTTCCACAATATCCTTGTCTTGTAAACCTGGTTGGGTATTTTCCTAAACTTAGATGTCTCTTTCACCCAGATCTTCAAGATGTCTCTTGAATTTTCACTGTTGCTGGGCTTGGTGAAGGGAACATAAATTGTGACCACCGATTGCAGAAAATGATACATCTCCTGAAATTCCTTTTCCCTAAAGGTAGCAATTTTTGTTCCATTGACACTAATCAACAAGATTGTCTTTGGATCAGTATGCGAGACAATCCAATGGATCATGTCTGTGCATGGAAACGCAAGATACTTGCATACAATCCAGTATAAGTTAGACTTTTGTATGTTGACATATACTTTGCGGTCCTCCGGGTTCTCCTCGAAGGTGCTTAAAAATATTTCATTGATGTCCTGCCATTTTATCTTGATCTCCTTGTCTATGAACATATTAGTGTCTTCACGGATGGGCAAGCTCATAGACACTAGCTCGACCACATCTCAAGTTGTGATCTCAACGGTGTCCTTTGACGCTACTCTCTTGGAAGCCATTGTACATGTACTACTGAGAGATGGATGAACACCTGTGATACCTGGAGATAGAGAAACAATCACGATAATAAAATTTTCAGTTGAAAGCCAAAAGAAACTTGAGGACTGACATGCAACACACCTGGGTGACTCACTGGAAGATTTTCGCAATTTTCACTGAGAGGCTAGGAGACTGACTGCTAGAACTGCACATAACACAATCCAAATTGTCAGTGAGCTAAATGACTGCTGAAACTATGCAGAGCACATTCCATCTTAGCTTGTTGAGGACTGAAACTTTGTAATGCACAGTTTCAATCAGCATGACTGCAACCTGATAAAACTGCATTGTGCAATTTCGGGGGCCAATGGGGCACTGCCTCTCAAAATTGTGTAGAGCAAGCCTGGGAGGCCAGTGTTGGGCAAGCTCTGCACAATTCCTAGGAGCAAGGCATGACCTTCCATCACAGGAATGCACAATGCAAGCTCGGGAAGGCAAGGTCTGCGCCAAGGCATCCCATACCCACTGACGGATGAGTGAAATTAGTAAATACTGAATGCATATGCGAAGCTGAGTGCAGACATGAGTGAATGAACATGCTGGAATCAGTGAGTGCAGGATTCATTAAAACGGGAAAAGAAACTAAGTGTGTGAAGTGAGTCACCGCAACAATGACTGTTAGTGCAGAAATAGTGTCATGCATGCGACAACAAGGAGATGCAATGGAAAACTTTAAATGATGCTTCTACAAGATAACATGCATTAAAACGATGGAAAACATTCAACAAAACCAAGAAAACATCACTCACACAAACCAAAATACAAAAAGCAACAAAAAAGTAGCAAAAGACATGAAAAGCGGACTTACCCGGAAAAAGTTGAGATGAGTGTGCCAAATGCTCCTGGATGTGATGGGGATGCCAGTGCTGCAAGGTAAAAGTGAAGAATGAGCTCTAAAACATCGAATAAATAGTTTTTATAAGATCGAGGCTTATGACGTGCATGCCACAAATCTGGGAAAAAGCAGCACTTGGCAGGAGGTTTCTAAAACGACTTTTGCATGTGACCGCCAGCTGCTAAAAATGGATCCCTAAAATCTAGGGATGCTTTTTGCTTTTTTATTTTTCGTTAAAAAGCACCCCATGCATGTAAAGCAAGATTTCTTAGTCCTAGAGGGAACCGATCAACTTGGGAGCACATTCAACAAATTGCAAGCCCTAGAGTGATTTATGTGTAGTTTTTGGGCTAAGTGGCACCTAGTGAGGTACCAACAGGAGGTGTGGAGTTTAATTGATAATTTTCATTCTTTCAGTGTCACATACATACCTCGAAAGTATAACCATGATGTTAATCTGATGGCTTCTATGGCTGCGAATCTTTTGCCTAATCTTAGATTAAACAAGAATAAATTTTATGTTGAATTGATTTTTAGATCATATGTAACTGATAACATCTCAAATTGGCAGGTGTTCGAAGGTGATAATCAAATCCTTGAGTTTCTGCATTGTGAAATAACACTCAGAAACACAGCCATTAACAAAAGGGAACATGACAAACTTATAAACGGATGTGAAGACAAGGTGATATCTTTCATTGAGAAATTTATTTACTTTTCATCTCTCATGAGTGAGCCAACAGATAAGCACACAAAATTACAACACTCATGGCTAAGCCCATTCCAATTTGTGGAAAAAATTGGTCATGGAATTTACAGATTGAAAACCTTACAAGGAGAAACTGAAAAAATCCTTGTTAATGGCCAAACATCTCAAGAGATACTTCCAGTAGCCACCACATGGTGGTTGCCTCCTGAGTAGGTTAGAGTTCATTTCATTTTGTTGTTAGTTTAGTTGTATTTCTGTCCTTTATTTTGTTTTTTACCAAGTCTATTTTCCTGCTGTTTTGAATTACATTCCTTTTTAGCCAGCTAATTGTAGTCCTCCAGTCTCATTCTACCTTTCAGATCTGCCCACATTCACCACTCTTAGCCTTTCCCTTCCTCATTAACTTGCTGATGATTCTGCTATTCTTAAATCCATACTTTCCCCGCAAATCAAACAAAATTTCTATCAGCCCATGAGCACTTGAGAATCAATAGTGGAATGCAAACCAAAACCCCTAATTAGCATCTATTGGGAGCTACGTGAGATCTGTTGATAACTTGGATATCTGGAGCATGTAGGGGCATCTTTATAAAACAAAAAATGTGTAACTACAATTGGACTGTCATGGAGGAATGCTACATTTAAATAAATCCCACACAGGCCTAGCCTATACTTTCTTGTAATGCTTACAATCATTCTGAATTGGTCCCATCCACCACACTAAATGGTCCAATACCTGTTACTCACAAGTAAACCTCCTTTCAAGGGCTAAGCTCACTATCTCATACCCTGTGGCAAATCTAATTGTGCTCTAGTCCTTGTGCCTGAAACTGGAAGGACTTATCTAAAAGGAAATGAAATGTCAAGTCCTTGTGCCAATCTAGAAGGACAGGTTGTTTGGGAAGCTGGTTAGAGTAAGGACTGTTGCTGGGCTCAGAGTACCGGTTGACACAGCAAGCCCAACCTTGCTTAAGTGGTTTAAAAATATGGCATGATCCATGATTGCGCCCCATTCAATCAATGAAAATATAGCACTAAAATTCTCCTATAAAGTGCAAGATAAGCATGTCTACATCAAGCTTGATGAGAAATAAAGAGCTGAGGTACACACCTAAACAAGTTTGGACAGACCAGTGATGGTGTAATATTCCTAAGTAGCCATGGCTAATTGGAATATTTGACTTTGTTAAATTTTTGCCTTCTATAATTATTTGTAAATAATAATAAAAAAAAAAAAAAGGTGAGGACAGGGGACATAACTCACTTTTAGAATAAAAAGTCACTTCCTATTAGCACAACGTTGTGACTTAGAGGGGAGCCAAGGGGGCCAAAGGGGGACAGAGACATGGAGCCGACACAGACACATGGAGGGACTGCGCAGGAGGGAAGAAACACGTGGCAAGAGAGGAATCACGCAGGAGGAGGTGAGCCTTAGGATTGAGAGAGGCAAAGGCTATAAATGAGAGAGGAGCCCCTTCATTTTGATCATTCCAGTTATGAGCATTTGTGGTAGTCATTTCGACTTAGAGCATGTTGGTTGTTTAGCTAGTCTGTAGCACTATTTAGTGCATTGAATGTCTCCGTTCAGAGATCTCACCCTTAGCCCTGGGGGACTTCGAGTGCCTGCTTAGGAAAGGTATTCCCATTGGCATTCTAGCAGTAGTTTCAGCAGCAGGTTCATCAGCGTCTTTAAGGAACTGCGCAGAACCCCAACGGGGTGATTTTCGGGGGTCAACCATTTCAGAAAAGCTTTCTAAGTTTTTTTGGGTTTCTTGAGTAGAGTCTAGTTCCAGATTTTCAGCTTTTTCTGAGGAGGGGAGCAGCCCCAAATCCTCATTCGATTTCTAGCAGCAACAACAGCACGACAGTTTTCTGGAAGCTAGGACCCAAATCAGTGTGAGGCCATTCCTTTGTTATTCTGAGTGTATTTCTTCACTTGCCTTGTGCAAGTTGAGGTGTCATCCTTCTGATCACCTCTGTACTCATTCCTTTACTCAGTATAATAAAATGGATTAGCATTTCTCGCTGCATTTCGTGTGTATCTGTTTATATTTCATATGTTCATTATTGTTGTTGCACTACTATTATATCTCTATGATTTTCTCGGCTACTATACCACTTGTGCATTTCCCTGGTTGAGATTTTGCTGGGGTTTGAGGAATATTCCGGGTTAGGATATTATAGTGGTATTAGAGGATAAATTTGGCTTAGCCTATGGAGCTATCAATCTATGACACCGGGGGAAAAACCCTATATCCGTTACAGAGGTTAGAGATACAGAGACACTGGGCGTAGGTTGGAGAATACTTACGGAGAGGGAGACTATGTTCCAGTGGTGGACGCAGAACAGGAGGAGCCTGTGGTGGATACAGAGCAGGAGGATCTAATGGCAGATGATGACGGGAAGAGATTTGCAGATATGCTCCTCAAATCCGTGTAGGATCTGTCGAGGCAGATTGAGGTGATGGGGCAGAGATTCATGGTAGTAGAGGCCATACAACGTGAGATCCCATGGGTTTTTCAAGTTGGTGAGGGATTGGATGCATCCCACCATTTTCCAGAGCAACGTGATAGTGCGTAGCAGGTGGCCTCACATGCCCCTACACGCTCTACCATGCCCACTTTCTTAGGAGCTGACATAGGGGCCGTAGCCCAGCAGGAGGTAGAGCCTGGACATATGGGTTATTATTTTGCAGAGTACCGGGCCTATGGGCAGGAGTTCAGGGAAGCCCTCTCATTCAAATATTTTGTTAAGCTCCAGCGAGATAGTAGAACCTGCGACCATAATAGAGGGTACCGACATTACCATGATGGTGACACCCATCGTGCAGTGAGTAGATTCCACTTGCCTATGTTTCATGGTTCATAAAATAGTTTGGCAAAGTCTTGGGTGGAGAAGCTGGACATTTATTTCCAGCTTAACCAGACGTTGGAGATAGAGGCCATCAAGGTGGCAACATTGCATTTGGATGGTGAAGCCCAGGATTGGTGGTTTCATGGGATGGTTAAACTAGGGCACTCGACAGTGACGACATATGCCGAGTTTACCGGGAGACTGGTGGAGCGATTTGATTGGAGGGATCCAGAGTAGCATTTTGTTGAGCTGACAAGGCTCAAACAGACAGGGAGCCCAGAGACCTACATTGCAGATTTCTCAAGGGTCTCTGTGATGGTGCCAAACCTATCCACGGCACGGAGGGTCTATATGTATGTTGAGGGGTTAGCACAGACACTTCGGGATTTAGTCTAATCCACTAGACCAGCCACACTCTAGGATGCTATCAGTAGGACCCAAGACTTATAGGATGTCTTACCCAGGACCCAGACACCTTACCCCCAGAGACAGACTTTCCAATCTAAGGAGAAGGATGTGAGGATTCCACCCCCAAAGGGGAATCCAGGATAAGTACAGCTTGACGATGATGCCAGGAGGGAGCTGAAGAAGAAGCGGTTGTGCTTCACCTATTAGGAGCCATGGGCACTAGGAAATAGATGTGCTGCTGGTAAAGCACATTTTATTGAGGTCTTCTCCAAGATCAGTGGAGAGGAGGATGATGAGGATGATGTGGAGGTAGGAGATAGCCATGCCGTACTGGGTCCTTTGCCACCACCACCGCAGTAGCAGGTGGTGCATCTTTTGCACCCACTAGAGGGGCCCTTGCAGCGTTACGAGGAGTTCCCAAGTATCTGATGCTACGCGTATGAGGGAGAGTAGGCCAGAGAGTATCATTTTTGGTTAACAGTGGGGCGAACCACAACTTCATTGATTCCCAGATGGTTGAGCGGAGAGGTATACAGACAGAGAGCTTCGGTGGGTTTTTAGTCTTGGTCCCAGGAGATCAGACCATGACGTGTGCTCGTTATGTTCCAGAGCTTTCAGTGACGATGGGCACCTACACATTGACTGACCACTTTTTGTGGTCGATATTCCGGACACCAACATGATACTGGGTGTTGAGTGGCTTATCACTCTAGGGAAGGTCACAACAGATTGGAAGACCCTTGAGATGGAGTGGGATGATGAGAAGATAGGGAGGCATGAGAAGATACCAGGACAGTACACATATCCACCTCAAACTGTTTCGTCTCATCGGATGGAGGCAGTCTTCTGAAAGGGAGACATAGAGTGGGAAATGGAGTTGCGTGCATCAGAGGAAGGGACTACAGGGCAGACGGTACACCCAGAGATACAGTCTATCCTTGATTGGTATGCCATAGTGTTTAGGAAGATTCCACCAGGACAGCCACCAGATCGGGGGTTTGAGCACACCATCGAGATTGAGCAGGGCATACAGGCCATGATTACCACCCCCTATAGGCACCCCAAGGCCTATTGGGATGAGATTGAGTGGGCTATCCAGGAGTTGCTGGCTCTTGGGCATATCCGACCAAGCACGAGTCCTTTTTCTTCTTTTGTGGTGTTAGTGAAGAAGAAGGATAGTACATTGAGGATGTGCATTGGCTACAGGACCCTGAACAAGAAGACCCTAAAAAACAGGTACCCCATACCTAGGATCGATGAGTTGATGGATGAGCTGAGAGAGGCACATTACTTCTCAAAGATTGAATTGAGATCTAGGTACCATCAGATTCGCGTGAGGGAGCAGGACATTCCCAAGACCGCCTTCAGGTGTCACTATGGGCACTTTGAGTTCTTGGTGATGCCTTTTGGGCTAACCAACGCCCTTGCTACATTTCAGTCCTACATGAATCACATCTTCCGTAGTCACTTGAGGAAGTTTTTGTTGGTATTCTTCGATGATATTCTCATTTACATCAGGACTTGGGAGGAGCATCTCTAGCACATTGAGATAGTATTGCGTATCTTACAGAAGTAGGAGTTCTATGCCAAACTCTCCAAGTGTGAGTTTGGGTTGACGGAGATGTTGTATCTGGGACACATCATAGGGGTGGACAAAGTGAGGGTCCATGAGGAGAAGATTAGGGCCATCAGAGAATGGCTAGAGTCAAGAAACGTGACGGAACTTCGAGGATTCATTGGCATTTATACTTATTATTGGAAGTTGGTCAAAGGTTGCTCACAGCTTGTTGCACCCTAACAAATTTGACAAGGAAGGGGGCTTTCTGTTGGTCGGATACAATGCAGCAAGCCTTTGATAGGCTCAAGGAGGTTATGAGCAGCTGCCCAATGCTTGCATTGCCAGATTTCACGTAGCCATTTGTTTTGGAGTGTGATGCATCGGGAGAGGGGATCGGTGCAGCATTGATGCAGGGAGGTCACCCTATAGCCTTTGAGAGCTAGAAGCTCCTTCCACATGTGACGGTGTATTCTATATATGACAAGGAGATGCTGGCCATCATGCATGCATTGGCTAAGTACCGGCAATATTTGGTGGGTAACAGGTTTAGGGTGAGGACTACTCACAATAGCCTCAAGTTCTTTTTGGAGCAGAAGCAGCTACAAGAGAGGCAGCATAAGTGGATCAGTAAGATCCAAGCATATGACTTTGACATCGAGTATGTCAATGGTAAGAACAACGTGGTAGCAGATGCCCTTTCACGTAGACCAGCCACGTTGCCCCTTATAAGCTTGGATACAGACTGGAGGGCTCAACTCCTAGTAGAGTACTCCAAGGATAGGTTTTCATGTGAGGTCCTGGATGGGCAGGTGGTAGATGACAGGTACAGGGTGGTCGATGAGATCATCTATTGCAGGGACCGGATCTTCTTGACTGAGGGGTCTCAGCTCAAGAAGAAGATACTCCAGGCATCACATGATTCATCTTTGCAAGGACATCAGGGGTTTTCCAAAACCTACAGGGCCATTAGAGAGAGGTTATCATGGAAGGGCCTCAAGGAGGACGTATTCCAGCACATCCGAGAGTGCGATGTTTTCCAGAAGAACAAGGGAGAGATGAGCCATCTCGTGGGTTTATTGCATCCTCTTCCCATTCTGGAGGGAAAATGGGAGAGTATTTCGATGGACTTCATCACAGGGTTGCCCATGGTACAGGGCAAGGATTGTATCTTTGTTGTCGTTGATTGACTGAAAAAGTACACACATTTTTTTGCCATATCTGCACACTATACAGCAGCACAGGTGGTCGAGCTATTCTTCAAAGAGATTTTCAGGAAACATGGTCTTCCTAAGACCATCGTCAATGATAGGGACAACCGTTTCATGGGTGGGTTTTGGTAGGAGCTTTTCTAGTTGGTGGGGATGGAGTTGACAACGAGTACCAGTTATCACCCATAGATGGATGGGTAGGCAGAGATAGTTAACAAGTGGCTGGAGGGCTACTTGCGTAACTATGTCAGTGGGCAGCAGTGAGCATGGCTGAAGTGGCTGCATCTGGGGGAGTACTGCTACAATACTTCACATCACATGTCCATTGGTATGTCACCATTCTATGCCTTATATGGGTATCATCCTTTATCTTTTGTTGACGTGATGTTTGGTGATAGCAAGGCTCCTAGAGCCAAGATTTGGATCCAAGAGAGTCGGGATATCCTCTGAGCTCTCAAGGATAACATGGCTACAACACAGAACCATCAGAAGCTGTATGCCGACAGGGGTCGGGTGGAGAGACAATTCGAGGTAGGGGACATGGTCTACCTACGATTATATCCATACCGATAGTCATCACTGAAGTAGAAGGGGGCTGAGAAGTTCAAGCCCCGCTTTTATGGGCCATACAGGGTGTTACGCAGGATTGGACAGGTTGCATATGAGTTGAGCTGCCCCAAGGTAGCAAGATTCATAACTTTTTTCATGTATCATGCCTGAAAAAGGCATTGGGGCAGCAGGTGACAGTGACAGATGATCTACCACCCATGGATGATGAGGGGCATTTGGTATTGTAGCCGGAGGCTATCCTTGATAACAGGGAGAAGCAGCTGCGGAGCAGGATGGTCTGGGAATTCTTGGTGAGGTGGAAGAATTTGCCGGATGAGGATGCCACTTGGGAGAGTGAGATGATCTTGCAGCATCCATCACTTCAATTGCTTGAGCAAAATCAACATTTTTTTGGGGGAGACTGTAATATCCCTAATTAGCCATGGCTAATTGGAATATTTGATTTTGTTAAATTTCTTCCCTCTATAGTTATTTGTAAATAATAAAAAAAAAGTGAGGTTGGGGGACATAACTCACTTTTAGAATAAAAATTCACTTCCTAGTAGCACAACATTGTGACTTAGAGGGGAGCCAAGGGGGCCAAAGGGGGACACAGACATGGAGCCCACGCAGACACATGGACGGACTGCACAGGAGGGAAGAAACACGTGGCAAGAGAGGAATCATGAAGGAGGAGGCGAGCCTTCGGATTGAGAGAGGCAAAGGCTATAAAGGAGAGAGGAGCCCCCTCATTTTGATCATTCCGGTTATGAGCATTTGTGATAGTCATTTCGACTTAGAGCACGTTGGCTGTTTAGCTAGTTTGCAGCACTGTTTAGTGCATTGAGTGTCTCCATTCGAATATCTCACCCTTAGCCCCGGAGGACTTCGAGTTCCTGCTCGGGCAAGGTATTCCCATTGGCATTCCGGCAGTAGTTTCATCAGCATTTTAGCAGCAGTTTCATCAGCGTCTTTGAGGAACTGCACAAAACCCCAAGGGGGTGATTTTCGGGGGTCGACCATTTCAGAAAAGCTTTCTGGGTTTTTCTTGGTTTCTTGAGTAGAGTCTGATTCCCGAGTTTCAGCCTTTTCTGAGGAGGGGAGCAGCCCCGAATCCTCATTCGATTTCCAGCATCAATAGCAGCACGACAATTTTCCAGCAGCTGGGACGCAGATCAGTGTGAGGGCATTCCTTTGTTATTTTGAGTGTATTTCTTCACTTGCCTTGTGAAAGTCAAGGTGTCGTCCTTCTGATCACCTCTATACTCATTTCTTTACTCAGTATAATAAAATGTCTTAGCATTTCTCGCTGCATTTTGTGTGTATCTATTTATATTTCATATGTTCATTATTGTTGCTACACTACTATTATATCTCTGTCATTATATCTCTGTGATTTTCTTGGCTACTATACCATTTGTGCATTTTCCTAGTTGAGATTTTGCTGGGATTTGAGGAATATTCTGGGTTAGGGATATTACAGATGGCCCCTAAGGGATTTTTGAAAGTGGGAAATAGGTAAAGGAAGGTCAATAAACCCCATAATACTGCCATTGGAGAATGCCTGTCAAAATTATATTAGTAAGTAGAAGCTATTTGTCTCTATCCATCCTGAAGCAGTTAACACTTGAGTGGAACCCATTCTTATCCATCTATATAGTTTTCATTTCAAGTTTATCTTAACATCCTGATGTTTTATTGATCTGAAGGTTATTTCGAAACAGAGATAACTAGTTCACCCAACAGTTCACCATTTGTCGTGGCCACAACTATCACCCCATTAAAACATGCTCTAATAGCAAATTTTCTATGGGTCCCCTTGAAACTGGATTTTTCACTTCCCTGAATTATCTTCTTTCATCTCAGAAACACTAACTCCATGCCGGGTTAACCCTTCAATTCTTAATGGTCAAGACCTCCCCTTAAAAATATCTCTACAACATGATTTATTTATAACTTGCACTCTCGTTCCCTCATCGGACCTTCCTCAATCCTCATAAGTGTCTCTAGAAAAATAAGCTTGCATATATAATCACCCCTACCCTTATTATGGTCGTTCATGCACTTAATGCACAAAACCCTCTATCGCACCTCATTAGCCTTCATAACTCTTTATGGCCGAAGTTCTTCACAAAGCATACATGAATCATCACTTTTCACTCATTGCACTTAGCCTTGATCAAAAGTGATGGTTGGTTTATCATGAATGACTAAGAGCGATGCAAGTAAGTCCTCCACCGCATCGCAAATCGCTAATCAGCCAAGCCCCAAAGCTATATATAAAGGGCACATAAATATTCTAGACCCGATGGCCATAGTAATAGAGGTATATTATGTTTTGGGTCCAGGACCCATTGCTCATCACTATTGGCGGGGTCCGAAATCCATGTATATGGCACACCATAACCACCCAAAACCGTTAATGATTATAAAACTGGGCGCATTCATTTTCAAGTCCAGCCTTATGGACGGATACAGAGGTTTTTCACTAATATCCTTATGTTTCTGGAAAAATGTTGAAGTCGGGTCTTCCAAAGGGAAGGGTAACATTACAGACCCAAATGGATTTATGAACCTTAATCTCTATATCTATCTCTCTCTCTCTCTCTATATATATATATATATATATATATCGAGTCTGAAAGCCACATCGCACATCTCATATTGGCGGAGCCTAGGGTCATGCAAATAGTGGAGAGGCGAGAGCTAGACATGACAATGATTATATGCCCGATTATATAAAGTGTGAGGTCCGACCTAAGTGATCGGGGTGGAATTTTCTGTGTTTTCCCATGTTTTTCAAAATTCACGATATAACAATGGAACGGGGTCTTAGTGCAAAAGGTGGGCATGTGGAGTCCCGATAGTGTAATTGCATATCGAGGCGGTGGAAAGAATGGGTCCTGTGACCCGCAGAGGAGCCGACACCCGATTGCGATTAAAGGAAGCCCTCGAAAACCATGCCAAACTTATGGATTGAGCATGAGATTATGTGTTGCCTGTGTTTTATGTGTTCATCCTTTTCACGCTTACTCCCGTAGTTTGTAAAAGTTAATGAAGGCAATGTTATGTTATGTGTGAATATTTCTGTTATATTGTTCATAATCATGAAGCTAATGATAGCTATCCTTACAGGTGAGAAGTAAAGGACGCAGGAGTGGATTCGAAAGGCCATATATACAGAAGCATTGTGTTTGAAGGGCTAGCCTCAAGCATTTTGAGTCAGAATGCCACGCGTGGCCTATACATTCCCAAAGCAAGGTTGTCTCGGTCTTCATTATGGGAGTGCAACATACAGTCACTCTTGTTACCAACATCTGTTCACTTCCTCAGGAAATGAATCGATTCGGTTATTATGTTTTCTATGTGTCAGTGGTCATGCTAATGATCCTATCTCTTTGTGCTCAATTTGCATATCGGGTACAGTGGGAAGATGAAGAGGAAGGGTAGACCTAGAGTTAGGGGTGTGTGCATAAGTATTACCTCCGAAGAGGAGAAGGGGCTTTTGATTTTCGAGAAGAACAGTTTTGCTTTATTGTGAATAAGGAGGACTGTTTTGGGGGAAGAAGGAGCCTTCAGTTTCAGACTTATTTGATTGTTCTTTTATATGTTTTGGATCAAAGTGTTGTTGCTGGCATGAATGTAAATGTGATTTGTATTTATGCATATCGATGAATTATAGTTCACTATTAGTATTGTTAAATTGAATGTGATTCAACTTCATGGTTAACTTGTGAATGGTATCTGATTTGAAACTAAGTTAAACATCAATTGCAAGTTTAATTCCATAAAAGAATGTGGATTCCTATATGAGTGTTTGGATTGCAATTTAGCTTTAATATAGTCTTGTTCAGCTGTGAATTCAGTGATTGACTCATTTGGACCTGAATCTATACATGATGTTTAATCTTCTTTATCACGCTCCTGCCAAACATATATATGATGTTTAAACCTCTGTATTATGCTTCTGTAGGATAGATTATGATAGATAGGACTAGATTAGAGTAGTTAGAAGTATTATAGATAGGATTTAATACATAGAGGTTAGCTATTTTATTTTGTTGATTTAATTGAAGTCCTCCTCCCGGAAGCAATCTATTAACACATTTAATAGTTTAAGGGGTCCCTTAAAACCTGTTGGAACTAGCCATTCCAAATGAAAGAAGGTCTAATTGGGGCTTGCGATTGGTTAGTTCCCCTTGTTGGCATAACAGAAACTAGCCATGTCAACAGATTCAAATGGCCATAACTTTTGATTCATAAGTCAGATTGAGAAAAAATGTATATTGATGAAAATATCTTGATGATCGCGACACAATGGTGGTATTAGTTTGTAGATTTAAGGAAGTTAGAAGCTAAGGATTTTTTATGACCCCATTTCCATGACAAGACTATGGAGGCCGAGTTAAAATTAAGTACCACCTTCCACAGAGTTGGTTTAGCCTAAGTGGTGGAAGGGAGTATTAAAGAAAATGTTTTTCAAATACACATCGATAATTCAATCGAACTTATGGAGGTCAAATCTCAAAAATATAGGATGGGTATGACTCATGAAGGTGATGGCATACTCTAATAGAACTAAAGGTGGTATTAAAAAAAATTGTTAATCTCATTTATTGTTAAGGACCAGAGCCAACTTCCTAGGGACTTATTAAATCTCCCTTTACATTTTTATACAGATGGTACTCTTCTTTTTCCCTTGAGCTTTCTTATTAACTCAAGATAATAAATAAAATCATTCAACACATTCAACTATAAGTAGACTAGGTGTTTTTTCTAAAATAACAAAATGTAAATTAATAAAAGTAAAATAATTATAACGAAAACCTCACCAATGATTCTTTCCATGGTATACATCCATTCATACATCATGAACAAGACACATTTGAAGTAAATATGCATAGCTAGAAAGTAATAGAAATGATCAATTCCAAAGAGCTCTAAGATGATTTCACTCATTTAATATCTTATAGGTTCATAAGAGATAATTCATGAGATATCACACTTAAAAAAACATATGAAACCGCAAATGTTATGCACTTTTTGGAAATATATCTCTATGAGAATCCAGAAAAATATTATGGACTTGAAATTTAAGTTCAAATAAAGCATATTCGCAAAATTATTTATACTTAAATGAAATTTGAATGCATTCATCCTCTCCCATGGACCAATAAGTCATATAGTAACCTATAATAAAATAAAGGAATGAAGTCATGAATTGGCTTTATAAATATATATCACAATTCATAAATTTGGTTGATCTAGGAAAGGGAAATTGCTTTAAATAAGATATAAAAGAATCATAAAAATCCAAAAGGATGACCAGTGGAATGAATCCTCTCCTAGCAACACCATGTTAGAGTATATATTGACTTTATACCTATGTTAATATAACTAATGGGGAAATTAGTTTATATTAACAATTTTAAAGCCATTCTTCAACGTACTTTACAAGAAGGAAAGTTATATATTTTTTTACCCTCAATGCAAATATTTATTCTTAAATTTGTTTTGAATTTGAGTGTAACTGTTTAATAGTAGATGATTGATCTTATAATTGAAAAATGTAACTAACCATTTATTGATCTCGTTTTTTAGGAAATATTTTATAATGTCGAACTCATTGCACCATTACGTCTAGATTATTTTCAAATCCTCCTATAGGTGATCCTTTAGAATTAAAATGAAGTCTATAACTACTTTCAAGCATTGAAGGTATTGGACTAGGCTTGATCGCATTTAAGAAAACATTAATCCTTGGCTTTTTTATTTTTCTACACTTAGTAGTAGCATCTGTCAACATTTGGATCCTCATAAATTATCCTTTTTTATCTACTTTATTCACTTCCGAATTGGAAATCCTTGTCGATTTTCATAAAAATCGACAAGGGTGGTGATTTGATAATGAATGTAATTAAATCATTTTATTCAAGATGTGATCATGTTACATGTCTTTCCACAAATGTTCAATGAAAGAAGAAATCCTTTGCAAGATATTTCATATATATATATATATATATCACATGTTTATTCAATGATATTTATTCACTTGTTTATGTTCTCTATGATATAAGTTCTCATTTTGTTATGTATTTTAGTTGCATTTCCTATTATGTTCGATGTGTTTGGTGTGATTAGTGGTGTTAGCTCTGGGGTTATAATAGCCATAGGAATTATGAATAAAGGTAGGGGACTTGGGGCTTCTTCAATATTGTTGACTTTACTTTTTAGTCATATATTTTAAATATCTTAGTCTATCACAATGATGAGCAAACAAATCCCCTATGGGTCTATGCAATTTTAGAAGCCTAAGAGGTACCACTCTTGATACATCTACTTTGGACCTTGATTTTTTTTTGTTACTTTTCTAATCTTAATACAAAATTTTGTCCATCTTTATCATAATGGTTGTTATGTATGGTTAACTATTTCTACTCAAATAAACATAATGCTACCTAGTTGGGGACCATAGCACTATCCACTTCCATATTAGTGGGCCCTTGTGATTTTTGATATCCCCTTTTACTAAATACTTTTTCACTCTTTGATGAAGTAACAACAACATGGGACTTTTCCAAGTTAATACAAGGAGATGGTTCTTCACCATCATCTCCACTAGAATGCCATTCATTACTCTCTCCTCTAGCTATAGTGCTCTCTTGAATTTTGTCTGCTGAGGAGGAACTATGATGAGTCAGTTGAGCTAATGAAGATTGTGCATTTGTATAGTTCTTCAATATTTGTTTAGTTTTTCTCTTTTCTCTTGAATTCGTACTAAATTACTAGATCACTATTCTATATGAATTTTTTTTTCTCTTTTTCTTTTGATTCTTCCACTTCATTATCTCTAGTTCCTTCAATAATTTTTGTAAGCAAGTTGTCATATCTTACTAATGATAAATGTTGAAAATGACAACCAAAAAATCCTGATGTAATTTTCCCTTGAATTAAATTAGTAGAAATTGTAATCCACATTACAAGATAGTAGGAATGAGTTAACTAAGTTAGAAATTCTTAGTTGGCTCAATTAATTTGAGTTGAGGGCCTAACTTAAGTCATGTAGAGTGGTTCATACTTTTTAGGAGCCTAGGTTGAGTTTAATTTAAGTTGTAATATTTTAATTCAGTCAAACTGAGTTGAAGTCAGTTAAACTAGTTCCAACTATTGGAGGAACAAGTGGGAGGTCAAGTAGTGGGGTTTGTACTCTGTGATCAACCAGTTAACTAATAAATCAGCCATAATTAACTCATGCATGTGTGATATATGAGTTACCTAGTTGCGATTGGAGTTCAAGGGAAGTGTACTATCAATTGTATAATTATTTGAGTTGTACAAGTGGTGCATGCAATCAGAGGACCTATAGGGGTTACGCAGTTATGGATGAGGAATTTCGCTAAATAATAGGGGTTAATTACCAAGGAAACAATGCAAGGAAATAGGAGCTTGGGTAAGAAGGAAATTGGTTAAGTATTGACCAGAGCAGGCTTGTGAAGTAGAGAAATATATTATACTAGTGCAGACATTGTTCAAACTTGAACAAACACTGTATTTCTTCTTTATTTTTTGATTAATGCAATATAGATAGGAAGGGGTTTTGAGAAGTGGCTTTCCCCTATATATTTTCTCATGTTATGTGCGTTAATTAATTCATGTCACAACTTTTTGATATTGTTTCTCGATCGTGATTTTATTTTTTGTTGATGAGTAGAGTAGATTCAAGTCTATTGTTTTAGTAAATTACATTAGCAGTTTGAATCTACAAGGAATTTCTACATGTTATAAAAGCTATAATCATAGCAGAGAAGAGAATTTGAAGTTATCTTTGCAGGAGGAACGAGTTCTACATATCTATTCTTCAAAGCTAGCAGTAGGACTAGGATGATGTTCTAGGATCTAAGGCTCGAGTATGCCCGTGAGGGTAGCTCGAATTACATTTCATGGAAGGACAAGATGGAAGGAGTCACGAAAGATAACATGTTGAATGGTTTCATTGATAATGATGTCCTGATACTAGCACCAGTTGATGCCCCAGATATAAAAGATTAGAAGAAGAGCGTAGCAAAGGCAAGGAATATCATACTAGAGGGAGTACAAGACCATATTGTCTCTAATATCCATGGGAAGAAAACTCCATATGCAATGTGGTAGAAATTGATAGAGTTGTTCTAGAAAAGTAGTGACCATAGGAAGTTGGCACTAAAAGATAATCCGCAGACTATCAAAATGCAGAAGGGAGACACAATACCACAGTGCCTGGGCAAGTTCACATAATGGTGTTATGAACTTGGGACTATTGGTGCTACAGTCATAGAATATTATCTGGTAAAACTATAGTTTCTACTCCTTCCCAAGAGTTGGCATAGCTACCAGGATTCATTTAGTGGGAGGGAGAAGCTACCAAGTTGGGCAAGATTATGGTCAAATTTGGTATAGGAAGATTTCAAGCAGAACACCACAAACGACATTTCATCCATGGTTGAGGATGAGGATAAGTGTGCCTTGGCTAGAAATGAAAATAGAGGAAAGGGGAAGAAATAAAAATTCAAAGGATATTCTAGTCAAGTGGGAAAGAAGGACTTGTTGAAGATTAAATGTTTTCATTGTCATGAGCTGGGACACTATGCCATGAAGTTTTTGCATAAGAAGTCCGACAAGAAGCCCTTAAGAGGAGAGGTCATTGAATCTCTAGCTTCACAGTTCAAGTTGGATTTCACCCTCATTTCATGCATGGTGGCATAAATGATGTGTAGTGTGTGGTATCTCGATAGTGGAGCCTCATTCCATATGACGAGAAATAAAGAATTTTTCAGCAACTTGGAGGAGAAGGACCTCTAGATTCACATTGAGATGAGATATGATGGAAGGTATAGCGCGATAAAAATCGATACATTTACATTTTAGAGGGAGTTTGGTTATCCTCTCTCATTAAAAGTATTGGGTAGCAGAAGCCCCACGCAACGGGTAGGGGATAGAGGCTCTGCAGCTGTGTGCGCAGAGGCCTGGAAGAGTCCACAGCTTTGTGAGCGGGCTCTTGCAGCTAAGTGCGCAGGGTGGATCTGGATGTATTGGTGATAAGTGAAAATAAATATAAGTTTCTTCTACAAATTCCGTGTTACAATCTGAGTTATCGTGAATCTGACTGTATGAATGATTAATATACCTGTTTAATCTATGCGCATATGCTTATGTTGAAACTACATGTGGATTTAAGTTTATTTTAAGTGCACGAACTAGTTAGATCCATTAAATGTTTGCTTAAAGACCCTTCTAAGTAGATCTGAGTTACATAGATTAGATCTGTAAACCCTGTGATCATAGAAGGTTAACATCTTTCTGGGTCCGGATCTACGCGAATATAGAGCAGTGCGAAGCTGCAGAATGGCACGCGATACCTACAGACCACATCCAGACATCCCAAGGGTGCGGAAACCTAGTTCTAGCACCCTCCCTTACTACCTCGGGTGAGACCTTTGTCCACACTCCACGAACTGTTGCCGAAAGGGCCGGTAGCTGTGGAATTTGCTTGGCTAAATAATTCTTCAAAACCTGGGTTAGGCCCATATAAGCCAACAAATGGTTCAAGTTCCTGAAGTTCCTAAATCCCCACGCACCCCGCGACCCAGGAAGAACAAGCAGAAGATGGGTCCAGTTTGGGCCTCCCCAAGATTCAACAACCGCTCAACAGTAGACAAAGGTAAAACAGTGCTCGACGATCCTGTTGAGGAGGAGGATGACTTGCAAAACCTGATCGATCAAATTGATGTGTAGGCGGAGGAAGAAGCACATGTGTTCCAGTTCCTGTCATTACCCTTGTATCTTTCTCCTTGGACTAGGACGACCAAGCTAGCGAAAGATGTAGATGCTGCAAAAACTACACTCGAGAACCTGCTTCTTCCAGATGATATAAGGTTCAAAGGATTGCCAATGGGGCACATTCCAAGCACCAAATGCGAAGATTGGGACCTGGCAGACAACGATAATTTCCCCGAGCTAGCCGAAGGAACACTGTTGCCGTAAAAGTGGTTACTAGGTGTGGAGAGGGCCGAACTGCTCAACCTCAGGTGGATACCTCACTATCACCGCACGACCATCACCATCTTTGTGATTCAACAGCTGCTAGGTCTCATCCATGATGGATATCTCTGGTCAGAAGAACCAATTCTGATCATGGCCGACCTAATCCACCGGATTATGCACCTGCCATATAAGGGAAATAACCCCACAGACATAGTCGGAACTAGTAGTGAGGGAGGCCACGCCGAAACAGTCAAGACAAAGTACCATCTGGAAAAATGGAAGCAGGGGTATGTCATAGCAAGCATCAGCGACTGCGTAGTGTGAGTTTCCACTCAGATCCTAGTTGGTAAACTTATGAGAAAATGCTGCGCAGATGAAGTGCTCACCACTGTCATCGCATTGGTCGGACAGTGCACCACGGGGGTTCAGTTCAATTGGGCACAAATTCTTATGCGATGAATTTTTAACCAATTTTCAAGAAGCACAGGACAAAGTTAAGACCTTTCATTATGCATGGTTCTTTTATCAATCCTTCTGGTTACAGGTAACTTGCCGCCAGAGAGCCAGTTCCCCAGCATTGAGGACAGTCTACTCGAGGTAGTACGGTATATGTCACTTGGGGCTATAAAGGATGCAGACAGGGTTTCCGTGATTCGGGCATTTTGGACCTCCATGGAAGGAAAGATACAGACGTGGATTGCTTGAATATCACACATGTCCCCCACAATTTACAACAATTTTCAAAGCATGGCCAAGTTCAAGGCAGACATGCATCACGTGTATATCCACGCGCGAAAGGATCCATAACGATATTGGGTCACACTTCCATTCCTTGCAATGGATGATGCCATTTATGCAATATTAGCAGCATGGCCCTTCGAATGGCATGCCCCAGACAAGACCATTCTGGAAAAGCTGGAAGCATAGTATCAGAAGAAGGAATGCCAGCAGCACCTTACGCAATTGGCAGAAAAGGCACTCTAGGAACAACAAGCAATTGGGCCGCAAGAAGCTATCATGAGCCCGATAATATAAGGGAACTAGGCAGACCTAGAATAGGACCCACAACAAGAATTAGAGACGCAGGACCACCTTAAGTAGTCTCACACCCACGAATCACCGACAACTTAAAAAAAAGTCCAAAATAGTGAAGGCTTTGGAAAAATAATTCCTGGACAGTAGCTAGCAAGCAAGAAATGTTACCTCCAGTACACTGCCTGAACTAATCACTGAATAAAAACTATGTTGGGGGAGATAAAAGTGCAGCTGCAGGCATTACAAGAGCGACCCCCAGGGTGGACCACCCAACCGATAGCACAGGATACAGCCACCGCCGAACAACTGGTTAGCATGAACACGCCACATACCATACCATTGCCAGTAGGTGTTGTCTGAGCCGCAGCTGCAGGAGAAGAACGCAGATGGGAGTTAAGCCTAGCCACCCTGTCTAGAGAAGTACTATACCTACTCCAAGAGGGAGTAACTCAAGAGTTTCAAGCTCGGGAAGGTCGTGCTTTACACATATTGACCGAGCAGAAGGCAAAATTAGAACAAGTCACTCTCTAGAACAAGGACCTGGCCGCACGATACCGGGAAGTAGAACAAGCTGTGATGGAGGCATGTAGCATGGTACTAGAGTTAGCTATCCCCAGGGACCTCCCACCAGCTACCAAGATTCAACAGATGGCATCTAGATTTCCCACGACCCAAGCAGAGGCCACAAGGAACCGTGATGAACTAACACTACAGGTTGCAGAGCTCTGTCTCAAGGCCCAGCCTCCCACACCTCCAGCCGAATAGGAACGCCGCCATGGCGCAGTTGTGGCTGGACTAGAAACGATGAATAGTGATGTTTGCAAATGTGCGGGACTACTCAATCAGTCGCTCGGGATACTCACCTCACTATAGGAGGACCCCACCATTCAGCAAGTCGAAACCAAGTCACGAGAGTTACAACAGGCTTATGGCACCACCCGAGGGGCTACATAGACAGTCAATATCACCTAGCGGTTGACCAAAATGAGGGAGGCCCAGGTTCTCAAAGCCCAAGTTGGCTTAGTGCAACAACAAGAGGCAGTACTAAAAGAAAGTATCCATCCCTGGCTCGATGAAGCATTCAACGTATCTACAACCATTGAAGGCAAGGTGACGTAGATGCAGGCAGTATGTGCAACAGAGAAAGCAGCTACAAGTAATAGGGATACCTTAGCGATGCACTTGGAAAAGGTATAGAGGCTTGCGGCTGAGTTTTTTGTAGAAACTGGTGAGATGCAGAAGTTGCTAACTGATCTCCGAGAAAATATACCCACACTAGCTGAGTGACTCAAGACGAGTCATGATGATTATGTTGGGGGACTGTTGGGTAGCGGAAGCCTCGCGCAACGGTTAGGGGGCTCACAGCCCGCAATTTTGGGTAAAAGAAAGGTAAAGACTCCGCAAGATGCGTGGAGCGTGATTTGTAATAAGTCAAAGTCAAAAGGGTAGTCAACCCAAATATAATGTAAAGAAATGTAAGAAGAATCGGCCTGCCCTTGGATCGCGGGCCAAAGAAATGTATAAATAGAGCAAGGCTCTAGGGGTAGAGGAACGAAGCTCTTTGGATATGATTTTGGATTTGAAATGTAATGGGTTGTTGAGGGAAATAGTAAGAAAGCATTTGTAAGTCTGACTCGAGTGTTTGGGTAGGGGATAGAGGCTCTAGAGCTGTGCGCGTAGAGGCCTGGAAGAGTCTGTAGCTGTGTGCACGGGCCCCTACAGCTGAGTGCACAGGGCGGATCTGGATGTATTGGTGATAAGTGAAAACAAAGATAAGTTTCTTCTGCATATTCTGTGTTACAATCTAAGTTATCACAAATCTGACTGTATGAATGATTAATATAATTGTTTAATCTATGCACATATGCTTATGTTGAAACTACATGTGGATTTAAGTTTATTTTAAGTGTGCGAACTAGTTAGATCTGTTAAATGTTTGCTTAAAGACCCTTCTAAGTAGATCTGAGTTACATAGATTAGATCTGTAAACCCTAATATCATAGAAGGTTAACATCTCTTCGGGTCCAGATCTGCGCGAATATAGAGTAGCGCGAAGCTACAAAATGGCACGCGATACCTATAGACCACATCTAGACATCCCAAGGGTGCGAAAACCTGGTTCCAGCACCCTCCCCTACTACCTCGGGTGTGACCTCAGTCCACACTCTGCGGACTGTTGCCGAAAGGGCCGGTAGCTGTGGGATTTGCTTGGCTAAATAATTCTTCCAAACTTTGGCTGGGCCCATATAAGCCAACAAAAACATGTCATGTATGTTTCAAGTATGAAGAAAAATTTATTTTTAGTTGCTATGTGTTGTGCTATAAAACAACAACCCCCCCGCCCCCATTTCAAATTTTCCGTAATCTTATTCTTAGGTACTAAGTAGGAAATAGGGTCCCTTTAGATTGTAAAAAAGAAGTAAAACCTTTATATAGAAATAAAGTGCTTTATTTCTTCTTTTTTAAATAAAAGTGCTTCAAAAAACTCGTTAAAAAATCAAACGTCGAGCTTCACATGTGCTTAAGACCAAAGAAACATTCAATCTAAATATTAATGTAGTGATGTGAAGTTACCACAAAATCTTAATCATTAGGCTTCTTAAAATAATTCATTGACAAACATGCGATGCGATAAAGCGATCGCATATCGCCTATCGCATCATAGATTCCAAGTGATAGGTTTAACGGAACATTGAAACTTTGAAATGTGATATAACTTGTCCTGACGATGAACCACACTGGTTGGTTCGAAACACGTCGAAAAATGATTTATCTTGTGATTTTCACCGAAGATCTTCTCTTAAACATGATTCTCGCATCTCGCATATCGATGAAAACCAAAAGAAGCCATGCCCGAAAACTCACAATGCGATAACATTCTCGCATCTTGCATATCACAATCACAGTGGAAATAAGTGATAATCACCTCGAGGATGCGTGATGCGATATTAAAATATAATAAAGTGGTTTAATTATTATACGGAGAAAACATGATGCAAGCGGTTAAATAAAGATTTTCCCAACCCTATGTGCCACGTCATCACTGACCGCAATCATAGAAATCTGAAAGACTCTTATAACATGGTGATTACACCTACCGAATTGTGATGTGCAATGGCTCTTAGAATATTTAAATAATACATATTGAAATCGCTCATCGAAAAATCAGAAGATTTACGGCACACATTCTAATTAGCCCTTAAGAAAAATGCGATGTGATCTATTTATTGAACATTTAAGTTTCACATCATTTAATACGGTAAAGCATTAAGAGCAGTAATGACTTCAGTCCTTCAAGATTTCGTCTTCTGTGTTAATATCAATTCATAATACGAAATATTTCACACCAAATGCTCCTACCCTGATTTTCTACTGTACTATTATCACCACTATTTGTTCAAGCATTATGCTCTCTGAAAGTTTTAGTTTATCACTCTTCTCTATTTCATATAATTACAGTTTGAATCTGGAAGTATGCAGCCAGCTAAAACAATAAAGAAATCCCGAAAGGTGAAAGCTTCCCTTGCAGTAGCCGAAGGACCAGAAAAGGTTGTGTTGATCTCAGATATGACATGCCAAGACTGTGGGAAAATTTAATGGGAAGGAATATATGATATGTTGGAAAACGAAAAGTCGAAGGTGACTGAGGGACATGTTACAACTGATGGACCTACAGAGTCAGAGAACACACTTGGAGATTTGGCCGGCTCTTTTCTTCATAAAATAGCAGCCCGAAAAAAGATTTTTCCATATAATGACATGGTAAAATGGGTAGTTGACGACATCAATATAACGGACAGGACGATATTCACAGCCAGTGGAAGAATGTTTGGATCCTTCAAGCCTAAGACTTGAAGAAAATGTATCATTTGCCAGAGCCTCAGAAGTACTACAACAAATCATTCCTTGAAGCTCTCTCAAAAGAAAATGGAATAGAGTCGGACCCCATCAAACAATGGAGGCACTTCCCTAACAAGCACAAGCACGAGTCATACAATATTTGCTTTGTGGACTCTCTAGCATCTCCATATTGCTATGTTGCCGCAATGATGTGTAGATTATTTGGAAGCCCCAATTCTACTAATTTTTCCATTGGAATGGTCTCGTTAATAGAAGAAGAATTGAATTATTTTGTGATGGATTGGGATACTATCCTATAAGACAAAATGGAAATCCAAATACTTGATTATAGGAAAAATAGGTTTGTGACCACTCAAGTTTTTCCCCCTTTCTATATGAGTGCCTACATAGTCGATACCATTTGTTTCAATTCTGATTTCCCCACCATGGGATGGAAATGGACTGTTCAGGACCCAACCCCTAACCATATTCACCATAAATACCTGTGGTAGAAACAATATAAGAAGCATTTTTACAAAATTTGTCATGGCTTCATTTTACCCATTCATCAAGCCATTTTTAACAAACCAGCCCCTTGGCTGTCCAAGGAAGCTAGCATCGATTTAACTTCAATTGGCAATTGGTTTGGGGAAGAGATATTTACATACATTAGGGTTTTCGACAACATTACTGACCTGCATGTCCTTCCTCTATATGTCCCAGATAAATTATTGGCTAGGGAAATAGCCTGCCAGACAGTTGAAAAAGGGATTACAAAAAATCTCAAAGATGTCAAGAAACAGTTATGGCCTACCTTTCCGATTCTCTACGATATCTATTCAGTGCATGATTACAAGCACACCCAAATTGAAGCCGAGAAAATAGGGGGTTTGAACCTAGCGATTATTCCCAAAAGGAAGTATGACCCGAATGATGTTTCTTTTAATTTCACTACTCATGTAAAAATTAAACAATTTATCCATGAGAAAGATGAATTCGATGACTTCTTCAGGTCAGCTGAGACATTCTCACAAGTACACCACTTGGAAAAGATTAAGCTAGAATCAGGGAAAGTGGATCAATTCATCCAATATAGGATGCAAAGGTTTCATACAGTGCCATTAGACTTATTGAATACTGCACCACTCATCCAACAAACAGTTCAAAGCACAAAGCAGGAGAAAACTTGTGAGGTGGTCGAGACAAGTGAGAAGTCAATTGAACAGTTGGACACAGATGTTCACATTGATCCGATATTAATCAAAGAATGGGAACAGTTTGATTAACAAATTAAAGGTCAGAGTAATACCCAAACTGTTATTGCACCAGAATCTCCCTTAAAACAACAGCCCATGATTCATGAGCCTGTGATTGATAGACCATCTGGCATGGACTCACCTCTAAAGGAAATCGAGGTAATCCTTGAGTATCCTTCATCAGAGATTACACTCAGCATAGAATAAATTCCACCCTTGGATGTGCTTTGTAGCCCTAAACATAGAAATGTAGTCAAAAGGCAGTGGAAAAAGAGAAAGATAGATCAAGTATCAGCGACAGTTCCTCAAAATGAATCCATGAATATCATTTGGAGAGACTCAGAAGTTAATCCCTCTGAGGACTTGACCAAATTATCTCAGTTTGCAGGAGCATATACAACTACCACAATTGATAAAGCAACCGAAGTTAATCAATTGCTCAAGGAAAAGGATCAGAGGATTAAACAACTGGAAGAATAGTTAAGGGAGGAAAAATAGAGGATTGATCAGCAAGCTATTGAAAGACAACAACACCTATCTTAGGAATTTGAACAACTAAAACTGGCACATCATGAAGAGATCAAATCTAAGGATGAGAAAATAAAGCATCTACAACTCTCAATGGATCAATTTAAAGACAATCCCAAAATGGAAGAATTTATAAAGGAAACCTTGGAAGTAAATAATTTATTGTCTCAACAGCTAACCCAACTTTTCCAAAAGATATCTCTTATTCATCCACTATGCATCAAAACTAGCATGTTGATAGATCAAGTAGTCAATTCCAGGTTGGAATTCAAAGATGCAGATGACAAGATTACAGATTACATCTCTTGGTAGAACACAGGAAAGGGAAGGTCTACTAAATAACCAGTAATTGAAGAATCTCACAAAGAGATATTGTTTGCAGAATGGAAGACACAACTAATCAAAGTATACAGAGAGACTTCCACGGCGAAGGCAGTGAGGAATAATATCATTGAACTAATAAATGTTAACTTGGACAACGCCAATTTAATTTTTGAGTGTTCTGCAAAAAACCTTCCACAATAAAAAGTGTTGGAAAAACAATGGAGGAAATATTTGAATACTAGGGAGGAGAAAATCAAAAAATTAGAAAGTCTCAATTGTGATGCACATTGATTCTATTTGGTCAAATGCATAGCCAACAAATGACAGTCAAATGTCTTGCCGATGCAGCCGAGCGCATGATCCTTGAACTCTCAAATGTGGTGTACACAGGTCAATTGCATGCTAGGATGAGTCATCCACTAGAAATACAAACTATGACCGAGATTTTTTAGTTAAAGTTGCAGGAGGAATGATAGATGCTATGCATCTTTTTAGAAGTTATTGCAATTTTGTTTTTATCATGAAATCCCATATTTTGAGAGAGGTTGTTCCAACCACTCCAAGCATCTTTTATGAACAGTTTGTTTTTATTTTTACTATAAAGACCCTTTCATGTCATTTTAGAAAGGGTCCTGAATTTGTATTAAAAATTGGATTGAAGAAGATAGCACTTCTGTACATCTTAGTTTATTTTTGTAGAAAGCAAGGATCAAGGTTCAAACTTTTTTGTAAGGATATTTCAAAAAAGACTTGCATTTTTGTATCATTTTGGAGTTTTCAGAACAAGAAGAAAGAACCAGACTGTTACTTCAGTATCACGTTTCAAATACATATGGTACTTATATCAATGTCATTTTGTTTCATGTTATGCGATTTAACAGTCTTTTGATTCGATATTGTTGTATATGTGAATATTCATTCAATTCTGCATTTATATCACTTTTGAATAATTTTGGAATTGATATCCTAAACATGTATGCTGGAAATTAATGTTATCATGATATGTGATATGTTTTATATCACTTTGTTTGAAGTGATCATCTTTCATGCTTAACTTTCTGTAGTCAAGTGATTGATCTTTATTAGCATTTGATTAACAGAAGTCATTATAAATCGCATTTGATATTGGATTACCCAGGTTATATATATATATATATATATATATATATATATATATATATATATATATATATATATATATATATATATATATATATATATATATATATATATATATATATATATATATATATATATATATATACATATCAATATATTTGTATATTTTCACAAGTTTACAATTCCAACAATCTATCATTGTGTTACCTATTTAAACACCCACTCATCAAATCACACCTTTATTGGGAAATTGGACCCATATTATCCATTTGGAGCCACCATCCCAAATGGAAAAGGAACTGTATTAAGGGCTGGACTGGGTGGTTATCCCCAATATTGGTGCAACAATTTTAGAGGCGTCAACATTTTTGGCACTAGAAGGAGGGTCCAACTATGAATGGCAAGTAAATCCAAATCTACAGAACATTTTAAGAGTAAAACTCCCTCACCATCACCTCCAACTTCTCCTTCACATTCTAAATATCCTATTTCCAAGCGAGAAGCTGAAAAGAAAAATACAAAACCCACTACTGAAATCCTAAACAAGCCAGACATTACCCCTTCTGAAACCCCTGAAGTACAATCTTTGATTGACAAATTGTAGGGGATTTCAATTTCTTGAGAAGAGTCTGAGTTATCCCAAGGCAGTGTTACTTCCCAGTATATCCCATCACAACCATTAACTAGAGCAAAGAGTGAAAACTTGGTATCCCACAAGTTGAATTCCCTCTACCAAGTTGAAAAAGGGATAGGAAGACACCATCAAAGTCCGACAGCGAGATTATTTCATCATCATCCATACCATTGCTAGGTCACACACCCGCTTCTCAACTCCAGATCATAGTCCAAACAGGTATAGGAGCTTCAACATCCTCTGCCTAATCACTTTCAGCCATTTCTTCACCCTCTTCTACTAATAGCTCAATAATGGCACATAATCAACCTCAACCAAGGCCATGGACCAATCTAGGAGTTGTTACAATGCCTGCACCTTTGACACAATTTCCATCTCATCCAGAAAAATGGTTACCTAAATTCAACCATGATAATGGCCTTTTAGCAGAAAAACATATAAATATTTTCATGTTGTCTATTAATTTGAATGGAGTAGTAGAAGAGGACACAGTTGTAAGGTTATTCCCATATACATTACAAGGAGTAGCTGGATCATGGTACTTCTCATTACCATTAGGTTCGATTGATAGCTGGGATGCTTTTCAAGAGCAATTTTTAACTAAATTTGGAGACGATGGATCTACAACAACTTTGATAAATGACCTCTCCAATTTTAAAGCAGAACCCATTAAGGACTTCAACTCACATTTCAATAAGTTATTAAATAAAATACCTAAAGCATCCAAGCCTAGTGAAGAGGTTCGAAATGAATGGTACATTTCTTTGCTACCTTCAAACACAACCATCTTTGTTGATAGAGTTTCTCAACCCACATTAGCAGAAAATATGAAAGAAACAATAGCTGTTGAAAAACATATCTTGGCCTTAGAAAAGAAAAATTCACTAGAGGAACGAAAATCCAAGAAAGTAACCTTTAGAGATGAATCAAAGAAGAAAGTAACCAAAGATCCATATGACATGGAAGGCTTGCAAAAAGTTCTTAAAACTATGTCCAATGAAATGGTAAAGATTAAAAAGCAAGTAGCTGAAACCTCATCAAAAAGACCATTTAGGAATTTTAAAAGAAATCAGGCAAATGATCCTAAACCACCAAATGCTATATCAAATGCAGAATCCAATTTAGATGATGATGAAGAAGAAGATACGGCTTTATCAGCTGATGAAACAGAGGAAGAAGAAGTAGTTGAATGTCATGGAATGTGGGACTTTATTTTACCCAACTCTGATAATGAAAGTGAGTAGGAAGCCTTACCATTAAACACTAGAAGTAAGAGTGTTATAGAACCTAATCGGTCAACTCAAAAGAAGAAAAACTCAAATCCTGTTACTAAAGAGAGAGCTCCCGCGAAGAAAACTCCCATTTCAACTCCTCAAAAAAACCATCTTCGTCTAAACCTCCATCATCATCAAAGATTTTAGTGGTTTCAAATTCCATGGATTATAACATAGTTGAAGATACGAAGAAAACTCGAGCAAACATTTCTCTGCATGAACTTAGCAAGTTCAAACATCAAAAAAATTTGTTGCTTAAGGAATTAAATGCAGTACCTTCTTCTCCTCTTCCAACTAGTGTATTATCCAAGGCTGCCAGAGGATCAGGTAAGCCACCATATGATAAGTTAGATGCTAGCAATGCCCTTCTAATGGGAGATAGATCAAATTCTCATACTCTTCCTTTTCATTTTACTTGTGAGATCTACAATAGAAATTTTA
The DNA here is from genome assembly GCA_031772625.1 of Pinus tabuliformis. Classification (NCBI taxonomy): domain Eukaryota; kingdom Viridiplantae; phylum Streptophyta; class Pinopsida; order Pinales; family Pinaceae; genus Pinus; species Pinus tabuliformis. Next base: position 394,696,417 of record CM062806.1, on the reverse strand, counting down.
ATAATTTCTTGATTGATTCAGGGGCTTAATCAAATATAATGCCAACATTAGTTTGCTCCAAATTAAATATTGAACCCCAGAAGTCTGCAATTCATATTTTTTAGTTAGATCAAACTAAGGTTCAAGTTTTAGGAGAAATAAATTCAGTTACTATTAGACTATCTGTTGATCCAAGGTTTGTTCAAATAATTGATATATTGATTGTTGACATCCCTGAGTTTTATGGTTTAATTCTTAGTAGAGGTTGGTCAGAAAATCTCCATGGTTATATTTCAATAGATTGGTCTCACATGTGGCTTCCTTATAATGGGAAGCCAAATCAAATCAGAATCGACCATGAAAAGCATCTCACTCACATAACAACTGAATTTGAAGAAGAAAATGAACTAGTAGCCTTCAATAATAACATTCTTGGAAACTATTCAACTGAATCATTTTTTGGGAACTTTAATGCTCAGCAATCACCTTTCTTAGCTAATAATGTCACCTCACAAGTTGAAAATTTTTCACAGACCGATACTTCTAAGTGTGTTAATATTATAGATAAAATTGTAGATAAACATGTAAATAAGCCTTTATTTTGGTCTTTGTATTTCGATGGATCTAAATCCAATGACAGTGTAGGAGCAGGATGTATTTTAGTCAGTCCTGAAGGAGAAAAAACTATGTTATCATGCAGGTTAGAATTTGAGTGTACTAATAATACTACAAAATATGAAGCCTTGATTCATGGTCTTTATAAAGCAATAAGTCTCTATGTGAAATATTTGAAAGTGTTTGGTGATTCTAAAATAGTGATAAAACAAGTAAGAAATACTATTCATTGTCTGTCAGGAAATCTCAAACATTATTAATCACTCGCTCAAGATCTTATTTCTCATTTTCTGGCATTTGATATCTCTCCTATTCTTAGATCACAGAATGCAGCAACAGATCTCCTGGCTAATGTATCTTCTAAACTCCTTCCATATAAGGATTATAGTCCAGATAGATTTTCTATTGAGTTAATTTTTAGACCATCCATCCCAGATAATGTCATCAATTTGCATCTGTTCAATCATGATGAGGATATCCTAAATTTCTTGACATTTAAAGGGTCTTATGGCGACCAAATCATTGATGAAAGAAATCATGATCTTCAATTAAAACAGAAATTCAATGAGAATCCTATTCCTAAATATGTGGTTAAACTAGAAGACCTTTATGATATTAAGGATAGATTCAAAAAGGTCACTAATGCAAAACTTCAAAGTTCAACTTTAAGGTTTGAATTAGTAAATCTTGGTACAGATACCAAACCACAAAATGTCAATCTAGGGCTTGGACTTTCACCTAATGAAAGATTTTCTTTCATCCGATTATTGAAGAAATACAAAAATGTTTTTTCTTGGAATTATGAGGATCTGAAGACCTATGATACCTCTATTATTCAACATACAATTCTAGTGATTTCTGATGAGAAACCTGTACAACAGAAATTAAGGAAAATTCAGCCCTATCTTGAGAGTCAAATCAAAGTAGAGTTGAATAAAATCCTCAAATCCAAAATAATATTTCCTGTCAGACATTCGAAATGGGTCTCAAATTTTGTACCTGTCAAGAAAAAGAATGGTGATATTAGGATTTGCATAGATTTTAGAAATCTCAACAAAGCATGTCAAAAAGATAACTTCCCATTACCAACAATGGAGCAGATACTTCAATCAGTAGCTGGCTCAGAATTAATGTCTTTTCTTGATGGTTTTTCAGGATATAATTAGATCTTGGTTCATCCAGATGATAGATTAAAGACTACATTCAAAACCAAATGGGGAACATATGCTTATCATAAAATGCCTTTTGGTTTGATAAATGTTGGGGATACTTTCCAATGAGCCATGGACATAGCTTTCAAAGGTTTGATCAATAAAACAATTGTTGTTTACATGGATGAGATAACTATCTATTATAAGAAAAAGAGCAACCATTTGCATGATTTAAAGCAAATTTTTGAACGTTGCAAAAAGTATGGGATTTCCTTAAACCCCAAGAAATCATTCTTTGCTCTTAACAAAGGTAAACTCTTAGGGTTTATTGTATCCAAAAATGGCATATATATTTATCCTAATAGGATAAAGGAGATTTCTGATATCCCTTTACCACATAATAAGAAATCTATGCAATCATTCTTGGGACTGATAAATTTTGTAAAGATATTCGTTCCTGATTTTTCATTATATTGTTCTACCCTTGCAATCCATGATTAAGATAAATTCAGTCTTCAAATGGGGACAAAAATAAAGGGAAGCGTTTGACTCAATGAAACAAGCAATCATTAATGCTCCTACATTGAATGCTCCGAATTTTTCTAGTCATTTTATTTTATATACTCTGACCATTGAATCATCTTATGCTATTGTTTTAACAGAAATCATTGATCAGCAAGTGGAAGTACCCATATCTTTCTTTAGTTCAAATTTACAAGGTCTTGAGCTTAATTATTCAGAAGTCAAAAAATAAGCCTTCTCTGTGTTTAAGTCTGTTAAACATTTTAGACCATTCCTCCTGAAAACACATACAAAAGTAATAGTCTCATCCTCTGTAGTGAAGCAATTGCTAATTCAAAGAGAAGTAGGGGAGAAAAGAGATAACTGGGTAAAATATTTACAAGAATATCAGATTGATATTAAACCAGTGAAAATTGTTAGAGGACAAGGTTTTTGTAGGTTGCTAGCAGGAGCTTCCAATATACCAGATCATGAAGATTTAGGTAGTACCGCACAAGTAAATGAGATAAGGACGATTGATTCTAAATCTCAATATGCTGATCTAATTTTTTACTTAAGGAATGGATATGCCCCCCCTGAGTTCAACTACAAAAACAAATGTGCTCTTAGGTTAAAATCCAAACACTATGAAATCATTAATGATGTGTTATTCAGGAGAAATTCTGATTTTGTTCTATTAAGATGCCTTGAAAAATCTGAAGTGCAAATGGTTTTACAGGAATTGCATGATGGCCTAGCTGGTGGACATTTTGGAGGAGACACTACAACACACAAAATACTGCATGATGGGTATTATTGGCAAAATTGGTTCACAGATACCCATGACTATGTGAGGAAATGTAAGATATGCCAAACTGTTAGTGGGAGGCAAAGGAAACCAACCTTTCCTTTACAACCAGTTAACAATGAGTAACCATTTGAGTAATGGGGGCTCAATATAATAGGAGAAATTGTTGCTCATTCTTCCAAGCATCACAAATATATCCTTATAGCCACAGACTACTTCACAAAGTGGGTAGAAGAAATTCCAATAAAGGTAGCAAATTGTGTTGCGATTATTGAATTTATTGATCATTTCATCATCACCAGGTTTGGGTTACCTAATGCGCTTATCTGTGACAATGCATCTTATTTTTTTCATAATAGTATAGTGGAATTTGCTCTTAAGAAATGTTTTAAGTTAAAATACTCAGAAAATTACTATCCACGAGGAAATGGCTTCGCAAAGTCAACTAACAAAAATCTTGTAAGGATTATCAAAAGAACTATTGATCAAAGCCAAAAGAATTGGCATAAATCTTTAATATTCACACTATGGGTAGATCGTATAACTCATAAGGCCTCAATAGGTACTTCTCCTTTTAACTTAGTATATGGGAAAGAAGTATATGAGACACAATACCACAGTACCTGGGCAATTTCACATAATGGTGTTATGAACTTGGGACTATTGGTGTTACGGTCGTAGAATATTATTTGGTAAACCTATAATTTCTAGTCCTTCCCAAGAGCTGGCATAGCTACCAGGATTCATTCAGTGGGAGGGAGAAGCTACCAAACTGGGCAAGATTATGGTCAGATTTGGTATAGGAAGATGTTATGAAACCAGCTCACAAAAAGATAGAAAAGAGAGATCCACGCCTTAGAATTCAGCCTCTTCGAGGGGGCAACCTCCTTTACATTACATAAATGAACAATTCTTGGATGATACAAATGAAAAAACCTCCTTTCTATATATAGGAGTCTAAGGAGTCACAATATAATCCAGCCGACCTAACAATAATAATATAAAGCCACACAAATAACAATAGGGGGCTTCTATGGGGCACAAAAATAACAATATGGGGGGTAATAGGGGCACAACAATATAAATAAGGGGTATAACTACAATATTAATGGGGTAATCACTAGTATTATAGGGACCCAACATGCCCCTCTCCTTCAAAAAAGTGTTTTCCTCAACGCTTGAGTAGTTCTGGATACTTCTGCATAAAATTCTCATCCTCCCATGTGGAATCTTCAGCGGATAAGTTCTTCCACTTGATAAGATACTCTGAAATTGATCGATTTCGTAGCTGTCGAGTTCTTGTTTCTATGGCTGCTTCCGGTTCCAATATAATTTTTCCTTCCTCATCAAGTTCTGGCAATATTGTTTGAATTGGGAGCTTGTCACCTATAACCTTCTTTAAACATGAAACATGGAATACTGGGTGCAATCGAGAAGCTGCAGGAAGCTCCAATTTGTATGCCATAGTACCAATCTTTTGCAACACCTTGTACGGACCATAATACTTTGGTGATAATTTACTATCCTTCTTAGCTTGCTTTAGGGACATTTGCTTATATGGTTGTAGCCGTAGTAATACCCAATCACCTACATCAAAACTTCTTTCACTACGATGTTGATCTGCCTGTTGTTTCATTCTATTTTGTGCCAACACGAGGTTATCCTTTAAGAGTTGGAGGACTTGTTGTTGATGTTCGATGTGATGTTCCACTGCCTGAACCTTAGAATTTTCTCTTAAATATGATGTGATGGATGGTGGTTGATACCCATAAAGTGCCATAAATGGGGTCATTTTTGTTGCTGTATGGAAGGAAGTGTTATACCACCATTCAGCCAGAGGCAACCATTTGACCCATTGTGTCTGTTTATCAGATACAAAGCAACGAAGATATCCTTCCAAACATTTGTTTACTATCTTAGTTTGCCCATCAGATTGAGGATGATAAGATGAGCTATGAGCTAACTGAGTACCAAGACAAGAAAATAATTCTGTCCAAAAATTTCCAGTGAAAATGGGATCTCTGTCACTTACAATAATCTTTGGGTTTCCATGTAGCTTTTGAACTGTTTCCATAAATGCAGTAGAAATTGTACTGGCTTTAAATGGATGTGATAATGCACAAAAGTGTGCATACTTGGTAAGTCTGTCAACTACCACCATGATGACACTCTTTCCCTCAGACTTGGGTAAACCTGTGATAAAATCCATTGAAACCTCCTCCCAACGTTGGCTTGGAATGGATAAAGGTTGTAATAGACCCGGTGTCTTAATTGTTTCAACTTTATTTTGCTGGAAAACCAAACATTCTGCCACAAACTTTTGAATATCTGATTTAAGGCCATCCCAAAAAAATTCCTTCTTAACCCTGTGGTAAGTTTTTAAAAATCCTGAGTGCCCTCCTAAGGGAGAAGTGTGCAATTCCATAAGAATCTTTTGTTTTAGCTGGGAATTCTTACAGAGGTATAAGCGATCTTTGTACCATAACGAATCATTTTTCCAGCTAAATGTATAAGAAGTACTGGAATCTTGTTGTAGATTTCAAATAAGTGCCCACACTTCTTTGTCATTCTTCCATTCCTCCCTTGCTTCGTTTATCCAATCTGGTTGGATAATAGAAATGGCACACAACAATGCTTCCACATCCTCATCCTTTCTTGAGAGTGCATCTGCCACCACATTTTGCTTCCCTTTTTTGTAGATGATTTCAAAGTCATAACCCAACATCTTTGTGACCCACTTTTGTTGCTCTTCAGAGGATAATCTTTGTTCTAAAAAGTATTTAAGGCTATCATGATCCGTTTTTACCTTGAAGTGTCTTCCCATTAGGTAGGGTCGCCATTTCTTAAGTGCATGGAGTATTGCCAACATTTCCTTCTCATAAATAGCTTTGCTTAAAAACTTTCCCTTGATTGGACGACTTTCAAAAGCAATGGGTCTTTCATCTTGCATTAGAACAGCACCAATTCCATTTCCTGAAGCATCACATTCCACAATAAAGGTTTTTGTGAAGTCCGGTGTAGCTAAGACCGGTGCTTGGCACATTGCCTCTTTAAGATGTTCAAAGGCCTTTGTTGCTTCTGGAGTCCATGAAAATGAATCTTTCTTCAATAATGTTGTTAGAGGTGCTGCTATTCTCCCATAATTCTTAACAAACTTGCGATAATACCCTGTCAACCCAAGAAATCCTCGCAGATGCTTTATGGATGTGGGGATTTTCCATTCCTTAATGGCTTTAATTTTGCTAGGGTCTACCTTAACTCCTTCATGAGATACAATATGACCCAAATATTCCACCTCCTGGACTCCAAAGAAACATTTGGATCTTTTTGCATATAATTGTTTCTCCTCCAATAGTTGTAGCACCCTGTCAACATGTTCAACATGATCCTTCCAAGACTTGCTGTAGATTAGTATATCATCAAAAAATACTAACACAAATTTTCTAAGGAATGGTTTGAAAATTGAATTCATCAAACCTTGAAATGTTGAAGGTGCATTGGTAAGGCCAAAAGGCATGACCAAAAATTCATAATGACCCTCATGAGTTCTAAATGCCGTTTTTGGAATGTCTTCAATCTTCATTCTGATTTGATGATATCCCGAACGAAGATCCAACTTGGTGAAGTAAATTGATCCATGCAATTCATCCAGTAATTCATCAATAACAGGAATGGGGAACTTATCTTTAATAGTGAGCTTGTTGAGCTCCCTATAATCTGGACACATGTGCCATGATCCATCCTTCTTGTGCAACAATACTACTGGAGCTGAGAAAGAACTTTGACTCGGTTGAATTATACCAGCCTCTAGCATTTCTGCAACCATACGTTCAATTTCACTTTTTTGGACATAGGGATATCTGTACGGCCTGATGTTTGGAGGAACACTTCCTGGAATCAGATGAATAGCATGATCATGATCACGCATAGGTGGGAGAACCTTGGGAGTCTCAAATACCTTGGAATGATTGTCCAAGACTTTTTGGAGATCTAGAGAAATAGATGATTCCAATGTGGAAACATCTAGCGAGCATAATTGTGCAATTACACCTCTTTGCTCCTTTCTTAGAAGCTTTGTCATACCATGAGAGCTGATTATCTTTCCTGGTTTCCCTGCAATACCCCTTAATTCAACTTCCTTTCCTTTCGAAGAAAATTTGATGAAAAGTTCTTGAAAATTAAAAGCTATTGTACCCAAGGATTGTAGCCATTGGACTCCTAGTACAACATCCGCACCTCCCATTGGAATGGAAAGCATTGGGCTAGTCAATACATATTCTCCCATGGATAGCTTGATATTATGGCACTTTCCAGAGCAATTTATTGTTCCTCCATTTGCAATCATCACTTGACACTCTGGTGCTGGATATAGGAAGCAATTCAATTCTTTTGCTACCCTACAATGAATAAAATTGTGGGTGCTTCCTGAATCAATCAACACTATTACCTTTTTCTTCTTGATTTGTCCTTCTATCTTGATGGTTTGAGGAGTGGTAATTCCCGCCAATGCATTACAAGATATGGTCGGATTTATTTGTTCTTCATCTAGGCTTTGTTCCTGGAATATATCCTCTTCTTTTGACCTTTCTTGCTCCTTTTCTTCTTCCTCTTCACAATCTATGTAGAATAATTTCTTCTCAGCACACTTATGACCTTTTGTGTATTTGCTATCACAATTGTAACAAAGCCCTTTTGCTCTTTTTTCTTCCAATTGTTGTGGTGTCAACCTTGTAGGTTGTGGAAGACTATGGGCAACAACACTTCCATCTTTATAGTTGTGAATGGTATGCTTCCTAGTTGCCATAATTTTGCTTTCCATTTTTCTTGCTAACCTGAATGCCTTCTCTAATGAATCAGGTTCCCAAAGGCGCACATCATGTTGGATATTATCCTTTAAAGACCCTATGAACACATCATTCCTATGCTCCTCTGGAATATCTTTTACCCTTATGTTCAATTTTTGGAACTCCTCAATGTGCTCCATTATTGAACCCTTTTGTTTGAGACTTATCAATTGGCTAAAAAAAGTGTTGCTTTTTGTATCCTCATAATGTGCTATCAATTCTTCCGTAAAAATTGCCCAAGTGATAAATTGTTTACGAGAACAAAGCCATTGATACCATACAAACTGATTTGGTTCCAAATATAAAGTTGCCATACGTACCTTTTGTGTGTTTTGCACATTATTGAGATCGAAGAATTGCTCCATCTGTAATATCCATGTGGCGGGATCCTTGCCATCAAACTTCCTCATATCGATTTTTGGAACATGGTGAGTCTTCGATCCAACATTAGAGTCTATGGAATCATGATTAACATTTCTTTTGTTCTCATCATGAGTTTCCTTTACTACCTTTTCACCATTAGTGACCCTTTCTTGTAGCAAGTTCTTCAATTCTTCCATGTCTGTCTTCAAATCTATCTTCAAATTTACCATCGAATCCTCCACCTTAGTTTCCATGCCCTTTATTTTAGATTCCACGCCATTTATCTTAGATTCCACGCCATTTATCTTAGATTCCACGCCACTTATCTTAGCTTCTGTTAGCTTTTGTGAGCGTGACATTTGTTGCACTTGTTCTTGTAATTTTGATATATCATGTAGCATTTCTTCCTCTTCTTCATGAGTCATGCTAGAGCTTTCAGGTTCCTTACTAGGTGTTTTCATTTTCTTTCCTCGGGGCATCATTTACCGATAATAATGCTTTACTATGCCCTTTGAATTCCGTTAAACCAAGTTTACATAAAAATTTAAAAAAAAACTACACACCTTTTTTCACTTTATAGAAGCCTGATATTGAATCTGATGTATCTCTGTAATTTTGGATCATCCAGTTCTTAAATTGCTACCTGTAGTAGCCTTCTGTGTCCTCTTTCCAATGCCACAAGTCTGAGCCAAATTGGATTCTCCAAGTAAGAGTTATGTGAAATCTCCCACAGTGACTTGCTTTTAGACTGGTTCAGTAGAGCGAACTTGTACGACGTGCCACGAGTCACTGTTTCAACCTTTGAATCGGAAACACACATACAAGAAACTACAGTCTGTCCTCTTTCTGTACCTTTTTACGAAATTTCAATCCGATCCTCAGAGAGAGAGTTATGACGATTTTCCCCAAGTCACCTGTTTTGAATGTAATTCAGGAGTCTGCAGAAAGGCCAACTTCCTCAGATCATATCTCCGAAAATATCGCGCGAAAAGATTTGAAATTTGGACCCAAGGTTCAGCGCCAATTCTTCTCAAATGGGGTTTTTTTGTGACTTCTGAAATGTCACATAAAAAAAAGTATAGCGAAAATGCCACGATGACCTGTTTGGAGCAGCGAAACCCTAGAATCCAAATCTCCGATACCAAATGTTATGAAACCAGCTCACAAAAAGATAGAAAAGAGAGATCCACACCTTAGAATTCAGCCTCTTCGAGGGGGCAACCTCCTTTACATTACATAAATGAACAATTCTTGGATGATACAAATTACAAAACCTCCTTTCTATATATAGGAGTCTAAGGAGTCACAATATAATCTAGTCGACCTAACAATAATAATATAAAGCCACACAAATAACAATAGGGGGCTTCTATGGGGCACAGAAATAACAATATGGGGGGTAATAGGGGCACAACAATATAAATAAGGGGTATAACTACAATATTAATGGGGTAATCACTAGTATTATAGGGACCCAACAAAATATTTCAAGCAAAACACCACAAACGACATTTCATCCATGGTTGAGGATGAGGATAAGTGTGCCTTGGCTAGAAAGGAAAAGAGAGGAAAAGGGAAGAAATAAAAATCCAAAGGAGATTCTAGTCAGGTGGGAAAGAAGGATTTGTCGAAGATTAAATTTTTTCATTGTCATGAGCTGGGACACTATGCCATGAAGTTTTTGCACAAGAAGTCCAACAAGAAGCCCTCAAAAGGATAGGTCAGTGAATCTCTAGCTTCACAATTCAAGTTGGATTTCACCCTCATTTCATGCATGGTGACATCGGTGATGCGTAGTGTGTGGTATCTGGATAGTGGAGCCTCATTCCATATGACTAGAAATAAAGTATTTTTTAGCAACTTGGAGGAGAAGGACCTCCAGATTCACATTGAGATGAGATATGATGGAAGGTATAGTGTGATAGACATTGATACATTTACATTTTAGAGGGAGTTTGGTTATCATCTCTCATTAAAAGTGTTGGGTAGCGGAAGCCCTGCGCAACAGGTAGGGAATAGAGGCTTTGCAGCTATGTGTGCAGAGGCTTGGAAGAGTCCGCAGCTCTGTGCGCGTGCCCTTGCAGCTGAGTGCGCAGGGTAGATCTATATGTATTGGTGGTAAGTGAAAATAAAGATAAGTTTCTTCTGCAAATTCTGTGTTACAATCTGAGTTATCGCAAATCTAACTGTATTAATTATTAATATAACTGTTTAATCTATGCACATATGCTTATGTTGAAACTACATGTGGATTTAAGTTTATTTTAAGTGCGCGAACTAGTTAGATCTGTTAAATGTTTGCTTAAAGAAACTTCTAAGTAGATTTGAGTTACATAGATTAGATCTGTAAACCCTGTGATCATAGAAGGTTAACATCTTTCCGGGTCCGGATCTGCACGAATAAAGAGTAGCACAAAGCTGCAGAATGGCACGTGATACCTACAGACCACATCCAGACATCCCAAGGGTGTAGAAACTTGGTTCCAACACCCTCCCCTGCTACCTCGAGTGAGACCTCAGTCTGCACTCTGCGGACTATTGTCGAAAGGGCTGGTAGCTGTGGGATTTGCTTGGCTAAATAATTCTTCTGAATTGGGTTAGGCCCATATAAGACAAAAAATGGTTCAAGTTCCTGAATTTCCTAAATCCCCACGCACCTCGCAACCTAGGAAGAACAAGAAGAAGATGGGTCTAGTCTGGGCCTTCCCAAGATTTAACAACCACTCAGCAGTAGACAAAGGTAAAAAGTGCTCGATGATCCTACTGAGGAGGTGGACGACCTGCAAGACCTGATTGATCAAATTTATGCGCAAGCGGAAGAAGAAGCACCTATGTTCCAGTTCCCGTCATTACCCCTGTATCTTTCTCCTTGGACTGGGACAACTAAGCTAGTGAAAGACGTAGATGCTACAAAAACTACACTCCAGAGCCTACTTCTTCCAGATGATATAAGGTTCGAAGGATTGGCAATGGGGTGTGTTCCAAGCACCAAATGCAAAGATTGGGACCTGGTAGACAACAACAAGTTCCCCGAGCTAGCTGAAGGAACACTGTTGCTGCAGAAGTAGTTACTAGGCATGGAGAGAGCCGAACTACTCAACCTCAAGGGGATACCTCACTATCACCGCATGACCATCACCATATTTGTGATTCGACAGCTGCTAGGTCTCATCCATGATGGATATCTCTGGTTGGAAGAACCAATCTCGATCAATGCCAACCTGATCCACCGGATTACACACTTGCCATATAAGGGAAATAACCCCACAGACATAGCTGGAACAAGTAGCGAGGGAGGCCTCGCCAAAATAGTCAAGACAAAGAACCATCTGGAAAAAGGGAAGTGGGGGTGTGTCATAGCAAGCATCAACGACCGTGCAGTATGAGTCACCACTCAAATCCTAGCCGGTAAACTTATGAGAAAATGTCGTGCAAATGAAGTGCCTGCCACTGTCATCGCATTGGCCAGACAGTGTACCACAGGGGTTCAATTCAATTGGGCACAGTTCTTATGCGACGAATTTCTGACCAGTTTTCAAGAAGCACAGGATAAAGGTAAGACCTTTCATTATGCATGGTTTCTTTTATCAATCCTTGTGGTTACAGGTGACTTGCCTCCAGAGAGCCAGTTCCCCAGCATTGAGGATAGTCTACCTGAGGCAGTACGGTATATGTCACTTGTGGCTACAAAGGATTCAACTAGGGTTTCTGCGATCCAGGCATTTTGGACCTCCATGGAAGGAATGATACAGACACAGATTGCTCGAAGACTGTGCATGTCCCCCACAATTTACAACAATTTTCAAAGCATGGCCAAGTTCAAGGAAGACATGCATCACGTGTATATCAGCGCGCAGAAGGATCCAGAGTGATCTTGGGTCACACTTCCATTCCTTGCAATGGATGATGCCATTTACGCAGTATTAGCAGCATGGCCCTTGGAATGGTGCACCCCAGAAAAGACCATTCTGAACCAACTGGAAGCAGAACAGTAGAAGAAGGAATGTCAGCGGCGCCCTACGCAACTGGCGGAAAAGGCATACCACGAACAACAAGCCATTGGGTAGCAAGAAGCTACCATGAGCCTGACAATAGAAGGTAACCAGGCAAACATGGAACAGGACCCACAATAGGAATTAGAGATGAAGGACCACCTCAAGTAGTCTCGCACCCACGAATCACCAACCGCCCGAAAAAAGTCCAAAACAATGAAGGCTCTAGAAAAAGAATTCCTGGACAATAGCCAGCCAACAAGTAATGTTACCTCCAATACACTGTCTGAACTAATCACTAAATAAACAATTGTGTTGGGGGATATTAGAGCGTAGCTACAGGGATTACAAGAGCAACCCCCAGGTGGACCACCTGACCAATGGCACAGGATACAACCGCCGCCAAACAATTGGTTAGCACGCACACACCACATACCTTACCATTGCTAGTAGGTGCTATTCGCGCCGCAGCTACAGGGGAAGAATGCGGATGGGAGTTAAACCTAGCCCCCCTATCTAGAGAAGTACTATACCTACTCCAAGAGGGAGTAACTTAGGAGTTTTGAGCTTAGGAAGGTCGCACTTTACACATATTGACCGAGAAGAAGGAAAAATTAGAACAAGTAACTCTCCAGAACGAGGACCTGGCCGCATGATACCAGGAAGTAGAACAAGCTGTGACAGAGGCGTGTAGCATGATACTAGAGTTATCTATCCCCGGGGACCTCCCACCAGCTACCAAGATTCAGCACATGGTAGCCAGCTTTTGCACAGCCCAAGCAGAGGTCGCAAGGAACCACGAGGAACTAACGCTACAAGTTGCAGAGCTCTGTCTCAAGGCTCAGCCTCCCACACCTCCAGCTGAACGGGAAAACTACCATGGCGCAGTTGTGGCTGGACTAGAAATGATGAATAGTGTTATTCGCGAATGCTCGAGACTACTTGGTCAGTCGCTCAGGATACTCACCTCACTCCAGGAGGACCCCACCATTCAGCAATTTGAAACTAAGGCACACGAGTTACAGCAAGCCTATGACATTGTCCGCGAGGCTGCAAAAATGGTCAATATCACCTAGCGGTTGGCCAAAATTAGGGAGGCCCGGGCTCTCAAAGCCCAAGTTGACTCAAGGCAACAATAAGAGGCAGTATTAAAAGAACGTATCCAGCCCTGGCTCGATGAAGTGTTCAGTGTATCTACAACCATTAAAGGCAAGGTCACATAGATGCAGGTAGTATGTGTGACAAAGCAAGTAGCTACAAGTAATAAGGATACCTCAACGACACACTTGGAAAAGGTACAGAGGCTCGCAGCCAAATTTGTTGCAGAAACTGGCGATATGAAGAAGTTGTTGACTGACCTCTAAGAAAAGATACCCACACCAGCTGAGTGACTCCGGACGAGTCAAAATGATTGTGTTGGGGGACTGTTGGGTAGCGGAAGCCCCGCGCAATGGTTAGGGGGCTCAGAGCCCACAATTTTGGGTAAAAGCAAGGTAAAGACTCCGCGAGATGCGCGAAGCGCGATTTGTAATAGTCAAAGTCAAAAGGGTAGTCTGCCAAGATATAATGTAAAGAAATGTAAGAAGAACCAGCTCGCCCTTGGATCACGAGCGAAAGAAATGCATAAATAGAGCGAGGCTCTAGGGGTAGAGGAACGAAGCTATTTTGGATATGATTTTGGATCTGAAATGTAATGGGTTGTTGAGGGAAATAGTAAGAAAGCGTTTGCAAGTCCGAGTTAGGGCTTGGGTAGGGGATAGAGGTTCCGCAGCTGTGTGCGTAAAGGCCTGGAAGAGTCCGCAGCTATGTGCGTGGGCCCCTGCAGCCGAGTGCGCAGGGCAGATCTGGATGTATTGGTGAAAAGTGAAAAATAAAGATAAGTTTCTTCTACAAATTCTGTGTTACAATCTGAGTTATCGCGAATCTAACTGTATGAATGATTAATATAACTATTTAATCTATACACATATGCTTATGTTGAAACTACATATGGATTTAAGTTTATTTTAAGTGCACGAACTAGTTAGATCTATTAAATGTTTGCTTAAAGACAATTATAAGTAGATCTAAGTTACATAGATTAGATCTATAAACCCTGTGATCATAGAAGGTTAACATCTTTCCGGGTCCGGATTTGCGCGAATATAGAGCAGCGCGAAGCTGCAGAATGGCCCACGATACCTATAGAGCACATCCAGACATCCCAAGGGTGCGAAAACCTGGTTCCAACACCCTCCCCTACTACCTCGGGTGAGACATCCATCTGCGCTCCACAGACAGTTGCCGAAAGGGTCGATAGCTGTGGGATTTGCTTGGCTAAATAATTCTTCCGAACTTGGGTCAGGCCCATATAAGCCAACAAAAAGATGTCATGTATGTTTCAGGTATGAAGAAAAATTTAGTTTTAGTTGCTATGTGTTGTGCTATACAACAACCCCCCCCCCCCCCCCATTTCAAATTTTTCGTAATCTTATTCTTAGATACTAAATAGGAAATAGGGCCCCTTTAGTTTGTAAAAAAGAAATAAAACCTTTACATAGAAATAAATTGCTTTATTTCTTGCTTTTTTAATAAAAGTGCTTCAAAAAACATGTTCAAAAAACAAACATCGCACTTCACATGTGCTTAAGACAAAAAAAACATTCAATCTAAATATTAATGTAGTGATGTGAAGTTAACACAAAAAGCCTAATCATTTGGCTTCTTAAAACAATTCATTGACAAACATGCGATGCGATAAAGCAATTGCATATCACCTATCTCATCACATATTCCAAGTGATAGGTTTAACGGAACATTGAAACTTTGCAATGCGATATGATTCTCGCATCTCACATATTGTCGAAAACCAAAATAAGCCACACCCGAAAACTTGCTATGCGATAACATTCTCGCATCTCGCATATCATAATCCCAGTGGAAATAAGTGATAATCACCTCGAGGATGCGCAATGTGATATTAAAATATAATAAAGTGGTTTAATGATTATACAGAGAAAACATGATGCAGGCAGTTAAATAAAGATTTTCCCAACTCTATGTGCTAGGTCATCACTAATCGCAATTACAGAAATCTGAAAGACTCTTATAACATGGTGATTACACCTACTGACTTGTGATGTGCGATGGCTCTTTGAATATTTAAATAATACATATTGAAATCGCTCATCACAAACTCAGGAGATTTACAGCACACATTCTAATTAGGCCTTAAGAAAAATGTGATGTGATCTATTTATTAAACATTTAAGTTTCACATCATTTAATATGGTAAAGCATTAAGAGCAGTAATGACTTCAGTCCTTCAAGATTTCGTCTTCTGTGTTAATATCAATTCATAATACGAAATCTTTCACACCAAATGATCCTGCCCTGATTTTCAACTGTACTATTATCACCTCTATTTGTTCAAGCATTAGCCTCTGTGAAAGTTTTATTTTATCACTCTTGTCTGTTTCATATAATTACAGTTTGAATCCGGAAGTATGCAGCCAGCTAAAACGACAAAGAAAACCCAAAAGGTGAAAGCTTCCCCTGCAATAGCTGAAGGACCGGAAAAGGTTGTGTTGATCTCAGATACGACATGCCAAGGCTGCGGGAAAATTTTATTGGAAGGAATATATGATATGTTGGAAAAAGAAAAGCCGAAGGTGATTGAGGGCATGTTACAACTGATGGACCTACAGATTCAGAGAACACACTTAGAGATTTGGTCGACTCTTTTCTTCATAGAATAGCAGCCCGACGAAACATTTTTCCATATAATGACATGGTAAAATGGGTAGTTGAGGGCATCAATATAATGGACATGACGCTATTCACATCCAGGGAAAGAATGTTTTGATCCTTCAAGCCTGAAGACTTGAACTATCATTTGCCAGAGCCTCAGAAGTACTACAACAAATCATTCCTTCAAGCTCTCTCGAAAGAAAATGAAATAGAGTTGGACCCCATAAAACAATGGAGGCACTTCCCTAACAAGCACAAGCATGAGTCATCCGATATGTATTCTGTGGACTCTCTAGCATCTCCATATTGTTATGTTGCCGCAATGATGTGTAGATTATTTGGAAGCCCTAATTCTGCTAAGTTTTCCATTGAAATGGTCTCGTTAATAGAAGCAGCATTGAATTATTTTGTGATGGATTGGGCTACTATCCTATCAGATAAAATGGCAGTCCAAATACTTGATTATAGGAAAAATAGGTTTGTGACCACTCGAGTTGTTCCCCCTTTCTATATGAGTGCCTACATAGTTGATACCATTTGTTTCAATTCTGATTTCCCCATCATGGGATGGAAATGGATTGTTCAAGACCCAACCCCTATCCATATTTACCATAAATACCTATGGTAGAAACAATATAAGAAGCATTTTTACAAAAATTGTCATGGCTTCATTTTACCCATTCATTAGGCCATTTTTAACAAACCAGCCCCTTAGCTGTCTGAGGAAGCTAGCATCGATTTAACTTCAATTGGCGGTAGGTTTGGGGAAGACCTATTTACATACATTAGGGTTTTCAGCAGCATTACTGACTCGCATGTCCTTCCTCTATATGTCCCTGATAAATTATTGGCTAGGGAAATAGCCTGTCAGAGGGTTGAAAAGGGGCTTACAAAAAATCTCAAAGATGTCAAGAAACAGTTATGGATTTCCTTTCCGATTCTCTACGACATCTATTCATTGCATGATTACAGACATGCCCAAATTGAAGCTGAGAAAATAGGGGGTTTGAACCTAGCGGTTATTCCCAAAAGGCAGTATGACCCGAATAATGTTTCTTTTTATTTCACTACTCACGTAAAAATTAAACAATTTATCCATGAGAAAGATGAAATCGATGACTTATTCAGGTCAGCTGAGATGTTCTCATAAGTACATGACGTGGAGAATATTAAGCTGGAACGAGGGAAAATGGATCAACTCATCCAATACAAGACGCAAAGGCTTCAGACAGTGCCATTGGACTTATTGAATATTGCACCACTCATCCAGCAAACAATGTAGAGCACAGAGTAGGGGAAAACTTCTGAGGTGGCCGAGACAAGCGAGAAGTCAATTCAACAGTTAGACACAGATGTTGACATTGATTTGATATTGATCAAAGAATGGGAAAATTTTGATCAACAAATTAAAGGTCAGAGTATTACCCAAACTGTTATTGCACCATAATCTCCCTTAAAACAACAAACCATGATTCATGAGCATGTGATTGATAGACCATCCGGCATGGACTCACCTCTAAAGGAAATCGAGGTAATCCCTAAGTATCCTTCATTAGAGATTACACTCAGAATAGAATAAATTCCACTGTTGGATGTGTTTTATAACCCTAAACATAGAGTTGTAGTGAAAAGGCAGCGGAAAAAGAGAAAGATAGATCAAGTATCAGCGACAGTTCCTCAAAATGAATCCATGAATATCATTTGGTGAGACTCAGATGTTAATCCCTCTAAGGACTTGACCAAATCATCTCAGTTTGCAAGAGCATATACAGCTGCCATGATTGATAAAGCAACCAAAGTTAATCAATTACTCAAGGAAAATTATCAGAGGATTAAACAACTGGAAGAAAAGTTAAGGGAGGAAAAACAAAGGATTGATCAGCAAGCTATTGAAAGACAATAACACCTATCTTAGGAATTCGAACAGTTGAAACTGGCACATCATGAAGAGATCAAATCTAAGGATGAGCAAATAAAGCATCTACAACTCTTAATGGAGCAATTTAAAGACAAGCCCAAAATTGAATAATTTATAAAGGAAGCCTTGGAAGTAAATATTTTATTGTCTCAATAGCTAACCCAACTCTACCAAATGATATCTCTCATTCATCCACTATGTATCAAAACTAGCACGCTGATAGATCAAGCAGTTAATTCCAAGATGACAAGATTATAGATTACATATCTTGGCAGAACACAGGAAAGGGAAGGTCTACTAAATCATCAGTAATTGAAGAATCTCACAAAGAGATATTGTTTGTAGAATGGGAGACACAGTTGATCAAAGTAGAAAGAGAAACTTCCAGCGCCAAGGCAGTGAGGAATAATATAATTGAACTGATAAATGTTAACTTGGAAAATGCTAATTTAATTTTTGACTGTTCCCCATAAAACCTTCCACAAGAAAAAGTGTTGGGAAAACAATAGAGGCAATATTTGAATACTAGGGAGGAGAAAATCAAAAAATTAAAAAGTCTCAATTGGGATGCACATTGGTTCTATTTGGTCAAACACATAGCCAACAAATTACAGTCAAATGTCTTGCTGATGCAGCCGAGCGCATGATGTCTGAACTCTCAGATGCGGTGTACACAGGTCAATTGCATGATAGGATGAGTCATCCACTGGAAATACAAAATATGCCCAAGATTTTTCAGTTAAAGATGCAGGAGGAAGGATAGATGTGATGAATCTTTTTAGAAGTTATTGCAATTCTATTTTTATCATGAAATCCCATATTTTGAGAGAGGTTGTTGCAACCACTCCAAGCATCTTTTATGAACAGTTTGTTTTTATTTTCACTATAAAGACCCTTTTAGGTCATTTTAGAAAGGGTCCTGAATTTGTATTAAAAATTGGATTGAAGAATATAGTACTTCTGTACTTCTTAATTTATTTTTGTAGAAAGCAAGGATCAAGGTTCAAATTTTTTTTGTAAGGATGTTTCAAAAAGACTTGCATTTCTGTATCATTTTGGAGTTTTTAGAACAAGAAGAAAGAACCAGACTATTACTTCAGTATCACGTTCCAAATACATATGGTACTTATATTAATGTCATTTTGTCTCATGTTATGCGATTTAACAGCCTTTTGATTCGATATTGTTGTATATGTGAATATTCATTCAATTCTGCATTTATATCACTTTTGAATAATTCTGGAATTGATATCCTAAACATGTATGTTGGCAATTAATGTTACCATGATATGTGATATGTTTTATATCACTTTGTTTGAAGTGATCATCATTCATGCTTAACTTTCTGTAGTCAAGTGATTGATCTTTATTAGCATTTGATTAATAGAAGTCATTATAAATCGCATTTGATATTGGATTACCCAGGTTATATATATACATATAAATATATTTGTATATTTTCATAAGTTTACAATTCCAACCATCTATCATCGTGTTACCTATTTAAACACCCACTCATAAAATCACACCTTTATTGGGAAATTGGTCCCATATTATCCAGTCGAAGCCACCATCCCAAACTGAAAAGGAAATATATTAAGGGTTGGACTAGGTGGTTATCCCCAATGTTTGTGCAATGATTTTAGAGGCGTCAAAGTTTTTGGCGCTAGAAGGAGGGCCTGACTGTGAATGGTGAGTAAATATAAATATACAGACCATTCTAAGAGTAAAACTCCCTCACCATCACCTCCAACTTCTCCTTCGCATTCTAAATCTCCTATTTTCAAGCGAGAAGTTGAAAAGAAAAATACGGAAACCACTACTGAAATCCTAAACAAGCTAGACATTACTCCTTCTGAAACCATTGAAGTACAATCTTTGATCCACAAATTGTAGGGGATTTCAATTTCTCAAGAAGAGTCTGAGTTATCCCAAGGTAGTGTTACTTCCCAGTATATCCCATCACAACCATTAACTAGAGCAAAGAGTGAAAAACATGGAATCCCACCAGTTGAATTCCCTCTACCAAGTCGAAAAAGGGCTAGGAAGACACCATCAGAATCCGACAACGAGATTCTTTCATCATGATCCATACGATTGCTAGGTCACACACCCGCTTCTCAACTCCAGATCATAGTCCAAATAGGTATAGGATCTTCAACATCCTCTACCCAATCACTTTCAACCGTTTCTTCAGCCTCTTCTACTAATAGGTCAATAATGGCACATAATCAACCTCAACCAAGGCCATGGACCAATCTAGTAGTTGTTACAATTCCTGCACCTTTGACACAATTGCTAGCTCATCCAGAAAAATGGTTACCTAAATTCAACCCTAATAATGGCCCGTTAGCAGAAGAACATATAAATAATTTCATGTTGTCTATTAATTTGAATGGAGTAACAGAAGAGGACGCAGTTGTAAGGTTATTCCCATATACATTACAAGGAGTAGCTAGATCATGGTACTTCTCAATACCATTAGGTTCGATTAATAGCTGAGATGCTTTTCAAGAGCAATTTTTAACTAAATTTGGTGACGATAGGTCTACAACAACTTTGATAAATGACCTCTCCAATTTGAAAGCAAAACCCATTAAGGACTTCAAATCACATTTCAATAAGTTATTAAATAAAATACCTACAGCATCCAAGCCTAGTGAAGAGGTCCGAAATGAATGGTACATTTTTGTGCTACCTTCAAACACAACCATCTTTGTTGATAGAGCTTCTAAACCAACATTAGCAGAAAATATGAAAGAAGCAATAGCTGTTGAAAAACGTATCTTGGCCTTAGAAAAGAAAAATGCACTAGAGGAAAGAAAATCCAAGAAAGTAACCTTTAGAGATGAATCAAAGAAGAAAGTAACCAAAGATCCATATGACATGGAAGGCTTGCAAAAAGTTCTTAAAACTATGTCCAATGAAATGGTAGAGATTAAAAAGCAGGTAGCTGAAACCTCATTAAAAGGACCATTTAGGAATTTTAAAAGAAATCAGACAAATGATCCTAAACCACCAAATGCTACATCAAAGGAAGAATCTGATTTAGATGATGAAGAAAAGAAGATACAACTTTATCAGTTGATGAAACAGATGAAGAAGAAATAGTTGAATGTCATGGAATGTGGGACTTTATTTTACCCAACTCTGATAATGAAATTGAACAAGAAGCCTAACCATTAAACACTAGAAGTAAGAGTGTTATAGAACCTAATCGGTCAACTCAAAAGAAGAAAAACTCAAATCCTGTTACTAAATAGTAAGCTCCTGCGAAGAAAACTCCCATTTCATCTCCTCAAACAAAACCATCTTCGTCTAAACCTCCATCATCATCAAAGACTTTAGTGGTTTCAGATTCCATGGATTATAACATAGTTGAAGATATGAAGAAGACTCGAGCAAACATTTCTCTGCATGAACTTAGCAAGCTCAAACATCAACAAAAGTTGTTGCTTAAGGAATTAAATGCAGTACCTTCTTCTCCTCTTCCAACTAGTGTATTATCCAAGGCTGCTAGAGGATTAGGTAAGCCACCATCTGATAAGGTAGATGCTAATAATTCCCTTCTAATGGGAGATAGATCAAATTCTCATACTCCTCCTTTTCTTTTGACTTGTGAGATCTACAATAGAAATTTTAATAATTGCTTGATTGATTCAGGGGCTTCATCAAATATAATGCCATCATTAGTTTGCTCCAAATTAAATATTGAACCCCAGAAGTCTGCAGTTCATATTGTTCAGTTAGATCAGACTAAGGTTCAAGTTTTAGGAGAAATAAATTTAGTTACTATTAGACTATCTGTTGATCCAAGGGTTGTTCAAATAATTGATATATTGATTACTAACATCCCTGAGTTTTATGGTTTAATTCTTAGTAGAGATTGGTTTGAAAAACTCCATGGTTATATTTCAATAGATTGGTCTCACATGTGGCTTCCTTATAATGGGAATCCAAATCAAATCAGAATCGATCGTGAAAAGCATCTCACTCACACAGTAACTGAATTTGAAGAAGAAAATGAACCAGTAGCCTTCAATAATAATATTCTTGGAAACTATTCAGCTGAATCATTTTTTGGGAACTTTAATGCTCAACAATCACCTTTCTCAGCTAGTAATGTCACCTCACAAGTTGAAAATTTTTCACAGACCGATACTTCTAAGTGTGTTAATATTGTAGATAAAATTGTAGATAAACATGTAAATAAGCCTTTATTTTGGTCTTTGTATTTCGATAGATCTAAATCCAATGATGGTGCAGGAGCAGGATGTATTTTAGTCAGCCTTGAAGGAGAAAAAACTATGCTATCATGCAGGTTAGAATTTGAGTGTACTAATAATACTACAGAATATGAAGCCTCGATTCAAGGTCTTTATAAAGCAATAAGTCTCGATGTGAAATATTTGAAAGTGTTTGGTGATTCTAAAATAGTGATAAAACAAGTAAGAAATATTATTCATTGTCTGTCAGGAAATATCAAACACTATCAATCACTCGCTCAAGATCTTATTTCTCATTTTCTGGCATTTGATATCTCTCCTATTCCCAGATCATAGAATGCAGTAGCAAATCTCCTAGCTAATGTAGCTTCTAAACTCCTTCAATATGAGGATTATAGTCCAGATGTTGTAGGGAAAAGTATCCGACTCGGATGACCCTAACCCACTCTAAGGGTGACAGTTCCTTAGCAACAACTGTAAAACAAACTACTGAAGGTTTACTTCTTTATGAAAGCAAAAGAGAATGGAGAAATCACTAACCGTTGCCTTGCGCTTAATGTCGAATCCAAACTCTCCTCTTAGGCTGCTTGCTCCTAGCTCTTTGTCCTTCTGCTCGCCCAGCTGCAATGAGATCCTGCAAAACAACAAAGAAGGAAACTACAAGAGGCATGCAATCATAACTGGTTCATGGATTAGTGTAAACCAAACATGCAATCATCACAATATATATTGAAACAAGAGCACATAGAAGAACCTCAATAGCTTTTATTAATGAAGAAATAAAGGTTCTGAGAGTATTACAACCATTGCAGGCTCCAACCCAGCAACACCTCCCAGCAGAAAGAATTGCTCTTCTTCACCTCTCTCAAACAATCACCCAATAACTCAATAATGAAACCAACAGCATATCATTACTTTGCACAAAATTCCAGCCTCCTGAGCTCATAGGAGAGAGCTCAATATATAGATGAATTGAGAAAGGATGAGTCAGCTTGCAACTGATGTGTAGCTGCCTTGTGTCCTTTCTCTCTTCAGTTAATCTTTAGTTGATCTTCAGTTCTTGAGTCCACTTGGTGAACCTTGCTTCCACTTGGAGAAACAAAGCCTCTGACTCATCACAAGGCGAAATACCTGATCCAAGTGTCATTTTTGGAAGATTCCAAAGCAATGACTCACTGTGCCACATGTCCAAACTCGCCCAACGCAGGTGGGCTTTGTTCTACCTGCTTTGCAACGCAGGTACACCATGGAGCAGTTGTGTTTCAGCGCAGAAGCCTAGTGGAGCACCTGCTTTGATTTCAGGATTGCTTGTTTTTGAGTGTTTTCAGGTGGAGAACTGATCTGAGAGCTGTTGGTTTGCTGACCTTGTTCCTCTAGGGGTAGGAACATCATGTTTAGGGAACTTTGGATCCCTTGGATTATTGACAATTCATGCTTGTTGCTGTAAGGCACAAAATTGTCTATAACAGATGCCCCCTAAAGTATGAGGTCGTTTATCGGGTGAAATGCTTTATTGAGAGGATCCGAAGTTCATTCAATCTGCTGAGAAGTGTCCTGTAATAAGATACAATACAATACATTATTTTTCATACATTTTTCATGATCTAGCTGAGGCGGGCATTCCCATGCTCAGCTTTATAAATACATTTTGGTACATAGAACAGACGATCGTCTGATTGTAGACTGATAATTCCCTGCCGAATTTATCATCCTTTGAGAAGGATGATCATCTGCTGTAATGATGTACATATCAAATGTTTTTATGTCCTGAATATATATCGCAGCCCGGATGGATGAAACTAGATCCGGGGTCTTCAATCTCTTCCGATCTTCACTCGATGTACAAGTCGATCCATGTGAGAATTTCTTGAAGTCGAACATGGAAAGACATCGCTTGATTACCGGTCAATGATGTAAACCGTTAACAAGCGCGAGAGGAGTCACCGATAAGGATGATGACCCTCAAGGTACAGCAGTACAATCTACATGGTGGGAATAAAGGACTTGGCGTCGACCACCATGCAAAATCTTCTGGTCGAAGGTCATTGATGTATACCTGTCGCCGGAAGTGAGAAACTTGCCATTGAGGCATGCAAGCTTCAAAGTACTGAGGGGGGTGTTCCTAGATCAACTCCTTGGATAATGAGCTGATGTCAACAAGGAGCGATCCGTCAAAGGAGGGCCTTAATGAATCCCACATCAGTGACACGGAACGGAGCTAGTGATTGTGATGAGGTGAAAACAAACTGTGATGTATGATTCAGGGTGGCGGTCATGAAGTGGATGAAGGATAATGTATGGCAGTGGGTGGAACACGGTTGACTCTTTACAGAACCACATCTCTTGAACATATAATGACACTGATGTGATGGATTGGTAGCATTACCCCAATGGTGGATGGTGTGGCGAGGACCATGATTCTGCGACCGGTGAATGAAACAACCCAACCCGATGTGCTACGGAGGACAAAGTGTCATGTTCAAGAGCGACTTGCTACCATTAATGCTGTGAGGTTCTCCCAATTTTTCCCCAGTCATTGCTGACCAATACCTCTTTATTTTTGTCAAGCTTGAGGAGGATAACATATGCTTGTTCTATAACCTGCCCTTCGGGCAAGCCCATCGCTATGTTTTAACGAGCCTAGCGATAGGGAAACTTGTTCTCGTCTAAAGACAAGTTTGTCGCTATTTAATCATTTTAACGAGTCTAACGACAAGGAAAACTCGGTCCTTTTCATTTTTAGAGAGTCTGAAAAGGCACGAAAAGTTAACTCCAAAATTCCTTTTTCGTCATCTAATCCCTTAAGTCCGAAAAAGTTTAAAACAATACAGAAGGGATGAATTTTCGGTTGCTTTAACGAGCCGAACAAAACAAGCGCTCGATCTTTTTGTGCAATAATCCCTCAAGTCCAAAAAGATTAAAATCTAGAGGAGGGATAGCTTTCCGGTCGCTTTAACGAGCTGGAAGGCCAAAACTCGGCAAACTTTTCATATTTTACGAGTCAGTGAAAAGAGCTCAAAGAAGACTCGTCTTTTGAGGAACGAGTGATGAACAGGGATAGCAGCAGATTCCAGGTACAGGTTGGAATTCTCCAATCACGGCAGTGTCACAAGGATGGCTAAGTGAAATCACTCTTCGCAGCTGTTCCTCAAAATGGGTAAACAAACATATGGAGGTGAACGATTGGCCAAATGAACGGATGGAGGTGATGGCATATAAACACGACCAAGGGCTTTTAATATGGCTTTCAAAGGTTACATTTCTCGAGGTTGTTTACCGGTTCATTTTTTCTGGGTGAGCTTGAACTGTAGGGAAAGATTGCTCACAATTTATGTTTATTTTTTAATGAGCATGAACTCTGTAAAAAACTGCTCGATTCTTGCGTTTATTTTTTAACGAGCATGAACATTGCTAAAACTGCTCGATGATATGTTTGCATGCCCCCAGCATAATAACGCAAAATGCCCCCAGCATAATAACGCAAATCGAGGTGCATGCCCCCCAAGCTTCATTGCATTCAACTTTGTTGGTTGGAATGAAGGTTTACCATTGAGATCTGGAAAGGGGATCGTTTCATTTTTTAATGAGGTTGACATAGTAAAAGAACTATCCTCATTGCCCACTGTATTTACAGTATTTGATAGAAAATCGAAAACTGAAGGATGATAAAGGTTATTTTGAGTATCTTCCCCACAACCCGGGAGAAGGGAGCGATGGTGGGAATCATTCCATGGTGCCCCGTCAATTACCATTGATTGGACTATTCCTTTGTCGGTTCCATGCACTCGCGACCAAGGACTTAAAGGGGTGCCATATTCTCTAGACCTATCTATCCAAACGCTTGATGAGCGTTGATTTGGGGTTGCCCTCCAAGCCAAGAAAATTGATTGCTACAATACTTCCATTGGGCTTGGGGACAAAACCTTTGCATGATCCATGCTGATATCGTTTTCTGACATCTTTTGTGCGAAAGATATCATATTGCAGGTTCCTACTGTCGCCACTTCTCCCACAATGAACGTTGGCGGAAGGGTGAAAGTTCCCATTAATGTAGGATCTTTTAGTAGGCCCACTCCGATATTTTGAAACGAATGGTCGCTTCCATGGATCAGAGGAACGCTTCCTGTAACTTGTGAACCATTAGGGAGGAAATTTTGTTGGTCAATGATCGTAATACCTCCTTGAAAGGGGAATGCGATTTTCCTAAAATAGGTCGACACAACAGCTTCCATGGCATAAATCCATGGTCTTCCCAGTAGGATGTTATAGTCAAGATTGCCATCGATGACTTCAACATCTATTTCTACTGTTTTGCCCCCTAGTTCAACTTTCAAGTTACTAAGGATACCGTAAGGGGTATATGTCCTTCCGTCGAATGCTTTTAATGTTGTCGATGATCGCGACAAGGTTGGAGATCCTAAAGTTTTCTAGCAACTCATCGACATAATACATGTCGATGCCCCCTCATCAATAATTGTTCGATGAACAGTTTTGTTGAGGGCTTTCACTTGGACGAGGAAAGCTAGTTGAGCTGGTAACTGAGGATCATATCCTTTGTGATCAAAGGATACAAGATTGGAATCTTTAGGATCCACCCCACCAATTGCTGATAACAATGCCTGCCTTTGGGATGGGCAATTTTGTAGTACTTCAAGAGTCGACATAGCAGATGGCGATTGCGCCAAATCTTCCACTATATTATAATGCTGTGCCGCTCTGGCACGAGGATTAAATGTCGACTTGTGTACTACTCCCTTTGGCGGTTTTATTGTTAATTCATGTGTGATGGGGGGTACAACTTCTGCCGAAGTTGTTGTCGAATTGCTAGGTTGATCTTTACCTTTATCGTTCGACACCTGTGGATTCCCGTAATCTTTGTTCCTTGTCGAAATCAAAGCATCATTCTGTTGCTTCGATATCGATAACATAAGCACTTGCGACGGTGAAGCATTTCCACTACCAACCAGATTTTTTCCTCGATCGGGAAACGGATCAGTTAACACAACTAGAGTTTGCGAACTCTTTAAGAATCTTTTTAGATCAGCTTTGTATGGACATTCTCTCGTCCAGTGATCCTCATCACATATCTGACACCCGTAAGGTGGTTTCCTATCTCGAGGAGGGCTTGAAGAAGTTTTTTGAGGAGATGACTCTCCTTGTTTCTTCTTCTTCCCTTTGTTTTGATTTTTCTTGCTTCCTGGTTGATTGGTTTCTTTGCCTTTATCGGTTGATACGGCATTTACTTCCGAAGCAAGAACTTCCTCATGCGCATTTTGATTCGCATCCTTACGGGCCTTCTTTTGATTGGTCCTTTTCGGATTCGTGTTTGCCATGCCAATCACGCCATCTCCGGCATGAGAGTCACTGTTTGATTTAGGAGGAGGAGGGATTGAAAACTCTGGTCTAGGGGCGTCTGGTATTTTGTCATAGAGCATGCCGGACTGAGTATATACTAAGTCCAAATATTGTGCACGAGCGATAACCTGCTCTTCTGTTACGACACCCCCCTTTGCCACATCTTCCGTTATGGCCGGAAGTAACGACTTTATAAACCACTCAGCTAAAAGCTGATCGGGAACGTATGTTTTAACCATTCTTCGTCGATGTCGCCACTCATGTATATGATCTGATATATGAGTTGCGGTTGTCTGTTTGAAATTAGTCAATATCTCTGTTCCCGTTTCATACCTTATTGGTAATTGAAAGTGGGTTAAGAATGTCGTGGCAAGGGAGCTAAAATTGTCGAACGAAGCTCTAGGCAATTCTATATACCATTTTGCCGCTGGACCTGTCAATGTCCTCTGAAAGAGGCGAAGCCTTATCGAATCGTCATTTAAAGTGTTCGACGAACACCATAGATGAAATGTCATTACATGATTCGACGGGTCTTCACCTGGATTTCCATTGAATTTAGGAATGTCGGATGGAAGTTTGTGCGGGATCACTGGCCACCATGGGGCGTAAGCAATTGGATCATTGGTTAACCGATGTAAATCAGGCAACTCTAAAGTCGCCACGAATGGTAACTGCTAGTTCAAGTTAGGTGAAGCGTAACCAGGATACGATGGAATCGCCTGAACAGTCGGTCTTTGCATACCAACATAATGGAGTTGATGTTGGTATGATGAATACAGTTGATGGACTTGACCACTATAAAGTGGTTGATTTTGACCATTTTGAATATATGGTTGTCCAGTATTCGCAAATATTTGCTGTTCAGAACCTTGGTACACTTGTTGGAATTGCGGCTGTTGGTATTGCATTATCCATGGTTGCGACACCATGGGTTGTTGCGCTACACTAACCATTGGACCAAGATGTGGGGTAGTTGTACCCAACTGTACTTGTGTTGTCCCACCAGTAGGCGATTGTGGTTGGGTCGCAGGGTTAAGGGGCTGTTGCATGAGAACCTGAGAAATTTGAGGTTGACATACAACAGGCATTGTTTGAACTTGCGACACGGTCACAATAGCCGGTGTAGTTGGGATGTTTGTCACAGGTACACACTGTTGCATAGAATATACAACTCTCGGTGGCTGGGATAGCATAGGTACCCAACTACTCGTTGCAATTCCGCCATAACTTGAATAAGGTTGAGTGCTCCCGTATGGGTACTGCCCCCCATACGGTAGCAACCCAGAACTCAAGGCAACTGCCTGTCTTGGAGGACTAGATGGCCTAATTAGATTCCCAAAAGGGTCAATTTGATGAGCCTCACCATGAGAGTTACCATACATTACTCCGGAACAAACAGGAACAGACCATACCGTCGAGATAGTCTCTTGGTGGACTCCTTCTAGCGACTGCGAGCTAGTTGGGACAGATGGTATGCCGGCGAACATTGTTGGATTTGCAGCAGGTAATTCTGCCGTCGCCGTGTCATTCGACACAGTCCTAGATGTCGACGGTTGTTCAGTCATTTTTAGTCTATCCAATTGATCACCTAGTGATTCTACAGGAACTTCCACTGGTGATGGACAAACTTCTGTTGTAGCAGGAAATAGAGTGACCCCTACTCCAAATTGAATTGGAGTGGATACTTGCGGTTCCTCTATAATTTCCTCTATCGCAATCAGACCAGGTGGAAGAGGAAGACCGTCAGGTCCGTAAAAGATTTCCGGTGCCGAAGAAGGGGTTGTATCGACCGCGACGGATGTTTGAGGAACAAAACTCTTTGGACCGGTTACAGATGGAACTGGTTCAGTCATACGAGTATTTGCCCCCAGACTAGGATCAGTATTACTGTCCTTCTGTGGCGATCGAACTTCTTCTATTGAGGCAGGCTTTCCGGAAATGTTTGGAGTGACCAGAATCTCAGATGTTGTTGGAACGCTTGTTCTAACTTTCAAAGGAGATTTTGAACTGGTTCGACGAGCTCGCTTTGTCCGGATTGTTTTCGATTCCGGAGACAAAGACGGTTGACTCGCAAGCCTCTGAGAACGACGGATATTCAATTGACTTTCTTCCACGATTGCGGATTACTCGATCAACTAAAATATAAAGGGGAAAATTTGTGTTTCCGATTTGAATGAATTTTATTAGACGCTTTTAAACATAACTTTGCTCTTTCATGTTTTAAGAGTCGAGAAAAAGCTAAAGATGACTCTAGTCGCCTTCGATGTATTAACGAGCCCGAAGTGACAAATGCTCGGATGGACTTTTTCAGTTATAGAGTTTGAAAAAGGCCAAAAGAAACTGCTCTGGAGTTCTAGGCAGAGGGTGTGCCAAACTTTTCGCGAAACCACAGAATACATTTTACGGTACGGGTGGTCGATCTTCGTGAATGCTGTGTTCACTGCATCGCGATCAGTAGGGCGGTCGACACGGCTTCCTATGGATAAAGGATAATTGCCTATAGGGGTCTCCCAATATATACGCGACGGTACGTGGGAGCACAAGTCCGTATTAGTGCCACCGACTCTCAGGAGGAATCACCCACCTTCGTAGAGATCGACAGTCACTATGTTTAACGATGCTGGAACACGTCTCTACCTAGACCTCTAGATGTTTGCGTTATGTTTCAAATGCGTTGTTAGGTTCATTCAGTATATTTTAAGTTGATCTTTTTAAAGTTTGCCTTTCAAGGTTCACCACGAGATGTATATGACAAATTCCTAAATGCAGCCTAAGATGAGAAGCAAGCTTTTCAAATCTTTTTGACTGATGAAAATCTTAACTACTGAGGGAGAAGAAAAGCAAATTCTTTTCACACAGTTCATACAGCACAAACTAATGCACTTTCTCCTAAATCATCATGCAAACTTTTTCAAATGCAAAATGCACAATGCATGTATTTTCTTTTGCCTTTCTTAATGTGGATGGATACAAAAAGAAAGTGGTTATATAACTTTGATTTCGATTTAAAGCGACAGTAAACAAGTTTGTCCAAAATCAAAAGACGCCTTAAGATTCACTTGCTTAATCACTGGAAATACATGAAATCAAACCATACTAACGAAAGTAAAGTGACTAATCAGCTATGGACAGCAAACAAGCTAACTCTTTAGACCAGCAAAACGCCTAACACAGGTTCAGATCTAAGAGGCCAAAAGCGTGACTAGTTTACTTTTCGTTATGGGAAATTGTAAATGAGCAAGAAATACAAAGAACAAGTACAATTTCGTTATATAACAGAGGCGGAATGATGGCAAGTAATATTGGTTTCAAAACAGGCACAAGACTGACACCTAGCAGCAAAACTAAGTGAAAACAGGCAAGAGAAAGGAGGAAACCCCAAATGCACTAAGCAAATTTGGGTCAACGCAGGCTCTGCACAGTCAAACTGGCTCTCAATGCAGGTAGTCAGTTCGGGACCTGCGTTGCAAAGCAGGTAGCCTGTGTACTACCTGCTTTGGAAAACGAGAATTGCGTTTTCACAGTTTCCGGGTCATAATTTTCTCAAAAATGCACGGTTTTTGCTCAAATCAGAAGCATTCAGTCAAGCACACTCAAAGGGATGATTTAGAAGGTGCAAAGCTATCACTAAGAGCTTACAAGGATCCTTGTAGATCAGCTCTTCAAATCATGAATCTGCTCAGAAAATGAGCAAGAGTAGCTGCCCTCTACTTCGCTTTTGATATAGTCAAAAGCTTTTTGATTTGGTACTCTTTTGTTCAGGAAATGAATAGCAAAATACTACAAACACAATCAAATGGATACGATCCCCAGTGGAGTCACCAGTTTGTTGTAGGGAAAAGTATCCGACTCGGATGACCCTAACCCACTCTAAGGGTGACAGTTCCTTAGCAACAACTGTAAAACAAACTACTGAAGGTTTACTTCTTTATGAAAGCAAAAGAGAATGGAGAAAGCACTAACCGTTGCCTTGCGCTTAATGTCGAATCCAAACTCTCCTCTTCGGCCGCTTGCTCCTAGCTCTTTGTCCTTCTGCTCGCCCAGCTGCAATGAGATCCTGCAAAACAACAAAGAAGGAAACTACAAGAGGCATGCAATCATAACTGGTTCATGGATTAGTGTAAACCAAACATGCAATCATCACAATATATATTGAAACAAGAGCACATAGAAGAACCTCAATAGCTTTTATTAATGAAGAAATAAAGGTTCTGAGAGTATTACAACCATTGCAGGCTCCAACCCAGCAACACCTCCCAGCAGAAAGAATTTCTCTTCTTCACCTCTCTCAAACAATCACCCAATAACTCAATGATGAAACCAACAGCATATCATTACTTTGCACAAAATTCCAGCCTCCTGAGCTCATAGGAGAGAGCTCAATATATAGATGAATTGAGAAAGGATGAGTCAGCTTGCAACTGATGTGTAGCTGCCTTGTGTCCTTTCTCTCTTCAGTTAATCTTTAGTTGATCTTCAGTTCTTGAGTCCACTTGGTGAACCTTGCTTCCACTTGGAGAAACAAAGCCTCTGACTCATCACAAGGCGAAATACCTGATCCAAGTGTCATTTTTGGAAGATTCCAAAGCAATGACTCACTGTGCCACATGTCCAAACTCGCCCAACGCAGGTGGGCTTTGTTCTACCTGCTTTGCAACGCAGGTACACCATGGAGCAGTTGTGTTTCAGCGCAGAAGCCTAGTGGAGCACCTGCTTTGATTTCAGGATTGCTTGTTTTTGAGTGTTTTCAGGTGGAGAACTGATCTGAGAGCTGTTGGTTTGCTGACCTTGTTCCTCTAGGGGTAGGAACATCATGTTTAGGGAACTTTGGATCCCTTGGATTATTGACAATTCATGCTTGTTGCTGTAAGGCACAAAATTGTCTATAACACCAGATATATTTTCTATTGAGTTAATTTTTAGACCATGCATCCCAGATAATGTCACCAATTGGTGTGTGTTCAATCATGATGAGGATATCCTAAATTTATTGACATCTCAAGGGTCTTATGACGACCAAATCATTGATGAAAGCGATCATGATCTTCAATTAAAACAAAAATTCAATGAGAATCCTATTCCTAAATCTCTGGTTAAACTAGAAGACCTTTATGATATTAAGGATAGACTCAAAAAGGTCACTAATGCAAAACTTCAAAGTTCAACTTTAAGGTTTGAATTAGTAAATATTGGTACAGATACCAAACCACAAAATTCTAATGTAGGGTTTGGATTTTCACCTATTGAAAGATTTTCTTTCACCCGATTATTGAAGAAATACAAAAATGTTTTTTCTTGGAATGATGAGGATCTGAAGACCTATGATACCTCTATTATTCAACATACAATTTCAATGATTTCTGATGAGAAACCTGTACAACAGAAATTAAGGAAAATTCACCCCTATCTTGAGAGTCAAATCAAAGCAGAGTTGAATAAACTCCTCAAATCCAAAATAATCTTTCCTGTTAGACATTCGATATGGGTCTAAAATTTTGTACCTATCAGGAAAAAGAATGGTGATATTAGGATTTGCATAGATTTTAGAAATATCAACAAAGCATGTCAAAAGGATAATTTCCCATTACCAACAATGGAGCAGATACTTCAATCAGTAGCTAGCTCAGATTAATGTCTTTTCTCGATGGTTTTTCAGGATATAATTAGATCCTGGTTCATCTAGATGATAGATTAAAGACTACATTCAAAACCAAATGGGGAAGATATGCTTATCATAAAATGCCTTTTGGTTTGATAAATGTTGGAGATACTTTCCAACGAGCCATGGACATAGCTTTCAAAGGTTTGATCAATAAAACAATCGTTGTTTACTTGGATGACATAACTGTCTATTCTAAGAAAAAGAGCAACCATTTGCATGATTTAAAGCAAATTTTTGAACGTTGAAAAAAGTATAGGATTTCCTTAAACCCCAAGAAATCATTCTTTGCTCTTAACAAAGGTAAACTCTTAGGGTTTATTGTATCCAAAAATGGCATATATATTTATCCTGATAGGATAAAGGAGATTTCTGATATCCCTTTATCACATAATAATAAATCTATGCAATCATTCTTGGGACTAATAAATTTTGTAAAAAGATTCATTCCTGATTTTTCTCATATTTTTCTACCCTTGCAATTCATGATTAAGAAAAATTCAGTCTTCAAATGGGGACAAAAAGAAAGGGAAGCATTTGACTCAATGAAACAAGCAATCATTAATGCTCCTGCATTGAATACTCCAAATTTCTCTAGTCATTTTATTTTATATACTCTGGCCAATGAATCATCTTATGTTGTTGTTTTAACACAAATCATTGATTAGCAAGTGGAATAACCCATATCTTTATTTAGTTCAAATTACAAGGACTCGATCTTAATTATTCAGAAGTAAAAAAATAATCCTTCTCTGTGTTTAAGTCTGTTAAACATTTTAGACCTTTCCTCCTAAAAACACATACAAAAGTAATAGTCTCATTCTCTGAAGTGAAGCAATTGCTAATTCAAAGAGAAGTAGGAGAGAAAAGAGCTAACTGGGTAAAATCTTTACAAGAATATGATATTGATATTAAACCAGCGAAAGTGTTAGAGGACAGGGTTTTTACAGGTTGCTAGCAGGAGCTTCCAATATACTAGATCATGAAGATTCAGGTAGTACCGCACAAGTAAATGAGATAAGTACGATTGATTCTAAATATTAATATGATGATCTGATTTTTTACTTAAGGAATGGATATGCCCCCCCCGAGTTCAACTACAAAAACAAATGTGCTCTTAGGTTAAAATCCAAACACTATGAAATCATTTATGATGTGTTATTCAGGAGAAATTATGATTTTGTTCTATTAATATGCCTTGAAAAATCTGAAGTGCAAACAGTTTTACAGGAATTGCATGATGGCCTAACTGGTGGACATTTTGGAGGAGACACTACAACGCACAAAATACTGCATGATGGGTATTATTGGCAAACTTTGTTCAAAGATACCCATGACTATGTGAGGAAATGTGAGATATACCAAACTGCTAGTGGGAGGCAAAGGAAACCAGCCTTTCCTTTACAACCAGTTAACATTGAGCAACCATTTGAGCAGTGGGGGCTTGATATAATAGGAAAAATTGTTCCTCATTCTTCCAAGCATAAAAAATATATCCTTATAGCCACAAACTACTTCACAAAGTGGGTAGAAGAAATTCCACTAAAGGTAGAAAATTCTATTGCGATTATTGAATTTATTGATCATTTCATCATCACCAGGTTTGGGTTACCTAATGCGCTTATATTTGACAATGCATCTTATTTTTCTCAAAATATTATAGTCAAATTTTCTCTTAAAAAATATTTTAATTTAAAATACTCTGCAAATTACTATCCACAAGGAAATAGCTTAGCAAAGTCAACTAACAAAAATCTCGTAAGGATTATCAAAAGAATTGTTGATCAAAGCCAAAATAATTGGCATAAATCTTTAATATTCGTGCTATGTGCAGATCCTATAACTCATAAGGCCTCAATAGGTACTTCTCCTTTTAACTTAGTATATAGGAAAGAAGTTGTTATTCCACCAAATCTAGCCCTCCCATCACTAGCCCTAGTACAATTCATTGAAGAAGCTCCTTCTTCCTCTATTCAATTAAGATTTGATCAAATTCTTAAATTAGATGAGGAAAGTGAAAAGGCCAAGATTACTCATGCTAAACATCAGCAAGTCATTAAATCCTCTTTTGATGCAAGTTCAATCGACTCAAAAACATTACAAATTGGTGATCTCGTTTTGAAATGGGACAAAGCACATGAAGACAAAGGTAAGCATACTAAATTTCATAGGATGTGGCTTGGACCATTTCACATTGTTGAAAAGATAGGCTCATCAAGGAGGTAACCCCTTCTTACCTGTACATATTCTTTATGCAAATTTTGATTTCTTTTAGAAATAATGTTGTAAATAGTAAACCATTGGTTTTTACTGTTGAAATATCTTTGAAGATATATTGTGAATATATTTATTTAAAAAGTAGAAACTTTCAAGGAAATGATTACATTTCTGGAAAATCAGATAAACATCACAAAACTCTGAGATGTTCTTTAAATTTGTGAAATATTTCAAACCAAAAAAAAACATAGTGAATTATAAGTTTGATCAGTTGAGAAGGGTTATTTCTAAAAGTAAAGACTCTTTACAACTAAGCATCTACATCTCTATAATTTTCATCCAATAAATCTTAAGGAGTCAAAGGTTCATCCCATCCACTAGGTTTATGATTTTTTAGAGTGTAATTCTAAAATATATCTGACTTAAAAGATAAGAGGTCTCATTACGAGCCTGCTTACCATGATCATAGGGAACTAATTAAACTGACATTACCAAAATTGCATACCAAATCAGGGTAGTGGCTTATAGTCATAAGACAAGGGGTCTCATTATGAGCCATCTTGTTTAGTTCAATTACAACCAGTGAATGGCATTGTCATATTCTGGATCTCAAACGAGGGAAATGGCTTTTATGCAAAAAATATAAAAATAAAAAATATCTTTATGAATTTATCTTTAAAAGATTATACTATTAGATAGATGGGATAATGAATAATTCATGGTTAAAAGGTAACCTTGTCGAGACTATAGACGTTTGCTGGCAGCAGTGGCACTACCTGCGACAAAAGAGTAAATCCAAAAGCTGAGTTGCAAGGGCCCCCCTACTTTATCTTTAACAACCAATCAAAGCTTGAAAAACCCAAAGTATTTTCATTTATAAAAAGGTTTTGTAAAAGAAATTGCAAAATTGATCAATTTTTCTTATTCAGAGTATTTTTGTTTATCTAACCAATTTCCAGATAGTTTCCTTTTCCTTGATTGCTTCTACTTGAGAAAGTGTTAGAAAGTTCATTGTTTTATTAAGAGATAATTGGTTCTTTCAGTGAATCTCCAATTGTTGTGCTATACAAACCCCCCCCCCCCCCCTCCCATTTCAAATTTTCTGTAATCTTATTCTTAGATACTAAATAGGAAATAGGGTCCCTTTAGTTTGTAAAAAAGCAATAAAACCTTTACATAGAAATAAATTGCTTTATTTCTTTCTTTTTAAATAAAAGTGCTTCAAAAAACTCTTTAAAAAATCAAACATCACACTTCACATGTGCTTAAGACCAAAAAATCATTCAATCTAAAAATTAATGTAGCAATGCGAAGTTAATGCAAAAATCCTAATCATTGGGCTTCTTAAAAAACTTCACTGACAAACATGCGATGTGATAAAGTGATCGCATATCGCCTATCGCATCGCAGACTCCAAGTGATAGTTTTAACGGAACATTGAAACTTTACAATGCGATATGATTCTCGCATCTCACATATTGCAATCCCAGTGGAAATAATTGATAATCACATCGAGGACACACAATGCGATATTAAAATATAATAAAGTGGTTTAATGATAATACGGAGAAAACATGATTCACAGTTAAATAAATATTTTCCCAACTTTATGTGTCAGATCATCACTAATCGCAATCACAGAAATCCAAAAGAATCTTAGAACATGGCGCTTACACCTACCGACTTGTGATGTGTGATGGCTCTTAGAATATTTAAATAATACATATTGAAATCCTCATCACAAACTCGGGAGATTTATGGCACACATTCTAATTAGGCCTTAAGAAAACTGCGATGTGATCTATTTATTGAACATTTAAGTTTCACATCATTTAATACAGCAAAGTGTTGGAAATAATACTGAGAGGGGGGTGAATCAATATTATCAAGTCAAATATTCCTTTTTCAAAATCAAATGATATACGCTACTTCAGTTAATTAAACCCGCGTATATACGGAATTATGCAGAAGGAAACCCGCGTATATAATGCAAACTTTTAATTTACTTTATCTTTCTGATGTTGATTGTTAATCTGTGATTCAGAAGCAAATAACCAATAACCAGAAACAGTAAAATAGAGCAGAAAGACAATCACACACAAGAACACAAGATATAAGGTGGAAACCCAATGTGGGTGAAAACCACCTGCTGCAATTTGTCTCTATCTTCTCTTTAATTAGAAACTTATTTTTACAATTGTACTGGTACAGTCCTTTACCAGTACGCAGGCTGCAACCTGCAGAGAGCTACAACCCTCTCTCGTTTTCCAACTTCTCCTGGAAGGGAGCTACAACCCCCTGAGCTCTTGCACTAGTCAAGATATTAGTACGTAGGTGTTGGCCTATAGAAGGCTACAACCTTCTCTTTCTTTCAGGGACCACGTTTCATAAATTTTCAGACTCGATCCTCAAACAACATCAATCAAACATCAAGAATTTTTGCATTACCCAATCACCTTTTCACCAATGAAAATTGAATCAAAATAAACACTTCTTTGACGACTGTACCCAGATCACAGTAACAGTAACCACACACCAAATCTGAACCCAGAACACTACAGCAATAAACAGAAGCAGCAAGATCACAACTCAAAATATATATGCTACTTTAACAGCCTGAAACCTGTGTGCATACGCTTCTGCGTATGGAACAACCTGCGCATAAGTTGTTTTAATTCACTGAACCAGCGTGTATACACGCCTTCACTTCACTGAACCTACGTATAGATCTACAAAAGATAATTCACTCTTTCAAATATTCAGGCACTGATTAACCCAGATTATCAGATTTATAGATCAAGCATGTGCCATATATAACAGATCAAAATCATGCAAAGATATTATCATTCAAGCCAAAAGATTATGACCCATCAATAGAACTTATCCTTCTTTGCGCTAAGGTTCCTCCTCCATTCAGATCCAGATCTGCACCATGACCTTAATCACCAATATTTCAGATCTAGCACTTTATCAGATATTCAATAATAATTCAGATGATGTTTTGCCACATGATCTCCTTCCTCTTTTATAGTTTTAGGCCTTCCACAATACCACGGTCCAAAACCATAATAAACCAATACCAAGGACCCAATACCTGGGGTCAACACTTCTGACGAGGTACCATGGTCCAAAACCATAGGTTCAAATACCAAGGACTAACTACCACGGACCAAGGGTAAGTTCTCCAACATATACGTGTTTTTCCTTGCATGAAAGTGTGTGTATACGCATACGCGTCTTTGAAATATATAACCCACGTGTATGCTCGTCTTCATCTAGATTAACCTGCATATATGCCTTTTCCTTCATTCTGAAAGTCTGAACGAAGATCTGTTACCAAAGAGAGTTGCCATCAAGGACAACACCTGTGCCATAGCTCCAAACCTATGCCATAATGCCAACAATATCTCCCTTTGGACTTGATGGCAACCCAAAATCCTCAAAGTAATTCTCCCCCTTTGACATCAAGGGAAAAGGGTTGTGCTCCCCCTGAGTACAGGCTGAAATTTCTGCCCTGCTGTGCTGACCATGCTCCCCCTGACTATAGGCAAGATCTGCAAAAGATGTTCTTCAAGAAGAACCATGACTTCTACATCATAAAAGACCTTCCTATCACCAAAAGACTCAATACATACATCCATCACCCAACCAAGTGGGGATCATCCACCCAACCAAGTGGGGATACATCAGAAATTTACATATGACAACCAAGATCATTACATGTTCATCCCAGGCATAGTGGGGAAACCAAAAATAGGCCATTACATGACCTTGACACCATAAAAGAGATACATGACATAGAGACGAAATACATATGAAAGACACCAATAACTGATAGCAGCAACAACTGTCAATCACCATTCAGATCAGCAACCAATATTTCCTTCTGTTCTCCCTCTGCCTTTGTTCCACCTGAACTCAACAACAACTTAGAACCACAAGCTTCTAAGATAATGCCAACAACGCATCATTAGAAGTTTATTTTCTCCCCCTGAACCTGTGTTGGATGGTCTCTGTCAGACCCATATCAGAATATCTTCAACCAGAGCCTGTCCCTACTGATATCCATCAAATCTCCATATACGCGACTGTCTCTGCATAAACCGGCGTATGTACGTGGATCCTCCTCAGGCAACTCGCATACACCCATTTTTCTCTTGAAACAGACAAGATTTAATAGCAAGATGATGCATCAAATACCCCCAGCTTCAGTCTGAGGTATTCAAAAGTTTCCCTGGGCAGCGGTTTAGTGAGAATATCAAAAACTTGTTCCTTAGAAGGAACATACTCCAATTTGACCTTTTGTTCCAACACTTGTTCCCAAAGAAAGTGATACTTGATCGGTATGTGCTTGGTCTTTGAATGCATGACTGGGTTCTTTGAAATGCTGATTGCACTTGTATTATCACATAAGATGGAGATAGGTGGTGTACAAGTGATTTGAAAATCATGCAAGGTTTGCATCATCCAAAGGAGTTGAGTGCAACAAGATGCGGCGGCCACATATTCCGCTTCAGCTGTAGATAAAGCAATCGAACTCAGTTTCTTGTTGAACCAAGATACTAATCTGGAACCCATAAAGAATGCTCCATCACTTGTGCTCTTCCTGTCATCCACACTTCCAGCCCAATCTGCATCTGTATAAGCATGTAGAGTGAGATTTGTATCTCTAGGATACCATAAGCCATAGTTTTGAGTTCCTTGAAGATACTTAAAAATTCTCTTCACTGCCTGAAGATGAGTTTCTTTTGGATTTTCCTGAAATCTTCCAACTATTCCCACTGCATGCATGATGTCTGGTCGGGTACCTGTCAAATAAAGTAGACTTCCAATCATAGATCTATAGATTGGTTGATGTACTACAGCTGATTCATCATTTGCACTGAGACTGCATCCTGTAACCATAGGGGTACATACTGGTTTCGAATCTTCGATGCCATACTTCTTCAGAATCTGCTTGAGGTACTTGGTTTGAGACAAGAAGATACCGCCCTCATTTTGTTGGATTTG
Source organism: Pinus tabuliformis (assembly GCA_031772625.1). Classification (NCBI taxonomy): domain Eukaryota; kingdom Viridiplantae; phylum Streptophyta; class Pinopsida; order Pinales; family Pinaceae; genus Pinus; species Pinus tabuliformis. Next base: position 394,656,050 of record CM062806.1, on the reverse strand, counting down.
CAATCCAAGAAAGTATGTCAGTTCTCCAAGCAAAGACATTTCGAATTCTTTCTGCATCACCAAGGCAAAGCTTTGACTCATATCTTCTTCATTGCTACCAAAGATAATATCATCTACATACACAACAAGTATTAGCAATTTGTCATTTTCAATTTTTATATAAAGATTGCTATCTTTTGATCCTTTCGAAAAACCTTGTTGATGAAGGTATTTGTACAAGCGGTAGTACCAAGCCCTTGGAGCCTGTTTAAGACCATAGAGAGCCTTTTTCAGTCTCCATACAAGATTTGGATCATTCCCAAGAATGAAACCATCTGGCTGCTCAATGTATACTTCTTCTTCTAAATCTCCATTCAGAAAGGCTGATTTCACATCCATTTGAAATACTTTGAACTTCTGAAAGCTTGAGAGAGCAAGGAACATTCGGATGGCCTCAAGTCTTGCAACAGGAGAAAAAGTTTCTTCAAAGTCTACTCCTTCTTGTTGAGCATACCCTTTAAAAACAAGTCTGGCCTTGTTTCTAATTACTTCCCCATTTTCATTCAACTTATTTTTGAACACCCGTTTTGTCCCTATGACATTCTTATCTTTTGGTCTAAGGACCAACTCCCAAGTGTTATTCTTTTCGATCTGCTCAAGTTCTTCATCCATTTACTTGACCCAACATTCATCTTTGCATGCCTCTCTTACATTTTGTGGTTTTGTGGAGGAGAGTAATGCCAAATAGCTTGAAGCTTCTGCAATTGTTCTTCTTGTTTGTACGCCAGCCTCTTTCTGCCCCAAGATTTGAGATTCTGGATGATTCTTCTGAACACACCTGGATGGAGTCTTCTCTTCTATCTTTATCTGCTCCTCTGGTTCCTCTTGAGGTTCTTCTTCATCATCAGTCTGATTTGGAGAGTAGTCTTCATCCTCTTCGATATCTTCATGATTTACTTGCCTAGGAATGTATCCTTTTTCATCAACCACTACATCAATTCTGTCAACAATTCTTCCAAGTCTTTTATTGTAACACTTATATGCTTTGTTGTGGGTAGAATAACCAAGGAGAATGCCTTCATCTGCTCTAGGTTCATGTTTTCCAAGTTGTTCATCATTATTCTTAATATAGCATTTGCTTCCAAAAATTTTGAAATGATTTACCGGAGTCTCACCATACCAGAGCTCATGAGAAGTTTGAGTTTTGTTCACTCGAACATTTGTTTTGTTGAGAATAACAACCACAGCAAATGCAGCTTCACCCCAGAAGGTTGCAGGAGTTCCAGACTCATCAAGCATAGCACGAGCCATTTGTTGGACCGTTCTGTTCATCCTTTCCACCACTCTATTTTGCTGAGGAGTCCTAGCTGTAGAGAATTCCCTTCTTATTCCATGTTCTTCACAGAAATTGAAAAATTCATTTGAGGTAAACTCTCCACCTCTATCAGACCTGAGGCACTTAATTTTGTGATCTGATTCGTTTTTAGCCAAGGCTTTAAAATATTTGAATTTTTCGAATGCTTCATCCTTGTGTTTCATAAGTCCCAACCAAACCATCCTGGAAAAGTCATCAATGAATAATATAAAGTATTCTTCTCCTCAAGGTGACCTTTCCCTAAATGGACCACATACATCTGTATGGACTAGCTCAAGAGGCCTGCTAGCTAATCCTTCCTTCTCAGGGAAGTTAGTTCTGGTTTGCTTACCAAACTGACATGATTTGCATATTGTGTTGTCTGCAATTTTGATATCTAGAAGACCACAAATTGCCTGGTATTTGCATGCTTTCCTTATTTGTGAAAAGCTTAGATTCCCTAACCTCCGATGGCATAACGAATGTTCATCATCCTTGCTCAAATAGCATTGTTGTTGTCCTTCTTCAAATATGTATAAATTATTTGGAGTTCTTCTACCTTTGATCACTGTTTTTCCCGTATCAAGATCACGAACACTACATCCATTTGATCGAAATATTACCTCGGTTCCTTGATCACACATCTGACTGACACTCAGTAGATTATGCTTCAAGCCATCAACATACAAAACATTTCCAGCTTTGACCTTTTCTTTCAACTGAGCAGTGCCTTTTTCTTTTATGGCTGAAGGGGTATCATTTCCAAAAGAAACTTTCTTTCCCTTTTCTAAAGTAGTATATGATTCAAGTTTTTCTTTATCACCTGTCATATGCTTCGAACATCCATTGTCGATGTACCATAGATTTTCCTGTCCTTCTACATAAAAAGCTATTCCACATCTTTCTGTTTGTGGTTCCTTTATTCTCCATGTTCTGGTGCTTGAGTCTTGTTCCTTTGTCTGCCGAAACCTGCTCCTGCATTTAGAATCTTCATGACTGAAGTTATTACAAATAGAACATTCAATTTCATTTTCAAGTGCCGAAAAGTTGTTATAGGTCCTTTTTGTAATCCTAGTCATACTTCTTTGTTTTTGAGCTTCTCTAGTCATGATTGTCTTATAGGCAACACATTGAGCTACTTTGTGACCAAATTTATGGCAAGACAAACATTTGCCATTGAAGAAACTTCTGTCGTTATCAAATCTACCAGCCAAATGATTGTAATTTCTATTGTCATCCATTCTTGAAGCAAATTGAGAAGTTTTTACCTGTGGATGGTTGTAGCTTTTGTTCACCCTTAAGATGGATTGCCCTTGGTTTACCTGGTAGTATTTGTTTGTTCTTGATGTAATTCATCCTTGCTTTACCTGGTGATCTTCATTGGGCTTTTTCTCATTCCTCCTTGCTGCATCAAGATAACTCTTTGAGGTGGATGCTTGAGATGTTTCTCCATTATAACCCAGACCTGTCTTGATTAGTGGAGAATGATGTACATTGATAATCACATTTAGAGTTTTAGATCCTTTAACAAATTTAAGATTAAGAGCCTTTGTTTTCTCAATTTCTTTTCTAAGGCCAACAATTTCACATTCTAACTTCTCAAGAAATTTTTCTTTTTCATCAAGTTGAAATTGCAGAGTGTCAATGATCATATTCTTTTCTTCTAAACATGTCTTGAATCTAGAAATCTCTTCATAAAAGCTATCCACATCTATAGCATTCATGTAATCATCATCTTCAAAAGCCATTAAAAGTTTATAGTCCTTACCACGTTCATCTTCATCACTATTTGATAGTCCATCACTGTCTTCATGAGTGTAATAGCTTTTCTTATTTTCATTTTGTTTCTTGTTCCATCTAACAGGTTCCTTTCCCTTGTCAATCTTATCCTTATGAGGACATTTGGAAACATAATGACCTACTATTCCACAAGCAAAGCATTTGAAAGGTAACTTACCTCTGAATCTTCCACTACCCCGTTGAATATTTCTGACAAAATTTGATTCTTCTTCTTCTTCTGACACGTGTCCTGACTCATAGTACTCTCCTTTGCCTGAAGCCTTGAAGGCAACTTCTCTCCTGTCTGATGGACCCCCTTTCCTAATTTCATAAGCAGTTAGAATTCCGTGCAGCTATGACATTTTAAGATTTTGTAGATTCTCCTTTTCTTCTATTGTATAAACTTTTGATTCAAACCTAGGGGACAAAGACCTTAGAACTTTTTCAACCACAACAGCCTCTCTTATTTCTTCACCCAAATTTTTCATACAATTAACAATCTCATCTACACGAAGAAAATAGTTAGCCACACTTTCATCATTATACATCCTGAGATTTTCATACTGAATACTGAGGGTTTGAAGTTTTGCTCGTTTTACCTGATCATCTCCTTCATAGCTCAGAACAACCTTGTCCCATATCTCTTTTGCGGATTTAAACTACATTACCTTGACAAATTCTGATTGAGATAGGCATCCTAATAGAGTATTGACCGCCTTTGCATTTGTTTCATATTTCTTCTTCTCAACCAGATTTGTAGGAGTTGCTGATGGAAAAGTATGCCTTGTATCTATGATATCCCAGACTTCTGTACCAAGAGATTGAAGATAGGCAGTAACTCTTACCTTCCAATAAACGAAGTTTGTCCCATCAAAAATCGGTGGCCTGATTGATGCTTCCCTCTCGTAGTTTCTCATGATGAAAGATCTTTCTTCAAGCGATCAAGATTCTTCTAAAGAACCTGCTTTGATACCAATTGTTGGAAATAATACTGAGAGGGGGGGTGAATCAGTATTATCAAGTCAAATATTCCTTTTTCAAAATCAAATGATATACGCTACTTCAATTAATTAAACCCGCGTATATACACAATTATGTAGAAGGAAACCCGCGTATATAATGCAAAATTTTAATTTAATTTATCTTTCTGATGTTGATTGTTAATCTGTGATTCAGAAGCAAATAACTAGTAACCAGAAATAGTAAAACAGATCAGAAAGACAATCGCACACAAGAACACAAGATATAGGGTGGAAATCTAATGTGGGTGAAAACCACCTGCTGCAATTCATCTCTATCTTGTCTTTAATTAGAAACTTCTTTTTATAATTGTACTAGTGCAGTCCTTTACTAGTACGCAGGCTGCAACCTGCAGAGAGCTACAACCCTCTCTCGTTTTCCAGCTTCTCCTGGAAGGGAGCTACAACCCCCTGAGCTCTTGCACTAGTCAAGATACTAGTACGTAGGTGTTGGCCTACAAAAGGTTACAACCTTCTCTTTCTTTCAGGGACCACGTTTCATAAATTTTCAGACTGGATCCTCAAACAACATCAGTCAAACATCAAGAATTTGTGCATTACCAATCACCTTTTCACCAATCAAAACTGAATCAAAATAAACACTTCTCTGACGACTGTACCCAGATCATAGTAACAGTAACCACACACCAAATCTGAACCCAGAACACTGCAGCAATAAACAGAAGCAGCAAGATCACAACTCAAAATATATATGCTACTTTAACAGCCTGAAACCTGCGTGCATACGCTTCTGCGTATGGAACAACCTGCGTATACGCTGTTTTAATTCACTGAACCAGCGTGTATACGCACCTTCGCTTCACTGAACCTGCGTACAGATCTACAAAAGATAATTCACTCTTTCAAATATTCAGGCACTGATTAACCCAGATTATCAGATTTATAGATCAAGCATGCGCCATATATAACAGATCAAAATCATGTAAAGATATTATCATTCAAGCCAAAAGATTATGACCCATCAATAGAACTTATCCTTCTTTGCGCTAAGGTTCCTCCTCCATTCAGATCCAGATCTGCACCATGACTTTAATCACCAATATTTCAGATCTAGCACTTTTTCAGATATTCAATAATAATTCAAATGATGATTTGCCACATGATCTCCTTCCTCTTTTATAGTTTTATGCCTTCCACAATACCACGGTCCAAAACCATAATAAACCAATACTAAGGACCCAATACCTGGGGTCAACACTTCTGACGAGGTACCATGGTCCAAAACCATAGGTTCAAATACCAAGGACTAACTACCATGGACCAAGGGTAAGTTCTCCAACATATACGCGCTTTTCCTTGCATGAAAGTGTGTGTATACACATACGCGTCTTCGAAACGTCTAACCCACGTGTATACTCGTCTTCGTCTAGATGAACCTGCGTATATGCCTTTTCCTTCATTCTGAAAGCTTGAACTGAGATCTGTTACCAAAGATAGTTGCCATCAAGGACAACACCTGTGCCATAGCTCCAAACCTGTGCCATAATGCCAACACAAAGCATTAAGAGCAGTAATGAGTTCAGTCCTTCATGATTTCATCTTCCATGTTAATATCAATTCATAATATGAAATCTTTCACACCAAATTCTCCTGCTCTGATTTTTGACTGTACTATTATCACCACTATTTGTTCAAGGATTAGCCTCCCTGAAAGTTTTAGTTTATCGCTCTTCTCTGTTTCATATAATTGTAGTTTGAATCTGGAAGTATGCAGCCAGCTAAAATGACAAAGAAATCTCGAAAGGAGAAAGCTTCCACTGTAGTAGACGAAGGACTGGAAAAGGTTGTGTTGATCTCAGATATGACATGCCAAGACTATGGGAAAATTTCATGGGAAGGAATATATGATATGTTGGAAAAAGAAAAGTCGAAGGTGACTGAGGGACATGTTACAGCTAATGGACCTGCAGAGTCAGAGAACACACTTGGAGATTTGGCTGACTCTTTTCTTCATAGAATAGTAGCCCGACCAAAGATTTTTCCATATAATGACATCGTAAAATGGGTAGTTGAGGGCATCAATATAATGGATAGGACGATATTCATAGCCAGTGGAAGAATGTTTGGATCCTTCAAGCCTGAAGACTTGAAGAAAATGTATCATTTTCCAGAGCCTCAGAAGTACTACAACAAATCATTCCTTGAAGCTTTCTTAAAAGAAAATGAAATAGAGTCGGACCCCATCAAACAATGGAGGCACTTCCCTAACAAGCACAAGCACAAGTCATCCGGTATGTATTTTGTGGACTCTCTAGCATCTCCATATTGCTATGTTACCGCAATGATGTGTAGATTATTTGGAAGCCCCAATTCTGGTAATTTTTCCATTGAAATGGTCTCGTTAATAGAAGCAACATTGAACTCTTTTGTGATGGATTGGGCTACTATCCTATCAGACAAAATGGTAGTCCAAATACTTGATTATAGGTGTTAACACCCAGGTTGTTCCCTTTGACTCCCAAGGGAATACGACCGAGGTAACCACTAACCAAGCTTTGGATTACAGTTTCTAGCCAAATTGTAATCAGAGAGGGCTCTCTCTTTAAGATTTATCTCTGTTTTGTGAGGATTTTAGGCTAGTTATGAGTTCAGTTTTTGTTTAATGTTTTGGTTGAGTGATGTCTTTCAGTACCTTAGGTGGAAATTTTCAGACAGTTTTTAGTCCATTTGGCAATGGAGTCTGTGGCTACAGGTTGTCTGGAATATTGAGGGAGATTGTTGAAACTGCAGGGCCATTAAAATATTTCATGAGACAAACTTGAAATTGTGATGGTGAAGTATGTTTAACCAGTGGAAGGCAATTAAGAATTTTCCACTAAGCTGGGGATGTGAGAAGGAGATATATTATACAGGAGCAGATGTGAATTCCTGAACAATAACTGCCATGAAAGATATAGTTTGTAAGTGCAGCAATTAAGAATTACACCTTATACTATAACTAAAGAAAACATTTATAACATCACAGATTGAGATCAGGGTATTCTGTGAATAAGTCCTGAAACTATTCCTTTTCTCTACCATTAACTGTAAAACATAGGACATGAATGGGTTATGAAGAAATAATTAAAACACATAACGGAGAGTTTAAAGAAAACTTATTGAGCCATGAAATACGCAGGAATCCTCCAGCATTCAGCAAACACACACAATGCTTCAGACAACGCAGGACTTTGGAAATTCCATCAACCTTTGTATTAATATTCTGAACATTTACAGCATAAGATCTCTAGAAAACAAAATCAACAACAACCCCTGCTACTTCGGCGAGGGGGAATATATACAATCGGTGATACAAAATATCTGAACCGCTGAGTCACTTGAGACATAAATACGTTCACCAACTTTACAGAACAGTAGATAAGGAAGTTATTACTGCTCTAAATACAAAATGAATGCTCTTTAATTCTGTCAGAAGCCTTTTTTGACCTTTGGAGTCCACTAAGTCGGTTGAGCGTCCTGTGTTAATGCTGAATGATGTGTCTTTATGGCTTTGTCATGCTGTAGCTTTTTCGGCCCTGTCATCTGTAACTGTCAGTGCTGCTTTAGTGGCCGAAACTTTCTGCTGAGTTGGCTCAGTCCAGTTTTCTCCAGTCATACTGAATGTATCATATTTTCTGAACATGATGATTTATGTTTTTTGATGAAAAAAGTTGATGGAAGGCTCTTGATTACAGTATCAACTGTATCATTTTGGTCCACCATTCCTGAGTGGGCAATTGATGTCTCAAAATTGCATCCAAGATCTCATCTGCCTCTGTATATTTGTAGAAGTTTGGAGGCACTTCAAACAAATTTTTGATCTCATTCATAATAAAAAATAAGTTCTCTACTCTGTCATAGAGACTTTGTCCAGATGCTGGCCCTGTTTCTTTTGAGGTACTTGGTCTTACAGTGATCTGATTGGTAGCAAATGTATTGACCCTTTTTGCATAGTTCTCATGTGAAAGTAGCCTCCCTGCGCTGTTCAGTAAGCCAGGAAGACCTCTGCCTTGTAATGTTGCAAACTTATCCATAAACTTGTTTACCTCTGTTTGCATGTCCTATCTTCTTCTTTCCAATGTTTGTACCAGGCTTCTTAATGTAAGGACCCTCTTTATCAGCAAAATGGTTTCATTTCTGTTGGGAATTCCCATTGCTGCCAGCTGAGGACCTGTACGGTTACTGAGCACATTAATCATTCTATTGGCTACCTTAGGCATATTGCCTAGAGATGCCCTTGCTCTCTGGACTTCTCTGTGTGCTTTGCCTATGACCTCCATTTGCTCATGAATGGTCTCAATATACTGCCATTGATCTGTGATTGATTGGCCAACGTTGGCCCATAAAACTGTCTTGAGCTCAGCCACCACTTTGTCAAGGGTGAGCTCTTTCTCCAGCTCCTTTATCTTCTCCTTAAGTGCCTTTATTTCCCTTCCTTTTTCTACTACATTTTGCTTGGATTTGTCATACTTTTCATTCAACTTAGCTAAATTTTCTCTGGCTTCATTTAGCTCTGCCATTTGGGCTTCTAAGGCCTGAATTTCATTCTTCAGCTTCTGCATATCAAGGCTTGGAGCCTGCTCTATTGTTGGTGCTGGTGTTGATGTAGATGGCGATGTTTGAGTTGTCTGCTCTGTAGGAGGAGCACTAGTTTGAGGGGGTTCCTCAAGGTTGATTATTTGTGGAGGGGGCTATGATGTTTGGCCTCCTTCCTTCTGTTGTAGGGCTGCTTGCATCGCAGCCTCTGACTCTCCCAATTTCTCCTGTGTCTGGATCAGCTGTTTGTATAATGATACCAGCATAGCTGCTACATCTTGGTCATGCCTCAGCTGGGCAACCTCTTATGTTTGTGGGTGAAGAGTTGCTGGGATCTTAACCATCTTCCTTAGTGCTACCATATCTGCATCTCTTAGTTTCAGCAGCGCTTGTATAGCCTTGGTGTCCTTGGGATCATGCCCAAGCTCTATGATGATATCCTCCAATGCTTTGATTCGGTTTTCCTTTGCCTGGGAGGATGCTTTGTCTAACTCAAGTTGGGTAGCTGTGTTGTTTAGGCTATTTTCCAGCCCATAATTTACCAATGTTTTGTCTACAAGGGTGGCATATACCATCTCACCCGTTTGCTTGTGCAATTCAATCTGATCCATAGGGTGGATGTCTTTTGCAAGGACCTCAAGGTTGGTCCTTATATAGTCTGCAGCTGATTGTGGCTGCAGCATGGTTGGCATAAAATGACTCATTATCATTTTTCCCTCTTCTACATCATATGCAGACATCAACCTCTGCTGGTTTGTAGGAGCCATTTTCAATAGGTGATTGTACAACTGTATCCTAAGTGGCTCATTCTTCTTTTTGATCTCAATAAACTGTTGTTTGATGCCTGCTTCAGCTCTCCGTTGCTGGCTTGAGGAGCTGACTTCTCCTCCAACTGTTCTTTCTTGTTCCTGCTGAAAGGAACTTGCAGATGCCTCCATACATGGTGGGCCCATGCCCAAAGATTTCCCAATAGGTATTTCTTCCTCAGAGAGGGGATTCATTTTGTGCCTTTTCTCCCCTTGATTTGTGGATGTGGTGAGGGGAGTCTCCTGCTCTCTATCCCTCTTCTTTCCCTTCTCTTCTTTCTGTGGAGTTTGTAGCACTGAGGCCTCCACTGTCTTTTCTTGCCTAGGGGGCACATTCTCTTGAGCATGTTTCTCAGTGGATATTGGGGCTTCATCTGTTTGTTCTTGCTGTTGTATTGGCTGCCCCTCTTTTTGCCCTCCTTCTTGCTGTTCTACCTGCTTTTCTGCCATAAGAGGTGGTTGTTCCTGCTCCATCTGCTTCTCTTTGCCTTTGCTGGGAGCCTGATAAGTAGCCTTGGCTGGTTGCTGATGTGCTGTTGATGATGATGCAGCTGCTCCAAGCTGCCTTTGGTATGAAGAGGAAACCTGCCCACAAGTTTCCAAGTCAGCCTCTTTCTCAATATTTTTGGCTTCTCTTTGTAGCATTTGCTCTCTAGTTATTGGCTCTTCTAGAGTGCCCTCGTCCCAACTTAATAAATTGGCATACTTCTCAATGTGAGGCAATCTGATGTGAGCATAGCCACCCAATTTATATTTTACCCTCCTTAGAGAAATGAAGTGGTTAGGTTCATAAGGTATCCAGCGGAAACTAGTTTCTAATTTGAGGGCCTCTAGCATGCCATGTGCTTCCTTCCATCCCTCCTCCCTTATGTTGTAAAGAAAAGGGCCTAGCTGGTTCCTGACTTTTAGATGCACTTTCTTGTTTTTACTATGGAAATGGATTTGGTCTGCATTTCCAAACTGCCTGAAATACTCTAAGGAAAATAGTCTCATCGGGACATATCTTGGCAGCCTATAAGGGTCCAACTCACAGCCATATATTCTTATTACTGTATGGTGTTGGTAAAAGTACCAATCACCAATGTTGTAGGCTTTTGAGAGATGGAGTATTCTTTGCATCTCATCAGTCAATCTTGGAGGAGGGACACCAAATAGCAAAGTCATAGCTGGATGAATGAACATGTCTATGAATTCACAGTATGTGTATGGTGAACGGGAGGTGCAATGAAAAACTGAGGTCCAAAACACTACAGACCTTGGATTTCCCTGGGCATCAAGTTTCTTGAGAGGAATAGGGAAACTGTCTAGTTGATAAAACAGGAACAAATGATATATGTATGAGGTGTATCTGAACACCCTTTCCCTTTCTAGATTCATCAGTTGGTCATGAATCTTGTTTGCAATATACTTAACATAGTCATAGTGCACAATAGGAGGCTTTCTAGGAGAAAATATGGACAGCATAGCCATTATGGTGTCATCAACATCCTCAACTCCCTTGTATCCCAGAACATAGCTGATCAAATCCACCAGCATCTTCCCCAATTCATTGAGATATGGATGTCCAATAGGAGGTGTTCTCAGAGCTTCAGAGCTTGGCTGAATAAATAACTGATTAATCTTGATGACCTGGGCATTGGAAAGCCTACCCCCCTTCTTTAGTAAGTCCATCATGGAGAGAGGAGTCAATGGTCTTGCAGAATGAAAGTTGAGCATTTAATTTATGGCCTCAGGGGTGATATGGAACAAGACTGCACCTGATGTACTGAGGACAGCTCTTTGACAGGGATCATAGTTCTCATGGCATCTATGGATCAGGTCTGGAAGGACATTGACTTGAGGGAGGTTGTAAATGAGCAAGTTGGAGTCCCAAATCCCTAAAATGTCAGCTCCACTGAGGTGTTGAGCTTTCAATTCATTTAGCATATGAATATTAAACTTAGAATTTATTGAGAACAAGTCTATCATCTGATAATCCATATCCCCTAGGGCCTTCCATTCTAACTCCCTTTGTGGGGCATTTAGAGGTTGAATATTCAGGGCTATTGGTGTTTCCATGGTTAAGTAGTACTATGACTTGTACTAGAACTGGTGTTACTAAATAGAGCAACACAGAGGGGTATCTCTGGAACAGAGAGGTGAATTGCAAAGGAACAGAGGGTAAATGGCAGTGACAGCAACTGAAATACTGCACAGAGGACTGAAAGAGCAAATGCCAGGCCTGAAAAAACTCTCTTCACGGTGAATTAGAGCAGCTCGGGTCTTAAGTTCACGAATGCGCGAACTAACTGTAAATTTAGGTAATTTTTGCTAAATGCAGGTTCTGCAGAGGAATTTTGACCCAACAGTTGGAAATAGGCACTGGCACCATGGATTGACTGGTGAATACAATGTTTTCTCACTCTTTTTAAGCTATCTTTGGACAATTATAGACAAAACCAGGCGCGGGGGAATGATTTCGATAAATACCTTCTGGATTGCTGGCAATAGTTACAAATGCAGGTGTAATGGACGTGCCCACGGTCTTTGTAGTGATTTCTGCAGGTTGGCGATGGATTGGTTGTAATTCGCATGCAGGGGGAGCAATAGTTGTTTTTGCAAAAAGTGAGAAAAAATGCAATTTTCGGCGAAAATATGGACTTTTGGGTCATATGCGCCTTTTTTGGATGACATCAGCATGACGTCATCAGGTGGGGTCAGGGTTGGGTGACGTCAGCATGACGTCATCAGGTGACGTGGCGGCCTGTGAGTGGTCCACGGGGATGGTGAGGTGGCGAGACAAGTCGGAACAGTGGCGGGCCGGGCGATGATGCGGCGCCGAGTGGCATGACGCAGGCATGACTGGCGGTAACGAGGACGTGACGTGGGTCAGCAAAAAACCGTAAGCGATAAGTGGATTTTCTCGGACCGCTCTGGATACGGAAGCAGTATTGTCAGAGGGCGGCCCGAGAGAATATGGGGGTGACGCATGGCAGAGGCCTGACGTCACCCTCTGATAGTTTCTCGGGCGATAACGACAGTACATCGGGACCGACCCGATATGGATATGGGCCGTCGGATGGGAAGGCCCAGATCCGACGGTCGACAGGTCATCAACTTGTCAAGGCGATACGGCAGCGGGCGGGAGAATAAAATAAAGTTTTTTGTGAAATGCGTGCCCAGCGGAAACTTTAGAAAAGTGGGTTTTCAAGCTGTGTTACGGGCAAAATGTATTATGCGCGGGTTTATTAACAAAGCCAGATTAAGGTTATTAATCCAAGCGGATCTTGGATTAATCCCAGGATTAATGTATGAGCACTCTTTGGGTCGCGTTCTAATGTTTTAGCGCTTACATAGTAATAGGTATTTTGGGGTTTTTTGCATAATTTACATAGTAAGAGGGGGAATAGGGTGTATAGGGAGTTAAATAGTAAGAGGTTAGGGGTTAATATGATTGGAAGAGGTGGATGAGGAGGTCAAAACTCTAAGTATTATATGAAATCAACTTAGTTTAGGAAGTAGATCAAAATGAAAAGAATTTTAGACAAGAAATGTGGCTCTTAAAGGAACAAGAACCAACACAAGACCTTGACTTCTTTCATGAACAAAACTGGTGTAGGGATGTTAGCAATGAATGTGAAGGGGGGAAATTAGGAAGTTAGACATGCTCCATTGAGTTGCTGCAAAATGATAGAGGAGAGGACCTTCTCTATCCATTGATGTTTCCTTTATCTTAGACCAGCAAAATTCAATTGAAAGGAATGACATTTCTGCAACCCCATCTACCTACCCATCTACTTGCCTAGCATTTTTTGTTTCTTCATGGAGGGTGCACTTAGACTTGCAGACCCTCATGTGGCTTTTCTTTTCCTTTGGCTTTTCTTTTGATTTTCTATCTAGAACTACCCTTATTGCTTCCAAGGTCCCAGATTAAGAAGTTGGGAACCTTAATTCTCTACCTAACTACTGGTCTGCCAAGATTAAACAGTTTGGAAAGACTTCTTTCTCTGTTCTACAACAGAAAATTGAAACATGGCATGATCCAGATTAGGCTGTTGGACCATCCATCAAAATTGAGTCAACATCAAGCTATGTACACACATTGTCTTCTCTTGGAAATATGGGATCTTTTCATCACCAAAGCAGAGCATATTTGGAACTTTCTTTTGCCAATCATGAAATATGAAACCTATTGGTATAGGTATCTAACAGTGGCTCCACATGGCGATGGTTTTTCTTTGTGAAAGACCAAGAACAGCAGGTCAGAATGCCTTGGCCCTTGACTTCTTTCATCAAAACTTGGAGTTTTCCTCCTTGAAATCTCAAAATTGTGCTCTGTCATATTTGTGGAAATTGTTGAACTAAAAGTCCTTTCCTGATTCTGCAAGACCTTTCAAACTGAGCTATTCACATGCTGAAAGAAAACATTATATACAACAGATTATGTACAGGGGAACAACCATGCTATGTTCATGGAAGGTAGTCAAAATAGTGCTTCAACATCCTGCCATTCATAGGACCTTCATCCAAGTCAGTTTCATCCAGATTTTTTAGGAAGTAAGTGTTGTTTCCTTGCACTGCTTGAATAACAAATGGTCCTCTCCAAAGGGAATCAAACTTTCCATGTTTTCCTTTATCTTCCCTTCTTGAATCCCACTTGAGGACTTTGTCCCCAATGTTAAAGTCTTCAGCCTTAGTCCTTCTGTCAAAAGATTTCTTTAACTTTTCTTGTAAAACTTGAACTCTGTTATAGACTTGGTCTCTAGTTTGCTGCAAGCATATTATTTGATTGATCCTTCTTTGTATGTCATTGGGCTCAGCTTGACTTTCTTGAAGTAGTTTCATAACAAGAACCCCCAGTGATGAAGGAAATTTGGCTTCTAATCCATAGACTAACTCATATGGGCTGACCCCAATAGATCTCTTGGTTGTTAGTCTGTCTGCCCATAAGGCATTGACAAGCTTCTTATGCCAGTTCTTCTTATTTTCTTCCAACATCTTCTTTATGATGTTTATAAGGCTTTTATTTGATGATTCAGCTAGGCCATTTCCTTGAGGGTAGTATGCAGTAGAATGGCCCAAAGTAATGTGGAATTTGTGACAAAAATTCACCATCTTCTTGGATCTAAAAGCAGCAGCATTGTCTGTTATGATCTTGTCAGGACAACCAAACCTAGAAAGAATATTTGTCTCAAGGAACTGAATGATAGTGGAATCATTTGCTTGTCTACATGGAACAGCTTCAATCCATTTAGTAAAGTATTCTGTAGCTGTTAGAATCCATCTATGTTGGCCTAAAGATGAGGGATGAATTTCCCCAATGAAATCCAAGCCCCATTGTTGAAAAGGTCTCTCTGTTGCAATAGGCCTCAAACGAAGTGGCAGTAACTTTCTCTTTCCCTCAAACACTTGGCATTTATGACATGAAGTGGTAAATTCTTTGACATCAGAGAAAACAGTGGGCCAATAATAACTTGACCTCAATATCTTATCCACAGTGGACTTCCAGTACAAGTGTCCACCACAGTCACCTGCATGAAATTATTTCATGACATTATTAGTCTCATTCTCAATCAAGCAGTTTAACAATATACCCTCATGGTTTTTCCAAAGCAAATTGCCATCCATGACACAAAATCTTGAAGCATTCATTTTTAGGAACCTACTTTTAGTTCTGGACAATCCTGGGGGAGCACACAGGTTTTGCAACACATAAAATATATCAGAATACCAAGAGGATTGTTCAAAGGCTACATTGATCTTTGGAGTCGCCAGCTCCGTTCATTGTCCAGTTGGTTAATGTCTAAGGCTTGAAAGTTTGCTTCTGTCATTAATTTGGCCAAACCTTGCCCTTTTATCAGTTTTGTAGGTTTTATTTCAATATCAAATTCCAAGATGTTGGCAATCCATTTTCCTCTTCTGCCCTCCAAGTTTTCTTGAGTGAGTATGTCTTTCACAATGGGACTTGGCACATAAGCTATAACATGAGAGTATAGGATGTAAATCCTAAAGTCTTTAATGGCCTTGACAAAAGCATAAGCTTGCTTCTCCATGATCTGATATTTCAGGGGTGCAGCTCTGAGAGCTCTACTAAAGAAAGCAATGGGTTTTTCATTCCCCTGATCATCTTTCTGTAATAAGACAACAGCAATGGTGTGCTGGGAGGCAAAGGAGAAAATGATAAATTCTCTGTCAAATTGAGGATTTGTTTAGACTGGTGTTTGGGTAAGGGCCAATTTTATGCCTTCAAAATCTTGATTTGCTTCTACTGTCCATTTCACTTTTGAATCCTTCTTTAACATATTATTTAGTAATCTGATCAATTCTGCTAAATTTGGGATAAACCTCCTTAAAAAGTTAATCTTTCCCAAGAAGGCTTGTAATTCTTTGATGTTTCTTGGGTGGGGCATTTGTAAGATAGCTTGTATCCTATCTGGGTCAATTCTAATGCCATCCTTTGAAATGATATGACCTAACAGATTACCTTCTTCCAAACCAAATAGAGACTTCTTGGGATTCAAGGAAATTCCGTATTTCCTACATGTTAAGAATATCTGTCTCAAGTGCTTCAAGTGTTCTTGGTCAGATTTTGAGAAAGGTGTGAGGTCATCTAAATAAATAACAAGGAAGTCATGAATCTCCTTGGCAAAAGCAATATCCATTGCTCTTTGAAATGTAGCCCCTGCATTTTTCAATCCAAAAGGCATTTTTACATATTTGAAGGTTCCCCATGGGGTTGTGAATGCGGTTTTGTCTTGATCATCAGGGTGGACTAGGATCTGATTGAAGCCTGAGAATCCATCAAGTAATGAGATCCTTGAAGCCCCTACCACTCTTTGGAGAATGTGATCCATCTTAGGTAAGGGATAATTGTCCTTGAGGGATACTTGGTTTAAGTTCCTTAGATCAACACAAAGTCTTATCTCACCAGTTTTCTTTCTTGTGGGCACCAAATTTGAAATCCAGTCTGAAAACCTGATAGGTGCTATGATACCAGCTTTAAACATTTTTTGTACCTCTTTCTCAATTGAAGGGAGAAGCATAGGATTGATCCTTCTCAATTTTTGCTTGAATGGATTTTGATTAGGCTTGAGAGGGATGGTGTGTTGGATAACAGAGGTGTCATAGGATTTAAATCCTCATAGCTCCATGCAAAGACATCTTGAAACTCTTTGAAGAGGTCAATGTATTTAGGCTTCTGATCAGGAGGTAAGGATGCAGACAATTTTATTATCTTGGGTTTTTCAATAGTTCCAATGTTGCATTCTTCAATGGTAGAATTAAGGGGCTGCATTTTTGGTTTTCTAGGGACATCATTTGAGTCAAAAATATCCTCTAATGGAGTTAGGCCTGTTGGAAGAAAATTGTCTTTCAATTGTATCACTTCAGCTTCAGCCTCAACTATTTCTTCACAACTGATTTGTTGAATTTCTTGTATGTTGTCTTTGTTAAAAATTGTTGGATGTAGCATTTGGTTAGCTATTTTGGGTGATATTGCTATTTGGTCCTGTTCACATATTGTTTGTAACTCACTTACAACCTCTGCATCAATGTTTAGTCCTGAAAATTCTTGCTGCAAAGTCAAGAATTTGTTTATTTGTGTATCATCATCAAACACTTGCCAGTCCTTGACATTGTTTGGGACAGAAGGCCTGTGTTTAATCTCAGCTGTAAAGCAATGCTTGGGTTCAAAAGGTAGTTTACATGTGCTTGCAAATGTGGCCAAACTATGAGCATGGAGATTATGGGTTCTAGAAATTTTCGTAATTTGAAATTCAGTGAAGGAATTTAGTATTTCAACAGCAGCAGACCTATAAGATCTCAGTCTTTTGTCATTAGTGACAAAATTTCCCTTCATGTGTTGGATTATTAGGTCTGAATCTCCCATGACTGAAAGTTTTGTGGCCTGTAAGGATTTTACTAGTTTGAGGCCTAGTAAAAGAGCTTCATATTCTGCCATATTGTTTGTGCATCTGAAATTTAGTCTATAGGCTCGACCTTCTGCATGACTGTTCTATTTGTTATGTATCCAAACCCCTGCTCCTGCCCCTAATTTTTTGACTGACCCATCAAATTCAAGGAACCATAGGATTTCTTGGTCAAGGGAGGAATTGTCAACCACTATGGGGCTTGGCATCAACAACTTGAGATCTTGGCTTACACTTGGTTTTTCTTCTTGAACAATTTTGTTTATTGATTGCTTGACCATTATTTCTAGAGCCGTAGTTTGTTCATTTATATCCTGATCTTGTTTGAATGTCTTAGTTTCATCATTATTTGTAGAACCTGAATTATCATTGAAGAGAATATAGGAGTCTATGTCAGAATGGACAACATATATGGGAAAGTTTTGGGGTTTTTCTTCACTGCTTACCATGTATTTCATGAGTGTTTCTCTGTATAGTCTCTTTGTTTGCCCAAAGACAGATATGGTGGCATAGGACATGTCTAATTGAAGAGAACCTTGAAGTTTAGCCCCCCATGATCTCGATAACAGCATTCCATACTTAGGTGGGATATCAGCAACTACAACATCCATCAGGATTGTCTTATTGGGCTATTGGACAAGTGACACACAGAGATCCTTTATGAGACCTAAACACTTAACTTGGCTGGAGTCAAATGAAAATAGGTCCTTATATGGTCTTGTAATATCTAGATTTAATCTTTCCATGACTGATTTGGGCATCAGGTTGTGGGAAGCACCTGAGTCAAACATTGCATTGTGTAATATCTTATCATGAACATGCAGGCTGACATAGAAAGGTAAGATTCCTGTAACTACTATCTTTCCATCAACCTCTGGGCCGAAAAGTAGTTCTGGAGTGTCATCCAACACATTAACATCATCTTTGTTATGAGTAAGTTGAAGGGATCTCTTGATTTGTTGTTTATAGATGTTATGTTTGGCCAACTCTGAGAGAGGGATGGCTATCTTCAATTTTCCAATTTCAGCTTCCAAATCAAAAGGTTTTTCAGATTGGGTTTTAGTGTTCTGTTTAACAACCTTTTCCATTTCAATGGACTCCTTAGAGCTTTGTTCTTGATTCTCATTTTGATCTTGGGGTTTGTCCTTTTTACTCACCTTTTGAGAGATATTGTTTGGATTATGTTGCAAGGATGATGTAGCCACTGGCTGTTGATTTGAGGGAGAAACTTCAGTTATTTCTTCCACTGTTACTTCTTTTGTGATTGGATCAGTTTTGTCAGTTGGCTCTGTGACAATAGCCTTCTTAGGTTGTGGAGTGTCCTTTGTTTTGTCAGGCTGTGTCACATTTATTGTTCTACTTCTCAATTTATATTGCTTATGAACTTAAAAAACAGTTGTATCATAGCCTTGTTTGAAAAAAAATGACTCACCTGATTTGGTTTGGAACTGCTTGATATCATCATCCTTATGATCTTCTTGCTTTAAAAAGACTTGATTCCCACTGTCCAATCCCATTAGGTTGATGTGAGGGTCCTCATTAGGTTCACTAGATGTGGAAGCCTCAGCATAATTCTCTTGGAAAGGGGGTCTGACATGTTGGTCAGGATCAGTTCTTCCAGCATTGGGATTTTGATTTTTTCTAAAGTTTTGGTTTCTTACATTGCTTGTTTGCCCTTCCCATGATGCCTTTCTTTCTATGGTTTCCACTCTGTCCCCAAGTCTATCCATGCCTTTGATGATTCCATCCAACTTTTGCTCAAATGCTGAAGGTTCTTCCTTAAAGGTAGTTCTTCTTTCAGTTCTAGCCCTATTTCTCTTGGCAATCAGATTTGCCTCTACACTTACTGCTATGTCTTGCATGTCTGCCAAAGTTGCAGGGGCTCTTTCTCTTAATTGATATGCCATATCAGCATCAAACCCATCAGGGAACTATATTAGTGCTAAATCAGGTGGAGGCCTAAGGTTTTGAGGAATGTCACTATAGATAGAATTGAATCTAGTGCAACAGTCCGAGACAGTTTCTTGTGGACCTCTCTTTATGGTGTCATATTCAGATAAAATATGTAGAGGGTCTTTTTTCTTTTCCCATCTGTTTAAAAAGGACTGGTAAAGAGCACCTGAGTTAGCTATAGAGTTTGCAGCCAGCGCCCTGAACCAAGTTCTTACTTCACCTGTCAGTCTTTGTACAAAAATTTTCATTCTTACATCATCATCATCTATCTCATAGTTTTCGAAGTAATCTTGCATTTTCTTAGTATGCTGTAAGGCAGTGTATGTACTGGTTCCATCAAAATAAGTGATTTTGCCTTGGTAATCCTGAGGCATGGCCCCAGGATTGTTTGGCAGCTGGAGGGTGCATAACGATTGGCCATATTTGGTGGGATAAGTGGGACAACTGGAACAACAGGAACACGGATAGCAGTTTGTGTGTTAGGTGTTGACAATATATTTTGTGAAGTGGATGATGAAGAGGGGGAGGAATGAGTTGTATGGAGGTGAAAAGTTGGCTTAGAAGGGGTGGGAATAAATGTGTGCTGAACTGCCTCAGGCTAGATTCAGGAGATTGCTCTGGTTCCTTTTGGCTCTTTTGAGTTTTATGGATCAAATTGGGGTTTTCGAACACAGGAGGAGGATTCGAGTCAGGATTTGACCTGGTATGCCTAGTCTTCCTTTTAGGAGCCAGCTTCTGAACTTCTTTTTGGTATTTTAGGATATTTTTAGAACTATTTCAAGGGACTGCTCAAGCTGTTTTTAGAACCACTGTCTAAAGACAGACAACAGTTCAAAAAATATGCTCAGTCCCCAGTGGAGTCGCCAATTATGTTAACACCCAGGTTGTTCCCTTTGACTCCCAAGGGAATACGGCCGGGGTAGCCACTAACCAAGCTTTGGATTACAGTTTCTAGCCAAACTGTAATCAGAGAGGGCTCTCTCTTTAAGATTTATCTCTGTTTTGTGAGGATTTTAGGCTATTTATGAGTTCAGTTTTTGTTTAATGTTTTGGTTGAGTGATGTCTTTCAGTACCTTAGGTGGAAATTTTCAGACAGTTTTTAGTCCATTGGGCAATGGAGTCTGTGGCTACAGGTTGTCTGGAATGTTGAGTGAGATTGTTGAAACTGCAGGGCCATTAAAATATTTCATGAGACAAACTTGAAATTGTGATGGTGAAGTATGTTTAACCAGTGGAAGGCAATTAAGAATTTTCCACTAAGCTGGGGATGTGAGAAGGAGATATATTGCATAGGAGCAGATGTGAATTCCTGAACAATAACCACCGTGAAAGATATAGTTTGTAAGTGCAGCAATTAAGAATTACACCTTATACTATAACTGAAGAAAACATTTATAACAGCACAAATTGAGATCAGGGTATTCTGTGAATAAGTCCTGAAACTATTCCTTTTCTCTGCCATTAACTGTAAAACATAGGACATGAATGGGTTATGACGAAATAATTAAAACACATAACGGAGAGTTTAAAGAAAACTTATTGAGCCATGAAATACGCAGGAATCCTCCCGCATTCAGCAAACACACACAACGCTTCAGACAACACAGGACTTTGGAAATTCCATCAACCTTTGTATTAATATTCTGAACATTTACAACATAAGATCTCTAGAAAACAAAATCAACAACAACCCCTGCTACTTCGGCAAGGGGGAATATATACAATCGGTGATACAAAATATCTGAACCGCTGAGTCACTTGAGACATAAATACGTTCACCAACTTTACAGAACATCAGATAAGGAAGTTATTACTGCTCTAAATACAAAATGAATGCTCTTTAATTCTATCAGAAGCCTTTTTTGACCTTTGGAGTCCACTAAGTCGGTTGAGCGTCCTGTGTTAATGCTGAATGATGTGTCTTTATGGCTTTTTCATGCTGTAGATTTTTCGGCCCTGTCATCTGTAACTGTCAGTGCTGCTTTAGTGGCCGAATCTTTCTGCTGAGTTGGCTCAGTCCATTTTTCTCTAGTCATACTGAATGTATCATATTTTCTGAACATGATGATTTATGTTTTTTGATGAAAAAAGTTGATGGAAGGCTCTTGATTACAGTATCAACTGTATCATTTTGGTCCACCATTCCTGAGTGGGCAATTGATGTCTCAAAATTGCATCCAAGGTCTCATCTGCCTCTGTATATTTGTAGAACTTTGGAGGCACTTCAAAAAAATGTTTGATCTCATTCATAATAAAAAATAAGTTCTCTACTCTGTCATAGAGACTTTGTCCAGATGCTGGCCCTGTTTCTTCTGAGGTACTTGGTCTTACAGTGATCTGATTGGTATCAAATGTATTGACCCTTTTTGCATAGTTCTCATGTGAAAGTAGCCTCCCTGCACTGTTCAGTAAGCCAGGAAGGCCTCTGCCTTGTAATGCTGCAAACTTATCCATAAACTTGTTTACCTCTGTTTGCATGTCCTGGCTTCTTCTTTCCAATGTTTGTACCAGGCTTCTTAATGTAAGGACCCTCTTTATCAGCAAAATGGTTTCAGTTCTGTTGGGAATTCCCATTGCTGCCAGCTGAGGACCTGTACGGTTATTGAGCACATTAATCATTCTATTGGCTACCTCAGGCATATTGCCTAGAGATGCCCTTGCTCTCTGGACTTCTCTGTGTGCTTTGCCTATGAGCTCCATTTGCTCATGAATGGTCTCAATATACTGCCATTGATATGTGATTGATTGGCCAATTTTGGCCCATAAAACTGTCTTGAGCTCAGCCACCACTTTGTCAAGGGTGATCTCTTTCTCCAACTCCTTTATCTTCTCCTTAAGGGCCTTTATTTCCCTTCCTTTTTCTGCTACATTTTGCTTGGATTTGTCATACTTTTCATTCAGCTTAGCTAAATTTTCTCTGGCTTCATTTAGCTCTACCATTTGGGCTTCTAAGGCCTAAATTTCATTCTTCAGCTTCTGCATATCAAGGGTTGGAGCCTGTTCTGTTGTTGGTGCTGGTGCTGATGTAGATGGTGCTGTTTGAGCTATCTGCTCTGTAGGAGGAGCACTATTTTGAGGGGGTTCCTCAAGGTTGATTATTTGTGGAGGGGGTTGTGATGTTTGGCCTCCTTCCTTCTGTTGTAGGGCTGCTTGCAGCGTAGCCTCTGACTCTCCCAATTTCTCCTGTGTCTGGATCAGCTGTTTGTATAATGATACCAGCATAGCTGCTGCATCTTGGTCATGCCTCAGCTGGGCAACCTCTTATGTTTGTGGGTGAAGAGTTGCTGGGATCTTAACCATCTTCCTTAGTGCTGCCATATCTACATCTCTTAGTTTCAACAGCGCTTGTATAGACTTGGTGTCCTTGGGATCATGCCCAAGCTCTATGATGATATCCTCCAATTCTTTGATTCGGTTGTCCTTTGCCTGGGAGGATGCTTTCTCCAACTCAAGTTGGGCAGCTGTGTTGTTTAGGCTATTTTCCAGCCTATAATTTACCAATGTTTTGTCTGCAAGGGTGGCATATACCATCTCACCCGTTTGCTTGTGCAATTCAATCTGATCCATAGGGTGGATGTCTTTTGCAAGGACCTCAAGGTTGGTCCTTATATAGTCTGCAGCTGACTGTGGCTGCAGCATGGTTGGCATAAAATGACTCATTATCATTTTGCCCTCTTCTACATCATATGCAGACATCAACCTCTGCTGGTTTGTAGGAGCCATTTTCAATAGGTTATTGTACAGCTATATCCTAAGTGGCTCATTCTTCTTTTTGATCTCAATAAACTGTTGTTTGATGCCTGTTTCAGCTCTCCGTTGCTGGCTTGAGGAGCTGACTTCTCCTCCAACTGTTCTTTCTTGTTCCTGCTGAAAGGAACTTGCAGATGCCTCCATACTTGGTGGGCCCATGCCCAAAGATTGCCCAATAGGCATTTCTTCCTCAGAGAGGGGATTCATTCTATGCCTTTTCTCCCCTTGATTTGTGGATGTGGTGAGGGGAGTCTCCTACTCTTTATCCCTCTTCTTTCCCTTCTCTTCTTTCTGTGGAGTTTGTAGCACTGAGGCCTCCACTGCCTTTTCTGGCCTAGGGGGCACATTCTCTTGAGCCTGTTGCTCAATGGATATTGGGGCTTCAGCTGTTTGTTCTTGTTGTTGTATTGGCTGCCCCTCTTTTTGCCCTCCTTCTTGCTGTTCTACCTGCTTTTCTGCTTGCTTTTCTGCCATAGGAGGTGGTTGTTCTTGCTCCATCTGCTTCTCTTTGCCTTTGCTGGGAGCCTGATAAGTAGCCTTGGCTGCTTGCTGATGTGCTGTTGATGATGATGCAGCCGCTCCAAGCTGCCTTTGGTATGAAGAGGAAACCTGCCCACAAGTTTCCAAGTCAGCCTCTTTCTCAATATTTTTGACTTCTCTTTGTAGCATTTTCTCTCTAGTTATTGGCTCTTCTAGAGTGCCCTCGTCTCAACTTAATAAATTGGCATACTTCTCAATGTGAGGCAATCTGATGTGAGCATAGCCACCCAATTTATATTTTACCCTCCTTAGAGAAATGAAGTGGTTAGGGTCATAAGGTATCCAGCGGAAACTAATTTCTAATTTGAGGGCCTCTAGCATGCCATCTGCTTCCTTCCATCCCTCCTCCCTTATGTTGTAGAGAAAAGGGCCTAGCTGGTTCCTGACTTTTAGCTGCACTTTCTTGTTTTTACTATGGAAATGGATTTGGTCTGTATTTCCAAACTGCCTGAAATACTCCAAGGCAAATAGTCTCATCGAGACACATCTTGGCAGCCTATAAGGGTCCAACTCACAACCATATATTCTGATTACTGTATGGTGTTGGTAAAAGTACCAATCACCAATGTTGTAGGCTTTTGAGAGATGGAGTATTCTTTGCATCTCATCAGTCAATCTTGGAGGAGGGGCACCAAATAGCAAAGTCATAGCTGGATGAATGAACAGGTCTATGAATTCACAGTATGTGTATGGTGAACGGGAGGTGCAATGAAAAACTGAGGTCCAAAACACTACAGACCTTGGATTTCCCTGGGCATCAAGTTTCTTGAGAGGAATAGGGAAACTGTCTGGTTGATAAAACATGAACAAATGATAGATGTATGAGGTGTATCTGAACACCCTTTCCCTTTCTAGATTCATCAGTTGGTCATGAATCTTGTTTGCAATATACTTAGCATAGTCATAGTGCACAACAGGAGGCTTTCCAGGAGAAAATATGGACAGCATAGCCATTATGGTGTCATCAACATCCTCAACTCCCTTGTATCCCAGAACATAGTTGATCAAATCCACCAGCATCTTCCCCAAGTCATTGAGATATGGATGTCCAATAGGAGGTGTTCTCAGAGCTTCAGAGCTTGGCTGAATAAATAACTGATTAATCTTCATGACCTGGGCACTGGACAACCTACCCCCCTTCTTTAGTAAGTCCATCATGGAGAGAGGAGTCAATGGTCTTGCAGAATGAATGTTGAGCATTTGATTTATGGCCTCAGGGGTGATATGGAACAAGACTGCACCTGATGTACTGAGGACAACTCTTTGACAGGGATCATAGTTCTCACGACATCTATGGATCAGGTCTGGAAGGACATTGACTTGAGGGAGGTTGTAAATGGGCAAGTTGGAGTCCCAAATCCCTAAAATGTCAGCTCCACTGAGGTGTTGAGCTTTCAATTCATTTAGCATATGAATATTAAACTTAGAATTTATTGAGAACAAGTCTATCATCTGATAATCCATATCCCCCAGGGCCTTCCATTCTAACTCCCTTTGTGGGGAATTTAGAGGTTGAATATTCAGGGCTACTGGTGTTTCCATGGTTAAGTAGTACTATGACTTGTACTAGAACTGGTGTTACTAAACAGAGCAACACAGAGGGGTATCTCTGGAACAGAGAGGTGAATTGCAAAGGAACAGAGGGTAAATGGCAGTGACAACAATTGAAATACTGCACAGAGGACTGATAGAGAAAATGCCAGTCCTGAAAAAACTCTCTTCACGGTGAATTAGAGCGCTCGGGTCTTAAGTTCACGAATGCGCGAACTAACTGTAAATTTAGGTAATTTTTGCTAAATGTAGGTTCTGCAGAGGAGTTCCGACCCAACAGTTGGAAATAGGCACTGGCACCGGGGACTGACTAGTGAATACAGTGTTTTCTCACTCTTTTTAAGCTATGTTTGGACAATTATGGACAAAACCAGGCGCGGGGGAATGATTTCGATAAATACCTTATGAATTGCCGGTAATAGTTACAAATGCAGGTGTAATGGACGCGCCCATGGTCTTTGTAGCGATTTTTGCAGGTTGGCGATGAATTGGTCGTAATTCGCATGCAGGGGGAGCAATAGTTGTTTTTGCAAAAAGTGAGAAAAAACGCAATTTTCGGCGAAAATATGGACTTTTGGGTCATTAGCGCCTTTTTTGGATGACGTCAGCTTGACATCATCAGGTGGGGTCAGGGTCGGGTGACGTCAGCATGATGTCATCGGTTGACGTGGCGGCCTGTGAGTGGTCCACGGGGATGGTGAGGTGGCGGGACAAGTCGGAACAGTGGCGGGCCGGGCGATGATGCGGCGCCGAGTGGCATGACGCAGGCATGACTGGCGGTGACGAGGACGTGACGTGGGTCAGCAAAAAACCGTAAGCGGTAAGTGGATTTTCTCGGACCGCTCTGGATACGGAAGCAGTATTGTCAGAGGGTGGCCCGAGAGAATATGGGGGTGACGCGTGGCAGAGGCCTGACGTCACCCTCTGATAGTTTCTCGGGCGATAACGGCAGTACATCGGGACCAACCCGATATGGATATGGGCCGTCGGATGGGAAGGCCCAGATCCGATGGTCGACGGGTCATCAACTTGTCAGGGCGATACGACAACGGGTGGGAGAATAAAATAATGTTTTTTGTGAAATGCGCGCCCGGCGGAAACTTTAGAAAAGTGGGTTTTCAAGCTGTGTTACGGGCAAAATGTATTATGCGTGGGTTTATTAACAAAGCCGGATTAAGGTTATTAATCCAAGCGGATCTTGGATTAATCCCATGATTAATGTATGAGCGCTCTTTGGGTCGCGTTCTAATGTTTTAGCGCTTAAACCATTTAAAACCAAACTTAGAGCTATAATGCTCGGGGAAGGGGATACATAGGTATTTTGGGGTTTTTTGCATAATTTACATAGTGATAGGGGGAATAGGGTGTATAGGGAGTTAAATAGTAAGAGGTTAGGGGTTAATATGAGTGGAAGAGGTGGATGAGGAGGTCAAAACACTAAGTCTTATATGAAATCAACTTAGTTTAGGAAGTAGATCAAAATGAAAAGAATTTTAGACAAGAAATGTGGCTCTTAAAGGATCAAGAACCAACACAAGACCTTGACTTCTTTCATGAACACAACTGGTGTAGGGATGTTAGCAATGAATGTGAAGGGGGGAAATTAGGAAGTTAGACATGCTCCATTGAGTTGCTGCAAAATGATAGAGGAGAGGACCTTCTCTATCCATTGATGTTTCCTTTATGTTAGACCAACAAAATTCAATTGAAAGGAATGACATTTCTGCAACCCCATCTACCTACCCATCTACTTGCCTAGCATTTTTTGTTTCTTCATGGAGGGTGCACTTAGACTTGCAGACCCTCATGTGCCTTTTATTTTCCTTTGGCTTTTCTTTTGATTTTCTATCTAGAACTACCCTTATTGCTTCCAAGGTCCCAAATTAAGTAGTTGGGAACCTTAATTCTCTACCTAACTAATGGTCTGCCAAGATTAAACAGTTTGGACAGACTTCTTTCTCTATTCTACAACAGAAAATTGAAACATGGCATGATCCAAATTAGGCTGTTGGACCATCCATCAAAATTGAGTCAACATCAAGCTATGTACACACATTGTCTTCTCTTGGAAATATGGGATCTTTGCATCACCAAAGCAGAGCATATTTGGAACTTTCTTTTGCCAATCATGAAATATGAAACCTATTGGTATAGGTATCTAACAATAGGAAAAATAGGTTTGTGACCACTTGAGTTGTTCCCCCTTTCTATATGAGTGCCTACATAGTCGATACCATTTGTTTCAATTCTGATTTCCCCATCATGGGATGGAAATGGATTGTTCAGGACCCAACCCCTATCCATATTTACCATAAATACTTGTGGCAGAAACAATATAAGAAGAATTTTTACAAAAATTGTCATGGCTTCATTTTACCCATTCATCAAGCCATTTTTAACGAACCAGCCCCTCGGTTATTCGAGGAAGCTAGCATCGAATTAATTTCAATTGGAAGTTGGTTTGGGGAAGAGTTGTTTACATACATTAGGGTTTTCAGCAACATTACAGACCTGCATCTCCTTCCTTTATATGTCCTGGATAAATTATTGGCTAGGGAAATAGCCTACTAGACAGTTGAAAAAGGGCTTACAAAAAATCTCAAAGACGCCAAGAAACAGTTATGGCCTGCCTTTCCTATTCATTGCGGCATCTATTCATTGCATCATTACAAGCACGCCCAAATTGAAGCTGAGAAAATAGGGGGTTTGAACCTAGCGGTTATTCCCAAAAGGTAGTATGACCTGAATAATGTTGCTTTTAATTTCACTACTCAAGTAAAAGTTAAACAATTTATCCACGAGAAAGATGAATTCGATGACTTCTTCAGGTCAGCCAAGACGTTCTCACAAGTACACCACCTGGAAAAGATTAAGTTGGAACCATGGAAAATGGATCAATTCATCCAATACAGGACACAAAGGCTTCAGAAACTGCCATTGGACTTATTGAATATTGCACCAGTCATCTTGCAAATAGCGCAAAGCACAGAGCAGGAGAAAACTTCTGATGCAGCCGAGACAAGCCAAAAGTCAATTGAACAATTGGACACAGATTTTCACATTGATCTGATATTGATCAAAGAATGGGAACAGTTTGATCAATAGATTAAATGTCAGAGTAATACCCAAACTATTATTGCACCAGAATCTCCCTTAAAACAACAGCACATGATTCATGAGCCTGTGATTGATAGACCATCCAGCATGGACTCACCTCTAAAGGAAATCGAGGTAATCCCTAAGTATCCTTCATCAGAGATTACACTCAACATAGAAGAAATTCCACCGTTGGATGTGTTTTATAGCCCTAAACACAGAGTTGTAGTCAAAAGGTAGCGGAAAAAGAGAAAGATAGATCAAGTATCAGCGACAGTTCCTCAAAATGAATCCATGAATATCATTTGGAGAGACTCAGAAGTTAATCCCTCTGAGGACTTGACCAAATTATCTCAATTTGCAGGAACACAATAGGGTATGTGTTTATTGTAGGTGGAACAATTGTCATTTGGGTTTCAAAACTACAAAGTGTTGTTGCACTCTCAACAACAAAAGAATAGTATGTTGCTGCTACAGAGGCTAGTAAAGAAATCATTTGGTTACAAAGGTTTCTGGATGAATTGGGTAGGAAGCATGAGTTGGGCAGGTTATACAGTGACAACCAGAGTGCCATACATCTTGTAAATAAATCTGCATTTTATCCAACGCAAAACATATACATCTCAAGTATCATTTCATATGGTGAGTGTTGGAAGATGGATAGTTGAAGCTGGAAAATATACACACTAGCTAGAATCCTGCAAATATGTTATCAAACTGAGATTCTACTCAGTTTCAATTGGTCTTCAAGTATGATGAAGAAGATTAGAAATAGCCAGGTCCAAAGTCGAGTTGTTATCCAGCAAATGAAGCAGTGGTGGAGTTGCTATACTCAGTCTCCAAGTGGGAGATTGTTGGGCGTGGAGCCTGATTATCTTCTCCATCTAGAGGTATCACCATGTTGGCCTTGTAAAATGTTGTAATTTCATAGTCGCTCTAGGTCGTTCATTAGGTACAGATCTGACAGTAGAAGTTATGTTTAATTTATGGTTTTTTTCCCTGGAAGGCAACCCATCGCTATATATGAGGAAATTTTATTATGTCTATGGAGATCTATATTCCGAGCGAGAAAGAGACAAGAGATTGAGCAAGAGAGAAGAGGGAATTACATCAGATCTGCTGTAGGTTGTATCTCTTAAGTTTGCTAGATAATATAAAAGGAAGAACTGGCTATTTCTTCATGGACATAGACCAAATTCTGTGAACCACGTATATCTGTGTCTCTCTTGATTTATGTGTTTATATTTCTGCAATATATTTTATGTGTTCCATTTCTTTGTAATATATAATTTTCTAACACCCTGTGCTTCCTAACAATTCCCTCTCTACAATAGTTTCTTTCTACTTCCCAGCAGATGCATCGACATCGAAAACAGGAGACCGCTCCTAGGCTGCATCTTAACTAACACTCATGCCCCTCTGCACCTAGCTTGTGACCTCTACCCACAAGACTCCTACAGGCCTCCCCACTCAGCCCTCGGCCCACAGTTCCCAGGATCCCCATGCGAGACAATAAAGGTTTGAAATAGAGGGAAATTACAGCAATACCCAGCAGTAGCAGAATATAGACATAGGACTGAGCCAACACAACTAGGTGCCATCCCCAATTCCACCAATGGTTCTCACCATCCCAATTATAATTCCTAGTTTTTCCCCACTCCCCCAGTAGATACCAAAACAGGTCAACATTGCAATGGAGAAGAGATACGAGAAAACATATTGTTGTTACTTGCAGGCCATTAACAAGCTTGAAGTTGAGGATGGTGTTACCAGTCCCATCCAGTGCACCAACTCTCCCATCCGCAAACAAGCTCACCAACATAACCCATCTCTCCACTCTTCCCTATGTTAAAACCTTCTCCTCTACCACCCTTGCTTCCACCTTTTCCACTTCTCTTGCATGCTATCATGCTAAGGGCCACCACACCCATTGCCTAGAGTGTGTGGGGGGTGGTGGTATAGTACTCAGGCGTACTTATCATTAATCGCAATTTTTTGTCCCAACCACCGACTCGCACCCCAATCGAGGTCTTGGTCTTCTAAGAGGTCGTATTGCTAGCTTTGCTTGTGATCTTGTGCCAGGATTTCCACTAGGGTTCTATATCTGTCATTGTCAAGTTATGGCATGTTCTATGCTTATAATAGTTTACTTATTTTTCTTATTATATTCCACAAATTAGCAATCACATGTACATAAAGTAAAGTGCAGATAGAACGTTAAACGATCGACAGAAAACAAGCCAAGACAAGAGACACAAGATGTGGCGGCTAGCCAGGGACAAACCCCACAATGTGTGGGGAAACCCTTTGATCAAATCTTATTTTATCTTCAATAATTCATCAAATATAAATAGTATAATAAATCTGATTTATATCAGCAGTAGCAAACCCTAGATCAACAGCATCAACATTAGCGGCTTCATCATCAAACTAGGGCAGACGATATCTCACAAACCGACCGTCGGATCGGCTTGATTCCACCACCAAACGTTGTGGCTTCCAGAGGAGGTTCAGATGAACCTACATCACAATTCAGATGAGGAGATCTTCTAGTCCACGTAGGTCAAACTTTACTTCTGCAATTGCAGCTTCAGTTTTGGCAACTTCCGGCTTCAAACTAGGGCAGTCGATATCTTGCAAACCGTCCGTCGGATTGACTTGATTCCACCACCAAAAGTTGTGGCTTTCAGAGGAGGTTCAGATGAACCTATAGCATAGTTCAGATGAGGAGATATTCTAGTTCACGTAGGTCAAACTTTACTTCTTCCATTGTAGCTTCAATTTCGGCAGCTTCCGGCTTCAAAC
Source organism: Pinus tabuliformis (assembly GCA_031772625.1). Classification (NCBI taxonomy): domain Eukaryota; kingdom Viridiplantae; phylum Streptophyta; class Pinopsida; order Pinales; family Pinaceae; genus Pinus; species Pinus tabuliformis. The sequence continues at coordinate 394,624,974 of CM062806.1, read as the reverse complement.
TAGGTGAGGGAGAGACCCTTTTCTCTGCAGTAGAGAAGAGACTCTTTTCTGCGCAGTAGAGAGAGAGATATGTGATGAGATGAGTGATTACAAATGAGGAAAATTCCTCCTATATTTATACACATCATTGGTGTTTGAATAGATGCGACTGTTGGGCTTCTGAGCCTACATGAGTTGTAGGTCGTCTTGATAATAACTCCATAATCAAAATAAATTCATATCTCCATGGATACTTATCAGAATCATATGATATTTATATCAATCCTACACCTCTCGACGAGAGGAATCTAATAAAAATATTATCAAGCATGAATAATATGACCCACATGAAGTTTTGCCCTAGTTTCCAATTTCAACACTCCCTCTCAACTAGGGAGAACTTCATCTGCAATCTATCTGACGGTCACTACTATTCATCCATCAAAAGCACTACCCTATATAGCTTGACCCTTGCCCTACTCTGCTCTATTCTGCCTAATCTGCTTTGTCTTGTTCTACCCTGTACTGATCTGTATTGTTTTGCTCTATTATGCTCTACTCTTACATTGTTTTATTCCGCTCTGCTTTTGTCTGAATTATGAAGAAGAAGAAATGATCAAGGATGTATCATACTGACTCAAACTTAGTCTTAGAGTATGTACCACTAGTCCTAGACTAGTCTCAACCAACCCAAAGTCAACATCATAGTGAGTACAGCTCCACTGGTCCGAGACCAGTATCATCCTCCACTGACTCAAAGTCAGTCTCATAGTGCGTACCACTGGTCCCAAACTAGTCTCAACCGACCCGAAGTCAGCTTCATAGTAGGTACCACTCCTATCACTAGTCCTAGACTAGTATCGCAGTCTCAAAAAGTGTACCACTAGTCCCAGACCAGTCTCAACCAACCCGAAGTCAGTGTCATAGTATGTACCACTCTCACTGGTCCCAGACCAGTACTGCACTAACACAAAGTCGGTATTAGAATATGTACCACTTGTCCCAGACCAGTCTCAACTGACCCGAAGTTAGCGTCATAGTATGGTACAACTCCTACCACTGGTCCTAGACCAGTATCATTGATCCCAGATGAATGGAGGTCATCCTAGTGTAGGGAGTACGGTAGATACAACGATGCGTCTATCGGTACTACTATGGTCCCTAACTTCATTTCCCTACTCATTGATCAGATGAGAGGTACTTCCCATGAGTCCCAGATTTCATGGGTAGGATTCCTCGATAGGAGAACTAATCAATCCTGTCCTCATAGGAGAACACATCAATCCTGCTACAATTGCCATGGAGAACACATCAATCTAGGCCGCCATGGAGAACACATCAATCTAGGCCTCACAGGAGAACACATCAATCCTGCTACAATCGCCATGGAGAACACATTAATCTAGGTGATGAGCCCCAATTTTGGTACAATTTGGGCTCATTTTGGCCTATTCTACTTGCTCAAACCATTCATTTTTTATTGCTTATGCATGCATTTCTTAGTTTATTCATGTTGTTTGTAGGAAGAAGGGTAGGCACTCTCTCTACGTGACTAATGCATTATGATTCTAGGTTTTGGCATTAAAAGGGAGCAAAAGACAATGAAAAAGGAGATAAGGAGACAACGAGGTGGCACTGCTGGTTTTTAGGAGAGGATGTCCACGGTTCTAGGGAGATCCCTCGTGATTCCCACCAAGAACTCCGAGCTCTAATCCATCTCCCCTCCGAGCTTAAAAGCAGCCAGCTGTTCTACAGGAACAGCAGTTATAAACTGCTCTACAGGAACAACAGTTATGACCGTCCTACAGGATTAGCAGTTAAACTCTAGTTGGACAGCCGAGCTCCTAAAATCAAGGACACTTGTTGGATAATCATTTTTGTATAAGTATAGAGGCCATAGCCTTAGATAGGTTGTTGAAACTCTCGTATTGCTATTGTAATTTTGGAGCACAGCTCAGTTTTCGTTCCTTTTTGTAAGCCAATTTGGCATGATATCAGTTATGAATAAAGAAGGCAGATTCTGATCTAGTTCTGAGTTTTTCTTAAGGAGACTATAGCTCTCAGGTTAGGGCCCAACCTGAGAGCCATAGATCCCCTCTGCTGTAGTGTTGTTTCCATTTCATTTCAGCACTTTAAGCTTTTCATTTGCACATGCAATTCGAATTATAGGTTGTTGAGTTGGTCTTTTTCATGAGTTAGATAGGAGTTGCTTATGGTGAATTTGTTTCCACTTGCTTAGTGTAGCAGAGGATAGATATAATCGATTGGAGCTCCAACAAAAAGGTTGTTAAGGCTCACTGCCATCTCATCTGGGATTGGAGTGAAGTCCATGACTAACCACCAAAAATACGCATTTCTTTATTCCATGATTGCTGCAAACACAGTCACGTTATGTTAGATGCTTCCACATGATTCACACCTGCACCACACTTCCTTACCACAACTTCATGCACATTCTCCTTCGCGTTTAGATTGCTGCTCATTGAATTTACAAGCATAGGTAGTTTAGGTTGATGCATTTTTGGTTGAGTGACAGTCATAAGCATTTGTTTCACTTACACTGCTCTCTCTCGTTCCATCACTTCGTCCTCCATCTTGATCACACATGCAGACATCTCTTTGACCCCTGCTCCGCTCTGTTATCTCCCAAAGTCTTTCACTCCTCACGTACTTCCATTCTCTAGCCCTTTCGTTGACATAGCCCTTTACCTTCCAACCTACTCCCTACACTCACTTCCCATCCCATTCTTTCACTTCTAAAGCCATCACCAGCCTCATTCCTACCTTACACATCTCCCTCTACCATTTCATCATCCCTCCATCACTCCCAACACTCACGGTAGGTCATCCTGTAGCCATTTGTAGACATCCTGTAGAAAACAGAGTATCCTGTAGGATCCTCCACAGCCATCCTGTAGGAGGCCACTCTCTCAGTTGCTGAGCATCTGAATGCGAGGAACCTCTGTGGATGGATGCTAAGGATCCCTAGGGACCTCTCCTAGCCTCCCCAACCTATCCCACGCTTTCCTTCCTTCTCCATCCCATCTGCACAACCAAACCCTAGTTAGCACAAGATCACCATCATTCCACACACTTAAAGGAAAAATACAAAAACATAACTTTCATAATGAAAGTAGTTTAGATCCATGCATTTTCATTATTAGAGGTAGTGACAACATTGGTAGAAGTTGCATTTACATTCCTTGCATTGTAGAGGTCAGACTAGTTAAATTAGGGTTTCCTAGGTTTACATGCCTTGATTTGCTTTCAGTTCATTTTTTTCAAGTAAAGTAGCTTTCCTTTGAGATTAGCTTTCGTCCATCAATTAGCAAGCTTCTTCTGAGAGCCTATAGAAGTTGGCTTGAGCCCTAGCGGACTTGTGCCAGCTGACCAAGTGACAGCTGCGACAAGAGCTAGTACTTGTGCATATAGCACCGTCGCTTCCAAGTTTGTACGAACTACCGGGTTGATAAAATGAGAGACAGGAAGCCCCAGGAGTTGTAGCATTATTGCTACAATACTGGAGCTCACCATCTTTTTGGCGCCGTTGCCGGGGAAGCGTCAGAGTATTAGTAATTGTTGCTTTTCTTCTACTTCCATACTCTTACTTCTGCTCAGTAGTTTATTTCATTTCCATTTTGCAAAAGTAGCTTAGCATTTCCTGCTTTCCTAGATTAGCATTTCCTGCTTTCCTAGATTAGCATTTCCTGCTTTCATAGATTAATATCTCTTGCTTTCCTAGAGTAATTTTTCTTGCTTTCCTAGATTAGCTTTCCAATTCTGCAATTTCATTTGAGCAATATAGTTAGTTGTAGATCACTCTGTTTCAGTTTTGCAGGTACCAAAGAAAAAGCAAAAGCACTCAAAAAGAAAAAGTCCTTTCCATTTCATGCCTCGTAGGAACCGAGATAGATCAGGCAAATTCCTACCAAACACCCCCACCACATCACTGAGTCACCCTTCACTCTTCTTTGGTGACAGTGACCCAGAGGAACCTATAGGTGAACATCCGGAGATATACCAAGACCCTATAGAAGAAGAAGAGTTAGAGACCACTCCATCTGGAGCCATGGCTGATAATAGGAGAGAAGATGAGAGAATAGAAGGTGCTTTCCCCATCTGAGAGACCAATGGAGATATGAAAATGAAAAACATTAGCCCCTCCGCCTTGCCTCACTTCCATGGACTGACCACTGAGGATCCTGATACCTTCTTGTTTGAGTTTGTTGTCCTTTGTAGAACCTATGACTATACTGAAGATGAGCAAAAGCTGAAGCTTTTCCCTTCCACCCTTAAGGATGCAGCCCTACGCTGGTTCATGGGATTACCTGGGAATAGCATAGCTACTTGGGCTCAGATGCAGCAAGCCTTCAATACCAAGTATAGGGATTATTGTAGGTCCAAGGAAACCAAGGGAGAGATCTTTCGAATGACCATGGGGAATGATGAGTCTTTAGAGGATTACGAGGAGAGGTTCCAACTTAGCTACAAACGGGCTAGGTGCACACTTGACCCTGAATCCCTCAAGTTGGTTCTACTCCGAGGAGTCCCTGAAGAGCTCTTAGACACCCTTCACATGTTAGCTGGGGGGGACATTTACCAACTGCCTTATGAGGACATCAAGACTATGTTTCGAAATCATTCCAGGGCAGCTAGAAAACGAGGTAGAGGAAATCTCCTCTCCACTGGTGTCCCTTTCTCCAAACATGAGTTTACAAACCAATTAGAAGATCTTAAGAGTGAGGTGAGACAGACCATTGCCATGCAGCTGGACACATTCAAGATCCAGCAGAAGAAAGAAGAAGCTGAGAGAGCCTTGGCTGTCTTCTGTCCTAGGTGCACCAGAAGACACCCTAAGAATGAATGTCCATTGCATTCGGTTGAAGTGTGTTTCGTTTGTGAGGAGGACCACCCAACAAATCAGTGTCCAACCTTACCTGGGTTTAAAGCCATGTTCCAAGGAACCGAAGCCCCCACTGAACCTCTCTACTTCATCAACCAAAGGAGGCCTCAAGGATCTAGACCTTATCAGCAGGGGATGCAAGGGGCATCTCAAGCTTATTACAACCCCAACCAGTCAACTCCTATGCCTTCCTGGGGTCCCCCTGCTCATCCTTCATGGTCCATGCCTCCTCCATGGTCTTATCCACCTCAGTACCCTACTCAACCTCCTTCTCATCCATATCACTCACATACCCAGTCGCAGCCTCAATGGAGTGCTCCTCAGTCGAGGTGGAGGCCCCAATACAACACTCCTCCTGCCATTTTGCCTCCACCACCAGTTCAACCTCAGCCTTTACCTCCTGATCCTCCAAGGCAACCTCAGATGCCTGCTCAACCGAACCCGAACCCCAACAATAGACAGGCTCAGCAGGTATATACTGGGGAGACCTCATGCCCTACCTATGCTGTGGAGATCCAGGAGATCAATCTTAGATCTGGAAAGACTCTTCCAGATCGCCAACCTCCTCCCCCAGAGGATGAGGAAAACCATCAAGAGAGTGAACCAAAGCCTATTCCACCCTTTCCTGAGAGACTAACAGCCACCACACAACCTAACCCAGAAGAAGATGAGCTTTTGGGTGAGCTCAAGCAGTTGTGTGTAAAAATCCCACTTCTCCAAGCCATCAAGGATGTGCCTATATATAACAAGCTGGTTAAGGAGAAGTGTTTCAAACACCCAGGCAGACGGAAGAAAGATGCCTCAACTATCAATGTCATAGGACAGCTGTCTGAGCTTATGCTAGGACAAGTCATCTGCCTGAAGTACCTAGATCCTAGGAGTCCTGTAGTAGATGTTCACATCAATGGTACCATTATTCCCCACACCTTGATTGATCTAGGGGCAGCCATCAATGTGATGACCAGGGATACCATGCTTAAACTCAATCTTCAGGGTTCCTTGAGGAAGACCTCGACAGTACTGCAATTAGCAGATCGCTCCACCGTGACTCCCGAAGGGATTGTGGAGGATGTCTTGGTCTCTATTGATTCTTGGGAATACCCTGCAGACTTCCTGGTTCTGCAACCAAAGGCCAAGCTTATTGGATATCCTCTCATCTTGGGAAGGCCTTAGTTAGCTACTGCAGATGCTTACATAAGTTGTCGGGCAGGAAACATGACCATAAAAAATGGTCCCATGTCCAAGCAGCTAGTCCTATACCCTCCTGCCCAACCTTCTTTAGAGCATGATTTACCACTCTGGTTGGAGGAAGGAGAGGAAGACGAGGTGTACTCTGCACCTCTGTGCACCCTAGATACCACTAGAAGAGACCCTCCTACCGAGGATGATTTGATTGAGACCCTGATCCAGAATCCACCTTCCAGTGCACTATCTTTAGAGAAGTTGGTGGAGGATGCCCAAGCTAGCACCTTAGTGGACCTTTGTACAACTGGCCCTGTCACTCCCAGAGTAAAAAATGTGGAGTTCGGCCCTGGGAGAGCATTAAAGATCAGCTCCTCCCTATCTCCTTCCCAGGAGAAGGAGTTGTGTAGCCTATTGGCCAGCCACTTAGATGCCTTTGCTTGGAGCTATAAGGAGATGAAAGGAGTCCATCCCTCGGTCTGTACCCATCATATATACATCAAGGAGGATTGTAAACCAGTTAGGCAACCCCAGAGGAGAATGAATCCAGCCCTTAAGGACATTGTCAAGGAAGAGTTGCAAAAACTGTTGGATGCTGGATTCATCTACCCCATCTCAGATAGTGAATGGGTGTCCCCTCTAGTGTTGGTTCCCAAGAAGAATGGGAAGTGGAGGATCTGTGTAGATTACCGTGAGCTGAACAAAGCTACCAAGAAATACCATTTCCCCCTACCCTTCATAGATCAAGTGTTGGATGGACTGGCAGGAAAGAAGTTCTTCTTTTCCTGGATGGGTTTAGCGGGTACAATCAAATCCAAATCAGCCCGGAAGACCAAGATAAGACCACCTTCACTTGTCCTTGGGGTACCTTTGCCTACCGAGTCCTTCCCTTTGGGCTATGCAATGCTCCTGCTACTTTTCAGAGAGCTGTCTTGAGCATCTTCTTGGAGTTGGTCCATGATGCAGTGGAAATATACATGGATGACTTTACTCCTTATGGGGCCAACTTCCAGGAAGCATTGTCCAACTTGGGAAAGGTCCTAACCAAGTGCACCGAGATGACCTTGTCCCTTAGTCCTGAAAAATGTGAATTCCTAATGACTGAGGGGACCGTGCTAGGCCATACTATTTCTTCCCAAGGATTGCAGGTGGATCCTAACAAAATTGCTCTCATCAAGAGGGTTCCACCTCCTCAAAAAGTAAGGGATGTCCGGAGTTTCTTGGGATTAGCAGGATACTACCGGAGATTCATTAAGGACTTCAGCAAGTTAGCCTCACCATTGTTTGGTCTGTTGGGAAAAGATGTGGAGTTTAAGTGGACTGACGATTGTCAGAGGAGTTTGAATGAGTTAAAGGACAAGTTGGTGTCAGCACCAATCTTGAGAGGTCCAAACTGGGCCCTACCTTTCCACATCCACACTGATGCCTCGAACAAAGCCATAGGTGCTGCCTTAGGACAAGTTGAGCAAAAACTTCCATATGCCATTTACTTCGTTAGCAAAAACTTGTCCAAAGCAGAGCTGAATTACACTGTAACCGAGAAGGAATTCTTAGCTGTGGTCCATGCACTGAACAAGTTCCGACATTATATTACTGGTTACCAGACTTTTGTACATACTGACCATGCTGCTATTAGATATTTGATGAATAAACCAGATGTGAATGCTCGTATTATTAGATGGTTACTTTTATTGGAGCAGTTTGATCTAACCATTGTTGATAAACCAGGAAGAGAAAATGTTGTTGCTGACTTCTTGTCTAGATTGGATTTGTCTGCAGATGAAGATGGGACGGTGGATGACCAGATGCCTGATGAGTATCTGTTTGCTATCTCAGTACTCTCTCCATGGTTTGCTGATATAGCAAACTACCTTGTTTCAGCTCAGTTTCCTCCGCACCTCTCTTCAAAAGAGAAGAGCAAAATCATCAGAAAGAGTGCCTCATTTACATGGATTGGGGGCAATCTGTTCAAGCTTGGCCCCGATCATATCTTAAGGCGTTGTGTAAGGGAAGAGGAAGTCTTTGACATCCTCCTCACCTGTCATGATGGGCCTTGTGGAGGACATTTTGCAGCAAAGAGAACTGCCTTCAAGATCCTGCAGGCAGGCTACTATTGGCCCACACTGCATCAAGATGTCAGAAGATATGTCAGCCAGTGTGACCAATGCCAAAGAATGGGGAAACCGACCCAAAGGGATGAGATGCCTCTCCAACCTCAAGTGACTCTTGAGCCATTTGAGAAGTGGGGCATGGACTTTGTGGGTCCAATCAATCCCTCTTCGAGGCAAAGATCCTACATCATTGTGTGTACTGACTACCTGACGAAGTGGGCAGAGACCAAAGCCATCAAAGCAGCAACAGAAGAAAAAGTGGCCGAGTTCTTGAGAGAGAACATCTTCTATAAGTTTGGCTATCCAAGGGAGCTGGTCACTGATCAAGGGAGCCAGTTCACCTCCCACTTGGTTGAAGATCTCCTAGCTCATCACAAGATCAAGCATAGAACCTCCACTCCCTATCATCCTCAAGCAAATGGGCAGGTGGAGGTCACCAATAGAGCGTTAGAAGGGATCTTGAATAAAGTGGTGAGCAACAGCAGAAAGGACTGGGCAGATCGCCTGGTTGAAGCCACATGGGCTTACAACACCACTTGGAAGACCACCACCGGCTTCACACCTTATGAGCTGGTCTATGGGAAGAAAGCTTTGCTGTCCATTGAGTTTGAGTATAACACTTTGAGGATGGCAGCTCAGCTGGACCTAGATCTCAGCCATGCACAGCAAGAAAGGTTATTGCAGCTGAATGGACTGGATGAGCACCGCATGCAGGCCCTCCTTCACTCAGAAGTGGTTCAACTTCAGAGGAAGGTGTGGCATGACCAACATCTCCATGACAAGCAATTTCAGCCGGGAGATTGGGCTTTGTTGTATGATTCCAGATACAAAGATTTCAAGGGGAAGTTGAGAACCAGATGGCTAGGACCATATTCCATGGAGAAGTGTCATGACAATGGATCTGTCCTCATTCGAACCATTGATGAGGAAGCCAATCCCATGCTTGTCAATGGGCATCGATTGAAGATCTACAGGAAGCCTCCCTCAAGACAAGAGTTCATCAAAACAATGGAGAAGGCAGTATTGGTCATAGAGAAGGGTCCTGCCCCTGCTTTGGGCACACCCTGAAGCATCTAAAAAAAAAAAAAAAGAATTAAATAATAAAGATCCTTGGGTGAAAACCTCTCTGAGGCGCCCAAGGCAGGTGGTAGGGGTGAAAACCTCATTGAGGCGCCCCTGCTATCTCTCTCAAAAAAAGAAAAAAAGGAAAAAGAGATGAAGATCCTTGAGCGAAAACCTCTCTGAGGCGCTTGAGGCAGGGGTAGGGGTGAAAACCTCATTAAGGCGCCCCTGCTATCTTTCAAAAAAAAAAAAAGAAAAAAAAAAAAAAAAAAAAAAAAAAAAAAAAAAAGATCAATAAGTCATTATGTGAAATTTGCATGCAGATTGCAGGTGTTCTAAGGCAGAGAGGAAGCCTCTCAACTCAAAGCCAGAAGTCCTTATCATGCAGCCAGGACACCTCACAGCACCTCCTCCAAGAATGCCTATGTTCTTCAAGGTATGAGCACTTTTATTATAAACTGACTCTTCTACAGGAAGACACAGATTTTCTACAGGAATGTGCGATTTTCTACAGGAAGGTGCGATTTTCTACAGGAAGGTGCAAATTTCTACAGGAAGAGCTGCCTGTCTACAGGAAGCTCTGCACTTCTATAGGAAACTTCCTGTAGAAGCTCAGAACGAGCCAGAATGCGTTGCATGAGCAGATCTGATGACTACGGGTTGGTGTGGACGCATGCAAGCCTCTTTTGGGCCCATGCACGACGCTGATACCTTGCTCCACCATCCTCGTCACCATGCAACTAAGATCCCTGTACCAGCAAACCAGATCAATGAGTTCTCGTGGAAAAATCAGTTGTCAGAGAAAAATGAACACCGAGAGCTCATACCATGTCCATGACGAGCATCAGAAGCTTCGGGAGCGCGATTAGCAGGTCATCTCCATTATCAAGTAGCATGCACCCAAGGAGGTGAGACTGTTGCAAGGCCCCCGCGGGAATCCTGTAGCAGTCAAACCTGCAAGAGTGGATACCATTCATCGCCCAGCCATCTGCAAGCAACACGCGGGCGCATGCAACCAGAGCGTCCACTACAGCGCCAACATCCTGTAACCACGAGCCTCCGGGACTGTGTAAGCCACATGCAGCAGGTAGATCCGTCGTCCAAAAATCTGAAAATCATGTGCAGACGCGCGCAGGTAAGTGTTCTAATCCTTCCTTCCATCAAATCGCATGAGTATTACTTTGATTTGTTTGCATGGCGTAGAAATGAATGGTTGAGCGGCCGTAAGGCTAGTTGACTGGCCACGTTGGCTAGTGAAGTGATAGTCAGATGATGGGGTGGCAGCCACGACAAAGGAAACACGCAACACGCACGTGAAGATCAGTCCCGTCAACCAAAAAACGAGTTTAACCGAAAAGGGCGGCGACAGATCTGTGGGAATGAATGCGGCAGCAAGTGAATGTGCAGGCGGATGATGGGCGACGTCACCCAACGGTCCGGCGGGGACAGCTCACCCTCCGTGCCACGAGCTGCGCCGATTCAAAATCTAATCGGCTAGATTGTGCGCGTATATCCATCCACCTCCACTTCAGAACGTGAGTAACTCTTCTGAATACCTCTGCATGTTGATAAACCAAGCTTTCGGCCGACTGAACACCAGTGAAGCACACCTCAACCGCAGTCCAATTGTAGTCCTCCCTAAAGTTTGCACACTGCTCCTACAGGAACAGTTCCTACAGGAACAGTTCCTACAGGAACAGTTTCTACAGGAACGCAGTCCTACAGGACGCAGTCTTCTACAGGAACGCGGGTGTTCACGAAAAAAGGTGGCCGAGTAACGAGGTAACACTGGACCTCTCATGCAATTGCTCATTTCAGGTGGTAGGATTGTCAGTTACTGTCAGGGTAAAGGAGAGAGTAGATCAATTGCTGTCTGTGTGCCCATACTGCAATTCTATAGGATTGTTGCGTGGTTAGACTGTGTTGTAAAATTCTTGTGGGTTATACGCATTGTTCTGCACTCTGTCACCGAAACTAAACTCTCTTCCACCATCACCACCTCCAGTTAAGAAAATTGTGCATCATGCCGGGTGGATTTATCAGGCGAGAACCCACAGATTCCGCCAAATTAAGGAGAAATCTAGCAGTGGTAGATCTCTTTACCAGGGCACAATGGATGCCTTTTTGTGATAAGCTACAGGGCTACGATGATGAAGTAGCCGAGGAATTCTTGCAGGCCTTGAAGCCTAAATCCCTGACACTGGCCACGGTAAGCTTCAGAGGTCTCAGCCTCCAACTCACCCCAGAGCATATAAGTCGAATCACAGAATTGCCCATGGGTCTGCCGTGGGATAAAGAAGAGCGGAAGCAGAGCCAACAAGCAAAGAAGGAGTTCTTCCCACCTGAAGAATCATTCACAGAGGACAAAAATGGGGTGAAAAGGACCAGCCTGTTGCCACCGTGGAACGAAGTCAGTTTGCAAATTATGAAATATATCAGCTGTGAGGGTCGTTACAGCATCATATATGCGTATCACTTTAGGCTACTCAATGAACTAAGACACCAGATTGACCTCCCTGCAGCACAGAGGCTGAGCATTCCTTACTTTTTACTGCAGTCCTTGATGGAGTGCTCTACAAAGCTCAAGGACGGAATCCCTGATCAGATAGCCCATCATGGGTTGATAAAATTGTTTGTGGAGGATGCTCTCCACTCATATAAAGTCCCCCTCGCATGGGAATCATTTAGGAACTTAACAAGAGAAGGGGACATAAAAATGTTGCTTGAAGAAACGGGGTCCTCTAGCGGTGAAGAAGAAGAGCCCGTAGCCAAGAGTAAGAAAGGGAAAAGCAAAAAGGTCCCGACTCAAACACAGAAGAAAGAACGAAAAGAGAAGGAGGAGGGAAAGGATGACAGAGCAAAAGAGGACACCCCCATCCTGTCAGCAAGGGAACAGAGGTTGAAAAGCAGGGCAGTCAAAACTGAGGTGGTCCCTGCCAGCCCAAGCACCTCGTCAGCTCCTGCAGTCAAAGCCAAAAGCAAAATCCATGCAGCCAAGCAAGAAAAGGTGGCGAGAGTTGCATATGCAGGAACGCAAGCACAGGCTTCTACAGGAAGCCCGAAAACACAAAAACAGGCTTCTACAGGAATCCCGAAAACAAAGACAAAGGCTTCTACAGGAAGCCCGAAGATCAGTAAGGAGCAAGCTTCTACAGGAAGCCCAAGAGCAACAACCAAGGCTTCTACAGGAAGCCCGAAAATCATTGGAGGACAGGCTTCTACAGGAGGCCCAAAAACGGAGAAAGAGGCTTCTACAGGAAGCCCGAAAGTGCAATCACAGGCTTCTACAGGAAGCCCGAAGACAGAGACAGGGGCTTCTACAAGAAGCCCGAGATTGGAAAGAGGGGCTTCTACAAGAGGCCCGAAGGTCATTGAGAAACAGCCTCCTATAGAGAATCTGAAGACAAAGAAAGAATCTTCTACAGGAAGCCCGGAAGTGGGCAAAGCAGGGTCTTCCACAGGAAGCCCGAAATCTAAAAGGGAAAGGCCCTCTACAAGGAGCTCCGAGAGAGCAAAACGCAAGAAAGAGAAGGCTGGCACTCTTGAGAAGGAGGCAGCAGTGGCACTGGCTGCCCTCAGCACACCTCCAAATCCGAAAGAGAAAAGGGAGAGGGAGACCCCTCTACCACCTGAAGCCAGGAGAAGCAAGAGGATGACCACGGGCAAGCCACAGCCTCCACCCAGCAGCCAAACCACTTCAGGGGATGTCCCTACTTCACCCAGTGCAAGGACCCCCTCTAAAACATCAGCCACCCTCGAAAAGGGGAGCCCAAAAGTAACTTCCTGGACACGAAAGATAGGCCAGTCGCCTTTCGAAGCCCGACTCAAGGAAATAGAAAAGGGGAAGGAAACATCACCCTCATCACCACCAGGGGCAGAGAAGGCAGGGCCATCAAAAGCAGAAAAGAAAGAGCCTGTTCCGGTCCCGAGTCCTCGGCCAAGGACAAGGAGCATGAGCAAGGTTGCTCAAGGATGAGCAAATGGTTCAGCTGGGGGGTGATGATGAGCCCCAATTTTGGTACAATTTGGGCTCATTTTGGCCTATTCTACTTGCTCAAACCATTCATTTTTTATTGCTTATGCATGCATTTCTTAGTTTATTCATGTTGTTTGTAGGAAGAAGGGTAGGCACTCTCTCTACGTGACTAATGCATTATGATTCCAGGTTTTGGCATTAAAAGGGAGCAAAAGACAACGAAAAAGGAGATAAGGAGACAACGAGGTGGCACTGCTGGTTTTTAGGAGAGGATGTCCACGGTTCTAGGGACATCCCTTGTGATTCCCACCAAGAACTCCGAGCTCTAATCCATCTCCCCTCCGAGCTTAAAAGCAGCCAGCTGTTCTATAGGAACAGCAGTTATAAACTGCTCTATAGGAACAACAGTTATGACCGTCCTACAGGATCAGCAGTTAAACTCTAATTGGACAGCCGAGCTCCTAAAATCAAGGACACTTGTTGGATCATCGTTTTTGTATAAGTATAGAGGCCATAGCCTTAGATAGGTTGTTGAAACTCTCGTATTGCTATTGTAATTTTGGAGCACAGCTCAGTTTTCATTCCTTTTTGTAAGCCAATTTGGCATGATATCAGTTATGAATAAAGAAGGCAGATTTTGATCTAGTTCCGAGTTTTTCTTAAGGAGACTATAGCTCTCAGGTTAGGGCCCAACCTGAGAGCCATAGATCCCCTCTGCTGTAGTGTTGTTTCCATTTAATTTCAGCACTTTAAGCTTTTCATTTGCACATGCAATTCGAATTACAGGTTGTTGAGTTGGTCTTTTTCATGAGTTAGATAGGAGTTGCTTATGGTGAATTTGTTTCCACTTGCTTAGTGTAGCATAGGATAGATATAATCGATTGGAGCTCCAACAAAAAGGTTGTTAAGGCTCACTGCCGTCTCATCTGGGATTGGAGTGAAGTCCATGACTAACCACCAAAAATATGCATTTCTTTATTCCATGATTGCTGCAAACACAGTCACGTTATGTTAGATGCTTCCACATGATTCACACCTGCACCACACTTCCTTACCACAGCTTCATGCACATTCTCCTTCGCGTTTAGATTGCTGCTCATTGAATTTACAAGCATAGGTAGTTTAGGTTGATGCATTTTTGGTTGAGTGACAGTCATAAGCATTTGTTTCACTTACACTACTCTCTCTCGTTCCATCACTTCGTCCTCCATCTTGATCACACATGCAGACATCTCTTTGACCCCTGCTCCGCTCTGTTATCTCCCAAAGTCTTTCACTCCTCACGTACTTCCATTCTCTAGCCCTTTCATTGACATAGCCCTTTACCTTCCAACCTACTCCCTACACTCACTTCCCATCCCATTCTTTCACTTCTAAAGCCATCACCATCCTCATTCCTACCTTACACATCTCCCTCTACCATTTCATCATCCCTCCATCACTCCCAACACTCACGGTAGGTCATCCTGTAGCCATTTGTAGACATCCTGTAGAAAACAGAGTATCCTGTAGGATCCTCCATAGCCATCCTATAGGAGGCCACTCTCTCGGTTGCTGAGCATCTGAATGCGAGGAACCTCTGTGGATGGATGCTAAGGATCCCTAGGGACCTCTCCTAGCCTCCCCAACCTATCCCACGCTTTCCTTCCTTCTCCATCCCATCTGCACAACCAAACCCTAGTTAGCACAAGATCACCATCATTCCACACACTTAAAGGAAAAATACAAAAACATAACTTTCATAATGCAAGTAGTTTAGATCCATGCATTTTCATTTATTAGAGGTAGTGACAGCATTGGTAGAAGTTGCATTTACATTCCTTGCATTGTAGAGGTCAGACTAGTTAAATTAGGGTTTCCTAGGTTTACATGCCTTGATTTGCTTTCAGTTCATTTTTTTCAAGTAAAGTAGCTTTCCTTTGAGATTAGCTTTCGTCCATCAATTAGCAAGCTTCTTCTGAGAGCCTATAGAAGTTGGCTTGAGCCCTAGCGGACTTGTGCCAGCTGACCAAGTGACAGCTACGACAAGAGCTAGTACTTGTGCATATAGCACCGTCGCTTCCAAGTTTGTACGAACTACCGGGTTGATAAAATGAGAGACAGGAAGCCCAGGAGTTGTAGCATTATTGCTACAATACTGGAGCTCACCACTAGGCCTCACAGGAGAACTAATCATCCTGCTACATAGGAGAGCGAATCATCCTATTCGACAAGAGAGCGAATCATCTTGTCCCACAAGAGAGTGAATCATCTTGTTCCAGTGCACACGACCAGGGGAGGGTGAGTCACCCTGTGGTCGTATGTTGCTCCAGTAAGAACCGCAAGCCCTCAAAGCTCCCAGAGCTCAATATATGCAACATGCAGGACCCTTGTACATGAGTTTCTTGACGACTCCAAGTCGTTTGGGAAAATCACGGATTAGATCTTTCCTCAGGGCTTTGACAAGGTGTATCGACCTGTACATCATCTTAATGCGATGGAGCCTCCTTTCTCATTGAATTATTATCATAGATGATGTCTATTTGCTGGAGCAATCGATGAATACGGTATTCCTCAATAATCGAATCCCACCTCTGATTGTTCCAGAGAATCACAGTGGTATCCAATGTAAATCCAAACAACTCACTGAAGAGCTTTCGCAACCAGACTGCCTCACAGGAGGCCATGCTAGCAGCAATATATTCTACTTCGGCGATGCTTAAAGCCACCGACTTCTGCATCCTGCTCATCTAGGATATTGAAGTAGATCCCAAGGTGAAACAACACCTAGAAGTGATCTTATGGTCCACCACACTGCCTGCCCAATCAAAATCAGTATATCCAAGTAGTCTCACATCTTCGGTAGTGTATCTTAACCCATTAGTAATTGTGCCATGAAGATATCTTAGAAGATTCTTGGCATCAATCCAGTGAGGCTCAACCAAATATGAGCTCACAATGCTAACTACAAAACATATGTTCAGACCGAGAACATCAATGCGAATGAGTTTATGAAACTAAAAGGCATTTCCCAAATCTAGTCCAACATCACTACCATATAACTTATAAAAGTTAAGATCTTCAAGGTAGTTACAGGCTTGCAGTCCATTATACCAAATCTTTCCAATATCTTTACCACATATTTTCCTTGAGATAGGAAAATTTCCCTTGGCTTCTACCAAACTTCAAGTCCTTGGTCCTTCATTTCAAATTCAGAAGTCAACTCGCTCTTACATTTGTGAATGAGAGGGTCTGCACCTATTAGAAAGAGGTCATCCACATACAACACCAGTATGAGAGGCTTGTCATCTTCAACCTTAAAGTAAAGGTTAGGATCGGCTTCACTCCTAATGAATCCTAGCTTCATCAAGTAGCTATTAATCCTCTCATACCATGCTTGGGGTGCTTGCTTCAGCCCATAGAGAGCCTTCTTCAACCTGCATACATAAGATTTTCGATCATAAATCTCAAATACTTTGGGTTGCTCCACATAGACCTCTTCTTTGATCGAACCATGCATGAACGTGGTCTTGACATCCATCTGATGTAGGTTCCATCCTTGTGAAGCCACAAGGGCTATGATCAAGTGAATGGTCATATATCTGGTGACAGGTGCAAATATCACATCATAGTCTATACCTTCCTTCTGGGAGAAACCACGAGAAACAAAATAAGCCTTATACTTTTTGGTACTTCCATCTTCTACATGCTTTATCTTGTAAAGCCATTTAGAAGTGACAATTGTCTTGTCCTGGGGTCTGGGAACTACTTCCCAGACATCATTCTCCATAATAGACTCATATTATATGGTCATAGCATCCTTCCATACATGATGCTTGACGAAAACAGAGAATGATGAAGGCTAATTTTGTATGATCGTGCTCATGATGGTCAAGTATCCCTGATACCCGTTAGGTTTCTTACTTTGATGGAAGGTTCCTCAAGGTGTAGCATGTCCTTCAGCATCATCAAGTATCCCCCTAAGCCATGAAGGCCTCTTCCTAGAAGAGGAAGGCTCATGTGGATGAGGATCAATCAGATCCATGGGTTCCTCCACATCAGGCATTGTTACATTATCTACCCATAGAAACTTCAGAAGTCTCTAGACAGCTTCCACAATCATATGGTTCTTCCTTTCTGCCACACCATTCTGCTCAGGGGTATGTGGAGTAGTAGTCTCCCTCTTAATGCCAGCCTTAGGTATGCCTGAGTGAACCAACTATAATATATCAGAGGTCTTGCTTAGGCTTGATGGGAATGGTCCCCTTTTGAGCTTTCCTTCGGCACATCCTGGACATATACCTTCTTTCTCTACTCGGAATTCGGGCATCCCTGTCACCATTTGTCTTACACAGAGTGGAGCTTTATAATAAAGTGGGGAAAACCTCCAATGCCAAAGTTCGGACTAAAGAGATGTGTCATAAGACATGACACCTAGCGAACTTCTATTGACCTGATATAAAGAATCAACTTGAAACCCAAGATTGAAAGCATCTTTAACATTATTTTTTCATATACGTACCTTGTCATTGCTAAAGGTTACCTTGTACCCTTTGTCTTCCATTGTCGAGACGGACACCAGGTTCTTTTTGAGGTCAAGTGCATTTAATACATCCTGGAATTTCTAGCCTTCTTGAATGGTTGTCCTCTTCCTTGATTTCCAACATTCCTTTTACCTTTGCTATTGAATTTTTCATTCCTTCAATTACCATGAGAGGGATTTTGATCATCGTCACGGTGAGAGTCCTTTCTATCAGGGCATTCTCTTGCATAGTGACTTGCTTTATTGCAGATGTAACATCGTCCTTTTCTTCCTCCCTTAGGTCTAGCCTTTCCTTTTGATTTAGTCCCGGAATTATTTCTTTTCTTAGCATCAGAAGAAAAAGCAGCAGGAGGACCTTTAGGCATGGGCATTTCTTGCTCTTCTACCCTTGTTTCATCTTGAATGCATCTAGCCATTAATTCCTAGAAACCATGAATTATATTATTGTTTAGAAGGGTAGTCCCGAACATGTACCATTCGAATGGTAATCTAGTCTATTGTATATTTCCTTGGAGGTGTTTAGGTCAGAGATGTAGACCACCAAGTGCTTGTCGATAGATTCCCAGATGATCTTCTGTTTTGACTTCTCCGGTTTTCCATTTGTTCCATGCAGCAGTGGATGCATTTGATGGAGGCTCAACAATATTGCCTCTTACATGGTCTAACACTCCTTGATCCTCAGGGGTTATATTGATAGACATCTTCCATCCGTGATAGTCATCTTTCTCGTGGAGCTTATCTTTGGCAGGAAAGAGTGTTGAGGACCCCATCATTCTTTTAGGATAGCCTCGCCAATCTTCTCTTCAGTGATTGCTCTTGCTCTTTCTTGGGCTTTGTCTTCACCTCAGCTCTGATTACATGTTAAGTTATGGTATGTTTTATGCTTCTAACAGTTTACTTCCTTTTCTTATTATATTCCACAGATTAGCAATCACATGTACATAAAGTAAAGTTCAGATAGAACATTAAATGATCGACAGAAAACAAGCCAAGACAAGAGACACAAGATGTGGCGGCTAGCCAGGGACAAACCCCACAATGTGTGGGGAAACCCTCTGATCAAATATTATTTTATCTTCAATAATTCAACAAAGAGAAATAGTACAATAAATCTGATTTATATCAGCAGTAGCAAACCCTAGATCAGCAGCATCAGCATTAGCAACTTCATCATCAAACTAGGGCAAACGATATCTCACAAACTGACCGTCAGATCACCTTGATTCCACCACAAAAAGTTGCAGCTTCTAGAGGAGGTTCAAATGAACCTACAGTGTAGTTCAGATGAGGAGATCTTCTAGTCCACACAAGTCAAACTTTACTTCTATCGTTGCAGCTTCAGTTTCAACAGCTTCCGACTTCAAACTAGGGCAGTCGATATCTTGCAAACCGTCCATCGGATTGACTTGACTCCACCACCAAAATTTGTGGCTTTCAGAGGAGGTTTAGATGGACCTATAGCATAGTTCAAATGAGGAGATCTTCTAGTCCACGTAGGTCAAACTTTACTTATGTTGTTGCAGCTTTAGTTTCACCAGCTTCTAGCTTCAAACTAGGTGAGGGAGAGACCCTTTTCTGCACAGTAGAGAGAGAGAGAGATGTGATGAGATGAATGAGTCCAAATGAGGGAAAGTCCTCCTATATTTATACACATCGTTGGTGTTTGAGTAGGTGCGACTTTTGGGCTTCTGATCCTACATGAGTTGTAGGTCGGCTTGATAATAACTCCATAACCAAAATAAATTAGTATCTCCATGAATACTTATCGAAATTGGATGATCTTTATAACAATCCTACACCTCTTGATGAGAGGAATCTAATAAAAATATTAACAGCCATGAATAAGATGACCCACATGAATTTTTGCCGTAGTTGCCAATTTTAACAGTCATCCCAAGGCTAGATTGGCCATAGTTTTTCCATCGGGCCATTTTGATGATTGCATCCCCAATTAGTGAGAAAGTATGCCCCTTTATTCCCTTCTCTCCTTACATGTTTGACCATAATGTAATCAAACTTTTGTATTAGTTCACCGATCTCTTGGATTAGTGTGCCTGTCCTCCAACTATGGCTGAGCTTGTCCCATTTAGTTCTATCATTTAGCTTTGTCAGGGTGTTTATGACCAGACTTGATTCACCTTCCACCCCTAGGTTTTGATATCCCATGTGGAAAATTATTTAAAGACCTTGCTTGGCTGCAGAAAATCCAACCTTATTGTTACTTGTCATCTCGTAGAAGTCAGCATATATTAGCTAGGTGTTGGCCTGGGCATCCCAGAAGAGGTCACCTAGGCCTTCCGGTCCAGGATTACCTTTTGAAGCTCCATCGAAATTAAGTTTTATGAATCCCTCCCTCGGGATAGTGAAACATATTTGTGAAGTCTGGTACATCTTGGTCCCTTCCCTACCATAGCGTGGTCCACTTTATGTATTTTTCCTCATGGCTCTTGATAGGGTAGTACTTCTCCTTGATGGCATCCCAAAACTAATTCTAAGTGGATGCGACTGAAAACAGTGATCCTATACTTTCATTATTCTACTCGCAGTAGGTTCCCACTAGTCCTTGATGTGGGGGGATGCTTTGAGAAGTGCAAAAGTAATCTTTTGCTCGCTGGAAAAATCATGAATAGAAAAATAACCTTCTATTAGATTTAACCACTTATCTACGACATTTGCATCTATCTGACCCTCGAATATGGGGATTTCAAAGGTAACTTATACCTTAAAGGGTGTGGCATTTCCAAAGTAGCTATTGGAAGTAGATGCATCACCCCTGGGTAGCCGTTGAAGGATCTGGTCAAAGTTTTCTATCATCACATTCCTTTGTCGCTCGAGGGCTTATTCAAGCAAGATTTTGATAGGATCTCCTGCCCCCTTGTCTTTCCTTTCATCCACCATGGGAGGCTGTCGGGATTTGTGAGGTTGGTCTTGCAAAGGTTTGACCAGTTCAAGCCCTAACTCCTTATATCTCGACCTCATTGTGGACATGCAAAGAAAAATAGAGAAAAATCAGAACACTCTAATACCACTCATCTAGATTTAAACTGAAAAGCAACAAATTACATATATAACCATAAATATAGAGATGCAGTAGAAATAATGCTTTATTTAATTAATGTAAAATACTAAAATATGCTTACAAATAGAAATGGAAATAAACAAGCTAGGGTGATGGTAGCTTATCTCTGTGAACAGATGTGGCGGCTACATGCCTCTGAACTATGTTACAATGAGGCTCGAAGGCCTATTTATTGTTGAGAAACAAAGAAAAACCATAAACATCCAAAAACCTAACCCTAGGAGATGAAGCACCAAACTAGGGGCCATGTTTGGGTAAATTAGTACATCAACTTCTCGGGGTCGTAACTTTGGCCTACGATCTCTGTTTGACGTGCACAATACCTTGTTAGAAATATCTATCCGAGCACTACAACTTTGGGATGAGAAACATCAATCCATATACCCATGTTGCTCCTAGTTTCCCAAAAAACCTCGTTTAGGTCCTCAAAACGACTCTAGAAGTCTAGGACCTGAAAAAATGCTAAAAATAGTAAACTATGCTACAATTAAGGAAACTAAAAAACTAAAAGAGACTGATTGTGGGGGTCCAAGTGGGATAGATGGGTGGCCACGAAAATCCACCTGGACTATTCCCCCTCCCTTAGGAATCAATTTTTTGCATTGCATTGAGCTCCTCCATGAGATGAGGAAACTTCTACTGAACTTGGTCCCTAGTGAGCTCTTCTACAACCTTTGATGTGTCCACTAATGGTGGGAAGCATGGTTGAGGGAAGTTCAGATTGAACACTTGGTGCAAGAGAAGGAATGGGAGAATGTTGTGCTCCAAAGAATTGTTTCCCATAGGCTTGGTAATGGTGTAAGGACCATATTGGAGTGGTCTGAGCTTCTTATGGGCTCTTGTAAGGCGTTCTTTTCGTAGATGCAAGCAAACTTTATTGCCCACTTGAAACTTGTGTGGTACCTGATGCTGATCATGTCGCTGCTTGTACTTGGCATTTTCGAGAATGGAGTGGTGATAGATTGACCCGTTGGTTAGAGGTGCTACGAAAGTCAAATCATACAAATTCTTGTCTTGACAGTGCAACGGTACCCCTGTGGGTGAGGAGGAGATGTCCCCGCCTTCTTTCATGATTGTATCCACCTACTTTTGCTGTGTGGATGAACCCTTCCCAGGGACCATGGATGTGGTGATGATCTTCCCCTTAATTTGGGAGCGAACCAGATAGAAAATGAATTTCCTAGTCTGGGAGATGATCTTGTTGCATTTCTTAGTAGAGATCAAAGAGGTGGCAGTAGGTGGGGCTACCTACAGTATCCTATATAATGAATTATTGTAACAAATAATAACAGCGTGAGGCCTTGACTCATACAAATTATGTCGTCTCCACAAGTATGGTTGGCCTAATAATACATCACAAACATCAAGAGGTGCAACATCACATAATACCTCATTTGTGAAGGGATAGAGGTTGTAGGGATGGCGGCATTGCTGGTGGAATCGAAGATCTCGTCCTTGGTGAAGCCACCTGATACTGTACGGCTACAGGTGTGTTGTATTCTGTAGGCCCAATCGCTTCACGACAACTGCTAAAATGATGTTCTTTTGGATACCACTATCGATAATGAATTGTAGCGGCGAACCCTTAACCCACATCTATGACTAGAAAAGACACTCCCCCTCCTTTGGATCTTTGAGCTCATTCTTATGGACCTTGGTGGTGGCAATAGTGGCATTGGGGTTCACATCAATGATTTTCTTCCCTTTTTCATTCCCCTTGTCGGGTTTTGACTCAAGGTTGGAACATGCATTTGATTCTAAAGCCTTCGACTCAGCCACCAATGACTACTTCGTCTAACAATCACTTTTGTTATGAGTGGAGCTCTTATGGAACTCACACCACTTTCCTGTGTCCTTCTTTGACTTCGTGGTGTTTTTATTTTCTTGTGGCTTTGATGGGTTTCCTTGGGTCACCCCGCCTTGGCTTTGTGCTATGTTCTTCATATTCGCAGATCCAAAGACTCGCTTCTTTTGTTTAAACTTTTGCTTGATATTAACAGTGTATCGATACATTGTGCAAAGTGAGGAAATGTTTAGGAAATCCATCTCATCCTGGATGTACTTGTGTAGGCAGCCACGACATTTGAGTACCAAATGCAGCTCAAGATCCTTGATACCCAACTTTGTGCGAAGTGTATGAAAAATATTTGTGAACTCCTGCACATCTTGGTCCCTTCCCTGCTGCAGCATGGTCCAATTTATGTATTTGTCCTCATAGCTCTTGACAGGGTAGTACAGCTCCTTAATGGCATCCCAAAATGAATTCCAAGTGGGTGTGGCTGAAAATAGTGAGCCCATACTTTCATTCGTTTGATCGCAGTAGGTTTCACACCAGTCCTTGACGTGGGGGATTGCTTTGAGAACTGCAAAAGTGATCTTTTGTTGCCTGGGAAAATCATGAATAGAAAAATAACCTTCTATTATATTTAACCATTTATTTATGGCATCTGTGTCTATTTGATCCTTGAATATGGGGATTTCAAAGTTAACTTGTACCTTAAAGGGTGTAGCATTTCCAGCGTAGCTGTTGGAAGCAGATGTGTTGCCTCTGGGTAGTTGCTGAAGGATTTGGGAAAAATTTTCCATCATCGCATTCCTTTGTTGCTCAAGGGCTTCCTCAAGAAATATTTTAATAGGATCACCTGCCACCTCATCTTTCTTTTCATCTGCCATGGTAGGCCATCAGGATTTGCGAGCCTAGTCTTGCAAAGGTTTGACCAGTTCAAGCTCTAAATCCTTATATCCTGACCTTGTTGGGGACATGCAAAGAAAAATAGAGAAAAAGAAGACCGCTCTAATACCACTGATCTGGATTTAAATAGGAACTCAACAAATTACATAGATAACCATAAATATAGAGATGCAACAGAAATAATGCTTCATTTGATTAATGTAAAATACTGAAATATGCTTACAAAAATAAATGAAAATAAACCATCTAGGGTGATGCTAGCTTATCTCTAAGAAGAGATGTGGTGGCTACATGTCTCTGAACTATGTTACAATGAGGCTCAGAGGCCTATTTGTTGTTTAGAAATAAAGGAAAAACCTCAACATCCAAAACCCTAACCCTAAGAGATGAAGCGCCAAACTAGGGGCCCCGTTTGGGTAAATTGGTGCATCAACTTCCCAGGGTCGTAACTTTGGAATACGATCTTCGTTTGATGCCCACAATACCTATCTAGAAATATCTATTCAACTCAAACTTTTGGATGACCATGGACATACGTTGCTCCCAGTTTTCCCAAAAAAAATGTCGTTTAGGGCCTCAAAAAGGCTTCAGAAGTCCAGGACCCGAAAAACTATTAAAAATAGTAAACTGTGCTACAATTAAGGAAAATGAAAAACTAAAAGAGACAGATTGTGGAGGTCCAAGTGGGACAGGTGGATAGCCACTAATATCCACCTGGATCATTTACGATTTAGTGGAAGAAATATTGTCACACATGAAGTACATATATATTCAAGAGGTGTAGATTACTTAGTCTATGTGGGATTTTGTTTGCATTAGGTTTGAAGTTCAAAGTTTATGGGAGTTCAGTGGAATAAATATTGTCACACACTTATATAATCATGAAGTACATATATATTCATGAGGTTTTGATTAATTGGTTTATGTGTGATTTAGTTCCCATAAATTTTACATGGGCACTTCATGGGATTAGTTTTGAGCACTAGTGAAATTGAAATGTGTATTGAGTAAATTGTTTTCCCATTCAAAATCAGCGCCTACTCATAAGTTGAGAGGCAAATTGAGACTTATGAATATCTGAGCACTAGTGAAATTGAAACGGTCCAGATCAATGCCATTGAAAATTTCCCAGGTGATGCTCATGCAGTTTTAATCTAATATTGTCACACATCTCTATATACATGAAGCACATATACATTTATGAGGTGTAGATTAGTTGGTTTGTGTGAGGCTTAATCCCATCAAATTTTAGGTTCAAACTTCATAGGAGTTGAGGATATAGGCAAAAACAACATCAAGATCTACTCATAAGTTGAGAAAGAAGTTTGAGGGAGATGAAGTTCTGATAACCAGTGAAATTGAAATGACCCAGATCAATGCCACTGAAAATTTCCCAAGTGAGGCCCACACAGGTGACCCATCCAATTCATGTGCCTACAACATTTCCTCCACGATCCATAATGAATGGACTTGATCATGACCACACATAGAAGAGATCCATCAATTGGATTACATAAAGATGAGTGATTCACACGAATATATTAATTAACTAAATTATTTCATATAAAACTTAACAACATATTTATACTTAGTTCTTCATCACCTCACCCTGTTCTCATTCCTATTTTTTCAACACAAAGACAGAATGCCAAAACACGATCATGAAATGAAATTAAATGATATTTTAACATCCACAAGACTAAAAATAGTCTATGGGACCATCGGTTCCCTGATTTTCTCCTGTTGCAATTGTATCCTTTTCTTATTCAAATTGATGATGAGCTGGCCCAACCTTCCAACAATATCCTCGCTGAAAAGACAATACCAAGAAACTGATGCTAACATATTCCCATAACTTTCTCTGATGTCTTTGAATGCATCACATTCCAAAATGTTTTTTTTTTTTTTTTTTTTTTTCTGATTCCAATGAACTCTTTTTGTTGTAGATCACTCCAATGAACTTCTGTTTACGATATATATTGTGGATAAATAATGTGTGTATGAAATATTGATCTAATGGTGCGCGATTCTATTGGATAACTGTTAGATAATGTACGCAAGCATGTTCATGTATTTTCGTGAAGACTTTGATGAATTAGCTAATGTTTATTAATAACACAAGCTTATCTATGCGAGCCCTAATCTAGAATTGTTCTCTTATGCACGTAAGTGGATAAATCAATTGATAAAGGTCCGCAAAAGCCGATCGTAGACCTCCGCAAAGGTCTAAAGACTGTTTGACTAGAGTTGTAGCACCGAGCCCAAGGGGCTTATTGCATGGAGGCATATCTGAGGCACTAAAAGACATCAAACTCATCTCTGGATGCATAAAATTGGTTCTTACATCCCCCCATACTGCTTTGGATGAGACTATAGCCTACACTACATGGGTTGTTGCCGAAAGGGCCAGTAGTGTAGGGATTTGTTGGTTGGCGCAACTAACTCTGAACTTGGGTCAGGACCCCCAAAGTCAACATACTCCATGTTCCTACAGAAGTCAACTATCATAACCAGGATCCTTCGATCCAGAGACTATTGCCTACTCACGAGAATGTTGAAGATCTTGGCAACCAACCAGAACACAGTTGGTATGCTGTCATGGTGGAATGACATGCTCTTCACCCCCCAACGATTCTGCCTTTTCTCAGACTTCCAAGATGATGCCTCTTTCCTACATTGTTATGCTCTACCACGCCATCACGTGTAAACATATGGAAGTGTTAGGGCTCCCGAATTTCTCGGATGATCATTGCATATTTTTCTGCATGACTAGTATTGTTGGCCTCTACATAGAAGCCTAGAACCAACCCACTCCTTTCCACATTCCGCATTCACTACCTACATGAGCACTCTTCTTTGTCATGCCCTCTGCATATCTAGCCATTCAACATCTAAATTCCATCGTTCTTGGCGAATCCATATCACTCTTCAACATGCCACCTTTTGTAGGCTTTATTGATGCGCTCGTATCTACCTATGCATTACTATGCATCTACCATTCATGCTTTGTCACAATCTATGGATGTTGTCCTTGGTGCCTTTGCATAAACCTTAGGTTCCAGATCAACATCGAGTAGCAGATCCACCTCTTCTCAACTTGATTGGTTTGTCACTTTGTCAAGGTCTTTCTTCAACTACCCTTGATTTTCTTTTTTCCCCTTTTTTCTTTGGAAGTTTTTTATTGAACCTGTTGGTCACTTTTTGAGTGTTGAGACCATTTGATAGAGGGCTACTACAATAAATGGAGAACTAGATATTCGTGAAAGGCAACGATGTAGAGAGGAATCAAAGTATTAATGTAGGATCGCACAAGTTCTAGAATAAAAAATGCTTGGCTCAAGGGAGACTCTTGTGGGCCAAAATGGATATGTCTCTATGGTGGCCTGTACAAATTATGGACGAGAGAACTATAAGTCAAAACTACATTTTTAAGGATCCAATTAAAGGTGGAGTTCTAGCTCACTTTTATGGGAGTTGTATTTATGCTTGGGTAGACCCATTTGCACAACCTGAGTAAAGTTTTAAGGGTTCCAATCGTTGTGCTTTTGAGAAGGCCTTGGAAGAGGATATGTTGCTTCTAAGTAAGATTATGAAATCTTCCATGGAGCCAATTGGAAATCCCAATCCAGAAAATTCATCTCAACTTAAAAATTTTCCTTTGTCAATCGAACGGTGCAAGGCAAGTCTACTTATTTACTTTATCCTACTCTGTGTGGGTAGAAATACTTTGTGCGAACCCATGTCGAGCAACACATGTCACACTAGGTGGCTTGCAGACAAGATTCTCGTTAACACTTTTGCGGAGTTGGAGCCAAAATACATCCGACACATGGAGAGATTTGGTGATGGAGGGATGCCCTTCTGGGCAGTCGGGCCGAGGATTGATCTCTCCAAGATTGCACCTCTTAGTGCAATTGCTCGTATATATGTTTTACTGGACTTTGATACATAGGTTTGGTTCAATGACTATAGCTTTGTAACGAGCTTCCTCATAGTACTTACCTCCCACTGGGAAGCCAAATCCATGTGTTATCAATTAAACTGTAAGCAATAATATATGCTACTTCTCTCCATTGAATCATGAAGTCAGATGGTGCAAAACAAACATGATCTCCAGCTCCTATACAACATTCCGATAGAAAATTTGTTGGATGATCTTAATCAATTTTTCATGGACTGATGTGTTGATACCATGTTCTAGGGTTTCATAGCTGAAATCATATAGAAGGAAAAGGAATTGTATGCCCTATTCCTCTTCAAAAGACACTATTCCCAAATAGATTTATATATTCTAGAGTTTCAAGAATAATACTACGAGAAAGTATTTAAGAACAAGGCAATTACAACTCAAAAAATTGACTTCATTTTTTATAATTTCACGACTAGAAAACAATCCAACAAAGTCTTTAAGAACAATGCTATTACAACTCAAAAAATTGATGGACAATTAAATAATACTTTGCTATAAATGACTTTGAGTTTATTTCAGAAAACATAACTATTTAAGAATACCTCCACCAATACTAAAAATGACTTTGGTTTTAATAGGGTTCGTGTTGTTTAATGTAAGCCACCATAATCATTAAATAAAAACTATGTAGGATACATCAAATGTCGAAACCATTAATCATTTAATAGAGAAATGCTATCATGCTACAAGACACACTTGAACTATTCTTATATCAATGAGATCTCATCAAACTAAAATTAACTGAAACAAAATATCTAACATAAAATAGGATATAGTTTCTTCACTGGAATGGTGGGCCCTTAATACAAAAGGAAAAACCTATGAAGTTACAGTCATACCCATATGTACCTACCCAACAACCTTACGATTTCATTAACTCAAAATAAATAGTTACAGATAGCCATAATAAGTTCACAAATTAAACAATGTTGATTTTAAAAAAAAATAATTAACATAATTATTTCTTCTATGTGAATCTCTCCGAAAGATATTGTAAGATATTGTTATAATTAATATGGATTACAGAAGTCTAAACTCAATAATTAACACAATACTCGGTAGATTCATCTATTTTTAATTTTAACAATATAAATATAAAATTTAATTTTATGCCCATTTCATAAAACAAGTTAATGAAAAGGATTTGATTATCCCTTTATAATTTAGTTTTATTAATTATTTTAAATATAATATTTATTTTTTTTATTTTGAAAAAGAACGGTTAATCATTAAATTCATAAGACAAATTTTAAACGTCAAAATTCTAAATATGTAAAGACATTTTATTTTATATAAACCACTGTGAAATTGTTTCATTGGAATTTGATAAGTAAGTTTGGTTCAACGTCTATAGCTCCGTATTCCGCGGCCTCATAGTGATTACATCCAACGCAGCAGCGATGACTTAAGGGACAGCTGGGAAGCCAACTCCATGTGTTATCAATTAAATTGTAAGCAATAACATCATCTACTTCTCTGGATCGAGTATTCCCAAAGAGTGAATGTGCGAAACAAATGTGATCTCCAACTCCTCTGCAATCCCAACCTAAATAATAATCTCGTTTCATTTTTACCATCCATTCCTCCCGAAAGGAAGATGGCATCTGTGCAATCTTCACCCATTCCCACGCCACTGGGTGGTCCTCCTCACTCTTAAACTTAAATTCCCACACACTAATCACATCCACGTGCTTGCGCTTCCTTTGTCCACCAGCTTGTCGAACGGAAACGTTGTTGGCAAAGATGACAAGGAGACGGGAAAGGCAAGTGATCATCCGCCAATGTAGAACGTCCTTCCTCAATTTCCGAGGGAATGGTGCAAAATGCATGGGAATGGGGTTGGGCGTTAGAGCAGAACCGCTTCCTTCCTCTAAGGGAATGGTGAAACACCCGATACCATCCACATCTCCCCTCGCATCTTCCCCAAGCAGTGTGTGTAGAATGTTCCGTTCCAGTAAAAAATCCTAGCCAATGTTTGCAGCCTTATATTCTCCGGAAGGTATCCCGCTATTTTCCATCTTTTTTGGGACGGTTCGTAAATTTCCACCAACTGTTGTCTATTTTCATCCACGACAACAGCTGCAACTTTGTATGTAGTTTCATTATCTTTCTCATCCACGACAATGCAATCTGAGTAGCGACTTGCCTGTGGGGTCGGAATTTGATCGAACGTTCGTGTATAAGGATGGTTGATTCTACTAGAGTATTGTCCCATATTTCCAACCAAGATAAGACCTCCCACAGACTCTTTGAAATTAATGATACCTGGCCAGTACCCGTCCTTAATGAATGAAAGTTCAAGACAAGAGTTAATCCAGGTCCTTGTGTAGAAACAGAGAGCCATACATGGAGTTTTCATACTGAAATCACACAAAAGCAGACGAGTATGACTGTCGTTGAGAGATGCCTCAGCCCACCTGGTTAGGAAGTAGTTTGAGGAAAGAAAGTCATTCCATTGCTTGTAAATCATGCGATAAGTATATGCGAATTCCACCAGCGTACCGCTTGAAAGTCAAATGGAAATTCGTTCCACCATGAAGCCGCCTTTTCCATTTCCATATTTATAAGATTGACTCTCATTGAAACAAAATATGGCACAACGGTTCGAGATTATATTATGAATAAAAAGTACGACGACTTCATATATAAAAATATAATATTATAGATAAATGAAAAGAATTTGGGATATTATAAAGGAAACAATAATTTTATATATATATATATTTTATTATATATTTTATTGGTAAACTTATTGTAAGTATGTACTCACTCTAAGCAAAGGGAATCTTCCAAGAGACACACTCAAAGGAACGAGAGTTATTGCTATTAAATGATTTTCCTGGCCTTCGTCAACTATCGTCCCGAGCCCATTTTAGAAGTGTGAGTAAGTCCTTTACCTTTGGAAGGAGTTAGTGGTATTCTCGTCCCACTTCACTCAACTCATTCTATGTAATTGGCTTCCATGTCACCTTGGCCTTCTCTATATTGGTGCACTTCCACACCCTCCTTGTGCTCATCACCCTCATGAATTCCTTGATGTGCTCCTTTTTCAATCACCTGGATGAAGAACTCCCAGGACACATCACCCTCACGCTCTCCCTTGATGGTTCTTTTGAGGGGACTCTAGTTCTGTTACACCAATGCTTGTCAACTGATAGACTCTAATTGAAATTCAAAAAACTAAGTATTGTGTGGCCCACTTGTGTACTTCGTTCTCAACTCTATTAATTGTTGTTGTCTTTCCTCTATCACTCCTACAGGCCTCCAATTCACGCCGTCATAATAGAATAGTCGAGTATCTCTACCTTTGGTTACAAGGATTAAATCCAAGTCCCCGACAACACTCGCACACACAATTATGTGTGTGCGCGAGTGTGCGCACAATTAAGGAATGAAAATAGAGATTGAAAAAGGGCTAGTTTACAAGTTTTTTTAAAGAAAATCACTCTCACCACACTCTAACTATTTGTATTAAATCAATCATTAAATAAATACATCACTATAGCCGGCTCTCTATCCAAACTAATATCCCAAAAATATTGACTAAATTCTATTGAACAAGTGAGGATGAAAAACTTCAAAAATTTTCCAACAAAATAAAAATGGAACACCATATCATACATTGAACTTGTTGAGTCCATGTAATTTGGAAAAGTAATATTTTTCCATAAACTTCACACCTAAACTAATAACTTTTAATATTACAAAATAATTTTTATTTTAAATCTATTTATGTTATCCATTAATGTTCAACAAGATTGAACCTTTTATATTAGAAAACCAATTCACTCTAAACATCATCTTTATTAACATGTATATGCCCAAAAACTTAATCATACTTTTTGATCTAAATAATAAAAAACCATAATAGAAATCAACCTTAATATTAAATAATAAGTACTTAGTGTTCAACAATGAAAACGTGTCACAAAAAATTATTGGTTGCTTTATAATATTGTATTATATGTTCTTTAATAGATTTTTTAAAATTATAGAAAGACCAGCTTATTTTATGAATAAAAAGTACGCGGACTTCATATAGAAAAAATATAATATTATAGATAAATGAAAAGAATTTGGCATTTAGAAAATATAATATTATAAAGGAAACAATATTTTTTTGTTATATATATAAATATATATATATTTCATTGTTTCATTGGTAAACTCACTGTAAGCAAAAGGAATCCTCCAAGAGACACACTCCACTCCAAGGAAGGAGAATTATTCCTATCAAATGATTTTCCTTGCCTTAGTCAACTATTGTCCCCAACACATTTTAAAAGTGCAAGTAAGTCTTTTACCTTTGGGAGGAGTTAGTTAGTGTTTCTATGGATCTAGAGCGAGGTGTAGTGATGTAATATTTAATACAAGGAGACATTTTAAAGTGTTTGATTTATATTTAAATAATTAAATGTATAGTAAGATTTTTTGAGTAAATAGTTAGATAATTTATGTGTATTATTTTAATTATTGTTATTATTATTTAAGTGATTATATATAATATAAATAATAATTTTCTTTAGTTAATTTTTTTTTCCTTTTACTTTACAAAATTTTATAATTTTCTCAAATATTCTTTAAATAACATATCATTTTAAAAGTCAGATCATATCTTTTTAATGGAGTGTTTCTCCTCTTACATCTTTAAACATAAGAAAGATATATGATTTCCTACAACTCTTAACATAAGAGAGAATATATAAGTTTTCCTACAACTCTCAACCTAAGAAATATAATATATAAGTCTTCCAAATATGAATGATAGATGAGATCATCATCTCCAACATGTTTTTCCCAAGATTAAAATTTTTCATCTCAATGTGACAACTATGAGTTGAAAGAGGCAAATGTTACCATACTAGAACTTAAACATTGACCTAGGTGTCCTTGTACAAAATAAACTATAAATAGAAGATCAAAAAACATAACCATTCTACAATCAAGCCGAGGAATCAAAACCTAATCCTACAACCTAGATGAGTGATTTTGAGTCCTTTGATGTTCTTTCTTCCCTTAGAGGATTCCCACAATTGGTGTTCAATCTATTCAAAATTGTTGATATTAATTTCAAAGGTTGTGTTATTATTCCAAAACTTTTTCAAGGGTATAGCCTACGCCTTCTAACTCTCCAAAAATGAGAAAAAATGAATTTTGTAATATTGATTATACATTCCAAGAACATCTAAAAATGGAGATGATGAAGATCCAAGTATCAACCATAAAGACAATGAGAAACTAGATTGTTCAACAGATAATGATGCTAGGAAAAATTGATATGTATCCCTGTATTTAGTTCTTGTTTCTCTATTCTATAGCAAGTTCAAGATGTACATGTTGGTTTTTACTCGATAGGTAACACCTTATCAAAGTGAATTAATGATCTCGGTCTCCATTTGAAGATTCCTATTTTGACTCAAGGTGAGGAAATTCATGTGACCATTCAGAAAGATGAGATAATATACCAAATCAAGTTGTATTGTAATATTGTTCTTAGTGAGGGGAAGCTAGAAAATCAAAACTATGCTATTATTTTTTCTTTTGGACAAGCTTTTTAGACAACTGATATGAATTAGGAAACTATCTAGAAGAAGCATCAAAAATGTGAAACTTGCAGTGTTCATTTTT
Organism: Pinus tabuliformis; assembly: GCA_031772625.1. Classification (NCBI taxonomy): domain Eukaryota; kingdom Viridiplantae; phylum Streptophyta; class Pinopsida; order Pinales; family Pinaceae; genus Pinus; species Pinus tabuliformis. The sequence goes on along the minus strand of CM062806.1, from coordinate 394,591,870 downwards.
TTGTGATTGGAGTTCTTAATAGATATAAGAAGCTTCACAAGTATGATTTTTAATATATCAACTTTCCAGGTCCACTATCCAAATCCACTGTTAGGACACAGAAAAAATGTGAAGAGCGAAGGAGAGATATATAGTGGGTACTTATGGTTAGGAATCCCTAGGGCTGAGTAGGGTCAAAATGTTTAATATATATTAAGGTTGTATATTAAATAATAAGCCTTTGAGATAAATAATAAAAATAGACGGTAGAGATTTGTTTGTCCTTACAAGTTTTTAGGAATTCTAGATCAACCACTCTTCTTTTAATTAATATTCTTAGATTTTCAAGTCAACAAACCTCATAGTCGATACCCCTTCCATATTGGGCTGAAATTGCAGTATTCATTTTTCTCTAATTCGAGTTGTTAATAGATATAGGAAGATTCATAGGTATGATATTTAATATCAATGTTTTAAAGCCACTAGCTAAGTCCATTACCAAGACATGGAAAAAATGTGAAGAGTAGTGCAGAGATATATAGTTGATACATATGGTTAGGAAACCTTGGGTTGACTAAGATCAAAATATAAAACATAGTTTGGGGTTTTATATTAAATAGCAAAACTTAGAGATATATAATAAAAATTGATGGTCAAGATCTATTTGTCCCTATAATGTGAAACTTGCTAGAAGACTTTAATAAAAGAAAACATGGTGTGTGATGTTTAAAAATACTTAGATTAGAGAGTGTATTTTTATAGGAAGTGTCTGTTACACTAAAAAATGTCACCATGGCTATTAACAGTTGGTATGGCTCTATCAACAGTCATACTACCCTCTTAAGCAAGTCTTATGCCTCTGCTATCCATGTCAAACTCCAAGAAAGAGAGAAAGTCTTTATAAATATGTTTATCTCTGGGTACGCAGGTTCTCTCAAGCCTTGCCTGCGGGTACGCACCTAATGTTCACAAAAGCTGTGTCCTTGGACGCTCTGTATGTAAAGGGGCAGGTGCGTCCCTCTGAAAAGGTTAAAATGCGCAAGTTTTATCTTCAAAAACTTACTTGTGGTCATTTCTAGAGCATTCTAGAAGGTTGTTTGACGTGTATGAGGCGCCTCCAGATGGTTCATGCACCCCTAGCAAAGAGGAACTTATCCCATCAATAGGGGAGCTATCCCACCCAAAGAGGGGATTATCCCATTGATGTTGGACCTGAATAACTTCCTTTTGAGCACTATAAATACAGGCATTGGGCCAGAAGGGGAGAGGTTGAAAGCTATACATTTCTAAGGGTAAATGCTGCAGGAATTAGGTCTCCCATTTAGAAGCTTGTGAGGAGAGATTGTCATCTTTGCTTGTTCTATTGGGAGTGGGTGAGCTTTGTCAAAGTAGAGGAAGACTCTTGTGGACCCTGGAAGGAGCTTGCACAACACCAAGGCTCAGGTTGTAACAGTTCCTTTTGATTACCTTTAATGCAAATTAGTTCATTCTTCTCAATAGCTTGTTGTTTATGAGTTATTTCATGTACTCCTTGGTCTACATGTTGAATATGCTTTGTTTTATGTTATAATCAGGTGCTATTTAATGGTTTGACTGTTGGTGATTGCAGGTTTTGGAGAAAAGGAGGAGCTCATCCAGATCAACAAAGCTTGGACTTCTACAACTGCGTTTGGATAGAGGTAAGAACGAAACACTTGATTTCTCATATTATAATTCATGTTTAGTGAAGGATAGCTCTAGTTTGTTTTGTTTGTCATTAGAATGTCTTAGACTTCTAGGAAGGTCGGTTGTGTCCGCACTATTGACTGATTCCGTGTGACAAATTGGCGACTTCGCTGGGGAGATCTCCACGTGTATTATGTCGATTCAATGTTGGAGATCGCTTGGTTCTCCTACGTTGAACCAGTCCCCGACCATTCTTAAGGCCTTCGATGGCCGTGGGTTCCATCCGTTTGGCATTCTTCAGGATTTGCCTATAGGGGTTGAAGGAAAAACTGTTAGTCTGGATGTGGAAGTGGTTGATGCCCCTCTAGACTACAACCTTCTTTTGGGTCGAAGTTGGTCTTACGCTATGACAGCGGTCGTGTCATCGGTCTTCAGAGTTATAAAATTTCCATACAATGGTAAGATCGTGACCATAGATCAGCTGGCTTATTTTTCATCTGACCCAGCCTCTTCTGAGAGTATTCAGCATGTCGGAAAAACGACAATCCCTTATAGGGACGTTGGCGTAGGTTTAGTTAAAGATTCCGGTTTACTGGGAACTTTTCCTTTCCCTCCAATCAACGCAGACCCTTCATTTGCAACAATTCATATGATTACGTCAGAAAATATTATTTATGATGATCCTTGGATTGTCCCATCTGAATCTGAGATAGACTCATTCGGTCATGCTATGCCTTTGAGTCCATATGAAATTGCTTATGAAGCAGTTACGTCTTTTTCCGACACGAGTTCAACCCAAATTGACCAAATGAATGTGGTCGGTGAAGAGTCACTTTTCACATCAACCTCAGAACGGATAACGTTTCCTGAAGTTGTGTCATCTGACGAACAACTTCGCGAAATCCTAAGTGTAGACGATCTACCATGGGAAGATCTCCATCATAGATCTTCGTTTTTACCTGAAGATGATGATTTTGAAAAAGATTTTTCATCTATTTTTACCACTGAATATGTCAAGGAGGCTCAGAATCCAATGAAACATCCTGATTCCGAGTTGAATTTAGCAAATATTTCTCATACTATTGCCATTGACATTTCAGTAAAAGTGGGAACTATTGAGAACATTCATATAGGTGCCTCATGTACAGACGATGAAATTCAAAATTACAAGGCCCTATTCCAAGAGTTCCGCGACGTGTTTGCCTGGTCTTACGAGGAGATGCCAGGAATTGATTCCTCCATTGTTGTTCATGAAATAAAGACTTACCCGGACGCTAAACCTGTTCGGCAACGTCTGCGTCAGATACACCCTAGGAAAGCGGCTGCAATAAAAGCAGAAGTTGAGAAGCTGTTGAAAGCAGGTTTCATTTATCCAATTCCGCTAACGGATTGGGTTTCGAATATTGTTCCGGTCAACAAGAAACAAGGAACAATAAGAATCTGTATCGATTATAGGGATATAAATCGTGCTTGTCCAAAAGACAACTATCCCACGCCCTATATCGATCAAATCATTGATGATTGTGCCGGCAGTGAAATATTTTCCTTCATGGACGGTTTTTCCGGATACAATCAAATCAATATTCTGCCTGCCGATCAACCAAAAACGGCTTTCATTTGCCCTTGGGGGACGTTTGCTTATTGCAAACTACCTTTTGGACTTAAGAATGCCGGAGCCACTTTCCAACGGGCAATGTCTTACGCGTTTCATGACATCAAACACATTGTGCAACCGTATCTCGATGATTTGCCTGCTCACTCATTACGTCGAGCTGATCACCCTGTTCACTTACGAGCTATTTTCATGAGGTGTCGGCATTATCGAATTCGTTTGAATCCACACAAATGTGTCTTCTGCATAGAAGTGGGACGATTGCTAGGTTTCGTTGTTTCAAAAGCCGGCATTCGCGTCGATCCCTCGAAGGTAGAAGCTATTGTTAAATTGCCTCCTCCCTCGAGTTTACGCCAACTCCAAAGTTTGCAAGGGAAAGCAAACTTTTTACGTCGATTCATTCCTAACTACGCCGAGATTACAAAGGGTTTCACCCGGTTGTTGAAACAAAATGTTCAATTCTTTTGGGATGAGATAGCTCAGAAATCTTTTGATGCGCTAAAGCACGCGTTGACCCATGCACCGTTGCTGCATCCTCCCAACTACAACCAGGATTACCTCTTGTATCTCGCCGCCTCCCACTCCACCATTGGAATGGTTTTAGTTCAGGAAGATGAACTCGGAACGGAACATGTGATATATTATCTTAGTCGGACCTTAAATCCCACCGAGTTAAAATACTCACATGTGGAAAAGTTGGCTCTGGCAGCCGTTCAAGCTGTTCAGCATTTTCGTCATTACATTCTTCTCCACAAAACTATTGTGATTTCGGATTGCAACCCTATGACCTATATCTTGACAAAACAATTGCTAGGGGGCAAGTACTCCAAATGGATCGTTATCCTGCAGGAGTTCGATTTGGAGTTCGAGAAGTCCAAGTCTAAGAAATCCTTGGTTTTTACTGAGTTGATGTGTGATTTCCCGTATACTGATACAGAGACTGTGGCAGAGGAGCCCATTGCAGACGAATCTTTGTTTCTTATCAGTACTTTAGATCCGTGGTACGGGGATATAATCATCTATCTCCAAACCCAAACCTTTCGGCCTGAAGTTTCAAAGTTGGAGCGTCGAAAAATTCGGTTTAAATCCCAGCCATACAAGATTATTGGAGATACACTTTATCGCAAGGGGGCAGACCTGGTTTTTCGACGTTGTTTAACTCACGAAGAGGCTGAGAAGGTTTTGAATGACTGTCACTCTGGAGCGTGTGGTGGTCATATGTCTGGGTATGCCACAGCTCAGAAGGTGTTGCGTGCTGGCTATTTTTGGCCGTCTATGTTCAAAGATTGTATCATTGCGGTACGGAAATGCCACAACTGTCAAGTGTTTGATCACAAGATGCGCGCACCACCTGCTCCTCTCCACCCTATAATTGCCGTTGGTCCATTCGCCAAATGGGGTATCGATTTTATTACTTGTAACCCTCACTCGGCCGGGGGGCATGCATATATCATCCTCGCGGTTGATTATTTTACTAAATGGGCCGAGGCAATGCCTACATTCGACGCAAGCGGCAAAACAGCTGCAGTTTTCGTATTCAATCATATTATAACTAGGTTTGGTGTCCCACAAGCAATCATTACTGACCATGGGAGTCATTTTCGAAACATCATGATGACTGAGCTTACAAGCCAGCTTGGTTTGCGCCACGACAGTTCTACTCCTTATTATCCGCAAGCCAACGGCTTGGTTGAGTCTATCAACAAGGTTCTAGTCATCATGATTCGACGGATCATTGGTATCCATCGATCGAACTGGCACAACATGTTGTTTTCGGCGCTATGGGCATACCGAACCTCAGTGAAAACTTCAACAGGGTTCACTCCTTTCCAGCTAGTTTATGGCTTGGAAGCTGTGTTACCCATTGAATGCGAAATCCCATCACTTCAAATGGCTGTCGAATTACTCCCAGCTACTTCTGAAGAGGAGAAACGTCTATTATACTTAGCTAAATTAGATGAGACTCGACGTGAAGCTACTTTAGCAATCGAGACTCACGCGAAACGAATGAAAGCTCAGTATGATAAGAATGTGACCCCTCGCAGTTTTTCGGAAGGAGACCTAGTGCTATTATATGATCAAGCTAACGATAAGCTAGGTGCTGGAAAATTCGTTCCTATGTGGCATGGGCCCTACATTGTAAAGCGAAAGCTAGCAAAAGGGGCCTATGAGTTGGTAGATTTTGATGGGGACTCTTTGGGCAAACCCAGAAATGGGCTGTACCTGAAGAGGTATTATGCTTAAATGATGGGTGTGGAGAATTTTTTAGTTAGGTTAGATTTACTTTTCTAGCTAGTATGTTTGTTAGTTTAGTCAGTGTGCTTAGTTTAGAAGAGTGTGTTTTCGTCATTATTCTGGCTTATCTTGGTTTTGCTCTTGATATTGCAGATGTCGACGCCTCTCCAAACGTATATAGGATTTGCTGATGGTGCTTGTCGTAGTACACGGAATATCTCTTCCGCAGCTTGGGTTATCTATTCGCCCTCTGACGAGTTAGTTTCTTTGCATGGGGTAAGCCTCGGTCAAACAACAAACAACATTGCAGAATACAGTGCAGTGATTGAATTATTATCTGAGTCTATTTCATTTGGGATTCGGAGTTTGATAGTAAGGTTGGATTCTGAACTCGTTGTATTACAGCTTAATAGAGTTTATGCCATTAGAAATCCTGTGTTGTTAAGATTATTTTTGAGGGTGCGTCTCTTGGAACGTGAATTTGATTACATTGAATATCAACATATTCCAAGGTCTTTAAATACATTAGCAGACGCATTGGCGTCTCGAATGTTAAATAGACATCTGTAAACAATCATAAATGCAAATTTATAAACATTTCATCATACATGTTAAACAAAGTAAGCCGGTAATAATGATATATATATAGATAGAAGTGTGTCAAAAATATACATCGTCTTCGATCATAGGTTGAAAAACACCTTATGATCGGCAAAATGATAAGTACAAAAAGTCAAAATGTCACATGTGTCTACAAGTGACTAGTCAATCACTGGTGGTGCTCCCTATATGACACCACTGCACGGGCTACCTTGCGCAAAAATCTCCTAAATGGTCCAGGGACCGCGACTACATAGCGCTGAAGTCTGATAGGGATATCATCCATGGTAGTCTCAGGTATATCCGCCGTGAGATGCTGTAGATCATGCTCCAACTCAGTCAGTACCTCTGCAGCCGCCGCGTCCTGTGGGGCTGGTACCGGTGCAACTGGATGTCTTCTCTCAAAAGGCCGGAGGTTGGCTGGACGCTGTGGACCAACATCTGCATTTTGAAAATTTTACTGTCAGTTTTGAGACGATATATATAAAAAACAAAAAAATATACATAATTAGAAAACTCGTGAAAAATAAAGTACCTCTGTCGTCCCATTGTTCTCCCTGTGGAAGAACCATGTCCGGATCACCTCGAAAATCTATTCCGGCATACGAAAAGTCCTGAATAGCAAACACCTGGTCCTCTAACCAGTGAAAATATCTTTCAGTGAATCGAACAACTGCCGTACCCTCGTCTGGATGCCGGGCCATCACCATGACCCATCGTATCAGCTTTGGCTCCTGAGGACCCGAAATATCAACGGTGAGATGCTGAGGGATCAGCATCGGGACTCTCTCCAAAGCAAAGCTCACGACTATAGGCCCATATCCAAAGGTCTTTAGTCTCCCAGTCTTTGCCTTGGTCAGTTGAGCTTTCAAGTTAGCCAACATCGCATCACACCAGTTGAAGATGGTGCCTTGGAGACAGTCAATTGCCATCCGCATTTGGGACCCAGTGGCAATATGTAAAGTGGCTGAGCCACAAATCCTGGTCACAGTGAAAGCTAAGACCATGAGTTCACGCCGAGAGATGTATTTGATCTCTATGCCTTTCGCATGGCGTTGATTAGGTACGCACCAATCTGCTCGGAGACTATCAAGGGATTGGCCACCCGGCCTAGTCCCGGCTAGATTGAGTTGCTCGCCTCTGTTCGGCAAGCCAGTGAGAAAGTAGATGTCGGAGGGCTCTATCTCGAGCTGTTGCCCCCCGATATAAAAGCATTGGTCGACAACGTTCCATCTCTCGACCAGCCACTCCAAGAATCTTACCTGAGCCCTCATGCCAGGTATGGCCCAGTATTTGTATAACCCGCATCCTCTTAGGGCATCGAGGGAAGGTTGATGATTGATTGCAGCTTCATCAACCTCCTCATGCTCTCTTTCTCTCCAATCCAGCATGATAAGTGCCCTACACATGAATAAACAGGCATTAGAACAAATTTTGGGCAATTGCAATGGTTAATTTGGGAGCTTGGGGTTTCAAAATCCGCGTTCTGCGGAGGACGCACCCCACGTTTGGCACACAGTGCGCCGGGACGCAGGTGGCCTGAAGGTAGCCTGCGTCCCCCGACCTTTTCCCTGTGTAGGAAAAAGTCGAGGGACGCAGGCCAGCCTTTAGGGAACCTGCGTCCCCCGCGGGGCGGTTTTCAAAACCCAAAACCCCCCAAAAATCAAAAAAGAAACCTAAAACAAAATTCTAAATGGATGAATTTGACAAGGAGGATGTTGTGAAATACCTGGAGGAGACGGCGTTCGATTCCGACGGTCAGATTTTCCGCAGCGACCACGGGAAGTTTTTTGCCAAAAGCCCTTTTTTCAACCTCAACAGTAAAATGGTAAAAATGATATTGTAAAAAGTCTTTTTATAGGTTTTTTGGATGAATTTCTTCATTTTTCACCATGAAAGGATGATTTTCAATGAAATTTTGCCTATCTTAAACAGGTATGAGTAATGTGTCGTTTTTGTGCAGGACAAAGGGATTTAGAGGGAAAATTGTCATTTTTCACGAACAAAAATATCAGAGTCATCTTTTAAGCCCTTTTCTGACTCCTAAAAAATGAAAAGATTGCCGAGCATTTCTTTTACACTCGTTAAAACAGAATTAAAAGGTGGTCCCCTTATAGCTCTTTTCTGACCGTAAAATCAGGAAAAGATTGCCGGGTTTTTGTCGTTTCGAACTCGATACGGAAATAAAACGATGTGTCCTTGATCGCTTTTTACTTTTCAGGTCAGTGGCACTAATCATGAAAGTACTCCTTGGTCGCAAGATCAAGCGGTTCCCCCAGGTATTATTTTATACTTTTTCGGGCTTGAGGGACACAAATCTACGAAAAAGTTCAACTTGGAGTCTTCTTAAGTTTTTCAGACTCTCTAAAATTGAAAAACGCCGAGTTATTCCTATACTGGACTCGTTAAAATTTCACAGTAAAGGACCTGTTCAATTACAAACAGGAACGAACCACTCCTTCCTAGGGTTCGAATCAAAACTAGGTTGGACTCGTCCGAAGGATGAGCTTATAACCAAGCATATGTTATCCTCCTCAAGCTTGTTAAAAATAAAGAGGTACTTGCCAGAAATGGTGGGGGAAAAGAGAGAAGAATGAGCCTATTTGTTACCTTTTGTCTCAAAAGAAGCTTTATTACCACTCTTGGACACGACACTTTTTCATTCACCTGGGTTGGGAAATCATTTACCTCACAGTTGACCAAACCACTTTGCAAGTTTTCAAACCGGGTTCTGGGAATTGACTTTGAGTTATTTATCACCAAACCATCTGTCGTGTCGTTATGTGTTCAAGAGGTCTGCAAACAAAACTTTCATCTGCAAAATACTTGTCGTCCATTTGACCATCCCTGAGTCAGTCCTTACAGCAACATTTCCTCAACTTGAACAATGATTTCGTGTTGCAGGCTTGCCTGCAACGAGTCGCTTTCTATCGACATCAACACATTATCTAGAGAGATGACTTAGAAATCGTCAGTACCTTGAAGTCTGCATGCATCAATGGCAGGTTTCTCGCCTTTGACGTCAGTTTACATCATTGACTTTCGATCGAAGGATTCCGTGAAATGTTCGACGTCAACTCATTCATTCACATCTCATGGATTGTACTGGGTACTTTGAGAACCATTGACATTACTGGTGGTCTCTCTCACGCTTGTTAACAGTTTACATCATTGACTGGTAATCAAGTGGTTTCTACCATGTTCGACAACAACTCATTTATTCACATGGTTAGGATCGTACCAATTCGGGAAGTAGAAATGAAGACCCTGGATCTAGTTTCCACCATCCAGGCTGCGAGGAGTTTTGTATTCATTATCTAAGTAGACTAATCATAAACAGATGGCTGCGCCCATACTGTGTCTACAAAAGTCTATGATTATGATGTACTACAAGATCATTCCTGTATCAGAGTAGTTAGTCTGTTAGTTAAAGTTTTGATCTGAGTATGGGAATGCCTACCTCAGCGATGATATAATCTTATACATGTATTTTGTGTTGAAAATTGCAGGTTCCGACCAGGTTCTCCACGAGATAATCCTTGAAATGATAAAGCGCTTCACCCTTCCTAGATTTACAAAACCCTAATCTATTCCAGGCTTCGCACTTTAGGGGGCAATCTGTTACACTAAAAAATGTCACCATGGCTATTAACAGTTGGTATGGCTCTATCAACAGTCATACTACCCTCTTAAGCAAGTCTTATGCCTCTGCTATCCATGTCAAACTCCAAGAAAGAGAGAAAGTCTTTATAAATATGTTTATCTCTGGGTACGCAGGTTCTCTCAAGCCTTGCCTGCGGGTACACACCTAATGTTCACAAAAGCTGCGTCCTTGGACGCTCTGTATGTAAAGGGGCAGGTGCGTCCCTCTGAAAAGGTTAAAATGCGCAAGTTTTATCTTCAAAAACTTACTTGTGGTCATTTCTAGAGCATTCTAGAAGGTTGTTTGACGTGTATGAGGCGCCTCCAGATGGTTCATGCACCCCTAGAAAAGAGGAACTTATCCCATCAATAGGGGAGCTATCCCACCCAAAGAGGGGATTATCCCATTGATGTTGGACCTGAATAACTTCCTTTTGAGCACTATAAATACAGGCATTGAGCCAGAAGGGGAGAGGTTGAAAGCTATACATTTCTAAGGGTAAATGCTGCAGGAATTAGGTCTCCCATTTAGAAGCTTGTGAGGAGAGATTGTCATCTTTGCTTGTTCTATTGGGAGTGGGTGAGCTTTGTCAAAGTAGAGGAAGACTCTTGTGGACCCTGGAAGGAGCTTGCACAACACCAAGGCTCAGGTTGTAACAGTTCCTTTTGATTACCTTTAATGCAAATTAGTTCATTCTTCTCAATAGCTTGTTGTTTATGAGTTATTTCATGTACTCCTTGGTCTACATGTTGAATATGCTTTGTTTTATGTTATAATCAGGTGCTATTTAATGGTTTGACTGTTGGTGATTGCAGGTTTTGGAGAAAAGGAGGAGCTCATCTAGATCAACAAAGCTTGGACTTCTACAACTGCGTTTGGACAGAGGTAAGAACGAAACACTTGATTTCTCATATTATAATGCATGTTTAGTGAAGGATAGCTCTAGTTTGTTTTGTTTGTCATTAGAATGTCTTATACTTCTAGGAAGGTCGGTTGTGTCCGCACTATTGACTGATTCCGTGTGACAGTGTCTCAACACTTTCTTCGTTCATTTCAAATCAAGAACACGTCTCTTTTATGAAATTATGAGTATGAGTATTGCGCTAATAGTGAATAATGTAATGAATGTTCAAACCCTATATTGAGATCAAGGCTATAAACATGTCAAAACTAAATGTTGTTGAAATTCATGGAAATATGATGTAGACCTATCCTCAAGTTTTGTTAGCACACGAAGGTTAGTTAGGAGTGTTTCTAGTAAAAAATGGATAAGTTATCTCCTTTTATTTTCCTATGGTAAAAAATAATTCAACCCTTGGTGTTATAGGTTTTCAGGGATTCATGTTTGTAAGGAGTTTTTTAGAGAAGGGCTTCATGCGCCACACCTTGATCATTTACAAACAAACTTCTTCAATTTGTATGGAGGTTGTAGCGTGACATCTTAGTCCATCAACCATGTCATACCTATAAATAATATCATAGTTGTTCACATGGTATCTATAGGAGAAGCATTGGTTTGGAGACCTTGTACATATAGATCTAAAATACTTATTGTATCCAACCTGTGCACATGGTTATTATGAAGTGATAGTAAATTTTAACCCTAGGGATGACTTCTTTAAGTCGTAAAATTATGTTATAAATTCATATATACCTAGAGTAGCTTACCATCACTAGTTTTTGGGGATGAATACCCAATTTTTGGGCAAGCAAATTCAGAAGAATCCTTAAATTTCATAGGGACAAGTTAGGTTTCTTTTGAGAGATAACGTACTGGAGACAATCACAACAATTTTTTATATGGGATTACATATGAATGGAATTTGATCCCTTTTACCCTAAGCACAAAAACAAATTTATACTAGTTTGGAATATTAAGAGTTGTAGGTGGAAGGAATTTGATCATAATTTTGAATGTCATTGAGAATCATTCTCTCCATACTAATACTAAAGATAATATCTGAAGGTGAAATAATCACATTGGTCTCTTTTATTGAAAATACAAAGGTTGGAAAAAAATTTCAGAAGGAAAACAAAGTAAGATTTGGGAAGTGTTCAATTGAAAAGAGTGGAAACAATGTCATTAGAGTTATGAAGAATAAAATCATAGCAATGGCTATGCAATTTATTTTGTTTTATGAGGTTTTTATTGTTGGAAAATGATTCATCAATTGACCAAGACTATTATTCCATGAGAGTATATATCAACATGTCCTTGAGAAATTGCTTGATGCATATAATTAAGTCAAATTGGGTGGTATTCTTAATAAACATATATTATTGGGAACATTGCATACTTGTGGATGCATTTTTATAGTTGGATCGATTATACAGAATACAAGTAATCTTGTTCAATCTACCATTATGGAAATACCTAGAGAAACCATAATTATTGTGACTATTTTACCCTAAATGTCAAAGGAAAGATTGATAATTTCAATCATGTTTGTTACATGTTCTCACTTCCATGCCTTAGTATTACTTAAGGAGTGATAAAACTCACTATAATGCAGTATCATTTTCCTTCCTTTCATAGTTCAAGAATCACTAGCAATGAAACCAATGCTATGTCGCATGGAAGGCCTATTCCTATGTATAGAAAGTGCTAGGAAAGTTTTAGAGGACACACTATTGTAGGAAGTAGGGGTCTATTTTACATAAAGATACATCATTAAATTTTTCATCAAAGGATATACGTATTTATTCAAGCACCTAGGGCTTCAAAAAGAGTTTTCTTCAATAATGCTAGGGTCATCCTTAAGGAATATTCAATAATGATAGGGTTTCATCATATTAAAAAATGATACGCTTTTATCATTGACATCAATGACAATTTTTTCAAGCAGCTGGAAAGGACACATAATCCTAGGAATTTTTGGATTGGTAAGAGTTTGCATTCAGTCGGTCCCATAGGACACATCACCCTAAAGCTTCTTCCCTAAGAGTTTTCGAATGATGTGGAAGTGAAAAGTCCTATGGTGACCATATGATGAGACAAGGGGGCATGTAAGTGGTAGGGATAAAAAACAAGGTGACATGTAGATGGAACAACCCAAAAGTGAGATGGCACCTTTTGGTCCCATTAGGGACATGTAACCTTGGAGGTTTTTACACAGGAGTTTCCTAAGGAGAAATGGGGAAATTCCCTTCCCATTGATATTAAAGCTTCACATGACTCATTCCATAATTTTTAGAAAAGAACCTTTCAAATACAAACACCCAAAACCCCTTCCTTCTATGTACTAGTGACATAGACCGTAGGTCACATGGTGGATTTTCATTGGAACATAGGATAGTGTGGAGCATAGGTGGCATGATGATGTCAATGAGGGTGACATGGAAAAAACATTCAATGAGACACATCATGCTAATTTAGCATTTTCATGTGCCTAAGTGGGCCAAAAATTATTTACATGTGGTACCACTTAGAGATGGACAAAAATGAGTTACATGTGGTACCAATTAGAGTTGGAAATGTGGTAGTAGTAAGCAGGTGGTGCATTAGTGGTAGACGACATCACCCCGAGGGTTTTAGGAAGAGTACAGCGAGAAATGCCTAAGATTTCTAAATCTGGAGGAATGGGAATATTTCCTAACATGTGACATCTCAAGATTTTTTCCCGAGATTTTTTTCAAATGATGTCACCCTAGTGATGATGGCACACAAGAATTATTTGAAGGGGTACCATATGAAATAGATGGGATAAAACTATTTACAACATTTGAATTTTTTTTCATATGATTCAAGGCATGCCCACGGAAAGGTTTTGCACTGTTTTCATGTGTTATAGGTCCAGGGGTACTGTTACCACTCAAACTAGCAAGAGACCTAAAGGGGATCCCTAAAAGGGAAAATGTTAGACCAACGGCAACAAATGGAGACTTAGCCCACTGTCACCTCAGCTAAGACTCTCTTCTATTTCTGAAATTTAACTGATCGGAGGATACATGGTATATTATGGAGTCACTGATGAAGGATAAATCAATGAATGGATGTGGAGTGACTCAAATATTCCCTTTCTAGAAGTTTGAAAGATAGATATTTCTTTTCTTTCTAAGCAAGAAACAATGTCATCTAGGAGAAGGAAGCGAGGATTTTAGGGTTAGGTTTATGGGATATGACTTGTGAAGGAATTTACAAATCCCTGAAATCCTTGTTGAAATTGGTATCCCAGAAGGTTCTTGAAGAATTATATTTTCAAAGGAATGGGACCACATAGGACTAGGTGGAACAAGCCTACGGTAGGAGGAAAGAGTATGGAAACCAATTATTTTCTTACCCTAGAAAAGGTGGGGGAAAGGATCAAAGAAAGGATTTTCAGTTAAAGGTGATGAATTGATCCTATGAGGCACTAGATTGGGGATGCTAGGGAAGATTTTGATCTCGGATATAGGGCATGGATTTTCTCACAAATCGACCATTGAAATGGCCTCACATTTGGAGGAGATGTAGAGGAGACACTAATGTAGGATATGCTAGGGGATCGATCTTTTTGGAGGGATAATTGTTCAGGAAAATGATGCCCTAGATGAACCAATTTGGCTAGACCTAGGAAAAGGTGAAAACGGTATGATTTTAGGTGACCACTTCTTGGTAGATCAGTTCCTTAGTCTTGGGATAATGGGGTCTATGATAAATTTGACTGAGTATATTTGGTTCTTAATCAAGGAGGACTCAAGAGCACTTATCTATCGTTTTAGGTCAAAGAGAAGAAAATATTGCAACTTTTATACTTTGTTGCGCAAAAGGTGATGGCTTCTCAAGACAAATTCGTTAATAGAATTACCCCTAGGAGATTTCATTCACATAAAATGGCTGATACATTGAGAGATTCTATAATAGAGACAAAATTCCACAATTTAAAGCATTAAATTCATGAAACAATTAGCCCTAAGAATATAAAAATTCCCAGTCCAATGTATATGATGAAGTAATACAAGAGTAACATTTAAATCATGTACTTACATGTAAGAGAATATATCCAACAATCCATAATTTGAAAAGAAAGAAGCTCCAAGATCAGATAGACCAAATGCACACATCAAAATTCATGCATTTAGATGATGAGAAAATGAACTCATCTCACTTGTATTTATACACTAATGAGGAGTTCAAATTAGTCTCCTTAGCTACATAAGCCCCAAAAATAAGTTAATGTGCTAATATTCTAACTTTTGGTGAGAAGCCCACCAAGTTAGCTCACAAATGAGAGAATATGCCTCTTAAGAGGTTAGATGATGAATAATACATGTCATAGAGCCTTATAAGAGGGTGGATGAGGTGCATGGGTTCCATAATGAAGAGTAGGAGCCTCAAAATTGATGGAAAAGGGGTTGGTCCCTTGTTATCCAAACAATAAACTTATGGTGCTTCCAATGGATGTGGGGGCACAATAATAACCTCATGGGTCTCCAAATGAGGTCGAAGATGCTTGTATATAATATGCAAGGGCTCTAATGAGGGATTAGCGGATGCTACATCATCCTACAAGTCGTGGGTCAGCTACCAAGTGCATGGTGCATTGGAGGGGCCAGTTGGGCATAGGTGAACTAGGTGCATCTTCTTCATCCAAGGGGATTTTCTCAAGCATCTCTGACCAGCATCAGGGATCCAAGGAGCTTTATCTACTGTTGTGGAGGCCCATGGCTCTCAATACACACCCTATATGTTCCATTGTATCCGTCTGGAGGATTATGACCTCGACCAAACCTAAGATGGAGGCCATCTGCAACCCTACAATACATTGAATGTGTCCCCTAGCCATCAAGTATAACAAGTCATTATAGAAATCGAGTAAATGAGCTTACAAATGATGGACCATAGGTGGGGACTTCATAATGGCATGCCCTTCCATAATGGGTTTCAGGATGTTCCAATGTCCCCTAACTCCAAATGGGGTCAACCAAGCATCATATTAGGTGGTTTCTACTTCTAAAGGGGATAATATGTTCAAGGTACATCCTTTAAAAGGTGGTGGCATGTGACAGATAGGTGAATGAAGTAGGGGATGAGAAGGGGAAGCCCTAGGCGACATGTTAGGGTACAATGGTAGCTAATAAAAGGGAACCCCACACTTGGGTTTATAATGTATAGGAGGGAGATATCATGGTACATGAGGTGCCTCGGCCTTGATTTTTCCACCCTTATTTATATATCTTTTGCCTTTTTATGTTTTTCTTTGATTAACTTCTTGGGGCTCAAGGGGTAAGAGAATCATGCATAATATATAGCAATGAATGCCCCCTTTTTAGGTAGGGTGGTTCATTTCCCACCAAGGGTTGGGACAATCATGGGTTCCTATATGATGAAGGAGGCTCATAGAACTTGTAGGAACCAAGGTGATGCCCATGATGATGGGGTAGAGCTCATGTATTGACTTTTTCCCACGTGTTAAATGTGTATGTCCCAACCTTATTAGCATTTTTTGGTACATTTTCCTATTGAATGTGGCGAAAAATGATTTTGTCTTTATTTTTAGCAGCATCAACCTCTGGGCATCATTCCAGGCCTGACCCAAGGTGTGGGCAAGGGGACGAGGTGAGATAACCCTATGTGGACCCAATGGAGGAATGTGGACCTAGGTGGGAGAAATGATGAATGGGGTGATAATGAATGGAAAGGGGGTAATATAAGTGGATGAGGGAGCAAGACAATGTAACCAAAATAAGGGTTTCCTGTGAAATATCATCCCTAAAACCAAATAGTTAGTAAAAGAGGTCCCACGGGACTAGAATCCAACATTAATATCCAATATTTGATTAAGCACTTCAATCTTTGATCTAACTCCCAAGGCATTTCACCAACCCTCATCGTGATTTCCTTGAATCCAATTACTAATTGCGAGTTAGAGTTAGGATTACCAAATGCTTTGTCCAAATCGATCTGTGTGTCAACTAATGACTCCAATGGATTATCAATGCAATACTTAATGTGCCATGTCAGTACGCAATCTTGTAGATAGGTAACCAACTGCACCTTCTTTATATTATCATCTGTAATATTTTATGCTATCCACATAGCCTTCACAACAAACCAAAACTGATTTGGATCCTCACCTCCTAAGCCCTTGAAAATTGGAAGCTTCATTGTATTCATCATGTTGAATGGTGACAGTGTGGGTGAAGGTGTATCCTGTGGGGGTGAATGTGGAGGTGGCATGGAAGGATGAAGTATTCACGGAAAACCCTACCTTATCAACTAGACAATGATTCGTGGCAAGGCTTGTACCACTCCCTCATCATCACTCGAAGGAGGTTCGATCAATGGACTATATTTAGGACCTACTTTTCCTTCATTTCTAAAGCTTCATCCACTTCGTGTAGATCCAAACATCAAGGCAAGGCATAACCCACTTTTCACACGAGAGCTTATTAATCCAATTATTCAAAGATCTAAAATACTTACCTCACAGTCCCTTGAAAAAGCATCGCTCTGCTTCGTTGTAACTAACCAAGGTATCAACTGAGAATTCTGTCACAAATCCCCTAAGACTCAATCAAGCTAATGATCAAGAATGCATGTGATCTCATCTTCAGAAGCTTCCAACCTACGCACTAGCTCCTAGGGCCACACTATCAGACTGTCAAGCCCACCTTCCTTGGCCATCTCACAATTTAGCGATCTACTCATATATTTTTTATCAAGAAGGTGCAGAAGAAGATTTCGTGTATTTCTATACAAATATCGATCCAACCACTATTCTTTTGTCAAGCGTGGATTCGTGTATCTTTCTATCCAATGAATTCTCAATTTCCTTTCTGGTTGGATTTCAGTGATGCGACATTACGCATCTCTTTATGCAGATCCTAGTCCCAGGAATGGAACCATTTGTTGGCTTAAGGGGTCCTAACCCAGGTTCAGAGTTATTAGAGCCAAAATAATCCCTACACTAATGGCCCTTTTGGCATCAATCCGCAGTGCGTAGACTGAAGTCTCACCCGAAGCAGTATGAGGGGATGCTGGAACCAAGTTTCTACACCCAGAGATCAATGTGATGTCCTTCTGTGAACTAAATCTACCTTCACGCAGATCTCTAAGCCTTACATATTATCATTTTAACTTCCCTCAATCGGCCTCTAGACCTCTGTGAAGTTCTACGATTAGTTTTTGCATACCCTGAATAGGCCAATTAGCTACTTACGTGCACTGATTACCCTTAGATCAAGATTTACTCAGATCTACCTAAGTGTTCAATAACTTTAACAGAAAGTGTTATGATCTCCACATAATCACTTAACCTTAATTTTGTTCAAATATAAGACATATCAAGTAAATTTGTGCATCAATAGAACATTATTTCATAAAGACAACATTCACCACAACATATATCACAATCATAGATAACATAAGTAATTAGATAAAACATGGGAAGTTTTGCAACAATCTTCTCTATTGATCTTCAGTATAGGTTTACAGAGTTAATACTTCCCCATGCACCCAGTAGCAAGGGTCCATGCACTCAGTTGTGGACACTAATCTAGGCCTCTGCACACTCAGCTACAGAGCCTTTTCCTCCTCTAAGACTTCTACCTCAATCTATCTTCTATGGACCCATTACATTCATCATCATCGAATTATTCCTTAGACTCTCTATGACACACCTATTTAGACAATCCCTTGGTCCACTGACCATGGGTAGATCTTCAAAAAATGACTCAAGTTTACATAAAAGACAATAAAAACCCATTTTGACTATTAACTAGCTACACGCTCCGTGATCATAATTTGTGAAGACTTTACATATTTTTACATCAAAACTTGGGCTTTTGTCCCAAAACTAACGCAAGAGACCCCATCCCAACAAGCACCCAAAAGGTTTCCCATATGATGAAGGAGGCTCATAGACCCTGTAGGAACTAGGGTGATGCCTATGATGATGGGGTACAACTCATGTATTGGAGTTTTCCCATATGATAATTATGTATGTCTCGACCATCTTTTGCATTTTGTGGTACATTTTCTTGTTGAATGTGGAAAAAAATGTCTTTTTATTTCTTTTTAGATGAACCAACCTTTGGGTGTCATTCCAGGTCTGATGCAAGGTGTGGGAAAGGGGATGAGGTGAGCTAACCGTATGTGGATGTAGTGGAGGAATGTGGACCTAGGGTGGAGAAATGATGAATGGGGTAACACTGAATGGAAAGGGGGTAATATAAGGAGGTAAGAGAGCGGGACCACGCAACCAAAATCAGGGTTTCCCGTGAAGTATCATCCCTAAACCCAAATGGTTAGTGAAATAGATCGTATATGATTATAATATAAGGTTAATATCCAAAAGTGGTCTAGGGGACAAGAACACATATCTAACCCATTCTTTCCGTTGAATCCCCCCATTAATCCATGCCAACAATTGTCCATGATAAGCAAACTACAATATTCAATTACCAAATCGCAAGGCATACCTTTAGGTTCAGGAGGCCCACATTTATTCATACGATCGTGGTAGATGGGCGAGGGATAACATAGTTGGCTCAGGTGGCGGTGAAATGGCATAATGAGCTAGTTGGTCGCTACAAGGGGTTATTGGTTGTTGGTTGAGGAACATCTTGGAGAAAACAAATTCTCCTATGGATATCACCCAAAAAATTGTGGGTAACAACTACATAGGGACTTTGACAAAAATCAAAGAAAATGGCCTTAAGTTAGGCCTTCGAGCTAGTTGAATCTCCAAGCTAGTCGAGGCAAATTTAGGCACATGGTAGAAAGCGGGTTGAATTCCAACCTCCCAACCAATATTGAAAGGTGCACATAGGGATTATTATAAGGAGCTATAGACTTATGCTTTAAAAGGGAGTTGTGATCATATTTTTTTTTTTGTAAGCTGAGGCGGTACTCTTTTTTCCATTATCAAAAATTAAAAACAGTACATAGATGTGTAGGTCTCAACCTGCCCTGAAGGGAAACCGGGTCTCTTGACCATCTGAAGTTTTTAAAAGCTAGCCAAAAAAAGTATATTATCAGTCTGTCTACCCAAGCTAAATACACCTCTATTCTACCTCTATTCAAACTGTTTTTTCTCTGCAAAAATAACATCTAACAATACAAAAATCAAAATGGAGATTTTTATAAAAACCTCCTTGCAGCGACACCTTCTTCTACGGGTTCATTGTGCCAGGCTCTGGCTCCTTCTCTAGCTTGACTCCCAATCCGCCCGCTTGAAGCATCTGCTGAATCTCATCCATTTTCCTGTCCTGCATGAGTAGGGTGACCTGAATATTCTGCAGTTCTTTTTTCAGGGTGGGGATTCCTTGGGACAGTTCGGCCATTTCCATGGCCACCTGCTCCATTGATTTGGCCAGTAACCGTTTCATTCCCCAGTAAACATGTAGAGATTGTGTGTAAAGGGACATTCTCCCCCTCGTATGCCCCGGATCCGAGAGTAGCCTCTCCCAATCTTCCATCTCGGGATCTGAAGGCTCCTGCAGGGCTTCCTCCTCTAAGTGATCAATTATCCTTCTGATATTCAGGTTAGTATTGTGGTAATAGGCCTCCTCTGCTTCCTGTAGCTTCTTTCTCATATCCTTCTTACCTATTTTCCTGCCTCTCGCCTCACTGGCTTCTCCCTCGTCTGATCCCCTTCTTCCGCCCCTACTCCCTCTTCTGTCTCGTCCTCCAGTCCCTCCTCTTCCTCTTTGGTTTCCCCGTCCTCGCATTACTCTGCTCCCTGCTCTTCTACCATACTCCTCTCCTTCTCCTTCTTCCTGATCATCTTCCTCGTCTTCTCGGCTTCTCGTCCTAGTCTGGTTCCCCTCCGTCTTGCTTTCCTTTCCAGCCATCGCACGTCCTATCCCTTATTCTATAATGTAATTCCGAATATCAAATTCTTCCTCGAACTCGTCCGAGATTGTTAGAAAGACCTTCTGTGGAGCTTCCTCTGCTATACTTTTTCCTTTCTCTTCTTGATCTACCGCCTTACTTCTCATCCGCCTTCCTGCTCTCCTTTCTTGGTTCTCCACCATTTTCCTTTCCCTCTTTTGTTTTCTCCGGCTGTCCTTCGTCTGCTGCAAATTCCCAATTCTCCACCTCACTTGGCCTTGGCTCGCTCCTAATTTCTCTCTTTGCGTCATCCTATTGCATGCTGCTCCTTTATTACCCCTGCTTTGCCACCTTTTCTTCTGAAAGCATCGCTGCTGCCTATTCTCCTCATCAATATTCTTTTCATTAGTTCTTCCAGCTGTCCTCTTTTCCTTATCATGAGGGCTAGCGATCTCTGTCTCTCTGGCAGTTCCACCTCCCCTTCTCGGTACCTTTCCCACCTCTCTCCTAGGGGTGCTCACCTTTCCCATGGTTTGATTGATCCCGGCCTTTATGACTTGATCATCGTATGCTTGTTCCTGCATACGCTCTGTCCGAGCATTGATTAACCTGTCTTTTCTCCTCCTTCCCATAACCGGGAGGCGTCTAATTGTTACTTTCCTGTGCGATCGCTTCATTATAGTCCTGATTTAGAATATTATTTAACTCGATCCAGCTTGGGTCATCCTTTAATGATGTCCAGCTGTCATCCACTGTCCTGTTCGATCCTCCACTTCCCCAATTGGCCAATAGATCTGCTGCACGGTTCCCCGTTCTCAATACGTGGTTAATTATTGTGTATTCGATCCTACTCAGCAGCCCCTCAATATCCTGGATTATCCCTATTGTCCTCCATCTGTTCGTTACCTGATCCCATCTTCTACCATCCCTTAATTTCCTTAACATTTCTATCGTAATTTGGGAATCTCCTTCGATTTCAAGGTTCATGTAACCGTTTCTAACTGTTATCCAGAGACCTTGATGCACCAACCATAACTCCGCTTCGTTATTCGTCATTTCCCCTCCCCATTCGGCAAACACCCACCTTGTATTGCCTCTGCTATCTCTGAAGATGCCTCCCAGACCTGCTTGTCCCGGGTTACCCTTTGAGGCCCCGTCGAAGTTTAATTTAATCCGTTGATCCCCAAGAAGTCTAAAATAGTTGGGGCTCTGCATGCCAATTCTGTTCCTCCTCTCTGTATTGGGGTAGACCATCTTAGATTCCATGCTCAGTTTTGAGACTATTCTCTTCTCTTCCATATTCAACTTCCAATCTTCTTCCTCCCATACTTCTGACAAAACAGTTTCTTTAATTGACCTGCATATTTCATCCCAAATTCTCGATTCTTGACAGCTTTTATCCCTAAAGACTCTTCGATTTCGCTCTTTCCAAATCGACCATATTACGAAACCTACCGCCAAGTTCCATATTCTTCTTACAACTTTGCTTTGGAAATTCCCCTTTCCCCATTGTATCAGAGTATTCCTGATGCTGTCTGGATCCCTTTTTGTCATACCAAAGAGCACCCTAATTTCCTCCCACAAGCTCTGAGCATATGAACATTTGTTCAGTAAGTGCTCCTGAGTTTCTATTTCCTTGCTACAGAGACTGCATCTTGAGGGTCCAATCATTCCTCTTTTCTGAATATTATCCCATGTCAGGATCCTTCCTCTGCTTACCAACCATGTAAAAAATGTTATTTTTGGCCACCATTTTCCTTCCCAAATATTTTTCCACTCCATTGATCTGTCCTCTCTTTCCTCTTTCGTTGCCCAGTAGTATGCTTCTTTCACCGTGAAAATGCCTTTCATCGCTTTACCCCATCTAAGAATATCCTTACCCATTATGACTTTGATTTTTCTCGATTCTATTTCTTTGGTATACAGTTTCTCTGCCTCCTGATTTATATTCTCATCCCATTCTTCTAGCCTTCTCCAAGCTCTCCAAATGTCATTTAATTCTTCTCTTTTCTAGTAGTCCCTCACATATTCCAATCCTGCCCTTTTCGCTTTTTCTTGAACTTCATGAAGAATTTGGATTCTTTCCAGTTTGTCACGTTGTTGCCATCCTTCCTCCCAAAATCTTGCTGAGCTTCCCTCTCGGATTTCCCAGAAAGCAAGGTTCTTAACTATATCCCTATTTCTGATTGCTAGTTCCCAAATTTGCGATCCTCTTGGGGTTTCCTCTACTCTTAAACGCCCTTCAGTTGTATCAGGCATGTCATATTTTTGATTCCATATTTTTTTCCACACATCGTTTCCCCCCTGGACCCATCTCCACCATAGCTTCGCCCCTAGAACCTTATTCAAAATTTCCGGATCTCTCACTCCCAGGACTCCTTCCTCTTTCCTCTTGATTACATTCTTCCATGAGACCAGAGTCCATTTCCTCTATTGCTTGGGACCCCCCCATAAAAATTTCCCCAAAATCTCCCTCATTTTGGAGAAAACTCCTTTGGGAGCGACCATAATAGACAAGGGGTATATAGGTATAGATAATAAGACCGATTTTAATAAGACAATTCTGCTTGCGATATTCATCGATCTGAAAGACCAACTAGCTAATCTTTTCTTGATTTTTTCCAGCATACTCTGCCAATTTTTCATCCGATTAGGATTTGTATCCAGTTGGATACCCAAATATTTAGTAGGTAACTCTCCCTGTCTAAAACCTAGTATCCTAGTTAAATGAGCTTTAATAGAATCTAGTGAATTAAATATGAATGTACAGGATTTATCTTTGTTTATCTCCATGCCTGATGCCCTCATAAAGACATCTAAGACCCTCTTGAAATTTCTCACCTCCTTGAGCGACGCTTCTCCAAAGAGCATCACATCATCAACAAACTGTTGATGTGTGATGGTCATATTGTTCCCCCACAACCTGATTGCTTTGATTTTATTTTCTCTTACTTCCTTTTTGAGTTTTCTACTTAAGCCTTCCACAGCCAAGATGAACAAAAACGGGGAAATTGGGTCCCCCTGCCTAATTCCCCTGGTAGCATTAAACGTACCCGTAGGTATACCATTGACCAAAATTGAGAAATTTGGGGTAGAGATCATGCTGAATATCCATTCAATCCACCTGTTCTCAAAACCATAAGCTCCCAGAATCGCTCTGAGGTAGTCCCAGTTCAGTCGATCATAGGCCTTAGATAAATCCAACTTCATTAGCATCCCTTTCTATTTTTTCATCTTTAGGGAATGAATCACCTCCTGAGATACCACTATACCATCCAAAATTTGCCGGCCCTCCACAAAGCCAGTCTGCTCAGGAGCAATTATGTTGGGAAGGAGAGGTTTCAACCTTTTCGCTATCAGAGTGGATATAATCTTATAGATGACATTGCACAGGGCTATAGGTCTAAAGCCCTGTGGCTCCTCCGAACTGTTACTTTTGGGGATCAGGGTCAGAAAAGTCGAGTTAATTCCAGGCCATATTCGTTGTTTCATTCTTGATTCTTCAACTGCCTCCAATATCTCCTTTCCTATAAAATGCCAACTAGCCTGGAAGAATTCCACTGTATACCCATCCAGTCCTGGTGCCTTGTTCCTGCTCATATTCATCACTACCTCTTTTAACTCCTCCATGGTTACTGCCCGCATTAACGCTTTGTTTTGCTCCTCTGTTACTAATCTTGGTATCTCCTTGCATATATTGTCTATTGCTTCTCCTCTATCCCTCTGGTTTTTTGTAAGGATCCCTTTATAGTAATCAACTAGAGTCTTTTCTATCTCCTCCTGTTCTATTACTCTTTCTCCTTCTGCGTTTTTGATAGAAAAAATCCTATTCCTCTGTCTGTTTTGGACCATAGCTTGATGAAAGAATTTTGTATTCCTTTCTCCTTCCCTTAACCATTTTATCCTTGATTTTTGTCTCCACAGTATCTCCTCCTGTTTCCTTCTCTCTTCCAACTGGCTTATTATTCTTCCTTCCTTCATACTCTTCTCTTCATCCCTTCCCTCCAGGATTATTTTTTGCTGGATTTCTTCCATTTCTCCTTCTAATTTCTGTTTTGCTTCCATAATGTTCCCAAATTCTTCCCTATTCCATTCTTTTATTCTCTTTTTAATCTCTTTGAGCTTCAATTGTATGGTATGCATTTTCCCCTTGCCTCTGATAGTACTCTGATTCCACCATTCTTCCAACTTCTTTATGAATTGGGGGTCTCTAAGCCAGAAAGATTCGAACCTGAAGGGCTTCTTCCCCTTAACCTTCTTCATATCAATATCTAATCTTATAGGCCAGTGGTCTGAACCAAGGCTAGGAAGGATTTTTGCTTCAATAAACACATCACGATTCAAAATTTGCTCTGATAGCAGGAACCTATCCAGTCTAGATGCGATTTGATTCTGTCCTCCTCTTCTATTATTCCATGTGTGGATTCCATTAGTTGTAGGGATATCTACTAACCTCTGGTCCCTAATCAGGTCGTTGAACTCCTCCATGTTCTGATCCTCTTTCCTTATTCCTCCTCTCTTTTCTCCTAGATCCCGGATCATATTGAAATCCCCTCCTATTATCCAAGGAGTTTCCGGGACTAGGCTTCTCATGGTTTGAATATTCTTCAGGAATTCTTTCCGTTCTCTATATATATGAGGCCCATACACTCCTGAGATAAGGATTCTTTCCCCCATCCCCACTAATCTAAATAGACCTGATAGGATTCTAGGAAGACTAAACCAGTTTTCAAAAATTACCTCTTCCGGGTTCCACAAAATAGCCAAACCCCCGGCTGTTGCTACTGCATCCAGGGCCATGACCTCGTATCCTAATTTCAATTTCTTTATAATTTCTGCCAGCTGCTGCCATTCCATTTTCGTTTCCTGAATTATCATGATGCTTGGTTTATCTTTCTTCACCCTTTCTTTCAAATATCTCTGTTTCCCTTTACTATTTAGTCCCCTAATATTCCAGCTTGTAACAATCATTTGAAACTTTTAGAAGTTTGTTGAAATACCTCTGATAGAGGTATCACCCTCCCTGAATTTACTAGAATCTCTCCCACTGCTTGGATCGATTCACTTATCGTTCGTCTCCCTTTTTTTCTTCCACCCTTGCCATTACCGTCCCCTTCTAAGCTTTGGGATTCCTGGTTTCCTGCTTGATCTGATCTATTTTCTATGGATCCTCCCTTCTTTTCCTTGTATCTTTGAAAAGTTTCTTTATACAACTGTTTCTCTTTTTCCGGAATGAATCTTTCGTCCAATTTTTTCCATTCATTGAGTAATTTCTTCATTATCTTCTCTTCCTCTGTGCCCGTTTCTTTTATATTATCCGGACCTGTCATTGATTGTTCAGCCATATTCTCCTGTCTTCCTCCCGCTTCCCCTTCTGTTTCTTTGCTTGGGCTCATGCTTTTTCTTTTTCCTTCCTTTATGATTTCCATTGGAGTTATCTCGTTTACCTCTTCTTCCTGTTTTTCTCCCTCGTTCTCCTCTTCCTCCTCCTGGAAGATCTTGAACTTATTTTGACTTCCAATTGGTGAGTTTTTTTCTTTTGATTGTGTTTTTGTTGCCCCCAGATTTGGCTTCCTCCTCCTTTGTACCTCCCTGTATTCATTTTCTTCACTTTCAGATCCTTCTCCTTTCCTTAGCTCCTCCCTATTAGTCTTCTCTGACTCCACTGTTCGATTTTGTGGGCACTCCCTTGCTAGATGCCCATATTCATGGCATCACCTGCATTTGAAAGGTATATGCTCGTAATCTATGGGCTGTTGCCATATTTCGTCCTGATATTCAACCTCAATGGACTCTGGTAAAGGGTCTGCAATGTTCATGTATACGCAGATTCTTGCATAAGAAGTGTATTTTCCTCTTTTCGTCGACTCTGCCACCTTCACAAAACTACCGATCGAATTTCCGATCCCTTCCAGTATCTCTGGATCCCAAAATTCTATCGGTAACCCAAACAATCTGACCCATATCGGGGCTTCCATTATTTTCTCCTCATCAGGGTTGTATCTGTCTTCCCAGTATCGTATAAACAGTCCCGCATTGTTCATGAAGTGTGGTCCCTCCTCAAAAACTCTTTCCTTATCCTCGAGATTTGCAAAAATGACTGTAAAGAATCCCTTGGCCCCCAGTTTGAGGTCTATATGCCCTCTTGGCCTCCATCTCTGCTGAATCCATCTCGTGAGGTCCTTTTCAGATGGCCAGTATCCTATAAACTTACAAATTAAAGCGTGATCTCTCATGTAACAGTGATAATTCTCCAGTTTATTGCTTGGGATCACATACCTTGGCTTCTTCTGTGCCCTAGGCAGACATCTGTTTATCATCTTTGCTTGCCATTTGTTTCCCAGGACTGGTGTCTCCCTGCTTATTTCCCGCGCCCTCCCTTGCCCACCTTCATTCCCTGTATTTCCTAATATCACATTCCTATAGGAGGGGATCTCTCCCCTCCCCTGCCTTTCTCCCATTACTTCTCTCAGTCCGTCTCCCCCTGCTATTCTTCTTCTTTCTTTCCTTAAAGCTCCTCTCCTACCCGGCCGCGATCTCTGCGGTCGCCTAGTCTCCTTCTTCCGCCATGGTCTGTTACTGCTCCGCTGAATTCCTGCTCCTTTGAAACCCTACCTTCTGCCCTCGATCGAATCCGCTCCCGCTCCCGAAACCCTCATCCTCTCTGACCTAAACTATTATCATTATGGGGAGTTGTGATCATATGGTTATAAGAACTATTTATATATATATACATATACATATATATGTATATGTATATGTACATATACATATATATGTATATGTATATGTACATATACATACATGTATACATATATATATATGTGTGTGTGTGTGTGTGTGTGTGTGTGTGTGTGTGTGTGTGTGTGTGCGCGTGTGTGTAGATATATATATACATACATGTATATATAAGCCATTCTTAAAGGGCATTGGAAGAGTCAAAAGGAGTATGAATGGGTCGACAAAATTTTATCGTAAAAGCCATATTAGATAAATTTTCATCAAACTAGAAAGCCTACTAAAATTAGAGCCTCTACCAAAAATTTTAGCATTGGTTGAATGCATATATCACTCTTAATTGAGTAGGTGAGTTTATTTACTCTTGTTATGGGCTTCCTCTTATGTCCAAACAAATAATAATGTAATATTACATTCAAATGATGTACATAAAAAGAAATATTTCCTAACACCATTATAAATTAAATGAAGAAAATATTTCATGAAATTCAAAGGAGAATGGACAATCTATCAATGATCTGATCATATATAATGATCAATTAAAAACCATTGAAAGCCACACTGATGTTTAGAAATGTAATAGCTAGAACTTAATTGTGGTACTCCATGAGTGTGCAATTGGAATGCAATTTAATTCTTACCATAGAAAAACACTCAAAGGCCCATTCTCTGATTAATGCAATTGTAGTAACTAAGTAATATGACATAAAATCTACATGGAGATCCATAGTGGCGTGAAATCTCGGGAAGTGAGGAGAGAATAAGAACTTATGGTTTCTCTAGAGTTGAGGATAATTGTGACAAGGTTATATAAGAATGTTATTTCCAAGATTAAGACCACTTAGGGGTTGGTGGAAGAGATTAAATGCTATATCAAATTCAAGAAAGATTGTTTTAAAGGGGTAGGTTGTGTCAACCATGCACTCATTGGTATAGTCACAACTCTTCTCCTTTATGTTGATGATATTGTTCTTTTGGCAAGGGGCCACTATGATATTGGAAGGAAACTAAGAATCCTCCAAATTTTCTACTCCAAGATGGGCATGATTGTGTTAATACATAAAACTAAAATCACAATAACTAAATTCAATAAAATCATATGATACTTCCCTTTAGATAACACCTACATATAGGATTTTTTTCATACAAATACCTAGGAATGGACATTCATCATAAGCTTAATTACAATTATATTATTGAGAGAAGGATAAATGGAGGTTGCAAATAATATTATGTGCTTGAAAAACAATATAATTCAACATCAATATTAAGGGCACTACTACCTACCCTATTCTCCTAATCGAAGAAAATATTTTTTTCATCAAGAGGATGGCTATGAGTGGGTATCTTATGTAGGAGTCCCATCCGGTATGATGGCCCGGTTGCCATTATCTTAAATATATTCCTTAGATCTTGCTTGTTAGCACGTTAGAGTGGTTTTCTTTATCTTCAAATAGTGAGGTTTGTGTGCCTGGTGAGTGCTTGGGGCAGATTATGTTAGAGTTCTATCAATGCAGGGGGAGAGGGTGGAAGTGTGTCTTAGGTTGAAAGGGAATAGCCCCAACTATGTTAGAGACAGAAAACACAATAGGAGATGCATAGCTTCCCGTAGTCTAGTAGTCCACATGGATGCGTAAGTCACAAACACAAGGTGAACAAATAGAATTTACAACACCTAGTGGAATAGTCCACATGAGTGCGAAGAGTGTTAACAAGTTTAAAAGGATGAATATGTCGAGTATCTAGTTAGATAGCCCACATGGCCAACAAAATGTTAGCAAGTAATTAAACACAATTCCAATAGCATATGTACTAAAAAAACTGAAATAGTTCAACTCACTTAATACAAGTTATAGAAACATGCATTGCAACCATCCAAAGAATAGTCTTACAAACAAATACAATACATGTGAGAAAATGTGTTGGACTGGTAACATGATTCTAAATAAAGTGAAAGTTCTAAGACACATCGGTACACCATTACATAAATAACCTCAATAGTGGGGCATTGGAGCCACTACTCACTCCTTAAATGAAATATTACAGACTCTCAAGGCTATGTGGGAGGAGCCAAGGTGAAAACGTCTTTTGAATGTACAAATGAGGGGTATTTATAGCCAGGGGTAAAACTAGCCCTTGTGACTGTTTGAATTCCCTCAAGACTGTTTGGCTTACATGATTCTTCAACTTTACATGACTCGTTAGATTACATGTGGGTCTCTTGGACTTCCATGTTACATTTCATTTATTGTAACAGTGTGGCCCACAATAGTGATGTGGCCAAGATGACTCATGACATGACTCGACATGATAGAGTTGTTGTGTTCATGTTGTTGTTGGTGTGCATGTTGAGCTGCTATGCTATTAAGTGATGGATGTCCTCTTGGTGTATCATAGGTTCACCTCTGCATGGAAAGGTGTGCAGAGTCTTCGATGGTCTTGTTGTTCGCTTGAGGTTGCATGTGTACGTCGCTATTTCACTTGTACTTTGGAATGCTTCATGTGTTCGTCTTCTCGCAAAAAATTCTCCTCACATGCATTACTCATTCTCCTATTCGTGACACAATCTCCTCGCATGCATTCCTTGTTTGTCCATTCCCGAATGAATCTCCTTTCATGTGCTCTCCTTGTTCTTCTCGTTCGGCATCACGTCATGTCTCATCCATGTACCTGTATCTACAATCTCTCATGATGACGACATCAAATCCATAAATATCCTAGTCTACCATGATGCATTATTGTTCACTTTTGGATGCATGTGACTGGGAGAGAGGACAAGGCTCTTGAAACTGCACAAGGCAGATTTCAAGTCGAGATGTAGGTTGTGGGCACTATTGGTGAAAATTGCGTAGATGTCACTTGGAGACTGGGATGGAAAAAGCATATTAGTAGATATGTGAATTTTTTTTAGGGAAGTAGTGTAGGTAGCAGAGGGGGATTGGAGGAAAAAACTACACAATTTCTCCAGGGAACTAGGAGTGGGCCACAAGAGGCTTGCTTGGAAAAATTGTGCAATTTTTTTGGGGAGCTGGCAGTGGGTTGTAGGAATGTTTCTCACAAAAACTACGCAACGATGGAAGGCTGGCCTGCTGAATATCCTTGCACCATTTCTGATTGGAGCAAGATGCTTGGAAGTTGGGTAACTACTCATGAAAGTTGCATAATTTTCTAGGCGAGCAACAGGTCGGTTGACAGGGTGATTTCCTGGAAAAACTGCGCAATTTTTTGAGGGAGATAGTGATGAACACAAGGTGTTTGTGTGACATGTCTGTGAAATTTCGTCATTCACTAGAGTGGGAATGATTTGCATCTTTTTTTTTTTTAAAATTGGGAACAAGGCCCTAAACTCTCCGATTGACCAGCTGGAGGCTCAGTTAATGTTCTTGCGGGTAGCACAAATTGAGATGGCTTGTTGGGAACTTCTACATTGTTATGAGTGATATTTGGTCAAGTCGATTCCAGGGTTGCGCAGTGCAGACTACCTAGGAGAAAACCTCAAGCTCTACACAGTTCTGGGCAGCAGTACATAGTCACTGAGAGCTAAAATTGCGCAATGCAGCTCAGCAAATTTTAGACCATTGGAGGATGGACTAGTTGACAGGGCTTCAAAAAAATGGCCAAGTGTTTGAATGGGTGACTTCGTACATGCATGACCTCGTGAACACACACTCAACTTAACTTGACGACAAGACACCTCGAACCAACAAGACAACATACACTCAGTGTGATTGGCTAAGGGTGTGAGTGACAAGCGTGACACTTATGATAGATCATTGAATGACCATGATGACTCTTCCGTGACAGTGCATACAACTTCGTGTGTGAGTGCGACATATGTTTACATAGTAGACACAATTTGTAAAAACCTTGTGCATGGCTAGAACATGACTACAAGTGTGACATTGTGACCAACATGCAAAAAGATGTCAGGTGAATGGTCAAGAGAGGAGGGTGCAAAGACTCAACATGGGCTCACCGGATGAGGCCCAAGTGCTTGCAAACATCAAGGAAAATATGAAACAAGGCTCCGAAATTGAATGCAGGCCAAAATTTTGGAGGGTGTTGTAGCCACTACAACAATAGGGTAGAATCCCGCAAATTAATTTGATCGCTTTTGTCAAGGAACTTTATTTTAACCAACTGTGAAGTTTGAACAAGTCGAATTCGCAGTTGGTTTCAACAATTTTATACTACAGGTCTAACAAGGGTACATGATCTAAGTTTATAGGTGGGGGTAGCATAGGGTTCTCTTTTGGCTTCTTTCTCTTTTCTTTGGGGAGTTTCATTTTAGGTGGCATGATGAATTGATGAAATGAGGAAAGGTCACGATTACCTAGAATAGGAAAAAGACAGAATGATGTTGAATTGGGTCCTTGATGATAGTTTGAAACATCAATGGTTTGCCAAATGAAATGGTCGTTGTGTGGATTAAGAATCTATAACAGGCTATTGATCATACGACACGGTGAAGGAAAGGAATTTTACATTTTTTTATCATTATATAGAGTAATTTCACAATTATCGTTAATCATGTTACCCTTAACGGGGAGCGGGCTCCTTGCACAGGAGCAGAAGGTAGTTAATGCCGCAACGACTTGCTGACATGGAGAGAGGGGTGCCAGGTGGAAGCATAGGATTGGGAGGAATTAAGTCATCAGAATGAGCTTAAACGATCGAGAGTAGTCACAGGAGTGTGGTCTACGAGGGTGAGGTGGCGGAGAGCGCATGGAGGGAAGGTGGGGACTGGAGGTTGACATTCCTGGTGATGAGTGGAAGTGGCATAAAGTCAGCAATGGGAGACTTTTCGGGGTGGGGCGTGATGAGATTAAAGTGATGGCGGATGAAAAAAATTTAGAGGACACCATCTAGCAGGATTTTTGGACACCCCCCCCCCCCCCCAATGGAAAAGTAGAGTTGAACTCTTGGGGCCCAAAAACATTCCCCTGTCATTGATCCTAGTGGGGGACGATCTTAGTCATTTATTTTCTACTAAAGTTCTATCTTGGGCTAAATACATATTTCTAACTTTCTTACAAGTGCATTAAAGAGCTCTTACCCCTTACTTAAGGTAAGGTTAATAAAAAACTAACTTTCCCTAAATATTATTCAGAAACAATTCCATGTTGCATTTGAACTAGCAGAGCACACTTTTAATGATTTTTCCTATCAATTAATCACGATTAAACCAATTGATTAATTTATTCACTAACCCAACCTATTGTATTCCTACCCTAATCATGATTATAGAGTGTGATAAGCCCAAATCATTTCTAATTTTCCTATTCACCAAGTGGAATTTAAGAAAGTTTCACACTTTATTCAAAATTTCTAAATGTAAACTGATGCAATACAATTTTTTCTTGGTGGAATTTAGATTTTATCACCTAGGGGATCATTTTCAAACATATTTATTGTTTATTGTTTTCTCTTTTTCCCTTTCATTTCCTTTCATTTCTTTATTCTATTTTTTTGTCCCCTACAATATATATTTTTTCATATATATATATATATATATATATATATATATATATATATATATATCTATATATCTATATATATATATATATATATATATATATCTATCTATCTATCTATCTATCTATCTATATCTATATATATATATATATATATATATATATATATATATATATATATATATAGATATAGATAGATAGATAGATAGATATATATATATATATATATATATATATATATATATATATATATATATATATATATATATATATATATATATATATATATATATATATATATCTATATTGTTCTTTTCGAAAAAATTTCAAACATGAAACATTATTTACATTTTTCAAATATAAAATCATCAGGTAAAAACAACTCCTCTTATGAAATATAGGACCCTAAAATCGGGTAGGAGTTCAACGACGAGTTTAAGAGATGGAATCTGACGCTCGATAGGTAGAACTACTTCAAGGTCGTAAGAAAGTTAAAAGGGCATGAAGCCTCTAAATTGTTTTATTTATGCTCGATATGACCAAAGAGAAGAATATAACATTCTATGCCATTAGGTTTTGTCATTTCCTACTAATCGACTAATCATGGTCTTGAGGACACCGTTAATGGCTTCAACTTGGCTGCTAGGTTGTGGATAGTAGGAAGAAGAATGATCTTGGCAAAAACCAAGCATAGAAGTAAAATCAGACATCATATGGTTATGAAAGTGTGAACCATGGTCTATAACAATTATGCAGGGCACACAGAAATGACAAATGACCTAATTGAATAGGAATAAGGCCGCAAATTCCCCATCAACCCGAAATGTGGGAATGGCTTCAACCAACTTCGTAAAGTATTCCATGAAAACCAAAATGTAGCCATGGTCATCAAAGGAAGTGGGGTTTCAATTGATGAAGTCGATGCCCCATTTAGAGAAGGGACTGATACAGATAACTAGGTCTAGAAAGGTAGGGGGCACACATGTTTTATTTGTATATACTTGACAAGGATGACACTGTTGGACTGCAGTAATGCATAATTTGAATAAGGTTAGCCAGTAGTATCCTGTGCGCAAAAATTTTCAGTTAGAATCCATGTCCGAAAGGTGACTGTCACACATGGCAGTCATTAAGAACTTATTCTGCTTCAGAAAGGGTAAGGCAACATCAAAAAACTAAGTCAGCGCCACAATGATATAAAGGATCTTTGTGCACTAAGTAGTGCTTAGCCTGGTGGTGGATGCGATCATGGTCATATGAAAATAGATCTGAGTGGAAATGATGTGTTTAGAGGTTGAAAAGGATGTCTCCATACCCTAGATCAATAGATTTGACTAGATAAATAGATTCATCTGACATAGGGTTATGGGCTACTTCATCCAAGTCGACTCTGGGAAGGTCCAACAATAACTCTGTGAAGACTAAGGATTTTTTTTCCTTGGCAGTGGTGAAAACCAAATCGAATTGCTCGAGGATGATGATCCACTCTTAATTCTTTCCTCCAATAACTTGAGGAGACCAAATGTGTCTCATGGGATTCTCTAGGGAAATGACAGTAGTCTGACATAACAGGATGTAATGTCAGAATCGACTGACAACAAAGACTACTGCTAGAGATAGTTTCTCCACATGTGAATACCATAATTCAAGCCCGACAAGACCTTTTTGAAAGGTAGTAATTATCACTGTGATCATCATGTGTTTGAACCAAAACCATTCCTATGGAGGATGGTGAGGTAGCTAGGTATAAGAGAAAGTCACGTGTATAGTTAGGAGGACTCAAAAGTGGGGCTAAGGTTGGTGTCTTTTTGAAGGAATCAAACGAGCATTGTGCTTGATCATCCCACAAAAAAGGTACTCCTTTCTTTAGAAAGCTCATGAATCCTTTCGTTAACTCAGCATATTGACGATGAAATGGCGTAAGAATTTTTCCTTCCCTTGCAAACTTTTGAGTTGAAGAATTGATGGTGGTGTGGGAAATTGAGTAATCTCCTTGAACTTGTCGACATCAACCCATATCCCTTTCCCTTTTAGATTCAATTAAAAAAATGTTGTAAAATTAAATTAAAATAATTTTTTTTTACTATGAAATAAGTTATGGTTTTTTGGCATGTGGTATTGATAAGCCATGGTATTGGCCCATGGTATTGTAACAAAATGGATTTACAAGTTAATATCCATGGTAAAGTGACTATGAATATCCATGGTTAACAATCTTGTCATATTGTTATAAAATATTTTGATTGTGAAATAATTTATGTTTTTGGGCATGTGGTATTGTTATAAAATATTTTGATTGTGAAATAATTTATGTTTTTGGGCATGTGGTATTGATAATCCATGGTATTGACCCATGGTATTGTAACAAAGACTATTTCTTACAAGTTAATAATATATACCGTAATGTGGGGGTGAATATCCATGGCTAAGAATTTTGTCGTATCGTTGTAAAATATTAACCTATATTTTGGATCAATCATGTCAAAGAAAATAAAATAATGAAAAACTTTAAAAAAACATGCAGTGTATTTAATCTATTATAATTAGTCAATTTGCTTGCTCTAATACCTTAGATCCTTAGCTAAGATAGATCTATGTCAATTCCTTATGTGTGTGTGTGTGTGTGTGTATATATCTAAAGAACCGGCATAGATCCATCTTAGCTTAATTTTATTAAAACCTTAATTTAATTTCTATGGGAATATTTTTAGTAGTCCGTGAGGATAGAGGGTTTAGATATATCTCAAATTGTAACATTTTCCCTTTTAGATTCAATTAAAAAAATGTTGTAAAATTAAATTAAAATAAAATATTTTTACTATGAAATAAGTTATGGTTTTTTGACATGTGGTATTGATAAGCCATGGTATTGGCCCATGGTATTGTAACAAAGCGGATTTACAAGTTAAAACCCATGGTTAACAATCTTGTCATATTGTTATAAAACATTTAATTGTGAAATAATTTATGTTTTTTGGGCATGTCGTATTGATAATCCATGGTATTGTAACAAAAGTTATTTTTTACAAGTTAATAATATCTATCGTAATGTGCGGGTGAATATCCACTGTTAAGAATCTTTTCATACTCTTTTGGTTGTGAAATAAGTTATGTTTTTGGACTTGTAATATTGAGATAAGACATGGTATTGTAACAACGCCTATTCACAAGTTAATAACAAAATCAAAATATAACAAATTAAATTTTATTATTTTTATTAATTTAATGTTTTATTATTAATTAAGGTCAGATTTAAATGTTTACACTCATCCCAATATCATTTTTAACTTCTACTTCTTTTTAATTTAGGATCTTAGGCAAAAATAAAAAACTCTTATTAAGACTAAATCATTTAACCCGACTACAATTTATATATGTTATTTTATATTATAAATATTTCTTTTATTTTTTATATTATAAATATTTCTTTTCTTTTTCATTTCTAGTTTAGCGCTAGGATCACATTGTAGCGTTGTATTTTTCTGTCTTGTTTATATCTACATGGAAATTCCAGAAGAAGGAAGACCATCAACATGATCTATGGATTTCATGGGATTCCAACCCGAGATGGAGTTTGCATGGGAAAGACCTTAGGAGAGCATGAACGATTAGATGGAGGAAGGGAAAGGTCACTGGGTGTGGATATTTTGGTAATTTGTACATGGGTATGAATTTGGACTTTGTTATTCCTTTTACTAAAGAGGATTTACCCCAGATGGAGTTTGCATGGGAAACACCTTAGGAGAGCATGAACAATTAGATGGAGGAAGGGCAAGGTCACTAGGTGTCGATATTTTGGTAATTTGTACATGGGTATGAATTTGGACTTTGTTCTTCCTTTTTACTAAAGAGGAATTTTGTTTGTATGGGTAAATAATTTTGAGGGTTTATATGATGAAAGCATAAATTTTATCTAGAGTTGAGGGTTTAATGATTTTGATAACGACAAGGTCACTAGGTGTGGATATTTTGGTAATTTGTACATGGGTATGAATTTGGACTCTATTCTTCCTTTTTACTATAGAGGATTTATGTTCTTACTAAAGAGGATTTATGTTCTTATGGGTAAATAATTTTGATGGTTTGTATGATCAAAGCATAAATTTTATCTAGATTTGAGGGTTTAATGATTATGATATTTTGGTAATTTGTAAATGGGTATGAATTTGGATCCTATTCCTTCCTTTTTACTAAAGAGGATTTTTGTTTGTATGGGTAAATAATTTTGAGGGTTTATATGATCAAAGCATAAATTGTATCTAGAGTTGAGGGTTTAATGATTATGACATTTTGGTAATTTGTACATGGGTATGAATTTGGATTTTGTTCTTACTTTTACTAAAGAGGATTTTTGTTTTGATGGGTAAATAATTTTGAGGGTTTATATGATCAAATCATAAATTTTATCTAGAGTTGAGAGTTTAATGATTATGATGCAAATCTTCATTACGGCCAACAATTCATCAAAAGACAATGCGCAAGTAAGAATTTTTCATGTCCTTATTGTACAAAGGGTTTAATTATTATGATAATGCAGATCTTCATTGCGGCCAACAATTCATCAAAAGGCAATGGATGATGGGTCCAGCCCTTTTGAACCTCGCAATTAATCAACAATTAAGCTATGATTAATGTGGTGATTATAATTATAGGGCTCTCAGTGATTTGGTGGTTGATATTTTTGATTGTCTAATTAATATCTTGTACTTGTCAACTGACATAAAGGGAACCCCTATCTCGTCCTCAAAATACACTAACCCACTTTTGGATTACACACCTAACCTCTATTCACTTGGCATTTCATTTTGTTCTCTGGTGGCCGAGAGGGTTTCTCAACTATTCTTCTGCGACTATTTTCAATGGCGCTTAACCTGTATGTGGCCTCAGCCTCTGCTCTGTTCACTGGGCTCTGTTGGTAGTCCTGAACCTCAACCTTGCTCCACTATCTGGGTTCTGTTAATGAGATGGCTATGTTTATACTTTTCGCTCTATCAGTGAGCTCAAGGGGGCCCTGATTTGGCCCTCTGTGGTCTTCTACTGGGCTTCTCTGCCTTATAGGTTTCATGGGTGCTATTCATGGTTACTACTATCTGAATGCATTTTTTCTTATAATATTTTCTTCTATCACTGAATGTACTCTGTTGTTTAACTAGTTATTTGTCTTTGATATATCAGGTCACCACCATCAGGGGCCTCAGCATTCGGCCTAAAATATTTGGCTATATGGTGGTAAGTCATCCCTCTATGCTTTAACTGCTCAGTCAATTTTTCTGGTTATGCTAAGGGACTTGCTCTTGTGTGAGCAGGGCTCCCTTGCTGGCTGGCGGCCGGTCGAAACCTTTCTCCAGTTCGACGCTGCTCTTCTGGTAAGCTTAAGCTTACAAACCCTCACCTTGCATTACTCCATTTCAGGGATTTAATGTTCTCACAATTCTAATGTATGGTTGTTGTCCTTGCAGGTGGTTCGTCGGGCGCTTCAAGTGTGGACTTCAGTTCTGCTGTTTCTGGCCCAAACGGGTAGGGTCTTCTCCTGTAACCACTTGTTAGCAGTTAAGGTTTCTAGGGTATGAGCCTCAACTCCCCTTTCAGTTGTTTTTTGGGTCAACTTCGTCAATAGTTTTGGTATGGTTACTCTCTATCTGTAAGTGGTTTTCAACCTGTATAAGGACACGACTCTTAACTTGTAAGTGACATCTTCTCTAGGTTTGGGTCTTGGCATTCACAATTAGTTTGCTTATCTTTCAATATTGGGGTTTTGAACCCAGTCTCTTAGTCGAACATGTAATGTATTTTGTCTATCTTGGGACTGTAATGATTTAGATATTTATATAAATTTTCTTGTATGATATTTCGTAAGGAAATTACAATGTTTCAGTTGGAATGATACCTGGTGATTACTGTAATGGATTTTTTTTGTATGAAACCCTTCGTCTGTTCTAGTGATTGCTTTTTCCAAAATGTTCAGTGTATTCTTGTAGCTATAGGTCTGTAATGTTACTAGATGTTTTGGTGTTTGACTGTAGTCTTGTTCGTGGATTTGGTGTAGTCACTCCCACCTGCGCTCGGCCTTGTCTATTTTTTTGTTTCTTTGATGCCTGTAAAAACAATTATTCTGCCAGTTCTTTCCATTGTTTGTAAATGCATTTATTGTGAAATGAAAAGAAATTATGTTTAGTTATGAATGGACTTGGATGATCTTGAAAAATCTCTTGTATGATTTTATTTTTCTTTTCTGCTATGATGGAATCAATCCTTCCAATGTCTCATTTTTTCTTTTTTTGTATGAGTTGTTGAACAGTTTTAGAAACTATCAACAATCACAAGTAGTTACATTGGATAACTGTTAATTTCTGTTCACCTAAATTCTATAGTTAATTCAAAACAGTAACTAAAGGAAATTAAAATGAAATTAAAAAACATAACTTCCTATCAAGTCCTAAATGTTAGAAATTAAAGGAATTTAAAAGACTAAGGTACAATGACCTGTCAACCTATCAACATGTAACTTGTGAGAAAAACATGTTCATTTTTTTTCACCTTGAGCTCGATGCTCCTGCATCAAGCTCCCAAGGTAACAAAAATTCATGGCTCCGTTCCATGAGCTCCTTGATAGAATATCCTTCATGTTGTATCTGTGCTGCATTAAGCCACTAACTATCCTCAATGGGATGGTTCTTCCACTTGACAAGGTGTTGAAGGTACTCTTTTCTGCAAGTTCTCTTGGCCACCTATGTGTCGAGAATTCTCTTGATCTCAAGGGGCTAAGCCGAACGCATTTGCCTCATCCAAGAACTGCTTTCCATTTGGGTATCCCATTCTGGCCGTGCCGTACTATTGTCTTCAGGACTGTCAGTGTATGGAAATAGATCTGCCACATTGAATATAGGTGATATGCCTTATCGTGGGGGCAGCTGTAATTCATAGGCATTCGTAGAGAATTTATGTAGAATTTTGCAAGTGCCAATCTTTTTAAACTTCAACTTGTTATACTCACCCCTAGGGAACCTTTCTCTACGTAAATGTGCAAGAACGTCATCTCCTACATTGAACTATACCTCCCGTTGTTTTAGATCTTCTTGTTGTTTATACCATTGACTGATGTCCTCCAACTTAGATTTTACCTGCTCATGTAGGTCATTCATTGCCTTAGCGAAATATTCCTCATCAGCACTCCTTCGTTCTAGTTGTCCTCGGTCCCGTAGCTCATGCACTCCATGAGATTGCATGCCATACAAGATCTGAAAAGGAATGTACCCAGTGCTTTGGTTCAACAAATCATTATAAGTGAATTCCGCTTGGGCAAGTACACGATCCCACATCCATGAATTTTCTCGAATCAAGCTTCGTAGCAGGTTTCCCAAGCTCCTATTCACCACCTCCATCTATCCATCGGTCTATGGGTGATAAGCGGAGTTGAAACTCAACTGTGTGTCCAACTTCTTCCACAAGGTGCGCTAGAAGTGTCCTCTAAATTTCGCGTCCCTGTCGGAAACAATGGACTTAGGTAGGCCGTGCAGCCTAACTATCTCCATGAAAAACAAATGTGTTGCGTGAGTCGCATCACTAGTTTCTTACAAGGAATGAAATGTGCCATCTTTGAGAATCGGTCTACTACCACCATCATAGATTCATAACCTCGCTGCATTCTTGGTAGACCGAAGACAAAGTCCAAGTTGACTGAGCCCACGGTCTACTCAGAATAGGCAGTGGTGTGTAGAGTCCCGCGTTCTAACTGTGTCCTTTCACCAACTGACGCACATTATGCCTAGTTACAAATCGTTGCATATCCCTTCACATATTTGACTAGTAATAAATGTGACTGAGCTGATCTAAGGTCTTATCAATGCCAAAATGTTCGACAAGACCTCTGCTATGCTTCTCCTGAAGGATGTTCTCCCTCATCGAACAGTTGGGAATACATAATTGTCCTCCTTTAAACAACAGTTTCTCCTATAAGTTATAGTCCAGCCATGGACTATTGTTCCTCAATAAAGGATTTTGGCAGGCTTCATAAGCCTCCTTGAAATCTGCATTCATCTGATACAAGTCTTTTAGGTGTTCAAAACCTAGCACTTGTATCATGCTCTCCTACAAGAGAAAAGCTCTCCTGCTCAACGCATCTGCTACCTTATTGGTCTGTCCACTAATATGCTCCAATACAAACATGAAGCTTTGCAAATACTCAACCCACTTTGCATGCTTGTGGTTCAGCTTATGCTGCTACATAATGTACTGCAATGCTGAATTATCTAAAAACAAAACAAATTCATTACCGAGAAAATAGTGTCTCCAATGCTTCAATGCTTAGACGACAACATAGAACTCCTTGTCGTAAGACGAGTACTTCTAACTTCTTTCATTCAACTTTTCACTAAAATAAGTAACCAACTTGTCTTCTTGGCTGAGTATGACCCCAATAGTTGTACCACTTGCATCACAATGAACTTGGAACAGTTTGTGAAAATCAGGTAACCTCAAAATCAGTCTTTTAGTGATATTCTTCTTTAGTATTTGGAAGCTTTTCTCTACCGCTTCAATCCAACAGAAAGGTTGACTTGCCTTTTTTATTGTGTCCAACATAGGTGTGTAGATCTCACTAAAATTCCTTATGAACTTACAATAGAAACTTGTCAACCCATGAAAGCCACGAACCTCGAACAGACTTTTTGGGGATGGCTAGCTAATGATAGCTGCAATTTTTTTTGGGTCCATTTTCAGCTCATTTTCTGCAATCACAAAACCCAAATAAATCAATTCCCTCTGAAGAAAAGAACATTTTTTCAGATTTATCAACAACTTGTTTTGCTGTAACTTCTCCAGCACACTTCGAACGTGTCGAAAATGTTCTTCTCTGGTTTTACTGAAAATCAGTATATCATCAAGATATACAATCATGAAATTTCCAATGAATTCTTTCAACATCTCATTCATCAATCACATAAAATTACTAGGGGCATTGCTTAACCCGAATGGCATCACCAGCCACTCATACAACCGTTCATTGGTTTTGAAAACTGTCTTCCATTCATCCCCTTATCTGATTCTGATCTAATGATACCCACTCTTCAGATTGATTTTCATAAAATATGTTGCTCCACTTAAACAGTCCATCATGTCATCCATCTGTGGCAATGGGAACTTGTACCTGATGGTAATATTATTGATGGCTCTCGAATCTATGCACATTTGCCACTCTCCTCCTTTCTTGGGAGCTAAAGTTGTCGGAACTGCACAGGAACTTAAACTCTCCCTTATCAAACCCTTATCCAGCAATTCTTGTAATTGTTTCTTGATCTCGTCATTGTCCTTAGGACTCATTTGGTACGCTGCCTTGTTTGGTAAACTAGCTCCAGGTATAAAGTCTATGTGATGACTGATACTTCTCTTAGGAGGAAATTTATCCGGCAAATCATCCACCACAATGTCGCTGAACTCCTGCAACATGTCCTGAATTTCTTCAGGCAAATCTGTAATTTGAGTTTGTAATAGCACTATTTTTTGCCTCCTCACAATAACATATTTTATCTCACTATCTTCGATCTATTTCAAAAATCCTTTTCGTCCCACCAGCAATGCTTTGACTTCACTAGTTTCTATTGTTTCCTCCTCCTTGATGGGTACAAGTGTTTGTTTAATCCCATCTTTGAAAAACTTGTAACAGTTTGTCTTTCCATCATGCACTACCTTTCTGTCATACTGCCATGGCCTTCCTAGAAGTATGTGACATACGTCCATAGGCATAATATCACAAATAACCTTGTCCTTATATCTGCCAATATGGAACTCAACTTCACACTGTTCATCAACCAATAGTTGATGGCCTTTATGTAACCACGACACCTTATAGGGGGTGGGGTGCTTTAACCGTTTCAAACCAAACTTCTACACCATCTATGTGGAAACTAGATTAGCCGTGCTCCGATTGTCGATAATGAATTTGCAACATTTTCCGTGTGACTTACAAATTGTCTGGAATAATGCCTTTCTTTGGGTTTGGTCAGCTATCTCCTTTGCTAGTTTCAGCAGTACCTTATTCAAAATTAAGGCCTCCCCTGTCTTCGGAACATTCTCTACCTGCTGGGGTGGTGCCTCTGCTTCCTCTTGTTGTGCAACATATGCTCCTGTTGGACCAGCATATTCTCCTTCAGGACACTCAAAGGATATGTGCCCCCACTTGTGGCACTTGTAGCATTGGTAGGTAGCTCCTCTACCTCGGCCATTTCCCCTTCCTCTATGATATGGACTTCGTCCTCTAGTGCTGCCATCGTTTTCTGTTGTCCTTGAATTCTTGGAACAATTTCCCTCTTCACTATTGTTGGCAGCTCTTTCTCAGCCAAAGGATTGTCCTTTCCCTCTTCCAGTTCCTTTTTCTCTCCTAGAATTTTTCTTTCTTGTGATCTTCTCTTCTGCCTTTAAGGCACTCTGGTATGCTTCTTCTATGTTCCTTAGAGAAAGAATACTTATCTCATCCAATATCTCTAGCCTTAGGCCATTCACAAACCTTTTTGTCTTTTCTAGGTGTCTTCCATATAACCAGCTCTCAAATTCACCTAGTAGAATTCTTCAATATATTCTTTCACCATCATTCCTCTCTGCTTCAAGTTTTGTACTTGTCGATGTAGAGCAATCTAGTAATATTTAGGCAAAAAGCTTCCATTCATCTTGGCGACCATTCTAGGACACTTCCTAATTGGTAACTTATTCATCCTTCTTCTCTTTGCTTGGACACTGTCCCACCATAAGGTTGCATGTCCTTTCAGCTTGGTAGCAGCGAATTTAACTCTCCTATCTTCATTGACCTCCTCACATTTGAAATATTTGTCC
The DNA here is from genome assembly GCA_031772625.1 of Pinus tabuliformis. NCBI lineage: Eukaryota > Viridiplantae > Streptophyta > Pinopsida > Pinales > Pinaceae > Pinus > Pinus tabuliformis. The sequence continues at coordinate 394,548,344 of CM062806.1, read as the reverse complement.
AGCTCGCTAATCCAATCCAACAACACTTCTATGGACAAACTACCATCATAGTTCAGAATTTCAGGCTTGGGCTTACTGCTAGCCAACAAGACTGACCTCAATAACCTAATTTCGGGTCCTTCCTCATCCGATCCATCTGTCATAACTACAGCTTCTTCTTCACTATCATCCCCTACTTCTGGATCCCTTCTCCTTCTTGCCTCTATCGTCGCCAAACGGGCATTCAGGATCCTAATCTCTTCCTGTAATCTTTCCTCTGCTACTCTCTGAATACCTCTCCCACGACCTAGTCTTCCAACTTCCATTTCTTATAAAAACTCAAAAATTCTCTGATACCAAAAATGAAGGGTCTAGCCCTTTTGAACCTCACTATTAATAAACAATTAAACTATGATTAATGTTGTGATTATAATTATAGGGCTCTCGGTGATTTGGTGGTTGATATTTTTTATTGTCTAATTAATATCTGGTACTTGTCAACTGATGTGAGGGGAACACCTGTCCCATCCTTGAAATATGCTAAACTGCCTTTGGATTACACACATAACCTCTGTTCACTTTGCATTTCATTTCGTTCTTCGGTGGCCGAGAGGGTTTCTCGATTGTTCTTTTGTGACTGTTGGTGGTTTGTTTTAGTGGCGCTTGATTTGTATGCGGCCTCGGCCTCTGCTCTGTTCACTGGGCTTTGTTGGTAGTCCTAAAACTCAACCTTGTTCAGTTATCTGGGTTCTGTAAATGAGATGGCTCTGTTTATACTTTTCATTCTGTCAGTGAGCTCGAGGGACTCAAGATTTGGCCCTTTGTGGTCTGCTACTGGGCTTCTCTACCTTATAGGTTTCGTGGGTGCTATTTGTGGTTACTACTATCTGAATGCATTTGTTCTTATACTATTTTCTTCTATCATCGAATGTACTTTGCTATTTAATTGGTTATTTTTCTGTGATATATCAGGTTTCTGCCATCAAGGTCCTCGGCGTTCGGCCTCAACTCTTTGGCTATACGGTGGTAATTCCTCCCTCTATGCTTTAACTGCACAGTCAATTTTTCTGGTTATGCTAAGGGACTTGCTCTTGTGTGAGCAGGGTTCCCTTGCTGGTTGGCAACTAGTCAAAACCTTTCTCCAGTTCGATGTTGCTTTTCTGGTAAGCTTAATCTTACAAACCCTCACCTTGCATTACTCAGTTTCAGGGCTTTAATGTTCTCACGATTCTAATGTATGGCTGTTGTCCTTACAGGTCGTTCGTCGGGCACTTCAGGTGTGGACTTCAATTCTACTGTTGCTGGCCCAAACGGGTAGGGTCTTGTCCTATAATCACTTGTTAGTAGTTAGGGTTTCTAGGGTATGAGCCTAGGATCCCCTTCTAGTTGTTTTCTGGGTCAACTTCGTCAATAGTTTTGGTATGGGTACTCTCTGTCTGTAAGTGGTTTTCGACTTGTATGTGCTCACAGCTCTTAACTTGTCAATCAAGTCTTCTCTAGGTTTGGGTCTTGGCATTCACAACTAGTTTGCTTGTCTTTCAAGACTGGGGTTTTGAACCCAGTCTCTTAGTCGAACATGCAATGTATTTTTTCTATCTTGGGAATGTAATGTTTTAGATATTTATATAAATTTTCCTATATGATATTTCATAAGGAAATTACAATGTTTCAGTTGGAATGATACCTAGTGATTACTGTAATGGATTTGTTCTTGTATGAAACCCTTCGTCTATTCTGGTGATTGCTTTTGTCAAAATGCTCAGCGTATTCTTGTAGCTGTAGGTCTGTAATGTTACTGGATGTTTTGGTGTTTGACTGTAATCCCGTTCGTGGATTTGGTGTAGTCACTCCCACCTGCCCTCAGCGTCATCAATTCTATTGTTTCTTTGATGCCTGTAAAAAAAATTATTCTGCTAGTTCTTACCACTATTTTTAAATGCATTTATCGTGAAATGAAAAGAAATTATGTTCAGTTACGAATGGACTCGGATGATCTTGAAAAATCTCTTGTATGATTTTATTTCATTTTTCTGCTATGATGGAATCAATCCTTCCAATGTCTCATTTTTTATTTTTTGTATGAGTTGTTGAATAGTTTTAGAAGCTATCAACAGTTACAAGTAGTTACATTGGATAACTGTTAATTTCTATTCACCTAAATTATATAATTAATTCAAAAAAATAACTAAAGGAAATTAAAATGAAATTAGAAAACATAACTTGTTGTCAAGTCCTAAATGCTAGAAATTAAAGGAATTTAAAAGACTCAAGTACAATGACCAGTCAACCTATCAACATGTAACCTGTGAGACAAACACGTTCGTTTTTGTTCACCCTGAGCTGGATGCTCTTGCATCAATGGACAAGCAGGCATTTTGCATGTCCTTATTGTACAGATTAGTTCGATCCTCCCCAAAATTTTGTAGGGTCAGAATGCATGAAATTTTATTTTTTATTTTCACCTTTTTTTAGTGGTTGATTGTTTGTGTAATGGATTCTACCATGCCCAAATTAAAAGGGCTCAAGTGATGCAAGAAAATTTTCTAGTAGGATGCAAATGCTATACCTTCCAAACTTTGTTACATGAAATTAAAATTTATTGTAATCATGAACATAAAATATTTTACGTTTCATCCTTAGATTCTTATCTCAATGCCTACATTTTTAAACCATGTTACTATATTTTAAGTAGAATATACTTAGATTCGTTAAACCTTACAACTCTCCAAATCTTAGGTTAATTTCAGCTAAAAAGAAGGAACCTGAACAAATTTTGCAATTTAGATTCAATTCTTACATACACTAATTAAAAATGGAAGAACTCAATGGTCTAATAACTTTTACCCACCCATCAATTTCGAAGACCTTTGGTATTATTTTGAACCTAAACATAAAGAGTAGAAGAAGAAGAGGAACCTGGATGAGGTGGACCTTGACCTGCTTGATACTTTTCAAAAGTTGGGCATGCCCTTGACTAAACGAAAATATTGACCAACGTTGTTGTAGATATTTTTTTCAACAATGTTTTCATTGCTACCATGCATATGTAGACTCTATAGGTAGTTGAGGTTATCTTGTGTTCGTTATAAGAGGTAATTTAGGAGTATCTTTATCTAGTTGGGAAGTAGCTTGGTAGGGTTGTCACTCCTGCTAATAACTATTAAACTGCATTTTATTTTTATTTTTTTTGTGATAGCTCCTTCTATTAAATCTCCAAGAACACTTTGTCAGCCATGGAAATATCCATTCATTTTAGGATGAATGAGATGGAGACCAGGAATTTGAGACGATTCTTATTTTTGTAAATGAGAGGAGTTATGTGAGGTGATAGGAGTTTTGTGACATATATTGAAAGATCAACTGTACCATTTTATGACACCAATCATCTCCATGCCACAATAGTGGATCTCTATTGCATTGAGGGAGAAATGATAAAGTATTCCACTGTAAAGAATTGGTATGTCGGGGATGAGGAATGCATATGTGGGATTTATAATTTTATTACGAAAATAGGTTTGTGCAATGGAGACAAATCAAGGATTTCATGGACCTGAGTAGAGACTAGTTCAACAATCACCTAGAAATACTCAAGAATTGTTTTGAAAGGCAATGATGCAATTGGAGAGTTCTATTATGTTGCCTTGAAAAAGAACTATCAATATGGGGGGAGAAAGATGATCCATATAGGGAAGGATTGCAAGAATAGAATTGTTTCTAAAATTATATCTATTGGCAAGTCAAGGGACTACTACAAAGGATTAGTGCACGTGAAACCAAATTATCATATTGCAAGGAATTTTTTAGAGTTTGATTTGATACTCATCGTTGACTGGGAAGCTGCAAAGACTTATCGTTACATTCAGGTACAATTGAGCTTCATTCTAAAGTCTCTAATTTCATTTATTGATAGTCCTTCTTGTGTCCTTGTCTTTCTTAATTTAATTATGATAGGATTAGAATGGATTAAAAATCAAGCATATCATTGAGTCAAATAGACACCCACATGTCACTACATTTCATTGTGCATACTCTTTGTTTTTGATACAATTAGAAGTGAGAAATATGATGTGTGCACACAGAAACAATCCTAGCATGCATGATGAATTCCCCTCCAATTCCATTTTCTATGGTGTCATTTTATTTTCTTTGTTTATACAAGTCATCTAGCCACATAGTGGCCACTAATGTTGAGGTATATGTCATATAAATCTTTTATAGTCTACTTTATTTTATATTCAATTATTCATCGTCTTTCATGTCTTATACTCAGCATTGTATCTTCTTTCATTTTGAGAAGAGGAACTCAATATTGATGGTAAGAAGAAACAATTGAAGAAAGAGGAGAAAAATAACACTGAAACGACAAATGCAAAATGAAAGAGAGAAAAGAATATCTCTAGTGATACCCTTAGAGCCAATATCTTACATAAGACGCAGTCATAGAGATTGATGGTCAAGCCTTCTGAGTTGGTGAATTCACTTGCAATGCTTTGGAAACAGAGTGATAATGTTTTGAAATGATGAAACAATATTTGATGTGTAAATTGTAGCCAACCCATATTAATTTGGAACCTCATATTGTAATACTTGATACTTTATATAATAAAATTTATATTGTTGAAATTATTTTATTTGCACTTGATATTATTAGTCTTGTAATTAACATATGTAACTTTGTGTTGTCATATTAGATAAACATGCACATTGTGTGACGTTTTCTTAAAATTTAGTCGCAAAATCATACTAATTAAAATATGGTGATTAATAATAAACACATAAAATCAATCTAAACTACTAAATTAGTAGTTTATATTAATTAATGATATATACAAATAAAATGAATATATGACTGAATTAGTCATTTATAATGATTATGAATGAAATTAAATGAACTGAATAGAAAATACTAAATCAATCGTTTATCTAATGAATATGAAAATACGAAAAAAAGATAAATGACTATTGTAAATGATAAAAAAAATATTATTAAACGAGTAATAAATTTTGCATATATATGACTATTAGTAGCTAATTTACGCTATCTTATAACACGACCAACGTTTTGGTCATATTCTTTGGTCATTAATTGGTTTTCTCGAGGTTTCATATAGTAATATATTTTGTTATATATTTGGTCATTAATTGCAACAATTAATGACTAAACCAATGAAAAATTTGTGACCAAATTTATGACTAAATATACTACTAAATGGTAAAATTGAGGAAACCAATTAATGACTAAGCTAAAAATGACTAAAAGGTGGTCGTGTTATAAGATACTGTAAATTAGCTACTATTGGTCACCAAATGGAAAATGGTCATTTGTATGCAAATTTTAATTGCTATTTTTGGAACTAATTAGTCATTTTGTACTAGTGTTCCATGCCTAGTGAGTGCTTGGTGTAGCTTGTCTTAGAGTTATTTGAATGCGAGGGAGAGGGTGGAAGTGAGTCTCAAGTTGAAAGGGAATAGTCCCAACTATGCTAGAGATAGGCAACACAATAGGACATGTGCAGCTCTGGAAGAGTAGTCCAAAAGGATGTGGAAGTCACAAACACAAGGTGCACAAATAGCACATACAACACCCAATGGAATAGTTCACACAAGTGCGACGAGCATTATAACAAGTTTACAAGGATGAATATGTCGAGTGTCCAGTGGGATAGCCCACATGGCTGAAACAATGTTAGCAACTGATAAAACACATTTCCAACAACATATGTACTAAAAAAACTGAAATAGTTCAACTAACTTAATACAAGTTATAGCAACATGCATTACAAGCATCCAAAGAATAGTCTTACAAATGAATACAATACATGTGTGAAAATTTGTTGGACTGTTAACAGGCTTCTAAATAAAGTGAAAGTTCTAAGACACATCGGTACACCATTACATAACTAACCCCAATAGTGGGGCATTGGAGCCACCACTCGCTCCTCAAAGAAAATATTACAGATTGTCAAGGCTATGTGGGAGGAGCCAAGGTGAAAAAGTATTTTGCATGTACAAATCAGGGGTATTTATAGCCTGGGGTAAAAATGGCCCTTGTGACTGTTTGACTTCCCTCAAGACTGTTTGACTTACATTATTCTTCAACTTTACATGACTCGTCATATTACATGTGGGTTTCTTAGACTTCCACGTTACATTACATTGATTATAACAATGTGGCCCATAGTAGTGATGTGGCCAAGATGACTCATGAAATGACTCGACATGATAGAGGTGGTGTGTTCATGTTGATGTTGGTGTGCATGTCGAGCTACAGTGCTTCTAAGTGACAGATGTCCTCTTGGTGTATCATAGATTCACCTCTGCATGGCAAGGTGTGCGGAGTCTTCGATGGTATTGTTGTTTTCTTGAGGTTGCATGTGCACGTCGCTCCTTCGCTTGTACTTTGGAATTCTTCATGTGTTCGTCTTCTCATGAAAAATTCTCCTCACATGCATTACTTATTCTCATATTCGTGACACAATATCCTCGCATTCATTCCTCGTTTGTCCATTCGCGAACAAATGTCCTTGCATGTGCTCTCCTTGTTCATCTCGTTCACCGTCATGTCATGTCTCATCCATGTACCTGTATCTACAATCACTCATGACGATGACATCAAATCCAAAAATATCCTAGTCTACCATGATGCATTATTGTTCACTTTTAGATTCATGTGACCGGGAGAGAGGAAAAGGCTCTTGAAACTGCACAAGGCATATTTCAAGTCGGGATGCAGGTTCTGGGCACTACTGGTGAAAATTACACAGAGGTCACTTGGAGACTGGGATGGAAAAACCGGATCAGTAGATATGTGCAATTTTTTTAGGGAAGTAGTGTAGGAAGCAGAGGGGGATTCACAGCAATAACTGGACAATTTCTCTGGGGAGCTAGCAGTAGGCTATAGGAGGCTTGCTTGGAAAAATTGTGCAATCTTTTTGGGGAGCTAGGAGTGAGTTATGGGAGTGTCACTGGCAAAAAATACACAATGCTGGAAGGCTAACCTGCTGGACATCCTTGTGCCACTTCTAAGTTGAGTGGGATTCTTGGAAGTTTGGGAACTACTAATGAAAGTTGCACAATTTTCTGGGCAAGGAACAGGTCAGTTGACTAGGTGACTGCCTAGAAAAACTACGTAATTTTTTGAGAGAGACAGTGATGAACACAAGGTGTCTATCTAACATGTCTATGCAATTTTGTTAGTCAGCAAAGTGGGCATGATTTGCATCTTTTGTCAAAAAAAAATGGGATCGAGGCCCGGGGTCACTACCCGGTTAATATCTCTGGCTGACCAGTTGGAGGCTTGGTTAATGTGATTGTGGGTAGCCCAGATTGAGATGGCATGTTGGAAATTTCTGCGTTGTTATGGGTGATAGTTGTTTAAGCCAATTCCAGGGTTGCGCAGTGTATACTGCCTGGGAGGAAACCTCAAGCTCTACGTAGTTTTGGGCAGTAATACATAATCACTGAGAGTTAAAACTGCATAATGCAGCTCAACAGATGTCAGACTATTGGAGGATGGTCCAGTCGACAGGGCTTCAACAAAATGGCCAAGTGTGTGAATGGGTGACTTTGTACATGCATGACCTCGCGAACACACACTCAACATGACTTGACGACAAGACACCTCAAACCAACAAGACAACATACACTCAGTGTGATTGGCTGAGGGTGTGAGTGACAAGCATGACACTTGTGATAGATCGTTGAATGACCATGAGGACTCTTGTGCGACAGTGCATACAACTTCATGTGTGAGTGCGACAGATGTTTACATAGCAGACACAACTTGTACAAACCTTGTGCATGGCTAGAACATGACTGCAAGTGTGACATTGTGACCAACATGCAAAAATATGTCAGGTGAATGGTCAAGCGAGGAGGGTGCAAAGACTCAACATGGGCTCATGGGATGAGCCCCAAGTGCTTGCAAACATCAAGGAAAAACTGAAGGAAGGCTCCGAAATTGAATGCAAGCCAAAATTTTGGAGGGTGTTGCAGCCACTACAACAATAGGGTAGACTCCCACAGATTAATTTGATCACTTTGGTCAAGGAATTTTTGTTTTAACCAACTGTGAAGTTCGAACAAGTCGAATTCACAGTTGGTTTCAACAATTTTATACTACAGGTCTAACAAGGGTACATGATCTAAGTTTACAGATGGGGGCAGCATAAGGTTCTCTTTTGGCTTCTTTCTCTTTTCTTTGGGGAGTTTCATTTTAGGTGACATGATGAATTGATGAAACGAGGAAAGGTCACAATTACCTGGAATAGGAAAAAGACAGAATGATGTTGAATTGGGTCCTTGATGACAATTTCAAACATCAATGGTTAGACAAATGAAATGGTCATTGCGTGGATTAAGAATCTATAACAGGAAATTGATCATACACCATGGTGAAGTAAAGTAATTTTACATTTTCTCATCATTATATAGAGTAATTTCACAATTATCGTCAATCATGTTACCCTTAATGGGGAGCGGGTTCCTTGCATAGGAGCATAAGGTAGTTAATGTTGCAACGACATGCTCACATGGTGAGAGGGGTGCCATGTGGAATCATAGGATTGGGAGAGGTAAGTCATTAGAATGAGTTTAAACGATCGGGAGTAGTTGTAGAATCTAAAGATTGTCCTACCATGACTTCCTTTTGCCCAATAATCCTCTCTTTTTCATATATATTTACCAATTAATAAAGAAATATCTACCAGGTTGATGAAGGTATGCATTAGTATGTTTTCTTGTTCATATTTAGCTATATACCCTATTGCTTTAATTAAAGTTGTAATTAGCTACCAAATTAGTCTGTTTCTGCAGCTAGTCCAGGATTCTATATCTGTCTTCATTGTTCACGAGGTTCTAGAGTTCCATGTTAACAATGAAAGGTGTGGATGGATAGAGGATTAATCCCTCATGGATACCTTCCTATCCACTTGAAACTATTTTCTAAAAGAGGCACAGAAGATCGCAATCAAACTCTGAGTCAACAGCCGGATTAACGCAGAATAGATTCTGAGATCAGTTGAAACCTTATCGTTTTTCTTTGAAAATAGAAAAATGATGGTTTCACAATATAAGTTTCAATAGGATTAAGAGATATTATGCTTATAATATTCATACAATTATGCAAATAGACCCGCTATAAAGATAATGGGTGCATTGTTATTTGGGTGCGCGCCGAATGATATGTTTTCAGAACAATTTTTGAATTTCGTTTGAATGAATTTGGTTTTTTTTGTGTGCAAGCATTGTACTGACTTGAAGCTATGAATTGCTATGTGAAGGGCCCCTATAAACAATGGTAGGTTTTAATCAAATAAAATCTTATTTCCTTTAATTTTTCAATTGTTATGTTTTTTGTGATGATGTTGTATAATGATCTTGAATTGTTATCTGCATAATAACTTTAATTTGCTTTATACCTAGATTAGACTGTTGTTTACTTTGCTTTATACCTCATACTGCATAGTTACTTCCTTTTCTTATTATCTAGCATAATTGAAGTGTGTTCAATTCATAGATGTTGCTTGGATTACTTTGTTTGAGCAGAAATTGAACAAGCAAGAAGACCTCTCCTAAAACAATTGAGTTCAATAGTATTCCTTCATAGCTGATAGAGTAAGCTTTCATTTTGCTCTTAGAGAATTAGGAGCTACAACAAAGAGATTTAAGATCAAATCCCAACAATCTAACATAAGTAAAATCACCCTCACATCATCCACAAACTAATTGGATAGAGATTAATTCCTAGGAAACTTAATCAACATCCCTAAGAATTAAAACACTAATAAAATTGACAAGCATCACCCCATATTAAGTTTAGACCTTCTAAAATACAGAACGACCTCGTAAAAAACTTCTAATCACATATTGTGCACCTGTAATTCATCAGTCTACGCACCCTGGTTGATAATTTATGATTTCCAATTCAAGGACATTGAATTGATCAAACATTTTGGCACTGTTGACAGGGAAGTACAATTAGAAGTAAAAAAAAAAAGAAACAAAACCATCATTAATTTAAAACATGACATGTGTAGGGATAGAGACTCTAGGGGTAGATTTGTAGGATGAGGAAGAAGTTTAATTCCTACAAATCCACTCACTGCACCATGATTTCGAGATTCTAAACCACCTACTCATACCTGAATTCCATTTAGAGGTCGACAAATACTTCCTGAAGTCTCAAGATCAGAAATTCAATCCAAAACTTCACCTACTTCTTCTACTAAAACTATAATTGTGGAAAATCCTCCATCCCCAACCATAGGAGTAATCCTTTTGTCCCCCACTAGTGAACAAATCATGGGAGAAGAATTAGAAATTCCTAGTGAAGGGGAGGAATTGGAAACTTATCCTGAACAATCATTGATAGAGGAACAAGAAAGATTAGAAGAACACTATCTTAGCTTCGAAGAATCTATCATGGCTGAGGAAGAAGGAGAAGTACACAATTTCCATGGTGAAGAGGATAGGATTGGAGGCAGAGGAAGAGGTAGAGGTAGAGGAGGGGGTAGAGGCAGAGGAAATCAAGATCCTTCGGGGTTCCCTATTCTTGATGAATATACAACCCTCACAATGAAAAATATATCACCCTCGGTTCTTCCTAATTTCCATGAGAAAAGAAAAGAAGATCCAGAGACATTTCTCTTCGAATTTGAAGTATTATGTAGATCATATGACTATCTGCATGATGATCAAAAGTTGAAATTGTTCTCTGCCACATTAAAAGACTCAGCATTAAAATGGTTCATGAGTCTAGGAGTGCGTTCCATAGCAACATGAGCACAGATGAAGGAGGCTTTCTTGGGAAAGTATAGAGATTATTGTATGCCTAGTAACCTTAAAGATGAAGTCTTCAAAATGAAACAAAAATAAGATGAGAATCTTGAAGACTTTGTAGAAAGATTTGCTTATAATGTTAAAAGAGAAAAAAATGGATAATTTGGGTGAAGAAACCTTAAAATCTCTTTTACTCAGAGTCATTAAAGATGAGTGTATTGATCTACTTAACCTAATAGGAAAAGGATATATTTCCCAACTACCATTTGCGGACATTTGTGATTTATGCATAGATATCTCATGGGGCAAAGCAAGAGTTGGAAAGAGTCCTAGAGACCCTCTCTTATCAAGAATAAGCAAGTATGCAGTTGGGACAGTTAGTAGGAAAGAAATAGGAAATCTGGTTGACACCTTTAAAAAAAATATTTTAGGTAGCCTAAGTGAATAAATAGACACCCTTAAAATACAAAACAAACAAAATTTCAAAAGTGTTGCATTATCTATCTTCTGTCCCAAATGTCGGAAGAAACATTCTCTTAGAGAGTGTCCCTTAGACTCAAAATCCTCGAATCAAATTCCTCAAACCAATCAATTGCCACAAGTTCTAGTTCAAATTAAAACCTACAACTTTCCATACCATTTCCACAAAAATCAAATCAACTACCCACTCAACCACTTCCAAATCCTAATAATAATATACCAAAACAACCAGTATACAACATGGAGGGTCAGAATCCTCAAACTTATGTAAGAACCCCAATAGGCCTAAACAATGTCCAATTAAAGTCTCGAAGGGTATTACCAACAAAACCTCGTGTTGTCATCCAAAAACCAAATTGGATCTTGAAAAATAGAAGAATCAATCAGAAGAAGGGGAGACCTCTCTCCCTAAAAAAGAAACTAGACAAATAGAAGAAATTCCAATAAATTCTCTTATCAAAGAACAACCTTCAATATCAGTTAAACCACCTTTCCTAGAAAAGTTGAAAATCGATGAAGGAGTAGAGAAGCAAATTGTTGAAAAGTGTGCAACAAGAAATGCTAAATTTAGAAAGTGCTAAAAATAGCACTTCTGAAAATAGCAATTTGGCCAATGAGCATTTTGGCCACCTTGGGTGAGAGGTGAAACTGCTAAAAATAACATCTTCTAAAAATAGCAGTTATGGGTACCTTCCTATTTATAACAGTCCCTGGTCTATCTATAGGAAGTAAATTCGAATTTGGTCTTACCAGCAGTTTGGAATATTAATTAATTAATTCAGTTTGAGTTAATTAGTTAAAGAAAATCAAATTTGAAGTCTTTGTGAGAACATGCAATTATTTCTCCACTAATTGGGGAATGTGTCCTTGATTTTCTCCACTGATTGAGGAATTAAGGATGAGTTCTATATTGAGAGGATCAGTTGACTTAGTTTAACTTAGTCAAGTTCAATTAGATTAATTTAACAAGTTGTTAAATTAATGAGATACAGTTTGTTGATGCTTGCATGCATGTGACAACTGTTATTTTCAGATAATTGTGTATTCACTCATGGATAACTGATGCATGTCAGTTCAGACAGAGATCCAGTTGAGATTAGAGAAGGGACAGTGTACTATCAGTTGAATGAATATTTTTCCTATAAAGTAAACTCATCCATGATGAGGATTTATCTCCTTCAGGTTTATGCAGTTATTTTAGAGGTCAGTGTTGTGTGTGAAGTGAGAATCACATGGGTTGCAACTGGAGGACCCAGGAAAAACCGTGCATAGAAATAGGAAGCTTGGAGGGAAGAGGAGAAGGTTTGTGAGAAGCCTTTGACTGTCTATGAGTAGCAGAGGGATTGTACTGAGAGCTGGATAGCTTTCGAGCTAAGGCTTTGTGTAATCCAAACTATATTTCCACTTGTATGATAATACAGAGATGGGGTTTTAGGCAGGTGCTTTCCCTGGGTAAATTCTTCTGTATTATGTGTGATTGGTTCCTTCTTATCAGTTATATGTTTTCTTATTGATGTTGCTCATTGTTGATTAAGCTTCTGCTAAATTGGTTGTAGAAGTCGATCAAGTGTTTTGCTTTAGTACATTGCATTACCAGGTTGTCTACAGGTGGGAAATTTCTACATGGTATCAGAGCAAGCTGATTTGTAGAAAAAGTTCTACATGGTATCAGAGCTAGCTGATTTGTAGGAAAAATTCTACATGCTATCAGAGCATAGGTGATCAAGGAGGAACCATATACTGAGAGGAGATTTCAAAGTTTTGAGTTTGGGATGAGACTTTGCAGAGAATATATGAAACTTTATGTACAAAATTTTCAGAAATAAATAGTTGATTTGGATTCCTTATGGAAAAATACCCAAAATCAAAAAAAAAAAATCAACTGAATCGGAGTTCGGATGAGGGAGATATTGCTGATTTAAAATCAGCTCTTTTTCTAGAAAATTTCGTGACAACAGGAAAGTGGAAATAGATTGGTGTGCTAGGCAAGAACCTGTATGCACTTAAGGTACAAGATGCATGCAAGCCTTGAGGAGCAAGGCAAAGGTTATATACTTGGTGGTTGAGAGGGAGAGTAAATTACCTCTCAACATGCAGAGCCAGAAGAAGTCTTAGATAATTATGGAGGAGCCACGATTGGTGTAGCAGCTTCAGGAGGTTGTGGAACATCCACAACAGGGGAAGATGAGAGGAGATCGAGTAGAGACATCTACTCGTGCAGAAACCTACAGTAGGGGGAACATCGAGCCAGTTGGGCAGAGGGATCACATGCAACCATACCTCCAGGTAGGAGGTGGGGCGATATAGACTGATCGTCCCAAGGAGGAGGGGCAGGATCCTTGAGGCACCCAACCTCTTGGATGATACCTTGCTACGAGAGCCCCGATGTGGAGTAGCAGCAACTGACTGATTGGGTAGAGATAGATGTGAATGGAGCGACAGAGAGAGCTACAGTGCAGGTAATCCCAAGACAACGCAGAGCATGCAAACTGTAGCAATGCGAGAGGCACAAGTGTGTTGCACTGTGCAGGGTAGCACAGAGAAGGGTGCAATGGTATGAGATGCATGGAGATGTTGTAGTAGCGCAGAGGTCAGAAAGGGAGCACTTGTTAGTAGTAAGTAGAGCTTCAGCATCAGAGTATGTTTCTAGCCCAACAAAGTGGTCAGTTGGGAGTTTTTTTTGTTCCGAGTGTTGCTGGAGCAACCGCACTTGGTAGATGTGTTGCATGCAAAACATTCCAGAGTTATAGGATTGGGTTTGTGAGGAAGCCTTTCTTGTTGAGAGGGAGTGTTGAAAAGTATGCAACAAGAAATGCTAAATTTAGAAAGTGCTAAAAATAGAACTGCTAAAAATAACACTTCTAAAAATAGCAGTTTGGCCAATGAGCATTTTGGCCACCTTGGGTGAGAGGTGAAATTGCTAAAAATAACATCTTCTAAAAATAGCTTTTCTGGGTCCCTTCCTATTTATAGCAGTCCTTGGTCTATCTATAGGAAGTAAATTCGAATTTGGTCTGACCAATAGTTTGGAATATTAATTAATTAATTTAGTTTGAGTTAATTAGTTAAGGAAAATCAAACTTGAAGTCTTTGTGAGAACATGCAATTATTTCTCCACTAATTGGGGAATGTGTGCTTGATTTGCTCCACTAATTGAGGAATTAAGAATGAGTTCTATATTGAGAGGATTAGTTGACTTAGTTTAAATTAGTCAAGTTCAGTTAGATTAATTTAACACGTTGTTAAATTAATGAGATACAGTTTGTTGATGCTTGCATGCATGTAACAACTGTTATTTTCAGATAATTGTGTATTCACTCATGGATAACTGATGCATGTCAGTTCAGATAGAGACCTAGTTGAGATTAGAGAAGGAACAATGTACTATCAATTGGATGAATATTTTTCCTATAAAGGAAGCTCATCCATGATGAAGATTTATCTCCTTCAGGTTTATGCAGTTATTTCAGAGGTCAGTGTTGTGTGTGAGGTGAGAATCACACAGGTTGCAGCTAGAGGACCCAGGAAAAATTGTGCATAGAAATAGGAGGCTTGGAGGACAGAGGAGAAGGTTTATGAGAAGCCTTTGACTGTCTATGAGTATCAAAGGGATTGTACTGAGAGCTGGATAGATTTCGAGCTAAGGCTTTGTGTAATCCAAACTATATTTCCACTTGTATGATAATACAGAGATGGGATTTTAGGCAGGTGCTTTCCCTGAATAAATTCTTATGTGTTATGCGTGATTGATTCCTTGTTATCAGTTATATACGTTCTTATTGATTTTTCTCATGGTTGATTAAGTTTCCGCTAAATTGGTTGTATAAGTAGATCAAGTGTTTTGCTTTAGTACATTGCATTACCAAGTTGATATACAGGTGGGAAATTTCTACATGGTATCGAGCTAGCTGATTTGTAGAAAAAGTTCTACATGGTATCAGAGCTAGCTGATTTATAGGAAAAATTCTACAAAATTCTACACAAATTATCTTGCCTGATTACAATATGATGGATGAATTGAGAAATGTTTGTATTAAGATTCCTTATTGCAAGCCATAAAATAAATACCATTTTTTGCAAAAACAGTAAAGGAATTAAGTACACAATGATCAAGGAGAAGAAGAAAAGATACAAAAATAATTTAGTTAGTTAGGAAAATTACAGACATTATGATGGGGAAGACAAGAATCCAAAAATATTTAGACCCAGGAAGCCCCATTGTAAAAATTCACATAAATGGAACTGAAATACCAAACGCACTAATTGACCTAGGGGCAGCCATAAACATAATGAGCAAACAACTTATGGACACACTTAGGCTTCCTAAACTTCAATACACACCAAATTCACTACAATTAGTAGATAGATCTCTTATTAAACCAGATGGTGTGTTAGAGGATGTTTGTGTATCCTTAGGTTCTTGGGATTATCCTATCAATTCCATGGTCTTAACACCCAAGAATAATCTAGGAAGACATCCCTTAATTCTAGGAAGGCCTTGGTTGGATATAGCAGATGCTTTCATCAGCTGTAGGTCAGGTGATATGTTTATCTCAGATGGAAATTCTACAAATAAATTTACATTTTAACCCCCTACAAGAACAAAAAAAGATACAAAAACTGAAGAATGGGTAGGAGATGGAGAAGATATACAACCTATTTTTGTCACTGAACAAGTAGAATAGGAAGACAAAATTTTCAATCTACTAGAAAATAATGAATCTTCCTCACATTATGAGCATAGTTGAAATGAATATCTCTCCTCAAAACAAGTATCATTGTTGTCCATGGAAAAATTTGGGAATTCCTCGATAGAAATCTTTCCAAGAAAAACCTTAAATGTCAATGAAAACTTGGAAGACATTCAAAAGAAACAATTGATAGAAATTTTACAGAAACATTCTTCTGCTTTTGCATGGGAATATACTGACATGAGAGGGAATGATCCTAAAACTTGCATACATCATATCTTCATTGAAAAGAATGCAAGACTAATTAGACAACCTCAGCGAAGAATGAACCCAAATCTAAAAGAAATTGTTAAGGAAGAATTGCAGAATTTATTAAATGTAAATTTCATTTATCCAATATCTGACAGTCTGTGGGTTTCACCCGTAGTAGTCATCCCTAAAAAGAATGGAAAATGGAGAGTATGCATCGATTACAAGGAGTTGAATAAAGCAACATTAAAAGACCACTTTCCACTACCTTTCATAGACCAGGTCTTAGATACTTTAGTAGGAAAAAAATATTTTTCCTTCTTGGATGGGTTCAGTGGATACAACCAAATTCAGGTGGCCCCTGAATATCAGGATAAAACCACATTCACTTGTCCATGGGGAACTTATGCTTACTAGGTACTTCCCTTTGAGTTATGTAATGCTCTCGCAACATTCCAAAGGGCATTTCTTGGCATTTTCTCTGACCTTATCCATGATTGTGTGGAAGTATACATGGATGATTTCATAGTGTATTGGGATTCTTTCAATAAAGCACTATAAAACCTGGAGAAATTCTTAATAAGATGTCAAGAAACAAAGCTCTCATTAAGCCATGAAAAATGTTTCATGATGTTTAACGAAGGAATTGTTTTAGGTCACCATATTTCCGAAGAAGGAATTAAGGTAGACTCATCTAAGGTGGAAGTCATTTCCAAGTTATCAGTGCCAAGTTGTCAAAATGATGTCAGAAGTTTTCTCAGTTTTACCCGATACTATAGAATATTTATAGAAAACTTCACAAAATTTGCATCCCCACACTTTAAATTACTTACAAAAGAATGTGAATTCAGTTGGAATTCCAAATGTGAAGTTGCCTTTGAAACACTAAAAAGGAGAATTTCTGAAGAATCCATCTTAAAAGGACCTCACTGGAAATTGCCTTTCCTTATCTCAATAGATGCTTCATATTTAGCCTTAGGAGTTTGTTGTGCTTACTAACAACCCCCCATTTATTACTATTAGTAATGACATTAATAAATGGGGACCCTTCCAAAAAAATCAAATTTTAACATTTAGTCGTGCCTTTTATTTTTAGAATAAAATAAAGTGTCAAAGTGGAACTTACTAAATCATAAAAAACTTACCTTTTCATACTTTAACCCATAAAACTTCACAAATGATGAAAATCTGAAGAATAACTTTATACCCTAAAAAGTCGTGAATATTAAAGAAACATTGAAAAAACCCGCTTATAAAGGATTATTATCACATCGCAAAACAATGACAGTAGACTTCTCTTATAGAAGTTACCCCATAAAACGCGATTCGTGAAATGTGAAATCATAAGAAGTCATTTAAACCTTATCACATCGCAATTCTCAAGCAAGAAGTGCTACTTAATGAAACACAAGTAAATATTGCGAAATGCGATAACATCGCACATCACACATCGCATCAAGTCACGATAGGTCTTAACGAAAACAAATTATTGCGATTTTGCGAAATTGCGATGGTTGCAAGATTGTGATTTTACATGTTTGCGATTATTGAAATTTGTGATTATGTGATCTGCAATACAACATAACAAACCACAAAACCTTTTATCACAATTCAAGGAGTTCCCGGTTCTAGGAAAGTACTTCACGACTTTCCATGAAAAGTTATGGACATTAAAGTTAAGCTTAACGGTTCATTAATGGAATTTATTGAATGAGTAATTACTATCAGGTGTGAAAGGCATATGGCGTAAGATGATATCTTTTGATATGATTTAGAATTAAAGACCCATCGTCACCTTGTTGTCGTCCTTATATTGATTTATTTCTGCATGCACTATCATTTTTATCCTATTATGTTCTCTACTTGAAACTTCTAGGAAAAACACACAGAGCAGGACAGTTGAGGAAAAAGTGAAGAAAGGAAAGGCACCCGCTTCTGAAAAATCAAAGATGACCCCCTTGTTCATAGATACTACTGGTAATCAAGATGCAGGGATGACCAAATGGGAAACTATGTATCAACTTTTGGAGGAAGAACAACCGAGAATTATGGAAACAACAGTCATGGTGGATGGACGCGGTTCTTCCGATGCTTCTCTGACTAAACTTGCATGTTCATTCTTGCACCGCATTGTTGCAATACCAAAGATACTCCCCTATACTGATATGGTTAAGTGGATTATAGATGATGTGGACATATCGGACAAAGAATTCAAGACGACTAGCCAAGAAGTTATAGGGTCGTTAACTCCAGACAACCTGAGACTTATGTACCATCTACCAGAGTTGCAGGCCATCTACAACTGGTAGTTTTTCGAGAAATTTTCCAAAGAAAACAAAGACCTGGTATAATTCACAAATAATTGGTCAAATAATGAAGAAAGACTCAAGAAAGACAAAAACGGTATGTACGCCACCGGTTCTCTTAGTTCCCCTTTCTGTTTTGTTGCTGCCATGTTATGTAGGTTGTTTGGTAAGCTAGACATAAACAAATTCTCGTCAAAATGGTTACCTTTGGTAGATGCAGCTATCAATGCCACTGTAATGAATTGGGTGCAAGTCTTATTAGATAACTTAGCCTCTGCAATTTTAGAATATAAAAGAAAGAGGAGTATTGCTTTGAGGGTTTACCCTCCTTTTTCCTTAGCGCCTATGTTATGGATGCTATTTGTTTTATTCTAAATTCCATATTATGGGATGGAAGTGGACTCTTCAGAATCCACTTCCCATTCATATGTATCAAAAAAACTTGTGGGAATCCAATTTTGTGCCACATTTCTTCAAAATTTGTCACATAGTCATGCTCCCTATTCATAGAATGATTTACAAACGATATGTGCCAAGGTTTTCTCAAGAAGCCGAGGTAGATATTCTCCCCGTAGCTAGATGATTTGAGGAAGTATTATTCACATATATCATAGTGTTTGGCAGCATTACCTTGCCCCATGTTTTACCTTTTTATTTTCCAGACAAATTGATGGCTAGGGAGATAGCCTATCAGACATGCACCGAGGGAGGAATGAGAAAAATACTAAAAGATTCCAAGAAGCCCATTTGGCCTCAATTTCCTATAACATGTGGAGTATTTACATTACATGACTTAGGTCATGCTTTCGTAGAAGTCGATAATGTGTTATCTTTACAATTACCAAAGTTCCCATGAAGGCAATATGATCCCTTCGGTATTGTAAAAGATTTCAACACAATGGTTAAAATCAGAATATTCACCCATGAAAAATATCCCTTTGATGATGTTTTTTTGCAGAAGAACACCTTCAAAGAAGTACTACATATGGAAAAAATTCTTTTTGATCAATAAGGACTCCAAGCATTTAATAAATATAGGAAAAAGATGCTATCAAAGGTCCCATTGGACCAATTACTCACGGAGCCCAAAAACGATCCTACTCTGAGTGCAAGCACAAGTGGAAAATCAAAAGAGAAATCAAAAAAAAATATGGGAATGATTCAGCAGGAAAATCTAATGAACAATCATAAAAAACATCAAGTAAAGACACAGCCCAATCCACAGCAAAATCATCCCAGCAAAGTCCACACAGAGAACATGCCGAAACTTCAACTCCTCTCACACAACAAACGAAGCCACTTGTGATATATTTGGAAGAGGAATGGGATATTTTCAGTAAGATTCTCAACACAGGAGAACCAATCACTGAACCACCAATAGAACAACAAGAAGTGGCCATAGAAATTGTAGTAGAAGGAGCTATGGAAATGGAGCACATCCCCATTGCTCCCACACCCGAAATTGTATTGAGAATAGAGGAAATTCCTCCTTTAGATGTGTTTTATAGCCCCTAACATAAGGCCATCATGAGAAGACAGAGAAAGAAAAGAAATGTGTACGTTGTGCTTACTCCTGGGGATGAACCTCTAGATGTTCTATGGAAGGACCTCTCTACAAACCCATCAACTAATCTTACCAGGCTCCCACAGGTTGCAGGTGCATATGCTTTAGCAACAATTGATAAAGAAATAGAGGTACAACTTCTTCTTAAAGAAAGAGAGGATAAAATTTTGTTATTAGAAAAACAATTGTAGCAAGTTAGTATCAACCAGTAGGCACAAACATATTTGGAAAAACTTTAGCAAGAATTTCAGAAAATACAAACAACAAATCAAATCAGTTTGGTAGAAAAAGAAGCATAGCTACAGAACATAACAGGATTGCATAAGGACGATCTGAAAATTGAAGAATTCGCCACAAAAGTGCTTAGCCTCAATTCCCAGCTTTTGTATCAAAAATAATTGTTATGCCAAAAGATTTCGTAGTGAAATTCTCACTGCAAAATGAGCAATAATATAACGAATCAAGTTGTTGAATGACAACTTGAATATGATACACCTCTTAAGAAGGTTTCAGACTTCTTATATTGGTAGAAATCCAAAGAAGGGAAAAGAGAAGTTATGCCTAAATTAGACGAATCGCATAAAGATATATTATTTGAAAATTAGGATTCTAAGATCAAAGAGGCAGAATATGAAATGGAGGATGCGGCAGCGGCAACAAACAACATCATAGAATGTGTAAATAAAAATTTACACAATGCAAATTTGGTAGCAGAAACCACCCCTGGCTTTCTTCCTAAAGCAGAACAACTTGAAGCAGCATGGAAATAGGTAGCGGAAGAAAGGGCAGAGGTAATTAAACAGGTAAACAGGTTGAACTAGGAAGCATACTGGCAATACCTAGTAAAACCACATAGCCAATGGATGCCCCTGAAGTGCCTGATTACTGCTATCGAGAAAATGGTGCCAGCACTTGCCAATGCCGTATTTGCAGGACAACTAAAAGTTGAAGTTAGCCAACCAACACTCCTGAAATCGATGCTGGATATTTGTGACCTTAAGGACCAGATGTAGAATAAAATCATAGACATATTTTATTTTTGTTTTATTTTAGCTAAAAATGAGGCAGGTCGTTTAAACCTCCTCATCTATTTTTGTAATTTCTATTTTTAGTTTCATAGATTAGTATTTAAACCCCTCTCATGCATTTAGAGAGGGGTCCGGAAGTTTTATCAAAAATATTCTTCAGAAAGAACTTTACACCCACCTACTGAGGAGGCTTTGGTAAAATTAATGGAACAAGATTTATTTTCTACTTGAGTTTAACATCTTCTACTAAAATTTCACTTTTGTACTCTTAGTTGATGTTAAGTGGTTTGAAGGTAGATCAATATTGTTGGAGCACATGAGTAGGACATATTATAAATGGTACTTCTATCTCTTAATGCTTCTTACTTGTGAATTTAGCGATAAATCAATTTTCAGTTATTTATGTATGAAAGTTTAAATTCTTAGTTATCATCATTGCACTTTTGTATGATGATGATTCAATTCTTTATGCTGAATATATGAATGACTCGTTATGCAATATATCTCTCATATCGTTTCAGTTAACTTTTTATACAAAATGATCATTATTAAATGGATTCTTTTCTTATTGTGATTTAATGATCTTTATTATCAATTGCTTTCACAAATCATTTTAGATCGCATATATAAACATTACTCCCGGGATAGTTTTAAAGTTAGATGTTTTCCTTGATTATGATAGATTGCATATGATAGTTAGAAGATAGATTAACTTAGAATAAGTATTCACCCTATAAAACCTAGAAAAGAAAAACATCACCCCATTAGTATGAACACCATAAACAGATTGGGAAATTGGTCCCATCACCCCTAGTCGGAGCCACTATTCCAAATGGAAAAGGAGCTGTGTTAAGGTCCGGACCGAGTGGTTATCCCCCTTGTTGGAGTCCCGATTTTTGAGCCTTCAACAAATTTGTTTTAGGAAAAAAAGACCTCAATCCTTATGCCATTTATTATACCAGTAAAAATTTAACCCCTGTAGAGTTAAATTATACTGTAACCGAGAAGGAGTTCTTAGTTGTGATTCATGCCATTAATAAATTTGGAGATTATATAACCGGCTATGAAACTTTTGTCCACACAGACCATTTTTCCATTAGATACCTAATGAATAAGCAAGTCACTAATAGAAGAATAACCAAATGGCTCCTACTTTTACAAGAATTCAACATAACCATTCTAGATAGGCCAAGAAAACAAAACACAATTGTCAATTTTCTATCTAGAATACAAAATGAAAACAATGATCGACCCACAGAAGATAAATTTCCTAATGAATATCTTTTTGCAGTATCTACTAAATCACCTTGGTATGAAGATATTGCTAACTATTTGGCCACATGAAAAATTCCATTTCATTTAACTCCTAAAGAAAAATAAGAATAGTCCACAGTAGCACATCCTACTCATGGATAAATGAGGGATTATATAATACAAGACCAGACCTCATCATCAGAAAATTTGTTAGGGAGGATGAAATACCAGAGATACTAAAAGTTTGTCATGGTGAGCCATGTGGAGGACATTTTTCTTACAAGAGAACTGCTTACAAAATCTTTCTTTTGGGATATTATTGGCCTTCCATTTTCAGGGACACCAAGGAATATGTTAAAAGATGTGACAATTGTCAGAGAATGGCCAAACCTACTCCTCCAAATGAGATTACATTGCAACCACAGGAACTTATCAGACCATTTTAAAAATGGGCACTGTATTTTGTTGGACCAATCAACCTACCTTAAAAAAAAAAATAAGTATATTTTGGTATGTAATGATTATGTCACTAGATGGGTATAAGCTAAAGCACTTCCTTTTGCTACTGAAAATACTATAGTTTCATTTCTTTTTGAGGATATTTTTACTCATTTTGGTGTGCCAAGAGAAATTGTAACGGATCAAGGGACACAATTCACATCCAAACTAGTGCAAAAGCTTGTGAAGCAATACAAGATAAAACATTAGAAGTCAACTCCATATCATCCACAGGCTAATGGACAAGTTGAGTCCACAAATAAAGTGATTAAGGCTATCCTTACAAAGACTGTACATCTACACAAGAAAGACTGGGTGGAAAAACTTCCAAAATCCTTATGGGCCTATCAGACTACATGGAGGAATACTACAGGACATAATCCCTATGAACTTGTTTATGGGAAGCACATCTTACTTCCAATAGAGTTCCAGATCTAGACCTATAAGACAACTATCCAGTTAGATCTTGACTTGTTAGAAGCCCAGAAGCAAAGGATGACACAATTAAATGAGCTCAATGAAATAAGACAAGAAGCCTTTCATAGGACCATCTTAGTGCAACAACAGTGGTCAAGATGGCATGATAAGTACATTAAAGAAAGGAAGTTTCATTTGGGAGATTGGGCATTTCTTTTTGATTCAAAATTAAAAAATATTCAAGGGAAATTCCAAACCCATTGGCTTGGACCTTATGAGGTTGAGAATGTCTTTGATAATGGTGCAGTTAGAATGAGGACTATTGATGAAGAAAGAACTCCTCTATTAGTAAATGGACATCAACTCAGCCTTTACGAGAAACCATTAATAATAGAGGAATTTGTCAAAATATTTGAGGATAATTCAAAACTAAATATGCTCAAGAAGAATTCTTCTTATTTTCCACCTTACAAATTTTCATTCAGTTTGTTCTTCCTTTAAAAAAAAATAAAAATTAAAAAAATAATAAATAAAAAATATAATAAATAAATTTATGTGTATATATGCACACATACACACACACACACACATATAATAAAATTGTATAAGCATGAAAACCAACATGTTGTTGGCATGTTTATATAGAAAAATTAAAGTGAAAACCAATTTATTATCACTTCAAATTTTCTTTTCAAAAAACAAAATATAATAAAGCTCATCTACTAAAGCTTTCTTTCTCTTAAGCTACAGAAACAACAACTTTCTGCAGCTTGGACAACTTTCCGCAGCTTGGAAAACTTTCCGTAGCTTCGACAAGTTTCTGCAGCTAAACAAATTTCTGCAGCCCAATAATTTTGAAGTCTACAAGAATGCTTGGTGATCTGGATTAAAGGAAAGTTGAAAACAATGCACCTGAATAAAATCAAAGGACAACAAATAAGGTTAGTAGCAAAAAATTAAAGGTACATGCATCTTTAATTTAACAATAGGGAAAGATATATAGCATGTATGAGTAAGAAAATATAGTACTAAAGTGCAATCATTATAACCTTATGGTAATGGTTGTCTAATGAAATATCTGCATAATTTCCCACTGTAGATCAACAGACTATGCAATATACTTTGCGGAAGCTTAATCGAATATGAGCAAGATCAATAGAACACATATAACTGAGAATGAGAAATCATACACATGAAACACAAAAGAATACTCTAGGGAAAGCCTCAGCCTAAAACCTCGATCTTTGTATTATCATACAAGCAGAAATATAGTCCAAATTACATAAAGCCTTAGCTTGGAAGTTATCCAGCTCTCAGTAAAATCCCTCTGCTACTCATAGACAGTTAAAGCCTTATCACAAACCTTCTCCTCTGCCCTCCAAGCCTCCTATTTCCTTGCGCAGTTTTTCCTGGGGCCCAGTGCTTCCACTTGTGTAAATTCCCACCTCACATTGCTCACTTGGCTCAGTAGTAACTGCGCAATCCTGAAGGAGATAATTCCTTCTACATGGATGAGTTTCCTTTATAGGAAAATTCCTCTAGTTGATAGTACATTGTCCCTTCCTCTGATCTCAACTTGGTCTCTGACTGAACTGACATGCATGAGTTATTTATGAGAGAATATTCAGTTATCTAAAGTGAAGTAGTTACATGCATGCATGCATTAATTAACTGAACTCACAACTCATCCTCATCTCCTTAACTAAGGGATAAATTCCTCAATCAATGGAGAAATTGTTGCATATCTTCACATAGACTTCATGTTTGATTTTCTCCAAATAATTAACCCAAGATGAATTAATTAATTATTAATCAAATAGTTGTTAAGGACAAATTCGAATTTTACTTCTCTATTTTAGTTCAAGGACTAACTAAAATAGGAATCCATCCGGAAATTCTATTTATAGCAATGATTGTTTTAGCACTTCCATTTCTCATTCCTTGCTTTTATGTCCAACACTAGTACTTGAGATGATATTTATAGAAATTCTAATTATAACATTTCTATTTTTAGAATTTCTTGTTTCCATTTTCAACACTCCCTCTCAACAAGAAAGGCATTCAACTCGAACCTGATCTTGAACCTTTGGAATGTTCTGCATGAAACACTTCTCCCAAGTGTTATTGCTCCAGCAACTCTAGAAACAAAAAAAACTCCTAACTGACCTCTCTGTTGGGCTAGAAACATTCTCTTATGTTGAAGCTCCATATGGCACTGACAAGTGTTCCCTCTTTGACCTCTCAGCTGCTGCA
The DNA here is from genome assembly GCA_031772625.1 of Pinus tabuliformis. Classification (NCBI taxonomy): domain Eukaryota; kingdom Viridiplantae; phylum Streptophyta; class Pinopsida; order Pinales; family Pinaceae; genus Pinus; species Pinus tabuliformis. The sequence goes on along the minus strand of CM062806.1, from coordinate 394,522,846 downwards.
ACACTCCATGCATCTCACACCATTGCACACCTCTCTGTGCCATCCTGCACTGGTGCAACACTCCTGTACTTCTCGCATTGTTGCAGCTTGCTAGCTCTACACAATCTTGGGATTCGTGCACTATAGCTCTCTCTACCACTCCATCCACATTTGCCTCTACCCACTTAGTTATTCCTGCTATTCCTCGTCGGGGCTCCTACATAATGTTCTAATCAAAGAGGTTGGGTACCTCAATGATCCTTCCCCTATTCCATCCTTCTTAGGACTATCACTCCACATCGTCCTACCTCCTACCTGGAGGTATGGATGTATGTGATCCCTCTGCCCACTTGGCTCAAAATTCCCCCCTACTAGAGGTCTTTGCATGAGTGGATGCCTCCACTTGGTCTCCTCTCAGCTTCCCTACTTGTGGCTACTCCACAACCTCCTGAAGTTGCTCCACCAATCGTGACTCCTCCACAATTGTCTGAGACTTCTCCTATGACTACATGTTGAGAGGTAGTGTACTCTCCCTCTCAACCACCAAGTCTCCAATAGTTGCCTTACTCCTTAAGGCTTTTCATGCATCTTGAACCTCAAGAGAATACAAGTTCCTGACTTGTGAACCGATCTGCTTCACCTATCTTATGGTGATGTGTCTAAGGAAAACCTTTCCCTTATTGAAGACTACATCATAGCCTTTGTCTTCCAGCATTGTGATTGACACCAAATTTTTCCTCAATCCTGGTACATACTTGACGTCGGTCAAGTTAATGCGAGCTCCATGCTCCCTCTGAAAAAAAAACCGTGCCTACACCTGAGACACTATACTTTTCATCATTACCCATCGCTATGAGTATCTCGAGATCTTTCTCCTCCAAGGTATTGAACAAACTCTTGTCACCGGTCATGTGGAATGAAGCTCCACTATCTACAAACCAACCACATCCCATAATGGATGAAACCATGCATGCGAAGAGGGTGAAATCAAACTCGAACTGTGATGCCAATGCCTCACCTTCAGATCCTTCTTTCGATCCCATCTTGGATTTCTTTAGTGGACAATTTGTAGCAAAATGGCCCACCTCATGACAATGAAAGCATCGCACTTTTGATTTGTCAAACTTCTTCCCACCATGGGAAGAACTCGATTTGGGATGAGAATCCTTCTCCTTCCATTTCTTCACCTTACTCACTAAGGCACAATTTTCTTCATCCTCTTTGGATGAAGAATCATCTCTCATCCTACTTCTTGTCTCCTCTTGCATCAAATCCGACCAAATTCATTCCCAATCTAGCATTTTCTCTCTTCCATTTACTCAGTCTTGGTAGCTATGCTAGCTCTTAGGAAGATTGAGGAGCACAAGACTCACCATGTCATCATCGGCTATCGTGATGCCTACACTTCCAAGCTCATCCCTGCAGGTGGTGAGCTTGTTCAGGAACGTAGAGATCATGTCACCCTTTTCACACTTGATTTTTTGAAGCTTGTCTTTCACCACCAGCTTCCTTTGATCGTTCTTTTTCTGATATAGATCTTTCAATGTTTTCCACATCGAAAATGGTGTCTCCTTCCCATGGATACTCAAGAATTTTTGGTCTCGAACTCCCTCTAGAAGGATTCTTCTTGCTCTAGCCACACATTTCTTCCATTCCGCCAATTTTGTAGCATTAGCTGCTATGGGCTTGGGGACTTCTTTATCAATGAAGTCTTTTAGAATGTTATCCTCTAATACTGCTTCCATGTGATCCTTCCGGGATATATAATTTGAGCTACCATCAAGGGCATACTCGAGTCTTAAACCGTTTAACGCTATTGGTGAAATTGAGATGTGATAAGAACTCGATTTCTATATTTAGGAACCTCAAACTTCGAACTTCTTCATTCTTGTATACAGTTCTCTCCTTTCATCACCTTTTCTCTGATACCATGTAGAATTTACCATTGTAGATCAACAGATTATGCAATATACTAAAGAAAAATACAAGATCTACTTCTACAACAAACTTTGCGCAAGCTTAATCGAATATGAGCAAGATTAGTAGAACACATATAACTAAGAATGAGAAAGCATACACATGAAACATAGAAGAATACTATGGGGAAAGCCTTAGCCTAAAACCCCGATCTTTGTATTATCATACAAGTGGGAATATAGTCTGGAATACACAAAGCCTTAGCTCAGAAGCTATCCAACACTCAGTACAATCCCTCTACTACTCATAGAGAGTCAAAGGCTTCTCACAAACCTTCTCCTCTACCCTCCAAGCCTCCTATTTCCTTGCGTATTTTTTCTTGGGGTCTAGTGCTTCCACTTGTGTGAATTCCCACCTCACACTGCTCACTTGGCTTAGTAGTAACTGCGCAATCCTGAAGGAGATAATTCCTTCTGCATGGATGAGTTTCATTTATAGGAAAATTCCTCCAACTGATAGTACATTGTCCCTTCCTCTGATCTCAACTGGGTCTCTGACTGAAATGACATGCATGTGTTATTTATGAGAGAATATTCAGTTACCTTAATTGCAACAGTTACATGCATGCATGCATTAACTAACCGAACTCACAATTAATTCTACAAACTATTGGAACTAATCTAACTCGACTTAACTCAGTTAACTGAGCTAACTAATTACAACTCAAAATACAACTCATCCTCATTTCCTTAACTAAGGGATAAATTCCTCAATCAATGGAGAAATTGTTGCATGTCTTCACATAGACTTCATGTTTGATTTTCCCAAACTAATTAACTCAAGATGAATTAATTAATTATTAATCAAACAGCTATTAAGAACAAATTCAAATTTTACTTCTCTATTTTAGTTCAAGGGCTATCTAAAATAGGAATCCATCTCGAAATGCTATTTATAGCAATGCTATTTTTAGCACTTCCATTTTTCATTCCTTGTTTTTATGTCCAACATTGGTACCTGAGATTCTATTTATAGCATTTCTATTTTTAGCATTTCTTGTTGCCATTTTCAACAATATCATATGCCACCACTCTAAAAGTCATGTCACGACCTTGTGCCAAATTTCCCAAATTAATTACCAAATCATAAGTTTGAATGTGCCTAATGGTCGAATCCATTCCCATAATCCTCTTGATAACCCATCCATTCTTCCCTATTCCTACACTCCTCTATTCTTTCACAATCACTCCATCTTTCTGCCAGCTAGCAAACCCTACCAGTCCCATTTTCCTATCAAGGTAGCCAATTTTCAAGGAAAATCGTCCTTTAGCATAGGGTTAATTGTTCGAACTGAGCCAACAGGGAAGCAATTCCTACAGGGGTACCAAAAAACTAGGGAGTTGTTGCAAACAAGACAGTGGTTGCAGTTCATTAAGAAATTTAGCAGTTTCCACAAAGAGGTAACCAAGACATTTGCACGTTCCTTTGATGGAATGGAAGCTGAAATTGGGGACATAAAGCTCATAGTAACGGAGTCCATCATTACTGATGCCGCTGAGTTGCCAAGGCAAGGAGAAAAATTGTTTAAAAATAGGGGGATTGACAGCGAGGACTATAAGGTTTTGCTCAAGAATCCAAACATGGACACAACAGTCTACAAAAAAGGTATTCCAAGCTCTGATCTTAAAAATAAATAGAGAAACTTATTTCTTTTGCTTCAGAAGTTTATCACTTGTGAGGGTAGGTTTGGACAAATGTACTTTTGTCATGTTAGAATGATGATGCACTTCCTTGAGGATCATCAAATGAACCTCCCCTATTTTCTCCTAAATAGCCTCAAGAAAATGGCTACAAATGTTTAGAAGAAAACTCAATGCATAGAAGACACCATGTACCATCATGTTCTGGTGAAAATATTGGTTGAACTTCACCTCCGAAGTAAAGTGGATGACTAGGAAAGTTTCTTAATAAGGAACCATTTCGAGGAAAAATCTGCATAAAAACCAAGTAGCAGCAGGGCCCTTAGAGGGAGGAAAAGAGCCATATAAATGATAAAGAAACAACCATCTCAAACTCAGACATAGGTAACAGAAGAAGAGCTACCTATAGTAAAGGGTTTGTAGAGAAGAAATAAGGGAAACCCTAGAATAAAGAAAGCTACCTAGGTAAAGAAGAAATCTCACAAACTAAAACCTCTCCTCTAAAATAAAAATTAGAGAATAAGAGGAAAGTGCAGAAAACAAAAACCCCAGGGTCGAGAAGGAGTGTGAGGTTGAGCACAACTCAAAAAACAACCTCAAAAACTGCAGGATCTATTAACCTTGAGGAAAATGAGCCAAATGAAAAGGAGCCAACTGAAGAGGAACCAATAGAGAATACTCCAATAGAGATTGAGCCAATAGAGGATGAACCAATTGGAAGCCCTAGGAATTCTCCAAAAGGGTCACCAACATCATCACCATAGCCTTACAGCTCACCTCTAGGAAGCCTGATACATAGTCCAAGTATTGACCCCACATAGCAGGAAATATATGACTACATAGAGTCGCTAGAAAGGAAGGTGACAACAACAAAAGAAAAAAATACAGAGCCTTGGAGAAGCAATGAGGTGAATGAACAATCGGCCTCAAACATCTTGAAGTAGGAGATCTTTGAACTAGAAACACTGAACCGATATCTTAAAAATGAAAATCAAGCCCTGAAGACACAGAGTGAGATACAGATCACCAAGAGCGACAATCTAATCCTACATCTAAGCTTGTGGTATAATAAAAACAAGAAGATGAAGAAAGAGAACATAATTATGCAGAGAGAGATAATTAGTTTAAAGTACAAAATCCTAGTGAGGAACCTAGAATTCCAATCTCTACCAAAAAGAAGAAAATATTGAAACAGGGAGATGACAAACGAGAGACACAAGCAGAAGACAAGGAAGAAGTTTATGAGGACATACAATATCTCCAGTCTGGGGGAATGTAGGATCTGAAGATTGTCCTACCATGACATCCTTTGGCCCAATAATCCTCTCTTTTTCATATATATTTACCACTTAATAAAGCCATATCTACCATATTTTGATGAAGGTATGCATTAGTATGTTTTATTGTTCATATTCAATTATATACCCTATTGTTTTAATTAAAGTTGTAATTAGCTACCGAATGAGTCTGTTTCCGCAGCTAGTCCAAGATTTTGTAGCTGTCTTCATTGTTCACGAGGTTCCAAAGTTCTAGGTCAGCAATGAAAAGTGCGGATGGATAGAGGATGACTCCATCATGGATACCTTCCTATCCACTTGAAATTGTTTGCTAAAAGAGACACAAGACATCGCAGTCAAACTTTGAGTCAACCACCAGATTAACACAGAACATAACCCGAGATTAGTTGAAACCTTATCGTTTTTCTTTCGAAATAGAAAAATGACGTTTTCACGATATAATTTTAGATAAGACTAAGAGATAATAGGGTTAGAATCTTCATACAGTTATGCAAATAGACCTACTATAAAGTTAATGGTTTCACTGTTATTTGCGTGCACGCCAGATGATATGTTTTCTGAACAATTTGTGAATTTCATGTGAATGAATTTGGTTCTTTTTAGTGCAAGCATTGTACTGATTTGAAGCTCTAAACTACTATGTGGAGGGCCCCTACAAATAGTGGTAGGTTTTAATCAAATACAATCTGAATTCCTTTAATTCTTCAATTGCTTTGTTTTGTGTTATGATGTTGTATAATGATCTCGAATTGTTATCTGCATAAGAACTTTAATTTGCTTTATACCTACCTTAGACTGTTGTTTACTTTGCTTTATACCTAGTACTGCACAATTTATTTACTTTGCTTATTATCTAGCATAATTGAAGTGTTTTCAATTCATAGGTGTTGCTTAAATTACTGTGTTTGAGCATAAATTGAACAAGTGAGAAGACCTCTCCTAAAACAATTGAGTTCAACAATATTCCTTCATAGCTGATAGAGTAAGGTTTTATTTTTCACTTAGAGAATTAGGAGATGCATCAAATATATTTAAGATCGAATCCCAACAATCTAACATAAGTAAAATCACCCTCACATCATCCACAAACTAATTGGATAGAGATTAATTCCTAGGAAACTTAATCAACATCCCTAAGAATTACAACACTAATACAATTGACAAACATCGCCCCATCTTAAGTTTAGAACTTGAAAAATACTTAATGACCTTGTAAACAACTTCTAAGCACATATTGTGCACCTGTACTTCATCATTCTATGCACCCTGGTTGACAATTTATGATTTCCAATTCAAGGACACTGAATTGACCAAACAGTAGTTGCAGGAGTGCAGTCTGTGAGGGTGAGGTGGTGGAGAGCGCATGGAGGGAAGGTGGGGACCTGAGGTCGATGTTCCTGGTGATGAGTGGAAGTGGCATAAAGTCAGAAATGGGAGATGTTTCGGCGTTGGTCACGATGATATTAAAGTAAGAGGGGGTGCAAAACATCGAGAGGACACCATCTAGCAGGATTTTTGGACCTCCCCCCCACAATGGAAAAGTAAAGTTGAACTCGGGGAGCTTGAAAACATTCCCCCGTCATTGATCTTGGCGAGGGACGATCTCAGTCATTCGTTTTCTACTAAATTTCTATCTTGGGCTAAATACATATTTCCAACTTTCTTACAAGTGCATTAAAGAGCTCTTACCCCTTACTTAAGGTAAGGTTAATCAAAAACTAACTTTCCCTAAAGATTATTCAGAAACAATTCCATGTTGCATTTGAACTAGCAGAGCACACTTTTAATGATTTTTCCTATCAATTAATCATGATTAAACCAAGTGATTAATTTATTCACTAACCCAACCTATTGTATTCCTACCCTAATCACGATTATACAATGTCATAAGCCCAAATCATTTATAATTTTCCTATTCACCAACTGGCATTTAAGCAAGTTTCACACTTTATTCAAAATTTCTAAATGTAAACTGATGCAATACTATTTTTTCTTGGTGGCATTTAGATTTTCTCACCTAGGGGGTCATTTTCAAACCTATTTTTTGGTTTTTCTTTTTCCTTTTCATTTCCTTTCATTTATTTATTCTATTTTTTCTGTCCCCTATAATTTTTTATTTTCTCTATATATATGTATGTATTGTACTTTTGGAAAAAAAATTCAAACATGAAACATTATTTACATTTTTCAAATATAAAATCATCACGTAAAAACAACTCCTCCTATGAAATATAGGACCCTAAAATCGGGTAGGAGTTCAATGACGAGTTTAAGAGATGGAATCTAACACTCGATAGGTAGAACTACTTCAAGTTCGTAAGCAAGTTGAAAGGGCATGAAGCCTCTAAATTGTTTTATTTATGCTCAATATGACCAAAGAGAAGAATATAACATTCTATGCCATCAGGTTTTGTGATTTCCTACTAACCGATGGATCATGGTCTTGAGGACACCGTTAATGGCTTCAACCTGGCTGCTAGGATGTGGATAGTAGGAAGAAGAATGATCTTGGAAAAAACCAAGAATAGAAGTAAAATTAGACATCATATGGTTATGAAAGTGTGAACCATGGTCTATAAAAATTATGCAGGGCACACAAAAATGACAGATGACCTAATTGAATAGGAATAAGGCCGCAAATTCCCCATCAACCTGAAAAGTGGGAATGGCTTCAGCCAACTTCGTAAAGTATTCCATGACAACAACAATGTAGCCATGGTCATCAAAGGAAGTGGGGTTTCAATTGATGAAGTCAATGCCCCATTTAGAGAAGGGACCGATACAGACAACTAGGTGTAGAAGGGCAGGGGGCACACACATTTTCTTTGTATATACTTGACAAGGATGACACTGTTGGACTGCAGTAATGCATAATTTGAATAAGGTTAGCCAGTAGTATCTTGTGCGCAAAAATTTTCAGTTAGAATCCATGTCCGAAAGGTGACTGTCACACATGGCATTCATTAAGAACTTATTCTGCTTCAGAAAGGGTAAGACAACATCAAAAAACTAAGTCAGTGCCACAATGATATAAAGTATCTTTGTGCACTAAGTAGTGCTTAGCCTGGTGGAAAATGTAATCACAATCATATGACAATATATCTAAGTGGAAACGATGTGTTTAGAGGTTGAAAAGGATGTCTCCATACCCTAGATCAATAGATTTGACCAGATAAATAGATTCATCTAACATAGGGTTATGGGCTACTTCATCCAAGTCGACTCTAGGAAGGTCCAACAATAACTCTGCGAAGACTAAGGATTTTTTTCCTTTGCAGTGGTGAAAACCAAATCGAATTGCTGGAGGATGACGATCCACTCTTAATTATTTCCTCCAATAACTTGAGGAGACCAAATGTGTCTCATGGGATTCTCTAGGGAAATGATGGTAGTCTGACATAATAGGATGTAATGTCAGAATCGACTGACAACAAAGACTACTGCTAGAGATAGTTTCTCCACATGTGAATACCATAATTCAAGCCCGACAAGACCTTTTTGAAAGGTAGTAATTATCACTGTGATCATCATGTGTTTGAACCAAAACCATTCCTATGGAGGATGGTGAGGTAGCTAGGTATAAGAGAAATTCGCGTGTATAGTTAGGAGGACTCAAAAGTGGGGCTAAGGTTGGTGTCTTTTTGAAGGAATCAAATGAGCATTGTGCTTGATCGTCCCACAAAAAAGGTACTCCTTTATTTAGAAAGCTCATGAATCCTTTCGTTAACTCAACATATTGATGATGAAATGGCGTAAGAATTTTTCCTTCCCTTGCAAACTTTTGAGTTGAAGAATTGATGGTGGTGTGGGAAATTGAGTAATCTCCTTGAACTTGTCGACATCAACCCATATCTCGTATTTTGAGACAATAAATTTAAGAATACGCCCAAACTCAACAAAGAATACACACTTATCTAGATTCAAATGGATGTTATAGAACCTACACCTAAGAAAAATAACTCAAATGTGAGCTAGGTGTTGGGCTAATTTCTTGGAATGAGCAGGAAGATCATCCATGTAAACCTGAACAATGTGTTTGATATCGTGAAAGGCATAGTCCATAGCCCTCTGAAATGTTGTGCCTGCATTCTTGAGACCGAATGGGAGCTTACGATATGAAAATGTGCCCCAAGGATAGATGAAGGAAGTTTTGTGTTGTTCGACTAGTTTGATAGCGATCTGGTTATATCCCGAGAAGCCATCCATGAAGGAAAAATATTCACAATCATCACAATCGTCGATAATTTGGTCAATGAATGGGGTATGATAATTTTATTTTAGATAGGAAACATTCAAATTGTGGTATTCAACACATATGCGGGCGATACCTTGTTTTTTGTCTACAAGAACCAGATTAGATACCCATTCTATTAATGGAACGAGATAAATGAAGCCAACATGCAGTAGTTATTTGACTATAGTTTTTATGGAAGTTGTTTTGCGAGGGTGGAAATGTTGAGGTCTTTTCCGGACAGGCTTGGCATTGTCAAATATCTTGATCTCATGCTCGACAATAGATGGGTCTATGCCAGGCATTTCCTTGTGAGACCAAGTGAAGACATCGTCAAATTCCTTAAAGAGGCAGGTCAAGCTCGCAATTTCCTCAGAAGTGCAGTCAACTCCAATATGAATGTTTTCCACAATACCTATTTTTATTGAGATATCGATCAGTAAATTTTTGGAAAGTTTACCCAATTTATCCTCTGAATCCATAGTTTGGACATTCGTATAAGCAAAAGGAACAATCTCAGGTTATAGAAAGGCAAGATTTGTAAAGGGATCACGTTCAAGTCAGATACCGAAGCGTAATGGTGAAAAGTATCCCAGGGTCACTCGTCTATAGACATGAGTTCCCTGATATCCTTGTTAGAAGGCAAGACTTGAGTGAGGAGATCAATAGAGGGAGGGGAGATGGGAGAGGAAGTGGTACCATCAATCATGACCAAAGCAGTAAGAGAGTTAAATGTGGATTGAACATTTTGATAAGAAAGTTCGGCTAATGATAATGTCATATTTTCTCCATAGGAATCAATGGCTGAAGGGGCCTAGAGGATCCAAGGATCAGTCGAGCCATTAAAAATAGTATAAACCATTGAGACTATTTGTCAAACCTCTGGTGGAAGGAGAGGAAAACATCCTAAAATCGAGGAACCATTTAGAAGATTGGTACCAATACTGACATAGGAGTTAGGTATGACACCCACTGAGGGCACATTGCTGCTGGGTAACGAGGATTAATCTGGAGTACAAAAGGATAGTGAATCCACTGTGACTATTTTCCCATCAAAAGGAAAGAGGATGAGTTGGAAGACCAAACAAACAATGGCAGTCATGGCATAAGTCCAACTATGGCCCAAAAGTAGATTATAGTTGATATGGTGATCTATGACTTCGATATCCACCGTTATAGTTTTCCCACACAAAGTGATGGGGTAGCTAGCAAGGTATCCTTTGGGGATGAAAGTATGATCATAAAATTATTTGAGGGAATTCGATGGTGGTGAGATATTGGGAGAACCCAAGGAGAGCCAACGGGAAGTAGACATTATGCAGGTCGAAGAACCTTCATCAATGGTAGTGCAGTGAATATATTTTCCCTTTTCCATGACCTGCACTTGAAATGAAAGTCGATGGGAGAGGTGAGGCTTACTCTTTTCCATGTCGAAAATCACTAGATTGGAATCTTGAGGATAAGTTCTGTTATCACTCAGGTTGTCCATAAGCTCCGGAAAAGGATACTGCCGAGGTAACCACAGACCCACTTTGGACTGTAGGTTCTAGCCAACCTGCAATCAGAGAGGGCTCTCTCTTTTATATTTAGCTTTGTTGAAAAGGATTTTAGGCTAGGTTTTGAGTTCAGAGGGTTTTCGTTTTGTTTTCCGTGGGAAAATTGATGTCTTTAGACAGAGAGGCAAGGCATAGGTTGGGAGTTTCAAACCATTTGGCGTGGAGTCGAGGAGGAGAACTGCTGGTGCACTTCTTCAGTCACAAGAGAGGGAAAGTGGAGCTAGATAGCTGCGCATGAAACAGTATTTCAAGTTCAAATGATGGAAAGAATGCTAAGTAATGAGAGGCAATTAAGAATCTCTCAATCAGCTTAAAAGTTGGGGGTAACAGAGCTCTACCTAGGGGCAGTAAAGAATCCTTAGATAATTGGCTAGCACAGGTGAATCGGGGTAAATATGAGCCCGGGGGAATTCACATTCATAACTAATTCATTCAGAGGAAAACATAAACAAACAGCAGAAATTGAGCATAGAGTGTACTTAAACAAATTCTAAGCTATTCTTTCTTTCTGCTATTTAGATAGTGATAAACAATAAACAGAGGTAATATGCACTTATTGCTTCAGACTGCAGCACAAGAATTCCATCTTGATGTCTCCAAAAACATTCATTTACAACAGACAATTTGCTCTCCAAGATTTCAGCAATCTTTGACTATAGAAAAACCCAGGTATACAAGGCGAGTCTCTAGTGAAAATTCTCAATTGTCCAACCCTTGTAACAATGTAGAGGGCGATATATATAGGGAAAAACTCTCTACAACTGCTTTTATTACAACTTGACCTAAACAGGTCTGAAAGAAAAGATGATTACTTGACCTAATCCTATCCAGAAATAAATGCAAAAACTATCTCGGGCTACGCTCAGGGCTGCCTTATCAAAAACTGAGTAAATGATGTAGTCCTTGGCGGCTTGGTGTAGTGTTTTCTGCAATAAATGTGTATGGGTTTTTGCTTCTTTGTTGTTGGTCTGCATTTAAAGCTTTAACTGTGATTTGAGGGTAAGGATGGGCTTACGCCTCTTGATTTGACTTTCTGGGGGGCTCATCAATGTTTAGGTGCTTCGAGCCCCTAAAAAATCTTGACTAATACTCTTTGGCTCTTCTTTTTCCTCTGATACACTTTGACAAGGCCACTGTTTTCCTTTGCTGTGGGTCTAATCACAAATTAATGGCCGTTGTTCGGCCTTTGCTTCCTCGAGAACTATCTTCTGCTCCTTCCGGCAAGCTTCGCGAAGAAAAATGGGTCATTCGGCGCCTTTCGGGCGTCCTGGGGGCTGCAAAATGAAAAGATTCCCTAAAGATTCCCCATTTCGGCCTAAAAAATCTAGCTTAGGCGCAAATCACTCATCAAAAACTGCCTCAGAAACTGATTCCGGGACTCCGAAGTGCGATTTTTGCTCCTTCACACCAAAAAAGTGATGATGATGTCAGCGATGGGACCTTGTATGGCGGGTGACGTCAACAATGACATCAGCATGATGATGTGGTGGGATGATGTCAGCATGATGACATCATCACGTACGGATAATGACGTGGTAGGTACGGCGGCTCTGATGATGTGGCAGGGCACGTGGCAGGTGACTCGGCGGTATAGTGGCAGGAGGCCACGTAGGCGGTTGACGTGTCATGTTGACTGGGTAGGGAGGTGACGTAGGCGGGTGATGTCACAAGGGAAACGATGGTAAGCGGTTTTGGGCGCACCGCCTTAGCGCGTGGGTGGTTTTGGAGGGATGGGCTCTGCCACATCCGATAGCTTAACGCGTGGTGGGAGTACGGCGGTAATACCGCCCATCTCTCGGACGCTAAGCTTCGGGTGGTTCGGGGATGTGAGGGCTCGTCAGCCGTAGATCTGCGGGGCAGATGATCCAACGGCTGGCGGCGATGGTGAGGCAGCGGAGGTATACGGGCGGGGAATATCCAGAAATATTCTGATTTTAATAAAGCGCGCGGGTGGGTTTAGACTTAGGGAAAGGTGGGGTTTAAGTCATATGGGAAGGTTAATGTATTTTGCATTCAGGACTTAGCGTAAGGGGTGAAACATGGGTTTAAAATGAGCACGATTAATATTTTATGTACAAAATTTGGGTTAGGGGTTGAATAGAGGGATTTTTTAGGGTTTTAGGGCTAGGGAAGAGGCTATTAGCATGACCAGGTGTCATATAACTCCTATTATGACTCGGATGGGCTAAAAACAGCCCCAGGTGGACCATTTTTTCCCGGACTTATAAAAATATGGCTATATTGCCAGGGAGGGGATATTTTACATAGGGGGATTTTTATATACAAAGTTTTAGTAGGGGAAGGGGGAAAACTGATAGGGAGTTATATACTAGAGTTAGTAGTTAATATGGAGATGATAAGCAGGCACCAAGGTCAGGGACCTTGGGCTAATTTTGGGGAAAAGAATTTGAAAAGAAATAAAATCCTTGAGTGAAGCAGATCTTCACCAAGGCAATCTAATGCGGAGGATGATGGAACTAAGAGGAATCAAGCAGATCTTGACCTCTTTGGGGAAATTAGTAAGTGACTTAAGGAATTTAGAAGAAGGGGGAGTCAGTGATGTCCACCTTTGAGCTCCTTTAAATGAAAATTGCTTGCACTGTGATCCGGAAGAATATACACTTAGTAACACAAAATTGATCATAAGTCATCTTTCTGCAACCTCTGAGCTACCTACCCAGCCTACTCATCTAACATTTTTTCTTCTTCTTTTTTGGTTTGGGTGCACTTAGACTTGCAGACCTAGATTTACAATTTTTCTTTTTAATGTTTCCTATCTAGCTCTACAATTATTTCTGCGAGGGCCCAGATTAAATAGTTGGGTCCCTTTGATTCTCTACCTATCTACAAATCTGCCAAGATTAAACTGTTTGGACAGACACATTTCTCTATATTCTAAAACAGGAAATTGAAACCTAGGAAGGCCAAGATTAGACTATTTGGACCTTCCTTAAATGAAAACTCTCCAAAACTGGAACAACTCATCAAAATTGGAATCAGCAGTGGCATTTGGACTAGCACACTTCATGGCTTTCTTCTTTGGCTTCTTCTGGAAATATGGAACACTACAGCTTGCCAAGTATGACATATTTGGCATGTAAAAATGTCAATCATGAAAGATGAAACCCTGTTTCAACAAGAGGCTAACAGTGGCTCCACTTGGGGATGGCTTTTCCTTGTGAAAAGTCAAGAACATCAAGTCAGACTGCCTTGATCTTCTGTTTGTTGCTGTAGACTGGAAACATTTGTTCTGGCTGCTAAAAATATAAACTTTGAACTATGAACAACCTCCTCCTAAACTGAATTACTGTGAACTGTACAGCATCGTCTGCGTTCTTCTGCGTGCTTGATAATTATGTACAATGTTGCTGGAACATGCCCTTGATTGCGGATAGTTCTTTTCTACCATGAATTGCTTGTAACGTGACAGTTTTCCTTTTGCTGTTTTGCTGAAATTGGTGCAGAGACAGAGGCTTTAAAATTGGGGCACTTGCATCAGCTACTTCTTCACAGAATTTACTGTTGTTCCTTAAACAATCGGTCTACTTATACAAAAATAAAAACAAAGTGTTGATATATACAAATAAGACTGTACAAAGATATATACAAAACTGCATTGTGTCCCTTTAAAAAGGGATCATGGTAATGTTTCAGCATACGGCCATTGACAGGGCCTTCTTCTGCAGAACAATCCTCTACAGATCTTAGAAAATAAGTGTTATTTCCCTGAACAATAGAAATAATCAATGGACCTCTCCATAGAAAATCAAACTTGGCATGTTTGCCCTTGTCTTCCCTTCGTGAGTCCCATCTTAGAACTTTGTCACCAACATTGAAATCCTCAGCCTTAGCTCTCTTATTAAACATCTTTTTAAGCTTTTCCTGCAAAATTTGTGTTCTGTCATAAACCTGTTCTCTGGTTTGCTGAAGATGAATGGTCTGATTGATTCTTCTCTAAATGTCATTTGGTTCAGCCTGAATCTCTTGTAACAGTTTGATAGTAGGAATGCCCAGGGATGAAGGAAATCTAGCATCCATGTCGTATACTAACTCGTAAGGGCTCATCCCAATTCATCTTTTGCTTGAAAGTCTGTCTGCCCATAGGGCATTTACCAATTTTTTGTGCCAGTTCTTCTTGTTTTCTTCCAACACTTTGTTTATGATGTTGATGAGGCTTTTGTTAGATGATTCGGCCAAGCCATTACCTTGAGGGTAATAGGCTGTGGAGTGGCCCAAGGTAATATGAAATCTGTGGCAGAAATTGATCATTTTTTTGGACTTAAAGGCAGCGGCATTTTCAGTGATGATTTTCTCAGGGCAGCCAAATCTAGAAAGGATATTTCACTCAAGGAATTGGATAATGATGGTGTCATTGGCTTGTCTACAGGGAATGGCTTCGACCCACTTAGTGAAATAGTCAGTGGCTGTTAGGATCCATTTGTGCTGGCCTAAGGAAGAGGGATGGATTTCTCCAATGAAGTCAAGACCCCATTGTTGAAAAGGTTGTTCGGTTGAGATGGATTTAAGGGGCAGGGGTAACAGCTTTCTCTTGCCCTAAAAAATTTGGCATTTGTGACACGACATGGCAAACTTCTTTACATCTGCAAAAAGAGAGGGCCAATAGAAACCAGCCCTTAAAATTCTATCAGCAATGGACTTCCAATATAGATGTCCTCCACAGTCACCTGCATGGAATTCTTTCATGAAATTGTTAGTTTCATTCATGGTTAAACAATTAAGCAATATACCTTCATGATTTCTCCAAAATAATGCACCATCTATAACACAAAACTTTAAAGCCTTCATTTTCAAAAATCTTTTCTTGGTTCTGGACAATCCTGGGGGAGCACACAGGTTTAACAATACAAAGCATATATCAGCGTACCATGGGGATTGTAAAAAGATTTCACTGATCTGTGGAGTTGCCAGCTCCGGTTCATTGTCCAGCTGGTTAATGTCTAAGGCTTGGAAGTTTGTTTCAGACATTAGTTTAGCAAAACCTTTTCATTTTATCAGCTTGGTTGATTTTATTTCTATGTCATATTCAAGGATGTTTGCAATCCACTTGCCTCTTTTGCCTTCTAATCCCTCTTGAGTCAATATGTCCTTTACAGCAGCATGTGGGACATAGGCAATCACATGTGAGTATAAAATGTACACTCTGGAATCCTTGATGGCCTTAACAAGTGCGTAGGCCTGCTTTTCCATTATTGGGTACTTCAAAGGAGCGTCTCTTAAGGCTCGGCTGAAAAAAGCGATTGGTTTTTTAGCTCCTTGTTCATCTTTTTGTAGCAAGACAGCTGCTATTGTGTGGTCAGATGCAAATGAAAATATGATAAAATCTTTGTCAAATTGTGGGCTAGTTAGGACAGGGGTTTGTGTTAAGGCTGATTTGATACTCTCAAATGCTTGCTTGGTTTCAAGAGACCATTTTACCTTGGCATCCTTCTTTAACATATTGCTTAACAATCTTATCAGCTCAGCTAGATTTGGAATAAATCTTCTCAAGAAGTTGATTTTCCCAAGGAATGCTTGTAGCTCTTTAATGTTTCTTGGAAATGGGATTTGGAGGATGGCTTGTATTCTTTCGGGATCAATTCTGATCCCATCCTTTGATATGATGTGGCCAAGTAATTTGCCTTCTTCAAGGCCAAACAGAGACTTCTTGGGGTTCAAGGAAATGCCATATTTCCTACATGTCATGAAAATTTGCCTGAGATGCTTGAGGTGTTCTTCATCAGATTTTGAAAATGGGGTTAAGTCATCAAGGTAGACAACTAGGAAGTCATGTATTTCTTTGGTGAAAGCAATATCCATTGCACGTTGAAAGGTAGCACCAGCGTTTTTAAGACCAAATGGCATCTTTACATACTTAAATGTTCCCCAGGGTGTGGTAAAAGCTGTTTTGTCTTGGTCGTCTGGGTGAACAAGTATTTGGTTGAAACCCGAAAATCCATCTAGCAAGGAGATTCTAGATGATCCCACTACCCTTTGTAGGATGTGGTCCATTTTAGGCAAAGGGTAATGGTCTTTTAGGGAGACTTGGTTTAAATTTTTGAGATCTACACAAAGTCTAATTTCACCTGTCTTTTTTCTCGTAGGAACAAGATTGGATACCCATTCAGAAAATCTGATGGGTGCTATGATGCCTGCTTCAAACATCCTCTTTACTTCCTTCTCAATCGGGGGAAGAGGCATAGGGTTAATTCTTCTAAGTTTCTGCTTGAAGGGTTTCTGGTTTGGTTTTAAAGGAATGGTGTGTTGGATCACCGAGGTTTCATAGGATTTCAGATCCTCATAGCTCCAAGCAAATACATCTTGGAACTCTTTGAATAAGTCAATGTACTTGGGCTTTTGATCAGGTGGTAAATTTTTAGACAGTTTGATCATTTTTGGCTTTTCTGCTGTCCCAATGTTGTGTTCCTCTAAATCAGTGTTTATGGGCTGCAATTTTGGCTTTCTGGGCACGTCATTAGCATCAAACATGTCTTCTAATGGGGTTAGGCCAGCAGGGAGAAAATTGTCCTTTAGGTCAATGATCTCTGCCTCTGTTTTGGCTATATCTTCCAAGTGTATTTGTTTCAACTGTTCTATGTTTTCTTCGTCAAAAATAGTTGGTTTCAGGATTTTCTTGACTGTTGTAGCTATTACATCTTGCTGATTTTCAGTTTTTTGGTGTTCTGGATCTGTCATAGCATCCATGTCAATGTTAATATTCGAAAACTCATGCTCAAGGGTGAGGAAATTGTTAATCTGGGCATCGTTTTCAAATACTTGCCAGTCTCTAATGTTATTTGGGACTGCGGGCCTATGTTTTATTTCAGCTGTGAAGTGATGGATTGGGTCAAATGGAAGTTTGCATGTACTAGCAAAGGTGGCTAGGCTGTGTGCATGAATGTTGTGATTTCTGGAAATCTTGTCAAGCTTGAATTCAGTGAATGCCTAGAGTATATTAGTAGCAGCGGTCCTATAGGCTCTCATTCTGTTGTCATTGGTTACAAAATTGCCTTTCATCTGTTGTATGATTAAATCAGAGTCTCCTAAAATAGACACTTTTGCAGCTCCTAGAGCTTTGAGGAGTTTAAGGCCTAGCAGCAGAGCCTCATACTCTGTCATGTTATTTTTGCATTTGAAATTCAGTCTGTAGGCATGACCTTCTACATGGTTGTTATATGTATTATGAATCCAGACACCTGCCCCTGCTCCTAACTTGTTAACAGAGCCATCAAACTCTAAATACCAAGTGATTTCTTGCTTATGGTCGATATCAAGAGATTGAGCTGTTTTAGGATTGGGCAGTTTTAAAATTTCTGTTTGGGGAATTTCTTTTGGTAGGCTGGTTGCATTAACTGCTGTGACAGTTTCGTGGGTATGTGCAACCAACTCTTCGTTGATGTGTGCTTGTTGCTCTAGAGCGAAGGGCTCATTATCAATTGAAACATTTGTATCATCATTAAACAAAATAAAGGAATCCATATCAGAGTGGATTGAGTAAATGGGAAAATTTTCAGGCTTGCTCTCACTACTTACCACATATTTCGTGAGCGTTTCTCTATACAGTCTCTTTGGTTGCCCAAAGACTGAAATGGTGGCATAGGAAAGGTCTAATTGAAGGGATCCTTGGAGATTTGCTCCCCATGATCTTGACAGGAGCATACCGTACTTTGCTGGAATGTCAGCAACCACTACATCCATGAGGATGGTCTTGTTGGGATATTGGACTAAGGAGACACACAAGTCTTTGATGAGGCCTAGACATTTCACTTGACTTGAGTCAGATGAGTATAAATCTTTGTAAGGTCTTGTAACATCAAGATTCATTTTTTCCATAACTGCTTTGGGCATAAGATTGTGCGATTCCCCTGAGTCAAACATAGCATTGTGCAAAACTTTGTCATGTATATGCAAACTGACATAAAAGGGTGGGACAGGTCCATGTGTTGATTTTCCATTAACTTCTGGGCCAAACAACAACTCTGGGGTGTCATCTAAAACATTTACATCATCCTTAACCTCTGGCATTTGAAGTGATCTTTGAATTTGTTGCCTATATACATCGTGTTTGGCCAGTTCTAAGAGGGAAATGGATATCTTCAACTTAGCTATTTCTGCCTCTAAATTAAATGGTTTTTCCAATGGAGTCTTGGTGTTGATAATGGCAGTTTTTTATGTTTCATTTTAATTGTCTACGTTTCACTCTTGTTTATCACTGCTATGGGAAGTTTTAGCTTGCGGTTTTTCAACTTCAGGAAAGTTTTTGGGAACCCTGTTCGAGCTTTCTTTCGAGGAAGGAGGTGGCAAAGGCTGATCTTTGGAAGACTGTATTTCTGTTATGTCTTCTACCATCACTTGATGCGGGTTTGGAACATGTATATCAACTAGTTCTGTTATGACAGCCTTGCCTTTGATCTTGTTGGGCTGTTTGCCATCCTTTGTTTTGCTAGGTTCAGAAATGTCAATGGTCCTAGTTCTCAGCTTATATTGTTTGTGTACTTCATACACAACAGTATCATAACCCTGTTTAAAATCAAAAGACTCACCAGATTTAGTTTGAAATTGATTGTAATCGGGTTCATTTTGGTCTTCTTGGGACAGGATAGTTTGGTCCTCGCCCTTTAGATCCATTAAGTTCATGTGAGTGTCCTCTATGGGTTCACCAGAAGTAGATCCTTCAACATAGTTATCTTGAAAAGGGGGTCTTATATCATGGTCTTGGGTGGGTCTACCAGCATTTGGGTTCTGCGTTTTCCTAAAATTTGGGTTCCTTATGGTATTGGACTACTGTCCTTCCCATGATGCTTTTCTCTCGACATTCTCTACTCTTTCTCCCAGCCTTTGCAGGCCACTGATGATAGCATCAAGCTTTTGATCAAAAGCTGAGGGTTCTTCCTTAAAGGTGGTTCTTCTTTCCATTCTAGCTCTGTTTCTTTTGGCAATTAAATTGGCTTCTACGCTAACAGCCACATTTTGCAAGTCCGCAAGGGTTTGAGGAGCTCTTTCTTTTAACTGGTATGCCATATCCGGGTCGAATCCATCGGGAAATTTGTACAAGGAAAGGTCAGGGGGAGGCCTTAAGTTCTGTGGTATTGCGTTATATACATTATTGAATCTTGCACAATACTCCAAAACAGTCTCTTGAGGACCTCGTTTGATCGTATCATATTCAGCTAGTATGTGCAAGGTGTCTTTCTTTTTCTCCCATCTATTGGTAAAGGATTGGTAAAGCTCATCTGGGGTGGTTATGGAATTTGCAGCAAGTGATCTGAACCAATTTCTTACATCACCTGTTAAACTCTGAACAAAAATTCTCATTCTTACACTATCAACATCTATCTCGTAGTTTTCAAAATAATCTTGCATCTTTTTGGTATGTTGAATGGCTGTGAAAAAACCGGTGCTGTCAAAATATGTGATTTTAGATTGGTACTCCTGAGGTAAAGCCCCAGCATTAGCAGGTAATTGCAAGGGTGCATATCTATTAGCCATATTGGCAGGTATAAGTGGAACAACGGGGATAAATGGAACAACTGGAGTAACAGGGATCACAGGAGTAATTGGAACGCTGGAAACAACAATAGTGTTAGTATGTGTAGTGAATGGAGGTGTGGAAGAAGTACTACAGGATGTAGATGATGAACTAAGGGAAATAGGGGTTGATCGGAACAAAACCTTGACAGGAGTCGGAATACAGCTAGGGTAAGCTGTTTTAGGGCTCAAATTAGCAAAATTTTCCGGTCTTTCTTGCTTCCTAAGGATTTTCGAGATTAGGTTAGGGTTTTCAAAAACAGCTGGAGGGTTGGGATTTGGATTTGACCTTGTATATCGTGGATTTTTCTTGGGAGCCAGCTTCCGAATTGTTTTTTGGGTATTTTTCCTGGGAATGTTTTTGTAATCAACAAGGGACTAATTAAAATTAGGGACAGCTTATTTGTAACTTAAAACTAGCATGAAGATCGACTGAAGCAGCATTTATTTTACTCCTGTTAATGCAAAGCAAAAAACAGTTTCAAAGGCTTCCTGGCTGACATTCAGACTTCATCTATAGTTTTAAGAGACAAACAACAATTGGAAAGTTTGATTTATGGTCTTAGCGGAGCTTTCTTACCTTCTTCGTGAAACTATCTGAGGAAGGTCCCCAGTGGAGTCGCCATTATGTTATCACTCAGGTTGTCGTTAAGCTCCAGAAAAGGATATGACCGAGGTAACCACAGACCAACTTTGGACTGTAGGTTCTAGCCAACCTGCAATTAGAGAGGGCTCTCTCATTTATATTTAGCTTTGTTGAAAAGGATTTTAGGCTAGGTTTTGAGTTCAGAGGGTTTTCGTTTTGTTTTCGGTGGGAAAATTGATGTCTTTAGACAAAGAGGCAAGGCATAGGCTGGGAGTTTCAAACCATTGGGCATGGAATCGAGGAGGAGAACTGCTGGTGCACTTCTTCAGTCACAAGAGAGGGAAAGTGGAGCTAGATAGCTGCGCATGAAACAATATTTCAAGTTCAAGTGATGGAAACAATGCTAAGTAATGAGATGCAATTAAGAATCTCTCAATCAACTTAACAGATGGGGGTAACAGAGCTCTACCTAGGGGCAGTAAAAAATCCCTAGATAATTGGCTAGCACAGGTGAATCGGGGTAAATATGAGCCCGGGGGAATTCGCATTCATAACCAATTCAATCAGAGGAAAACATAAAGAAACAGCAGAAATTGAGCATAGAGTGTACTTAAACAAATTCTAAGCTATTCTTTCTTTCTGCTATTTAGATAGTAATAAACAATAAACAGAGGTAAGATGCACTTATTGCTTCAGACTGCAGCACAAGAATTCCATATTCATGTCTTCAAAAACATTCATTTACAATAGACAGTTTGCTCTCCAAGCTTTCAGCAATCTTTGATTATAGAAAAACCCAGGTATACAAGGCGAGTCTCTAGTGAAAATTCTTAATTGTCCAACCCTTGTAACAATGTAGAGGGCGGTATATATATGGAAAAACTCTCTACAACTGCTTTTATTACAACTTGACCTAAAAAAGTCTGAAAGAAAAGATGATTACTTGACCTAATCCTATCCAGAAATCAATGCAAAAAATATCTCGGGCTGCGCTTAGGGCTGCCTTATCAAAAACTGAGTAAATGATGTAATCCTTGGCAGCTTGGTGCAATGTTTTCTGCAATAAATGTGTATGGGTTTCCGCTTCTTTGTTGTCGGTCTGCATTTAAAGCTTTAACTGTGATTTGAGGGCAAGGATGGGCTTACGCCTCTTGATTTGACTTTCTGGGGGGCTCATCAATGTTCAGGTGCTTCGAGCCCCTAAAAAATATTGACTAATACTCTTTGGCTCTTCTTTTCCCTCTGATATTCTTTGACAATAAACTGGGCCGCTGTTTTCCTTTGCTGTGGGTCTAATCACAAATTAATGGCCGCTATTCAGCCTTTGCTTCCTCGAGAACTGTCTTCTGCTCCTTCCGGCAAGCTTCGTGAAGAAAAATGGGTCATTCGGCGCCTTTCGGGCGTCCTGGGGGCTGCAAAATGAAAAGATTCCATAAAGATTCCCCATTTCGGCCTAAAAATTCTAGCGATGAGCGATTTCTGCCTGATCAAAAACTGCCTCAGAAACTGATTCCGGGGATCCGAAGTGCGATTTTTGCTCCTTCACGCCAAAAAAGTGATGATGACGTCAGCAATGGGACCTTGTACGGCGGGTGATGTCAGCGATGACGTCAGCATGATGATGTGGCAGTATGATGTCAGCATGATGACATCATCACGTACAGACGGTGATGTGGAAGGTATGGCGGCTCTGATGATGTGGTAGGACACATGGCAGGTGACTCGACGGTACAGTGGCAGGATGCCACGCGGGCGGGTGATGTGTCATGTTGACTGGGCAGGGAGGTATGCAGGCAGGTGATGTCACAAGGGAAATGGCGGTAAGCAGTTTTGGGTGCACCGCCTTAGCGCCTGGGTGGTTTTGGAGGGAGGGGCTCTGCCACACCCGACAGCTTGACGCGTGGGGGGAGTACGACGGTAATACTGCCCATCTCCCGGACGCTAAGCTTCGGGCGGTTCGGGGATGGCAGGGCCCGTCAGCTGTAGATCTGCGGGGCAGACGATCCAACGGCTGGCGGTGATGGTGAGGTGGCGGAGGTATACGGGCGGGGAATATCCAGGAATATTCTTATTTTAATAAAGCGCGCAAGTGGGTTTAGACTTAGGGGAAGGTGGGGTTTAAAGTCATATGGGCGGGTTAATGTATTTTGCATTCGGGACTTAGGGTAAGGGGTGAAACATGGGTTTAAAATGAGCGCGATTAATATTTTATGTACAAACTTTGGGTTAGGGGTGGAATAGAGGGATTTTTGAGGGTTTTAGGGCTAGGGAAGAGGCTGTTAGCATGACCAGGTGTCATCTAACTCCTGTTATGACTCGGATGGGCTAAAAACAGCCCCAGGTGGACCATTTTTTCCCAGACTTATAAAAATATGGCTATATTGCCAGGGAGGGGATATTTTACATAGGGGGATTTTTATATACAAAGTTTTAGTAGGGGAAGGGGGAAAACTGATAGGGAGTTATATACTAGAGTTAGTAGTTAATATGGAGATGATAAGCAGGTGCCAAGGTCAGGGACCTTGGGCTAATTTTGGGAAAAGAATTTGAAAAGAAATAAAATCCTTGAGTGAAGCAGATCTTCACCAAGGCAATCTGATGCGGAGGATGATGGAACTAAGAGGAATCAAGCAGATCTTGACCTCTTTGGGGAAATTAGTAAGTGACTTAAGGAATTTAGAAGAAGGGGGAGTTAGTGATGTCCACCTTTGAGATCCTTTGAATGAAAACTGCTTGCACTGTGATCCAGAAGAATATACACTTAGTAACACAAAATTGATCATAAGTCATCTTTCTGCAACCTCTCAGCTACCTACCCAGCCTACTCATCTAACATTTTTTCTTCTTCTTTTTTGGTTTAGGTGCACTTAGACTTGCAGACCCAGATTTATAATTTTTATTTTTAATGTTTCCTATCTAGCTCTACAGTTATTTCTGCCAGGGCCCAGATTAAACAATTGGGTCCCTTTGATTCTCTACCTATCTACAAATCTTCCAAGATTAAACTGTTTGGACAGACACATTTCTCTATATTCTAAAAGAGGAAATTGAAACCTAGGAAGGCCAAGATTAGACTGTTTGGACCTTCCTTAAATGAAAACTCTCCAAAACTGGAACAAATCATCAAAATTGGAATTAAGAGTGGCATTTGGACTAGCACACTTCATGGCTTTCTTCTTTGGCTTCTTCTGGAAATATGGAACACTACAACTTGCAAAGTATGACATATTTGGCATGTAAAAATGTCAATCATGAAAGATGAAACCTTGTTGCAACAAGAGGCTAACAAGTTCCACCAATGGCCGAAAGCAAAGCTTTCTATTATGCTCGGAAGATTTGTAATACTTCGAGGGGAGACATAGTAGAAGGTGCTTGCACCAAATCTTCTATGATGTTTTATTTTTAGGCATCACGTGCAGAGGTATTGTGTGTCATTCGATGAACTGTCCCTTTTTGGGGACAAATCATAGGGTCAACGATAGGCCTTTTGATATGCATATCATTAGGTGATAGGAGAAGAGAGCTCGAGGCAATGTTTGAAGCGTTAGTGACTGAATTCCCATAGTCCTTGGCTCATGTTTGTAAATCAACCATTTCGAAGGTGTAAATAATTGATGATCCTTCTCCAGAATGAGGTGGATGCGAACCGTTGTTTCCCCCTTGCGGAGGTTGCGGTCGATTCAATACAAGATGTTGTTGTTGTTGAGTAGGGAAAGGGTTATTGAGGAATGTAGGGGTCTCACCAGTGTCCTTTTGTGCAAGGAGGTTTGTGCACTATTGAAGATGAGGAAATTAATAGGTCATATGGTCCTCACCACATATCTTTCAAGGGAACTTGAACTTTTTTCCTTCCCTTTCTCAGATTTAGCAACAACTTTTTGATTTGGATTGTTCCAGGTTGTTTGCTTCTCTTGAGAAGGAGTGATATTTTTCTTATTATTCTTGTTCTTACTGTTGGGATTTTTTGTAGGCTGCACAAAGTTGATCGTAGTGGTTGGATGAGAAGCCAATTGGGTAGTAGGAGCAGTAACGACAGTAACAAATAATTGGGTAGCTTTACCACTCAGTTGTTTTATAGTAGACCTAGAGGTGGCACTGACAATACCGTCAACATCTGCACTGAGTTACTGAGTAGAGGGAGCATTGGAAGTTCGAGGGGAATTAGGGAGAAAATCATAAAGTGTTCCAGATTGCGAATAGATCAAATCTAAATGTTGGGCATGATGAATAGGTTGGTCTTTTGTAACCACACCAACCATGGCAACGTCCTTGGCAATGGGGGGAAGAAGAGACTTGCAGAACTAGTCTGCTAAGAGGTAATCCATAATGGGGGTCTTGACAAGCCTCTACCTATGTATCCATTTATGGATGAGATCAAAGATGTGGGTGGAAGTGTCTTGGTGTAGGGTAGTAAGGAGTTTTGTTTCAGTTTCATAGCGGATAGGAAGATAAAAGTGATTTAAGAATTCCATCACCAAGGAACCAAAAGTATTAACTGACGATCATGGTAACTCAATGTATCACTTGGTAGCATTTCTAGTAAGGGTGTGGGGGAAGAGTCTGAGCCGAATACTATTGTCAATCATGGAGTTCGATACACACCATACATGGTAAGTAATGACGTGTGTAGCCCAATCATCTCCCTATTTTCCTTCAAACTTCGGGATATCTACAGGAATATTATGTGGGATCAGAGCCCAAAGTAAGTTATGATTGATGGGGTCATTAGTCAACTTGTATAGATATGGGATATATAAAGTTTCCAAAATAGGCAAAGGCGTAGGTGCTCCCAAATTTAACCACGAAGATGCAGGATGACTTGAAGGACCAAGGGTTTCCAGCAGGGTACATCATATTCAACGGATAATAGTTTCCTGGGGGTGGTGGTGTGGTCATATAAGGTGGCGGGCCATATGGCATACTAGGCTTGACGACAAAAGACTAGTTGCCCCCATGATAGAAATTTCCCCCTTTACTCAATTGTGGTTGAGGAGGGGGTGCCAAAATAGATATAGTAGGACTAGATTGAGGGATATTGTTGGCCACATAGGTTGCAGTAGGTGTGGAAATGACACCGACAGAGTGTCCACTGGGAGGAAACATGTCTATCAATGAAGAACCAAGTTTTCCTATAAGTATTACAGAGACAAGTATGTCCCTGAAAGGTATGTGTACGTTGGAAACATTGTCCCCAGGCATTGATGCCTGGGGGTTAGATCTTAGCAAGGGATTCCAACCAAATGGATTGTTGAAGGTGGTCATACTAACATACCATGGATTTTTATCGAACTATGTTAAATAGCATGTCACTAGGAGTATGAGTTTCATTCTATGGTACTTCCATAGTTGAAAAGAATAAATATGAGCACATATTTAGACAACATAATAGATATTTGTCCATAGCTCTTAGCTATCTTCATAAAGAGTACCTCTTAATTTGTACATGCATCTTTTCACACCAAAGGAAGAAGAGTAGAGTAGTCGCACCTTCTAGGTGGGTTTATTCTCGTAATGGTTTCCAAGGACAAATTTTGTGTTTATTGTGGATAGTTTGTGTATTTGTTTATGTTTTATATTTCTCACATTGAAGGACTAATTTATTCATTGAAGCATAAAGATAACAAATATGGAATCTATGATCTAAATAGAATTAACATTCATAGTAAATATTTCATTATATTGTAAGATATGTTGTGATGGACCATTGAAGTGAATATCAATGAGTTTAGAAATTGTTAATTTAGGGTTTTAGTTTTGAAGAATAAAATATTATTTAAAAGAATACATGTAATGTAAGGTGGTTGTTAGTGTTTATAACAATGGTTAGATATATTTGGTAATTAAAAATGTGTTTACACAATTTTATTTCATGTACATGTTAAAAACCCTTTCCCATTCCAACTGTTCTAAATATAGTACAATAACCTAAATAGATGATACATAAATTAAATGATAAATATAAAATATATTATGCTTTCTAAAAATTATAATAATTTTCTGATTTCAATAATATATATATATATATATATACCAAATAGACTTTTAAACAATTTCAAGAAAGAATGTGCTTTTTTGTTGTTTAAAATGAATTTTTGAATAAATAGATGGATTCAACACCCTGCAAAACCCCTAAGGCACTCAAATTCTACAAATCAAACAACTTAAACTCTTTTTTTTAAATATCCTAATTTTGGTTAAAATTAACTAGAAAAAATGTCATGAAAAATGTTTAAATTAATTGTTGAGAGAAATAATCACTCATTAACGTTTTCATAATTTTTGATAAATAATTTTTAGTTAAATGTAAATCTTATACATTTTTTTTTTTAAGCTTGGCAGGTCCTCTTTTTTCCATTCATTTATAAGAAAATTTACACCACATAGATTGGCTAGGTGGCCTCAACTTTCCCATTGGGAAACCAAGTCTGTTGGCCACCATTCCCCATTGTATGCCATCCAAAGTAAAAAAGTTTCAGTCTTTCTATCCAAGATATATAAGTCTTTGTTTCATGATCATATTCTAGATTTCTACCTATACATATTCTTGCATAAGGAAAAGTAAAATATATCCGCATATAAAACAAAATTAAGCAAGGGAGATTATCTAGTCATTCTACTCCTCCAAGGCCGATTCCACTGGCGCAGGGTCTTTGACATTCGATCCGGGAATCTCAGACAGTTCCAAGATACATGGGATGTGCCTTTCAATTCTACCAAGCTTGGTATCTTGCTTATGGAGTTGAAACTGAACTTTCTGGAATTCTTGTTTGTAGTTTGGCATGCCTTGGACAGAAACAACCATGCCCACCAAGATCTTCTCCATAGCCTTTCCCAACAGGATTTTCATCAGCCAATAAAGGTATAATGTTTGTTTAAATTTCATTATCTGGCCTCTAGTGTTACTAGGGTCTGGGACAAGGTTCCTCTAGTCATCCATGTCCTCCTCTATCTCACTGCCCTGCTTAACTTCCTCTTCCCATTCCTCTAAAAGTTTATGAATACCTTCATCAGTGCCCTCGTGATATGCCTCAAAAGCCTCACTAATAAGCCTTTCCACCGATTTCATTTATGGGCACCTGGGCCCATCTTCCACGACCACATCTTTTCACAGGTCTAGCCATGGTGGAGATGACCCAAACCTATTTAGAGCAGCAATTCATTAAAAAAAAACAATTCAACATGGTATAACAATGCTCCCATCCCTGGGTTGAATTACCACTAACAAACTCCCCACCGTGCTCCTCCCTTTTCCCTTTGGTATCGATTCCACGGCCTTCGTGGTCATAGGTCCATTCCCCAAGAGGGGCTGACCTACTGCCACTAGCAATGATACGTCGTCGCCACCCCCACCTCCTCACGGCCACAGATAGGTTCTCTTCCCCTCGACAATTCCAAGTTGGTGAACTCGGCCGCTTTCCAGCATTAAGCCAGCCATGGTTTGCAGACCCCTTCCCCTCTGCCCAAGACGCAAGCGTATATCCTTTGGTATTTTCTTGCCCGACTTCCCCCCCTATGTTGGGTGTGGAGCTTGATTATCTTCTTTATTCATAGGTATCACTACATTGGACCCCATTTCGTAATGTGGTAGCAATGTCGCCCGTAATATTTGTGCTACAAGGGAGGTCCAGGGGGGGCAGCAACGATCTTTAGGAGCCCCCCCCCCCCCTGCCCTGCGAGGCATTAGGGGAAATGCCCCCGAAGCTAAAAATAGATGTAAAATTTCCTTGTAAAATGTTGTAATTTCATAGTCAATCTAGGCCGTTCATTAGGCAGAGATCTGATGGTAGAAGTTATGTTTAATTTAGGGGTTTTTTCCCTAGAAGAAAACCCCTCGCTATATATGAGGGAATTGTATTGCATCTATGGATATCTATATTCTGAGCAAGAAAGAGAGAGGAGATTGAGCGAGAGAGAAGAGGGAATTACAAAGGATCTGTTGTAGGTTGTATCTCTTCAGTTTGTTGGATAATATAAAAGGAAGGACTAGTTGTTTCTCCGTGGATGTAGCCCAAATTGGGTGAACCACGTATATCTGTGTCTCTCTTGTTTTATGTGTTTTCTTTATTTATATTTCTATAATATATTTTATGTGTTCCATTAATCTGTAATATATAATTTTCTAACAACTAATATTAGAGCCGAAGGTCTATTTGGCTGATAAACTCGTAGGAGAGAAGGGTTCCTAGTTCGAGTGGAAGGCAATGGTTGAAGATGGTAGGTTTAGTGTCGAAAAATTTAACGGCTAAAACTATGAGCTGTGGAAGATGTAAATGGAAGATTATTTGTATAAGAAAGATCTTTACAAACCATTAAGAGGAAAGGAAAAGAAGTCGACGAGTATGACATACATAGAATGGTATATTCTTGATAGAAAGGCACTTCGAACAATACGGTTGTGGCTAGCGACATCGATACAATTTAATATTTCAAAGGAAACAACAACAAGGGGTTTAATGAAGGAATTGGCCAAACTATATGAAAAACCATCAACCTCAAATAAGTTATTTCTTATGAAGCATTTATTTAATATGAAGATGTTAGAAGGTGGATCTGTTACTGATCATTTAAATGAATTTAATTCAGTTACGAGTCAGTTAAGTTTTGTAGGGGTAACGATTTATGATGAAGTTAGGGATCTATTATTTCTATTCTCATGTCCAGAAATTTGGAATGGTTTAGTTATGGCCATTAGTAACTCTGTCTCTGGATCTAGTACTTTAAAGTTTGATGATGTTATCGGTGCAATCCTTAGCGAGGAAATGCAATGGAAAAGCTCTGGTGAAGCATTATGTAATGATTTCACTGCATAGACTAGGGGAAGAAAAATGGAAAGAGGAAAGAGCCCAGGATATCGTAGTAAGTCAAGGAAAGCCAGATCCAAGTCCAAATCGGGGATAGTGTGCTTGAAATGTAGGAAGAAAGGACACCTAAAGAAATACTGCAAGTCTCGAAAGGGAAAAGAAGGAGAATTGCAGCAAGTAAAAAGTCATGAAGTGAATGTGACAAGTGATGTGTTGCAAGATGATTTGATTCTTTCATTAGAAAATATTATGGATGCCTGGGTGGTAGATTTAGGGGCCTCATGCAATGCCACACCTGATAGGAAACATTTTCATGATTATGTTCAAGGAGATTCTGGATAGGTTCCATTGGGTGATGATAAACCCTCTAAAATCATTGGAATGGGTACAATTTTCATAAAATTGTAGAACACAAATCGACGACTATTGAAAGAGGTAAGGCATGTTCCATATCTAAAGAAAAATCTAATTTCAACAAGGCAGTTGGGAGGTAAAGGCTATGTGACTACTTTTAAAGATAAAACCTAGATGGTCCCTAAAGGAGCCCTGGTAATAGAAAAAGGATAAAAGGTTGCTACATTGTATTTATGAAATGGTATTTCTAATTATGTTAACGCTTTATCCTCTACAGGAAAAGATATGAAATTGTGGCATCATAGGCTCGGGCACATGATTGAGAAGAGGATGCAAATTCTTCACTCAAGAAATATTTTGCTAGATTTTAAGCATGTTGATTGAAAATTTTGTGAGAATTGTGTTTATGGAAAATAGAAGAGAGTTAGATTCCTCAGACTTGGGAAAGAAAAGAAGAGAAAAATAATAGAGCTTTTGCATACAAATGTATGGGGACCTGATCAGGTATCATTTCTCAATGGTTCTCACTATTATGTTACTTTTATTAATGATGCAACCAGAAAAACCTAGATTTATTGTATTCAAAATAAATATTGCAGCAAAGAGTTTGATAGCTACTATTCAAAGAATGGAATTCACAGAGAGAAGAGAGTTCCAAGAATACCACAAGAAAATGGTGTTTCAGAAAGGATGAACAAGAAAATCATGGAGCATGCAAGGTGCATGAGATTACGCACATGATTGCCTTTACAATTTTGGGCAGATGCTATAGATAATGTTGTTTATCTAATAAAGAAAGGACATTCAAGTTCCTTGGATGGTGGTATTCCAGAGGAGGCCTGGATAGGTAAAAAGGTAAGCTACTCATTTTTAAAGACTTTTGGTTGTGAAGCCTTTGTCCACATTAATAAAGAAAATAGAACAAAGCTTGAGGCAAAATAAAAAAAATGTACCTTTATTGGATATGGTGTTAATGATTTTGGTTATCGCTTTTATGAATATGAAAAGCACAAAATCATTAGAAGCAGAGATGTCATATTCAATGAAAATGTTTTGTATAAGGATCAGCTGTAGGAAAAGAAACAAGAATAAGAAAACAGAGAATACACAGTGCTTGATGAGATCACAGAAAAAGTGAAGGTGCTTGAAAATCATAATGATCAATAACCATAACAACAACAACAACCACACAGCAACAAGCACCTCAAATGCCTGAAAGTGGTTTTAGAAGATATACCAGGATAAGTAGACCCCTTGAACAATACTCTCCTTCATTATATTATGTATTGTTGATTGATTCTAGTGAACCAGAATGTAATGAAGTAGTGCAAGTAGAAACCAGGAAGAAGTGGGAGCAAGCCATGAATGAAAGATAGACTCCTTAGCACATAACTAGACTTGGGACTTAGTCATGTTGCCTGCAGGTAAAACAACATTTCAGAATAAATGGGTTTACAGGTTGATGGAAGAAGATGGAGGTAGAAAAGGGTATAAAGTTAGACTTGTGGTAAAGGGGTTTGCACAGAAAAATGGTACAGACTTTGATGATATATTTTTTCCTCTTGTTAAAATGACTTCAATCATAACTATTTTAATTCTAGTAGCAGCTGAAGATTTTCATCTTGAGGAGTTAGATGTAAAGACAACCTTTCTCCATGGGGATTTGGAGGAAGAGATATATATGCAGCAACCACAAGGAAATGAGGTAAAAGGGAAGGATAAACTGGTGTGCAGGTTGAAGAAGAGCTTGTATGGCTTAAAACAGGCTCCAAGGTAGTAGTATCTAAAATTTCACAAGTTTATGTCTGAACAAGGTTATACTAGATGTCACTCTAATGATTGTGTTTATCTCAAAAGGAAAAATGATGGCAGCTATATTATATTGTTATTGTATGTAGATGGAATTTTTGTTGCAGATTCTAACATGTAGGAAATAAATGTGCTCAAAATAAAATTGTCAAACTCATTTGCAATGAAGGATTTGGGCGCTGCAAAACAAATCCTTCGTATGAGAATAACTAGAGACAAGAAGAATCGAAAATTAACATTGTCTCAGAGTGAGTACATAGAAACAGCGTTGAAAAGATTTAATATGTAGAATGCAAAGCCAATTAGCATACCTTTGGCTATCCATTTCAAACTGAGCAAGGAGGTGTGTTCCAAGACTCGGGAAGAAATGGCTTATATGTCTAAAGTTCCATATGCATCAACAGTTGGAAGCTTAATGTATGCAATGGTCTGCACAAGGCCTAATATTGCACATGTAGTGGGAGTTTTAAGCAACAACATGAACAATCCAAGAAAATAACATTAGATGGTGGTGAAGTGGATTCTCAAGTATTTGAGAGGTACCACAAATCAAGCATTATGCTTTGGTGCTTCAAACATTTATCTACAAGGATATGTTGATGCAGATATGGTGGGTGATAAAGATAACAGGAGGAGCACAACAGAGTATGTGTTTACTATAGGTGGAATAGCTGTTAGTTAGATTTCAAAACTGCAAAGTGTTGTTGCACTCTCAACAATGAAAGCATAGTATGTTTATGCTATAGAGGCTAGTAAAGAAATGATTTGGTTACAAAGGTTTCTGGATGAATTGGGTAAGAATCAAGAGTTGGGCAGGTTATATAGTGGCAACCAGAGTGCCATACATCTTGCAAATAAATCTGCATTTCATTCCAAGACAAAAGATATACAGCTCAAGTATCATTTCATATAGTCAGTGTTAGAAGATGGACAGTTGAAGTTGGAAAATATACACACTAGCTAGAATCCTGCAAATATGTTAACAAAAGTTGTAACCAGGGAGAAAATAAGATTTTGCTCAGTTTCAATTGGTCTTAAAGTATGATGAAGAATATGAGAAAGAACCAAGTCTAAAGTGGAGTGATTATCCAGCAAATGAAGCAGCGGTGGAGTTTCTATACTCAGTCTCCAAGTGGGAGATTGTTGGGTGTGGAGCCTGATTATCTTCTTTATCCAGAGGTATCACCACATTGGCCTTGTAAAATGTTGTAATTTCATAGTCAATCTAGGTCGTTCATTAGGCAGAGATCTGATGGTAGAAGTTATGTTTAATTTAGGGTTTTTTTCCCTAGAAAGAAACCCCTCGCTATATATGAGGGAATTTTATTGTGTCTATGGAGATCTATATTCTGAGCGAGAAAGAGAGAGGAGATTGAGCAAGAGAGAAGAGGGAATTACATTGGATCTATTGTAGGTTGTATCTCTTCAGTTTGCAAGATAATATAAAAGGAAGAACTGGTTGTTTCTCCATGGACGTAGCCCAAATTTGGTTAACCATGTATATTTCTGTCTCTCTTGTTTTATGTGTTTATATTTTTGCAATATATTTTATGTGTTCCATTTCTCTGTAATATATAATTTTCTAACACCCCATGCTTCCTAACAATTCCCTCTCTGCAATAGTTTCTTTCTACTTCCCAGCAGATGCATTGACATCGAAAATAAGAGACCACTCCTATGCTACATCTTAACTAACACTCATGCCCCTCTGCACCCAGGTCGCGACCTCTACCTGCAAAACTTCTATAGGCCTCCCCACTCAGCCCTTGGCCTACAGCTCCCAAGATCCCCATGCGAGACAGTAAAGGTTTGAAATAGAGGGAAATTACAGCAATACCCAGCAGTAGCAAAATATAGACACCAGACTGATCCAACATAACCAAGCGCCATCCCCAATTCCACCAACAGTTCTCACCATCCTAATTATAATTCCTAGTTTTCCCTCACTCCCAAAATGGTCAACATTGCAACGGAGAAGATATATGGGAAAACATATCATTGTTACTTGCAGGCCATTGACAAGCTTGAAGCTGAGGATGGTGTCGCTGGTCCTGTCTAGTACACCATCTCTCCAGTCCATGAACAAAGTCACTAACATAACCCATCTGTCTACCCTTCCCTGCGTTAAAACCTTCTCCTCCACCACCCTTGTTTCCGCCTTTTCCACCTCCCTTGCATGAAATCACGTTAAGGGCCACCATACCCATTGCCTTAAGTGTGTGGAGGCGATGGTACAATACTTAGGGGTACTCAACATTAATCCCCATTTGTTGTCCCAACCACCAGCTCGCACCCCGATCGGGGTCTTGGTCTTCTAGGAGGCCGTATTGCTAGCTTTGCCTGTGATCTTGTGCCAGGATTTCCGCTAGGGTTCTATATCTGTCATCCCAGGGCTGGACTAGCCATAGTTTTTCCATCGGGCCATTTTGATGATTGCATCCCCAATTGGTGAGAAACTATGCCCCTTTATTCCCTTCTCTCCTGACATGTCTGACCATAATGTAATCAAACTTTTGTATTAGTTCACTGATCTCTTGGATTAGTGTGCCTATCCTCCAACTATGGTTGATCTTGTTCCATTTAGTTCTGTTCTTTAGGTTTGTTAGGGTGCTTATGACGAGACTATATTCACCTCCCACCACTAGGTTTTGGTATCCCATTCGGACAACTATTTGAAGACCTTGCCTAGCTACAGAAAATTCTACCTTATTGTTACTTGCGATCCCATAGAAGTCAACATATATTAGCTAGGTGTTGGTCTAGGCATCCCAGAAGAGGCCACCTAGGCTTTCCAGTCTAGGATTACCTTTCGAAGCTCCATCGAAATTAAGTTTTATGAATCCCTCCCTCGGGGTAGTGAAAAATATTTGTGAAGTCTGGTACATCTTGGTCCCTTCCCTACCACAGCATGGTCCACTTTATGTATTTTTCCTCATAGCTCTTTACAAGGTAGTATTGCTCCTTGATGGCATCCCGAAATGAATTCCAAGTGGGTGCAGCTAAAAATAGTGATCTCATACTTTCATTCTTTTGCTCGTAGTAGGTTTCCCACCAGTCCTTGTCGTGGGGGGCTGCTTTGAGAAGTGAAAAAGTGATCTTTTTATGGCTGGAAAAATCATGAACAAAAAAATAACCTTCTATTAGATTTAACCATTTACCTATGACATATGTGTCTATCTGACCCTTGAATACAGGGATTTCAAAGATAACTTGTACCTTAAAGGGTGTGGCATTTCCAGAGTAGCTGGTGGAAGCAGATGTGTCACCCATGGGTAGCCGCTGAAGGATCTAGGCAAAGTTTTCCGTCATCACATTCCTTTGTCACTTGACGGCTTCCTCGAGCAAGATTTTGATAGGATCTCCTACCCCCTCATCTTTCTTTTCATTTTCCATGGGATGCCATCGGGATTTTTGAGGCTGGTCTTGCAAAGGTTCGAACAGTTCAAGCTCTAACTCCTTATATCCCGGCCTCTTTGGGGACATGCAAAGAAAAACAGAGAAAAATCAGACCACTCTGACACCACTGATCCATATTTAAACCAAAATGCAACAAATTACAAATATAACCATGAATACAGAGATGCAGTAGAAATAATGATTCATTTCATTAATGTAAAATACTAAAATATGCTTACAAATAGAAATGGAAATAAACTAGCTAGGGTGATGCTAGCTTATCTCTGAGAAGAGATGTGGAAACTACATGCCTCTGAACTATGTTACAATGAGGCTCGAAGGCCTATTTATTGTTGAGAAACAAAGGAAAACCCTAAACATCCAAAAACCTAACGCTAGGAGATGAAGTGCCAAACTAGGGGCCCCATTTGGGTAAATTAGTACATCAACTTTCTGGGGTCGTAACTTTGCCCTACGTTCTCCATTTGACATGCATTGTTGAGGAAAGTTAATTTCCTATCATTTAATTGTCAACCCGGAGGTTTCGTAAAACTTGCGAAGCGTGCGTGCACTATATATTCTAGAAATTAACTTTCAATTTAAATCAATCTAACTACAAAACCAAATAATGAAAAAGAAAATTTGTAGAAATTCCCATTTTAGATCACCTGATAATGCAATATACTAAAGAAAAATACTTGATCTAATTCTACAACCAATTATGTGGAAGCTTAATTGAATTGAGCAAGATCAATTGAACACATATAAATGATAAGAAGAAATCAATCACACACACAAAAGAAATAACCCAAGAAAAGCCTCAGCCTAAAACCCTAACTCTGTATTATCATACAAGTGGAAATATAGTCTGGATTACAAAACGAATCAACTCACAAGTTATCCTACTCTCTCTATAATCCCTCTACTGCTCATAAACACTCAAACGCCTCTCTCAAACCTTCTCCTCTGCCCTCCAAGCCTCCTATTTATTTGCATAATTTTCCTTGGGGTCCAGTGCATCCACTTATGTGAATTTGTCTCTTCACACACTCACTAACCTCTGATCTAACTCCGCAATCCTAAAGGAGATAAATCCTTCTCCATGGATGAGCTTCCTTTATAGAAAAAATCCATCCAACTGATAGTACATTGTCCCTCCTCTAATCTCAATTGGGTCTCTATCTGAACTAACATGCAAGTGTTATTCATGAGAGAATATTCAGTTATTTGAAGTGTAGTAATTATATGCAAGCGTGCATTAACTAACTGAACTAACATTAATTTAAACAAGCTATTTAAATCAATCTAACTGGACTTGACTCAGTTAACTGAGCCAACTAATTACAACTCAAATTAGAACTCATCTTTATCTCTTTAAATGATGGACAAATTCCTCAATCAATGGAGAAACTATTGCATGTCCTCACATAGACTTCAAGTTTGATTTTCCACAACTAATTAACTCATGGTGAATTAATTAATTTATTTTCAAACAGTTGTTAAGTTTGAATTCGAATTTTAATTCTTATTTTAGTCCAAGGACTGACTAAAATTGGAATCTATCCTGAACTGCTAAACATAACAATGTTATTTTTAGCACTTCTATTTTTCATTCCCTATTGCTCAATCTAGCACTGGTACCTGAACTGCTATTTATAGCAGTGCTATTTTTATCACTTCTATTTTTATCATTTCTTGTTACTATTTTCAACACTCCCTCCCAACAAGAAAGGAATTAAACTCGAACCCGATCCTGTACCTTTGGAATATTCTGCATGCAACACTCCTTCCAAGTGGTTGCTCCAGCAACTCTAGAAACAAAAAAACTCCCAATGGACCTCTCTATTGGGCTAGAAACATACTCTAATGCTGAAGCTCTACCTGCTGCTGAAAAGTGCTCCCTCTCTAACCTCTGAGCTGCTGAAACACTCCATGCATCTCGCACCATTGCACACCTCTCTGTGCCATCCTGCACTGGTGCAACACACCTATGCCTCTCACATTGTTGCAACCTGCTAGCTCTACACTGTCCTGGGACTCCTGCACTGTAGCTCTCTCTGCTGCTCCATCTGCATCTATCTCTACCCACTCAGCCTGTCCTACTACTCCTCGTTGGGGCTCTTGTAGCAAAGTCGAATCAAAGAGGTTGGGTACCTCAAGGATCCTACCCTTATTCCAGCCTTCTTGGGACGATCACTCCACATCACTCCACCTCCTACCTAGAGGTATAGATGCATGTGATCCCTCTACCCACTTGGCTCAAAATTTCGCCCTATTGGAGGTCTCTACATTAGTAGATGTCTCTACTCCATCTCCTCTTGGCTTTCCTAGTTGTGGCTTCTTGACAACCTCCTGAAGTTGATTCACCAATCGTGGCTCCTCCACAATCATTTGAGACTTCTTCTGGCACTGCATGTTGAGAGGTAATGTACTCTCCCTCTCAACGACTAAGTCTCCATCAGTTTCTTTCTCCTTAAGGCTTTGCATGCATCTTGAACCTCAAGCACATATAGGTTCTTGACTCATGAAACGATCTTCTTCACCTGTCTAATGGTGATGTGTCTAAGGAAAACCTTTCCCTTACTGAAGACTACATCATAGCCTCTATCTTCTAGCATCGTGATCGACACCAAATTTCTCTTCAATCCTGATACATACTTGACATCGGTCAAGGTAATGCGATCTCCATGCTCCCTCTAAAAAACAACCGTGCCTGCACCTGAGACAATATATTTTTCAACATTACCCATCCCTATGAGTATCTAGAGATCTTTCTCCTCCAAAGTATTGAACAAACTCTTATTGTCGGTGATGTGGAAAGAAGCTCCACTGTCAAGAAACTAACGACTTCCCACCATGGATGAAACAATGCATGTGAAATCTAACTTGAACTGTGAGGCCAGTGCCTCACCTTCTGATCCTTCCACAGATCCCTTCTTCGATTTACTCAGTGGACAATTTGTAGCAAAATGGCCCACCCCATGACAACGAGAGCATCCCACTTTCAATTTTTCAAACTTCTTCCCACCATTGGAAGAACTAGATTCGGAATGAGAAAGCTTCTCGTTCCCCTTCTTTGCCTTACTTGCTAAAGTGTGGTTTTCTTCATCATCCATGGATTAAGAACCAACTCTAGTGCTTCTTCTTATCTCCTCTGCATCAGATCTTACCAAAGTCGTTCCCAATCTGGCAATTTCTCTCTTCCATTAACCAAGTCGTGGTAGCTATTGTTAGGATATTCCGACACATAGGATATAGTTAAGTTCAACTTGGTCTAGTATAGAGTTAGGTTAGAGTTAGGTAAAGCGTGTTTCTTTACCGTTGTACATTTTGTAACTTACAATCCGACGGTCACG
Source organism: Pinus tabuliformis (assembly GCA_031772625.1). Classification (NCBI taxonomy): domain Eukaryota; kingdom Viridiplantae; phylum Streptophyta; class Pinopsida; order Pinales; family Pinaceae; genus Pinus; species Pinus tabuliformis. The sequence goes on along the minus strand of CM062806.1, from coordinate 394,484,338 downwards.
ATATGTAGTGATATGACGGTTCACTCTCACCTCGGTATTACCGACACTTGATCCGTGGCTTGACACCCGATTGGTCCATGAGTTCTATTTAAAGCGCATGGAGGGTCATTGTTCGGGTAATCCGTGCATGAGAGAAGCTTATGTAAATTTTCATTCTTTGATTAATAAATTGCCTGTAGTACCCACGTTGGGACAGGCCGTGGACTGTTTCCCTCATTGCACTCTGAGGGTTTTAACCACGTCAAAAATACTAGTGTATTGATTTGAGATCTGGTTGTGAGCGGTGTCCTTTTGGTATTCTTTCTGTGGAACTTACCCTGTAAATTCCTACATGGTATCGGAGCTATTTGAGGGCTGCGTCCGTTGGTGATCCAAATCTGAAGCCGGTAGAACTGCATGCGGCTGTCATTTCCTAGATCTGCTGTTTCTGACTGCTTTCGGGCCGAGAGGACTGCTCTGTTGCATTCGGAGCATCTGTTCCAGTGAGGAACCCCTTTCGTTTCACGCGAAAAGGTTTCCGGTAGCCCTAGCTGCATCATTTTTCAGATCGGGAGGTTCGTTTTTCTTTGCATATTCGTGTTGGGTTTTGTGTTTTGTGTTTTGTAGGGAAAAAAGAGCTTCCTCAAGGCAAGCACGCAAACCAAGGCCCCCCCCTTCTCTCTCTCTCTCTCTCTCTCTCTCTCTCTCTCTCTCTCTCTCAAATTTTTTGTATAGATCAATTGGTTCAAAGCTATTTTAAGAGAGTAGAGGTCTTGGGTTCAAGTCTCCATTTTGTGGGGGCGGATTTTTTCATTCCCGCACATTCGCGCACTTTGCCGGCAACGTCAACAATTTTATTTTCAAAAAGCCATAACTTCTTCATCCGGAAGCCTTTTTCAGAGCCGTTTCTTTTAAAACCGCCTATTTTTTCGAGATCTATCCGTTGGAACACTTACTTTCAGCATCTTCAGCTTCAGTTTTTTTTTTTTTAAATGGAAAGTCCATGCCAAGTCATTCTTGACAGCACTAACTACTTCCAATGGGTAGACTACATGGAAGATTTACTCAGAAGTAAAGGTCTCTTCAGAATAGCCACAGACCAAGAGAAGAAACCAAAAGATGAAGACAAGGCGGCAAAATGGGAAAATAGACAAGATCAAGCACGAGGTTTGATAGGGATGTCTATTTCTCCTGATCTTAGATTCCACATTGCAGGACTTGAGACTCCTCATGAAGCATTAGAAAAACTTGCTAAAGTTTTTGGGATTAAAAATGAAATTAGAGCCCATCAACTTGAAAATGAGCTGCTTACTTTGGATCCTAATAATTTTTCTTGCATTGAAGATTTCTTGTCCAAATTCAAGACCCTTAGATATCTCTTGGAAGGTGTTAAAGTTAAGAAAGAAGATGGTAACCTTATTTATTCCATCCTTACTAAGTTGGGACCAGCCTACTCTGTATTTGTTTCCACTTTCCATTCTACAAGGGAAGCTTTCATTTGTCAAGGACAAGACTACAAGACCCCTTCCTTTGACTCCTTTTGTGATTCCTTAATAAGAGAACAAGAAAAACTCTTACACCTTGGTCTTCTTAATCTTGGAAACTCTTCCACGAAAGCGTTAACCGCCCAACAGCGACCAAATTCAAAGAATCCTAAGAAGTCATATCCTCAAAAGAATGGTCCTAAACCATCTCAGCCTCAAAATGAAAGATCATTTCAGCAAAATGATAAGACCAATAAAAACAAATGGAAGAAGACTGATAGACATTGTAACTTTTGTAATCGAGATGGCCACTTAGAATCTAAATGCTTTAAGAAGATGGAAGCCTTGGAAGCCGTAATGAAGAAACATAACATCCATGTGGAGCCTACTTCAACTTCAACTTCCGGAATGGCACTTTCTGCATGTCATTGTCAATCATCTCAGTCTGGTTATGCATTAAATGTATCTTCTTCTTCTTCTCATTCTCATGAGTGGCTCATTGATTCTGGAGCCTCTTGTCACATGGCCAAAAACCAAGCCATGTTTTCTTCTTTAAATGATTGTAACACCAAAAATATATATATTGGTGATGATAGATCTCTTAATGTTGTAGGGACTGGAACTGTTCATCTAGACAATGGTCAGTTTAATGATGTATTATGTGTTCCAACCTTATCCTGCAACCTTCTATCTGTCTATCAGATAACTCATTCAGGTGAAGGTAAAATTGTTGAATTTTCACCTCATGATGTTGTAATCAAGGATCTAAAAGATCCTAAACAGATTCTAGCTACTGGTCTTGCTGATGATTCCAAAAGGTTGTATAAGTTTCACAACTTTGGGTCATCCAATCTTCCCTCAGTATTTGTTGCTCATAATGATGAAGTGAGCAAACTTTGGCATGAGCGATTTGGTCACTTAAACTATCGCTCCCTTCAGCATCTATGTAAAGAAAATATGGTGACAGGTCTTCCTATGGTATCTTGCAGAGATGGTGTTTGTTCCGGATGTGTACTCGGAAAACATCATCGGGACAGTTTTGACAAACGTGCCTCTTGGCACGCCTCAGCCCCTTTACAGCTTGTGCACAGTGATTTATGTGGTCCTCTTCCTGTTGCTTCATTCAGTGGCTGCAAGTACTTCTTAACTTTCATTGATGATTTCTCCAGACGCACTTGGGTATACTTCTTAAAACTCAAGAGCGAAGTATTTAACACTTTTTTGGCCTTCAAAGCCTTTGTTGAAAAACAATCTGGACATCAAATTCTTAAGCTAAGAACTGATAATGGTGGAGAATATGTTAAAAACACATTCATCAACTTTTGCACCGAAAATGGAATTCAAATGCAACATACTGTTCCATACACTCCACAACAAAATGGTGTAGCTGAAAGGAAAAATCGCACCTTAAAGGAAATGGCTAATTGTATGCTGCAATCTAAAGGACTCAGTCTTAGTTTTTGGGCCGAAGCAATTAATTGTGCAAATTATATAATCAATCGCACTCCTACTAAGGTTCTAGAGAATATCACTCCAGAAGAAGCTTGGAGTTCCATTAAACCAGATGTAAGTCACTTTCGTGTGTTTGGAAGTGAAGCATGGGCCCATATTCCAGATGAAAAGCATAAAGCTTTAGAACCTAAGAGTGAGAAATGTACTTTTGTTGGATATTCTGAAGATGTAAAAGGTTATAGACTTATTCCATTTAAGTCCAAAAATGTTATCATTAGAAGAGATGTAAAATTTGATGAAAATAAATCGGCCTGCGAGCCTAGTTCGACGGATGTGCCACCTCTTCCTATCTCTTCTATTTTTGAAAACATTTCTTCTTCAAATGATGAAAGCGAGGATGATAATCCTCCCCCACCTTCTCAGGATCCTCAACTTCCAAGATGGGTCCGTGCAACTCGGGATGCATCAGGTGATATTGCCGATGATCCTACAGATCAGCGACATACACGTTCTCAGTTTGAAAGAGCCTCTTCTTTACTGGCTCAAGCTCCAGTAAATCATGATCCTGACACTTTTGCAAAAGCTTCAGGCCATCCACATTGGGAAGCAGCTATGAATGAAGAATATCATTCATTAATGACAAATGATACATGGGATCTTGTTCCTCTACCAAAGGGACGCAAACTTGTTAGATGTAAATGGGTTTACAGAACCAAGTATGGACCAGATGGGAAAGTTGATAAACATAAAGCTCGTCTCGTTGCTAAGGGCTTTTCACAGGTCGAAGGCATTGACTACACTGAAACCTTCTCCCCTGTTGCCAAAATGAACTCTATCCGCCTTGTTCTTTCCCTTGCTGCCTCTTTAAAATGGGAAGTCCATCAGATAGATGTTAAATCTGCCTTCTTGCATGGGGACTTGCAGGAAGAAATCTATATGGAACAACCCATTGGCTTCATACAAACAGACTCCAGCCTTGTTTGTCGACTTAAGAAATCCCTTTATGGCCTCAAGCAAGCTCCTCGGGCTTGGTGTTGAGTCTTGAAAATGTCATTCATTTCCATTACACTTTCACTATTATGTCCATTATATCACCTCCATTTCACCTCCATTTCACTACTATGTCACCACATTCATCCCACTTTCATTATCATTGGGCTACCTTTATGTTTTTCCAATATTTATTATTTCTAAGCCTTTTAAGTGAATTTGTGGTTAAACATTAGAAAATAATGTGCATATGCTTATACCTAACAAATGGGTTGAGTTTGTTGACATGTGTAGGTTGAAAGGAGACTTCTAGAAGACCCTTATGTGGCACTCTAAGGCCAAATTCGAATTTGGTTGGAAAGAATCATGGGATCATGAGGATATGTGTCACATCTCCTAATTGTATTGTAACTCTAAAAGACATGTGTCTTATCAGTTCCTATTTTGATTAGGACTCTAGAGGTAGAGGGAGAGATTCATGGATTATCATTAATGAGATGGCTCTCATCTTTTTGTATAAATAGGAGATCTCTCTCCTTCATTAGTTAGTCTCTCTTTAGTCTTTCCTTTAGTCTTTTCTTAGTCCTTTTAGTTTGTTAGTCCCATGGCTTTTGAAAGCTTTGGAGAGCTTTGTTGTACTTTGCACTTTTGAAGAAATTGAATAAAGCTTTGATGTTCTCAACATGGAAGGAGATGTGAAGTAGATGTCATGGAGCATATTAGGATGTAAGTAGATTAGATTTCATTTTGTAAATATTGCTTTGTAGAATGTAAGGTAGATTAGATTTTCATTCATGCAATTTTAATTTATGCAAGTGTATTTAATTTTGCTTTGATTTCATAGGTAGTAGGGGGCCCCTGCCTTGTACAGTTTGAATTACTGCATTTTATTTTCTCCCGGGATTGTGTGTGTTGTATTTGCTTTAATATCTAATGGTAGTTGCAGTTGTCTTATTCATAGTGCTGCCCTTTTTACTCTGTTTTCTAGATTAGATTTTAGTTTAGTTTTACAAGTTGTATGCTAACTAATTTATGGTCTCTTTATCATGAATTATTTATCTTTAAGAGAACCGAATACTAATGAATTGCAGCTTGTTTTGAAGTAGTCTTGGCTTGTAGCACTAATTCTTTTTCCACTTGTTACACATAATCATGTATGTAGGAAGCAGTATGATGGAAAAGGCATAGTAGTGTTATAATTTGTCATTTAGAGTTTTTATCATTTCTTGGATTTGTCTTTAGCTACTTCCTAATCGTGTTTTACACAGTACTATGTGATAGAAGTAGGGAGTTAGGAAGAGATAACCATTATCATCAGTCCTTGAAGTGATTTTCTTATTTCTTTTATTTGCAACAATATGAGTAGTGACTAATGCCATTAGAACGTGGTTCTTTGCTTTCAGTTTCATTTCAAGTTATTTCTTTCAAGCTCTTTCTTTGCAAGTTTAAAGTTTGATTACTTTCTAGACTTATTTCTAACTACTTCTTAATCGTGTTTAACATAGTACTATATGTTGAAGCAGGGAGTTAGGAAGAGTTGAACATTATAATTGGTCTTTAAAGTGGTTTTTCTTACTTGTCACCTTAGAGCTTGATTACTTTTTGGACTTATTTCTGACTACTTCTTAATCATGCTTAAGATAGTACTATATGTTGAAGGCAGAGGGTTAGGAAGAGTTGAACATTATAACTTTATAAAACAACGAAGTAAGAAAGAGGTTAACTAAGCACATATAGTGCACCACACTTCATCAGTTTACGAGCCCCGGGTTGACAATTAATGACATCAATTTAGAAACACTAAATTGACTAAACACTTGGTATGCCAAAATGGATAGCTTTCTTTTAGAATCTGGCTTTTCTAGGTGTCATTCTGACAATACTGTCTACACCAAGAAAGTGGGCACCTCTCTTATCATCCTTGTTCTTTATGTTGATGATCTTATTCTTACTGGTAGTGATCCCAACCTTATAAACCATGTGAAGTCCAGCCTTAAAAGGAAATTTGAAATGACAGACTTAGGACACTTACACTATTTTCTCGGTCTTCAAGTCTTGCAATCCCAAGAGGGTATTTTCATTTCCCAGTCCAGGTATGCTTGTGATATTCTTCGTCATTTTCACATGGAAGACTGTAAGCCATCCCCTTCTCCCTTTCAGTTTGGAGTCAAACTTTCAGTCTCTTGTACTTCTCCTGAAGTTGATGCTACCTTATACCGTCAACTTGTCGGAAAACTCTTGTATTTAACCCATACTCGTCCTGATCTTTCCTTTGCTGCTGGCCTTGTTGCTCGTTTTATGCAAAACCCCCGTGAAAGTCATTGGAAAGCAGCTAAAAGAATTCTTCGTTATGTTCGAGGTACAGTACAGTTTGGGATTCACTACAGTGCCAAAGCAGCTCCTCTGTTAGTTGGTTTCACTGATTCTGATTGGGCTGGTGACCCTGATGATCGGAAGTCTACTGCCGGTTATGTCTTCACTCTTGGTTCAGGACCCATTACATGGGCTTGTAAGAAACAGGCCGCCATTTCTCTTTCGTCAGCAGAAGCAGAGTATCGTGGTGTCGTGGAAGCTAGTAAGGAAGCCTTGTGGCTTCGTCAGATCCTATCAGAGTTTGGCTTTGACCAGCAGCATCCAACCACACTTTGGTGTGATAATCAAAGTGCCATTCAGCTATGCAAAGATCCAGTCCAGCATCAGCGCAACAAACACATTGAACTACACATGCACTTCATCAGAAAGCTCATTCATGACCATGTTCTTGAAGTGCAATATTGTCCAACAGATGATCAGGTTGTAGACATCTTCACAAAGGCTCTCACAGAGGCGAAGTTCACTAAACTTCGATATATGCTTGGAGTTCAGGAAGTTGTCACTAAGGGGGGATAGGCTCTAGTGCCTCCTTCCTTCTCCTATTGTGTCATATTTGTAAATCCTTCAATCCTATCCCAAGTTGTTCTTAAGGGGGGATGTTAGGATATTCCGACACATAGGATATAGTTAAGTTCAACTTGGTCTAGTATAGAGTTAGGTTAGAGTTAGGTAAAGTGTGTTTCTTTACCGTTGTACATTTTGTAACTTACAATCCGACGGTCACGATATGTAGTGATCCGACGGTTCACTCTCACCTCGGTATTACCGACACTTGATCCGTGGCTTGACACCCGATTGGTCCATGAGTTCTATTTAAAGCGCATGGAGGGTCATTGTTTGGGTAATCCATGCATGAGAGAAGCTTATGTAAATTTTCATTCTTTGATTAATAAATTGCCTGTAGTACCCACGTTGGGATAGGCCGTGGACTGTTTCCCTCATTGCACTCTGAGGGTTTTAACCACGTCAAAAATACTGGTGTATTGATTTGAGATCTGGTTGTGAGCAGTGTCCTTTTGGTATTCTTTCTGTGGAACTTACCCTGTAAATTCCTACAGCTATGCCAGCTCTTAGGAAGACCGAGGAGTGCAAGAATCACCATGTCATCATCAGCTGTTGCGATCCCTACACTTCCAAGATCATCCCTGCAAGTGGTGAGCTTCTTTAGATATGTAGAGATCATGTCACCCTTTTCACACTTGATCTTCTGAAGCTTGTCTTTCAACGCCAGCTTCCTCTGATTGCTGCTATTCTGATATAGATATTTCATTGTTTTCCACATTGAAAATGGTGTCTCCTTCCCATGGAGACTTGAGACTATGTGGTCTCAAACTCCCTCCAGAAGGATTCTCCTTGCTCTAGCCACACATTTCTTCCATTCTGCCAATTGAGTAGCATCATTCGGCTTGGGGACTTCTTGATCAATGAAGTCCTTTAGACCGTTATCCTCTAATACTGCTTCCATGCGATCCTTCCAGGCTATATAATTCGAGCTGCCATCAAGGGCATACTCGAGTCTTAAACCACTGAATTCCATAGGTGAAATAGAGATGTGATAAGAAATTGATTTCTATATTCAAGAATCACAAACTTCAAACTTCTCCCTTCTTGTATATAGTTCTTCCTTGATCACCTTTTCTCTGATACGATGTAGAAATTCCCACTGTAGATCACCTGATAATGCAATATACTAATGAAAAATACTTGATCTACTTCTACAACCAATTATGCAGAAGCTTAATCGAATTGAGCAAGATCAATTGAACACATATAACTGATAAGAAGAAATCAATCACACATAACAAAAAAGAAATAACCTGAGGAAAGCCTCAGCCTAAAGCCCCAACTCTGTATTATCATACAAGTGGAAATATATTTTGGATTACAAAAAGAATCAGCTCACAAGCTATCCTGCTCTCTTTGCAATCCCTCTACTGCTCATAGATAGTCAAAGGCCTCTCTCAAACCTTCTCTTCTACCCTCCAAGCCTCCTATTTCTTTGCACAATTTTCCTTGGGGTCCAATGCATCCACTTGTGTGAATTTGCCTCTTCACACACTCACTAACCTCTGATCTAATTGCATAATCCCGAAGTAGATAAATCCTTCTCCATGGATGAGATTCCTTTATAGGAAAAATCCATTCAACTGATAGTACAATGTCCCTCCTCTCATCTCAACTGAGTCTCTGTCTGAAGTGACATGCATGAGTTATTCATGAGAGAATATTCAATTATCTGGAGTGCAGTAGTTATATGCAAGCATGCATTAACTAATTGAACTCACATTAATTTAAACAAACTGTTTAAATCAATCTAACTAGACTTGACTTAGTTAACTGAGCCAACTAATTACAACTCAAATTAGAACTCATCCTTATCTCTTTAACTGATGGATAAATTCCTCAATCAATGGAGAAACTATTGCATGTCCTCACATAGACTTCATGTTTGATTTTCCACAACTAATTAACTCATGGTGAATTAATTAATTTATTTTCAAATAGCTATTAAGTTCAAATTTGAATTTTACTTCCTAGTTTAGTCTAGGGACCGACTAAAATTGGAATCTATCCTGAACTGCTAAAAATAACAATGTTATTTTTAGCACTTCCATTTTTCATTCCTTGTTTCTCAATCCAGCACTAGTACCCAAATTGTTATTTATAGCAGTGCTATTTTTAGCACTTCTATTTTTAGCATTTCTTGTTGCTATTTTCAACACTCCCTCTAAACAAGAAAGGAATTCAACTCGAACCCGATCCAGTACCTTTGGAATGTTCTGAATGCAAGACTTCTCCCAAGTTTGGTTGTGCCAGCAACTCTAGAAACAAAAAAACTCCAAACTAACCTGTATGTTGGGCTAGAAACATACTCTAATGTTGAAGCTATACCTGTTGCTGACAAGTGCTCCCTCTCTAACCTATGATCTACTGCAACACTCCATGCATCTTGCACCATTGCACACATCTCTATGCCATCCTGTGTTGGTGAAACACTCCTGTGCCTCTCGCATTGTTGTAGCCTGCTAGCTCTACATTGTCTTGGGACTCCTGCACTACAACTCTCTCTGCCACTCCATCCACGTCTGTCTCTACCCACTTAGCCAGTCCTGCTACTCCTCGTCAGGGCTCCTGTTGCAAAGTCGAATCAAAGAGGTTGGGTACCTCAAGGATCCTACCCCTATTCTAGCCTTCTTGGAACAATCACTCCACATCGGCCCACCTCCTACCTGGAGGTATGGATGCATATGATCCCTCTACAGACCTGGCTTGAAATTCCCCCCCCTACTGGAGGTCTCTGCATGAGTAGATGTTTCTACTCTATCTCCTCTCGGCTTCCCCAGTTGTGGCTGCTCCACAACCTCCTGAAGCTGCTTCACTACTCATGGCTCCTCTACAATCGTCTGAGACTTCTTCTCGCGCTGCATGTTGAGAGGTAATGTACTCTCCCTCTCAACCACCAAGTCTCCATCAGTTTCCTTGCTCCTCGAAGCTTTGCATGCATGTTGAACCTTAAGAGCATATAGGTTCTTGACCCATGAACCAATCTGTTTCACTTGTCTAGTGTTGATGTGTCTAAGGAAAACCTTTCCCTTACTGAAGACTACATCATAGCCTCTGTCTTCCAGCATCGCAATTGACACCAAATTTCTTTTTGGTCCTGGTAAATAATTGACATGGGTCAAGGTAATGCGATCTCCATGTTCCCCCTGAAAAACAACCATGCCTACACCTGAGACATTATACTTTTCATCATTACCCATCACTATGAGTATCCTTATCTCTTTAACTGATGGATAAATTTCTCAATCAATGGAGAAACTGTTTCATGTCCTCACATAGACTTCATGTTTGATTTTCCACAACTAATTAACTCATGGTGAATTAATTAATTTATTTTCAAATAGCTATTAAGTTCAAATTTGAATTTTACTTCCTATTTTAGTCTAGGGACCGACTAAAATTGGAATCTATCCTAAACTGCTAAAAATAACAATGCTATTTTTAGCACTTCCATTTTTCATTCCCTGTTTCTCAATCTAGCACCAGTACCCAAATTGTTATTTTTAGCACTTCTATTTTTAGTATTTCTTGTTGCTATTTTCAACACTCCCTCTAAACAAGAAAGGAATTCAACTCGAACCCGATCTAGTACCTTTGGAATGTTCTGCATGCAACACTTCTCCCAAGTGTGGTTGTGCCAGCAACTCTAGAAACAAAAAAACTCCAAACTAACATGTATGTTGGGTTAGAAACATACACTAATGTTGAAGCTATACCTATTGCTGAAAAGTGCTCCCTCTCTAACCTATGATCTACTGCAACACTCCATGCATATTGCACCATTGCACACCTCTCTGTGCCATCTTGCACTGGTGCAACACTCCTGTGCCTCTTGCATTGTTGCAGCCTGCTAGCTCTACATTGTCTTGGGACTCCTGCACTATAACTCTCTCTGCCACTCCATCCACGTCTGTCTCTACCCACTTAGCCAGTCCCGCTACTCCTCATCAGGGCTCCTGTAGCAAAGTCAAATCAAAGAGGTTGGGTACCTCAAGGATCCTGCCCCTATTCTAGCCTTCTTGGGATGATCACTCCACATCGGCCCACCTCCTACCTGGAGGTATGGATGCATATGATCCCTCTACAGATGTGGCTTGAAATTTCCCCCCCTACTGGAGGTCTCTGCATGAGTAGATGTCTCTACTCTATCTCCTCTCGGCTTCCCCAGTTGTGGCTACTCCACAACCTCCTGAAGTTTCTTCACTAATCATGGCTCCTCTACAATCGTCTGAGACTTCTTCTAGCACTGCATGTTGAGAGGTAATGTACTCTCCCTCTCAACCACCAAGTCTCCATCAGTTTCCTTACTCCTCAAAGCTTTGCATGCATCTTGAACCTCAAGAGCATATAGGTTCTTGACCCGTGAACCAATCTGTTTCACCTGTCTAGTGTTGATGTGTCTAAGGAAAACCTTTCCCTTACTGAAGACTACATCATAGCCTCTGTCTTCCAGCATCGCGATTGACACCAAATTTCTCTTCGGTCCTGGTACATAATTTACATGGGTCAAGGTAATGTGAGCTCCATGCTCCCCCTAAAAAACAACCGTGCCTACACTTGAGACATTATACTTTTCATCATTACCCATCACTATGAGTATTTGGAGATCTTTCTCCTCCAAAGTACTTAACAAACTCTTGTTGCTAGTCATGTAGAGAGAAGCTCCAGTGTCAAGAAACCAACCACTTCCCACCATGGATGAAACCATGCATGCGAATAGTGTGAAATCTAACTCGAACTGTGAGAACAGTGCCTCACCTTCTGATCCTTCCACGGATCTCTTCTTGGATTTCCTCAGTGGACAATTTGTAGCAAACTATCCCATCTCATGACAATGAAAGCATCACACTTTCGATTTATCAAACTTCTTCCCACCATGGGAAGAACTGATTCAGAATGAGAAACCTTCTCCTTCCCCTTCTTCACCTTACTCGTTAAGGCGCAATTTTCTTCATCCTCCATGGATGAAGAACCATCTCTGGTGCTTCTTCTTATCTCCTCCTGCGTCAGATCAGACCAAAGTCATTCCCAATCTGGCTATTTCTCTCTTCCATTGCTAGCTCTTAGGAAGACTGAGGAGTGTAAGACTCACCACGTCATCATCAGCTGTCACGATCCCTACACTTCCAAGCTCATCCCTGCATGTGGTGAGCACGTTCAGATACGTAGAGATCATGTCACCCTTTTCACAATTGATCTTTCGAAGCTTGTCTTTCAACACCAGCTTCCTTTGATTGCTGCTATTCTGATATAGATCTTTCAATTTTTTCCACATTGAAAACGATGTCTCCTTCCCATGGAGACTCAAGACTATGTGGTCTCAAACTCCCTCCAGAAGGATTCTCCTTGCTATAGCCACACATTTCTTCCATTCCGCTAATTAAGTAGCATCAGTCGGCTTGGGGACTTCATGATCAAAGAATTCCTTTAGGTCGTGATCCTTTAATATTGCTTCCATGTGATCCCTTTAGGCTATATAATTCGATCTGTCATCAAGGGCATCTTGAGTCTTAAACCACTAAATGCTATAGGTGAAACAGAGATGCGACAAGAACTCGATTTCTATATTCAGGAATCACAAACTTCAAACTTCTCCCTTCTTGTATATTGTTCTTCCTTGATCACCTTTGCTCTGATACCATGTAGAAATTCCTGCTGTAGATCACCTAATAATACAATATACTAATGCAAAATACTTGATCTACTTATACAACCAATTATGCGGAATCTTAATTGAATTGAGCAAGATCAATTGAACACATATAACTAATAAGAAGAAATCAATCACACATAACACAGAAGAAATAACCCGGGGAAAGACTTAGCATAAAAACCCAACTCTGTATTATCATACAAGTGGAAATATATTCTGGATTACAAAAAGAATCAGCTCACAAGCTATCCTGCTCTCCCTGCACTCCCTTTGCTGCACATAGATAGTCAAAGGCCTCTCTCAAACCTTCTCCTCTGCCCTCTAAGCCTCCTATTTCTTTGTGCAATTTTCCTTGGGGTCCAGTGCAACCACTTGTGTGAATTGGCCTCTTCACACACTCACTAACCTCTGATCTAACCCCGCAATCCTCAAGGATATAAATCCTTCTCCATGGATGAGCTTCCTTTATAGGAAAAATCCATCCAATTGATAGTACATTGTCCCTCCTCTGGTCTCAACTGGGTCTTTGTCTGAACTAACATGCATGAGTTATTCATGGGAATATTCAGTTATCTGAAATGCAACAGTTATATCCAAGCATGCATTAACTAACTGAACTCACATTAATTTAAAAAAACTGTTTAAATCAATCTAACTGGATTTGACTTAGTTAACTGAGCCAACTAATTACAACTCAAATTAGAACTCATCCTTATCTCTTTAACTGATGGATCAATTCCTTAATCAATGTAGAAACTCTTGCATGTCCTCACATAGACTTTATGTTTGATTTTCCACAACTAATTAACTCATGGTGAATTAATTAATTTATTTTCAAACAACTGTTAAGTTAAAATTCGAATTTTACTTCCTATTTTAGTCCAGGGACTAACTAAAATTGGAATCTATCTGAACTGCTAGAAATAACAATGTTATTTTTAGCACTTCCATTTTTCATTCCTTGTTGCTCAATCCAGCACTAATACCCAAACTGCTATTTATAGTAGTGTTATTTTTAGCACTTCTATTTTTAGCATTTCTTGTTTCTATTTTCAACAAAATTCACCTATTCTAATTCAGCACTCAATTAAAAATGAATTATAGTACAGTGCATGGAATTGAAATCTTAATCTATCACACTTGCAAGAATTGAAATCTTGATTTACCACACTTGCAGGAATTGAAAAACACACCACTCTTTCATAAATGAAATTGCGTGAAATGAAATCTACTCTAAGGGATCATGTCTGAATTATCAAATTAGGATCTTATGAAATGAATAATCAAAACCACATGATATGAAATGAAAGCAAAAACAATCATTCTTAACCTCTAAATATGAAAGCAAATAAAAAAAATCACTCTTAACCTCTCACACAAGAAAAGACATGGAAGAAATAAATCTTAATCTACGAAAAACAATAAATCTCACACGTTATAGGTGGCCAATCCAAAAGCATGAGGGATGGAAAGTGGATAGCCTCAAAATACAAGCATAACCAATATCAAAGTGAACATCACTCACGAGCATGGTGCCAAATCCAAATTCTATATTCAAAACAAGAGCATTTCCTCAACTTTTCACATGCCTTTCAAAGGAGAAGGCTCTCCTATTTATACAAAACATAAGAAGCCACCTCATTAATCGAGGTCCATTATTCTCTCCCTAGATCCCTAGAAAATCTCATAGAGTTACAACTCAAATAGGTAATGATGAGACACATATCCTCTTTGACCTTTATCCAAATCTTCTTCCATATCTTGAAGATAATTCGAATTTGAGCATTGGAGGCCACATAAGATTGCCTTGGAAGCTTCCAAATGACCTACACATGTCATGAAACTCAAGCGACTTTTAAGTATTAGCAAGTATATGCCATTTTTATAAGTTTTAACCATTTAATTCACTTATAATACTAGAAATCATTAGCTTTTGGAAAACACAAATGGAAACCATAATATTAAGAAAATGGAGGCTAATAAACGGTTATATGCTCATGGAGTTGCGACATGTGAGTGAAATGGTGGCAATAAAGGTGAAAGTGGATGATATTTTGAATACATTTTGGAGACTCTACATTCCCCCCAATTGACATTATTGCATGTCCTCATGAAATCTACTGCATTGCTTAGTCGTGATTTTCTTTTGAATGAGCTTGGCTTATATCATATGTCCTTAAACTTTGCATTTGATAATAACTGACAATTTTATTTCATTTTGCAAAGTATTCCTTGCCATACATTGAATTTAAAAATGTTTGGTTGGCTCTTATGTGACAACCAAATCTTAATTGGTATTGGTTCTTGTGTTTCAATACCTTGTTTCTTTTTATTGCAGGAAGGTTCATTGAACATGTTTAAGAATGCATAAATCATCCATATAATATGCTCATCATTTAGAAATTTATTTGCAAATCACATAACGTTTGAACCATTATGCAATCATAATTGTAGGACGAGTATGTTAGGATAAAATGAAGTGAAATGGAATGAAGTGATATGGATGTGATAATAAATGGATGTCCCTTGCCCCCAACTAAAAGTGTTTAAGGCTTTTTTTCAAATGAGAAAGGAAATATGGTGAAGTATTTTCCAAAAATTATAATTTTAGTATCAAGGAATTCTATGATTAAAAGCTAGAAAAGAACATACCTTTACTTACCTAGGAAGTGGACAAACTGTGCATATGTAGAGAAGTTGTAGCTACTGGTGGATCATGGAATAGAATGTATAATTTCATCTACTTCTTGGTTGCATAAATGATGGATGAGGTGGTAAAAGTGGATTCTTTATTGCTGCTGCTAAATCTATTGTATCTGCTGCAAAATGTTGAAATGATATAGTCTTCACCTACTTCAAACCCCGATGGTACAATTCTAGTCATTCGAATAAATGTGTTGTTGTTGAGAATGAAGAGAAGTCATTCGATTACAGACCATTGATGAATTTCGTTAACCAATGTGAGGCAAAATCGCCATTAATGTCAACGAGTGCCAAGGTACCTAAGTACATCTTGCAAAGTGCGAATAGATGAGCTGATGTCGAGCCACTTGCAAGATCTAATGATCAAGGGACATTGATGTATTCCCATGGTTGTCAGCGAGAGAACTTGTCATTCATTCATACAAGCCTCAAGGTACTAATACGGACTCTAGCCCTGAACCTAGATAATGTGCTAATGTCGATAGGCCAAGACTTGTTAGAAGGGAGGCCTTAATGAATCCGCCATCATCTAACGCAAGCATAAAACAATAATTTTGAAAGACTATGGATGTTTTTTTTTTGCAATGGTTCAAGGTTTATTTGAAAAAGTGAAAAGGAAAATGGAATGAATCAGCTTTGTAAGGGAGACAAATGGTTTTATTGCTGGGTTTAAAGTTTAGTGAAAGCGAGGCAAGAAAATGACTATGAAGAAAAATGAGATGAAGATTTTATTGACTGAATAAGTACGAATGCAATGGTAAGACTAGTACCTGAAAGGCTCCCAAATGGTGTGATGGGTCTAATTCGACATTCTTTATCCAAAATCATGTGCTAATGCTTGGATACTTCATCTTTGATGTTGCTATGATCATGTTCTTTTGAAGGAAATGTGGTCTTTGAGAGACATTGTTTGTTTGTGTCCATCTATTTGTCTTCCTGAAACCTACAAAATCTTAGTACTTTTTCTGCAATGAAATGTAAGATTATCGAAAAAAGAGGTGATTAATATCTCTATTTATGACATTTACACAAAAAATAAGAATTGGTACTAATAAAACAAATTCACGAAAGAACATTAAATGAATTTTTACCTTTTCTGAAACTAGTGCCTCGGGTTACCTGTTGTGTCTTTCCAGAACTTTATGCATTATTTGTTGTTTCAAACTATGATTATAGCTTTCTCATTGTGTATATCTCGTCGAGATATTTCCCACGATGCTTGAATCGTCAAAATCCGATGTCGTATGGGAAAGTTAGGATGATTTGAATTTTGGGTGAAATAGTGAAAATTGTCATGCTTAAGTGTGGCATGGGAACATGATACTGATGTGAGGGATGAAGTAGGCAAATGATGTGGCACATTGATCACGATTTTATGATTAAAATGCATTTTTGACAATTAGATCATTGAGTTAAATACATAGTTGTATAATTGTTTTTCAACTGCAGAATTGTGGTTCAGCTGCAAAATTATGGTCCAGCTGCAAATTGTGCAGTTTCTATAGCTAAAATCTTAAACATATAGTTAAGTACACACAACTATGCATCTTTATTATCAACAAATAACCAGGCTAATCTTGAAATTGATCAATACCTCTCCCAAAAAAATTAGCAAATAGAACTTTTAATTATTATTTTTTTATTTCTTGCTTTGACAGGTGTGTTTGAGTGGACCACCACAACAATATTTTTTCTTACCCACTAAATGAATTTCACATCAATTTTTTTTATGAAAATTTTCCATGGCAATTTTCTTAAAAAAAATTAAAAAATAACAATCTAAAAATTAATGAAATATTTATAAAACTAAAAAAGAAATTAAAAATAAATATGGATAAAAGTAAAACATAAGAAAAATATATCTACAAACTAAAATATATATACAAGCAAATTTAAAAAAAAAAATCCTATAACATAAATGTATAATCTAAAACATAACATACATTAAAAAATAATAAAGAAATAACAGTATACATTAAAAACATTAAAAATATATAACATATAACATAAATATCATATAACATTCTTTTAAAAAAAATACAAACACAACAACTTAATAAAAAAAACGAAATTGCCATGAGTCCACTCTCCAACTTGCTTTCTAACTTAATGGATCTGAATGAAACCGAGCTCAAAGAAATCCGGACACTGCTAAATCCTTCAACGGACTTCTTCGTAGAAGCCATAGATGTAGAACAACTGGCTTCAGCAGTAGCAGGGACCTCTGCTGGAAGGATATAAGGTACCCTACAAGGCTCTTGAGTACTGATATTAAGATCCCTCATTTGAGAAGCTACAACAGTTGCAAAAATTTTAGACATATGTTCTTGAGGCAGAGGACCTCGAGGTTGATCCATTCTCAACAATCTCGATCCTCGCTATACTTTGACAACAAAACTATGATGTTATCAAGATTTGAGCCACCAACATCTAGGTATCTCCATGGCAGATCTACCCCCTGTAGATCAGGGAAATCAGATCAAGGCCACTGCAACTACTGTGTGTATTAATTGCAAACCGTTTTTTTCACGAAATCTAGCACACGAGGCTCCAAAGAACCCTGGCTATCTCCCAATCTATTACAAATATCAAAAAATAGTTCATGGGTTTTATAATTGACCCCGTTATGAGAAAAAATCACATTTTATTTTTTTGAGATTCGCCCAAAATTGGTCACAAAACTAGTTTTAAAATGACCGGTCAAAAATTGTTGTGTTTTCTGGGATAAAATCATCCATGGTCGTATTGAATAATGTTTTCTCGTACTCAGTAATTGTATTTGTCTTTTTAGTTGTTAAATTTAATACACATTACTCATGCCTTCATTGCTATTTGAAGATACAGATGTATTATCAAAAGACATAGCACATTTTGTCCCTTTTGGTGATGTTTATAAGAAATACCGCCATGAGAATTAGCTCCAGGACTTCATCAATTTCTGCAATTTCCATTTGGATTTAGGAGTGAAGAAAACGTTGCATGGCCTCCTAGCTCATTGGAATATCCCATGGAATTCAAAGAATGATTTGCCTACCATGAAAACGTAATCATTGGAGCATTGTGATGTCTGGCTAACTACAGACAATGAACTGGCATGCGCCGAGGATCAGGCCTGAGGTGATAGTCAAGGTAAGGGGAAGGAAAAACCAAGAGCACATCTGAGAGGGCTAAATTTGTAAAGACAAAAGCCCCTATGGAAAAAAATATTGGCATTGAACCAACACCAAGTCCATACAGGTTTTATGTCTCCGGCAATGCATCATTTGCAGCCCATACACAGCCATGGACCTATTGATTTTCTTTTAAAAAAACATGACTTTGGTTTAATGATCTTTTCATTTTGTATTTTTATGGGTTTTGTTTTATATGAATTTTATTTGTTTTTTTGTTTTAAATATTTTTTTTAATAATAATGTGTGTTTATTGTTTATTTAATTTTTCTAGAATTTTTATTTACTTATTTACTTATTTATTTATCAAATATCTAAATGCAATTAGATCTGATTTTATTTTCCTAATTTATCTTACTTGAAATATTTTATTTTTATGTATATGAATGTTTCCGATGGAGTCATGTGTGTAAAAAAATGATAGATATACTCATATGCATGGTTGAAATATATTCTTTGATATGCACCCGTGTATGAGAGATCAATTGTCTTGATTGAGATGATGTCAGAAGACACTGAAGAATGGAATACTGGGATCCAATGATTGTCTTGAACCAAGATTCAATATAATCTTGTTTTCCTTGGCTTACTTCTATCATGCCATGTAAGTCCTCAGACATGTGATCTCCATTCATGAATCTGGTGATATGCATGCATGAAACTTTTCAATGTTAGGTTCCAACAAGTGCTCTTTATCGATGGGAATCAATGATTCTTGGACCTTATCTGAATCTTCTTCTTCTGGGTGTTCTTCTTCAATTGCAACCAGTGAATCATTTTGAAATACCTCAACATTGCAAGTGGATTGAGGTGTTTTATTGATGGTGATTCGAAATGGTTGTGTAGGTAATGGTGTGGGAATGGATCTTTGGGGTGTTTTTGTATGTGGTAATGGAAAAGGTGGAATTGAGATTAACTAAGGGTGAAATTGATGTTGTGGTGGAGGTGAATGGTATGGAAAACATTGGGGATAGTGAGGGAAGATTGAGTATATGGTGGATTTCCTCTGTCAGGATCTTCCAACCTTATTTCCAATATTGATTTTGAGATTGTGATTGATATGGACAAGGTTTCCAAAGCAAAGGTGTTTTCCAATTATGTGGTGCATAACCGTGAAATTGTGCACAAGGATGTTGCATCATATTGGGTTGATGAGGCTGCCATGGTCCTCTTCGAGCTTGATTCACTCCATTATCCTTTTGGTAAACTGCCTTTAACCCTGGTAATGATGGGAAATCTTTAGTAGTATGTGATCCTGCACAAATTTTACAAATTTTAATGTTATCAAGTGGGCATTCATGCAAAGCAACATTTTCAACTTTTTGCTTGTTTTTCATTCTTAGCATCTCAATTTGTTCATTTAAATTATCGAGAATGTTTAGAAAATTGTTAAGCTCAGTTTGACTTACCAATCCCGTTGTCAACTTACTTTCCCTTGCCGTAACTAGATCTTGAGGAGATCTTCCATACTTTTCTTTTCCACTTCATATGTTCTTGCATAGTTCACAAATCTCTTGAAATGAAATTTGATAAACATCTCCTTTTCCCACAAGGTTAAGAAGATCAATCGATTCATCCTTTATAGCATTTAGTAGGAGATTTTTTAATATGTCTGATTGTAAATTACACATTTTAGATCTTTTGATATTACAAGTAAATCTCTCCACTAGGTATTCTAGATTTTCATCCTCATTTTGATTCATATTAAAGACTTCATTTCTAAGGTCATGGTGTTTGTAATGATTTCTATATTTTTCCAAAAATACTCTTTTCATATCATCCCATGTCCTTGTAGAATTTGTTCCTAAAGTCATGAACCATCTAAGAGCATTATCATTCAATGTTGTTGGAAACAAATTTAATTTTTGAATGTGTAATGAGTAGCCATAAGATCTACAGCTGATTTCAAATTCAGAAAGAAAAGTTTCTGAGTCTTCTGATCTCATACCTTTGAAGATAGGAAGTACAGATGGAGGGATGTTCTTCATTTTAACATTGACATCAGTTTCTTGAACAGGAAATCCAAAAGGATCTCCATCCATTTTTTCATCCTCCTTTGTCATCTATTCTGTTATGAAACCAGCTCAAGAAAAAATAGAAAAGATAGATCAACGGCTTAGAATTCAGCGTCTTCGAGGGGGAAACCTCCTTTACATTACATAAATGAACAATTCTTGGATGATTCAAATGACAAAACCTCCTTTCTATATATAGGAGTCTAAGGAGTCACAATATAATCCAACCGATCTAACAATAATAATATAAAACCACAAAAATAACAATAGAGGGATTCTATGGGGCATAGTAATAACAATATGGGGGCAATAGGGGTACAACAATATTAATAAGGGGTATAACTACAATAGTAATGGGGTAATCACTAGTATTATAGGGACCTAACATGCCCCTCTCCTTCAAAAAAGTGTTGTCTTCAACGCTTGAGTAGTTCTGGATACTTTGGATAAAATTCCCATCCTCCCATGTGGAGTCTTCAATGGGAGTCTTCCACTTGATAAGATACTCTGAAATTTAATGATTTCGTAGCTGTCGAGTTCTTGTTTCTGTGACTGCTTCCGGTTCCAATATAATTTTTCCTTCCTCGTCAAGTTCTGGCAATATTGTTTTAACTGGGAGCTTATCACCTATAACCTTCTTTAACCATGAAACATGGAAAACTGGGTGCAATCGAGAAGCTGCAGGAAGCTCCAATTTGTATGCCATAGTACCAATCTTTTGCAACACCTTGTACGGACCATAATACTTTGGTGATAATTTATTATCCTTCTTAGCTTGCTTGAGGGACATTTGCTTATATGGTTGTAGCCGTAGGAATACCCAATCACCTACATCAAAACTTCTTTCACTGCGATGTTGATCTGCCTGTTGTTTCATTCTATTTTGTGCCAACATGAGGTTATCCTTTAAGAGTTGGAGGACTTGTTGTTGATGTTCAATGTGATGTTCCACTACCTGAACCTTAGAATTTTCTCTTAAATATGATGTGATGGATGGTGGTTGATACCCATAAAGTGCCATAAATGGGGTCATTTTTGTTGCTGTATGGAAGGAAGTGTTATACCACCATTCAGCCAGAGGCAACCATTTGACCCATTGTGTCTGTTTATCAGATACAAAGCAACGAAGATATCCTTCCAAACATTTGTTTACTATCTCAGTTTGCCCATCAGATTGAGGATGATAAGATGAGCTATGAGCTAACTGAGTACCAAGACAAGAAAATAATTATGTCAAAAAATTTCCAGTGAAAATGGGATCTCTGTCACTTACAATAATCTTTGGGTTTCCATGTAGCTTTTGAATTGTTTCCATAAATGCAGTAGAAACTGTACTGGCTTTAAATGGATGTGATAATGCACAAAAGTGTGCATACTTGGTAAGTCTGTCAACTACCACCATGATGACACTCTTTCCCTCAGACTTGGGTAAACCTGTGATAAAATCCATTGAAACCTCCTCCCAACGTTGGCTTGGAATGGATAAAGGTTGTAATAGACCCGGTGTCTTAATTGTTTCAACTTTATTTTGTTGGCAAACCAAACATTCTGCCACAAACTTTTGAATATCTGATTTAAGGCCATCCCAAAAAATTTCCTTCTTAACCCTGTGGTAAGTTTTTAAAAATCCTGAGTGCCCTCCTAAGGAAGAAGTGTGCAATTCCATAAGAATATTTTGTTTTAGCTGGGAATTCTTACAGAGGTATAAGCGATCTTTGTACCATAATGAATCATTTTGCCAGCTAAATGTATCAAACGTACTGGAATCTTGTTGTAACTTTCGAATAAGTGCCCACACTTCTTCATCATTCTTCCATTCCTCCCTTGCTTCGTTTATCCAATCTGGTTGGATAATAGAAATGGCGCACAACAATGCTTCCACATCCTCATCCTTTCTTGAGAGTGCATCTGCCACCACATTTTGCTTCCCTTTTTTGTAGATGATTTCAAAGTCATAACCCAACATCTTTGTGACCCACTTTTGTTGCTCTTCAGAGGATAATCTTTGTTCTAAAAAGTATTTAAGGCTATCATGATCCATTTTTACCTTGAAGTGTCTTCCCATTAGGTAGGGTCGCCATTTCTTAAGTGCATGGAGTATTGCCAACATTTCCTTCTCATAAATAGTTTTTCTTAAAAACTTTCCCTTGATTGGAAGACTTTCAAAAGCAATGGGTCTTTCATCTTGCATTAGAACAGCACCAATTCCATTTCCTGAAGCATCACATTCCACAATAAAGGTTTTTTTGAAGTTCGGTGTAGCTAAGACCGGTGCTTGGCACATTGCCTCTTTAAGATGTTCAAAGGCCTTTGTTGCTTCCAGAGTCCATGAAAATGCATCTTTCTTCAATAATGTTGTTAGAGGTGCTGCTATTCTCCCATAATTCTTAACAAACTTGCGATAATACCCTGTCAACCCAAGAAATCCTCGCAGATGCTTTATGGATGTGGGGATTTTCCATTCCTTAATGGCTTTAATTTTGCTAGGGTCTACCTTAACTCCTTCATGAGATACAATATGACCCAAATATTCCACCTCCTGGACTCCAAAGAAACATTTGGATCTTTTTGCATATAATTGTTTCTCCTCCAATAGTTGTAGCACCCTGTCAACATGTTCAACATGATCCTTCCAAGACTTGCTGTAGATTAGTATATCATCAAAAAATACTAACACAAATTTTCTAAGGAATGGTTTGAAAATTGAATTCATCAAACCTTGAAATGTTGAAGGTGCATTGGTAAGGCCAAAAGGCATGACCAAAAATTCATAATGACCCTCATGAGTTCTAAATGCTATTTTTGGAATGTCTTCAGTCTTCATTCTGATTTGATGATATCCTGAACGAAGATCCAACTTGGTGAAGTAAATTGATCCATGCAATTCATCCAGTAATTCATCAATGACAGGAATGGGGAACTTATCTTTAATAGTGAGCTTGTTGAGCTCCCTATAATCCAGACACATGCGCCATGATCCATCCTTCTTGTGCACCAATACTACTGGAGCAGAGAAAGAACTTTGACTCGGTTGAATTATACCAGCCTCTAGCATTTCTGCAACCATACGTTCAATTTCACTCTTTTGGACATAGGGATATCTGTACGGCCTGATGTTTGGAGGAACACTTCCTGGAATCAGATGAATAGCATGATCATGATCACGCATAGGTGGGAGACCTTTGGGAGTCTCAAATACCTTGGAATGATTGTCCAAGACTTTTTGGAGATCTGGAGAAATAGATGATTCCGATGTGGAAACATCTAGCGAACATAATTGTGCAATTACACCTCTTTTCTCCTTTTTTAGAAGCTTTGTCATACCATTAGAGCTGATTATCTTTCCTGGTTTCCTTGCAATACCCCTTAATTCAACTTCCTTTCCTTCCGTATAAAATTTGATGAAAAGTTCTTGAAAATTAAAAGCTATTGTACCCAAGGATTGTAGCCATTGGACTCCTAGTACAACATCAGCACCTCCCATTGGAATGGAAAGCATTGGGCTAGTCAATACATATTCTCCCATGGATAGCTTGATATTATGGCACTTTCCAGAGAAATTTATTGTTCCTCCATTTGCAATCATCACTTGACACTCTGGTGCTGGATATAGGAAGCAATTCAATTCTTTTGCTACCTTACAATGAATAAAATTGTGGGTGCTTCCTGAATCAATCAACACTATTACCTTTTTCTTCTTGATTTGTCCTTCTATCTTGATGGTTTGAGGAGTGGTAATTCCTGCCAATGCATTACAAGATATGGTTGGATTTATTTGTTCTTCATCTAGGCTTTGTTCCTGGAGTATATCCTCTTCTTTTGACCTTTCTTGCTCCTTTTCTTCTTCCTCTTCACAATCTATGTAGAATAATTTCTTCTCAGCACACTTATGACCTTTAGTGTATTTGCTATCACAACTGTAACAAAGGCCTTTTGCTCTTTTTTCTTCCAATTGTTGTGGTGTCAACCTTATAGGTTGTGGAAGACTAGGGGCAACAACACTTCCATCTTTATAGTTGTGAGTGGTATGCTTCCTGGTTGCCATAATTTTGCTTTCCATTTTTCTTGCTAACCTGAATGCCTTCTCTAATGAATCAGGTTCCCAAAGGCGAACATCATGTTGGATATTATCCTTTAAAGACCCTATGAACACATCAATCCTATGCTCCTCTGGAATATCTTTTACCCTTATGTTCAATTTTTGGAACTCCTCAATGTGCTCCATTATTGAACCCTTTTGTTTGAGACTTATCAATTGGCTAAAAGCAGTGTTGCTTTTTGTATCCTCATAATGTGCTATCAATTCTTCTGTAAAAATTGCCCAAGTGATAAATGGTTTACGAGAGCAAAGCCATTGATACCATACAAACTGACTTGGTTCCAAATATAAAGTTGCCATACGTACCTTTTGTGTGTTTTTCAAATTATTGAGATCGAAGAATTGCTCCATCTATAATATCCATGTGGCAGGATCCTTGCCATCAAACTTCCGCATATCGATTTTTGGAATATGGTGAGCCTTCGATCCAACATTAGCGTCTATGGAATCATGATTAACATTTCTTTTGTTCTCATCATGAGTTTCCTTTAGTACCCTTTCACCCTTAGGGACCATTTCTTGTAGCAATTTATTCATATTTATTTTCGATTCGTCCATGTCTGTCTTCAAATCTATCTTCAAATCATCCATCTTAGCTTCCACGTCAATCATCTTAGCTTCTACGCCTTTTTTTAAACAGTCCATCTTAGCTTCTACACCTTTCTTTAAACCATCCATCTTAGCTTCTACATCTTTCTTTAAACCATCCATCTTAGATTCTGTTCCTTTTTGTGCAAGGGACAGTTGTTGCACTTGGTCTTGTAATTTTGATATATCATGTTGCATTTCTTCCTCTTCTTCATGAGTCATGATAGAGCTTTCAGGTTCCTTACTAGGTGTTTGCATTTTCTTTCCTCAGGGCACCAGTTACCGATAATAGTGCTCTACTATGCCCTTTGAATTCCTTCAAAATAAATTTTCAAACCAAGCTTAATCAAAAATTTAAGAAAATCTACACACATTTTTTCACTTTGTAGAAGCTCTATATTGCCTCTGATGTATCTTTGTACTTTCCGTCTAGTTCTAAATTTGTGATCTGTAGTAGCCCTCTGTGTCCTATTTCTAATGCCACAAGTCTGACCCAAATTGGATTCTCCAAGGAAGAGTTATGTGAAAATTCCCATAGTGACTTTCTTATAGATTAGTTCAGTAGAGCAAACTTGTACGACATACCACGAGTCACTATTTCGACCTTTGGATCTAAAACATGCATACAAGAAACTACAGTCCGTCCTATTTTTGTACCTTCTTACGAAATTTCAATCTGATCCCTAGAGAGAAAGTTATGACGATTTTTCCCAGGTCACCTGTTTTGAATGTAATTCAGGAGTCTGCAAAAAGACCGACTTCCTCAGATCATATCCCTGCAAATATCGCGCGAAAAGCTCTAAAATTCGGATCCAAGGTTCAGCGTGATTTCTTCTCAAATGGGTTTTTTTTGTGACTTCTGAAACGTCGCAGAAAAAAAAAAAGTTATAGTGAAAATGCCACGATGACCTGTTTGGAACAGCGAAGCCCTAGAATCCAAAGCTCTGATACCAAATGTTATGAAACCAGCTCAAGAAAAGATAGAAGAGATAGATCAACACCTTAGAATTCAGCCTATTTGAGGGGGCAACCTCCTTTACATTACATAAATGAACAATTCTTGGATGATTCAAATGACAAAACCTCCTTTCTATATATAGGAGTCTAAGGAGTCATAATATAATCTAGCCAACCTAACAATAATAATATAAAGCCACAAAAATAACAATAGAGGGATTCTATGGGGCACAGTAATAACAATATGGGGCCAATAGGGGCACAAAAATATTAATAAGGGGTATAACTATAATAGTAATGGGGTAATCACTAGTATTATAGGGACCCAACATATTCTACCTACAAAAATAAGAATTCATGATGTGGATGTGTGGCTCTTACTGCACCACGTGATATAGTGGGGGTGGTATGTGATTCAAGTTTTTTTTTTTTTTTAATGATATGCAGCTAAATGGTTTATGCATCTACATGCTTTAATCATGCATCTAGAAAGAAAACTTAAAAAAAATGAACTCTAAACTAAAAGTTATTTCCTATGCACACTTCCCCGGCAATGGCACTAAAATGTTGAGGCAAGTTAATTACCTATCATTTAATTGTCAACCCGGGGGGTTTCAGAAAACTTGTGAAGCATGCGTGCACTTTATATGCTAGAAATTAACTTTCAATTTAGATCAATCTAACTATGAAACCAAATAATGAAAAACCAAATTCACTTATTCTAATTCAGCACTCAATTCAAAATGAATTATAGTACAATGCATGGAATTGAAATCTTAATCTATCACACTTGCGGGAATTGAAATCTTGATCTACCACACGTGCAGGAATTGAAAACCACACCACTCTTTCAGAAATGAAATTGTATGAAATGAAATATACTCTAAGGGATCATGTGTGCATTATCAAATCGGGATCATATGAAATGAATAATCAAAACCACATGATATGAAATGAAAGAAAAAGCAATCATTCTTAACCTCTAGATATGAAAGCAAATAAAAATAATCACTCTTAACCTCTCACACAGGAAAATACATGAAAGAAATAAATCTTAATCTATAAAAAACAATAAATCTCACACATTACAGGTGGTCAATCCAAAAGCATGAGGGATGGGAAGTTGAGAGGCTCTAAATACATGCATAACCAATATCAAAGTGAACATCACTCATGAGCATGGTGCCAAATCCAAATTCTATATCCAAAACAAGAGCATTTCCCCAACTTTTCACTGGACTTTCAAAGGAGAAGGCTCTCCTATTTATACAAAAACACAAGAAGCTACCTCATTAATGGAGGTCCATTATTCTCTCCCTAGATCCCTAGAAAATCTCATAGAATTACAACTCAAATAGGTAATGATGAGACACATATCCTCTTCGAATTTTATCCAAATATTTTTCCATATCTTGAAGATAATTCAAATTTGAGAATTGGAGGCCACATAAGGGTGCTTTGGAAGCTTCCAAATGACCTACACGTGTCATGAAACTCAAGCCACTTTTAAGTATTAGCAAGTATATGCCATTTTTCTAAGTTTTAAAAATTTAATTCACTTATAGTAGAAATCATTAGCTTTTGGAAAACACAAATGGAACCCATATAATTATGAAAATGGAGGCTAATAAATGTTTATATAGTCATGGAGTTGCGACATGTGAGTGAAATGGTGGCGATAAAGGTGAAAGTGGATGATATTTTGAATACATCTTGGAGACTCTACATGCACAATACCTCGTTAGAAAGATCTATCTGAGGACTACAACTTTGGGATGAGAAACATCAATCCATGGACCCATGTTGCTCTCAGGTTTCCCAAAAAAACCTCATTTAGGTCCTCACAATGGCTCTGGAAGTCCAAGACCCGAAAATCTGCTAAAAATAGTAAACTATGCTACAATTAAGGAAACTAAAAAAATAAAAGAGACATATTGTGAGGGTCCAAGTGGGATAGGCGGGTGGCCACCATCATCCACCTAAATCATTCCTTCGCCCTTACGAAGCAATGGTCCCCATTGCATTGAGTTCCTCCATGAGATGAGGAAACTTCTACTAAACTTGGTCCCTGGTGAGCTCTTATGTAACCTCTTATGTGTCTAGTAATGGTGGGAAGCATGGTCAAGGGTTGTTCACATAGAAAGCTTGGTGCAAGAGAAGGAAGGGGGAAATGTTGTGCTCCAATGAATTGTTTCCCACATGCTTGGTAATGGAGTAAGGACCATATCGGAGTGGTCTGAGCTCCTGATGGGCTCTTGTAAGGTTTTCTTTCTACAGATGCAACCAAACTTTTTCGCCCACTTGAAACTTGTGTGGTACCTGATGTTGATCATGTCGCTGCTTGTACTTGGCATTTTCCAGAATGGAGTGACGATAGATCGAACGGTTGGGTAGAGGTGCTCCTAAAGTTAGATCGGACGAATGCTTGACCTGATAGTGCAACGGTACCCCTATGGGTGAGGAGAATATGTCCCTACCTTCTTTCATGATCGTATCCACCTGCTTCTTCTGTGTGGAGGAACCCTTCCCAGGGCCCATGGATGTGGCGACAATCTTCCCCTTACTTTGGGAGCGAACCAGATAGAAAATGAATTTCCTAGTCTAGGATATGATTTTGTTTCATTTCTTAGCAGAGATCAAAGAGCTGGCGATAGGTGGGGCTACCTCTGGTATCCTGTAAAATGAATTACCCAAAGAAATAATAACAATACGAGGCCTTGACTCATACACAGCATGTTGTCTCCACAAGTATGGTTGGCCTAATAATACATCACAAACATCAAGAGGTGCAACATCACACAATACCTCGTTTGTGAAGGGCTTGATGCTATAGGGAAGGCGACATTGCTAGTGGAATCGGAGATCTCGTCCTTGGTGAAGCCACTTGATATTGTATGGCTGTGGATGTGGTGTAGTCGATAGGCCCAACCACTTCATGACCTCTGCTAAAATTATGTTCTTTGGGTTTGCCACTGTCAAAAATGAATTGCAATGACGAACCCTTCACCCACATCTGTTACTGGAAAATATGCTCCCCCTCCTCTGGATCTTTGGGCTCATTCTTATGGACCTTGGTGGTGGCAAAAATGGCACTGCCCTTCACATCAATGATTTTCTTCCCTTTGTCATTCCCCTTGTAAGGTTCTAACTCAGGGTTGGAACATGCATCTGATTCTGAAGCCTTCAACTCAGACACCAACGACTGCTTGCTCTAACACTCACTTTTGTTATGAGTGGGGCTCTTATGGAACTCACACCACTTTCCTGTGTCCTTCTTTGAATTCATGGTGTTTTTTATCTTCTTGCATATTTGATAGGTTTTCTTGGGTCACCCCGCCTTGGCTTTGTGCTCTGTTTTTCAGATTCGCAGATCCAAAGTCTCGCTTCTTTTGTTTAAAATTTTTCTTGATCTTCACAACATATTGATATGTCATGCCAAGTGAGGAGATGTTCAGAAACTGCATCTCGTCTTAGATGTACCTGTGTAGGTAGCCATGGTATTTGAGTACCAAATGTAGTTCAGGATCCTTGATAGCCAACTTTGTGCAAAGGGTATGAAAAATACTTGTGAACTATGACACATCTTGGTCGCTTCCTTGCAGTAACGTGGTCCACTTTATGTATTTTTCCTCATAGCTCTTGACAAGGCAGTACTCCTTGATGGCATCCTGGAACGAATTCCAAGTGGTTTGGCTGAAAATAGTGAGCATGTACTTTCATTCTTCTACTCAGAGTAGGTTTCCCACTAGTCCTTGACATCAAGGGTTGCTTTGAGAAATGCAAAAGTGATCTTTTGCTGCCTAGAAAAATAATGAATAGAAAAATAACCTTCTATTAGATTTAACCATTTATCTACGATGTCTGCACCTATCTAACCCTCGAATATGGAGATTTCAAAGTTAACTTGTACCTTAAAGGGTGTGGCATTTTCAGAGTAGCTGTTGGAAGTAGATGTGTCGTCCTTGGGTAGCCGGTGAAGGATCTGGGCAAAGTTTTCCAACATTGCATTCCTTTGTCGCTCAAGGGCTTCTTTGAGAGATATTTTAATAGGATCTCTTGCCCCCTCATCTTTCTTTTCATCCGCCATGGGAGGCTGTCGGGATTTGTGAGCCTAGTGTTGCAAAGGTTCGACCATTTTAAGCCCTAACTCATTATATCCCGACCTCATTGGGGACATGCATAGAAAAGCAAAGAAAAAGCAGACCGCTCTGATACCACTAATCCAGATTTAAATAGGAATGCAACAAATTACATATATAACCATAAATACATAGATGCAACATAAATAATGCTTCATTTCATTAATGTAAAATATTGAAATATGCTTACAAACAGAAATGGAAATAAACCAGCTAGGGTGATGGTAGCTTATCTCTAAGAAGAGATGTGGTGGCTACATGCCTCTGAACTATGTTACAATGAGGCTCGAAGGCCTATTTATTGTTGAGAAACAAAGGAAAACCCTCAACATCCAAAACCCTAACCCTAGGAGATGAAGCGCCAAACTAGGGGCCCCGTTTGGGTAAATTGGTACATCAACTTCCTAGGGTCGTAACTTTGGCATACGATCTTTGTTTAACGTGCACAATACCTAGTTAGAAAGATCTATTCGAGGAATACAACTTTGGGATGACCATGGATTAATGTTGCTACAAGTTTTCCCAAAAAAACGTCATTTAGGGCCTCAAAACAACTCTGGAAGTCCAGGACCCGAAAAACTGCTAAAAATAGTAAATTGTGCTACAATTAAGGAAAATGAAAAACTGAAAGAGACAGATTGTGGGGGTCCAAGTGGGATAGGCGGGTGGCCACCAACATCCACCTGGATCATTTACAATTCAGTGGAAGAAATATTGTCACACATGAAGTACATATATATTCAAGAGGCGTAGATTACTTAGTCTATGTGTGATTTTGTTTGCATTAGGGTTGAAGTTCAAACTTTATGGGAGTTCAGTGGAATAAATATTGTCACACACTTCTATATACATGAAGTACATATATATTCATGAGGTTTTGATTAATTGGTTTATGTGGGATTTAGTTCCCATAAATTTTAGATGGGCACTTCATGGGAGTAGTTCTGAGCACTAGTGAAATTGAAATTTGTATTGAGTAAATGGTTTTCCCATTCAACATCAGGGCCTACTCATAAGTTGAGAGACAAATTGAGGGAGATGAAGTTCTGAGCACTAGTGAAATTGAAACGGTCCAGATCAATGCCATTGAAAATTTCCCAGGTGATGCTCATGCAATTTTAATCTAATATTGTCACACATCTCTATATACATGAAGCACATATACATTTATGATGTGTAGATTAGTTGGTTTGTGTGAAGCTTAATCCCATCAAATTCTAGGTTCAAACTTCATAGGAGTTGAGGATATAGGCAAAAACAAGACCAAGATCTACTCATGAGTTGAGAAAGAAGTTTGAGGGAGATGAAGTTCTGATAACAAGTGAAATCGAAATGACCCAGATCGATGCCACTGAAAATTTCCCAGGTGAGGCCCACATAGGTGACCCATCCAATTCATGCACCTACAACATTTCCTCCACGATCCATAATGAATGGACTTGATCATGACCACACATAAAAGAGATCCATCAACTCGATTACATAAAGATGAGTGAGTCGCATGAATATATTAATTAACTAAATTATTTCATATAAAAATTAAAAACATATTTATACTTAGTTCTTCATCACCTCACCCTGTTCTCATTCCTATTTTTTCAACACAAACACAGAATGCCAAAACACGATCATGAAATGAAATTAAATGATATTTTAACATCCACAAGACTAAAAATAGTCTATGGGACCATCGGTTCCTTGATTTTCTCCTGTTTCAATTGTATCCTTTTCTTATTCAAATTGATGATGAGCTGGCCCAACCTTCCAACAATATCCTTGCTGAAAAGACAATTCCAGGAAACCGATCCTAACATATTCCCATAGCTTTCTCTAATGTCTTTGAATGCATTACATTCCAAAATTATTTTATTTTTTTCCCCGATTCCAATGAACTCTTTTTGTTGTAGATCACTCCAATGAACTTCTGTTTACAATATATTTTGTGGATAAATAATGTGTGTATGAAATATTGATCTAATGGTGCATGATTCTATTGGATAATTATTAGATAATGTACGGAAGAATGTTCATGTATTTTCACGAAGACTTTGATGAATTAGCTAATGTTTATTAATAACACAAGCTTATCTACGTGAGCCCTAATCTAGAATTGTTCTCTTATGCACATACGTGGATAAATCAATTGATAAAGGTTCGAAAAAGTTGATTGTAGACCTTAGCAAAGGTCTGAAGACTATTTTACTAGAGTTGTAGCACCGAGCCCAAGGGGCTTATTGCGCGGACGTAGATCTGAGGCACTAAAACACATCAAACTCATCTCTGGATGCATAAAATTGGTTCTTACATCCCCCCATACTACTTCAGGTGAGATTGCAGCCTGCGCTACACGGGTTGTTTCTAAAAGGGCCAATAGTGTAGGGATTTTTTGGTTGGCGCAACTAACTTTGAACTTGGGTCAGGACCCCAAAAGCCAACATACTCCCTATTCCTGTAGAAGTCAACTGTCATAACCAGGATCCTTTGATCCAAAGACTATTTCCTACTCACGATAATGTTGAAGATCTTGGCAACCAACCAGAACATAGCTGGTATGTTGTCATGGTGGAATGACATGCTCTTCACCCCCCAACGATTCTGCCTTTTCTCAGACTTCCAAGACGATTCCTCTTTCCAACATTGTTATGCTCTACCACACCATCACGTGTAAACATATGGAAGTGTTAGGGCTCCCTAATTTCTCGGATGATCATTGCACATTTTTCTACATGACTAGTATTGTTGGCCTCTACGTAGAATCCTAGAACCAACCCACTCCTTTCCACATTCTACATTCACTACCTACATGAGCACTCTTCTTTGTCATTCCCTCTACATATCTAGCCATTCAACGTCTAAATTCCATCGTTCTTGGCAAATCCATATCACTCTTCAATATGCCACCTTTTGTAGGCTTTATTGATGCGCTTGTCTCTACCTATAACATGTATTTCACTAAATTTGGAATTAAATAGTGTATCTAGAATTTCAAAACTACTAAAAAACTCAATTTTAGTGATGTCCTTGTAATAAAAATTTTCCAATTTTAATGAAATATGTGTTTTATGCATTGCTATGCATCTACCATTCATGCTTTATCACAATCTATGGATGTTGTCCTTGGTGCTTGTTATCACCAAAATAGGACCCTGATAGGCTGCTCATCAAGTCAATCTCAATGTAACTATTTCAAACCAATCTTTTGGTTGAGGCTTAGCCTTCTCAACCTGATAGGGCTCTCTCACTAAGTTTAAGGTTTTTGATTAATGATTAGATGGCTAACTCTAGGAACAAAATGAATGGAAGTATAACTTATTGACTGGTTGAAAGTATGATTAGCAAACATCTATTGGGCTATGGAGTCAAATTAGTCATCAGCAAAACAACATGATCAACAAGATATGGAAATCAAGGCACTTAGAGTTTAGGTTTATGAAGAAAATTGTAACACAGTGAAACAACACAGTTTACAAGCATGTGAAGGAAGTTAGAGAATTTTCCAATGAATTCTAAGTATCACAAGCTCATACCACTACAAATAAGTAATTATATAAAGCCATAAGAACATCAAACATATAAACTCTTTGTGAATCTTGAGTAGTCAAATTGATCATTGTATTAAGTATGAAAAGACATAGTTTTTACAATAACACAATCTTTCCTTTACTAATGAAAACTCCAACCCTTTCTAATTTCATCTCTTTCTTCATATATAGCTTTTACAATAAGCATTCCATGATCCTTCATCAAGAGAATTCGTATTTTCTTGACCTGACACCTACTCATACCTAAAACAAACTATTAATTACAACTAGCTATTAACTGACAGTCCTACAATCCTAATACAACAAGGAGTGTAACTCCTTATTATTCTGGCAACAACCTTGACTGTGGAATAAATTTACTTTTTGATAGCTGATCCTTCTTAAATTCAAACTTGGTGATGTCCATAACCCCCTAGCTAGCCTCCAATAGCTTCTCCTTCATCTGCCCTGAAAATTAGGAAACTGTCCATTGCTCTGTTCTGGCTAAAAAATAGGTGTTGGGACAGAACTTTTTTCTCCTCATAAAAAATGTGTTTTGCAAAACTGAAGGAGGATTTTGTAGACCACTCTGTGCTGAACAAAAGAATCTCTTTTTTTTTTTCAATACCTCTCCTACTTCCCAGAAACTGTCTTTGAATATCAAGTGTAAACTGGAAATTGTGATTTCTGAAAAACTACTCCTACAACAGTTTCATAGTGCAATTTTAGTCATCAACCTCTCCCATATAATAATGAATTTGAAGAAATTGAAAGAGGTGTTTGTATCCCAATATGTTAGGAATAAAAACCTCTTTTAGTTTTCCAAAATATGCTTTCCTTTGCTCAAGAGGCCTCCTGGAAGTTGACTACTTAAAACAGTTTTTCTGCTGAAAAAGGCTACTTCAGTGATTTCATAGCACATCCAGTGCAAATTCTGGGTTTTGCGCTACGAAAATTCCTAAATATGAATCCCTGATTTCGTAGTGCACATAGTGTATTTTCTGATTTTTGTGCTACGAAAACTCCTAGGTGATTTCATAGTGCATGTCAATTACTGAAACAACGTTAACACATGACACCTTTGAATCAATGTGGGATCAATGATAGGTAAAACAAGATTGTTGACCTTATTTGATAATGGGAACAAGACTCCACTCTATGTTTTAGACTTCTAAAAACATTAAATGTCAACATAAAAACTTTGGAACCATGCGGGCTGTCCAAAATTGTTAAAACTTTTATAGTGATAACAGTGGTTCCACTTGGGATAGTGTGCCCTTGTGGTACACTAAGAACCTACAGTTCCAGTGTTGCTATCCATCCTTTAGAATAAAATTCTAAAATGCTGCCCAATCTGCTCCCCAAGCTTTAATGATTTTTGTAAGAGGGACTCAACCTGCACCTACTAAAAAAAATGCTTAGTGAACCTACCTTGAGCTTATTTGCACATTCCTACCTACCCTGTCAGTTGCAATTTCCACTTTAGGTTAGGCAACATGATATTTCCAATAAAGCCAATCAATTGTCTTTTCTGATATTTGAGGCTCTTGACTGCATTCAACCTCAAAATAACCATGATAGTGAGATGACCAAATCAACTTATAATGTATCTAATCTTCATAATGCAAATGAAAATGAAATACTGGTGTGCAAAACTTTGCCATGTATTCATTTATAGGGTCAAAGAGGACATGGTTATTTTGATGATCATCATAACATTCTATATCTTCAAACAACTGATTTTCAGCCACACATGATTCCTTTGATATGCTATCCAACTGCTTTTCTGAATGATTCCCACAAACAATGTAATTTTCTTCATTATTAAGATCATTCATTGATGTAAGCTGTTGCAAAGTATGACATAAAAATTCAACCTTTTCCTCTGCCTGAGGGTTATAAAAAATTTCTTCCAGTATTTCTTCTTGGTGTTTGCAATTATTTTCATCTTCATTATGATCCGAAGACTGACAAGTATGTTGCATCTCTACATCAATCTTGGAGGATGTAATATGATTTTCATAAGTAAACCCCTGCTGATTTTTATGCTGCATTTCATGGGATGTTATCCTTTCTTCTTGGTGTTGAAATGTATTGTTATGAAGAGCCTCTAAAATTTCTTCATCGATGAATTCATCATCATCATAAAAATCCTCCAAATATTGAATAAAACTTGCAGAATGTTTACAACAATCTTTGACCAGCAATAGGGAGGGATGACACTCTTTATACATGTCATAGAATACATCATGGAAATCAGCAAGAGAATATAATGAACCATTTTCCAAGCTTTTATACCAAGACCATGCTTTTCCTTCTAAAGTGGTCATAAATATCTTCATGAGACAATCTTCGGGGAAATGAACCTTAAGACTGCTTACATGCATATGGAGCCTAACCAAATGAAGAGCAGCATTGTCTTTCTTTTCATCTTTGAATATTAGAAGATCATCTAACCAATCAACCTTTGGCATAGGATTTGGAAAACCAGAGATGTGAGACCGATTCATAGGGGCATACCTGGCATTCATTCTTGCAATGGCACTCATCATGAAACTTCATCAAGCTACTGATCTTCTAGTAGTGGAGTCCCCTTCCAATTTTTTATTTGATGTGTGGAGTCGCCAATGTAGATTGCAACCTCGAAAACTTTCTGAGCTCCTGCTACCTTTAGAAGTTTAGCTTCTTGATTTCAGGAATGAATAATATTCAGGCTCCTGGCAAATGCACCAAAATGTTATCACCAAAATAGGACCCTGATAGGCTGCTCATCAAGTCAATCTTAGTGTAACTATTTCAAACCAATCTTTTGGCTGAGGCTTAGCCTCCTCAACCTGAGAGGGCTCTCTCACTAGGTTTAGGGTTTTTTATTAATGATTAGATGGCTAACTCTAGGAACAAAATGAATGGAAGTATAACTTATTGACTGGTTGAAAATATGATTAGCAAACATCTATTGGGCTATGGATTCAAATTGGTCTTCAACAGAACAACATAATCAATAAGATATGGAAATCAAGGCACATAGAGTTTAGGTTTATGAAGAAAACTGTAACACAGTGAAACAACACAGTTTACAAGCATGTGAAGGAAGTTAGAGCATTTTCCAATGAATTCTAAGTATCACAAGCTCATACCACTGCAAATAAGTAATTCTATAAAGCCATAAGAACATCAAACATATAAACTCTTTGTGAATCTTGAGTAGTCAAATTGATCACTGTATTAAGTATGAAAAAACACAGTTTTTACAATAACACAATCTTTCCTTTACTAATGAAAACTCCAACCCTTTCTAATTTCATCTCTTGCTTCATATATAGCTTTTACAATAAGGATTCCATGATCCTTCATCAAGAGAATTCGAATTTTCTTGACCTGACACCTACTCATACCTAAAACAAACTATTAATTACAACTAGTTGTTAACTAACAGTCCTAGAATCCTAATACAACTAGGAGTGTAAATCCTTATTATGCTGGAAACAACCTTAACTATGGAATAAATTTAGTTTTTGACAGTTGCTCTTTCTTAAATTTGAACTTGATGATGTCCATAACCTCCCAGCTGGCCTCCAATAGCTTCTCTTTCATCTGCCCTGAAAACTAGGAAACTGTCCCCTACTCTGTTCTGGCTAAAAAATAGGTGTTGGGACAAAGATTTTTTCTCCTCATAAAAAATGTGTTTTGCAAAACGGAAGGAGGCTTTTGTAGACCACTTTGTGCTGAAAAAAAACCTCTTTTGGTTTTTTTCAATACATTTCCTACTGCCTAGAAATTGTTTTTGAATATCAGGTGTAAACTAGAAATTGTGATTTTTGAAAAACTGCTCCTACAACAGTTTTGTAGCGGTAATTTGAGTAATAAACTTCTCCTATTTCATAATGTATTTGAAGAAACTAAAAGATTTTTTTTTATTTCAGTATGTTAGGAATAAAAACCTCTTTCAGGTTTCCAAAATATGCTTTCAGTTGCTCAAGAGACCTCTTGGAAATTGACTACTTAAAACCGTTTTTCTGCTGAAAAAGGCTTCTTCAGTGATTTCGTAGCACATCCAGTGAAAATTCTGGGTTTTGCACTACAAAAAATCCTAACTATGAATCCCTGATTTCGTAGTGCACATAGTGTATTTTCTGAGCTTTGCGCCACGAAAACTCCTAGGTGATTTCGTAGCACATGTCAATTACTGAAATAACCTTAACACATGACACCTTTGAATCAATGTGGGATCAATGATAGGTAAAACAAGATTGTTGGCCTTATTTGATAATGGGAATAAGACTCCACTCTATGTTTTAGACTTCTAAAAATGTTAAAAATGACTTGACCATGTTTAACATAAAAACTTTTGAGCCATGCGGGCTGTCCAAAATTGTTAAAACTTTTATAGTGATAACAATGGCTTTGCTTAAACCTTAGGTACTAG
This sequence comes from Pinus tabuliformis, assembly GCA_031772625.1. Classification (NCBI taxonomy): domain Eukaryota; kingdom Viridiplantae; phylum Streptophyta; class Pinopsida; order Pinales; family Pinaceae; genus Pinus; species Pinus tabuliformis. The sequence goes on along the minus strand of CM062806.1, from coordinate 394,446,225 downwards.
ATCAACATCAAGTAGCATATCCACCTCTTATCAACTTGATTGGTTTGTCACTTTGTCAAGGTCTTTCTTCAACTACCCTTTATTTTCTTTTTTCCCTTTTTTACTTTGAAAGTTTTTTATTGAACCTATTGGTTGCCTTTTGAGCATTGAGACCATTTGATAGAGGGCTACTACAATAAATGGAGAACTAGATATTCATGAAAGGCAACGATGGAGAGAAGAATCAAAGTATTAATGTAGGATCGCGCAAGTTCCAGAATAAAAAAATGCTTGGCTCAAGGGAGACTATTGTGGGCCAAAATGGATGTCTCTATGGTGGCTTGTACAAATTATGGACGAGAGAACTATAAGCCAAAACTACATTTTTAAGGATCAAATTAAAGGTGGAGTTATAGCTTGCTTTTATGGGAGCTGTATTTATGATTGGTTAGATCCATTTGCACAACTTGAGTAGAGTTTTAAGGGTTCCAATGGTTGAGCTTTTGAGAAGGCCTTGGAAGAGGATATGTTGCTTCTAAGTAAGATTATGAAATCTTCCATGGAGCCAATTGGAAATCCCAATCTAGAAAATTCATCTCAACTTAAAACTTTTCCTTTGTCAATCAAACAGTGCAAGGAAAGTCTACTTATTTACTTTATCCTACTTTGTGTGGGTAGAAATACTTTGTTCAAACCCATGTCGAGCAACACATGTCACACTAGGTGGCTTGCACATGAGATTCTTGTTAACACTTTTGCGGAGTTGGAGCCAAAATACGTACGGCACATGGAGAGATTTAGTGGCGGAGGGAAGCCCTTCTGGGAAGTCAGGCCGAGGATTGATCTCTCCAGGATTGCACCTCTTAGTGAAATTGCTAGTATATATGTTTTACTAGACTTTGATACATAGGTTTGGTTCAACAACTATAGCTTTGTAATGAGCTTCCTCATAGTACTTACCTCCCACTAGGAAGCCAAATCCATGTGTTATCAATTAAATTGTAAGCAGTAATATATGATACTTCTCTACATCAAATCATGAAGTCAGATGGTGCAAAACAAATGTGATCTCCAACTCCTATACAACATTCTGATAGAAAATTTGTTGGATGATCTTAATCAATTTTTCATGGACTGATGTGTTGATATCGTGTTCTAGGGTTTCATAGCTGAAATCATATAGAAGGAAAAGGAATTGTATGCCCTATTCCTCTTCAAAAGACACTATTCCCAAATAGATTTATATATTCTAGAGTTTCAAGAATAATACTACGAGAAAGTATTTAAGAACAAGGCAATTACAACTCAAAAAATTGACTTCATTTTTTATAATTTCATGACTAGAAAACAATCCAACAAAGTCTTTAAGAACAAGGCTATTACAGCTCAAAAAATTGATGGACAATTAAATAATACTTCGCTATAAATGACTTTGAGTTTATTTCAGAAAACATAACGATTTAAGAATACCTCCACCAATACTAAAAATGACTTTGTTTTTAATAGGGTTCATGTTGTTTAATGTAAGCCACCATAATCGTTAAATAAAAACTATGTAGGATACATCAAATGTCGAAACCATTAATCATTTAATATAGAAATGCTATCATGCTACAATACACACTTAAACTATTCTTATATCAATGAAAAACCTATGAAGTTACAGTCATACCCATATGTACCTGCCCAACAACCTTACGATTTCATTAACTCAAAAGAAATAGTTACAGAGCCACTCTCAAAATATAGCCATAATAAGGTCACAAATTAAACAATATTGATTTTTTAAAAAATAATTAACACAATTATTTCTTCTATGTGAATTTTTCTGAAAGATATTGTTATAATTAATATGGATCACAGAAGTCTAAACTCAATAATTAACACAATACTCGATAGATTCATCTATTTTTAATTTTAACAATATAAATATAAAATTTAATTTTATGCCCATTTCATAAAACAAGTTAATGAAAAGGATTTGATTATCCCTTTATAATTTAGTTTTATTAATTATTTTAAATATAATATTTATTTATTTTATTTTGAAAAAGAACCGTTAATCATTAAATTCATAAGACAAATTTTAAACATCAAAATTCTAAATATGTAAAGACATTTTATTTTATATAAACCACTGTGAAATTGTTTCATTGGACTTTGATAAGTAAGTTTGTTTCAATGTCTATAGCTTCATATTCGGCGACCTCATATTTGGGAACGCAGCAGCGATGACTTAAGAGACAACTGGGAAGCCAACTCCATTTGTTATCAATTAAAATGTAAGCAATAACATCATCTCTAAGGGAATGGTGAAACACTCGATACCATCCATATCTCCCCTCGCATCTCCCCCCAAACAGTGTGTAGAATGTTCCGTTGCATTAAAAAATCTTAGCGAATGTTTGCAGCCTTACATTCTCCGGAAGGTATCCTACTATTTTGCATTTTTTTTGGGACGGTTCGTAAATTTCCACCAACTGTTGTCTATTTACATCCAATAATAGGGTCCCAACAGCTACAACTTTGTATGTAGTGTCATTATCTTTCTCATCCACGACAATGCAATCTGAGTAGCGACTTGCCTGTGGGGCCATAATTTCAACGAACGTTCGTGTATAAGGATTGCTGAGTCTGCTAGAGTATTGTCCCATATTTCCAACCAAGATAATACCTCCCACGGATTCTTTGAAATAATGATACCTGGCCAGTACCCGTCCTTAATGAATGAAAGGTCAAGACAGGAGTTAATCCAGGTCCTTGTGTAGAAACAGAAAGCCATACATGGAGTTTTCATACTGAAATCGCACATAAGAAACCAAGTTTGATTGTCCTTGAGCGATGCCTCAGCCCACCTGGTTAGGAAGCAGTTTGAGGAAAGAAAGTCATTCCATTTCTTGCAAATCATGCGATAAGTATATTTCTCCGCTTGAAAGTCAAATGGCAATATGTTCCACCATGAAGCCACCTTTTCCATTTCCATATTTATAACTCAAGTGACCAATACAAATACAGAGTTGAAGAATAGTTAGTGTATGAAATATGACTCCAAGGACTATCTATATATATATAAAGTATGAAGATTGAGTCTCATTGAAACAAAATATGGCAGGTCGGTTCAGAGCTTATATTATGAATAAAAAGTTCGGTGATTTTATATAGAAAAATATAATATTATAGATAAATGAAAAGAATTCGGTATTTAAAAAATATAAGGAAACAATAATTTTTTGTTATATATATATATTTCATTGGTAAACTCACTGTAAGTATGTACTCACTCTAAGCAAAGGGAATCTTCCAAGAGACACACTCAAAGGAACGAGAATTATTCCTATCAAATGATTTTCCTGGCCTTCATCAACTATTGTCCCCAACCCATTTTAAAAGTGCGAGTAAGTCCTTTACCTTTGGGAGGAGTTAGTGGTATTCTCGTCCCACTTCACTCAACTCATTCTATGTAATTGGCTTCCATGTCACCTTGGCCTTCTCTATATTGGTGCACTTCCACACTCGCCTTTTGCTCATCGCCCTCATGAATTCCTTGATGTGCTCCTTTTTCAATCACCTAGACGAAGAACTCCCAGGACATGTCACCCTCAAGCTCTCCCTTGATGGTTCTTTTGAGGGGACTCTAATTCCGTTACACTAATGCTTGTCAACTGATAGACTCTAGTTCAAATTCAAAAAACTAAGTATTGTGTGGCCCGCTTGTGTACTTCGTTCTCAACTCTGTTAATTGTTGTTGCCTTTCCTCTATCACTCCTACAAGCCTCCAACTCATGCAGTCATAAGAGAATAGTCCAGTTATCCCTGCCTTTGGTTACGAGGATTAAATCCAAGTCCCCAACAACACTCACACACAGTTATGTGTGTGTGCGAGCGTGCGCACAATTAAGGAATGAAAATAAAGATTGAAAAAGGGCTAGTTTACAAGTTTTTTAAAGAAAAATCACTCTCACCACACTCTAACTATTTGTATTAAATCAATCATTAAATAAATACATCACTATAGCCCGCTCTCTATCCAAACTAATATCCCAAAAATATCTTCTTTAAATAAATTAAAATTAAAAAATCATTTATCAAATTATGAATTATAATGATTTTATTGACTAAATTCTATTAAACAAGTGAGGATGAAAAACTTCAAAAAATTTCCAACAAAATAAAAATGGAACACCATATCATACATTGAACTTGTTGAGTCCATGTAATTTGGAAAAGTAATATTTTTCCATAAACTTCACACCTAAACTAATAACTTTTAATATTACAAAATAATTTTTATTTTAAATCTATTTATGTTATCCATTAATGTTCAACAAGATTGAACCTTTTATATTAGAAAATCAATTCACTGTAAACATCATCTTTATTAACATATATATGTCCAAAAACTTAATCATACTTTTTGATCTAAATAATAAAAAACCATAATAGAAATCAGCCTTAATATTAAATAATAAGTACTTAGTGTCCAGCAATGAAAACGTGTCACAAAAAATTATTGATTGCTTTATAATATTGTATTATATGTTCTTTAATAGATTTTTTAAAATTATAGAAAGACAAAACAAACTATGGCACACCGATTCAGAGCTTATATTATGAATAAAAAGTATGTCGATTTCATATAGAAAAAATATAATATTATAGATGAATGAAAAGAATTTGGCATTTAGAAAATATAATATTATAAGGGAAACAATAATTTTTTGTGATATATATATATATATATATATATATATATATATATATATATATATATATACATTTTTTTTAAGTATGTACTCACTATAAGCAAAAGGAATCCTCCAAGAGACACACTCCAAGGAAGGAGAATTATTCCTATCAAATGATTTTCCTGGCCTTAGTCAACTATTGTCCCCAACCCATTTTAAAAGTGCGAGTAAGTCTTTTACCTTTGGGAGGAGTTAGTGGTATTCTCGTCCCACTTCACTCAATTCAATAGTGTTTCTATGGATCTAGAGCAAGGTGTAGTGATGTAATATTTAATACAAGGAGACATTTTAAAGTGTTTGAATTATATTTAAATAATTAAATTTATAGTAAGATTTTTCCAATAAATAATTAGATAATTTTTATAAGCTAAATATATTATGTGTATTATTTTAATTATTGTTATTATTATTTAAGTGATTATATATAATATAGATAATAATTTTCTTTAGTTAATTTTTTTTCCTTTTACTTTACAAAATTTTATAATTTTCTCAAATATCCTTTGAACAACATTTCATTTTAAAAGTCAGATCATATCTTTTTAATGGAGTGTTTCTCCTCTTACATCTTTAAACATAAGAAAGCTATATGATTTCCTACAACTCTTAACATAAGAGAGAATATATAAGTTTTCCTACAACTCTCAACCTAAGAAATATAATATATAAGTCTTCAAAATATGAATGATAGATGAGATCATCATCTCCAAGATGTTTTTCCCAAGATTAAACTTTTTCATCTCATAGTGACAACTATGAGTTGAAAGAGGCAAATGTTAGCATACTAGAACTGAAACATTTACCTAGGTATACTTGTACAAAATAAACTATAAATAGAAGATCAAAAAGCATAACCATTCTACAATCAAGACAAGGAATCAAAACCTAATCCTACAACCTAGATGATTGACTTTGGGTCCTTTGACATTCTTTCTTCCCTTAGAGGATTCCCACAATGGTGTTCAATCTATTCAAAATTGTTGTTATTAATTTCAAAGGTTGTGTTATTATTCCAAAACTTTTTCAAGGGTATAGCCTACACCTTCTAACTCCCCACAAATGAGAAAAAATGAATTTTGTAATATTCATTATACATTCCAAGAACATCTAAAAACATAGATGATGAAGGTCCAAGTATCAACTATAAAGATAGTGAGAAAACTAGATTGTTCAATAGATAATGATGCCAGGAAAAATTGATATGTATCCCTGTAGTTAGTTCTTGTTTCTCTATTCTATAGCAAATTCAAGATGTACATGTTGCCTTTTACTCGATAGGTAACACCTTATGAAAGTGAATTAATGATCTCAATCTCCATTTAAAGATTCCTCTTTCGAATTAGGATGAGGAAATTCATGTGACCATTCACAAAGATGAGATAATATACCAAGTCAAGTTGTATTGTAATACTATTCTTGGTGAGGGGAAGCTAGAAAATCAAAACTATGCTATTATTTTCTCTTTTAGACAATCTCTTTAGACAACTAATATGAATCAGGGAAACTATCTAGAAGAAGCATTGAAAATGTGAAACTTGCAGTGTTCATTTTTTTTGTGATTGGAGTTGTTAATAGATATAGGAAGCTTCACAAGTATGAGGTTTAATATATCAACTTTCCAGGTCCACTATCCAGATCCACCATTAAGACACAGAAAAAATGTGAAGAGCGAAGGAGAGATATAGTGGGTACTTATGGTTAGGAATTTCTAGGGTCAAGTAGGGTCAAAATGTTTAATATATATTAAGGTTGCATATTAAATAATAAGCCTTTGAGATAAATAATAAAAATAGACGGTAGAGATTTGTTTGTCCATACAAGTTTCTAGGAAGTCTAGATGAACCGCTCTTCTTTTAATTAACATTCTCAGATTTTCAAGTCAACAAACCTCATAGTTGATACCCCTTCCATATTGGGCTAAAATTGCAGTATTCATTTTTCTCTAATTCGATTTGTTAATAGATATAGGAAGATTCATAGATATGAGATTTAATATCGACGTTTCAGGGCCAGTATCTAAGTCCATTACAAAGACATGGAAAAAATGTGAAGAGTAGAGGAGAGATATATAGTCGAAACATATGGTTAGGAAACCCTAGGGTTGATTAAGATCAAAAGATATAACATAGTCTGGGGTTTTATATTAAATAGTAAAACTTAGAGATATATAATAAAAATTGATGGTCGAGATCTATTTGTCCCTATAATGTGAAACTTGCTGGAAGACTTTAATAAAAGAAAACATGGTGTATGATGTTTAAAAATACTTAGCTTAGAGAGCATATTTTTATAGGAAGTGTCTCAGCACTTTCTTCATTCATTTCAAATCAAGAACATGTCTCTTTTATGAAATTATGAGTATGAGTATTGTGCTTATAGTGAATAATGTAATGAATGTTCAAACCCTATATTGAGATCAAGGCTATAAACATGTCAAAACTAAATGTTGTTGAAATTCATGGAAATATGATGTAGACCTATCCTCAAGTTTTGTTAGCACATGAAGGTTAGTTAGGAGTGTTGCTAGTAAAAAATGGATAAGTTATCTCTTTTTATTTTCCTATGGTAAAAAATCATTCAACCCTTGGTGTTACAGGTTTTCAGGGATTCATGTTTGTAAGGAGTTTTTTTAGAGAAGGGCTTCATGCGCCACACCTTGATCATTTACAAACAAACTTCTTCAATTTGGATGGAGGTTGTAGCGTGACATCTTAGTCCATCAACCATGTCAGACCTATAAACAATCTCATAGTTGTTCACATGGTGTCTATAGGAGAAGCATTGGTTTGGAGACCTTGTACATATAGATCTAAAATACTTATTGTATCCAACCTGTGTGCATGGTTATTATGAAGTGATAGTAAATTTTAACCCTAGGGATGACTTCTTTAAGTGGTAAAATTATGTTATAAATTCATATATACCTAGAATAGCTTACCATCACTAGTTTTTGGGGATGAATACCCAATTTTCGAGCAAGAAAATTCAGAAGAATCCTTAAATTTCATAGGGACAAGTTAGGTTTCTTTTGAGAGATAACATACTGGAGACAATCATAACAATTTTTTATATGGGATTACATATGAATGGAATTTGATCCCTTTTACCCCGAGCACAAAAACAAATTTATACTAGTTTGGAATATTAAGAGTTGTAGGTGGAAGGAATTTGATCATAATTTTGAATGTCATTGAGAATCATTCTCTCCATACTAATACTAAAGATAATATCTGAAGGTGAAATAATCGCATTGGTCTCTTTTACTAAAAATACAAAGGTTGGACAAATTTTTCAGAAGGAAAACAAAGTAAGATTTGGGAAGTGTTCAATTGAAAAGAGTGGAAACAATGTCATTAGAGTTATGAAGAATAAAATCATAGCAATGGCTATGAAATTTATTTTGTTTTATGAGGTTGTTATTGTTGGACAATGATTCATCAATTGACCAAGACTATTATTCCATGAGAGTATATATCAACATGTCCTCGAGCAATTGCTTAATGCATATAATTAAGTCAAATTGGGTGGTATTCTTAATAAACATATATTGTTGGGAACATTGCATACTTGTGGATGCATTTTTATAGTTGGATCGATTATACAGAATACAAGTAATCTTGTTCAATCTACCATTATGGAAATACCTAGAGAAACCATAATTATTGTGACTATTTTACCCTAAATGTCAAAGGAAAGATTGATAATTTCAATCATGTTTATTACATGTTCTCACTTCCATGCCTTAGTATTGCTTAAGGAGTGATAAAACTCACTATAATGTAGTATCATTTTGCTTCCTTTCATAGTTGAAGAATCACTAGTAATGAAAGCAATCCTATGTCGCATGGAAGGCCTATTCCTATGTATAGAAAGTGCTAGGAAAGTTTTAGAGGACACACTATTGTAGGAACCAGGGGTTTATTTCACATAAAGATACATCATTAAATTTTTCATCAAAGGATATACATATTTATTCAGGCACCTAGGGCTTCAAAAAGAGTTTGCTTCAATAATGCTAGGGTCATCCTTAAGGAATATTCAATAATGCTAGGGTTTCATCATATTAAAAAATGATACGCTTTTATCATTGACATCAATGAAAAAAATTTCAATAAGCTGGAAGGGACACATAATCCCAAGAATTTTGGATTGGTAAGAGTTTGCATTTAGTTGGTCCCATAGGACACATCACCCTAAAGCTTCTTCCCTAAGAGTTTTTGAATGATGTGGAAGTGAAAAGGTCCTAGGGTGACTAGATGATGAGACAGGGGGGCATGCAAGTGGTAGGGATAAAAAACAAGGTGGCATGTAGATGGAAGGGCCCAACAGTGACATGGCACCTTTTGGTCCCATTAGGGACATGTAACCTTGGAGGTTTTTACATATGAGATAAGGCTTGGATTTTCTCACAAATCCACCATTGGAATGGCCTCAAATTTGGAGGAAATCTTGAGGAGACACTAACATAGGAGATGCTAGGAGGTTGATATTTTTGGAGGCATAATTTGTTAGGAAAATGATGCCCTAGATGAACCAACCTGGACAGACCTAGGAAAAGGTGAAAATAATATGATTCTAGGTGACCACTTCTTGGTAGATCAGTGCCTTAGTCTTGAGATAATGGAGTCTATGATAAATGTGAGTGAGTATATTTCATTCTTAATCAAGGAGGCCTCAAGAGCACTTCTATATCCTTTTAGGTCAAAGAGAAGAAAATCTTGCAACTTTTATACTTTGATGTGCAAAAGGTCTTGGATTATCAAGACAAATTCGTTAATAGAATTAACCCTAGGAGATTTTGTTCACATTACATGGCTGATACATTGAGAGATTCTATAATAGAGACAAAATTCCACAATTTAAACCAGTAAATGCATGAAACAATTAGCCCTAAGAATAGAAAAAATCCCAGTCCAATGTATATGACGAAGAAATACAAGAGTAACATTTAAATCATGTACTTACATGTAATAGAATATATCAAACAACCCATAATTTGAAAAGAGAGAAGCTCTAAGATCAGATAGACCAAATGCACACATCAAAATTCATGCATTTAAATGATGAGAAAATGAACTCATCTCACTTATATTTATACACTAATGAGGAGTTCGAATTAGTCTCAGCTACATAATTCCCCAAAATAAAATAAAGTGCTAATATTCTAACTTTTGGTGACAAGCCCACCAAACTAGCTCACAAATGAGAGAATATGCCTCTTAAGAGGCTAGATGATGAATAATACATGTCATAGAGCCTTATAAGAGGGAAGATGAGGTGCATGGAATCCATAATGAAGAGTATGACCCTCAAAATTGATGGAAAAGGGGTTGGTCCCTTATTATCCAAAAAATAAACCTATGGTACTTTGAATGGGTGTGGGGGGCACAATAATAACCTCATGGGTCTCCAAATGAAGTCGAAGATGCCTGTAGATAATATGCAAGGGCTCTAATAAAGGTTTATGGGATGCCACATCAACCTACAAGTTGTGGGTTAGCTACCAAGCGCATGGTGCATTGGAGGGGTCGGTTGGGCAAAGGTGAACCAAGTGCATCTTCTTCGTCCTATTGGATTTTCTCAAGCATCTCTGATCATCATCGGGGATCCAAGGAGTTTTATCTACTGTTGTGGAGGTCGATGGCTCTCAACACACACCCTATATGTTCCACTGTATCCCTCTGGAGGATTAGGACCCCATATAGGGAAACCAAACCTAAGATGGAGGCCATCTTCAACCCTACATAAGGTTGAGTGTGTCCCCTAGCCTTCAAGTACCACAAGTCATTATAGAAATAAAGTAAATGAGCTTACAAATAATGGACCATAGGTGGGGACTTCATAATGGCATGCCCTTCCATAATGGGTTTCGGGATGTGCCAATGTCCCCTAATGCGATCCTGTAGAGCAGTAACCAATTGCGCCTTCTTTATATTATCATTTGTAATCTGTTGTGTTTTCCACACAGGCTTCACAACAAACCAAACTGATCTGGATCCTCACTTCCTAAGCCCTTGAAAATGGGAAACTTCATTGTATTCGACATGTTGAATGGTGGTGGTGTGGGCGAAGGTGTATGCTATGGGGGTGAAGGTGGAGATGGCATGGAAGGGTGATGTATTCGCGGAAAACCATGCCTTATCAACTGGAAAATGCTTCATGGTGAGGCTTGTACCACTCCCTCGTCATCACCCGAAATAGGTCTGATCAATGGACTATATTCAAGACCTACTTTTCCTTGATTTCTAAAGCTACGTCCACTTCGTGTATATAGAAACATCAAGGCAAGGGCATAACCCACTTTTCACACAAGAGCTTATTAATCCAATTATTCAAACATCTAAAGTACTTACCTCGTGGTCCCTTGAAAAAGTGTTGCTCTTCTTCATTGTAACTAACTAATGTATCAAATGAAAATTATATCAAAATTCCTCCTATGACTCAATCAAGCCAGTGATCAACAATGCATGCGATCTCACCTTCAAAAGCTTCCAACCTCCGCACTAGCTCCTGGGTCCACACTATGAGACTTTCAAGCCTCCACCTTCCTTGTCTATCTAACAATTTAGCGATCCACTCGTATAGTTAGATAAAGAAGATGCAGAAGAAGATTTCGTGTATTTTTGTGTAGAAATATCGGTCGAACCATTGTTCTTTTGTTAGGCATGGATTTATATTCTCTTGCATCATGAATTCATGGACCCTTCTATCCAATGAATTCTCAATTTCCTTTTTGGTCGAATTCTAGTGATGCAACATCACACATCTCTTTATGCATATCCTAGTCCTTGGAATGGAACCATTTGTTGGATTAGGGGTTCCTAACCCAGGTTCACAGTTATTAGCGCCAAAAAAATATCTAAAATAATGGCCCTTTCAGCATCAATCTGTAGTGCGTGGACTGAAGTCTCACCCGAAGCAGTATGGGGGGGTGCTGGAACCAAGTTTCTGCACCGAGAGATCAGTGTGATGTCCCTTTGTGACCTAAATCTACATTCACATAGATCTCTAAGCCCTTACGTCTTATTGTTGTAAATTCCCTCAATCGGCCTCTAGACCTCAACAAAGTTCTACAACTGGAATTTTCATACCCTAAATAGGCCAATTAGCTACTTACGTGAACCGATTACCCTTAGATCAGTATTTAGTCAGATCTACCTAAGTGTTCAATAACTTTAATAGAAAGTGTTATGATCTCTGCATAATCACTTAACATTAATTGCGCTCACATATTAAGACAAATCAAGTAAATTTTTGCATGAATACAACATTATTTCATAAATACATCATTCAGCAAAACATATATCGCAAGCATACATAACAGAAGTAAATAGATCAAACATGGGAAGTTCTGCAAGAGTCTTTGTTATGAATCTTCAGTATAGGTTTACAGACTTAATAATTCCTTGCACACTCAGCTGCAGGGGTCCACGCACTCAGCTGTGGACACTACTCTAGGCCTTTGTGCACTCAGCTGCAGAGCCTTTTCCTACTCTAAGACTTCTATCTTAATCAATCTTCTATCGTCCCATTACATTCATCATCATCTAATTATGCCTTAGACTCTTTAAGACACACCTATTTATACAATCCCTTGGTCCACTAACCATGGGTAGATCTTCAAAAAATGACTCAAGTTTACATAAAATAGGGTAAAAACCTATTTTGAATCTTAACTAGCTACACACTTTGTGATCACAATTTGTGGAGACTTTACATCTTTTTACATCAAAACTTGGGCATTTGTCCCAAAACTGACCCAGAGGACCCCATCCCAACAGGCACGGGGGCTTCACTGGAGGAGCAATATCATAGCACATGGGTTGATTTTGGGGGATATATTATGAGGTAAAAATGACGTATTATATTGGGGGATATATAGGGGGTAAAGGGTTTTTATATTGGCAAGTATAAAAAATGGAGCTCAAAATTTTTGAAAAAAAATAAAGTGTTATAAAAAATATTAATGAAAAAATGGATACCTACAATATTTAGTAAAAGTATGGTTTTTTTTTATTAAGAAGGTATATTGGTTACATATTGGGAGGGATTGAAATTATGTGATTTTTAGACTGTAATATGTATTCAAATTAAGGGTAATACTTAATATGCTATGAATGCACTGATATGTCAGAGTTTCATTGAGTGAAGCCCCCCTGCCAATAGGTTGGCACAATCATGGTTTCCTATATGATGGAGGCTCATAAACCCTGTAGGAACTAGGGTGATGCCTATGATGATGGGGTATAACTCATGTATTGGAGTTTTGCCACATGCTAATTATGTATGTCTCGACCATATTTTGCATTTTCTGGTACATTTTCTTGTTGAATGTGGCAAAAAATGCCTTTTTCTTTATTTTTAGATGCATCAACCTTTGGGCATCATTCCAAGTCTAATCTAAGGTGTGGGAAAGGGGATGAGGTGAGCTAACCCTATGTGGATGTAGTGCAGGAATGTGGACCCAGGGTGGAGAAATGATGAATGGGCTAATACTAAATGGAAAGGGGGTAATATAAGGAGGTAAGAGAGCTGGACCATGCAACCAAAATTAGGGTTTTCTGTGAAGTATCATCCCCAAACCCAAATGGTCAATGAAATAGATCATACAAGACTATAATATAAGGTTAATATCCAAAATTGGTCTAGGGGACAAGAACACATACCTAACCCATTCTTTCCGTCGAATCCCCCCATTAATCCATGCCAAGAAGTGTCCATGATAAGCAAACTACAATACTCAATTACCAAATCACAAGGCATACCTTTAGGTTCAGGAGGCCCACATTTAGTCATACGATCATGGCAGATGGGCAAGGGACCACATGGTTGGCTCAGGTGGCAGTGAAATGGCATAATGAGCTAGCTGGTCTCTGCAAGGGGTTATTGGCTATTGGTTGAGGAACATCTTGGAGAAAAAAATTCTCCTAGGGATATCACCCATAAAATGGTGGGTAACAGGTACATAGGGCCTTTGACAAAAATCAAAGAAAATGGTCCTAAGTTAGGCCTTCGAGCTAGTTGAATCTCCAGGCTAGTCGGGGCAAATTTAGGCACATAGTAGAAAGTGGGTCGAATTCCAACCTCCCAACCAACATTGAAAGGTGCACATAGGGATTATTATAAGGAGCTATAGGCTTATGCTTTAAAAGGGAGTTGTGGTCATATGGTTATAAGAGCTATATATATGTGTGTGTGTGTGTGTGTGTGTATGTGTGTGTGTATGTATATACATACATACATATACATATATATATATATATATATATATATATATATCTATCTATCTATCTATATATATATATATATATATATATATATATATATATATATGTATCTGTATGTATGTATATGTATGTATGTATGTATATACATACATACATATACATATATATATATATATATATATATATATATATATATATGTATATATATGTATATGTATGTATGTATATACACACACACACATATAAGCCATTCTTAAAGGGCATTGGAAGAGTCAAAAGGAGTATGAATGGGTCGGAAAATTTTTATCGTAAAAGCCATATTAGATAAATTTTCATCAAACTAGAAAGCCTGCTAAAATTAGAGCCTCTACCAAAAACTTTGGTTGAATGCATATATCACTCTTAACTGAGTAGGTGAGTTTATTTACTCTTGTTATGGGCTTCCTCTTATGTCTATACAAATAATAATGTAATATTACATTCAAATGGTGTACATAAAAAGAAAGCATTCCTAGCGCCATGAAAAATTAAATGAAGAAAATATTTCATGAAATTCAAAGGAGAATGGACAATCTATCAACGATCTGATCATATATAACGATCAATTAAAAACCATTGAAAGCCACATTGATGTTCAAAAATGTAATAGCTATAAATGTGGTAATCCATGAGTGTGCAATTGGAATGCAATTTAATTATTACCATAGAAAAACACTCAAAGGCCCATTCTCTGATTAATGCAATTGTAGTAACTAAGTAATATGACATAAAATCTGGGATAATGAAACAATAACATGTGTTGGAACTCTAGTGATTTTGGGCCCGATGCTGGAATGAATATTGTACTTTCTTGAAAGAGAGTTGGTGACGAGCTCCTCTGCAATCTGATCTAGGGTTCGAATCAGGGTTTGGCACTCGTAAACATGGTGGGTCATGGAGGAGGGAGTTCTACTCCCTCCTACAATCAAATAGTCATGAACAGAAACAAGGAAACTGATCTGCATTTCTTCAAGAAACCAACAAAGGTGATAACTGAGGATACTAACACAGGAAATATCAAACCTCACGAATAGAGAGTAAATCATGAGGAAGATAGAAGGGAGAAGAGGAAAGAGGGCGCTAGTCAGAATGTTACAGCTCTGAGGGTGACAGGCGTCTGCAAACGCAAGTCGACCATCACTCCTCAGGTCGTTTTAAGTGACCCAGCACTGCAGGTGTATAGAGATCACATGACGGAATACGTGATCATATGCAAAGTTATGGGGATTTAGCCGATGGAGAAAGCCTTATATGCATGGATAAGGAACCACTGGAAACCAAAGGGGGAAATAAACCTTCACTTTCGATCCAAGGGTTTCTTCACAGTGGTGTTCACGAGCTTAGAAGATAAAGATAGAGTGTTCGAGGGTGGACCCTATTTTTACGCTGTTGCAGGCCATTACATGCAACCATTGGTGATGAACTTTTTCCCAAAATGAGAAATGTTCACTTTAGTACCGATATGGATAAGACTATACTCCCTTCCTTTATATTATTGGTTTCCAAAGTCTCTAAAGGCTATCAGTAATAAACTAGAGCATTTTATAAATATATCAGATGTGACTTTAACAGGCAAATACACTTCCTTCGCCCAAATCTGTGTGGAAATGGACCTATCTAGGGCACTCCTAGACGAGATCATTTTAGAAGTTTATGATGAAGAATGGGTGCAAGCGGTCGACTATGAGCATGTCCCATTTATATGTCATAAGTACCATGAAAATGGTCACGTATACATAGACTGTCGATTAAAGAATTGGAAAGAAACAAAAAAACCACCACAAGCAAAGATCCTGAGGGTTTCACCAAGGTGTGGGGTAAGGGGAAAGGAGGAAAGCAGAACCAAAATAAAATCAATGAGGACCGACAACTGAGGCATAATAGCTTCAAAATGTTAGAAGAAGAAATTGGAAACAACGGGGAAAACCAGAAATCAGGGACTAAAACCAATGAGAAGGATAGGGACACTAGCATGGAGGACATACCAGAGAACAACCAGCAACAGGATGATCTACCGAGCATTGTGGAGCTCCACAGATACCATGAGATGACCCCAAGTGAGGCAGGAATGGAGGATCATGAACTACAGAAGATTCTTGAGAAGGATAACTTGGATCTAGAAACGTTTTTGGAGCAAGGTATTACCAAAGGAGTTGACTCCTTGCCACAAGAGGAGTTTGACAGGGTTCAACAACTCTTCCTATGGAGATCACAATCGAAGAGTTCTGGAGTCAATAAAAACCATGAAAACAAGGAAAATAGAGGTATGAAGACAATGGAGGAAACACAGGGGCACTCTTCCAAGAACCTGGGTAGGAAAAGATAGAATGAGCTACTGATAGAATGTGGAAAACTCATGATCAACTCAGGTAAGATGAAAGATCTCACCAGTTACTCTTTTACAAACCTATATTAATGAAGTTTACAACTTGGAATATTAGGGGCCTAGGAAGTAAAATGAAACAAAGGAATATCAGCAGTAGAATAAAAGAAGAAAAACCAGACATGGTTTTAATTCAGGAAACAAAGTACTTGATGGATAAAATCAGAGAAATCCATAGTAAATTGATAAAAACTAAATCCAAATTAATTAAATGGCTCTCCAGGTAAGATACCTAGAGAGTTCCCAAGCACTACACACAATACACAATTACATACTAGATTAGGAGAACAACCTAGTACATATAAGCTTTCACACAACCAGGGTGGTTTGAACCACTCCCTGGATATTAGGATCTGAGATCTAAAATTAGAGTCTCAATCCTATCATCACTATAACAATAATCTAAGTTTAGCTTTCTCCATTATCTCTAACACTCCCCCTTAATGGAGAAAGGGTACTGAACAATAACACATGCCTGCTGGTCTAGTCTCAACTAGGCTTACAATTAAAAACATGAAAAAACTTGGTAACAGAGTTTTCATTTTAGTCTTCTTGCAGTAGAGCCCATACTTGTTCATTTGTGGATGAGGCTTCATCTTCACTTTCTTTGCCATGAGGTAGTGTTGTATCTTCACCTGATTTCTTCCCCTGTGAAGGAAAACTTGAATTCTTATTCTTGCCCTTTTCAAAATTATGATAGGCTAGATAGGGGAATTTTCATTCTCACTATTTCCAGTGTCAATCATCTGAATGTCAACGATGATGTCTTAATCATTCATTGATGCAACTTCTGTGTTAACTTCATAAAGACATGATGTTTCAAGCCATGCTTCAAGAAACTTCAATTCTTCTTCAAACTTTGTAACTTTTTCCTTGTTGTTATTGGTAACATCTACACACACAGAAATATTAATGAGATCATCACAATTTAAATTTTCTTCAGCTTTGTTTTCTTCTACCAGATCTTTGCAATCAGCTTCATCTGGCTCATCCCATTGATATTCAACACTTTGTTTCTCTTCACATCCTTCTTAAAAAACAACTCGTGAGTCTTTAGTCTCACATTGTTTCAAAACATATAGAATCTCTTGATAATCGTGGTCATTAATAAAACCACTATGCCTTATGAAAAAATATCATCAGGATCAAATATGTCTAAAAGTGCAGCCATATTGGAAAATTCCAGCTTATCTCGCTTTGAGATTTCTTTTCGACTCCACACATTCCTCTAACGAGCTCCAACAGCCTCGTTACCACGCAGGCGGAAAAATTCTCCCTTTGGCAGCTCTTCAACTGTAGAACCTTGTAGACTGTGGCTTTTGTGCCACACAGGTCTTAGTGCCCTCGGCTTTGGCAACAAGCAACTAAATGACCTCTCACAAGCTGGAAACACTATCAGTATCTAATTTTGATGCACATATTTCTGAAGATGGGTTCAAATCAACAAAAAAAAAATCGCATTTTCTGTGGCATATAATAATTTAGAAGAAAATTTTCCAAATTGGTTTTCAGATCTCCACAACCTGCACCTTCTAGGTTACTCAAAACAATAAAATTTCCAGACAATTGAAAATGGATGATCACTGGGAAGGACAAAAAATATCAGAGATAAGGTTCGTTGAAGGGGTTTGCCCCAATCTTGAAATTCTTAGCGTATCAGACTGCGTGAATATTCTTAGCATTGGTGAAACCTGAAAGATGTCTGATCCATGGCCTAGTCATATTATCCCAAAACAAGTAACAGTATGTTTTATATTCCATCCACTGGCATCCACAGTAAGTTTCCAAAACCACTGTTGAACTGTGATCTAGATAGTTTCCAGCTAATACTAAGTTACTTCTAGGGGACAAAATGACAAAGATCACAAAAAACTAGTAGCAATTAATTTGATACAATATGGCTGAATGCCAATTAGTAGTCAAATGGAAGAATTTGTACCATAGTATAAGACCTGATCCAACGTCCCAAAGGATCTTCCACTTGCAAAGTCTAGAACAGAAACCAATTAGGGAGTGGTTCAAACCACCCTGATTGTGTGAAAACCTATAGATAATCATACCTACTTGACCATTTGTGTAGGAGGGGCTTCCCAAGTTGCCTCTAAACTGGATAGATCCATGATCTCAGAGGACCTTTCTCTCACTGGCCCTGACATGACAACTTTTATCCTTCCATTTGGAGGCTCAGACAACTGCCCTATCCAGCTTGAAGCCACTTTCATGGGTACACTGAGGAATATACCTTTCAGGTTTGAAAATGTATGGCTCTCTCACCCTGAATTCACTAGAAATATTGATAAATGGTGGCTGGAAGAGTTTCCCTTTCAAGGCACTAAAATGTACATGCTACAAAAATACTTAAACACATCAAAGTTAGACTCAAAGATTGGAACAAAAAACATTTTGGTAACATTTTCAAAGCCAAAAAAGAAGTTGAACACACACTTCAGGGGTTTAATCACCTTATTATCAGAGATGGCTTTACCGAGGAAAGGAAAACTCAAGTAGATGCTCTTCAAAAGGAATGGGATGATAGGTGCAGGAAAGAGGAGATTTTTTGGAGACAGAAATCAAGAGTACAGTGGATTAGAGAAGGGGAAAGAAACAAAAAGTTTTTTCATAAGTCAACTTTGAGTCATAGGTCACATAACAGAATTTTAAAACTCAAAGGTTCTCAAGGGAAAGAGCTCATCACCCACAAAGAAATGGAATCTTTCCTAGTACAACACTTCCTTAGCATTGCAAAGGAGTCTCTCTTAGACAGGTCACAGTTTATTAAAAAATTCACAAGGTACAATTCCCAAGCTTGTAACAAGGGAAGACAATCATAATCTTAATAGCCCAGTATCTGAAGATGAGGTCAAGGAAGTTATCAACGAGATAAAAAATGGGAAATCTCTTGGCCTGGATGGTTTCAATGTGGAAATTTTCAAAGCATGTTGGGAAACAGTCAAACAAGATATCCTTGATGCAGTGGAAGACTTAAGAAGATCTAGATCGGTCCTGAAGGCTATCAATGCCTCCTTCATAGCTTTGATTTCAAAGCAAGAAAAATCCATCACACTGGATAGATTCAGACCCATAGCTTTATGTAATGTGGTGTACAAATAATTTCCAAAGTGATCACTAACAGACTCAAGCCCCTTCTTCCTGCTCTTATCTCAAAATAGTAGACTGGTGATGTGGAAGGAAGACAAATTCTCAACAATACCGTACAAGCTCATGTGATGGTACACTCTATGAAAACCAACAAGCAAGTTGGTATGATCATATAGCTTGACCTAGTGAAATCTTATGACAAGCTACGCTGGTCTTACATTAGGGCAGTGCTGAAAGCTTATGGTTTTGACCACAATTGGATCAGGTGGGACATGGCCCTTGCATCCATGGCCAGTTTCTCAATCCTGCTTAATGGATCACCCTCAAGAACCTGCATGCCTTCTAGGGCACTAAGATAAGGAGATCCACTCTCCCCCTTCTTATTTGTGCTCATGATGGAAGGGTTAGGTAGAGTGATAAAAATGGCAAGTGAGAAGGGAAGAATCCAAGGTTTGAAACTCATGACATATGGAGTGGCTTCAACTCGCCAACAATTTGTGGATGACACTATGATGCAACGTATTCCCACGTTCAAGGAAGCCAAAGCTTTTAAACAAATCCTAAATGAATTTTCTATGGCTGCTGATATAGAAGTAAGCCTTGACAAATCAAAAGTTTTCTTTTTTCCCCTGATCGGGGTGGACGAGATGGGGAAGCATGGTAAAATGATGAAAAGGGCGAGGTGGTAGGATGAACCACTGCGAGTCATTAATATCACTCAAGCCGGATTGATGGAGCTCAGAACCAGTAGGATCTCGAGACCAGGATTTGTAAGGGCAATCACGACAGGTGATGGTAAGAAGGGTAGTGATCAGGAGAGGAGGGGAGATTGTAAGAAAGGCAGCATGGATGCAAGAGGTCGGAAGGTAGATGGAAAAAGTTTAAAGGGCACTCCAAGGAAATGCAAGCGCCGAAGGAAGGAGATGCAGGGCAGTAGAAGAGGAGCGGTATTTCAACAGAGGGTGGTGGTGTAGAGGAGAAAAGGAAGAATGGTTAGTAGGGTTAAGAGAATTTGGAATAGGAGTGCTAAGGTAGCTCTCTCCCCCACACAGATAGTGAGTACAGGTGGCGAAATTGCAAGACACACCACAGCTGCAGAGAGTGAGATAGAGACAGAAGCAGCCACAAAGATGGAAGTAAATGAGGCAGGGCAGAGTAGAATCACGCGCAGAACTTGGGAAGGCATAGCCCAGGGCCAGGTGGCAGGGGAGGAACGAGCGTTCGATGCATAAGTTCAGATAATAGAGAGGCCACACCAAACTATAGCCAGGAAAGTAGGAGAAAGGAAGACCCAGAGACTAGGAGGTGACCAACAATGCACAAGAACAAATTTTGAGAAGCGAACCAGAGGACAGCGAGGTGAGGGAGTAACAGAGAGTATAAATTTTGAAATTGGGCAGGGAAGTGAGTCAGCAGCAAGGAGAGAGCCCATGCATCCAAGCAGAAGAGGCAGGCGTCAGGGCAGGGGCAGAAGTAGGAAATTTGAAAGGCAGCAGCCGAACTCGTAACCACCAGCAGACAAGAGACGAGGGCGTCTAACCATGAATCATATGGTTCAAGAAGTAGATAAAGCTTACAAAGAAGGCACGGATGCTGAGGTCCATAGGATAATCTAGGATATGGAAGCCAAGGCTCTGCAAGAGGATTCAGAAACTGAGATGGAGGACTGGGGAAATTTGATTCCCGATCCAGGTAACACCAAAAGTCGACTGTCTCTTCATAGGTAGGCATTACATGTTTACTGGGTTGTAAAGAGAATTATGGAAAAAGCGATGGAACAAGTAGCAATGGAAATGGTTGAGGAGGCCCAGGGCATCCCGAACTTAAAGAACGAGATGAAGAACTTCCGGATTACCCTGCTCATGCAAGATGAAAATCTTGAAGAAATTAAACAACTCCTGAAGATGATAGTGCTAGAGACAAAAGCTGAAGAGACCCTGCCCGAAAACGTGGTAGACTAATCTTTCATGCTTCATTTATGATTTTTGTATAGTTTTTGTTAAGAGTTTGTTAGATAGTCAAGTCCTCAGTTTCATTTATAGTTTGTTTACAATGTTGGACAGTAGCAAGTGTAGTTCTTTTGATAGTAGAGTCTACTTGGCATGGACTAATAGACTGAAACTTTTCTTTTACTGGATGGCTATTAAGGATTTTAGGTGGCCAATAGACCCGGTTTCCCTTCGGAGCGGGTTGAGGTCACCAAAAATTTGTAACTATTATAACTTGATGCAATAGAAAACGAAAGATCCCACTTTTACCGACAAAAAAAAAAGTTTTCTTTTTTAACACTGGCATTGCTATTCAGAGAAACTTTACCATAATTCTAGGGTTCTAAATGGATCAGTTTCTCTAAGTACCTTGGAATGCCCCTTACAGACAAACCTATAAGTAGGGGAGTGTGGGAGCCGATCATTAAAAAACTTCAAGACAGGATCCAAAAATGGCAATGCAGATCTTTGAATTTCGCAGGGCACCTTGTGCTCACAAAAGATGTCCTACAGGCCATACCCATTTTCATGATGTCTGCTTTTCCTATTCCTAAAGGAGTTTTTCAATAGATCAGTAACATTCAAAGATATTTTCTTTTGGGCAAAGGGGAAGATAAAAGGAAATTGGCTTTGGTAGCCTGGGATAAGCTCTACAAACCTAAGGCCCATGGAGGTTTGGGGCTTCATCACCCCGAAACCCTCAATAGAGTTTCAAGTGCAAAGCTTTGGTGGAGGTGGCTCAAGGAATCGACATCCCCATGGGCAAAGCTTTGGAAACAGAAATATGAAAATAATTGGTAGGAGAGGGATCGTATTCGAATGTCTGGGCTTATCAAGGGTTCCCACATTTGGAATCTTGCTTGGGAAAATAGAGGCATTGTCCAGTAGCACAGCTTCTGGGAGATCCGAGATGGGAACCTGGCAAGATTCTGAGGGGATAACTTGCAGCAAGAACCAAACTTCTTTAGGGAAGAACTAACGAATCTCAAGAATGACATTGACAACAAAGGTTTAAGCATGGTTAGTGACTTCTGGGATCAGGTAAGGAACAATGGAAAATGTAGAACTTGGAAGGATCTAGGATATAGGGAAGACAGCCCCTTGAAAGCTTAGGAAAACTCTCTTGCTATGGACTTGGAACAAAGGAAGATTTTGGTTTCATCCTCGTCTGACCAACTAAGATGGGGAAGAAACACATAAGGTAACTTTAACCTCAAAGAAGCCAAGTAGATAGCCAAAGGGTGTGATTATCAATACCCAGATAAGGCATGGAAGGAACTTTGGCAGAACCCACATTGGATGAAAATAAAGCTATTCATGTGGTTGGTTCAACAAAATAAAATTCTCACTTAGGAAAATATTCTGAAGAAAGATTTTGTTGGCCCATCCTAATGCTATATGTGTGGTACACAAGAGGAGACAATGGAGCACTTACTAAACCTTTTCCCTTTCACCTCAACCTTCTGGGATTTTGTGGCCTCAGTCTTTAGGCAAACTGACAGGGATGGCCTCAGTATTACCAACACTTTGAGGAATTGGAGGAGAAACTTCTCAAGCAATGAGCTCATCAACAACGCGTGGACTCTAGTTCTAGGCTTCCTAGTCTGGGATGTCTGGAAAGAATGCAAGGGTAGGATTTTCAAGAGAAAAACTGGCTCAACTCGGAACACTATTGCACAGATATTAAGACAACTCAATGATACTATTGGTGCCATGTTAGGGAGACCTCCTGAGAACCCGACTCTACCCCAGGACACTCATATAATGTTGCAGCTGGGTCTCCACTCACTTGTTCCCAAAATCATACATAAGGATGTACGCTAGATAAATGTTAGTAAAGACTTTTGGCAACGTCCTCCTCATGGTTTCTTGAAAATTAACATATATGGAGCCTCTCAAGGTAACCCAGGGATGGCTGGTTTTGGCAAGGTCATCAGAGATGAGCAGGGTGTTATAGACATTTTTGGGCACTGCAGCCCCAAGCATAAAATGTCCATAAACCAAGGGCTCCTAAGTCCCTAAAAATTTTGTTCCAACCTCTAAAGGAACAAGGTTAACTGATTACAGCTTCTCCCAGAAGTTCTCCATGAAAAACTACTCAGAACTGGTCAAAACAGGATTGTGTCACCTACTCCATAGGCAAAGTGCGTTGCATATCACCTAAGTACACTTAGTGGGTGCGTTGCATTTCAAAAAGCCCTTCTATGGGGTGCAATGGGCGAGAAGAGACAAATGGCAGTGTCAATCTGCGAGGTGGAGAAGCATGGAATCTTCCAGAAACTTCTCCTATGACACTTGCCCCTCTGAATTCGTCCAAGGATGAGTAAGAGATCATCAATCTCCAAGTGGAAGCAAGAACTATCAGAGGGAAGACACTAATCAAATCACAAGCTAACTCATCTCCCTTGCAAACATCTATATATGGATCCCTCATCCCAGAGATCCAGAGGCTGGAATTTTGCATCTTGTAAGGAATTGTTATTAGTTTCTTGAGGCAACATCATAGTGTTGGGTGATCTAAGCTTTGCATGAGGTGAAGAAGGGCTCACTTGCTGAGATGATGATGCTGGGTCAGAACAACTGGTTGTAACTCTCTTGTCTCTTTCTTGATTATTGTCAGGCCAGGGTAACTCCACATTGAACGAGAGACAAAACTGATTGATTTTATTCATTTGCTAACACATTATTTATACACATACATATGATGGATCAGTTCATCTTCTAGATGACTGTCCAGTTCACCCATCTATTTCGGATTAGGTGTCAACATTCCCCCCCTTAATCTGAAGGGATGTTGGTGAGTCCAAGCATCATTCTGAATCTTTCAAGCTTTTCTCTTCCAAGCGCTTTGGTGAAGATGTCTGCAATTTGCTCATTTGTGGAACAATGACGGAGATGGATTGTTTTGGCCTCAACATGATGTCGGATCAGATGATATTTAGTATTGATGTGCTTAGTACGATCATGGAACTTTGGGTTCTTGGCCAACTTTATTGCAGATGTGTTATCAATCATGAGTGGAGTTGATTGTATTTATTTTACCTGCAAATCTTCAAGAATTTTCCTGAGCCACACAATTTCTTTCGTTGCTTCAGCTGCTGCCACATATTCTACTTCTGTTGTGGAATCTGCTGGTACTGATTGTTTGCGTGATCTCCAGGAGACAGCTCCTGATCCAAGACTCATAGCATATCCTGAAGTAGATACCCCAGTTTCTTTGTCTCCATCGAAGTCTAAATCAGAGTATCCAATCAAGTTGAAGTCGTCCACCTGTGTATACTTGATTCCAAGGTCTTGAGTTCCCTTCAAGTACCTTAGAACTCTTTTTGCAGCAGACCAATGTCCCTCACAAGGCTTTTGCATAAACCTGGAGAGGATTCCAACAGCAAATGAGATGTCTGGTCTGGTAGTAGTGAGGTAGATGAGACTTCCTACAAGCTGTCTATACTTTGTTGCATCCTCAAATTCCTTTCCTTCAATAGATGTGAGCTTCAAGTTTTGTTCCATTAGAGTAGAAAGGGGATTGCACTCTGTCATGCCAAATCTGTTTAATAAATCTCCAATGTATTTCTTTTGAGAGAGAAATATGGACTTTGGATGTTGGGTTACTTCAATGCCAAGATAGTAATGAACATAGCCCAAATCAGTCATTTCAAAAAAATTTCCTAATTCTTTCTTTATGGATGCAATATAGCTTTCATTGTTCCCTGTCATTAAAAGATCATCTACATATACCACAAGATATACAACTGTTTTTCCAACTTTCTTGACAAATAAAGTTGCATCATCAAGATCAAAATGTTTGAAGTTGAGTTTCAGAAGATGCTCAGTTAGTTTTTCATACCAGGCTTGTGGTGCTTGTTTGAGGCCATACAAGGACTTCACAAGTTTTCATACTTTGTGTTCATGTCCTTTCACAGCAAATCCTTCACGCTGGGACATAAAAACATTCTCTTTTAGATCTCCATTCAAGAATGCAGTTTTTACATCCATTTGATGGACTTTCCAACCGTTCTGAGCAGCTAGTGCAAAGAGTGTCCGGATGGTGGCCCATTTTGCTGTGGGAGCAAAAGTTTCCTCATAATCGACCCCTTCCTTCTGTGAAAAACCTTTTGCCACAAGCCTAGCTTTGTGCTTGTCAAGTGAGCCATCAGCTTTGTACTTGTTCTTGTAGACCCACTTGTAGCCAATTGGTTTGGTTCCAAATGGAGGATCAACCAGCTTCCAAGTGCCATTCTTTATGAGGGCATCATACTCCTTCTGCATCGCTTCTTTCCATTCATCATGAGAAGCAGCTTCTTTGAAGGAAGTTGGTTCAAAATCTGTAGACAAGTTCAATTCACAATCATAAGTAACATCCATATCAACAGGTGAATTAGAGTTATCTACATCACCTCCATCTTGTCGGTTTGTATTTTTGGTTCCTATTTTTCCAATTTCATCAGGATGAACACTTTCAAGTGTCTTTGCCAGCCACTTTGGGAGACCTTTCTGAGATGGTCCAGGCTGTTCTGTTGATAGAGTTGGGTCTGAATCAAGATTGAGTCTCCCAATTCTATCAATTACATCACTTAAAGCATCATCCGTTGTTGGAGTGTCATGCAAAGGAGATTGTTCTTCAGAAGGAGATTCCACATGTTGATCTAGTATAGGAATCCCCCCTTCAAGATGTGGAATCTGATTATCAAACTCTTGGAATGATTTCGGTTTTTTGAATCTATCCAAGCGATCAAGTTGCTGCTCAACAACACTGTCAGATTTGGATGATTCAAGAAAAATGACATATCTAGATAAAACAAACTTTTTATTTACTTCATCATAAAGGCGGTATGCTTTAGATGTGTTTGAATACCCCAGGAAGATACACTTACGACTTCTAGCACCAAGTTTGTTTCTATGTGCCTTTGGTATTAAAGCATAACAGGTGGAACCAAATATCCTGAGATGTTTTACCGAAGGAATATGTCCATACCACAATTCATAAGGAGTCTTGTTTCTTATAGCACTAGATGGACATCTATTATTTATATATGCAGCACATAGAACAGCATCAGCCCAAAACATTGTCTTTACATTTTTGAAGAAAAGCATGGATCGTACCATATTCAAAATTGTTCTGTTCATTCTTTCAGCTACACCATTCTGTTGAGGATTATAAGGCACAATTGTTTGATGTTTAATCCCATGTTGGCGAAGATAGTGTTCAAATTCATTTGATGTATATTCTTTTCCATTATCAGTGTGAATAGACCCAATATGAGATTGTGCATCATTTTCAATCCATTTATGAAAATTCTTGAATGTTTGAAAAGCATCAGATTTGTTCTTCAAAAAATAAACCCAACACATTCTGGTGTAATCATCAATAAATGTCATGATATATTTATTTCCATTTGCAGAAGAAACAGGCATTGGACCACATAAATCTGAATGAATAAGTTCAAGCTTCCTATGTGCTCTTGAATGTGAATCATGAAAAGACTGTTTGCTATGCTTTCCTAGAATGCAAGCATCACATTGTTTATGTTTTCTAGGAATTGTAAGCAAACCAGCAACACCATTTTTCTTCAACAAGCGGAGACTATATATATGAGAAATATATGAGAAATGTTGTGCATGAGCAGAGGTTCCTTGCAGTTTAAGAAGTCTTTATTCTTCTATACCCCTCATGACAAGTGAGTGGTCAGATGCCTTTCTTACCTCAAGCTTGCCATCAAACATGTGAATGGAGTGACCTTGCTAGCGGATGTGGACCAGGGACAACAAGTTTCTCTTGAGCTGTGGGAAATATAGAACATGATCCAGAAGAAAGTCTGGAAGACCAGGCAGTTTAAGCCTGATTGTGCCAAGCCCTGATGGCTTGATTTTTGACTGATCTGCAAATTATACTGCTCCATCAGAATTATCAGTGAAATCTTCAAAGAAATCTTTCCTATGAGTCATATGACAGGTTGCTCCTGAATCAAGCAACCAGTCATTTTTCGAAGAAGCAAGTGAAGCATTAAACAAGTCTTCATTTACTCCAATGTTACATTGTGCCTCAATATAGTGAGCAGATTCAGGTGCTTTACCTTTGTCTGTGTCATCAGTTTTACCTTTCTGCTGGTTTCTTCTCTGCTCAACCTTGTCCCATGGTAGCTTGCATGTAGAAGCATCATGTGATCCATTTCGTTTGTAGCGAATGCAATGCAGATCTGCCTTTTCTGCTTGAGGATGTCTGCCCCCCCCTGCCTCTGAAGTATCTTCCTCTTCCTCTTCGTCCACCTCTTCCTCTTGTAGAATCTTGAGCAGGATGCTTTTCTTTATGAGCAAGGCAAATAGTCTCTTCAGAAGATTCAGGGACTGTTTTCTTTCCAAAGTCTTTCTCTCTTTCAGCAAACTTTTTCACAAGAGTGTCATAGGTTATATCTTTAAGATTTACATTTGCTTGTAAAGACTCAAGATAATTAGAGTAGGTAGGATAGAGTGCTTTGAGAAAGGCAATAAGAGAGATATCCAGCTCAACCTTAGTGGATTTAATATCATGCATTATAGACTTTATTTCAGATGCAAGAGCAAGAGGATCATTATTTTTCAGTTCAAGAGTGAAGAGTTTAATCATGAGCTGAACAACTTCAAGTGCAGAATGTGTATCATAGAGTTCTTTCAGCTTTTGTAAAGCTTCAAAGGCAATGGAATAGGATGAAATATGATGACTTACTTCCTCATTTACAGATGCTGCGATCAATGCATAGGCTTTGCTGTTCTTGTTTTCCCAAATAACAAGTTCTTTATCTGATGTAGGCTGCACAGGATCTTTGTCTTCTTCTCCGACACACACTCCTTTCCACAGCTCATTGTAGATGAGGGTGTGTTTTACCATCCGAGACCATTCTGAATAGTTCTCCTTGCCAGTGAGAACTATTCCTACCATAGAAATGATTGAATGCATTCTGTAAAAAAAAAATATCTCTGCCAAAAAACTTCTGTTGAGAGAAAAAAAATCCTTGTATGACAGCCTTATGCATTTATTTTTCTTCTAACATTTCATCAGCATATCATCAGCATTTCGTATATCACCATTTCTTTATATCACTTCCACAATATTATGTTTTGAGAAAAAAAGAGGGCGCTCAAGGTATCTCTTCAACCTATATCACAGCTATAATATTGTTTTGAAAAAAGAGGGCGCTCATATATCACTGCTACAATATTATCAATGCAATTGAAAAAAAAGCGCATTCACTTCACTGTATTATTATTTCAATTCCTGCAATTTCAAAAGGCCACTTGCAGCCAGGTCACCGACATCTCCAAAAGTAGATGCTTGATTCAACATGCGTGCAAAACGTCCATCCAATTCATCACATACAAAGCTAACAAAATAAAGTGCAGTGAAGAGCTTCTTGTTGGAAAAGCACTCTCCACAATCTTTACAAAAAAACGCAGCGAATACCACAATCTTGCAATAAAAACGCAGTATCAATTTTTACAATAAAACGCAGTCTTCAGTCTTCAATATAAAAAAAAAAATGTAGTCACCATTACAAGCTTAAGCTTCTTCCGTTCCTTCAGCCTCCACAGATTCTCGACATTGAGCGTTACCGGGTTCTCTTTATATTACGAAAGCAGTTCCACGGTGAAACAGGAAAATGGCTTGAATAGGAGCGTATTTAAAACAACGCATTCAAAAAACTCAAACATAAGGTTCTTTGAATCAGCGCATTCAAAACAGAGAAGTATTTTGAATAGCGCATTGAATAGCTACAAGGAACGTATGTAGCAAAGGCTGAAGCGAAATGCGGCACGGGTGGCGGCCATTAACTCACGACTGGAGCTTGCCATGAACGGGATCAAACGTTCGAGACTCAGGCCCGACTCCTCATCTTGAAAAAATTAAAAAAAAAGTCACAAATGCAACTGCGTACAGTATATGGGAATGGAGTCCGAGGTTCACGTCAGGGCATCAGGGAATCAAAAGATAATGCGCAGAGAGGAGCAGCGTGTCAGGCAAACGTATAAAAGAAATAATGCGCAGTCTCTGGCAGTCAGAGGCAGCGCAGAGAGGGGCAGCGAATTCAGGAAAAAATGCGCAGTCTCTCAGAGAAAACGGATGCCCAGTTTCTCAGGACAGAGGTTTCATGAGGCAGCAAAGGATGCCCAGTTTCGACAGAGGTTTCATGAGGCAGAAGAAACCTGGCAGAGGAGTTACAGCTATTTAGGGACTGGGACCTGGGCTTTGATACCATGTCAGGCCAGGGTAACTCCACATTGAACGAGAGACAAAACTGATTGATTTTATTCATTTGCTAACACATTATTTATACACATACATATGATGGATCAGTTCATCTTCTAGATGACTGTCCAGTTCACCCATCCGTTTCGGATTAGGTGTCAACAATTATCAATAAAGCTATTCAAGTTTTCCTCCATACTCTTGTGTCATTTATGTTTTATGCATTTGTATGGTCAATTTACATCTGATCCTAGATTGTTTATGATAGTAGATCCATGTTCTTTTATAGTGTTATGATGCTTTGATTCTACAGGTACTCTCTGAAGCTGGGTATACCAGAAAACAAGTAGCAAAGGACTATCAGAAGAGAGAAGAATCGAGCAAGGAGCCAAGTGCAAGATAGAGGTTGGTCTCCTTTATTCTTCTCTCATCTATCTTTCATAAAGGAAAACTGAAGTAGGTTTACTTTGTTTTTTTCTAAGGTAGCTACCACGCCTTAGTGGGATTAGCAGTTTTGCATAGACACTTTTCCCTATAACAAAATGGCAACTCCACTGGGGAGCGACTAGGTTGTTTGTATATCTACATTTGTTTACTTTATAAACTTACAGATGGAGCCTGAAGTTGAGACAGGTATCTTTCAAACTACATTTGCATAGATAAATGCCACTTCAGTGAATCTCCGGGTTTTGTTTATGAATTAAACAACTAATTTACAAACTCTCTAATTGCCCTTGTGGTAGATCTAGTAACCTCCTTAGATCTACCCCTGTTGTTGGTTTATTGATTACCACTTGCTCGGCCAAAATCCCTGAATTGAACTGCAAACTGTGACCCGGAACCCAAGCAAAGTCTCGTTTCTGGCCCAACGCACTCTTTGTTATGTGAATCTCAAATTCAGTGCACTTCCTGAGTGTAGTAGGTGCGTTGCATTTCAGATTCACTGTGTTACAGGTGCGCTGATCAGACTAGGCATTGTTCCTGAATTTTGGTTTCTGTTCACTCTTTTCAGATCTATTCAACAATTTTGCTGCCTGTAGTTAGTACAACCTTTGTTTGAAACCCCTTTCCTTGCTATTATTCCGCCTCCATTGTGCAAAGGACTGTAAATGTTTTTATGTATTTGTTGAGTCATTTTCAGTTCTCTTTTACAAAAAAGTAATGTAATTGTACTGTCGTTTCTTGATTTGAAAGTGTCGCAAGTGTCATTTTCAGTCATAGAAGAGAATCTGATTGCTCTTGATAGTCGATTACCCTGTTACTATTGTATTTGATCTGAATTAGTGGTTTTTCTAGTGTCGAAAGCAAGTTTTCATTTCCAAATCGTAAAGTGTTGTCATTATCTTCATTTTTTATTTTGAAAAGAAACTTGTTAGTAATTGTCGCTTTGAAAATAATTCAGATTTGTGCATTAGCTTTCTTTTATCATTCACATATTAAGAAGGCTGAAAACAAATACATGCATGTGCATTTTCATTTAGACTGTTTGATTGGTTTGATTTAGGACAGTGCATATAGTGTGTGCTCTTTACTCTTTGTTGAAAGAATACTGTCTCTCTTTCCTTAGTAGCTAGGATTTCATTGCACAAAGAAGATAAAAAGACTGTTTATCATCTTAGATTGCATTTTAGGAATTGTACATCTACATCACGCGGTGAACCTGAAAAGCAAATTTCTTAAGCAAGATCAACTATAAAATAAATTTAATGAATCTAACAACACTTTGGAACCTAACACACAACATCTAGAAGTCTAGGCTAGAGACATATTACGACATTTTAGAGCCTGGTAACTGTTGTTCTCACTGTTGGTTGGGTAATTCCTCCACTTGGAGATGATAAGTGCCAGTACGGACTTGTGCTCCCATGTACCGTCGAGTATATTTTGGGAGACCATAATAGGCTTAATCCTTTATCCATAGGAAGCCCTTTCTGCCGCCCTATCGATCGCAATGCACTTAACACAGCATTCGGGAAGATTGATTGTTGTACCGTAAAAAGTATTCTACAGTTTTGTGATTGGTTTGGTAATCCCTCTGCCTAGATTTCCAGATCAGTCCCTTTCATTCCTTTTCAGACTCCTTAACAGAAAATGTCTATCTGAGCACTTCTCAACTCAGGCTCATTAAAAATCGAAGGCGACTAGAGTCATCTTTTGTTTTTTCTCGACTCTTTAAAATTGAAAAAACAAGTTGTGTCAAAGCGTCTAAAATTTATTTTAAACGAAATAATCACCACCTTTCCTACGTTGGTCTTAGGTTGAGAGAATGGAGTCCACCAACCAAGGAGTTCCCCTTGGAGGAAATCCTAGTCCCTTCTCCTCTTGGGGAGATGTTTGTGTACCCCACATGGCCACATTGTCACTTCCAGGATTGACGATTGGTTTGCCCATATGGCTTTTCTCAACCTTCGTCGTTCAGAACACCGTAATTCCTGAACAATCGAGTCAGCAACTAGACAATTCCAGAGTTACCTCCCAACCCTCTACTTTGTCCAATTCTTCCTCTCCTCCTTCCTCTTCGCTTGATGAGGTTTATAAAGCCAAAAATCAAGTACCAAAGAAGAAGAAGGAAAAGAAGAAGAAAGAGAAGAAGGAGAAGGAGCCAAAGGTGAAAGGGGCAATCAAGCGTCGTCTAGCGAAAATCCGCACACTGCACCGACTAGGCCTAAATCGCCATGTGTCATTTGCAAAGGAGACCACTATCATAGAGATTGTCCCTGCATCCCTCAGATCTTAAGGGACTGGTCTCCTCGTTTGCACAACCTGGTGTCGTCAACCTCTGATGATCATGTTGAAAGCACACTGTCGACTAGTGAAAGTGAAGTCCTTGGACAAAAAGGAAAGTGCAAATTTCCTTTTAAACTGTGTGAAGGCGATCACAGCGTCCACCATTCTCCCTTCTTAGATGAGGCTAAAAGAGTTTTGGACGATCATCTGGTTTCACCGTTACGACTTCCTCCTGGATATAAGAAACTCTTGCGCAACCCGTCACTAGTTGAGAATCTAGTTGACCCACCCAGGTGGTTGGCCGAAGCGTCTATCATTGAATATAAACCATCTGAACCCATACCAGACGAAAGTCAAAAGGTCAAGGCGGCAGTTGACCCGGTCTTGCCTTCAGAGGTTCCATCTTCAGATGATACAGTCACCGAAGAGAACAAGGATGACACCGCCCAAATTCTTTTCGTAAGCACAGACTCCAATGAACATGGGGGAAATTTACCCATTCCTTTACCGTAGGAAGGAATTTCATCAGAGTCATACCCGGTCGCCTATTCGATCCCACCTCTGAGAAAACTAGTTGTTTCCTTCGACTGGAATCAACTAGGTAGACCCTGTTTACCAGCTAGTGTACCATTCCGAATCATTGCTCAAGTGTATAGAATGGTTATGGATGGTACCATCATAGATGAAGGGGCTTCTGTGAGTATCCTTTCCTTGACTGCTTGGAAAGCGCTTGGTTCACCATCGCTTTTGCCTAAGATGAGAAATCTAACAGGCTTTGACAAAGGAACCAGTCGACCATTAGGGATCCTTCCCAATGTGCCCATAACATTGAGAGGGAAAACCGTTCACATGAACATAATGGTAGTCCAAGGACCCCTAGATTATAATCTACTCCTTGGACGAGACTATATTTATTGCATGGGAGCCATTGTCTCATCACTCTTTAGAGTAATGTGTTTTCCGCATGAAGGAAGAGTGGTCAAGCTCGTAGACCAGCTTTCATTCCCTGGTTCACGCATAGCAAATAGTCATATACCATCCCTAAATGGTCTTTTCACACAAGGAATGTCTCAATCCCCAGTTAGTCCACCTGATGAGCGCGAGTGATTCGGGGGACATGATTGAAACCCAAGGGGCATGCACCCTGGTCTGCTTCGGCAGGAAAACTTCAGGTATAGGATAGGTTTCCACGAGGGATATATGACTAGTCTGACACTCCCATCCATGCTTGGAAAAGGGGGTTGGATTGGAATAAGATTACCTTGTCAAAGTTATGTGGGTAGAGGTGTCTACGCCACTTGCCTTTTTCTATTTCAGTAGGCATCGCCGAAGAAGTGTTTTGTTTGCGCTGCAGATAAAACAATCTTTGGTAAACTGAAAGAGATAAACCTTTCCCGATAAAACGAATTTTTTGTCGGTAGATTGAGAGGTAACCTTGAAACTCTATTTTATACCTGGGGGCATGCAAACCTTTTGGCGTGCAAGCAAAGAGTGACCATTTATTTTTTAAAATTTGTAGGTCCTCTAACCCTTTAAACTTGTAGGATTGGTCGTTTCCTAACTTTCACAAAGAAAGGATGTGGGGCAAAACTTTAAAAATTGCCGTTTTCATATATGAGAAATTCTTATTATATGATTGGATTAATCGAGCAGTTTTAACGCGGACTTCATGCTCGTTAATAAATAAACATAAGCAATGAGCAAATGTTTCCCCCGGCGTTTAAGCTTAATAAAAAATGAACCAATTCCCAGTAAATAACCATCGTGAATGTAGTACTTCAGCCTTTAAAGCCTTGGTCATGTTCTCATCATCACCTCCACTCTGTATTGGCCGATCATTCACCTCCATTTGATTTTTTACCCCTTTTGAGGAACAGCTGCGAAGAGTGATCCTATTAGCCATACATGTAACACTGTCGTGATTGGAAAATTTGAAACCTTACTTGGAATCAGCTACTACCCAATTTTATCACTTGTTCCTCAAAGACGAGTCTCCTTTAAGCTCTTTTTAACTGACTCGTAAAATATGAAAAGATTTCCGAGCCATTGGCCTCTCCAGCTCGTTAAAGGGACCGGAAGTGCTATCCTTCCTTTAGATTTTAATCTTTTTGGACCTGAGGGATTATTACACAAAAAGATCGAGCGCTTGTTTTGTTCGGCTCGTTAAAAGTATCGAAAATTCATCCCTTCTGTATTGTTTTATACTTTTTCAGACCTAAGGGATTAGATGACGAAAAAGGATCTTTGGAGTTTCCTTTACGTCCTTTTTCAGATTCTCTAAAATTGAAAAGGACAGAGTTATCTTTGTCGTTAAACTCATTTAAACCTAATAGCGACAAACTTGTCCATAGCAGACAAGAACGAGTTTCACTATCGCTAGGCTCGTTAAAACATAGCGATGGGGTTGCCCGAAGGGAAAATTATAGAACAAGCATATGTTATCCTCCTCAAGCTTGACAAAAATAAAGAGGTACTGGTTAGCAATGACTGGGGAAAAATTGGGAAGAAAACTTGAAGAAACTTTGTTGGTAGCAAGCTGCTCTTGAACATGACACTTTCACTGCGCATCCAAGTCGGGTTGGGTTGTTTCATTCACCGGTCACATCACACCATCCACATTTGGGGTTAATGCTACCAATCCATCATGTCAGTGTCGCCGATATGTTCAAGAGAAGTTACTCAGAGAATTCACCTGTGTCTCACCCGCTGCAATACATTTACGCTCCATTCTTTCATGATCGCCACCCTGAACCTTATATCACCAAATTGTTTTCACCTCCATTAAAATCATTTGCTCCGTTCTGTGTCATTGATGTGGGATTCATTAAGGCCCTCCTATAATGGATCGCTTCTTGTTGACATCAGCTCATTATCCAAGAAGTCGATATAGGGACACCCCTTTTAGTACTTTGAAGCTTGCATGCCTCAATGGCAAGTTTCTCACTTCCGGCGACAGGTTTACATCAATGGCCTTCGACCGAACGATTTTGCGTGGTGTTCGACACCAAGTACCTTATTCACACCACGTGAATTGTACTGTAGTACCTTGAGGATCATTATCATTATCGGTGATTCCTCTCGCGCCTGTTAACAGCTTACATTATTGGCTGGTAATCAGGTGATGTCTTTCCATGTTCGACTCCAGAACATCTCTCACATGGATCGACTTGTACTTTGAGTGAAGATCGAACGAGATTGAAGACCACAGATCTAGTTTCATCCATACAGTCTGCGATATATATTCAGGAAAATAAAGACATCAAATGTACATCATTGCTGCACATATAATCATCCAATCTATGGGATGATGGCTCCTCCAGAATCATCAGTCTACACTGAGACGATTGTCTGTCCTACGTACATGAAAATGAATTTATAAAGCTGAGCATGGGAATGCTCGCCTTAGCTAGATCATGAAAATATTATGAAGATAATGTATTGTATTGTATCTTATTACAGGTCTCCTCCCAGCTTGAAAGAACTTCGGATCCTCATGATAAAGCATTTCACCTGACATCAAAAAAGATTAACGATCTCATGCTTTAGGGGGAAACTGTTATAGACATTTTTGGGCACTACAAACCCAAGCATAAAATTTCCATAAACCAAGGGCTCCTAAGTCCCTAAAAATGTTGTTCCAACCCCTAAAGGAACAAGGTCAACTCATTACAGCTTCTCCCAGAAGTTCTCCATGAAAAACTACTCAAAACTGGTCAAAACAGGATCATTTCACCTGCTCCATAGGTAAAGTGCGTTGCATCTCACCTAAGTACATTCATTGGGTGCATTTCATTTCAAAAAGCCCTTCTATGGGGTGCGATGGGAGAGAAGAGACAAATGGCAGTGTCAATCCGCGAGGTGGAGAAGCATGGAATCTTCAAGAAACTTCTCCTATGACACTTGCCCCTCTGAATTCGACCAAGGATGAGTAAGAGATCATCAATCTCCAAGTGGAAGCAAGAACTATCAGAGGGAAGACACTAATCAAATCACAAGCTGACTCGTCTCCCTTGCAGACATCTATATATGGATCCCTCATCCCAGAGATCCAGAGGCTGGAATTTTGCATCTTGTAAGGAATTGTTGTTGGTTTCTTGAGGCAACATCATAGTGTTGGGTGATCTAAGCTTTGCATGAGGTGAAGAAGGGCTCACTTGCTGAGAGGATGATGCTGGGTCAGAACAACTGGTTGTAACTCTCTTGGCTCTTTCTTGATTATCAATAAAGCTATTCAAGTTTTCCTCCATACTCTTGTGTCATTTATGTTTTATGCATTTGTATGGTCAATTTACATCTGATCCTAGATTGTTTATGATAGTAGATCCATGTTCTTGTATAGTGTTATGTTGCTTTGATTCTACAGGTACTCTGTGAAGCTAGGTATACCAGAAAACAAGTAGCAAAGGACTATTAGAAGAGAGAAGAATTGAGCAAGGAGCCAAGCGCAAGACAGAG
This sequence comes from Pinus tabuliformis, assembly GCA_031772625.1. Classification (NCBI taxonomy): domain Eukaryota; kingdom Viridiplantae; phylum Streptophyta; class Pinopsida; order Pinales; family Pinaceae; genus Pinus; species Pinus tabuliformis. The sequence continues at coordinate 394,409,365 of CM062806.1, read as the reverse complement.
GTTGGTCTCCTTTATTCTTCTCTCATCTATCTTTCATAAAGGAAAACGAAAGTAGTTTTACTTTGTTTGTTTCTAAGGTAGCTACCACACCTTAGTGGGATTAGCAGTTCTGCATAGGCACTTTTCCCTGTAACACAGGGGTGCATAAAGGACATCTTTCATAGTCATCTGGGAATTGCTACAAATAACATGGCGGAGCTCATGGCCTTAGAGCAGTGCCTAGAAATACTAATTGAGTCAAATTGTCATAATGCCATCATTGAAGCTGACTCGGAATTGGTTATTAATGTGGTCAAGCAGATCTACAATGGAAAAGCACCTGGAAAGGTATCAAAACATTGGTGACTTTTGCAGGTCTTTCAACGCATTCATTCCCACCTACAAACCTTGAGAATGACCAACTTTTTTCATGTACGAAGAAAAGCCAATATGCTAGCTAATCATCTAGCAAATGACGAATTGTTTTGCAAATAAAGTTACAACAAGTATCCATGGGATTCGACACCCTTGGGGAAATTGCGTGAGGATTTTCAAAGACAGGTGGACAAAGACATGGAAAACTTCCATACTATTAGGACTAAACAAGAAGGAATACTAGTGGAAGCAAGAGAAAGTGGAAGTGGGAGAAGCACTTGGTAAACAACAGGCCTCTTAGTAGGTCATCAGCCATGGATCCTGACAACCTTTGTAATCGAATGGCCATCGGGTGGAAAATTAATCAGAGGTTAACTACCAAAGTGGACCCGATGCTTTTTAGATAAGCGGTTTACAGTACTCATCAGGTTCAAAAAGGTAAGTAAAGACCGTGCAGGTTTTTGCTCTAATATCTTGGAGGACCATCTGATCAACAAGGGTTTTTTCCCATGGGTTTCGGGTTCTAAAAGTGATCAAAACTTAAGTTTCAACTGGACCTGAACATACATAAAACTTTGGCTCACATTCCTTAGCGGGTTCGTGAACCAGGTAAAAGGGGTGCATGTTGCCAAAACGATAGTTTCGTGACCGTCGAATCTCACAGGATCATGGATGAAGACTCATTTTGTAAGCCTCAGGGTGAGGGTTTCAGGTTCTTTTTTGGGTTGTGTAGTTGGTTACCATTTATAGGGACAACCCTTGTTGATCCTTACTTTGTAAGGCCTTGTAAATTATGTAATCATTCTTGCGGTTAATAGAAGGCTCCACTCTTATTTGACCAAAAAAAAATATGACATAAAATCTACATGGAGATCCATAGTGGCGTGAACTCTCGGGCAGTGAGGAGAGAATAAGAACTTACGGTTTCTCTAGAGTTGAGGATAATTGTGACAAGGTTATATAAGAATGTTATTTCCAAGATTAAGACCACTTAGGCATTGGTGGAAGAGATTAAATGCTATATCAAATTCAAGAAAGATTGTTTTAAATGGCTAGGTTGTGTCAACCATGCACTCATTGGTATAGTCACAACCCTTCTCATGTATGTTGATGATATTGTTCTTTTGGTAACTGGCCACTATGATATTGGAAGGAAACAAAGAATCCTCCAATTTTTCTACTCCAAGATGGGCATGATTGTGTTAATACATAAAACTAAAATCACAATAAATAAATTCAATAAAATCATATAATACTTCCATTTAGATAACACCTACCCTATTCTCCTAATCGAAGAAAATATTTTTTTCATCAAGAGGATGGCTATGAGTGGGTATCTTACGCAGGAGTCCCATCCAGTATGATGGCCCAGTTGCCATTATCTTAAATATATGCCTTAGATCTTTCTTGTTAGCACATTAGAGTGGTTTTCTTTATCTTCAAATAGTGAGGTTTGTGTGCCTAGTGAGTGCTTGGTGCAACTTGTGTTAGAGTTCTTTCAATGCAGAGGGAGAGGATGAAAGTGAGTCTCAGGTTGAAAGGGAATAGTCCCAACTATGCTAGAGATAGACAACACAATAGGAGATGCACAACTTCTGGTAGAGTAGTCCACAGAGATGCGGAAGTAACAAACACAAGGTGAACAAATAGCACGTACAACACCTAGCAGAATAGTCCACACGAGTGCGATGAGTGTTATAACAAGTTTACAAGGATGAATCTATCAAGTGTCTATTGGGATAGCCCACATGGCCAAAACAATGTTAGAAACTGATAAAACACATTTCCAACAACATATGTACTCAGAAAACCAAAATAGTTCAAATTACTTAATATAAGTTATAGCAACATGCATTACAAGCGTCCAAAGAATAGTCTTACAAACGAATATAATACGTGTGTGAAAAAGTGTTGGACTGTTAATAGGCTTCTGAATAAAGCGAAAGTTCTAAGACACATCGGTACACCATTACATAACTAACCCAGAAATTGGGGCATCGGAGCCACTACTCGCTCCTCAAAGAAAATATTACAGACTCTCAAGGCTATGTGGGAGGAGCCAAGGTGAAAACATCTTTTGCATGTACAAATAAGGGGTATTTATAGCCAGGGGTAAAACTGGCCCATGTGATTGTTCGACTTCCCTCAAAACTGTTTGACTTACATGATTCTTCAACTTTACATGACTCGCCAGATTACATGTGGGTGTCTTGGACTTCCACATTACGTTACATTGATCATAATAGTGTGGCCCACAATAGTGATGGAGCCGAGATGACCCATGACATGACCAGACATGATAGAGCTGGTGTGTTCATGTTGCTATTGGTGTGCATGTCGAGTTGCAATGCTGCTGAGTGATGGATGTCCTCTTCGTGTATCATAGATTCACCTTTGCATGGAAAGGAGTGCAGAGTCTTCGATGGTCTTGTTATTCACTTGAGACTGCATGTGCATGTTGCTCCTTCACTTGTACTTTGGAATGCTTCATGTATTCATATTCTCGTGAAAAATTCTCCTTGCATGCATTACTCATTCTCCTATTCGCGACACAATCTCCTTGCATGCATTCCTCATTTGTCCATTCGCAAATGAATCTCCTTGCATATGCTCTCCTTTCTCATCTCGTTTGTCATCATGTCATGTCTCATCCATGTACCTGTATCTACAATCACTCATGATGACGACATCAAATCTAGAAATCTCCTAGCCTACCATGATGCATTATTGTTCACTTTCGGATGCATGTAACCGGGAGTGAGGACAAGGCTCTTAAAACTGCACAAGGCATATTTCAAGTTGGGATGCAGGTTCTGGGCACTACCGGTGAAAATTTCACAGAGGTCACTTGGAGACCGGGATGGAAAAACTGGATCAGTAGATATGTGCAATTTTTTGAGGGAAGCAGTGTAGGCAACAGAGAGGGATTGGTAGCAAAAACTGTACAATTTCTTCAGGGAGCTAGCAGCGGGCTACAGGAGGCTTGCTTGGAAAAATTAAGAAATTTGTTTGGGGAGCTAGTAGCAGGCTATGGGAGTGCTGCTAGCAAAGACTATGCAATGCTGGAAGGCTAGCCTGCTGGGCATCCTTGCATCATTTTTTAGCAGAGTGGGATGCTTGGAAGTTGGATAACTACTCATGAAATTTGCATAATTTCCTGGGCGAGAAACAGGTCGATTGACTGGGTGACTGCCTGGAAAAACTGCGTAATTTTTTTAGGGAGACAGTCATTAACACAAGGTGTATGTTTAACATGTATGTACAATTTCGTCAGTCAGCAGAGCAGGCATGCTTTGCATATTTTGTTTTTATAAATTGGGAGCGAGACCGAGGTCACTACCTGGTTAAACTCCCTGGTTGACCAACTGGAGGCTCAGTTAATGTGCTTGTGGGTAGCGCAGATTGAGATGGCTTGTTGGTAACTTCTGCATTGTTATGGGTTATAATCAGTCAAGTCGATTCAAGGGTTGTGTAGTGTAGACTACCTGGGAGGAATCCTCAAGCACTATGTAGTTTTGGGCAGCAGTACAGAATCCCTGAGAGCTAAAACTACACAATGCAGCTCAATAGATGTCAGACTGTTGGAGGATGGTCTAGTCGATAGGGGTTCAACAAAATGGCCAAGTGTGTGAATGGGTGACTTCGTACATGCATGACCTCGCGAACACACACTCAACATGACTTGATGACAAGACACCTCAAACCATCAAGACAACATACACTCAGTGTGATTGGCTGAGGGTGTGAGTGACAAGCATGACACTTGTGATAGATCATTGAATGACCATGATGACTCTTGTGTGACATTGCATAGAACTTCGTGTGTGAGTGCAACAGATGTTTACATAGCAGAAAAAACTTGTACAAACCTTGTGCATGGCTAGAACATGACTACAAGCATGACATTGTGACCAACATGCAAAAAGATGTCAGGTGAATGGTCAAGTGAGGAGGGTGCAAAGACTCAACATGGGCTCACGGGATGAGCCCCAAGTGCTTGCAAACATCAAGGAAAAACTGAAGGAAGGATCTGAAATTGAATGCAGACCAAAATTTTGGAGGGTGTTGCAGCCACTACAACAATAGGGTAGACTCCCACAGATTAATTTGATCACTTTGGTCAAGGAATTTTTGTTTTAACCAACTATGAAGTTCGAACAAGTCGAATTCACAGTTGGTTTCAACAATTTTATACTACAGGTCTAACAAGGGTACATGATCTAATTTTATAGCTAGGGGTAGCATAGGGTTCTCTTTTGGCTTCTTTCTCCTTTCTTTGGGGAGTTTCATTTTAGGCAGCATGATGAATTGATGAAGTGAGGAAAGGTCACAATTACTTGGAATAGGAATAAGACAGAATGATGTTGAATTGGGTCCCTGATGACAGTTTGAAACATCAATGGTTGGCCAAATGAAATGGTCATTGTGTGGATTAAGAATATATAATAGGATATTGATCATACGACACAGTGAAGGAAAGGAATTTTACATTTTTTGATCATTATATAGAGTAATTTCACAATTATCGTTAATCATGTTACCCTTAATGGGGAGCAGGTTCCTTGCATAGGAGCAGAAGGTAGTTAATGCCGCAAAGACTTGCTGACATCGTGAGAGGGGTGCCAGGTGGAAGCATAGGATTGGGAGGAAGTAAGTCATCAGAATGAGTTTAAATGATCAGGAGTAGTCGTAGGAGTGAGGTCTGTGAGGGTGAGGTGGCAGAGAGCACATGGAGGGAAGGTGGGGACTGGAGTTTGGGTTCCTGGTGATGAGTGGAAGTGGTCAGCAATGGAGAATTTT